>CM060430.1:90171049-91445509 GCA_030545235.1 Helianthus tuberosus
TTTCATGTCACACGTTACACGTGTTACGTTGTACATGGGTTTCATGTCACATGTAACACATGCATGTCCGAGAAGTTCAACCTATAACACGTGTTAGTTGTGTTGTGCTGTAACATAAACATGGTCATGATCCTTGAGCATCTGATCCCCGTTTGACGAAACCAACGGTCCCGAGAATTGGATCTTATTTCCCTTGAATCCATCACCGTCCTAATAACAAAAATATAAGATAACCGTTAAGTCGTTAACCAGACATAAATATTAACACATTCATAGCCAGAAATTTTTTTTTCTCAGATAACATCACAAAAACAGTTACTATTCAGGTCAAAAGCCCCAAACAAAGCAACCAAACCAACAAAAAACAATTACTATTCAGATCAAAAGCCCAAACAAGCAACCAAACCAAGCACAACTTTTTAACACAAAAATAAAAACCTGCAAATTATTCTTACACAACTGAAACAACAACTAACAAAGTACACAAAACTAAAAACCTGCAATTAATTCGTCATACCCTAATACATGTCTCTAATACATCGTCATACCCTAATACATGTCTCTATAACATGTTACTATGGTTTAGCTGTGAAACAGGAGTTCAGACTATAACACGTGTTACGTTGGTTGTGCTGTAAGAAAACTTGGCTTAGCTGTGAAACAGGAGTTCAGACTATAACACGTGTTACGTTGGTTGTGCTGTAAGACAAACTTGGCTTTTCGTTTCTAAAAACAGATGTGCCGATTATTAGACGTCTAAAATTCAGCAACTAAACAAAGTACACATAACTAAAAACAACAAGATTACACGTTAAATACGAAACATTAACGGTCTATAACATGAAAAACCAAATCTCTGCATACAAATTTACCAGTACATTACTCTCTAACACATGTTATATTTAAACGAAGATTTCTTTTCCTAAGCAATGTAACTTTCCAAAATTACCGGCACATAAATGGTCAGCTTCAAATTATACATTTAATGCTAACCAACAAAAAACAGTTACTATTCAGATCAAAAAGCACCAAACAAGGCAACCAAACCAACAAAAAAACAGTTACTGTTCAGATCAAAATCCCCAATCCAACAAACACATTTTTTTAACACAAAAATAACTAATCCATGGATCAAAATCAAACGAGTTTGAAACCAAAACAAGTAATCCATGAATCAAAATCAAAATTTATAAACACCAGAAGAATGAAAACCAAACTAAAATCAATAGTATTGAAATTTATTACCTATAAACGTCATTCTTTTTTTTGAAACAATAATCAATGGTATTGAAAAATAATTAATCTTTTGGCAACATTCTTAATTCTGGAAAAAATAAAACCAATTGTGAAGAACGAAAATCAAAGTAAATGACAATTAAAAATCAAAACCAACTTATTATTGACAGGATCTTGATTCTTCGACAGTAACTTGGTTCTTCGATTTCTTTTAAGAAATTAACATGTAAAGTTGAATTAGGGGTGTAAAAAAGAAAAAAAAAAAACTCGAACCCATCAAAAAAAAGGATGAAAAACCTTGATCATTCTTGTCCTCGTCAGTAGGGAACTCGTTGTGAATGACGTTCCCGTCAGTGGGGATCTTGAAATGGAGGTTTTGAAATGGTGGATCTTGAAACCGAAATGAAGTTCATGGAAATGGATCTTGGGTAGAACTTGAAACAGATATGAAGTTAATGGAAAATGGAGGTTTTGAAAGGGTGGATCTTGAAACACAGAGATGAAGTTAATGAAAAAAATGGAGGTTTTGAATGGTGGATCTTGGGTTTTGAAAGTAGATTTGGATGTGATGGGTATTAATTATTGTCAAATCAAATAGGGGAAGATATCTAAGATAGATGTGAAAATACCATAATGCCCTTAAGGACAAAAAGAATATGATATTTACTATGGACACGTGGCAAAATCTAGACCATGCATTGGGTTTGCAAAGTTTTCTAAAATTCAAGGGTTTTTTATAGAGCATTACCCTATATGTATATATATATATATGTGTGTGTGTGTGATTACGTTTAGTATTATGTTTTTTATTTATATCTATTTTGATCATTTTATACATTTTATTAAAAGGTTCAGTTACTCTGACAAACAATTAAATATATTTAAAAAGCTACCAACTACTTTTTCCAATCATACCTAGAGTGTAAGTTCAGTTTTTAATAATTTTAAAAGACCTAATTAAACATGTAAACTTTTAATTTAATCAATATAGAGGAAAGCAAGCTTAAATTTAACAATTTTAAAAGACCTATATATTCGCAAATATAGTTCAGTTTTGATAAAGTTTTCCAGCTGTTTTACGAGGGAACCAATATTAAACGCGTCAATTTGTTATTTTTTTATTACTTTTCTTAACATTTTATAAAGGTAAAATAAATCGTATATGCCATTCGCTTGTTGCTTTTGGCCCACGCAACTCTAGTTATTTATATAAAGTAAATCTCTATCTGAAAAACTCGATCTTCTTCTTTTTTTGTATATATATCTTTATCGATTGATGATTGACAATCTATTGGTGCAAATGTGTTAAACAATCTCCATCGTTGTAAAATTTTATGATTCATATTGAATCTTGCTGAACCTTCGTGTTCAACTTAACTAATGGGAACTCAAAATACATTTGTATCGGAACACATTACCTTCTGTTGTTTATCAAGAAAATCTATCCCTTCAAGCTCAAGTTAATTACCATACATTGTTATGTGCGGTATTCAAAGAAAACACATGTATGGTGAATAACTTAACCTCAAGGAGGTTGTAGATGTTCTTGATGAACAACAAAAGATTGTGTGTTTATTTCAAGAGATCGACATGCTCTCCATTGATATGAATGTGTGGGCTATCTATGTATTTTTGGGATGAAATTTTGTAGTGATTCAAGCACTCTAGTGACTTTATTTCGGGAAGGTTGATGGCCATAGTCTTGTTTGTGACAAAATGTCATCTACGGATGGGATAGTGGGTTTCTTTGGAATTGGTAGCGGTTAGGGTCACCAACATTGTTTGCGATCAACGTGAGTGACATTTTACCTATAAGTGTGTCCGGGTGACGAGACTTTGTTGGAAGTTACAAAAAGAATAGATGTACTAATAGTGACATTTAGAATATAAAATTTATCAGCAATAGAATTATTTGATTATATAGATAATTACGTATTAAATATACATCTTAAAATTCATTCTACTTTGATATCTAACACTTCATAAAATAATATTTTCTTTTATTTCAAAAATAGTTACTTGTTATAACCTCCCCTGAATTTTGACCTAGTAACTTAATTGTTATACGATGTTTGTTTCTGATAAAAATGACGTGCGTTCAATTCATTATACTTATAATTATAATAGAAAGTTTAGGTGGTTTGGAGTAAAGTATTGTTATATAAAAGAAAAGAGTTTCTCCATATCGGCCAAAAAAATCACATCAAATCTTGTTATTTCATCGAAAAATCATTATTTATACAAATTTGAGTAAAATGCACGGATAGTCTTTATGGTTTGTCAAAATTTCACTCTTAGTCTTTAACTTTTTAAAATTACATGTATGCTCCCTGTGGTTTGATAACTTGGTACTCGGATAGTCCCTCATCACCCTTTTCTTCTTTCATACACAACTATTCACGTCGTTGTTCAGATTCAGATGAAGGGGACCCGTTGCCGTTCAATTTCAGATGAAGGGAACCCGTCGACGTTCGATTTCAGATGAAGGGGACCCGTCGACATTCGATTTCAGACGAAGGGAACCCGTCGACGTTCGATTTCAGACGAAGGGAACCCGTTGACGTTCGATTTCAGATGAAGGGGACCCGTCGGGTTTAGATTCAGATGAAGGGACCATTCGTTGTTCAGATTCAGATGATGGGGGTCGTTTACGTAGTCGCCGGAGCTCTTCTATCTCCGATCTCCCACTACTCTCTCTAACATTCCAGGGTTTTCTCTCTCTCTCTCTCTCTATATATATATATATATATATATATATATATATATATAGGGTCAGGATTTAGAGAAAATAGAGGAAAGTGTGAGAACGGTGAGAATGCTTATGGATCGTCCGATCAAAACAATCTATGGACTAGATTGGCGCGGTGACGTTTTCGTAAATAACACGAATTCTATTAAGTGGACGCGCTTCATTAAGGGTAAAAAGGTCTTTACACTTCTATACCAAAACGCCAAACTAATGAATAAAACACCATTACGGACCAAAACACATCCCTATATAAACAAAAACATCCCAGACATAAAAACACACCGCCCAGAACCTGAAACGCCATATTTTCTACTATATACCATTCATCTTACAAACGCCAAAATCCCCAAAACATCAAACACATCTACTCAAAAAACGACATATTTTACTATATATCAATCATCTTATTCTTAGAAAATGCCAAAACACTCAAACATCAATGATTCCAAAAAATCGACGTTTTTTTCAGATACACTATTTCCTCAGTAAAACACCAAAAATGGCAAATATCGTTTCTTGAATATTCAATATTGTTCTACGCCAAGTTTCGGAGAATGCATTCTTCCTTGAGGTGCTGTGACTCAAATAACATTTTGCTGCATGAGATGGACAAATCATAAACAAAAAGATGCTAGGGTTAGACTTATTTCATTTTTTGTGTTTTGATATTGATGAATATTATAATGGCATGAAAAGACAAATGACACTGATGAGTTGTTTGAAGATACATATTCAAACAAAAAACTCATGTCATTTTGTCTTTCCAAACGGCCACAAAAACACAAGCATGACAAAGCCAAACCGCCAGTGAACATGATTCAAAGAAGAAAGAGACTAATGACAGTGAAGATTTGGAAGATGAATTGTTTCTATTTTTATTTTTTTTATTTTCTTTTTCTGTTGTTTGTTATGTATTTTTCAACTTATAATAAAAAAATACATTATATTAATAAAACGCCAAACAGTCATAATGCTTGTGAAACGCCATAATGCAGTAAAACGCCAAAAACTCCCAAACTATAATAAAAGTAATTTGCAGAAGTATTATTAAAAGCTAAAAATGAAAAAAAAAAAGCCAAAAACTACTTAAAGCCATTAAAAAACGCCAAGCTTGGGAGATGGAAAGTCTATGATCCTAAAAACTCATAAAAAGCTGAACAAAAACAGTAAAAATACACAGTAGCTGAAAAGACGGCTACTTTATTAATATCATTTATTATAAATAAAATCCCGCCTAAACTACGCGCCAAAAACATCCTATAGGAGAGACGTCTCTGCACAATCAACTGATCACAAACCAAAAACAACGCCATATTACCTAGAAACCATTCACTTTAAAAACGCCAAAATAATAATTAAAAAAGCCACAGGTGCGGAACCTCGTTTCTTCTATATTGAGTATTGTTCTGAATGAAGTTTCACTGAATGGATTCTTCTCTGAGGTGGGTATCTCTATAATCTTTTGCTGAATGAGATGGACAAATATTCAAGAAAAAGAGACTGATGACACTGATATGTCATCATGTCACTTTGTTCTTGATGGATATATTGATGGCATGAAGGGATCAATACATTAGAGTAGGCGTTGGTCTTCAACATGTCATCAAACAAGTATATATCAAACCACAATAAAGGATGCCACAAAAAATAAGCATCTTCTAAAGACGGGCGTTATGTAGGAAAATAAGGATCTACATAAGTTATTCAAAAACATGTTCAAAACGCCAAAAAGGTTTAAGTAGAAAAGGCTGATGACAGTGAAGATTTGGATGAGAAATTAGATTATAATTTTTAATTTTTTTTCATTTTCTATTGTTTGTTATCTCATTCTCTGTTGTTTATTATATAATTCTCTTATAATAAAAAAAATTGAGTATAAAACGCCAAAAACTACAAACACCAAAACACCTGATAGTGTGAAAAACTGTGAGAAAGAATGCTAGCAAAGCACGATTTTGCTATATAAAACGCCAAACAAAGTATTACTGGAAAAATCAACACTAATTGACAGATGAAATTGAACGAAACAGTAATTGCTAAACAGTAAAATGAAGAGACGATAACATTATTGCCAAACATTTATTATATTAAAAGCCACTACATGGAAAATTGAATTTATTTATCTTTTCAAAACGCCATAATTGTCTGTCACGTTATAGTCCTATATCCTACTTGATATAATAAACATCAAGAAATTACTGATGTTTTTTACATTATAGGCCTGCATCCTGAACTAAAAACAATAAAAACGCCAAAACATACTTAAAACGCCAAAACATACTTAAAACGCCAAAATATTACTATGATCCTTATCTAAAAACAAGAGTGAATTGCAAGGATTGTCCTTTATCTTTATATCTATTTGCAGACGCTGTCCTTTATGTTTAAAACTGACGAGTTTTGTACTTTATGTTTTCAAATCATACACGTTTTGTCCTTTAGCCCTAACCCAGTTAGATTTTTCTGTCAAATCTGGTCATGTGCAATGCAAATGAGGGTAAAATTGTCTTTTCACCCTATTCTTTAAAAGTACATATAAAAGAAAAAAAATATTATATATCATAAATGTTAAAAACATTATATGAGCCCTATTGTTTCTGGTGTAAAAATAACTCAAGCTATAAAATTCACGAGCAATAAGTAAATCCAAAACATATGTAATTCCTACGAGCTTGTTCAATTTCAAACTTTAGAGTTCAATCTGTAGCTAAACTTCTTCAGTTGAGGCACAACATTTACAAAGTCGACCAACATTTTAAGATCTGATGTTTTATTTCTTCTTATTACTGTTGTGAAGTTATACAAGTTTAAAAAGAGCGAAGGTGAAACTTCATAGGAGTCGTACAAAGGGCTCCGACACATACCCAAGCCTTCAAACCAATCTGCAAATTGAAAAAAAAACCGACTGCTTGTTTTTTATCGCCGGAGATGATGGTGGTTGGTGCGTCTACTTTGATGGCGGTAGGTGGAGCAGTGGTGCGGTGGAGACAGTGGTGATTATTGGTGTCGCCTGAGGGATTGAGGAAGAGAGGGGGTTGCGATGGTTGATGGTGTCTCCGGAGGGTTGTAAGGGGTGGGTGGTGGTGGTGCATATATGAGAAATTCTGGTGCTTTGGACTACAGAATGAAGGTTGGATTATGGAGAATTATTGTTGTGCATAAAGTTGCAGGTTATGAAGGGGGATTGGAAAATAGTTGAAATGGAGGTTGTTGAAGAGAAATTAGGGTTTTGAAATGGGATTGATTTGGGGAAGAAGAGGGTTTTGTTATGATATATAATATCTTTTTCTTTTATATATATTTTTAAAGAATAAGGTGAAAAGACAATTTTACCCTCATGTGCATTGCACATGATCAGATTTGACAGAAAAATCTAACTGGGTTAGGGCTAAAGGACAAAACGTGTATGATTTGAAAACATAAAGTACAAAACTCATCAATTTTAAACATAAAGGACAGCGCCTGCAAATAGGTATAAAGATAAAGGACAATCCTTGCAATTCACTCTAAAAACAATAAAAACGCCGCGTATTTATTCAACGCCAAAAAATGGAAAGATGATGTTACACGCGTTTAAAAAAAGAAATATGAAAGGACAAAAAAGTCCCTCCGCCCTTCTCTATGTCGCGTGACACGTGTTGGGCCAGGATGCGTTCTCACGTTCTCACACTTTTGAGTGTTTTCTCCTGATCCCGTTTCTATATATATATATATATATATATATATATATGTATATATATGTATATATCTGATTCTATGTTTAGGTTTTCTAGATTTCTATAGAGTGTGTGTTAGTGAAGGGTGTGGGTGGAGGTGGGTGGTGTCTAGGTTTTCTAGATTTCTAAAGAGTGTGTGTTAGTGTAGGGTGTGGGTGGAGGCAGGATGTAAAGGTTGAAGATGATTTTGGTGGTGAAGATTAGGTTATTTATGTTTTGAATATAAAAAAAGTGGGCCCATTTAATTTGTTATACTTTAACTATATTTTTGAGTTAATTGCCCGGATAGTTCCTGTGATTTGCCATTTTTTCACCTTTAGTCCCCAACTTTTTAAAATAGCATGTCTGCTCCCTATGGTTTGATCTTTTGTTACTCGGATAGTCCCTACACTGGATGGGCGTTAAGTTATTCAGTTAAGTGTTTGTAAAATTACATAAATGCCCTTACTATTGAAAATAAAAATTAAAACGATTAAAAGGAACTATAAATAAATGGGCCCACATATATATGAAAAAACAAATTAAATAGATTTCTTAAACCCAACCCCATCCCCCTCGTCTTCCCCATTTTTCTAAACCTGCAACACTATCACCATTCCCCCGCTCTCCCTTCCAACTTTCCCCTCTTCCTCTTTCAGCACCGTCATCTACACCAAAATTCTTAAACCCAACCCTACCCCTTCCCACGTCTTCCACCTTTTTAGAACCTACAAGACTGCCGAAAACCCCCCAACCCTTTACTTTTCCACTGGAATCAAGACCGCCTGAATCAAGACTCGTCGAAATCAAGAGCGTCGCTGGGTTTCATCTCGTACCGCTGAAATCAAGACCTGGTATCACTCACCGTCGCTAGGGTTTCATCTCGTACAGCCGGAATCAAGGTCGGAGATTGTGATGGTGATGTTGTCGTCGGAGGTGGGGGTTAAAGGTGAGGAGTAGCCGGTGATGTTTTGATGATGTGGTAGGCGGTGGTTAGTGGTTTAACTGTTTAAGGTTGCTGGTTGCAGGTTTTGCGGTGGTGTTGAGCAGGTAGTTGTGTGGCGGCAATGAAGGTGGTCGGGTTCTTGAGATGTGCGATAGTGGAACCAACAAACAAAGGTTTGCTTTTGCACTGTAACTATTTGGCATATATTTTAGATTGTAGATGAAGAAGTCAACAAGGCAAGAAATGGGGTGGTGTTTGGTGGCCGGAAAAACAATTTCGCCGGAGAAGATGATTGGCACCGGCGAAAGATAGTGGGGAAAGGGAGGGTGTGGTGAGAGTGGGACCCACTATACATGATTAGTTATATTTCTTTTAGTTTTTTAATTATTATTTTTATTAGTAAGGGTAGTTTAGTCATTTTACTTAGACTTAACTGAGAAAACCAATGTCCATCCACTTTAGGGACTATCCGAGTAACAAAAGATCAAACCACAGGGAGCAGACATGTTATTTTAAAAAGTTGGGGACTAAATGTGAAAAATGAGAAACCACGGGGACCATCCGAGCAATTAACTCAATATTTTTTTATAGGGAAAAATGCCCAGATAGTCCCTGTGGTTTCGCCTTTTTTCACCTATAGTCCCCAACTTTCTAAAATTACCTGAATAGTCCCCAAGTTTTCAATTTTTGTTCCCGGATAGTCCCTGGGTCTAACTTCAGTTTGTTTTCTCTGTTAAGAGGGTGTGAAATGACAAAAATACCCTTTCCTTTAAAAGGCCAAACCACAGGGACTATCCGGGCATCTTCTTCATTTTTATTTATAAAACCCCACCACCCACTTCATCTTCCCCACTCCACACCACCACCACCACCATTTCCACCTTCAACCACCACAACCATCTCCCCCCCCCCCCACACCACACCACACACACCCACACCACCGTATTCATCTCTGTGTAACGGGAGATACAAAGAAGAAAGTGGTACCCTCTATGTGTACATGTTCTTGAGCTTGCTAGCTACTTCATCCATTGGCTGATCAAACTTCTGTTGCAAAGCCCAGATGCCACCTTTCCCCTCGTTCTTCTTCATTTTATTATTATCCACACTCCCTTCCATCTCAACCCAACCCAACCCTATTCAAATTCAACCTCTCTCAAACATAAATGGAACCCTAATTCACCCTCAGCAGATTAATTCTCATCCAATCAAACCTCACAACTCTAAGAACAAAATGTCAAAATCAACAACACAGAACTCAATGTAACGATCAATCAGCAGCTATAACATAAAAGAGAATTAGATTTGGAAAGAAGATAGTGATGATGGCGGCGGTGGTGGTTGTGGCGGTCATCCATCATTGGGGCTTAGGGTTTTATCCAGAAGGGTTAAGGATTTGGAGGTATGGGTTTTTGACAACCACCACCGGCCATTCGATTTGCAGGTCTTCAACTTCACACCCATGACCGGAGAAGAGAACAAGTGTCTCCACGGCGGCGCGTGGAGAAAGACTGACGGCGAGTAGGAGTGTGTGAGGAGGATGTGGTGGTGGATTTAAGTGACTGTTGGGTGGCGATGGTAGAACCATGGCGGGGAACGGCGGAGAGAGAATGATTGTTTGGTGGCGGTGGTATTGTTGATAAGTCTTGATTCTTGACAGAGACAGAGTGAGAGAGGCCATGGCTGTTATAGAGAGAGAGGGGATCAGAGAGAGAAAGAGAATGGCATTGTTAAATTTGTTTATTTATTTATTAGTTGATTAGTTTATTTTATTTTATATTAAGGGTATTTTGGTCATTTCACATCAACTTAACTGAAAATACTAACCCCCATCCACGCCAGGGACTATCCGGGAACAAAAATTGAAAACTTGTGGACTATTCAGGTAATTTTAGAAAGTTGGGGACTACAGGTGAAAAAAGGCGAAACCACAGGGACTATCCGGGCATTTTTCTCTTTTTTATATTTAAGTTATTTTATTAAATGATAATAGCATTTTAGTCAATTTACATCCACTTAACACCAAAAACTAATCTTCATCCACGCTAGAGACTATCCAAGTAACAAGTTGTCAAACCACAGGAGCATACATGTAATTTTAAAAAGTTAGAGACTAAGGATAAAATTTTGAGAAACCACAGGGACTATCCGTGCATTTTACTCTACAAGTTTTATTATTAAGTTCAAAAAATACTTTTGATAAGTTAAAAAAAAACTTTCGATAAAAACACTTTTTTAAATAAATATCAAAATGTATCATATTAATAAAAGAAAGTTGATTGAGAAAAAATATTGATATTTATGTTTTAATACAACTAGTGTTATTCGAACCGGCGCGTTGCGCCTGGGTTAATTAAGGCTGTCACATAAACTATTGAGTTCCGGGTTCTAATTTTTTTGTTAAGCCTCTTGGCTAATGTTGGACAATACTACACAACTCAAATTCAACAAGTTGAGGTAAAAATAATGTTTTGTTTGAAGATATTCATGAAAATTGCAATACCCGCAAGTAAAAACCATAAATTGAATCTTTTACTTACATTTTGGTAGTTTGTCTTTGGAGCTGGATATGAAAACCCTCTTACTTGCAGAAAACCAACTCCATGTTCTCCTTATGTATTCCTTACAAAACTGTTTTACCTGTCATAAACAAATACACGAATAAAAAACCCAACAAGCTGGTCAAAAAGTATAGAAAAGACCAAGAACTTGTAAATTTCTTAGCGGATCTGACCAATAAATTGTGTTTATGAGGGCTGTCTGATCCACATTTACCCCTAAATAAATCTAAATTATGTGTTAGCATTTCATCAAACATGTTATGTGCATCATTGCACCCAATTTGAAAGGTGGATCTCATGACTGAAATTTCCATATACTTCAGTAATCAGATCACATATAAACCCTCATCAAATGAATTCAATTGCTTCATGTTTGCGTCGTAGCCTCAAGATAATCATTTTATCCACACTCTTTACTTGATGGAAAACTCTTCCCCTAATCATTTCATAACGAATTTAGTCACAACATTAGCAATATTATAGATACAGACAAAAGAACAAAACGTATTGAGCACCTGCTCCAAGTTCCAAGGGTTGAGACAGTATATGTTATTATCAACCAACACAAGAGCATCTTTTAATGATATCCCGTAACAACAGGGCTTCTAATTGAACTAAAATCATCAATGCCATCTCCGCGCAACTTCATAACCAATTAAGCATGCAACTTCATAAGCAATTTGAAGTTTTGATGGCGGTTTGCAGCAGAAAGCATTGACCTTAGCCTCTCGATTTCACCTCAAAATCGCACAAACCTGGTACCTCAACACATCGCCTTTAAGGTTTATAAATCACATGATACATATTAAAACTTAGAACTGACCTTGCAAACTTGAAGATAACATTTCGGATGCAAAACTAATTCATTAAAATGCATTTCAGTGAACTGAACCATTTTTTTTTTCAAACCAAATTCCAATTCTAAGAACTCCTTCCCTGATAAAACATTCAATTCAAAGCAAAGCGGGATTGTTCAATTCAAGTAACAGAGGTTAGGGCTTGAATCAGAAGCAGGTCTCATTCAAATTGGCGAGGTGTTAGGCTACTTGACTGGGTTTCAATAGATAAAGGACCTGATGTCGATTTGAGAGAAGAAACAGAAACCGAGAAACGTACCTGAAGGCGGCTTGAAGACGAAGACCGGCGTCGATTGGGGTATGTGGGGCTGATGTGGTGGTTGGCGACCGGCGACGGGGCTTGGTTGTGGTGAGTGATCTGACGGTTGTTGGAAGAGATGGTGCGGCTGTGGTAGTCAAGGGCGGAGATGACGGAGAAGGTGGTTCAGGGCGGTGGTTGACCGGCGACTGAAGAAGACGGCTGAGGGTGGTGGCGGTTGAACCGGCGATGGAGATGGAGGCTGAGTAGGGGTGAAGGTTGTGTGGAAGTGAGGGAAGTGTCCGCCGTGGTGGCGGAGGGAGTTGCTCCCATCTCTGTCTAGATTCTGAAGTACACATGAAGAAGCAATTTGGTGGTGATCAGGGATTTAGGGTTTTGATTTTGGGGAAAAAGGGGATGAGGATGGTGATCTGGTAACGTGGCAAAGTTTGAAGAGTGGAAAGTACTGTAGATACTATTCATAAGGTTACTCTTTTAATATATAGGATAATTATTAAAAAATTTAAACTTTTCTGAATTAATAATGTTTCATTCCAATCACCAGGGTAAATTACATAAGGATAACAGGTAGACGAGCAACAAACTGCGCCGCCATCCCCTTCTGAATAGAAAACCATAATCTATTAAAAACAAAGCCTCGCCCTTGAGGGGTCGAAAAGTTGTTGTGGACCACACGCTGAACTCTAGCCAAGAACCGAACCGTCTCCGGCGCCAAGGAGCCGAACGTGTCAAACGCCAGGGGACAAAGGCATGCTGATTATCCTCACAAGCTTTCGCGTGCTTTTCCACCTTCTTTGACTCAGTTTTCAGTACCGCTTGCCCCGCCACAAACCCATTTTCCCAGAACCCAGCTAGGGGGGATACAGCTGTGAGATCGACACAAGCTTGTTTTCCGCCCTCCCAACCAAAAACTAGCACATCAGCCGAGCGTAGGGTTGACCTCCCTTCTGCCGGGTCTGTAAAAAAAATTAGCCAGTGCCTCTTTCTTTGCCGAGATCCCTGCTCGTCTGATAATATCCATTAACGCGTCTCGAACAAAGTCATGGCGATACTTAAACCCCGACAATTCTCCACAGTGTAACGCATGCTCCCTGTATTTATCCAGGCATGCTTAACGGCAGAGTGGGCAAGTTTCATCATTCGGGAACATGGGGATCATCAGACGGTACTTAAGGATTGACCGGTACTCCACCGCTAACATACGTTAACCTAGACCTTCAATAGGAATATCAGTTAAGAAATCCTGAGCGTGAGGCCTCTGTAGGCATTCAATGACGGCTTTCTGGTGGGGGGGGGGGGGCAAATGGAAATCTTCTCCCAAACTTTGTGCGATTCGAAAACAAAAGGGCATTCGCCAAAGTTTTTTGTGGCTTTTTGGGGGCGGTGTCCTTAATAGAGAAATCGCCGAGATCAAAGTCAGGTAGAGAGTCATGCAAGCGTTCCAAGGCGTTAGCATAATCTGGGTCAGTGTTATCAACCCCACTGTTACGTAAGATGCGGTCCTACAACTCCTAAGATTGAGACCTGGAAGCCACAAAGGCATAGCCAGCCACATCCCGGGCCGAGATAAGACCCGATCCACCAAGCCGCATCGGCAAGGTCATGATCCGCCACTAGAGTTCACCAAAAAAAGGCCCCCCACATACGACAATGTCTTCTATTGCCTACCGAAAAGCTTTATCAAAACATGAAACAACATCATCCACAAAAGGGGGGCTGGCAAGTTCGCAAACCAAATAGCAACTTTGCAACCCCCATATAAGATCTAAGCAAGAGGAGTTTGCTTTGAGGATCCCGCAACAAGGGAATGTGTCCCATAATGTAAACAACTCGCATTGCCATGTTAGCCACTAGACCACTAATAAAACTGGCATCACGACAGACTGCACCTCCTAGCAGTTTAACACCTCTCTCCGACCTCCTAATCTCGCTGGGTAAAAGCCCTGGCTGGACCTTCACCCCGTTGCATGTCGACCAAAATAACTCAGTTTTTCTGATATTAAGTCGTAGCCCCAAGGCTGAACCCTTCGAAACGATGATGTCAAGAGCTTTAGCAACCTGAACAGCGTCCCTAATAACCGTCCCGTCACCAAGTACCAAGCATAGAAGGGGAGTTTGCAATTTTCCTGCACCTGAAGCACTAAGCGGTGTAAGGCTAGGGCAAAAAGCAAAGGTCCCAAGGGATCCCCTTGCTGGACCCCCGTGAATGCCCCGATGCGGTCATTCCCCACGTATAGCCTAGTAGGTTGGGCATAAAGAAATTGAACCCATGGGAATATGGAGGGGTAATGGCGATGGACCTCGCGACGCAAAACCGAATGGTCAACTAAGTTGAAAGCGTTGAAAAAATCAACCGTAAGCATGGCCAGCGAGCCATCTGAATGAAAAGAATTAAGTAACCTGTTAGCGCCGTGAAGCACCGCCTCCGCCCCATTGGGGACCCCCACCCCAAATTGGTAGTCTCCCAAGTACTTCACAGCTTCTTTCCCAACTTTCTTCATGGCCACTATGAAGACCACTCTTCTCCAAATTGCCCCCATAGCAATGGGGCGAATTCCATTATCAGGCTTCAACAACGGGGTTAGGGGGGCCGAAGCAACAAAATCTGCGAGCACCCTAGGACATAACCCCTCTAGCCAAAGGTTTACCACTTCAGTGATGGTAGTAAGCAGTCCCGAGGCAGTAGCCAACCCCTCGCCGCTAAGAGTGTCCAACAGGTGTTGGGCCCGGAGACCATCTCGCCCACAAGATGTCCCTTTCGGGAAAGATTTCACACCTGTGGACGCAGTCTTCATCCACGGATAACGCAGGTTGGGAAAGAGGGGTTGAAAGGAGGTTCGGGGGCGGCGCGAAGGGATGTTTGTCGATAAGGGCTTGCATGGTAGATTCCCTCAGGGAGCAACCCCACTGGAATACAACACCTTAACTGCAGCAGTGAAGTGACCATCGCTCACTTTCCTAAGACATTGCTTGATGTTGAGGCTAACCTCCTCAGCTATCTCCCGGTGTGCCTCCCCACACACGAACCAAATAATACGAGTGTAAGCTTAATTTGTAACATATTTTAAAAAGCTAAATAGTTTAGTTTTTAAAGAAAAAAGTGTTCCCGTGTTTTTTAAAAAGCTAAATAGGTGAAATAATTCAGTTTTTAAAGAAGAAAGTGTTGCCGTGTTTTCAAAAGTTAACATTTGTTTTTAGACTAAGCGGTATGGGGGACGGCTTAGGCCCGGCGAGGCCCGGCGCCGGTCCCCCACACCGCCCCCCTCCGGCGAGTTCGGCTCCCCACGGACGATTGTGCCGGGCCTCTCTCTCTGTCTCTCTCTTCTTTCTCTCTCTCTCTCTTCACGGCGCCGGTCCTCCCACACCGCCCCCTAGCCCCGTGGCGGCCCATCCTTCACGGCGCCGGAAGTCCCATACCATCCAGTCTTATGAATTATGAGAGAAACCAATTCATATGTATTTTTTTTTTAAATTTGAGTAAATTGCCATTTTAGTCCCTGAGTTTTGTCCAAATTTGCCAGTTTAGTCCAAATAGTTTTTTTTGTGCATCTGGGTCCCTGACTTTTACATTTTGTTTCCATTTTGATCATTTTGTCTAACTCCATCCAAAAACCCAGTTTGTAACAGTTTGTACTTAATCACTAATGTTTTCAGTTGCCATTTTGATCCAATTCCAAAAAATCAAAAAATTCAAAAAAATTCAAAAAAATCTAAAAATAAAAAAAAATTCTAAAAAATCCAAAAATCATTAAATGTTTCGGCACGAACCGTTTCGACCCGTACCGTTTTGAACCGAACCGTTTCGACCCGTACCGATCGAACCGAACCGTTTCGACGCGAACCGTTTCGAACCCGTACCGTATCGAACCGTACCGTTTCGACCCGTACCATTTCGAACCCGAACCGTTTCGAGCCGAACTGTTTCGACGCGAAGCGTTTCGAACCGTACCGTTTCGACCCGTACCGTATCGAACCGAACCGTTTCGACGCGAACCGTTTCGAGCCGAACCGTTTCGAGCCGTACCGTTTCGAGCCGAACCGTTTCGAACCGAAACGGTTCGACCCGTACCGTTTCGAACCCGAACCGTTTCAAGCCGAACCGTTTCGACGCGAAGCGTTTCGACCCGTACCGTTTCGACCCGCACTAGCTCCTCCCAGTCTTTCTGTCTCTTTCGATCTTTCCCTTTTGTTCTTCATCGATCACCATGTGTCGCCTTAGAAACAACATATGGTTGTATGATGGTTGAAGGTTGACAGGTTTTGCAAAGGCTGTTACACACCTGCTTCAATCTATCTTCACAAGGATTCCTCACAAACTCAACTGGGTTCCCCTTGGCTTTTCACTTCACCAAAAAACATCCCCATGTATGGGCCCGGCCTGAACTCAGGAACATGTACTCATGAGTGAACATTGAGAACTAAAGATGTTATTTTAAAAAGTTTGGACCAAAGTCGTAATCTGGCTTACCACACAGGACATTGGTGTAATTATCTCTAAGGTGTTTTTGTGGGTTCACATGAACCCACTTGGTTTGAAAAAAAAAACTATTGATAACTTTGTATGATTTGAAAAAAATAGTGAGAATCTACCAAAACGAACCCACTGAAAGAAGTTCTTGGATCCACCACCGTTTGAAATATAATCTCATCTTTTATTAACTTAATGTTAGCCACATGATTAAGTTCACATCTTGATCAGATTTGATTTTTGTAATTAAGAAAAAGAGAGGGCAAATATGTTAGTTTTATGTGTCGAACCGTACCGTATCGACCCGAACCGTTTCGACGGTTCGGTTCGAAACGGTTCGCGTCGAAACGGTTCGGGCTCGATACGGTACGGGCTCGAAACGGTTCGCGTCGAAACGGTTCGGTTCGATACGGTACGGTTCGAAACGGTTCGCGTCGAAACGGTTCGGGTCGAAACGGTTCGTGCCGAAACATTTAATGATTTTTGGATTTTTTAGAATTTTTTTGATTTTTTAGAATTTTTATGATTTTTTAGAAGTTTTTTGATTTTTAGATTTTTTTGGATTTTTTAGAATTTTTATGATTTTTTAGAATTTTTTTGATTTTTAGATTTTTTTGGAATTTTTATGATTTTTTGGAATTTTTTTGATTTTTTGGAATTGGATCAAAATGGCAACTGAAAACATTTTTTAAGGAAATCCTCAAAATACCCCTGTTACAAACTGGGTTTTTGGATGGAG
The DNA here is from genome assembly GCA_030545235.1 of Helianthus tuberosus. Lineage (NCBI taxonomy): Eukaryota > Viridiplantae > Streptophyta > Magnoliopsida > Asterales > Asteraceae > Helianthus > Helianthus tuberosus. The sequence continues at coordinate 90,188,560 of CM060430.1, forward strand.
TTAGGCATTGTGATCAAAATGGCAACAAAATGTAAAAGTCAGGGACCCAGATGCACAAAAAAAACTATTTGGACTAAACTGGCAAATTTGGACAAAACTCAGGGACTAAAATGGCAATTTACTCTTTAAATTTTCTTAGCATTTATTAGTCCAATTCAAAATTCGAAGGGCTTATTTTAAACAAGTGACTTGCTTTAACTAATTAGCGGAAAATATGTGAACAGAAACTGGCGCTATTCATGGTTAAATCCCTTTTTGATAAACTCAATCTTATTTAATTGATATTGTGCTATATCTTCATTGATTATTTATTGGTATAAATGTGTTAAACATTCTCCATCTTGGTTTCTTTTTGTGAATAATAAAATTTCATAAAGAGCTAAATATTGATTATTGATGCTACTTGTTAATCGAAGATCAACCTTCTGGTTCAACTTATGCATCATACATTGTTTTATGATGATTTTCAACCTGGATTCAATGAATCTAGGTTGAAAATCTCATAAAACAATGTATGGTGAATAACATAAGGAGGTTATAGATGTTCTCTATGAGCAACAAAAGATAGCAAGTTCCTTTACAGACTTTCAAGAGGTAAATGTGTGGGCTATTTTAAACGGTCATGATGTAAAGGTGGGAAGAAAAAAAAGTACAGTTAATAAACTATTAACATGTTTAATTTTTTGAATAAATGTAGAAGATTAACTTTACGATCTGACTGAGATCAAGGATGATTATGGAGCATCATCATCTTTGCTTTGGAAAATGTGTACCAAGGGGTTATTCTCATTTATCTTGACTTATTATATCATGTTCTTATTAATCGATTGAGCATCAATATCTGCTAACAATGCACACAACTCTTGTGAATTTATTTGCAGTGGCGGTGATGAGGGTGAGCGGGGAGGACCACCAGTGGCGGATCTAGGATTCCGACCAAGCGGGAACGTTTTATAAATAAGCGGTAACGAAATCGAAAAAACGTCAAATTTTTCCACAATTTACACTAAAAACGTCAAAAATTTTCCGACCAAGCGGTAGCGGAGGCTACCCCTTGGTCTAATATATATCCGCCCCTGAGGACCACCACACAGGGCCGTGATTTCGAGATGCACATGTTTTTTTTAAATCCGACATTATATGTTAATTTTTTTTTAAATAGTATACCCATACCAACTCTTAGATAGGCCAATTTACAAAATAATTTTCATGGTTTAGAAGTTAGCCTATTGGCATCGGGTTTAGTGAACCCAATGCCCATTTGATTTAAAAACAAATTAATAATAATAATAATAATAATAAAACATTACAGAAAGTCACATTTTTTCGAGACTCAACAGGATATATGAATTCTTAGAAACCCACTAGACTTAAATGCCATTTTAGTCCTTGTGGTTTAGGCTATTTTGCCAGTGTAGACTTAATGTTTCATTTTTCGTCTGTGGGTCAAAAAATGTTTCACTGTTGCCATTTTAGTCCACTGGGTTAACTTCATCCATTTTTTCTGTTAACGAGAATGACAATTCGGTCATTTTTTCTGTAGTACTTCATTGTTGTGGGTAGCATGAAATGAAGCACCAAAATCTATGACCTAGGAATCCACACTACTCTCCATGCTACATATCAATGCATCATCATCTACTAAGTGGTCTTCTATAGAGTAAAATTATTTTTTATGTTTCAGACACTAATTCCTAAGGTGTCCTACTTCCTTGAAATCCTAACATATCATATCCTTCGAAGCCTTAGACACATTTCTCCTGCCCTAGCAATTTCCTCGCTGATTCTTTCTTCCCCTGCCCTCTATGCTTAACAAAGAACCCGATGAATCACATGAACCATGGCATCGAACATCCTCTCCCAAAATACGATCCTGCATCATCTCAAATGTGGACTTACTCGTTTCTAAGGAACGAATAATAACAATTTTGGTTCTGGACTAACTCTCGGGTAATGAGGATAATAATAATATGGCTTGGACCTCATCATCAAACTCTAAGTGAGAAAAGATCGAGTTTAGGATATTTATGTATTTTTTTACTAAGTCACCTTCCATCATCCAAAGCTCTCAAATAAGATTGACCTTATTTGCTGCAGAAAGCTTCTCTTACATGTTTTATAAATACCTCTAGCTAAGGTCTCTTTCTGGATGTTACAGGCAGTAATCTTCGATAGAAAAAGTGTTGTCACAACTCTGGCTTTCGTATTCATCTTACAACCTACTTGAGACATATCTTATAGATTTTCATCCATAAGTGGTACGTATAAATATTTCTGACGGAGCACTGCTTCAACCTGCATCTTCCACTAACCAAACTTCTTCTTGTCAAATTTTACTATCATATCATTTCTGTATTCTACCATGGCAATGAAAAAAAATAATAATGAAACCGAACATATAGAAACATACACACCAAATTAACCTGATGTACACGACTAGGGTGATCTAATGTACATGGTCATTTGATCATGGTGGAAAGGTGAAGGTGATGGGGGGCGACAGTGACATGAGACAGAAGATAACAGGAGGTGTTGCTGGTTTGTGAAGGTGATGCGAGGGTTATTTGGGGTGCAAATGGGTTATAAGATGTCACACCCTGGTTTAAGTATGACGATTGAATAACAATATCACAATTTTATATGCAGCGGAAGTATTAAGTAAAAATATTTAATTAATAAAAGCTTGAATATATATAAAAGTGTAACGCCCTAACACGTTATAATCGAGAATTGCAGCGGAAATACAAACTTTAAAAATTTTCTTTCATTATACACATTCTTTCATTTAAATACATTAATCCCTTTTTATAAATTAATTAAAAGCTAACATACTTATATAAAATTAAGTGACCACATTCACACCCACGTACAATCCATGCGTTGACTCGATCTTCAACCGCGTACACTTCTTTATGAAACATGATAAAGCTGTTCAACCTGCAGTCACCACATTCAATCACATCATTAGTAACCGGTGACATAATATATAAAATCTAAACATTTCATAATTAGACGTTAACATATCATGCTTTCTCTTGTACTAGCCCTTTCATCCATCCATTTGATCACTTGCATCGGATAGCGGAGTCAACCATCACTTCCATTGTTAAGATGCCTATACTTCACATTAGTTCTCAATAGAAACACGGTTAGTATCATTAGCTTCCCTTTCTTACCTTTACTTAATTGAATTTCTCTCTTAACCAATTCCGACTCATTCCACTAAAACATACCTTAGTAACAACATCGATTCATATCTTCTTACATTACATTAAATAAATTACCGTTAAATACATTACCAAACAAAAGGGTAAGTTCGGAGTTCACTTACCTTGCGTGCCTGTGTTTGCGTTCGCTCACTTGAGTCTTCTTAGCCCGTTAGCCTTCCATGCCCTCAACCATCTTGACATGATTCCTATACATTCATGTCATTATATTCATATTCTTATTAGCATACATGCTTATACATATGAACAACCCTATTAAATTCACATCTCACATATGACCTTCATTAATCTATTCAAACAAGCATAAAGCATACTCAACATCGCCCCCTACATAATCTTCACATGAACTATATTTGTTTACCTATTACTTGCATACAATTTCACTCATTATTGTCTTTTAGACATTTCATCAAACACTTGGTGTGCACAATATCAACAATGCACAAGATACAAGTGTTCATAGCATAGTTCTACTTGTCCCTTTTCTAGTCTAACAAGAAGCAATCATATTCATATCTTTCTTTCACCCTACATTAACTTAACTAATTTCTCTATCACACACTGATTATGTATCAATTCATATCTATGAGCATATCATTTAAGTCATCATGTTCATCATATTCCTATAACAATGGGTATAAACCCTAAATTGCCTAAACAATCGAAATTAAGCAAACTTCTCATTCTATTGTGAATTCCTAACTCACAATTACACAAGATTTCCACATAGATTCATGATTGGGTTAAAACCCACTTTCTACAACACACCAAATCAGAATTTTCGACATACCTTGTGTTGAACAAGCTTAGATGGTTAAAGATTTGAGTTCATGCATCAGTTTAGGCCCTTAATTCCTTCCTAATCTTGTGATTTTCTGAAAACTAGGGTTTCTTCTTGGTCTCCTGCTCCTGGTCGATACATACGAACACACCAGAATGTGTGTTTGTGTTTTTCCTTTTTCCTTTTATTTGTTTTAATTAAAACTTCTATCCTTTTTAACAAGTTTGGTCCCTCTAATTACTTGGATTGTTTATTTGTCATATGACCTTCCTTCTAATCAAGTTACTAACATAAATACTTAACTAGGTTAAATATAACAAGACTAGACTTTTTAGGTAACATAAATAATTTGCATATTTTGGGGTGTTACAAAAAGTCTATACAAGCGTTCGAGTATATGCCCACAGTCGGGATCAAAATAAAAAGAGCTTTGGACATTATAGGCCTTAAGCTGAATAGTTGCAAATTCCATAGCCTTTGTCATAGCCGACCCGGATTTTCAGCCTAATATCAAGGTTTGGTACATGCGGTTCAATCTTTTGAAAATGCGTCAGCTTTCGCTGGTAAATACAATTAACCGACACATTTAGAAAATAGTTTTTCAAAAAGAATTTCATAGATAGAGAAAACACATAGGTAATCATTTAATATTTTTTGTGATTTTATCTTGTCACAAGTTTTACAATACTTGTCATACAGCCGAGAACTAGAAAGCATAGCCGGTCATTTTCAGTGTTATAATGATTAAGGTAGACACCAAAGTTTAATAACGCGTCTTATAGTCAGTATGCCTACCCCAACGCGTTATTTAGTATGGCCGCAATAGTTCATGAGCCGGGACGCCCGGACACAGTACCATTAACCTCCAATTGTTTCAGTTATCAAGTAATATGGATTAAAGCGAGTTATTATATTTATAAGCAGTCCCAGGGCTCATTTATATAATACCCGCTCCAAGTGGCATATTTTCCATACCCCAAGTTTTAAAATAAAATAAGTTAAGAGTATTTACCTTTTGCTAGCTTCCAACCGATAACGATTTTTGTTTAGCAAAAGCCGCAAGTCTAAGTATTATTGATACAAGTCCGACTATCTGGGGGGTTCTATAGTCTGGAATGAACAGAATTAGTTATCCATTAGAATGTCTACGGGTCATAGGTAAGTTCCTTAGATTTGACCCGTTAACTTAAGAATAGGCTCGGTTTCGCTTGATTAAGTGTAGACCGGAATAAATGTCTTTTATGCCTATCCGAGTGCAAGGACTCTGTGGATAAAAGTCAATTAACCAAACATTCTGTTTTGAAGTGATTTTGAAGTATTTAGACCCGTTACGCTTAGTTTATATGAACTAGGTTTGTATAACTAGTTATGCACGTATAAGCGGGTTCGGAAGGTCGGTTGGGTCTATGATAAGTCCAAGGTGTCAAAACATATTTTATAACATTATACATTCTGTTTGAAAGTCAGAATGTTAACTACTTTGGTTTAAAAACCATTTCTTTAGCTTTTATGATGAAAAAGGCATAGTCGTCCTTTTTAAAATATAAATACTAGACTTGTCATTTGACCTACCAAACAACATGACCAAAAGGTATAACTTCAGAGGGTTATACATTATATTAATATGATCATAATGTCGGGTTTAAACAAGTTCTAATGTTGACGAAACGGGTCAGAATCGAAAGCAAGGTAAAAGTCAAACTGCTTGACTTTCGACATAGAATGAGGTGCTAAACTGAAATGGACGAGTTAGGCATCCTAAAATAGGTTTATATATGTTATACATTCTATTTTAATGTCAAAACAAGTGAGTTGTAAGCTTAAGAGCTCATTTATGCAACTTACATAAACCGTTGCATTTTGACTTTTAAAATAAGCATGCTTGACCCGTCATTTCACTTAACGTGATTATCGGAGGGTATGATTACAGAGGAATCATACCAACATTATTACGATCACGTAGGAAAGTTCGGATTGAACTTTGACTTGACCATAATGGTCATAACTGAAAGTCAAACGAAAAGTCAAACTGTTTGACTTTCAGTTGAATTTAAACTAATTAATTGAAATTGAGCAAAGGAGAAGTACTTACTAGACTAAAGGACTCCTAAAAAGGATTGAGAGCTACTCCCAAATTCTAGGAATGCTCCCAATAACATATTTAGAGTGAATTGAAGGTGTGAGTTAGAAATGAGCACATGGGCACTTATCGATTAGTGGCTTCATAGGTGTCACAAGGAAATGAAATGGTGGCATTTTCGCGACCAGGTGGCTTGGAACGCAGCTGGTAATGACAATTGTGATTCTTTTGTTGCTGGGCACCTCTTATGGGCCGTACCGTAAGATGTGGGTTACAGTCTGTAAGGGGCGTTTAAACCGCCTTACAGGTTTTGAACCCCTAATGGTCCGTAAGTGGTACCTTACGGTCCGTAAGGGATCTCCAAAGATGGAATTTTGACATTTTGTAGTTTTAGTCCTTGGACTTTTATATTTTTCCCATTTAGGCGTATTTGGTCCCTCTCCTTCCACATAGTCGGGATTAGTTGGAGATTTCGAGACACGTTTCAGTCAACGTATTTAGTGTGGGTCCCTCTCTTTCCACCTAGTTGGAATTAGTTGGAGATTCGGGACATGTGTCGTCACTTAGTTGGACGAAAATTTTTGGGTTGTTACATAAGATGATGAGATCGACAGTGCAGATGAGGAGTTTCCGGGGCTGATGGCGGCGGATGGAGGGTGGTGACTAAGTTGGGTGGCCGGTGGAATCTATTGGGTGGGAGGGTGGTGGGGGGGGGGGTAAAGAAAAATATAAGGGCAGGTGTGGTTAATTAATTGAGCCCACTTGACTGCCTTTTTAATTGTTTTTGTCTTTTGTTTAACGACAATTACTAATAGTCAACTTTGGGGACTACTAGTGTGAATTGGGGGCATCTAAGAAATCAGTGCAAATCAAATGGACCGTCCTTGTAACACTTTACAACAAAGGGGCTGTTTGTTTACCTCTTAATGAAGCTTTTAATGGTTCAGACCTTTTACTGATTCAGCACTTAATGGTTCAGACTGTTTGTTTCACGAGCAGATGTCTGAATGGTTCAGTCATTTGCCTCTGAATGGTTAAGATTTATACATAGTCTGAATGGTTAAGACCTATAATCTGAATTGGTCAGACATTTGCCTCTGAACGATAAAGCATTATACAGGCTCTTAATGGTTCAAACCTCTTACTGGTTCAACACTTAGGTGCTGTTTGTTTTTTGGCCAGAAGTACTTCTGGCCACTTATGTCTGCGCGACGCAAACGCGCGCAGACGTTTGATGTCTGCAGCTTGTTTGTTTTCTCGCAGACCTTTCATTAAAAAAGGTCTGCGAGACCTCTTCTTGGAGCAGACATGGACCCAAGTCTTCTCCTCGCAGACGTTTACCTCTTCTTGGCACCACCTCCACCTCCGACACCACTGCTCCGCCACCACCTCCACTCCGCCACCACCTCCACCTCCGACACCCCTGCTCCGACACCATCATCGTCATCATCTGTTATCATCATCATCAAAACCCCCAAATCGAACCCATGCTCCGACCCCAAATCATCAAATCGAACCCCAAATCATCATCATCAAAACCCCCAAATCGAACCCCTGCTCCGACCCCAAATCGAACCAAAACCCTAAATCGAACAAACCCCCAAATCGAGAGAGAGAGAGAGAGAGAGAGAGAGAGAGAGGGAGCAGCAGGAGACCATCATCATCATCATCGGAGAACGGTGGTGACGGTGGTGATGAAGGCAGAGAGAGAGAGATCGAGGGAGGAGAGTGTGACGGGGGTGGGTGGTTGCGACGGGGGAGGTTTGTGGTGACGGTGGTGACGGTGGTGCTTGGTGGTGGTGATGAAGGCAGAGAGGAGAGAGATCGAGGGAGGTGTGTGTGTGAAAGTGTAGAAGATGTTTTTATAAAATAAAAAAAACAAACCCTCTTTTCCTTGCAGACTGCAGACATTTGGTCCACCTCTTCTCCTGCAGATGCCTGCAGATGTGGTCCGCAGACTGCAGACCTTTTCCCACAGAAAAAACAAACAGCACCTTAATGGTTCAGACCTCTTACTGGTTCAACACTTAAGCATTCAGATGTTGCCAAACAACCCATAAGAGATTTGGGAAAAAGATTGTTGGACTTATAAAACCGTGATACGTAGCGCAACCAATTGCTATTTATTAAGTAAACAAGTATGAATTTGTTTTCACGAGAAATGCCAATTTTAAACATGACAAATTTGTAAATTTTGTTTACTTTTCTCAACAATTACATAAGGGTAAAACAAGTAAAATAAAAAACTTGAAGGACTAATTTGAAACAAGTAAGCAGTTTGATTTAAGTATGCGATTCATTTGTTGATTTTGGCGGTACCGTTCGAATTGAAACCCTAGAAACAACAGAAAGCGATTCAAGGTGAGTCTCTCGTTCGATCTGCAATTGATGCTTTGATTTTACTAAAATCACATAGAAATTTATGTTCGTGTGACTGATTTCGAACATTTTGTAGCCATTTGTGTTCGTTGGAGAAAAATGTCAACCGAAAAGAGCAAAGGGAAGGTGATTGGTGTAGAACTAGACATAGAGAGGGTAATCCTTTTCACTTGTATCTTCTTTCATTCTTGATTCATTTAAATTGTTTTACAGAAGTAGAATTTTTGATTCACAAATCTTGGAACCGTTAAAATTGTTGGGCTCTTAATTTGAGATCAATATGTTTGTATATGTAGCTTTGTTAATTGGTCATCGAGATTGATTATTTATCGGTTTAAATGTGTTGAACAACATTTACTATTGCTGTAAAGTTTTAAGAGCTATATGTTGATTATTGTTGCTATTGATTTAAGGTCAACCTGTTTGTACTTCTAATCATGATCTTTGCGTTGTATGATTGAATGAATTCAGGTTGAAAATATCATAAAACTATGTAGGATTCATAACCTGAACCCGAAGGAAGTCATCAATGTGGTCTATCAGAAACAAAAGATTAAACGTTTCATCACAGATAGCAGTATGTATTGTTTGTCATATTTGATCTTATGGTTCTCTTTATATTAATTTTATCTATTGCATATATTGTTCAGCAAGTCTAAGGTCGCACTAAAGCAATTGATTAGGTTATTTGTATTGCTTTTCTGTTGTTTCGTATCCTCATTTATTATTACGGAGCTTTCTGTTATTTATATCTCAGTTGTAATTATATATCCTGAGATAGAATATCATCGACCCTTACAAGAATTAATTACCAACTAACAACTCTAATATATAACTGTGGACCGCCAGGGATGCAACATGCTTTTGATTTTGCGTTTGAATATGTTATTGATGATACAAGGAATGACCGGATGTGTGACGCTCTTTCAATCATCATTGAATCTCGTGGTTATTTGGGCAGGTTGAGGTTTGTTTGTTAATTTATTTATTTATTTGGGCAGTTTGAGATTTTTCAAATTTATTTATTCATTGGGCAATTAGAGGTTTGTTTGTTTATTTATTTGAACCGAAATACTGGCGCACGCTTGCCCAAACGAGGCTTGAAGCCATGACCTCTTGGTTTGTGGGCCAGGCTGATAGCCCTAGGCCAACACCCCTTTTCCTTTTATATACACATGATAGGAGCTTACTGCAATAATGGGACAAGAGAACAAAGTATAACAAAATCCCTAGGTTTGATCGACTTTCAAGGGGTCAATAGGCTCCTCGTTGATGTCAGGTGTAATTTATTTGTGTATTTTAAACGATCATGATGTAAATTTGGGATGACTTTTAGTACAGGTGCAATTCAAGGTAGGTCTAGTTGGTAAACACTAACATGTTTTGTTTTTATGAAATGGCGTAGACGAATTTACAACTTTGTATCTGACTGATTTCTAACAATGACTGTTGTAGAAAGTTTTGATAGTGGAGTGTTGTCATCTGTGCTTGAAACTATGTCTACCAAACGGGAGCAAGATATCCACATGGTAAGGCTTTTATATCTTGATTGATTTTCTATTACCCTGATTCATTTAGCTTTATAATCTTGTAGGATGTCATGATTTATTGTATCCATGTTGCTATTGATTGGTACGTGTTGTATGATTCAGGTCAAGAACCTAATTGAACAATGCCTAGTGCATTGTATGAGCCAGAAGGAGGTGATGGATATTCTATATCAAAGAGAATGTATAGAGCCTTCTTTAACAAAGACCAGTATGTAATTAATATGTTAATTTCCATAATATATACATATTTATATATCTCCTACATATAATTTTTTTCTTTCAGTCTTGCAGCACCTTATAGATCAAAACCAAGAGTTCTTCAAGAATTATTATTTTTGGTTGGGTGTAAAACACCAAACAGGAAATTTCAATAATCTGGTCGAAACACAAGCACGTAAGCTGCTTTAACACTTTATGGGTTCTTTATTTCCTTTTTCTAGGGCTGTTCATTTTTATTTGAAAACCGAAACCGGGCTCGAATTCAAAGCCATCCGAACCCGAATTAGAGATTACTCGAAAAACCTGAACTCGACCAACCCGAACCTTCTATGAGTTGGTTATCAGGTCACTTTTTCCCAGCAAAAAACCCGAACAACCCAACCCGAAACACGAAACCAAACATTTATTGTTTTTTTAATAGATGTGTTTTGGTTTGAAGTCTCTAATATTTGGAACATTTATTGTCAAATGATGTTTGAATTTTGATGATATTTTTAAGTAGGAATATGAATTTTGATAATATTTTGTAGAAAATAAACATTTATATTCATTTTAAATCTAAACCCGAAAACCAAACAACCCGACCCGAACTAACCCGAGACCCAAAGAACCCGAACCCGACCAACCTGAACTTTAAAGGGTCGGTTATCGGGTCACTTTTTCCCAGCCAAAATCCCAAACAACCCGACCCGAAAAACCCGAAACTCGAAAGAAAACACCCCTACCTGTTTCAATGCTATATTATTTATTCTATTCACATGTAACTTGTTTCCTTCAGTCTGCTCTCTTTTGTGGACCTCTTACCCGTACTTGATCACATTTTATTTCAATATGTTTTCAAATCCTGTCAGCTGCACTGGAAATTGATAGACATCGACTCGGGACTTTGGGACTTCAACTTCAGGTTCCACCAGCCACTACTGCAGTTCTACACCTCTGGCCACCGACAGACAACCAGCAGGTAACAATTTACCAATGAAGAAGACTAGAGATTGTGATTGGCTTGTATATATTGACTAGTTCTATGCGACTGTATTATCAATTGCTGCAGGTTTAAATGGTAGTCATGAATAGCAAATCTGTGAATACCGTCGTATGGGAAGCTTCCAATTGAACTTCAAGTTTTTTGTATGTACATGAAAACATACACGAATATGCCCGGTTGGTTGTTGACACATCACTGCTCTTACTTGTTTTTTAAAGGCTTAGTTTTATAATTCCAATACGCTATTAATTGTTGATTCTTTTGGCATAGTACTTGAGTTATGTTGGTTATGCTATTGATTTAAGTGTTATGCAATTGAGATTTAAATGAGACTAAATCGACATAGGTTAAGCTGATCAAATTTGATATCCATTGAATGATAGGATGCAAAGAGTTAATAATGAAGTTTTGATGTATGGTTAGGCTATGATTTATTGTTTGACAAATTTTCAAAGGCACGTTAAAAAGTCACTGTCACACCACTCCCACGTAGGAATGAGCTTTCACTCACCTTTCTCATCTTTAGTATGTATTGGCTTCACAAATTTTCACTATTCACCATTTATTAAAATAATATTTGAATCTAATAAATAAAAAAAAAATGAGGTTTGATTGATTGAAAAGCTTTGCTTCCACCAAAGTTCACCATCTCTTAGGGTGTAAGGAGTGGTTAAACACTTTGGAGTGGCAAACCAAAAAACCGACCAATCAGAGGGCGTCATGTCAATCAGTCAAAAGTGTTTAAACTTTGGTGAAAAGTGTTGGCAATGGTTTAGACACTTGGTGAAGTGGTAAACTATTTTTTTTAAAAAAAGGAAAAAAGTGTGATTGGTTGAGATTGAAATGGACCCCACTCCTTATACACACACACTTCTTCCCCGTGTCAGCAACCACTCACCGCACCATTCACCTTGCCGATCGGTAAAGGGGTCGGCGGCGGTGTTCCCGCTCGGCAAACCGAGTTTGCCGCACCTCTTTACCGACCACTCCGGACACCCTTACTTGTTATGTTATGTAGACCATGAGGGTGGCCTTTAACGCCCCTAGGGCTGGTGTCTCACGGCGTCTCATGCCACATTTTCGCCACATCATCGGGGCGTTACACGGTAAAACATGTTCTTAGTAGAATACTATCTTAGACCAAGTCTTATGGTCTACCCCCTCCCCCCTTTTGGCGTGATCCCCTTCTTTTATTTTGATCGACTAATGTTACTTTTTTACACGAATAATTCTAAACTATTCCCTTTCTCAACTTTCAAGGTTTGAAGCTAAGACCTCCCCTTTAAGAGGCATGTGTCTCTACTAAGTGGGCTAGCCCTACATTAGCGTACTTGCTTCAAAACAAAATCGATTCATGGTTATAGTCGACGTCGATTCATCATTCTTAACGTCTCTAATTCAAAACCGAACATTAAACTTTGGATTCATTTGGCTCCTTTATGGGAAAATAGATAAATTGCTAGATTTAAGATGTGAACCAACTTATAAAAAATGATACCCATGTTAAAAAATTTATACCCATAACATCTATGTCAGCATTTTGTTTAAAAATATTCAATTCAAAACGACATATTAGACACAATGCATTCAACAACTTCAAAAAACAGAACACAAGTCAATCAATTCACTAATAAAAACACGAAATCTCTAATCTTTCAAACAATTCAATCAAAATAGCCCTCAAAATCAACCTAATTCTAAACGAAACATGAGAAAAATGCAGAACACGTACTAGGATCATCATCTTCGTTCGTCGACATTCAGTTCCTGCTCAATTAGTTTCGATTTACATAAACAATTCGAGATAACATATGAATCGAAGATTGAATGATGTGTTATCTGCTGAATTTTTGAGCGAATGGTACGTAATATGGGAACTCGTCTCTATTTTTCTTGTTTTATTGAAAACCCTAATTTCTTTCAAAAATACCCCTCTAGCTAATTAAAGATTAGATTAAACTTTTGCCAGGTGGCACCCTCCTATTGCTTCTCACCCTTCTTATTTTTATTCCGCTTTGTATTTAATCCTTTCTCTTATCATTCATATTAAAAAACACCAAGTCAAATTGAAAAATACATAAAGAAAAACTAGTATCATCATATTAAAAAAACGCCAAGTCAAATTAAAAATACATAAAGAGAAACTAGTCATCATCTTGTGAATCAAGCCTGCATTTCTCGGTTAATGTTCTATCAATAGCAACATGGATATATAGATCAAGTTTCATGAGATATCTACAAGGATACAACCCTAAGCAAATCAATATAAAAAATCACACGAGATATATATAAACCCTTACCCGCTTACCGTCTGTATCTCTTTTGTTAGTCTAGTAGACATTTTCTCAAGCAAAGATGATGACTCTCCAGGATCAAAACTATACAAACATCATTGTTAGACATATTAAGAGTTTACCAACTGTACAAATATCAGTCAGATTTTAAAGAAATTTAAACATATAAGAGTTTACCAACTGTACAACATGATCAGTTTATCAACATCCCACATTTAAATCATGATCTTTAAGATACGCAAATAGCCCACACGGCCACACATTTACCTCTTGAATTCTTGAAAGTATGTAGAAGATAGATGCGAACCACTTACATGTATACCAAAAGCGGAGAAAACGTGTTAATGAAGACTCAAAACACATACTGGTATTTGTAAAGAAACGCGCTATCTTTTTTTGCACATAAAGAAACTTGATAACCTGTTAAAATTCAAGTTATTCACCATACATTGTTCTGTTAGATTTTCAACCTCTATTCATTCAATCATACAACATAAAATCATCCTTTCAACGAACCCATTTATCCGCGTTGAACATTGCATGGTGTATAACTTGAATCTAAAGGAGGTTATAGATCTCTTTAAGCAACCAAAAATAGCACGTTTCTTCACAGATACCGGTATGTATTGATCTTCAATATTGATTCACAACAATAATCAACATGTAGCTCTTTCTAGAGGAATATATTTCATTAATTCACATACGAAACCAAGTGCCATAGAATATCCTAAAAATTTACAACGAGCGAGAATATTTAGCACATCTACACCATCAAGATAGTTGATCAGAAGAGATTTATCTTATATAAATAATCTAGGGTTGCGTGCGCCAAAATCAACAATCCAATCGTAAATTTAAATAAATTGTTTAATATCAGTCCTTTTAATCTTTTTAGTTGGACTAATAAACGTAAAAAAAAAGCTGGACCTATAAATGTGAAAAAAATGTAAAAAAAAAATACAAATTATGATGTTTAAAATTAGGGGTTCTCTTGTAAAACAAATGAAAGTTTTTTGAAATTGTGCAACACCTTATCAAAGTTGAGCTATATTAGCCTACTTTAGCTTTTTAAAATAACTAGGTTGGCAAATTTCTTTTGTTATTTAGTATGTGTTTACATGTGTTTTGAAATCACTACGAACGTGTTGCGAACGGAACTGCAGACAAGAATAGAAAAAATGTAGAAAAAAACATTAAAAGATAACCGAAAGAAAATCAACCAAAAAAGTTGTTTGGTAACGATGTTGTTCGTGTAACAACTCTCGGTAAAACCAACATCTTCATAATATTTCCGACACCCTATTATATCTTAAAATAACCAATATGTCTTATAATACACCCCTTATGTGAAAACCGTGCCCGAAATATGTTATAATATATAAAATAAATAAAAATCTGAAAATAGTAAGTCAAGGCGGGCCGCGTAGACCCACCTTAACCACTTACGCGGGCGGTATCAAGGTGGATACCGGATTCCTTTGAGTTTCTTTAGTTAATACGGGCCGCGTAAGACCCCGTTTAAGTTAACGCGGGCCGCGAGTGTCTCAAATGGTGGCGCAACCTGGTGATGACACGTGTCATCATCGTGTCAAGCCTAGTGGTGATCCGGACGAGCTACGAGTTGACCCTCGGTTTGACGCGGGCCGCGTAGCCCTAAGGCTACTCTTACGCGGGCCGCGTGAGAGTCAGATTTCAGCCCTATATAAGCAGGCAACGGGTTTTCGTTTTCCGTCGCTCATTTCTTTCATTCTAAATCACAATTTCTGTAGTAGGCTTATAACACGCGGGTATTATATCCCCTAATTAGCAAGGTTCTGCTCCGTTATAAGTATTATAACCCCAGTTTCATAACAGTTACGCTGCCCGATTGATTTAGGGTTCCGTAACAACTGTCGTGGTTCTGCCTGACGTAGTTGTTGGAATGCCGTCTCGGGGAGGGTATCATTAATATTTTCAAAGGGTTATGATACTAACCAATGTACATTTGTATAAATTATAGATTATATCCAGGAAACCCTTACAAGAAGTCTAAGATAGCAATGTGAGTTTATCCTCTTTTTGTTAACCTTTTTGGAATGTTTTACAAAACCTTAATTATTTTACAATGTGATTAAGCGGTGATTGAGTCTTTGTAGTTCTTCAATTACTGCCGGTATTATGGGGTTTTGTATACAAAATTTATTACTACGAGTAGTAGTAAGTAGGAATGACAGTACATTACCATTGGACGACGAGTTAGCCAATGGGTAATTTGACCATAGCCACAGATCCGGTCGAGTGGCAAATACTGAATGAGTAATTGTGTAGAAATAAACAATGTGATCGCTCTCAATACTGTTTTAATTGATAAAATGTTTCTTGATTAAACTGGGATTCACTCACCAGTATTTTCGACTGACAAATGTTTTTAAAACGCGTTACAGGTAACACAATGTGAACAGCCAATTAGTGAAAAGCCAGCTGGAGAGCACTGAAGGCTTGGGAAAAATGTGGCTATAAAAGTTACCTAATAAACGATGTTTTAAAATCAATAAAATAGGGTTTGTCCCTATAAAAGTATTGTAATAAGAAACTTGGGTTTTGCCCATGTGATTGTTAATATCAAATATGGTGGTTTTACTCTGATAAACATTTCCTAACTACGGTCCTGATGTAAATTTCGCTGCGAGATTTAAACACCTGATACCACCAAACTCTGAGCTCGCGTCCGCCCGTTCCTGGGACAGATAAGGGATCGGGGGTTGCGACAGAAGGTGGTATCAGAGCCTAGCCACTGGTCTAAGCCAAAGAAGTGTTCTGCTGACACTTAAATTCTAAATTTTGTGTTAGGAAATAAATTTTAGAAATAAATGCATAACTGTATTTATTTGTTAGGTGTTATTTGACTATTTGTTAGTTTACATTATGAGTGATCAAGGACCCTCAGACATGAGTCGTCAGTTGTCTAATTCACCTAAGAGTGAAGGTACTTCATCACAGCCTGCCCTTTCTGGGTATTCTGCTGATCAGGAAGAAGGAGTGTTTGCTTTTAGAGCTCAGTCAGAAGAGCCATTCCCTCATAAGAAACGAGGATGGTTCAGTAAGGAAGCCTTTGCTCGTAGGAAAAGAATGCGAAATTTGCAACAACAAAGAGTTATAGCAGCTACTAACGAAAAACAGATGCCCATACACAGGATATGCTTAATAGAAGCCTAGCTAATTTCCATATCCTCGCTACAACTGCTGCTGACCCGAGTCTGGAACAACTAGTAGCCCCACAACCACAAAACCCAGATCAACCTATGGAGATAGAAAACCCGGAAAACCAAGTGGAAATGCATGACTTTAACCCAGAAGAAATCCCTAGGGTACCTGCACCAAACCCTCTAGACCCAAATTATGACCCCTGGTGGGATAATAATATGGACTTTGTGCAACGTTACCCTATTCATGAAGACACACCCATGCAGAACATATGAGCCTACCAAGGTATGGACCCTTTAGATCCCTATTACCATGATGAATATATTAGGGAGATCTTAGAAGATCCTTACCGATTTCAGGCACTTTCACCCCCATATCAAGAACCCGCACCCTAGATTCCAAACCCAGTCCTAGAACCTGCACCCCCAATGAGTGCAGAAAACGTTCAAGAACTTAGGACTTTTGGGGAAGAAATTTTAGAAAGCAGCGAGAGAATGCGTCAGGTGGGAGAGCGTCTCGTATGGAAATACGATGAACGCAATATGGATTTTTGGATAAATCCATATCCGTGAATGTGAGAATGGAGGAAACGGTAGTAGTAATAATAATAATAAAATAAAATAAAATAAAATTATGTGTGTACGGATGCATAGTATTATTAGTGTAATTTTCTTTCTGTTGGTATTGTAATCTTTATTTCAGTATTAGTGTGTAATAGACGCATAGTATATGAAAATAGAGTACAAGTCGCAATGATCGACGTTTTTGGCTAGATTGTGTATCATGTGATTAACTATATTAAATATTATGTTGTGATATTAATATGGGGTAAATGTTTAAAATTCAGATGGCCGACGAAGGAAATCAAAGAAATCTGAATAATGATAACCAGAGTAACATTAACGTGGTTAATGAGAATCCAAGCATCAATAACAATAACAATCAAGTGGATAATAGCGCTATCCAACACATAGTAGCACAAGGAATTATAGATGCAATGTCATTTATTCTTCAAACTGTTAAGGATGCTGATAATAAAAGTAAGCATAGCAGTAAACGACCAAGTGAACCAGAACACAGCGTGAACAATGGACCAATACTTCAAATGCCCATTCCCAAAAGAAGAAGAACCATGCCTTATGGTTGTTCATATAAAGAATTCTGGTCTTGTAAACCAATGGAATTCTCAGGCAACGAAGGGGCCATTGCAACCTTACGCTGGATAGAAAAGACTGAGGCAGTCTTAAGAATAAGCAAGTGTGCTGAAGAAGATAAGATAATGTTTGCTTCTAATCTGTTTAAGAATGCAGCAATAGAATGGTGGAACACTATCCTCCAATCAAGAGGAAGTGATAGAACCTACAATATGGAATGGGAAGAATTTAAGAACAAGGTAGAAAGGAAATTCTGCCCACCCAATGAAAAGGAACAGATAGCAAACAAATTCCTAAACCTTAGGATGACTGGTGTGGATAGTAAGGGATATACTAAAATATTCTTCGAATATGCTAGAATAGTGCCAACCCTTGCTTCACCAGAACCAGTACTAATCTCCCGTTATATTTGGGGATTAATTGGAGAGATAAGACACGTAGTCAAGGCAGCAAGACCTCAAACTATAGAAGAAGCTGTAGAACTAGCAAATACCTTGACAGATGAATTAGTCCGTACCCAAGAAGAGAATCAAAGAAGGAACCTAACCCAAAAGCTCACACAAGAATTTTGTTCTGGAAATTCTAACCGTGGGAAAAATATAGGTTCTACCTCTGCACCCTACTGTAGGTATTGCAAAAGAAAGCATTTCGGAAGATGCTCCATATATTGTAACTTTTGCAAAATATCGGGACACAAGTAAGAAAACTGCAGGAAGAAAGCTAACAACAGGATATGTTACAATTGGGAAGAACAAGGTCATATCAAGCTAAATTGTCCAAAATTAGCTCCAGCTCCAGACAACAAGAATACTAAAAATGCTAGAGCATTTGTTCTGACTGCAGATGAAGCCAAGATGATTCCAGATGTTATAGCTGGTACGTTTTTAGTTAATGATGTCTTTGCTAAAGTATTATTTGACTCTGGTGCAAACAAAAGTTTTATTAATACATCATTTTGCAAAATTCTAAATCAATCATTAACTAAACTACCACTAGAATGCCTAGTAGAGACAGCCAATGGAGAAACCGTTAGGATTTTTGAAATCTTGCAGGGAGCAAGAAGAGAAATTTTAAACCAAACATTTAGGGAAAATCTTTATCCCATGAATCTGGCAGGATTCGATGTTATTTTATGAATGGATTGGTTAATAGCCAATAAAGCCAGTATTTTATGTGATCAAAAGTCAATACAAGTAAATTCACCAAAAGGTAAAACGATCACAACTAAAGGAGGTAAACTCTCTAGATCCACTAAATTCATCTCTGTGATGAAAACTGCAAGTTCTATAAGAAAAGGTTCTATAGTGTATTTGATTTCTATAATCACTAACACTAAAAGAAAAGAACTAAAAGATATTCCAGTAGTGTCTCAGTTTTCAGATCTCTTTCCAGAAGAATTACCAGGACTACCTCCAGACAGAGAAGTTGAATTCAGAATCCATTTAATACCAGGAACATCAACGATTGCCAAAGCACCTTATCGGTTGGTGCTTGCAGAAATGCAAGAATTGAAGAAACAATTAGACAAATTGTTAGAAAAAGGATTCATACAACCAAGTTCGTCGCCATGGGGAGCGCCGATATTGTTTGTTAAAAAGAAGGACGGATCAATGCGTATGTGCATTGACTACCGTGAATTAAACAAAGTCACGATTAAGAATCGGTACCCATTACCGAGAATCGATGATCTGTTTGATCAACTGCAAGGAACTCGATTTTTCTCTAAAATCGATTTAAGGTCAGGATATCATCAATTAAAGGTACAGGAAGAGGACATTCCTAAAACCGCTTTCAGAACAAGGTATGGCCATTATGAATTTACTGTCATGCCATTTGGTTTAACCAATGCCCCAGCAGCATTTATGGACATGATGAACCGAATATGTAAGCCATATTTGGATAAATTCATAATTGTTTTCATAGATGATATTCTAATTTATTCTAAGAATAAAGAGGATTATGCAAAGCATTTGCACGCACTTTTAAGTTTGTTAAGAAAGGAAAAACTTTATGCTAAATTCTCTAAGTGTGAATTTTGGTTAGAACAGGTACAGTTTCTCGGACATTTAGTTAATCATGAAGGAATTCATGTAGATCCAACAAAAATTGAGGCAATTACTAAATGGAAAATCTCTGAGTCACCAAATGAGGTTAGAAGTTTCTTAGGATTGGCCGGTTATTATAGAAGATTTATTCAAGATTTTTCCAGAATAGCCATTCCCTTAACTAAGCTAACCTGTAAATCTGTTAAGTTTGAATGGGGAGTAAAATAAGAAGAAGCCTTTAGAATCCTTAAGCAAAGATTAACCCATACACCCATACTAGCATTACTAGAAGGAGCTGAAGACTTTGTAGTCTATTGTGATGCTTCTAAATTAGGTTATGGATGTGTACTGATGCAACGACAAAAGGTTATAGCTTACGAATCTAGACAACTTAAGAATCATGAAGAGAATTATTCAACTCATGATTTAGAGTTAGGAGCTATAATCTTTGCTCTTAAAATTTGGTGACATTACCTTTATGGTAGTAAGTTTACCATATTCACTGATCATAAGAGTTTAAGGTATATTTTCAAACAAAAGGAATTGAATATGAGACAAAGACGCTGGATGGAGATGCTTAGTGACCATGATTGTGATATCCAGTATCATGAAGGAAAAGCAAACGTAGTAGCAGATGCATTAAGCCGAAAATATCATGAAAAGCCAAAAAAGGGTACGTTCTCTTAAATTAAATCTGCAAGTAGATTTAAATGATCAGATAAGAGAAGCACAAGAATCAGTAATCAAGGATGATTCTGAAAAATTAAAAGGTATGCTAAAAGAATTGGAACAAGGAATAGATGGAATTTGGAGATTCCATAAAAAGAGAATGTGGATACCTAAATTAGGAAATCTACGTCATCGTATATTAGAAGAAGCCCATAAGTCTAAGTATACGATGCATCCAGGAAGTGATAAAATGTACCAGGATTTAAGGAAAAATTTCTGGTGGATAGGAATAAAGAAGGACATAGCAGCCTATGTTTCTAAATGTTTAACTTGTTCACAAGTTAAAGCTGAACACCAAAAACCCTCAGGTTTGTTACAGCAATTAGAAATGCCAGTTTGGAAATGGGAATTGATAACAATGGATTTTTATTACTAAATTACCCAAAACAAGGAAAGGTAATGATACAATTTGGGTGATTGTAGATAGACTAACCAAGTCAGCTCATTTCCTACCAATGAGAGAAACTTTCAGTATGGAACAATTAGCTAAACTATATGTAAATGAAATTGTTTCTTTACATGGTATTCCTTTATGAAATTGTTTTTGATAGGGGTAGTCGATTTACCTCTCATTTTTGGTCAAGTTTCCAAAAGGCAATGGGAACCAAGTTAAAGCTAAGCACAGCTTATCATCCTCAAACGGATGGACAAAGCGAAAGGATAATTCAGACAATGGAGGACATGCTTAGAGCTTGTGTAATTGATTTTGGAGGTAATTGGGACGATCACTTACCTTTAATAGAATTTTCTTATAATAATAGTTATCACACAAGTATCAATGCTGCACCATTCGAAGCACTTTATGGACGAAAGTGCCGAACCCCAGTCTGTTGGGCAGAAATTGGGGAAAAGCAACTATCTGGACTAGAAATAGTGCAAGAAACAACTGACAAAATTATTCAAGTCAAGGAACGACTGAAAGCAGCACGTGATAGACAGAAAAGTTATGCTGATAACAGGCGAAAACCATTGGAGTTTCAAGTAGGAGATAAAGTATTATTGAAAGTCTCTCCTTGGAAAGGAATAGTAAGATTCATCAAAAGGGGAAAGCTAAGTCCCAGGTATGTTGGACATTTTGAAATTATTAGAAGAATAGGACCTGTAGCCTATCAGCTACAACTGCCAGAGGAAATGGCAGGAATACATGATGTGTTTCATGTATCTAATCTCAAAAAGTGTTTAGCTGATGAATCACTGATAATTCCTCTTAAGGATATAGAGGTAAATGAACAACTCAAGTTTGTAGAAAGACCTCTACAAATAGAAGACAGGAAAGTCAAGAATCTCAAACACAAGAGATTAGTTCTGGTCAAAGTGAAGTGGGACTCCAAAAGAGGACCTGAGTACACATGGGAACTTGAATCTGAAATGAAAAGAAAATATCCACACTTATTTCAATAGATCTCGAGGACGAGCTCTAAAACAAGGTTGGGAGAATGTAACAACTCTCGGTAAAACCAACATCTTCATAATATTTCCGACACCCTATTATATCTTAAAATAACCAATATGTCTTATAATACACTCCTTATGTGAAAACCGAGCCCGAAATATGTTATAATATATAAAATAAATAAAAATCTGAAAATAGTAAGTCAAGGCGGGCTGCGTAGACCCACCTTAACCACTTACGTGGGCGGTATCAAGGTGGATACCGGATTCCTTTGAGTTTCTTTAGTTAATACGGGCCGCGTAAGACCCCGTTTAAGTTAACGTGGGCCGCGAGTGTCTCAAATGGTGGCGCAACCTGGTGATGACACGTGTCATCATCATGTCAAGCCTAGTGGTGATCCGGACGAGCTACGAGTTGACCCTCGGTTTGACGCGGGCCGCGTAGCCCTAAGGCTACTCTTACGCGGGCCACGTGAGAGTCAGATTTCAGCCCTATATAAGCAGGCAACGGGTTTTCGTTTTCCGTCGCTCATTTCTTTCATTCTAAATCACAATTTCTGTAGTAGGCTTATAATACGCGGGTATTATATCCCCTAATTAGCAAGGTTCTGCTCCGTTGTAAGTATTATAACCCCAGTTTCATAACAGTTACGCTGCCATATTGATTTAGGGTTCCGTAACAACTGTCGTGGTTCTGCCCGACGTAGTTGTTGGAATGCCGTCTCGGGGAGGGTATCATTAATATTTTCAAAGGGTTATGATACTAACCAATGTACATTTGTATAAATTATAGATTATATCCAGGAAACCCTTACAAGAAGTCTAAGATAGCAATGTGAGTTTATCCTCTTTTTGTTAACCTTTTCGGAATGTTTTACAAAACCTTAATTATTTTACAATGTGATTAAGCGGTGATTGAGTCTTTGTAGTTCTTCAATTACTGCCGGTATTATGGGGTTTTGTATACAAAATTTATTACTACGAGTAGTAGTAGTAAGTCGGAATGACAGTACATTACCATTGGACGACGAGTTAGCCAATGGGTAATTTGACCATAGCCACAGATCCGGTCGAGTGGCAAATACTGAATGAGTAATTGTGTAGAAATAAACAATGTGATCGCTCTCAATACTGTTTTAATTGATAAAATGTTTCTTGATTAAACTGGGATTCACTCACCAGTATTTTCGACTGACAAATGTTTTTAAAACGCGTTACAGGTAACACAATGTGAACACCCAATTAGTGAAAAGCCAGCTGGAGAGCACTGAAGGCTTGGGAAAAATGTGGCTATAAAAGTTACCTAATAAACGATGTTTTAAAATCAATAAAATAGGGTTTGTCCCTATAAAAGTATTGTAATAAGAAACTTGGGTTTTGCCCATGTGATTGTTAATATCAAATGGTGGTTTTACTCTGATAAACATTTCCTAACTACGGTCCTGATGTAAATTCCGCTGCGAGATTTAAACACCTGATACCACCAAACTCTGAGCTCGCGTCCGCCCGTTCCTGGGACAGATAAGGGATCGGGGGTTGCGACAGTTCGTATGAAACCCGTGGTCAGAGATGAGCAAATTGTTCTGGGTACCGATACCAAATTTGCCGAACCGAAAGATCTTAAGTACCAATTCGGTACCGACTTTTGGCATTTCTAGTACCGGTTCACTATCATTTTTACCTTCATATACCGGTACCTTAACCGGTATTTTCGGTATCAGTACCAATTCTGTATCGGTTGGCACCGAGCTCATCCCTACCCCTGAAACTAAAAAAAAGAAAAAATTAAAAGTTGAAGAAAATCAACAAAAAAAGAAGTTGTACGATACCGTTGTTCGTACGGTAACCGTGATCAGGGATGAGCAAATGGTACCGGGTTGGAGCACTGAATTTCCCGAACCAAAAGATTTCCAATATCAATCCGGCACCAACTTTTGACGTTTTCTGTATTAGTGCCGGATTTTACCTTCATGTACTGATACCGAACTTTTGCCATTTGCATCATTGGGAGCATAGGAGGTAGAGAGAGAAAGTAGAGAGAGAAAGGCAAAAGGTGATTCACGGTTTCTTGTACGGTTTCATATCATTCAATAGAATCACAGGTTATAGTACGTTCTTGTGTTCGGTCCACGTACGTGTACGGATTCCGCACGTCACACATATCGGTTCGCAATCGTTCGGGAGTAAAAAACCGATCCTACAAGTGGTATTAGAGCAGGAGCTCGATTGCACGGATCAAACACACAAAATCGCACGAGATTTCATCAGATTCAGATCCATTTTCACATCAGATCTATGAAATTTCTTACTCTACTCATTTTCTTCACGTTTTTGACAGAAAAACTCAAAATTAACGAGGTTTTTACGGATACAATTGGCTAATTTTTGGATATTGTGTGTGAAAATCGTTGTTTTATAAGCCTACAAATTTTCAGATCAAAATTCCAAGCGGTTTGAGAGAAATCGAGATTTTTCTGTTCGAATACGTTAAAGATGTAAGCTGTTGCTGTTCATGATGATGTTCACAGATCGGATGGCCATCCGATCGGATAACCATCCGATCCAACAAAACTGATCCGTTCAATATTACATCTCAAACTTATCCGATGGCCCATTTATTAAAATCAAAGCTACGACCCAATTAGATTGTAACAGTCAACTATTGTCAGCCCACTAAAAATATTGGTCAAATCAGTTTGTTTTAGAATCAAAGATTCACGTGACAATAATCAATTTGAGCAGCCCAGTTATCAATAAACTAAATTCATCTAAATTCTAATAAAAGACTCCTATTAATGCCACGTGTCATTTTCTTCTTCAATTTTTAAAATTTCAATTATATTTTATTATATATCATTAAATAGTATCGAGATGATGACCTTTTTACAAGATTAACAAATCATATAGTTTAGCTTATAAGGTAAATTAGAACCGGTCACATTTAAAACCTCCTTTAAATTCGACTGTGGGAGAAACATGGACAAGGTTCCCTTAAATCACTTAACTATTGGCTTGTAATCTTAACTTTATACCAAAATTACTCATAATATTAGGACCACTTTTTAAAAGAGGGTAAGAGGATGTTACTTATGTCATGATTCAATACTTGATGAGCTTAGCTCATCATGATTTTTATGAACATAATAGAATTTAAAACTATCTTACTTGAGATTACAAAGTGAGATTACTTGAGCAACGGAGAGTCTTCAATACTTGAAGATTTTATTTATTTATTATTTATAAGTACAGAAATGAGGAAAAGAGAGAGATGCCCAGAATTGGCGTGTCCCCCATTTTACACAAATTACCTATTTATACTAAAAGAAAAGATAATTGATAAGATGCTCGGGTACTCATTGGGCCCCATAGACAGCTATCTTCAATCAATTTTTCTTTTCTTTTGATACACACCACACATTTATGAAAGCAGAATAAGATACTATGTTAGTGGGTATAGCCCACCATTAACTCTTGTCTACTGCTTTCATTATTGTTATAGTAATTATTGATGATATATAATGGCACCTATGACCCTAATCAGGTCTAAAATGCAGAGATTCCCTCATATAATGGAGGGACATTATATCTTCTTTTTCTTTTTGTCTTCTTTCTCTTTGTCAGTGTTGTTTTGAGAAACTGTTCTTGTGGGTCTTCTTGTAATCCCCCAAACTCTTCTTTCATTTTTTCTAAATATTCATTTATTTGGGTATCAAGATTCTTGTCGTCAATTTCTTCAGTTTCTTGCCCTTTTCCTGCTAGACATGAGAATTGATTATAATCTTCTTGGCTGTTTGATGATATGGACATGGCTTTAGACGAATTTTCTGTTGGGAAATGTTTTTTAATTTCCCTTTTCATCTCTTCCATATAAGACTTTATAATTTCATCTTTTGAGACATCCAACTTTTTCGTGATAAGTCTTCTAGAAATTTGCTCCCATGGACTAGGAAGTTGTCTTTGTTGTTTCTTTGCGATTTACAGTTTATAATATTCGATCTTGGTATTAATCAAATTTATAGTTTCTTGTGCTTCTATAAGCTTGGTGGATTCCTTTGTTTGAATCATCTTGTTCCAGAACTTTGTATAACAAGTTCTTTTGAGACATGGAAAATTATCTCTTAGGGTATAACCTGTAGTTGGCTTCCACTTCCAGATCCATGGAATAGAGAATTCTATAAAAAGTACATTGAAGCTATACCTTCAAACCAAGTGTTGTTATAATTTGCTTCAATAAGATCTGGTGATACACAGACCCATTCTGTATATAAACTTTTGAATGGTTCAGGCAAAATTTGAACTGTTGGTCCATATAATAGGAACCATTTTTGAAACCAGCAGGGTATTCCTTGCTTAAACACATTATCACTGACTTTTATAAACCAGGAATGTTTCTTCTTTGAGTTTTCGTAAACAGACATTTTTTAAAACTCTGGATGAAATCCCAGTAGTTATACTTATAAGTTTTCTATTATTTGTCTCTGGATATATAAATTCCTGTTTTTTTAGGGTACTCAACCCTCATTTTTGTGGAGATATGATACCCTTTATAAAAATTTTGCTGAAATTATACATATGTTTTTCCCTATCACTAGGATAAAAATGTCTAACTTCAGCTGCTTCCGTTAATTGGAGAATATTTTCATAATACTGACGGGTTTTATAAGAAGTTGCATCATAGGATGCGGGATCCAAATATTTTTGCATGAGGACCCATGGGTCATCAAGAAGTTTTATGTCTTCTTGGTTTAGAATGATTATTTTCTTTTGCCTCTCGGTTATGAACCAAGAGTCATCTTCATCATTGTCCTGTGCCGTTGTCGCATAGGTAAGAGGTTTTGTGATCTCTTTCTCCTTTTGAGCCTTTATAAGGTCCATGATCTTTTCATATAAGGGACCATTTTGATTAATTTGGATATCTCCTGTATCTGTGCTGCTTATGGCCTCATTTGAGCTAGAAGCGATATTTGAAGCTATGAGTCTTCTGTTTCCTATTTGGGCTAAAACCATATCCTGCCTATTATTATTAGCAGAATTGTAACCTCTCCCCCTATAAGAAGGAGTCTGGCCTCTTCCATAAGAGGAGGATTTTCCTCTTCCCCTAGGAATCATAGCTGAGAAAACAAAACCATAAAAGTTATCCGCAGGAAAGTATAATTTCCTTATCATACAAGGCTTTTATTCTACCCTGTGCTTCATAAGACCTGATGCTCATTTCTTTGTGAAGAGGATGTTGAGTAAAATCATGTCTGATGTTATTGATTCTGATCATTTGATCTCTTATAATTAGATCCTGAATATTCATGTCACCCCATATTTTATGAATTGAGATTTTTCAGAGGGCCTTTAATTTTCATCTAGATATCCCCTGGAAAGAAAATCAGGAAGACTATTATCACTCCCCTTTTTATATGATATCTCGAAATCAAATGGGGCTAATTGGGATTGTGTAGGTCCACCCGGAGGATCGAGTAACCTCTATTCCCTGTTTTCCGACAAACCCGAGAGTGCGGAATCCAAACGGGTAAGTTAAACCAAGTTACGAACACGTAAAACACAAGATTCACCGATTAACACTCAATGTATTAATGATATGAAACGGTTACAAAGCAATGTTTACAAGATGCTCTCATAAACTCTCAGTGTGTGTGTTTACAGTGTGTTCACTCCGAAATCTATTCAGACTTACTCTATGTGTTCTCTATATTTCTGTCTGTTGTCTGTTGTTTATATAGTAACATGACTGACGAAATCCCAGTTCTGGATGAAATCCCTCGGCGAAATCCAAGATCTCGACGAAATCCCTTGGATTTCGTCACATGTGGTGTTTTCGCCATATAGGGGTTTTCGTCATGCATAGAGTTCGCCAACAGGGATTTCGTCTACAAGTAGTCTTCGTCACATGTTGGGTTATGGGATTCGGCCAGAGTGGGTTTCGGCCCATAGTAGTTTCAGCCCAAGGAAATGATTGGTCCAACAAATAACCATGCACGTTCACATGAATTCTCAAATTCATGTTGGAAGAATTAGTCAATCTTGTGACATCATCATGATGATGTGTCAGCGGGAAATGTTCTCGGCTCTCCGTGCTTCGCGTGTCAAACTCTGGGGCGTACGAGGGAGGAATGTCGCTATGTCGGGCTTGAGCGAACCTAACCGAGTCAAACCAAACCGAATCGAACCGAGTCGAGTCGAGTCGCGTCCACATAAAGTGTATCAACAAACTCCCCCTTGGACGCTACTCATGATGGTTCGTTCTTCCCATTGTCGGATCTTTAAAAAGGTCTTCACGTGTCACAACTAGGGAGTGTATCAACAAACTCCCTCTTGAATGATGCTCGTGAATCTTTTGAAATACAAAACTTTAGATCCTTGTGGTGTTGATGAGTGATCAACTGCAACCCGATCATCTTGATCTTCTGATTGCATCAACGTCGTGTCTTCACTTTACGGCTTGTCATCTGACACGTTCTCTTCGCCTTTAGCTGATTCTGATGTCGCATCTGCACATACAAGAAAACTAAACACGTAATGAGAACAACCGAGAAGAATAAAATCAATCTAAGAAAGTTTTCAAATGAAAACCTTACTAAGAATTGACATCAAACAATATAAGCGCATGACACATATGAGACCAACTCTCATTTAAACACCGACTGACAATAGTTTGAAAGTTTAGAAAATGATCAATTTTAATCCCTTACTTTCAAAACTTGTTAACTTCGACTGTTTATGAAGATGCAATTGTTTTCCGGCTTACAATCAGGATTTTGGGTAGGATAGACTCGAGTTCCAACATCAGTCAATCAAAAATAGGATAGAAGCAAAATCTTTTTGGCTTTTATAAAATTTAGATTAAAACACACCTAAAATCTTTTTGGAAATTTTCATTTTTCAAATGTAAAGACGGAAAGCAATAAATAAATATATACAAAGATGCAGAAACGAAAGCAATAAACAAATATTTACAGACATTCTTTTTGCGAGTTTCGAGGCTAAGAGAATCATATCAGTGTACGGTCATGCCAAAAAGCTATTTTTGTTCAATTAGTTAACATTTAGATAAGCATCCTATAACAATTATCGGTATTGTTGTCCACATAAGCTCAACTTATCAGATGTTATCATGGCGAGGGGATACGATTAGTGTATGATTTATACTTACCGACCGGTGTTCATCCACACACGACACATTCCCGTATCAAGGTATGCACGAGAGTTCATCTTACCGGTGAGTATACCGTTTATCATCTGTTTGACCGTATAAAAGATGTGAGAAACTCACTTATTTTGATTTGAAAACAAGCCCTATGTGATAGAATCACTTATTGATGAGGAACTTGATTTTCATATGCATGAGGGCACAGGAGCAAGTCCGTGAACAGGTCAGTACTTTCGTATAGCAAAGAGACGAACTTGACTCCCGGATAAATGTGATATATTATCACTCATTTTGTTGGACATGTGATTGTTGATCACTTATTGAGGTCGTATGCAATATGTACACGTATGTATAGCATCATGGAAGATCTAGACTTCGTCTCCGTTATTTTTCGGTAAAAGAAACAACCATGATACCCAGATGATAAGACAACATAAAGACCGAATATCTCAGAACCTCGGCAATCTCTCAAACGAAATTTCGGTACTAAGACCATATGCCAATGAGTGGTTCCCACCTGGTCTTCAGTCGATTTAAGTTTATATCACCCTGCACACTTTAAAATGATTGTGAGCCTACCGATACATCTTATATAGAGCTGCTTATCGTTTTTCATTTTAAGTTCAGTTCGAAAAGGTATCGACAGACCACTGATTTACTATCATTTTCTCTTTTTCACGCCAGGAAACTCATTTTTGTTTTTCCAATGTTTTTGGGTTTTTGACAATTTTCGATGTTTTTGAATTTTCAAATTTGGATTTACTCCCTCTAAAATCAACAAACTAAGATAAATTTAAAAGACACACAGATATTTACAAAAAGGATTTCCCGATGTCGGTTAACTCATGTTTTACCTCAATGCCGTTTACCCAAATTAATTTAATCAGAAATGATTTATCGAATTTTGGAAAAATGAGTTGGCACGTCGGTAAGCGGTGCGGACCATGACAACATTGACGAGTTTCATATTAAAAACAATCACGTGTGAGGTGATATTCGAGATCAACGTGTCTGGCCAAAGAGTGTTGTACGAGATGATAATAATTCATAAAGCAGCTTAAATATCGACAAGTATAGGAGAGATATGAAAGTTAAAACCGTATTCTGCAACAGCTTCATGCATTGCAAGGAATCTGAGTGGTCTCCTAAGCTGGATATCCACCAGGTGTGGATTTCAAAGTCGATTTTGTAGCTACTGAGAAATCTCTTCACAGCAACAAGATCATAGACCTCTGGGTCCGGCTGGTCTTCCATATTGCACCAGCGAAGGTCTTTGTCTTTCTCTTTCAGAAGTAGTGTGCGGTTGTTCAATCCACGCCAAGGCATCCGCACACCCGGTTGGTTTGTTCAACAAACATATTTTCTTCAATCACACCGTGGAGAAATGTACACTGCACGTTCATCTTGTTGATTTTGAACTTCAGACGTGCTGCAGGTGCGTACATTTTGATTGAATCTATCCTGAGGACCCGATCAAAGCCTTTAACAATCAAACTTTGAAATGATTTTCATTTTGTCGAAGGTTTTCAATTTCTTTCGATAGACAATTCTGTCTTCTTTCCTTTTTTTCTCCATCAAAGGCAACAATTTCTTTGTCGCCGATCTTGTGCATGGACACTCCACTATCAACAATCCGATGACTATCGATAGTTCCTCCTGGAACATCCTGCACACTCACTCAGAGATTAGTTGGAGAGGGGGACCCAAGCCTTCATAGACTTGGGTTGCCCCTGAGAATCAAGAAATGTAATTTCAATTTCTTGAAGGTCCTTAAATTGCAAGCCTCCCCCTGAATCCTCACCTGTTTTCGGTTTCCAAGCCTGTTTCCTTTTACCAGTTTGTGTATTATTTACACTTTCTGGTTTTAATGGTTGTGACAAACTAGGTTTCCTATTAACAGATTTTACTTCCGTTTTTACAGCCTTTTCGATCACCTTCACATTTTTACGTTGTTGTTTTGTTTCCTGTTCTTTAACAGTGCGTTTGTCAGTTTTTTGGTGACACAGGACGACGTTGTTGGTGACCTTGTTCAAAAGGGGCTCTTTCGACAAAATTTGGTTTCGGAGAGTTTGTGCAATTTCTGATAATGTGGCCAAACTCCCCGCATTTAAAGCATGATCTCCTTTAAACAAAATTAGGAGATTCTGTTCGAGGACCTGACGTTGAATTTGTAGACCCCGAGGTACTAGCTTCATACCCATTTGTGTGTTGGGTGTAATTGTTATCACTATTACGTTTCAAAATGTTAACTTTTTGAACAAAATCGGTATTTGACTTATTTTCAAAAGTCTCCACTTTATCAGTACCTTTGGAGGCCACAAATTTAATGTCTTTATTTTTCTTCTTGAAACGAGCTCCTTTTGTTTCAGCCTTTGGTTGTGTAACCTTAGGCTTTTGAGCTCGTTGTTGTTGTTTACCCTTAAAAGCGATAGGTTGTTGCTTCGTTGGTGATTTTTGATTTCCAAATTTTCTTCTAACTTCAGCTTTTGGAATCGGATCACACTGAGTTACTGAAACTCTCGGGATCCCCTTTTCCAAAAACTTACTGGTAGTATCTTCAAACACTTTATCAATCAAAGATTGATTGACATTTTTAATTGGAAAAGTTGTGTTTGAATAAATTTTGTCATCACCGACTAAAGTGTACAACACGTTATCACTTTTAACAGTAGACTCTGTCTCAGCGATATGATCTATCTCTTGTCTAGCAGCAGACTGCACAGTAGGAGTAGGAGGATCACATAGAATGTGATTCTCAACGGGGACTTCTACTCCTTTGTTCTTTTTAAGAGATTTATCCTCATCACTCACATCTGGTTCATCATCCGAAGAATCATAGTCCTCAACGGTTGGAGGACTTTGATTTGAAGCACATGATGACTTTTCCTTGCTATCAGATGAGCCCTCCGATGAATTTTCCGTTTTGAACCCTAAGCCAGTTGTAACTTCCTCATAATCAAGAGGTACAGTTGGCTCAAAACGCGGCATTTCCTCCTCATCGGGCATCTTGGTATAGTTGTGTCTCAAAGGAGGCAGACACGACTTATACCCAACGCCTTTCACGTTCCCTTTCAGCTTTTGAACGTCTATAATGTGATCAAGCACATATCGGGAGTTTGAGTAACTCTCCAATTTGAGCTTGATCGCATCATGCTCGCATTTGGCATTGGCTAGCTCTTTCTTTGTTTCCTCAATGATATTAATGTAGTTATTAATACCAATTTGCTTATTGAAAACAGTTTTGGTCAATTCGGAAACACTTTTCTTTAAGGTTTCAATTACAGATTTAAAATCCTTTTCGTGTCTAGCTAAAGCCATATTTGCCTCTTTGCACTTTGACAGTTCAATAACCAAACTCTGATTGTGGCTGTGAACCTTTTCAGATTCTTGTTTCATATCAGCACAATCACTACATATGCTAGGAGTTTCAGATTTTACCTGACTTGTAGAAGCTGAGACATTAGCCATAAAGACAGTCTGAGAAGAGAAAGATCCATCTTCGGTGAGAATCTTCTCCATTTCTTCTGATGTAGCATCAGCTTTCTTGATCAAGACATATTTCTGACACTTGACCTCCTCAGCATCATTCAACAAACTGTCACCTTCAGAACCAGTTCTCTCATTCACATCCGATTCTTCATCCGAACTCCCACTGTAGCCCGAACTGTCATCGGATTAAGAAAATTCTTCCTTGTGCACATGCTTGATGTGACTGATGATCTTCGCATAGCATGCACTTCCTCCTCCAAACTATACTGACCAATCATATCCCTCATCAGCTTGTACCACTAATGCTCGATTAGTATTGGATGGCCCTGACTGGTTTGTTTAGTTGTTATCAACTACTACCCCTCTTTCGTTGTTAGCTTGATTTGAAGTACTTGTTTGATTTTGGAAGGGATTTTGGTTGCCTTGTTTGCTTGGACGTGTGCATTCACGCTTGAAGTGACCCTTTTCACCACAATTGAAGCACGTCACTGCATCCTTATCAAAACTGTACTTCGTATCCCGCTTGCTTTCCAAGCTAGTCTTCCCGGTTCTCCTCATATAATCCTTCGCTCGTCTAACCGCGCTCGCAAATGCCCACTTGATATCCATTAACTCCATTTCATCCCTGTGTATCTGCTGATAGTCTTCGTTTGTCAAATTAATGTTGCCAATCTGACTTGCGACTAGTCCGCAGTAGGCATTGACCATGGTGTTAAGAAGTTCCATGGTTTCCCTTGCAGTTTCTACATTGACTTTGGATAAGTTTGCTTGTGGCTGTTTGGATTGAGGTTGTGATTGAGCTTATGATGGTGTTGGAATATATGCATTTGGATCAAATTGAGGTTGAGTGGGAGGAACTTGTGGTGGAGGTTGGGGTTTAGGTAGCCACGCACTTGCATCTAATTGAGGTTTTGAGAAAGCATGAGCTTGAGCAATCATATACGCTGGCGGATGATAAGCACTTGGATCGAAAACCTCAGGTGGAGCTGATTGTGGAAACAGAAAAGAGCTTGTATTCGACATAAACGCCGTCTGTAGCTTCGGTTGCTGAACTGAACTAGAACTGGAACTAGCTAAAGAGTTAAAACCTGCAAGGTACATTTCGGTATTTTGAGGAACAGGAATTCGTTTAGCTTTCCGGATTTCTTCATCATTCTTGTGTTCCAACTTCTGAATGAATTCATAGATATTGATAGCATCTAGAACACCCGTATGCTGTAGAAGCTCAATGAATGGGCTCCATTTTGGAGGTAGAGCATCAGCAAACCGTGCAACCATTTCCTGTTGAGTTGCAATAACAATATAAGAATACATTTCACTAATCAAATGATAAAAACGAGAAGTCATATCATTTAGGGTTTCATTCTCCAAGAATTGAAATGATTCAAACTCTTTCTTCAATAGATCATGGCGTGTCTTTCTAGTAGCTGCATTTCCTTCTCCTTTCGCTACCAAGGCATCCCATAAAGCTTTCGTGCTGGTACAGTAGCCGAATTGATGATAGATGTCTTTGTGAAGAGCTTGTGTTAGAATAGCAAACGCCTTCTTATCTAAATCATATGCTTTCTTGTAGTCTTCAAGCATATTCGCCAATGTCGCTGCACTTAAACCTGCTTCTTCTAGATCTTGATTATACAGCGAAATGAAACACGTCCATACTTCGGTACTTTGCCCTAGAACGTACGTGTGGAAATGACCTTTCCATGTCGGATATTCATTCATGTGATTCAACTTTGGCGGGCGATTATTGCTACCCGTTTCGCTTTCACTTATCAACATATTTTGAATACTTTGATTCTGATTCGTCACCAATGCCCATTGATTTGCACTAATAGATTGTTGAGGCATGACATTCCTTAACCAAACGGCTGCGGATGTCTGATCTTCACTTGGTCTCGGTTCCATGCTCCAATCCGAAGGGCTAGTACAACTCATGATTGATATATGAAAGTGAAAACCTGCTTAAAAACTTGAAATCAAATGGTTAACAATGAAATAAAAGGCTACTGTTAGAAATATCACAAGTATGCACGAAAACTATAGGGTCTTCGTCAAGATCAAATTGATGAAAATGGTGTTTTCGTCGAGGGTGTTGGGACGAAATCAGGGTGTTTTCATCTAGGTGTTTTCGTCCAGGTTCAGGGTGTCACACCCCGACCGCGTAAAACAACAAATCGCGGCGGAAACATCGGGGCGTGTTGCAACAGAATTAATGTTTCATAACCATGGATACCAAAAAGTGTTTCGTTTTATTAAACATTGAATAATTACATCGTCTGGAAATCTAAATACACAATTTAAACATAGTCTATCATTGTTATTGAGTCACTAAGGCCTCGTCCAATCCTATGTGAGCATGCATCTTATCAATCGATATCATTCAACAATACCTGAAACATATGTGAAAACGAGGTCAGCAAAGAAATGCTGGCGAGTACATAGGTTTTGTGAAAATAAGATTCATGACTTCTGTTTAAGAAAATGTTTAGTCATGAACCTTGTAATTTGCTTTGTCTTTGTAAATCATTTGAAAAATAATAAGTTTAGGTGATATATATAAATAAGAGAATAATGCATGATTAAATGAATAACCATGTAAAATGAGTTTGTATAAAATAAGTTGTTTGTAAATAAATGTCTTGTGAAAAGTATGTTACTTGTATAAAATGTTCTATGTCTCAAACTGAAATGATTCAAATAACGCTACAATATGTAATACCATACAAACACTTATATATAGGAGGTACCAGCGGCGTATCCACCATGCTTGTATCATATTCCACACGCATTGTTACTTAATCACTTAATCAACCCAACCCACCAAAGTAATGTTCATGCCCAATGTAAATCATGTAATATGTAACCAAAACCCAATCGTATATCGCTTTGAAGCCAATCGTTTACCCAATCGTTAAAACATCGTGTGAAAACCAATCGTTTACCCAATCGTTAAATTCGTTTTAGGTCGTGAAACTACTTAAATGGTCGTCTCGCTAATAACATTCAAACCTTCTTGACTCGCATTAATAAACCCTTACCAAAGGATAGATTAATAATTCGCATTAATAAACCCTTACCAAAGGATAGATTAACATCTCGCATTAATAAACCCTTACCAAAGAGTAAATTAACAATTACAGATTCAGTCGCTACCCACAACACCCACACATAACTACGGGTGTAGTAACTAACGGGATTTGTCAGATCCTATGGTACCATAACCTAATACTGGTCGGCTTGATCATTGCTAATGAATGTCATTTGTTATGTAAATACAACCAACAAGTTTGTTCACTTTTTGAAATCGTTATTAGTTTTGTATAAATCGTCTTAATCGTTTTTGAAACCATCGTTATAACATCGAAAACATTTAGCACATATGAGTCACCCCAAAACAATTGAAAGCAGTAAAATAGGGGAATAATGTACTCGCCTGAGAATGCTTGGAGGTCTTGAACAACAACCAAACAAAGCTAGAGAGAGCACGGAATCAGTCGGCAATCTAAAACTATATAAATAAACCGGACTTAAATCGGGAGATCGGATAGGATGAGGCTTGGTAAACCAAATGAGTGTTGGAACTCATATGATATGGTTTAACAAGGCCTACATACTACAATGAAACCAAACCTAAGTGCTTTCGACCCATCGCGACCCATTAAGGTAGCTTATGCTACTTTAACGCGTCGTGCGCGTGAAACGCGTTCGGACCGCCTAACTAGTCCTATGACAAGTAGAATATGCCTAAACATGTTACATAATCAGTTATGTGACAAAGGTTTAGGTTACATATGCTTAATTACCAATTATACATGAAAAGGGTATTCTGGTAATTTACCTAAGGCATATAAACTACCTATCATACAACTACTCAAACGATGTGACCATAGGGTATAACCTCGGAAGGTTATTCCCTACCTACTATGGTCACCTAATGTATTTGGTCGGATCCTAATGATCGACCAATTGGGTCGGGTTCGAGGTATAAGCGATTTATTAGATCGCTTACCCTACGACCCTAGACAACGTGGTAATCAGTAGGCATAGTCCCAAGGGACTATAACCAACGTGATTACACTCACGTTGAGAAGTTCAAACGAACTTCGCATTGACCATAACTGGTCAATGTAGAAAGTCAAACAAAGTTTGACTTTCAGACTCGAAAGACTCGAAAAACAATAAAAGAACGAAAGAATACTTACGAAGGGTCCCCGAATGCTAATTTCGATCCGAGAATCTCAGGTATGAAACAATGGTTTCAACTTAGAGTTTCTAAGATCAAAATTCTAGTGATTTTAGCAATGGGGGTGAATGGGTATTTATAGGAATACCCGAACCGTTAGGATCGTTTCTAGGAAAACGTGATGCGATCTTGGCCATACACTTAGCACACATGGTATTGTAATACCATGTGCCATCAAAACCAGCCCATAGTATTGTTAAAACATGTGCAAAATTGAATTTGGACCAGATTCAAAGTTTCTACACAGAAAGTTTCAAAAATGGCAGATTTGGTCCCTGTAGTGTAATAAGGCCTTTTCCGACGCGTTTAAGGCCCGTTAACCCCATTTAAAAGCTCTAAAATGAAGTTAAAGTAAAGGGAACTTAAAATGTTCTCAAAAATATCTCGGATGTCGGTTCGTTTAGCCGTACGGTTGCGTTGTTCGGCTAATTACGACGGAATGCGCATAAGCGCGAAAAACGATCCAAATGGCATGATGAATGGATTTTTCTTATGCCAAACACTAAAATATAATATAGTCATGCTTACATAAATTTTTGGATGTCCGGATGTATTCAGAACGTAAGTTATGCGCGAAAGTGCAAACTTGTGCACTTTTTGACACTTTTAGTCCCTGAATGACCCAAAAGTTTATTTTAGCACACCGAACACCTCAAAGCTTATTTCTAAGCTATGTAAAGGATATTTATGGTATGTTTAACTTATGGTCATGTTCCGGAATGTCTGTTACAGTTCAAATTGGCATACTTTCGCAGTTTGTCAACTTTAGTCCCTGTAAGCGATTTAACTTGATTTTGCCATACCAAAGCCTTCAAAACTTATTTCTAAGTTATGTAAAGGTTATTTAAGGTATGTTAAGCCTATGTCACTATTCCGGAGTGTTTGTTGCATTAAACTGGTTATATTTACGCATCGGTGCGCGTATAACCTTCCAGAAAGCGATTTAGAGTTTGAAATTGAACAAGAATTGATATGTGCAAATGATACACATATTTTTACAAATCCCAAGTATGAAATATAATATTTCATTGGTTCGGTATTTGTTTGATGGCCGTGGAGGCACAGGTGTTACACAGGGGGTTTTCATCCAGGTGTATGATGAAATCAGAGGGTTTTTGTCAAGTCCACATGTGAAGAAGGTTAAGGATTTCATCGATAACCCCTTTGACGAAATTGGTGATTTCGACCACAGGGATTTCGTTGACAATAGAGATTTCGTCTAGCTGGTTTTCGTCCTGCTGGGATGTTTGACGAAATCAAGGTGATTTCGTCGACCTGCAAGATGTTGACAATTGTTACACAGAAGATATTATCAAAATAAAACAAATCTTATCCACTATCTTCTGACACTATGGTCACTTTTGTCAAAACAGCATGCTTTCTCTGATTTCGAAACTTCTTATTCTCAACAACCCATCATCACATGTGCAATTTTGTCAAACAATGATATAATAATATCACCAACAACTTAATTCAAACAAGAAATTCAGATTTAACACCGATTTTATATGAAGAATAAGATGAACACTTTGAAGAAAGACAAGAACAACTTGAATATTCTGGCCAAGTTTTCACCAGACAAATTTTCGAGTCCCAAATTTTTGCTAAAACTTTCAATAAAAACCCACAATAACATACAAGCATGTAATATAACAAGGTTTTATATGAACTAATAAGCAAAACAACAAGATTTTCAAGGATTTCAAACTATTTTCTAGAAAATATATGATTTTTATACTTAGAACTCATGAAAAACACTTTAAAAACGATGAAAAATCAAGAACACAAACTTGGTTTTAACAAGGAATTGAGCCAATGCTCTGATACCAATTGTAGGTCCACCCGGAGGATCGAGTAACCTCTATTCCCTGTTTTTCGACAAACCCGAGAGTGCGGAATCCAAAAGGGTAAGTTAAACCAAGTTACGAACACGTAAAACACAAGATTCACCGATTAACACTCAATGTATTAATGCTATGAAACGGTTACAAAGCAATGTTTACAAGATGCTCTCATAAACTCTCAGTGTGTGTGTTTACAGTGTGTTCGCTCCGAAATCTATTCAGACTTACTCTATGTGTTCTCTATATTTCTGTCTGTTGTCTGTTGTTTATATAGTAACATGACTGACGAAATCCCAGTTCTGGACGAAATCCCTCGGCGAAATCCAAGATCTCGACGAAATCCCTTGGATTTCGTCACATGTGGTGTTTTCGCCATATAGGGGTTTTCGTCATGCATAGAGTTCGCCAACAGTGATTTCGTCTACAAGTAGTCTTCGTCACATGTTGGGTTATGGGATTCGGCCCAAGTGGGTTTCATCCCATAGTAGTTTCAGCCCAAGGAAATGATTGGTCCAACAAATAGCCATGCACGTTCACATGAATTCTCAAATTCATGTTGTAAGAATTAGTCAATCTTGGGACATCATCATGACATCATCATGATGATGTCATGATGACGTGTCAGCGGGAAACGTTCTCGACTCTCCGTGCTTCGCGTGTCGAACTCTGGGGCATACGACGGAGGAATATCGCTACGTCGGGCTTGAGCCGAACCAAACCGAGTCGAACCAAACCGAATCGAACCGAGTCGAGTCGCGTCTACATAAAGTGTATCAACAGATTGCCATCTAGCAAACATTTGCTTAGATACATCATGTTTGAAATCCTTATTGAACATAAACTTAGGTGCTTGGCAATCTGTTTTTATTAGAAACTTTTGATTGTATAAATCATCTTGAAATTTTAAGACGCATTTTAAAATAGCTAGTATCTCTTTTGCTATAGTAGCGTAGTTCTTTTGGCTTTCTATCCATTTTCCTGAATGAAACCTTACAAGATATTCTTGTTTATTATGAGGAGAAATTTGTTTTAATATGCCTCCATATCCTATTTCTGAGGCATCTATTTCAACTATCTTTTCCCAATTAGGATTTGCAATAGATAAACAAGGAAGATTAGAAACTTTTTGTTTTATTTTAATAACTGCCTTGGTATGATTTTCTTTCCAAGGTTTGGGACTCTTTTTTAATCTATCATATAATATAGACGAATCTCTAGCCAAGTTTTCATAATAAGGAGCTATATAATTTAGACTCCCTAGAAATCTTTGATGCTGATTTTTATCTATAATTTTGTCTGGAAATCTATTAGCAAATTCGATACTTGTATTAATAGGAATTATCTTTCCTTTTTCTATAATATGTCCTAAAAATCTGACATTTGTTTGGAATAACATCATTTTGGGACTAGAGATAACCAACCCATTCCTTATAATAATATCTTTAAATAAATTTAAATGTTTAAAATGGGTTTCAATATCTTTTGAAAATACTAGAATATCATCTATATAAACTATTATAAAGTTTGAGAAAGGAATGAATATATCATTCATAATCTTTTGAAATTCTGAAGGGGCATTTTTGAGACCGAAAGGCATAACATTCCATTCATATTGTCCGAAAGGAACATTAAAAGCTGTCTTATATCTATCCTTTTGATCTATCTAGATTTGCCAATATCCTGATTTTAAATCAAATTTTGAAAATATTAGTGCGTCATATAACCTATCTAGTAAGTCTTTCTTGTTTGGAATTGGATACCTTATCCACAACTCTGTTTAAAGGTTTATAGTTTATAACTAGTCTTGGAACACCTCTTTCTTGTTCCGAATGTTTGTTCACATAAAAAGCAGTACATGACCATGGTGACTTGGAAGGATTTATTAATCCCTTTTGTTGAAGAGAGGCTATTTCCTTTTTGCATAATTCTAAATATTCAAAATTCATCTGACAAGGTATTGCCTTAGTTGGAACATTACTCTCCTGAAAATCCTTTTCATAAGGAAGAGAGACCATATGCTGTTTCCTATTCCAAAAAGCATTTGGATGATCATTACATATTTCATTATTAAATTGGTTTTTTATTAATTCAATTTTTGATATGAGTTTTGGATTTTTTAAATTATCTTCTATTGTATGTATATTGATTTCTTCTTTAAGAAAATTTATTTGATTTATCTTTGCCTGTATTAAGATTTCATTTATCATTTTTTCAAAAGGTTGAGTTATAAACTTAAAATGAAGGTTTTTCCCCTTATAAGTTGTTGAAAACCCTTTGTGGTCAACCTCTCATAAAGGAAATATCTAATTTAAAAAAGGGGTTCCTAAAATAGCTTCATTTGAAATGTTTTTAACAAGGACAAATGAAGTGGGAACACATTCCCCGTTATTACAACTTTTTACATTGGGAAGTTTATATTTAACACCCATATCCTTTTTATCAGCTGCTTTTAAAACCTGTGTAGTTTTTTTTTAATATTTTGTAGGAATAAGACCTTCTCTTAAGCAATTTAAATATGCTCCCGAGTCTATAAGAGCAATAAAATCCTTTTGGAAACTGTTTTCGATTAGCAAGGTTATTTTTACTAACCATTTTTGAGAAATAATAGTTTCCATAGCTTGCAAATATTCCTCATTTGTATTAATTTCTTTTCCTTCTTTATTATCATCTTTTTAAATAACTGTGCCCATGTAGAATGTTTTGACGAGGTCTCTTCTGTATTTGATACTTCACCATGTTTTTCAAGATTCAATATTCTTTTTTCAAAATCAAAATTTTGTTTTTTTAATTTATTATTTCTCCTTTTAATCTTATAATCTCAACCTTTAAATCCTGAAGAGGATTTTTCTTTTTTATTATTTAATAGGTTATGGACATATTTCATCAAATAAGGACCTTCTGTTCTTCAATATTATTTTCTTCCTTTTTATTTTCTTAGTATATCATATCAAGGATTTTTATTTTTTCTTCAGGATTTTTTATTCTTTTAAGAACATCTTCCAAAGTCTTGCTATTCAAGACATTAATCTCACTACTTTCTCCTGTATTAATCTCATTATCCTGAAATTGAGATACGATTCTATAAATCATGCCATCTGCTTTTTCTTCTTTACAGCATTTTTCACAATCCTCAGAATTCGAAGTTGGATCAGAATCATAATCGGTAGATTCTTCTGATTCAAAGATTTTATATAATTCATTTTTGGTTTCTTCTTCAATATTTAGATTATTAATTTTCTTTTTTATATATCTTCTTTGGTAGCATTTATTTGCCACGCGACCTTTCTTTTTTACATATATAACATGTTGGTGTCCAATTTTCTTTCCTAGTTTGCTTTCTCCTATAACGTTTTTCTCTTCTTTTCTGGAAATATTTATCCCTAGAAGATTTCTTATGACATATATAATTTTCTCTTCCTTTTGTTTCTTTAGTACATTCCATACCAAATTGTTCACAAAATTGATCCAATTGTCTTTTTTCTGTTAAATTATGTTTTTTTAATTTGGTGGTTTAGCTTTAATTCGTTGCATAGAGCTAATCCTTCTTGAACACAGACTCCTATAAGTCTACCATAGGTATAATTATCATATAAAATCTGAACATTATCTCCTCTAAGAGTTTTTCTAACTTTTTCCGCAAATAGAGGAGGAAGTCTATCAATAAATTTTGATTTCCAATGAGGACTATTATTTTCTGGGAGCTTGATGTGTGCAAAATGCAACATATAAATTACATCAATTGTGGCATAAAACTAACCCCTTTTTAGTACTAATGTTGGAAAAAGCGTGTTTTGTCTTCCTTTTGTATTTTCAGGATTAAATGAGCTCAAATGAACAAAAGAAACAAAAAGACAGCTAAATCTAACATAAATACAAGAAAAGGAATAAACGTGGCATGCCCGCCACCCCCCCCGACAGCATCTTCCCAAGCAAAAACAAGAGAACAGAAGGCTGAACACGCCCCGTGCTCAATGAGCACGGGGGCGTACCCAAGTGTCTGCAGAAAAGACAAAGCTGTAGAAGCTTCTATCACCCACCACGGGGCGTGCCCAGCGGACACGGGGCCATGGTCAACTCTAAGATTCGCAGAATCTGGGGAAATCTTGATAGTACAGATACGCTTCTGCACACGGGGGCGTGCCCAGCGGACACGGGGGCGTGGTCAACTAATGCAGACAAACTGCAATTAATGAAGAAAGAGAAGGAGGATGGACACGGGGCCGTGCCCGAGCTTCTGTTCAGGCTATAAATAGGGGTGATTGGCTCATTTGCAAACCATCCCTTGGCACACCACCATTCTCACACTTCACCCACCCACTACCACCATCACAACACCATCATCCACCACCATCATCCATCATC
This sequence comes from Helianthus tuberosus, assembly GCA_030545235.1. Lineage (NCBI taxonomy): Eukaryota > Viridiplantae > Streptophyta > Magnoliopsida > Asterales > Asteraceae > Helianthus > Helianthus tuberosus. The sequence continues at coordinate 90,231,675 of CM060430.1, forward strand.
CATCATAGAGTGTGTGAGTAGTCTCGGGATCCAAGATTGATCGTAAGAGTTCTTGACAATCAAAGGCCATGTTTTCCTAAGTCTCTTACATCACTTGGTGAAGACAAGTGTCTAGTGTAATACTTTTTATTTTTAATCTTTTCGCACTTTTTATTTGGTTATGTATTAATGACTTTAATAACTAGTTTCTTATGTTGAAGGTGATTCTTCCTTATCATTTGTCTGTGGTGTCTTGGCATTATTTTACTGTCTATATAAAATAAAAGATTTTCACCATTCATATCTCCACGGTCTATATGGAGATATGTTGGCTACCTGGTCGGGGGTTAAGGGAATGGTTTGGTAAGAGTCTTGCCTTATTCAGTGTATAGATCCTGCAAGGACTTGGGTCAAATTTAGTAGGACCTCCTTCAATACCCACCGGTGTTGGATGGCGGGGGTCCAAACTCTTTGATCCCCTCATATTTAAGCTACTATTAAAACTTTAACCCGGCTACTTAGGACGGTATCCCTGCTGACTCAGACTACTTAGCCGAGGGTAACGTCACCTTCAAAAGAGGGGCCTACCATATTATGCATTAATAACTTAATTAATTATCTTTCAATAATCCAACCCTTTAGGATTGTATCCTTGCTGACTCAAACTACTGGGTTGAGGGTAACGTCACCTTCAAAAGAGGGGCCTACTACAATAAATAAGATAATCTCTTAAAAAGTGCAAAAGTGCGGAAATAATCAAAGGTTACACTAAACACGAGTCGGATCCAAGTGATTCATCTTGTCTATCTGTTTTTATTTTTATTTTATTTTTTTAGCATTTTAGTTAGTTTTATTTTTCTAGTTTAAAAACCTTTTTCTAAACTTTTGATTTGGTTAGACGTTGAGGATAAACCGGTATTAAAAGCTCTTGTGTCCTTGGACGACCTCGGTATCTTACCAACACTATACTACGCTCACGATGGGTGCACTTTCCCATATGTGTGTTTAGTGTTAGTAAATATCGTGTTTTATAAATTTAAAACTTGGCTAAAAAGTGTTAAAGGGCTTAAAATATACATTAAAAACTATACGACACTTCACCCGCATCAAGTTTTTGGCGCCGCTGCCGGGGACACAAGGATTTTAAGAAAGCTTAAAATCGACGGCCTAATCAGTCTTTCAAAACCTTTTCAAAACGCGCGCACATTTTTCTGCATTTTAGTTAATTTTGCATTTACAGTAGGTTGAACACGGGGCCGTGTCCATTGAACACGGGACGGTGCTGCATATTTTTCATAAAACACCCAGATACAGAGTCTGAACACGGGGTCGTGCTCACTGAACACGCCCCCGTGCTGCACAAAACCAGTAACTTTTAATTCAAACGCCCAGATACAGATCCTGAACACGGGCCGTGCTCACTAAACACGGGGCCGTGTCCAGCCTCTGTTTCCGTTTTTATTTTTGTTTTCTGGTCCCGAGACTCTGTTGTGGTCTGCTGAGTGATTCTTATGGATCAATACTCAGGAGGCTACAACTACACCTATGAGGATGATGATTATAGGGAAGACTATTGCACCAATTGTGGTGACCCGCACTCGGTTCAATATTGTGACTTATTTCAACCATTCACTTCATACACCTACTATGAGGAGCCCAGGTACGAGCCATCAATTCATACACATCCTATGAAGACCAAAGGTATGAACCTTCTCCCTCATACTCATATTTTGATGAACCAAGGTATGAGCCTTCATACTCATACTTTGAGGAACTAAGATATGAGCCACCACCTTCATATACTTATTATGAGGAACCATGGCATGAACAATCTACCTCATATGAGTATTATGAAGAACAAAATTACGACCCTTATCCATCATATACTTACTATGAAGAACAATGGTGTGAATCATTTACTTCATATGAGTACTATGAGGAACAAAGGATCGAACATCCGGATTCAAGCTTTGAAAATCCCGATCCTTACTCTATCGCCGACGTAACCGATAGGATACTAGAACACCTTAAAACTATCGAGCGCTATATAAAAGAATCTCGCGCAAGGGAAGAGGAGTCTCGCGCAAGAGAAGAATTAAATAAAGAAGAGATAGTTGAAAGTGTAAAAATGGAAGAACAAATAAGTGAAAACCCGACACATGAGTTAAACAACGAAAAAGGTGAGTCCGTTAACGTTAAAATTCAAGAAGAGTCTAATTTTGAAGAAATTAATCTCTTGTCACCTTCTTTCGAAAACCATTGTTTAATACCTACTCATGCTAAGTTTTTAAAAGAGTTAAACACTAGCACTAAAATTGACGAAACGGTAAGTATTAAGTTAACAAATAATCAAACTTCGCTAATAAAAGAAGACCCATTTGAAATCAACATTATACCGGTTCCATGTTTTTTTCAAAATTCCTTTATTAGTAATGTTACAATTGATAAAGATCTTTGTGTTAACATAATGCCCAACTACATTTTCGAAAAATTAAGTATTAGTGATTTTTCTCCACTTTAAATACCCATTTTTCTATCTAATCAGAAAATAATAAAATCAATCGGTGTAGTTAAGGATGTCTTGGTTCAAACAAATCAAATGGTAATCCCAACCGACTTTGTCATCCTCGATGACGCTCCTCTAGTGTTGGGACGACCCTTTGTAAAAACCCACGAGGCTTTGAAAAACCGGAAGTACAACAATCTATCTATTCAATTAGGGGCATTTAAAAGGAATATCGATCTTGAGCGTTCAATGAAATATCATTTCGGCAATAGTGACCCCCTAATTGAAGATGAAGATGAACCACCCGATACAAGTGAAAAGATTGACCACTTTGTTGAAGAAGAGGTCGCCATAGAACAAACTTTTAAGGTTCTTGATCAAAATGAGCAACCAAATAAGGAGTCTTTTAAAGACCCACCTCTTGAGCTCAAAGAACTTCCAAAAGGTTTGGAATATGCTTTTCTAGACAAAGATGGTAAATCACCTGTAATTATTTCGTCTAAATTAAGTAGTGTAGAGAAAGAAAAATTAATTAAACTCTTGAAAAAACACAAAAATGCGATCGCTTGGAAGCTTGTAGATATTAAAGGCATCAGTCCTTCCATCTGCACGCACAAAATTTTAATGAATGATGACTACAAATCGGTAATACAACCACAACGTCGAGTGAATCCAAATGTACAAGAAGTGGTTAAAAACGAAGTCATCAAATTACTTGACACCGGACTTATTTATCCTATCTCCGATAGTCCTTGGGTAAGTCCCGTTCAAGTAGTTCCAAAGAAAGGATGTATGACGACAATAACTAACGAAAAGAATGAATTAATACCAACGAGAACCGTCACAGGATGGAGGGTATGTATAGATTATTGACGATTAAATGAAGCAACAAGGAAAGATCACTTTCCTTTACCCTTCATTGATCAAATGTTAGAAAGATTATCCGGTCATAAATTTTATTGTTTCTTGGATGGTTTTTCAGGTTGCTTTCAAATCCCGATAGCACCCGAAGACAAAGAAAAGACAACATTCACATGTCCCTATGGAACTTTTGCTTATCGACGCATGCCATTTGGTCTATGTAATACTCCTGCTACCTTTCAACGTTGCATGGTGGCCATATTCTATGACATGATAGAAAAGACAATGGAAGTCTTCAAGGACGACTTTTCTATCTTTGGAGATTTATACGATCAATTCCTTGATAACCTTGAACGAATGCTATCCCGATGTGAGGAAACCAACCTCGCCCTTAACTGGGAAAAATGCCATTTCATGGTAACGGAGGGAATAGTACCCGGTCACAAAATCTCAAGCGAAGGAATGGAGGTTGATCGAGCCAAAATGGACACTATTTCTCGATTACCACCCCCATCCTCCGTTAGAGCAATCAGAAGTTTTTAGGGCATGCTGGATTTTATAGGCGGTTTATCAAAGACTTTTCTAAAATCTCAAGGCCTCTAACAAAATTACTTGAAAAAGATGCCCCTTTCATCTTTGACAAGGATTGCAATCAAGCATTTCTAACACTCAAGGAAATGCTAATCAATGCACCTATCATGACAGCGCCTGATTGGAAACTACCTTTCGAAATCATGTGTGATGCAAGTGACTTTGCAGTTGGAGCAGTCTTGGGACAAAGAAAAGAAAAGCATTTTCACCCAATTTATTATGATAGTAAAACACTTAACGATGCACAAGAAAATTACACAACAACTGAAAAAGAATTACTAGCTGTGGTTTTTGCTTTTGATAAATTTCGTTCTTATCTTGTTCTTTCTAAAACAATAGTCTATACAGATCATGCATCCATTCGATATCTCTTCAAGAAACAGGATGCTAAACCACGTTTGATTCGGTGGATTCTACTCCTCCAAGAATTTGATATTGAAATCAAAGATAAAAGAGGAGCAGAAAACACTGTAGCGGATCATCTTTCGCGCTTAGAAGACCCTGCTTTAGAGGCAACCAGGGACGAGCAAATCAATGAAAAATTTCCATTGGAGTCCCTAGAAATGGTGGAATACCGAGAAGAGCCATGGTATGCCGACTATGCTAACTACCTAGCTAGCGGTATAGTCGCAAAAGGTTGGCCACATCATCAAAGAAAGAAATTCTTTGCTGATGTAAAGCATTATTTTTGGGAAGATCCTTATCTTTTCAAAATGTGTGCCGACCAACTCATCCGACGGTGCGTACATGGTAGCGAAGCAAGAAGAATTCTCCGCCATTGTTATGAAGGTCCATACGGAGGACATCATGGTGCCGCTAGTACAACACGAAAGGTATTTGATTCAGGATTTTATTGGCCAACCATTTACAAAGATGCCTAAAGTCTTGTCAAGACATGTGATGCTTGCCAAAGAACATGTAATATTTCTTCCAAAAACGAAAAACCACAAAATGGCATTCTTTTTGTGAAATTTTTGATGTGTGGGGACTCGACTTTATGGGACCCTTCCCACCGTCAAAAGGAAACAAATATATACTTGTGGCAGTAGATTACTTGTCTAAATGGGCAGAGGCCGAGGCACTTCCAACGAATGATGGAAGAGTCGTGGTAAGATTTCTGAAAAAATTATTCACTCGTTTTGGAACACCTAAAGCATTAATAAGTGATAGAGGTACCCATTTTTGTAACCAACAACTTGAATTTTTTTTTACAAGATATGGGGTCTATCACCGGGTCTCAACAACATATCACCTTCAAACAAACGGACAAGCCGAAGTGACTAATAGAGGTTTAAAACGAATACTTGAAAAAACCGTAGGGTTAAATAAAAAGGAATGGGCCGATAAATTAGATGATGCTTTATGGGCTTTTTGAACTGCTTATAAAACAACAATAGGTACAACCCCATATAAGCTCGTCTATGGAAAAAGCTGTCATCTGCCAGTAGAAATAGCTCACAATGCCTACTGGGCAATTAAAAATGTAAACTTAGATTCAGAATTTGCCGGTAAAAATAGATTTTGTCAATTAAATGAATTAGACGAATTAAGGAATTATGCATACTCTAACTCTAAAATTTATAAGGAAAGAATGAAAAACTTGTATGACAAACACATTTAACCTAATGAATTTCGAGTAGGTGATCAAGTTCTATTGTTTAATTCATGACTTCGATTGTTTCCTAGTAAATTAAAGTCTAGGTGGTCATGACCTTTTTCCGTCACCCATATTTTCCCACACGGTGCAGTAGAAATTAAATCTCGGAATGGAATTCCATTCAAAGTCAATGGCCAACGGCTGAAGCTCTGTCAAGGATTCATTGAGGATGAAGAGGAAGAAATATCGCTTCAAACGGTCGAAGAATGAAAGCATCAACATCATACCTGGTAAGTTACGAACAAACGGGTTGACCTCTAAATCGGTAAGTCTTCTAACCGAGTTTTTGGGAAACAAGGGCACTCACACGAGCACTAAAAAAAATATATTAAAAGTTTCCCGCCCACGGGGCCGTGTCCGCGCAACTGTCGGGATAAAACCCCTTTTTCAATACAGTTTCTTCATTCCACACGCCCCGTTTCCCCGAAAACTCTTTGGTTCAGGCGATTTTTCTGCAAAATTTCGACGTCTCCTCTACTTCTAACAACATCAAGGTATGATTCTATCATCATTAGTAGTTAGATTAAGCATTTACATGTAGTTAAAACATCAAAAAATTGGGGAAAATCTAGGGTTCTTGAACTTCATCCGGATCGAACCTCAAATTTTTGCATAAATCTGTTAGCTTTAGTTTAGATTCATGTTATAGGAAGTAAATCCACTTGTATTGTTCATAGATTTGCTCGATTTCTCTCAAAAACCCCAAACCCTTGTTTTTGAACCGAAAAAGATAAAATCGAAGGGGTAAACAGTTTGTTTTGAGAAAAACGACACTTGGGGTTTCATTTTCGGGGAATACTGGACCAAAATTTTTCAAGTTTTCGGGACCGGGTCGAAAAATGGGATTTTTGTGAAACAGACGTCTGGACACGGGGTCGTGCTTGCTGAGCACGGGGGCGTGTCCAGCCATTTTCTGACCAACATGGGGCGTGTCCGCTGAACACGGGGCCGTGTTCAGCCGACTGTTTTCAGTTTTCTCCAAAAATTTGACTGTTTCGTGCTAATTGTTTGGTGTATTCTTTCAGATGTCTAATAAATTCACAAGGTTCAATGCAAATGAGTTGGATGCTAAAGCAAGATACGATGTGCTTCGAACTAGGCCGGAGGAGTACCCAAGACAAGTATGCATGGATCTGTTAGGAGCAGTGAACCAACTTGACCGGTTTAACAACGTAGTCACCGGCCCACTAAGAGCCGCCCTAACCACTCGACTTCGCTCAGTCCACGAGTATAATATGGAATTCTATAGCACATTCGTGTTCAATTTAAGATCCGAACCATTTGATAATGATGGGGTAGAATTCCGATGTGGGGGGACTAGGTACTCTATCTCGATGGCACAGTTTGGGTCGATAGTGGGGTTGTATGCATAGGAAGATGCGGGTAATGAAGAAAACACCGGAGGGTTACGCGAATTATTAGAAAACGAACGCCAAGCCGCTTGGGCTCAAATAGGAGAAGGGACTACAACCCAAGCAACACTAAGAGCACTAAGTTGAGGGACCCTCTTTACCGTTACATCCATAGGGTCCTCACTTACTCTCTTAGCCAAAGGCATGATAGCAGTGGCGTTGTAGGGTTGAGAGATCTGGTGGTCCTTCATTGCATTCATACCCACACCCACCTTGATGTTCTGTAACTCATACTCTGAAACATGCATTGGAACCGGCTAGCTACTCCACCAACCCCTGTCTTCTTCGGGGGGTGGATATATCGTCTCTCCAAACATTTCGTGAACATGCCCAGGTCTTTCCAAAAGAGCCCATGGTCGGGAAGAGTGGGCATAAACATCTGCCGCTCCATGAACTTGATTTATGAAGCCGAAGACGGGACGGTTAGCTTCCAAAGAGTCCAGGGGCATGCATGGAACCCGCAAGAGGCACTCGTCCTTCACGCTCCACACTTTCAACCACCTCCTCAATACCACTACCAGCCCCATGGTGATCCGGGCCAATCCTCCTCACAAGGAGGCGGTTTTCCTAATTTTCAAAGCTTACATAACTTATTGCAGGAAAACCTCATGTTCACTAGGAACACCTATAACATGGCGAGCAACATGTACACCCGGGTCGGAGCAATTGAGAGAAACATCTCCGACATACAAGATGACATTGGAAACATCCGGGAGTACATGGCGGGGCACGGAGGAGGAGGTGATGATGAAGACGAGGACATGGACTAGGCGGGAGGAGTAGAGGTAGGAGCAGCTGGTTGGTGGTCCCACAGGTTAACCCTCTTTTCTTATGAACAATTTCCGGCCTGCGTGCCGTGTGTTGAACAATTTACTTCCTTTAACTCTTTTTACTTTCTGTATTTATTTTTCTTTTTAACTTTGTGGTATGGATGTTTGAACTATGGTAATTTAGGATGCTTGTTATGGTTTGGTGTAGTGTTTATTGATAAAACAGGTACATACGAGTCTTAGGGTACTAAACATTAGTACTACTAAAGCCGGGACAGGAGAACCGAAGCCAGAAACCTGTTTTTCACCTTTGCAGATTGTCTACACGGGGTCGTGTCCAGCCGACACGCCCCCGTGCCCATTGCCCCAGACCTGCTGTTTGAAAAATTCTGCAGATTTTTGCCAGACACGGGGTCGTGCTCAGCCGACACGCCCCCGTGTCCGCCTTCTGTAAGTTATCGTTACTGGCACTCTGACCACGGGGTCGTGTCCATCCGACACGGGGCCGTGTCCAGACGCCCAGTAACATAAATTTTTGCTTTTTCACACCTTTTTACACATTCAATCAACCTAAAAAAACTTATTTTTGGGACACATTGAGGACAATGTGTAATTTAAGTGTGGGGGGGATGCTAAAGCCTTGAATCTTGTAAGTCCTAATTACAAGCCTTACACAAAACTCAATTGGAACTGCTAATCACCCAAAATTTTTTCAAAATTTTTCATTTTTTTTACTTGTCTAAGTTTAACTTGGGAATTTCAAGTTCTAAAAAGGTTATATTTTTACAAATTTACAACCAATAGCGTCGTGATAAAAAGAACCAACATAAGAAAATTATGAAACGGCATGACAAGTTTAGTTAAAATTTGATTATATATACTTGATCACATAAAAACCCATTCCCACAAAAAGTGAGCTTTGAGCCTTTACTAAGCATACAAATACATATCTTTAAACAAAATGCTCATTTTTCGTTTCTTGTGTGAATAGCCGCTTGATTCTTACGACTTTAGAACTTGCCACGACGATACATTCCCGGTCCTTACCAACTTAAACCCGAGTAAGTAAATGATGGAGGCATTAGGACTAACCCTTTTTATTTCTACACCATTATTTTTTTCTTTTTTTTACCACCTACCCAAAATCCCCCTAGTTAACCCCTTTGAGCCTAAACCTTTTCATTTCTTAACCCAACACAAACACCATTTTACCCACCAAAACCCTTTTTCATTTTTAACCCTTTATTTTAGTAACAAAGCTCGGTTTTTCTTATGACTTCCTTATCAAAAAAAAAAAAAAAAATGATGATGAAGCCAAAAGAAATAAACAAACAAGTTTATCAAAAATAACTTTGTTTGAAAAAGTGCTTCATCAAAATAAAAAGTTACAAAAAATAAAATAAATAAATAAAAAGTCTTACGAAAACCGACGCTTTTTACGCCTTTCGCCCTTTTACTAACCACTAACCCAACCACCTACCTTTAACCCAAGCCTAACCCTTCACCCAAAAAGTCCTCTTGATATTTACAAAGGTGTATAGTTAAAAAGGAGGAGGATTGATTGCTTGGCAAACTTATGGTAGGAATAAGTTCCATGCCGCTCTCGAGTGATTCACTAAAATACATCTTCGGCCGAGTGTTGAGTGATCCCCCGTGAGCTATGTGAACTTGTATATAAATGGAATTTTAAAAAGGCATGTTATGCCCTAATAAGTAATTTATCTTATGTAATATTTTAAATAAATCATGACGAATACGATTGTAAATAAATAAAAATAAAACATAATAAAGAATCTTGGAAATCCCAACACTCTATGACAAGCCCAAAAACCTTCTCTTCTACCCATTCCATTTGGGAGTGTAAAGCCACATTAAAAAGAGTTTTGCTTGAGGACAAGCAAAGATTCAAGTGTAGGGGTATTTGATGTGTGCAAAATGCAACATATAAATTACATCAATTGTGGCATAAAACTAACCCCTTTTTAGTACTAATGTTGGAAAAAGCGTGTTTTTGTCTTCCTTTTGTATTTTCAGGATTAAATGAGCTCAAATGAACAAAAGAAGCAAAAAGGCAGCTAAATCTAACATACATACAAGAAAAGGAATAAACGTGGCATGCCCGACCCCCCGAAAGCATCTTCCCAAGCAAAAACAAGAGAACAGAAGGCTGAACACTCCCCGTGCTCAATGAGCACGGGGGCGTGCCCAAGTGTGTGCAGAAAATACAAAGCTGTAGAAGCTTCTATCACCCACCACGGGGGCGTGCCCAGCGGACACGGGGCCGTGGTCAACTCTAAGATTCGCAGAATCTGGGGAAATCTTGATAGTACAGATACGCTTCTGCACACGGGGGCGTGCCCAGCGGACACGGGGGCGTGGTCAACTAATGCAGACAAACTGCAATTAATGAAGAAAGAGAAGGAGGATGGACACGGGGCCGTGCCCGAGCTTCTGTTCAGGCTATAAATAGGGGTGCTTGGCTCATTTGCAAACCATCCCTTGGCACACCACCTCTCTCACACTTCACCCACCCACCACCACCATCACAACACCATCATCCATCATCCATCATAGAGTGTGTGAGTAGTCTCGGGATCCAAGATTGATGGTAAGAGTTCTTGACAATCAAAGGCCATGTTTGCCTAAGTCTCTTACATCACTTGGTGAAGACAAGTGTCTAGTGTAATACTTTTTATTTTTAATCTTTTCGGACTTTTTATTTGGTTATGTGTTAATTACTTTAATAACTAGTTTCTTATTTTGAAGGTGATTCTTCCTTATCATTTGTCTGTGGTGTCTTGGCATTATTTTACTGTCTATATAAAATAAAAGATTTTCTCCATTCATATCTCCACGGTTTATATGGAGATATGTTGGCTACCTGGTCGGGGGTTAAGGGAATGGTTTGGTAAGAGTCTTGCCTTGTTCTGTGTATAGATCCTGCAAGGACCTGGGTCAAATTTAGTAGGACCTCCTTCAACACCCACCGGTGTTGGATGGCGGGGGTCTAAACTCTTTGATCCCCTCATATGTAAGCTATTATTAAAACTTTAACCCGGCTACTTAGGACTGTATCCCTGTTGACTCAGACTACTTAGCCGAGGGTAACGTCACCTTCAAAAGAGGGGCCTACCACATTATGCATTAATAACTTAATTAATTATCTTTCAATAATCCAACCCTTTAGGATTGTATCCTTGCTGAATCAAACTACTGGGTTGAGGGTAACGCCACCTTCAAAAGAGGGGCCTACTACAATAACTAAGATAATCTCTTAAAAAGTGCAAAAGTGCGGAAATAATCAAAGGTTACACTAAACACGAGTTGGATCCAAGTGATTCATCTTGTCTATCTGTTTTTATTTTTATTTTATTTTTCAGCATTTTAGTTAGTTTTATTTTTCTAGTTTAAAAACCTTTTTCAAACTTTTGATTTGGTTAGACGTTGAGGATAAACCTGTATTAAAAGCTCTTATGTCCTTGGACAACCTCGGTATCTTACCAACACTATACTACGCTCACGATGGGTGCACTTGCCCATATGTGTGTTTAGTGTTAGTAAATATCGTGTTTTATAAATTTAAAACTTGGCTAAAAAGTGTTAAAGGGCTTAAAATATACATTAAAAACTATACGACATTTCACCCGCATCAGAGCTCATAAACTCTGCTTAAGAAAACATCCTTATACCATCTAAATGATGTTAAAGTGTTACATCTTAGGCCATTTAATAATGTTCTTATTGTTTCAGAATTATCTGACCATCTTCCAGTAAAATGTTCTATAATTGTAACTATTAAAGTGTAGACAGCATCAGAGATATCTCTTTCATTTTCCCTTTTAACATGACTGTAAATTTGAGCTTGATTTTCTGTTTTTATATAATTATCACACCATCCTTTTAATTGACCCGTAAATCCTACAGTTATCATTTTACAAACAGTGCTATCAGTATTTTGATTATTCTTTGCTATTGTTGCATACATCATCATCTGATGTATCATTATATATATTTTCCTATCAGTGTATCCGTCTAGATTCCATTCATAAATGGATTTTCCATTATAGGAATTAGTGATCTCATATTCTTGTTCCTCATGGAGTACATCTTGAGGGGTTGCCCTAGGATAGTAAAACATTCTTTGCCTTGGTTTATCTGCAAATTTTGTATTATATGATCCAGATTTCCCTCTGTTGTCTAACTTTTTAATAGAATTAGTATCATCACTGAACTCTTCTTCTTCTTCTTCTAAAGCATTTAATTCTGTTTTTGAAAGTTTTTTTCTGATAGTTTCTATAAGTTGATCTAAAGGTTTTACCTTATAATCTTCTATTTCTGGAGGTGGTTGAATAGTTGGCTGAACTTTTATAAAGTTGTCTTCTTTTGTATTACTTGTTTCTCCTTTTTCATAATTTTGATTTTCTATATAATTTTCAAGTTTGTTATTTGTTTCATGAAGGAGATCCGAAATATTTGTGAGGCACAAATTTGTATAATTGTTCTGTTTTATTATTTGGTTTATATGAAGAATAGTTGCTTGAAGAGAATCATTGCTTATTAATTTTTTAAAAGCAGAGAAGTATATTTCTTCATTTTCTCTTTTTAGTTCAAAATCTTGTGTAGGAGGAAATACTGATTTTACAATAGTACCTGTGGCTAATTTGTAATTCTTTTCAATTACAGAAACACATTTATGTGAATATTTATTAATGAACCAGACAGGAAATTCTATGATTTGTTGGATATTATCAAGATCTTTATAAAATTCTTTCCCAATTCTAAATCTTTCTTCTCTATGAAAAGATTCCATAAACCAATTTTTAAAAGGTTTCCGTTTTTCATTTCTATATTTTTCGCATATCTGCTTCCTAGCAGCAGATCCTGGACTAAAATCAAAAGATTTACTATTCATTTATAAATTAAAACTCATTTGAGAGACTGTATCATCCTTTCTTACTTGGTGGTAAACACCTGAAACTAAATTATCGTTATTAATATTTAAATTTTCTACTATATTAACTTTCATTTGAGAAGTAGAAGCTCTTGATGGTTCTGGAAATTCTACTTTATAATCTAAGGGTGAAATATAAGATTTTGCAGATTTAGATTTTATAAATCTTTGTGAAATTGAATCATTTGAATCATTTTCTTCAAATTCTACCTCTGTATTTCCTTCAAGGGTTTCTATAAGTTTACTTAACCTGTGTTTTATTTGTGGTTGTTTTTTAATTGCTTTATCTATGACCCATGTTTCAGGAAAGGTTATTTCTTCCCACTTAACTGGTCTCCTAATAGAAATATTTGATTTTCCATAATTTGTCTCTATCAGAATTGTTTCATTATTTTGTTTGTTTATTCTTTTGCATCTAGCATTCATAGTAGTCAACAATCTAAAATATATTCTATAACAAATACAAATTATTTTCTGATCCTGGAGCATAATTATAGCCATGAGTTTTAACATATAAAGTTAAGGCATCATCTACATTATGATCAGATAAAGATAGGTGTAGGTCTGGGTATACATCAAAATATACCAGACTGTGTGCTAAACTAGTCTCTATAATTCCCATTAGGGATTGTTTCCAATTTAAGTTATGAGCATCTCGTAATACTGCTATAAAACTCTCTGGTAACCCTTGTAGAGTTAAAGGTTTAAAAGCCACCTGGACTAAACCTATATGAATAAAATTATAATCTTGTTTGTATCTGACTAAATCGGAAAGATTTAATAGTTTTATTATCATTTCTTCATTACTAATTGAAACAGATTCTTCAGTTGTCTTAACAACTTGTTTTGTCTTTAGGAAGCTTTCAAAACTTCCGATTTGGTATATGACCTTTGGATTTATATGAGGGAGAAGGTTCACACCTTGGCTCTTCATAGTATTTGTATGAAGTGGTTGGCTCGATCCTAGGCTCCTCATGGTATGTGTTAGGGGAGGATTTTCTAACAATTAGTGATCCTTATTCGTTATCCTAACTGGTGATCCTTACTTCTGTGACAGGTGGTGATCCTCAGAAGGGCTTTAGGATCAGGATCATGGATCACTTCAAGGATCCTCATACTGACGATTGTTTACATATGTTTTATAACATCTCGCAGGTATAACAAGCTTGACCAAGTCTTAGCGGCATTCTTGGAGAATATTCCCGAAGTATTCTGCACGTGCTAGATCAAAACTAGACGTTATGGAGAACGTGGAGGCTTGGCCCGAAAGTCGGAGAGTTTGTTAACTAGATTATTTTTCTTATTTTAAAGGGGTAACGAGCTAGTTAGTGACACTGAGTCATTTTGGCAGTTACACACACTCGCAAACACGCTCATACAAGCTCTCGTTCAAACACTTAGCAATTACTTACACTTTTTACACATTTCACCGTAGTGATCCTTGTACCTAGCTCGTTACTATCCGAAGTTGTAAACGTTTATTCATTTATTTGAGCTTGGTGATCGGTAGTTTCCATCACCCGGGGTTTTTTGTGCCGGAGATCAATTCTTGATCAAGGGCTTTTTCCCCGTATAAATCCTTGTGTTGTTTGTGCATTCCACATTGAAGTGATCCTCATTGTTGTTACACTTTTTGAGCATCATACCCCGTAATCTAGAGTTTGGTTGCAATATTCTCAACAGATTTTTTGACCAAAACAGTTTGGCGCCCACCGTGGGGCAATTGGTGCTTTGTCCTTAGAAGAATTCGCATTTCTGTGCTCATTCCGGTTCATTACTACCAAGCAAATGGCTTCCTCAGCGAAGAATGCTTCAAACTTGATGCCTTCGTTCACTTCTTCACAAGGCGTTCCTCCTTTGCCTCCACCACCTTCTGGATCCCAGAAGAATACAGAGAATGCTGCGAAGAAACCGACTCCCATTTTCTCAAAACCACCTACTTCTTCTGTTTCAACTAACCCTACTACTAATGATCTCTATGCCCTGATTTTGCAGATGAGGAATCATGCACAAGAGCAGGAGAAAACCAACGAAAGGATCCTCCGGGAGATTGATGAAATTAAGAAACAGAAGAAAACGGCAGAGGATCATTCCCCACTGATGCCCAGATCTTTGAATTTTGACACTCCGGTGATTACTTCTCAGCCATCAGTGGTTCCAGACATTCAATATGCGGGTGGACCAAAAGGAGTGCACTATGGAACAACAGCTATGACCCAGGCACTAGGTTCATATTTCCAGCCAGCAGGATCCTATCCCCAGCATATGGGATCCCTCACGAGTACAGGAGGATATTCAGGAATGCAGCAGCATCAAGGATCCTCCTTCGTTCCAGGATCCTCCTTCGTTCCAGGATCATCCCAGGTTCAAGGATCCTCCTTCGTTCCAGGATCATCCCAGGTTCAAGGATCCTCCTTCGTTCTAGGATCATCCCAGGTTCAAGGATCCTCCTTCGTTCCAGGATCATCCCAGGTTCAAGGATCCTCCTTCGTTCCAGGATCATCCCAGGTTCAAGGATCCTCCTTTGTTCCAGGATCGTCTCAGTTTCAGGGATCCTTCCAGATGCCAGGATCCTTGAGGAGTTTACAAACAGGAAGTTCAGATGTCCATCAAGGAGATTTTATTCCAATGCAGACCAATGCCTCTACCGGTCCCTCGATCATTCCAGAGTCTCAACAATATGGATTGACCTCTATTCTTCCTAACTTGAATCCAATGGGAGGTAACACTTTTAATAATTCTCATACTACTAACCATGGTCTTATGCAGGATCCAGGTATCAATCATGCCATGGCCAGAGAATTACAAAAGATAAAGGATATGATCTCGAGTGTTCCGGGAGTAGTCAAACCTATTCCAGAGATTGCAGATGGGAGCCACAAGATATCTCGCTTTGCACCACCAATCTGTGATGCTGAGATACCCAAGAGGTTCCATGTGCCTACAATGAAATTGTACGATGGTTCGACGGATCCTGAAGAACACATAGCACAATACAGGGAGAGGATGGAGATCAATCCAATCCCAGAAAAGTTAAAGGAAGCATGCTTATGCAAAGGATTCGGATCCACTCTTACTGGATCAGCTCTTAAGTGGCTGCTAAGTCTTCCTCCCTATTCTATTACCTCATTTGCAAACCTAGTTAACTTGTTTAATACTCAGTTTTCTTGTAGTAGAAAATTTGAACGATTAACTAGTGATTTATATAGGATAACCCAGGGTCATAATGAATCATTAAGGGATTACATTACCAAATTTAGTAAAGAATCCTTAGACATTCCCAACTTAGATATAGCCACGGCTGTTGAAGCCTTCAAAATGGGACTGCTTAGGGATTCGTTATTTTATGATGATCTTGTTATGACACCATGCAGGAACCTAGATGAGGTAAGAACCCGGGCCCTCAGGTTCATTCGGCTAGAGGATGACAAGAGGATTCAGGAGAGGATAACAGGATCCTCAAAGCAGGATAAGCAAGGATCCTCATTCAGAAACAACAAGTTCAGATCCTACAACAAATCTGATAATCAGAACGTGCATTCTATTGATCAAGAAGAGGATGATGAGGATTATCCTCCAATTTCTGAATATTGCTTTAGTGTTGATAACAATGAACTAATCCTTGCCATGCAGAACCTAGGTGATAAAGCTAGATGGCCAAGAAAGAATGACAGGCCAGCTGCAACTAAGGATAAATCAAAGTGGTGTGCATATCATGAAGATTTTGGGCACCTCACAGAAGAATGCATTGCATTAAGAAAGGAGATTGGATACTTGTTGAGCAAAGGGCATCTAAAAGAGTTGTTGGGTAGGAAAAAGTCAAGGACTCAGGATCCTGAAAGGATCCCTGAGAAGGCTCCAGCCCCTCCAGCAGATGCACAAGTGATAAACTTTATTTCTGGGGGATCCGACATTTGTGGCACATCCTTCTCAGCAGCTAAGAGGCATGCAAAGGAAACTAAAATGGATAATGGAGAAAGACCAGTTCGAACATCGAGTGTCTCCGAAGGAAAAGTCATAACCTTTGATGAAGAGGATCGTACTGATATCCAGGATCCTCATCACGATGGTTTAGTTATTACTCTTTTTATATCTAACTGTTTTGTCCGCAGGATCCTAATAGACGGAGGAAGTTCAGTGAACATTATCCAGCTTGACGTTCTAAAGAAGATGGGTATCCCTGAATCAGAGATCATACCAAGATCCTCCGTGCTCGTGGGATTTAGTGGCGAAACTAAGAACACCCTGGGGGACATTAAACTCCCAATATATATTGAAGGCTTACACTCTTATCAAAAATTTTGTGTTATTGACTGTTTATCTTGTTGTAATGTTATCCTTGGCAGGCCCTGGATACACGATATGAAAGCAGTCCCATCTACTTACCATCAATGTGTGAAGCTCCCTAGTCCTTGGGGAATAGTAAAGATTGATAGCGATCAGCAGGAAGCTAAGAATTGCTACACTTCATCGATGAAACCAGCTTCGAAGTCAAGGGAGCAATAGCAATCAAGGTATCCTCCAAGGAATGTCTTGGAGGCCAGAGAGCAGGATGTGGTAGAAATCCTCATGGATCCTGATGATCCTGAATCCAAAATCTATATCGGATCAGGGATCCTTGGCGAAATGAAAGAAGACCTCATATCCTTCCTCAAAAGGAGAAAGACTACCTTTGCATGGAAACATGAAGACATGACTGGTATATCCAAAGATGTTATCACCCATAAACTCGGCATCGACAGATCCTTCAAACCAATACATCAAAGAAGAAGGAAGTTTGCACCAGAAAGGAATGCCATTATCCAGGAAGAGGTAGAAAAATTGCTCCGGGCAGGTATGATTAGAGAGGTCAAGTATCCAAGATGGCTGGCCAATGTGGTTGTTGTTCAAAAGAAAAACGGAAAGTGGAGGGTATGTGTCGATTTTACCGATTTAAATAAGGCATGTCCCAAGGATCCTTTCCCTTTACCCCACATTGACTCCATGGTGGATGAAACTGCGGGTCATGAACTGTTAACTTTTATGGATGCTTCATCTGGATTTCAACAAATCCAAATGGAACCATCCGACCAAGAGGATACAGCCTTCATGACTCCAACTGGTATATATTGCTATATTGCTATGCCGTTTGGATTGAGAAATGCAGGTGCAACGTACCAAAGGCTGGTGAATATGATGTTCAAGGATCAGATTGGACAAACTATGGAGGTTTACATAGATGATATGGTGGTGAAATCCTTAAAAGATGAGGATCACCTACGAGACTTGGAGGAAGCATTTGATATCCTTGACAAATATAATATGAAGCTTAATCCTTCAAAATGTCATTTTGGTGTTAAAGCAGGTAAATTCTTAGGATACATGGTGACTAAGAGAGGCATCGAAGCTAGCCCGGAACAAATCAAAGCAATAGTGAACATCAAATCTCCGGCCAATGCTAAGGATGTTCAAAGGTTAACAGGAAGGATAGCAGCCTTGAACAGATTCATATCCAAGTCCTCCGAGAAATGTAAAGAATTCTATGATATCCTAAGGAAGAACAAGAAATTTGAGTGGACGGAGAAGCATGAAAATGCTTTAAAAGCCCTCAAAGATTACCTATCCTCGGCCCCGGCTTTAATGAAACCAGAAAAAGGTGAAGTGTTATCCTTGTATCTCGCAGTATCCTCAAAAGCAGTAAGTGCGGTCCTTGTTAAGGATCATCAAGGTACACAACATCCCGTTTATTATGTAAGTAAAAGTTTACTTGATGCCGAATCCAGGTACTCACACCTTGAAAAACTTATCCTTGCATTAATAATGGCATCTACCAAGTTAAGACATTATTTTGAAACTCATGTTATCATTGTTAAAACTAATTTTCCAATTAAGAATGTCCTCAGGAAACCAGAGATGTCCGGAAGGATGGCTAAGTGGGCAGTAAAGCTGAGTGCCTATGATATAAGATATGAGCCTAGGACAGCTATCAAATCCCAAGCATTAGCTGACTTTGTGGCTGATTTCAGTAGTGATCTACAAGAAGAAGCTGAGCTAGAAGTCCAGCAGCTAGAAGAGACCAAGGATCCTTGGATACTCCACACTGATGGATCCTCAAATGTCAAAGGCACAGGGCTTGGAATACTACTAAAATCGCCACAGGGGGACATAATACCCCATTCTATAGCTTGTGAGTTCCAAACCACTAATAATGAGGCTGAATATGAAGCCTTAATTGCTGGTTTGCAAATTGCAAAGCATATGGGGATCAGGTATCTTGAGGTACACGTAGATTCTTTGTTAATTACAAATCACTTTAATGGATCATATGCTGTTAAAGGTGAAAAACTAACCAAATATTTGGAGATAGTCAAAAGTTTGGCACTCTCTTTTGTTTCCTTTAGTTTGTCACAGGTACCAAGGGAAGAAAATACAGAAGCTGATGCATTGGCTAACTTAGGATCATCTTTGAAGATCCCAGAGGATATCAAGATTCCTATTATCCATATCCTGACCCCGGCTATCGAGGATCACCAGACTATGGAGATAGGAGATGATTCTGCAGTTATCCCTAGTGAGGATATTCAATCCTATTCAGGATCCAGATCATGGATCTCACCAATTATGAGATACTTACAACATGGAGAGATTCCTACAGGAGAAAACCCTAGGGCTTTCAAATCTAAGGTATCTCAATTCACAATTATGAATAATATGTTGTATAGACGATCTCTTGCAGGACCATACTTGAGATGCATTGAGGATCCTGAAGTTCAGGAAGTTTTAAAAGACTTCCATGAAGGAGATTGTGGAAACCACACTGGGGGCAGGGCTTTATTTTCAAGGATCCTGAGGACAGGATATTATTGGCCAACCATGAAGAAAGATGCTGTGGAGTATGCCAGAAGATGTGATCCTTGCCAGAGACACAGCAATATCCTTCATCAGCCAGCCGAATTATTGCATCCTATATCCTCCTCTTGGCCATTTATGAGATGGGGTATGGACATAGTTGGCAAGCTCCCTAAGGCACCTGGTGGAAAAGTATTCATGCTAGCTATGACTGATTACTTCTCCAAGTGGATAGAGGCTGAAGCTTTTGCCCAAGTTAGAGAAAAGGAAGTTATATCCTTCATTAAAAGAAATATTATAACTAGATTTGGAATTCCCTCTGAGATTATATGTGATAATGGTTCCCAATTTATTGGGGGCAGAACCACTAACTTTTGTGACAGCTGGGGGATTAGGATGATAACATCAACACCAGTCCACCCACAAGCTAATGGCCAAGCAGAATCATCCAACAAGATCATCATCAACAATTTGAAGAAAAAGCTTGGATCCAAGAAAGGGAAGTGGGCAGAAGAACTACCCTATGTGCTCTGGGCTGACAGGACAACCCCTAAGAATGCTACTGGTCAAACACCATTCTCTTTGGTGTTTGGGGCAGAATCAGTGATCCCAACAGAAATGGTGGTTCCTACTGCTAGAACAAGTACCCGTGATCCTGAGGAAAATGATGAAAACTTGGCTCAAGACCTGGATACTATTGAAGAAATCAGGGATATGGCTAGGATCAGGATGGCCAGTTATCAACAAAGAATGGCTGGTGCTTACAACAAAAATGTCAGGATCAGGAGGTTTCAAGTTGGAGATATGGTGTTAAGGAAAGCATTTCAGAATACCACCAATCCTGCCGATGGAAAATTGGCTCCAAAATGGGAAGGCCCTTATTTGATTGAAGCTGAAGCAGGAAATGGGGCATATAGATTGCTAACCATGGAAGGTGATTTGCTACCAAGAGCTTGGAATGCTGTTCACTTGAAGAAATATTTCATGTGACAAGGATCCTCGTGGCAGAGGTGATCCTAGTGAAAGGGATATCCTTAAAGGATCCTCAAAGTATCGGTGATCCTTATTCAGGTAATATCCTAATCTTGAACTATTTCATTTCTTTATTTTCTCATATTAGGATAAGGATCATGTATCCTTTATCCATTTCTCACGTGAGTTCAAGTTTTGAAAGTTCAGGTATCTTTAGCACAACATTGGTTATCCACAGAAGCAATCCGTCTTTGGGTTTAACCCCAGTTATTTGGGCTTGTCCCCAGATTCCGCCTGTAGCGCACGATGATCCTGGTGTAGTTCAAGGCTTTGGGACCAGTACTCGTTCTAGGGGCTGATAATTCCATTGTTCTGGCTATGCTTAGGATCCTACGTATAATGGTAGACGTACCATACATCCGGTCATAAGGTTTCTAACGTTTTCACGTTAGCTAAGGTTTCTAACGTTTTCACGTTAGCTAAGGTTTTGGCATCTTCATGTCACTAAGTTTGGATAGTCGCCAGTTAGGGCCATACTCCAGTTTACACACGATCCTTGGGCTTGTCCCCAGTTATCCTTGGGCTTGTCCCCAGTTATCCTTGGGCTTGTCCCCAGTTGCTAACTCTTTTCTTATATTGGCTTAGTCCCAAGTTATGCTCTATTTCAGGTCATTGAAGATAGGCAGTTAGGGATCCTTGATCCTTATTTCACTCTAAGGTTTATCTTATAGTTATCCTTATTATGGTTAGGATTCTAACTTGGATCCTCAGGTATGATCCTTAACTCTTTTGATTCTATTCATTATTCTTTTAAATAACCCTTATACTTGACAACTGAACTTATCAATTTTAAATCATGTCATTTTTTAAAAAAACTTATCTGTTATGGGATATGTGATCCTTGTTCATATCCTAAACTTTTTGGATATCTTTTCTAGTTTTTCAAGGCTTGATAAGTATAAGCAAATTGAACATTATAACAGTTGGAAAATAACATACTAAAAGGGATAACAAATACAAGATAAGCGACAAAAGGTTAAATTTTTATTTATTAACATAAGACTAACCCTTTAAAGGTTGTCAAAATTACCTACCCGAGCTTCTACCAGCAAAACGTGGCCCGTCCGCTGGGGTAGGTAAAGGGTGTCCATGATAATGAGTTCAAAGATAGTGCAGGAATATAGAGGCGGCAGGATCACAATGGCTTCATCCCCCAAACAGAGGATCCCTCCACCGATTGCAATCCTGCCTATTGTCCAAAGGATCATACATGATCCTTAATCCTAAAACCTATTGTTCAAAGTACAACCCATGAAATTGTCTTAAACATCACAACCACAAAAAACGACCATCAAACTAAAAAATTGGGCTCCGGCCTTGGCACATATATCCATCATCGCCCAATTGTGCAGCTCACACCTTGGCTGCATCACCACCAGCATCATCACCACCAGCCTGATCCTTCCCACTGCCACTTGCCTCAATTGCCAGGACATCAGCTGCCTCCTCCTCATCATCCTCAAGATCTGCCAACCTTGCCTTCCAGCCTTCAACATCCCAGCTGCTTTTGTCGAAACTAGGATCTTGAGCTTCCTGGGCCATCTTCAACTTAGTCTGATACATTGTGATGGCAGCAGAGAGCTTGGTATTTTCGATGAGGTCATGCTTTTCATAATCAAAGTTGACCAGCACCTTAGCCATTTCCTGCTTGGTATCCTGGAGTTCCTTCCGAGCATCAGCAAGTGCAAGATCTTTGAGCACGGCAACTTGTTGGAGATCAGCTATTTTCTTGTCCAGCTCCTCAACATTGCCCACGTAATCCTCTATCTCAGCAAATTTCTGCAGAAAGAAGATAAGGCAGTTCAAGGTCAAGTGATCCTCATAAGAGTAGGATACCTAGGCAAAGTTAAGGATCCTTACATCATTGAAGTATTCAAGGAATTGGTGGCCGATCAGTGGCAGCCCTTGAAGATCTTCAGCATCAGAAGTTTTCCTTTTCTTGACACCCTTTCCTTTAGTGGGTGCCCTTGGAATGGAGATGCTAGGACTGGTAGTGGACCTCTTCTTCCTGGGTCGTACGAGATCAAGATCAGCTGTGTTGAATTGGGAAACAGGCTTGACAGGTTTTCCAGCGCCTACACATTCAAAGCAAGATGAGTATCCTTATCCTATTTCAATTTATCTATTTATTTTAATATTTAAACTATGCAAAAGACAGGATACTTACTCGACATGGTAATGGAACCTGAGGATACTTCTTGTGAGTCTTGGGTGTCTATCTTGAATGTCCTTGTTTCAGGATCAAGCTTCCAAAAAGCAGCGAGCCTATCCTTGGTTTCAGGCGATGTGCGGATACGTGAAACGGTGATAGCTGCAAAACAAGAAAGCAAAAATATAAGTTATCCTTGCAATCAAAGAAAGTTCCTGGTGATCCTTATCAGGATCCTCCATCCTACCATGGGTAGCCCAATTTTTAGGAAGATCCTTTCCATCCTGGATAGAATCTCTCTTGACAAAGAAAAAGCGACGTTTCCAGTCTTTGTCATTCTTGGTGACTTTCAGAAGAGGATGATCTGCACCGGGTTTTCGCTTGAACAAATAACGATGGGAACCAAAAGTAGTGAGATCATACAGCTCCGCCAATTCTGACATGCCCAAAGCAATGCCTTCTTGTTCGATGATCCTCTCCAGGGTATACAAGACCCTCCAAATCATCGGCATGGCTTGGATATAAGAGATGCCGGTAAGGGAAAAGAAGGATTGTGTAAACTCTGGGAAAGGATAGGTGTATCCTATGGTGAATGGAGTAGCTGGAAATGCAACCCATGTTTCCGAAACATAGTCGCTAAGGGTAGTAGGATCAAAGGGTCTGATAAAGGCATTCGCCGGAAAACAGCAACGGATTCTGTCTATCTGTGCGTCGTTAAAACAACACTTTTCATTCGCTGAGTCCTTGATGATTTTCTGACTTTCCAAAGGGCTATCCTTCTTGTGATCTTTGCCCGGAGAACTTCGGAGCAACATCTTTGATGGAAAGATAAAAACAGAGCAAGAGAGGGAAAAGGATAGAGAAAGAGAATACCTGAACGTCTTCGGAATGTGGATTATAAAGGGAGTTTCTCTGAAAATTTAAATGCATTTGATCCTATCTATATCTCTATTTATAATCCTGATCTTGCAGGTTGTCACTTCCGTGACATCATCATCGCAACGGCTAGTTCAAAATT
Organism: Helianthus tuberosus; assembly: GCA_030545235.1. Classification (NCBI taxonomy): domain Eukaryota; kingdom Viridiplantae; phylum Streptophyta; class Magnoliopsida; order Asterales; family Asteraceae; genus Helianthus; species Helianthus tuberosus. The sequence continues at coordinate 90,255,429 of CM060430.1, forward strand.
AACGGCTATATATCCGTTAGTTTGTTACGGATAAGATCAAGAAAACATAACTCGCTAATTTTACAATTTCACTCCTTATATTTTGGGGGCAATTGTTAGGGGAGGATTTTCTAACAATTAGTGATCCTTATTCGTTATCCTAACTGGTGATCCTTACTTCTGTGACAGGTGGTGATCCTTAGAAGGGCTTTAGGATCAGGATCATGGATCACTTCAAGGATCCTCATACTGACGATTGTTTACATATGTTTTATAACATCTCGCAGGTATAACAAGCTTGACCAAGTCTTAGCGGCATTCTTGGAGAATATTCCCGAAGTATTCTGCACGTGCTAGATCAAAACTAGACGTTATGGAGAACGTGGAGGCTTGGCCCGAAAGTCGGAGAGTTTGTTAACTAGATTATTTTTCTTATTTTAAAGGGGTAACGAGCTAGTTAGTGACACTGAGTCATTTTGGCAGTTACACACACTCGCAAACACGCTCATACAAGCTCTCGTTCAAACACTTAGCAATTACTTACACTTTTTACACATTTCACCGTAGTGATCCTTGTACCTAGCTCGTTACTATCCGAAGTTGTAAACGTTTATTCATTTATTTGAGCTTGGTGATCGGTAGTTTCCATCACCCGGGGTTTTTTGTGCCGGAGATCAATTCTTGATCAAGGGCTTTTTCCCCGTATAAATCCTTGTGTTGTTTGTGCATTCCACATTGAAGTGATCCTCATTGTTGTTACACTTTTTGAGCATCATACCCCGTAATCTAGAGTTTGGTTGCAATATTCTCAACAGATTTTTTGACCAAAACAGTATGTATACGAAGTGGATGGTTCGAAGAGGTCACAATATTGTACCGAGTGAGGATTACCGCAAATGGTACAATACTCTTCTTTATAATCATCCTCTTCATAGTGGTAATTGTAACCTCCTGAGTATTGATCCATAAGAATCACTCAGCAGACCACAAAAGAGTCTCGGGAACAGCAAACAAAATAAAAACGAAAACAGAGGCTCACCACGGCCCCGTGTTCAATGAGCATGGCCCGTGGTCAGGATCTGTATCTGGGCGTTCTTAAAAAAATGCAACTAGTTTGGTTAGCACGGGGGCGTGTTCAGTGAGCACAACCCCGTGTTCAGGCTCTGTATCTGGGTGTTTTGTTATTTTTATGCAGCACGGGGGCGTGTTCAGTGAGCACGGCCCCGTGTTCAGAATACTGTATTGCAAAAATTCCTAAAAATGTAAAAATTTGCGCGCAGTTTTAAAATGGTTTTTGAAAAATGATTAGGCCGTCGATTTTAAGCTTTCTTAAAATCCCTGTGTCCCCGACAACGGCGCCAAAAACTTGGTGTGTGCAAATCGTGATATATTTTTATTGATATTTTAAGCCCACTTTACACATTAATCAAGTTTTAAATGTATAAAACACGATATTCTACTAAAACTAGACACATACTTGGGCAAGTGCACCCATCGTGAGCGTAGTATAGCGCTGGTAAGATACCGAGGTCGTCCAAGGACACAAGAGCTTTTAGTACCGGTTTATCCTCAACGTCTAATCAATCTAAATTTTTGAGAAAAGATTTAAAACATGAATGTTTTGGTCAAAAATTACCGAAGCAATTTAGTGATCAAATTAGTTAAGTGAGGTAGTGTGCTAACAATGTGTGTTGAAAATATTCTGGTTTAGTTGTTTGCAAAAAACAGTTTCAGGATATAGCTCAGGATATGCAGCTATATTAATAATCAAACAATGAGCAAAAATGTAAAGGTTGACACGAGATATACGAGGAAAGCCCTTGATCAATCTAGATCTCCGGCATAAAATCTCGGGAGCTGATAATCGTCGGCTGCCTTGTTCTTCTTATTACTCCGAAACTCAGGATACAGTGCAGGATATGGCTCAGATCGATGCTAAGTGTTACAATGATTGCAAGTGAGGAGTGTTAATGTGTGATTGTTGCTGGAAAGAAGAGTGTGAGAGTTAGAGAGGTTCAATTGTGTGTTTCCTATGATCTGGCCATCCTTATTTATAGTTACAAGAATTAACTAACTATCCTAAAAATCCAGGATACTTGGAATACTCCCTTCTGAATGTTAGGGACTGTTTCAACTCGTTCTCCACGTGCATATTAACTATAAATCCGGGATTTAAGCTCCCATAACCGTTACAACATTAATAGCATTGACCAGCATCAGTAACTCCCATAAAATATGCCTTTCTTCAATGCTGACCGTTACAATAGCTATTCTTCCGCCATCAACGTCCTTATCCTAACCAATTTGATCGGGTCTTCAGGATGACTTGGTCCTCATGAACGTTAGTCCCTTGTAACCAACGTTTACAAGCAAATTGTTAGTAATAGTCAGGATACTGCCTCAGGATGTTACCAATATCCTGGCACGGTATCCAGATCGTAATCAGCTATCATAAAATCAAGATATAGTATCAGGATATGGGCTCAGAATTTCACCCATAACAATTGTCCCAAAAAATATAACTGTTGGATATCCTGATTCCAACGGATATATTTTTTAGTCATTCCAACATGTCTGGTAAGGATATCTGTTTCGAACATTCCTTGAGGAGCTTGACAGTTACCCCAAGCATGTCCTAATGAAAAAGGAGCCATCTGTTGCCAACAGCTCTAAGCCCTCTGCTGCTGCTGCCGAAGGTTTCTCTTATGATGACCTTGGCTTCATGTAATCCATCGAGCCCATGACCTCCTTCCCTAATAAGGTAAATATCCAGATCCTGTATCCCATACACATATATTGAACCTGTATCCTGGTTAGTTTGTCTTTAATGATACCTGTATTTTGTAGTCTCTAAATCATCTGGTCGTCCTGCACTTAGAACAATTTTAATTTCTTGCAAGTAGAATAGTTTGACAGTTGAAGGTGGAGGGATCTTGTGTTTTCAGGACGAAGCCTTCAATTGTTTATGTAAATATGCTTTAAAAACTTAATTGTGTTCTTGGTGGATGGGTCTCTTTTTGAGATGAAACCAAGAATACAATCTTTTGGACCAATAATAATAAACTAACCTTTTAGCCTTATTTGTTGTTGTTATGTTTTTATTTTGAAAGGTATGTTTTGAATATCCTGATCAAATATCCTGGTCAGGATACTGATGAAATGTTCAATACTTTTGTCATCAAAATGTTAGACAAAACTTGGTTGAATATGACTTTTTAGAAAACTTAGATCATTTAGATAAGGTTTTCAAGACTTGAAAAATAATAAATCATACCAGAAACACTTAGGCAATAATTTCCAACCTCAACCTTTGAATCCTTTGCAATGTCCCCGGCATGGATGTCCCCTATCTATGCAGGATATTGCATCAATATATGACACACTTGAGTATCTCTTTACTTAGTGATTAAACTTCGCAACTTTTCACCAATAGAAGAACGTGTGTAAACACAATCGTAGTTTGTCATATCTTTGGAACTTGTCAAAAAGTTTAGTTTCACTGAGGATAAACCCTTAATATTCTAGGGATAAACCCTTAGTATCCTGGGGATAAACTCTTATTTTCGTGCACTACAGGCGAGAGTGTATAAACTCCAAGACTTAGAAAGGTGAAAACCTTTAAACCTTAAAGAGTATGAAAATACCCTTTCGTGAGAGAGGGTGATCAATCCTCATATACCTTAAGGATCCAGGATATAGCCAATGATAACGAAATTGTTAGCCACTTTTACATGAACTGGTCCCGCTATCTTGAACTATTCCTGGATAACTTGCGCTCTAGGCGGGGTGTTTAAACCCAATTCGAGAGAAAGGTGAATACCTTTAAACCTTTGAAGGGATAAGGATCCCTTAAACGTGAGAGAGGGGGCCAATCCTTTAATCTTTCGATTCATCTTGAGTATATATCCTGGAGTAACATCCTGAAGCGTATCTTACAAACCACCTTTAAACTAAGGTGGGTGTTAGCTTGGCTAACACCCCTCCGATGCTTAAGTCAGTATTGGGTTTCAAAGAATAAATTAAATCAAACATATTTAAAAGAGATAGAATTCCTACCATCCTGAGTTAGAAATTAAATTCTAAACTCACTTGAAATAAAGCTTAAGGTGTATAACATTCCAGGATCTTGGCAACATATCCCCTTCCATATTCTTGAGTCGGTATGCTCCTTTCCCAGATTTTGACTCAATTTCATAGGGTCCTTCCCATTTTGGAGCTAATTTTCCATCAGCAGGGTTGATTGTATTCTGGAAAGCTTTCCTCAACACCCAATCTCCAACTTGAAATCTTCTAGTCCTTAAATTCTTGTTATATGATTTGGCTATCCTCTGCTGGTATGCCGCCATCCTTAGCTTTGTTGCATCTCTTGTTTCATCAAAAGTATCCAGTTCTTGACATAAGATTTCAGGATTTGATTCAGGATCCCGTAGGCTTGATCTAGTTGTCGGTATCACCATTTCTATCGGGATCACTGCTTCTGCCCCAAATACCAAAGAAAATGGGGTTTGCCCAGTAGCATTCTTCACAGTTGTTCTATCAGCCCATAGGACAAATGGTAGTTCCTCTGCCCATTTTCCTTTTTTGGCACCTAACCTCTTCTTTAAGTTGTTGACGATTATCTTGTTCGAGTATTCTGCTTGTCCATTTGCTTGAGGATGCACTGGTGTTGACGTGATCATCTTAATTCCTTAACTTTTGCAAAAATCAGTAGTTCTTTTGCTGATACATTGGGATCCATTATCACAAATTATCTCAGCCGGTATCCCGAATCTTGTTAGGATATTCCTATTTATGAAGGATACCACTTCTTGATCTCTAACTTGGACAAAGGCTTCTGCTTCAACCCACTTGGAGAAATAATCCGTCATTGCCAACATGAAAATGTTTCCTCCTGGAGCCTTTGGAAGCTTTCCCACTATATCCATAACCCATTTCATAAACGGCCAAGGGGATACGATAGGATATATTGGTTCTGCAGGCTGATGCAGGATGTTGTCGTGTCTTTGACATGCATCGCATTTTCGAGCATACTCCGCGGCATCCTTTCTCATGGTCGGCCAGTAATATCCTGTTCTCAACACCTTCGAGAACATAGATATGCCCCAAGAATGGTTGCCACACTCTCCTTCGTGTATATCTTGAAGTACCTCCTTGGTTTCAGGATCTTCCAAGCACCTTAGGTACGGACCTGCAAGGGATTTCTTATACAAAATATTATTTATAATAGTAAAACGAGATACCTTCATCCTAAAAGCCATAGGATTTGCATCCTTTGGGATATCTCCTTCTTGAAGATACTTCACAATTGGAGTCATCCAGGATTCAGGATCCTTCTCAGGATATCCATCACCAGGATCCTGGATACATGCTACTTCTTTATCCTGAGATTTGAAATGATTCTATTGCAGGATACAAGATGTGCACTATTGGTATCTGAGTTCCCTCCGGTATCCTGACAGTAGATCCTAAGTTTGCTAGAGCATCAGCTTCGGCATTTTTTTCTCTCGGTACATGTTCAAGTGTAAAAATTTCGAAATATCCTGCTAATTTTTTAACAATTTCAATATATTCAGCTAACTTTTCACCTTTCACTGCATAAGATCCATTGAAATGGTTAGTAATCAACAGGGAATTAACATATACTTGTAAACATCTAATATTCATATTTTTAGCCAATTCTAATCCTGCTATCAGAGCTTCATACTCAGCTTCATTATTGGTAGCAGAAAATTCACATTTAATAGTCTGGAGTAATATGTCCCCATGTGGCGATTTTAGTAGTATCCCTAATCCTACACCTCTTATGTTGGATGCACCATCAGTATGTAATATTCAAAATTCTAAACTTTCACCTAGTTGTTATACTTCTAGGTCGGCTTTATCTTGAATATCACTACTAAAATCAGCCACAAAGTCTGCTAAAGCCTGAGACTTTATAGCATTCCTAGGTTCGTATACTAAATCATAGGCACTTAACTTTACGGACCATTTAGCCATCCTACCCGACATCTCAGGTTTCCTAAGCACATTTTTAACAGGATAATTAGTTTGAACAAGAATCCTATGTGTCTCAAAATAATGTCTAAGCTTGGTCGATGCCATTACTAGGGCTAATATCAATTTTTCTAAGTGTGAGTATCTAGTTTCAGCATCTAACAAACTTTTACTAACATAATAGACATGGTACTGCTGACCTTCATGATCCTTTACCATAACGACACTTACTGCATTCCCTGATACTGCGAGATACAGGGATAATGGTTCACCATCCTCGGGCTTCATCAACAGAGGTGCAGTTGAAAGATATTGCTTTAATTCTTGTAGGGCTGCTTCATGCTTTTCTCCCCATTCGAATTTCTTATTCTTCTTCAGGATATCATAGAATTCCTTGCATTTCTCTAGGGATCTTGAAATAAACCTGTTCAACGCCGCTACTTGTCCTGTTAATCTTTGCACATCTTTCATGTTGGATGGTGATTTGATATCCAGGATAGCTTTGATCTGTTCTGGGCTTGCTTCTATTCCTCTTTTAGTCACCATATATCCTAAAAAATTTCCTGCCCCCACTCCAAAATGACACTTGGCAGGATTTAGTTTCATATTGTACCGGTCCAGGATATCAAATGCTCCTTCAATATCCCGGAGATGATCCTCAGCTTTCTTGGACTTTACCACCATATCATCAATGTATACCTCCATAGTGTCCCCCAGTTTGTCTTTAAACATCATGTTCACCAATCTCTGGTATGTTGCATCTGCATTTTTCAAATCGAATGGCATTGTAGTATAACACTAAATACCTGTTGGTGTCATGAAAGCAGTATCCTCATGGTCTGAAGGTTCCATTTGGATCTGCTGAAATCCTGAGGATGTATCCATAAAAGTTAGCATTTCATGACCGGCAGTTGCATCCACCATCGAGTCTATATGAGGCAGGGGGAATAGGTCTTTAGGACATGCTTTGTTCAAGTCTGTGTAATCTACACAAACTCTCCATTTCCCATTCTTCTTTTAAACTACAACCACATTTGCTAGCCACTTGGGAAATTTGACTTCCCTAATCATCTTGGATTTCAATAACCTTTCAACCTCCTCCTGTATGATTGCATTTCTTTCAGGAGCAAACTTCCTTCTCTTTTGTTGAACGGGCTTGAAAGACCTGTCAATCCCAAGTTTACGAGTTATAATATTTTTCGATATACATGTCATGTCTTCGTGTTTCCATGCAAACGTGGATATCCTGCATTTCAACAAGTTAGTAAGCTGATCCTCAATATACTGAGGGATATTGGCCCCTACAAGCACCGAGATATCTGGATTATTCTGATCCAGGATAACTTTCTTAACATCCTGCTCCGAAGCTTCCACGATATCCTGGGCTTGTATCCTTAATTGCTATCCTGCCCGGGATTTTCTTGAGGCTTTTATTGAAGAGGAGTAGCACTCCTTCGCCTCTTGTTGGTCACTTTCAACTTTGACTACCCCCCAAGGAGTAGGGATCTTGACACACTGATGATAGGTGGAAGGTACAACTTTTATATCATGAATCCATGGCCTGCCCAATATAATATTATAGCAGGATAATGAATCCATGACACAAAACCGTTGCATCGAGTTTACTCCTTCGACATATACGGGCAGTTTTATCTCCCCACAGTATTCTTTGCTTCTCCACTAAACCCTACAAGCACAGTGGACTTTGAGGTAATCTCCATCTCGGGGATGTTTATTCTCTTCAGGGTTTCCAATTGGATGATGTATCCTGCATACAAAATGGTTAGCAATATATAAAGTAATTACCAAACCATCATGGTGAGGATCCTGGATGTTATTCCGGTCGTCACTGTCGAATGTTATCATTTTGTCGTTTGTAAGTGTTGTCATCCTTGTTGGTTTGTCTCCTCTTTCTGACTTAGCCTCCTTGGCATGCCTTTTAGCTGTAGAATAAGATGTTCTGCATATATCTGATCCTCCTGAAATAAAGTTAATTATCTTGGCGTCTGGAGGAAGTGATGCTGCACGTTCAGGATCCTTATCAGTCTCCTGACCCTTATTCTTCTTTCTGCCCAGAAGATCTTTCAAATACCCCTTGCTTAATAGGTAGCTTATTTCCTTCCTTAGGGCTATGCAATCTTCCGTCACATGTCCAAAATCCTCATGGAAGGTACACCATTTGGATTTATCTTTCCAATCGGCCTTTTGCTGGTTCTTTCTTGGCCACCTCGCTTTATCTCCAAAACCCTGCATAGCATACATTAGTTTGGGTATGTTAACAGAAAAACAATATTCTGACAATTCAGGATACTCCTCAGGATCCTCATCCTCAACCGCATTCACTTTCTTGTTGTCATTCCTGCCATATGGCTTAGAGCGGTATGGCTTATTTGAGGATTCTGACTTCCTGTTAGTTGATTCGTATATTGAGGATGAATTAATCTTCTCTTGCATTTTCTTGTCATCTTCAAGCCTGGTATATCTCAAAGCCCTGTTTCGAGCTTCATCCAAGTTCCTGCAAGGATTCATCACAAGATCCTGATAAAACTGGGAATCTTTTTATAGTCCCATCTTGAATGCTTGGAGTGCTGTAGCAACATCAAGGTGTGGGATGTCCAAGGATTCCCTGCTGAATTTGTTCACATAATCCGTTAGGGATTCTTGAGGTCCCTGTGTTATCCTGTAGAGGTCACTTGTTAGTTTTTCAAAGCTTCTACTGTAAGAAAACTGACTATTAAACAAATTAACTAAATGAGCAAATGATGTAATTGAATGAGGTGGAACATTTAGAAGCCATTTCAAGGTTGATCCTGTTAAAGTAGAGCCAAAGCCCTTGCACAAGCATGCTTCTTTAAGATCCAGCGGGATAGGGTTAATCTCTATCCTCTCCATATACTGGGCAATATGCTCCTCAGGATCCGTCGTCCCATCATACAGCTTCATGTTGGGAGTCTGGAATCTCTTTGGGATTTCTGCATCACAAATGGGGTGAGCAAAGCGGGATATGTTGTGACTATCCCGGGATACTTCTGGTATAGGCTGCACTATCCCAGTCACACTTGATATCATATCCTTCAACTTTTGAAACTCTCTGGTTATCGCTGATGTTACACCTGTATCCATATCCTGGAGCGTATTCTGGAGCATATCATGGGTCCTTCACAGTTGACATTCTAGCCGTTAAGGGTATCTCTGGAATATTTCTCTGAGAACGACTCGATATGATATTGCCCTGATTATCCTCAGTATATACTGCTGAACTAAAGTTCAGCGTCCTAGGCTGCAAAGGGGCAACAGTATCCTCAGCAGGTCTCTTGGAGTTAGACTTCAAGAGTTGTATCTCTCTCATTATCATCTAGTTAGTTTCCTGTTGTTGCTTCATCTGATCCTGTATATTACCAAACAAAGTTAAAATTTCATCATTAGAAACCATAACAGGAGTTCTCCCTGGAACACCAAATCTGTTGACATTCTGAGCAGGAGGAGTGTCTCGGATATTTGGCTTTCATTTCTCTTTAGAGGAGCTTGAACTTGTGGAGGAGGAGGAAGCACCAAACTAGTTGTAGCAGAGGTTGTAGTAGGCATAGTAGAAGAGCTCATGTTTGATTTTGAGGCCATTGAAAATAGTTGTGTAAAAAGTTTATGAAACAGAAAACCAAGTAATGATTTTAGCAAGGTTTTTAATAAAAATAGCACCACTTGCCCCACGGTGGGCACCAAATTGTTTTGGTCAAAACCTACCGAAGCAATTTAGTGATCAAATTAGTTAAGTGAGGTAGTGTGCTAACAATGTGTGTTGAAAATATTCTGGTTTAGTTGTTTGCAAAAAACAGTTTTAGGATATAGCTCGGGATACCCAGCTATATTAATAATCAAACAATGAGAAAAAATGTAAAGGTTGACACGAGATATACGAGGAAAGCCCTTGATCAATCTAGATTCCGGGATAAAACCTCGGGAGCTGACAATCGTCGGCTGCCTTGTTCTTCTTATTACTTCAAAATTCAGGATACAGTGCAGGATATGGCTCAGATCGATGCTAAGTGTTACAATGATTGCAAGTGATGAGTGTTGATGTGTGATTGTTGCTGGAAAGAAGAGTATGAGAGTTAGAGAGCTTCAATTGTGTGTTTCCTATGATCTGGCCATCCTTATTTATAGTTACAAGAATTAACTATCCTAAAAATCTGGGATACTTGGAATATTCCCTTCTGAACGTTAGGGACTGTTTCAACTCGTTCTCCACTTGCATATTAACTATAAATCCAGGATTTTAGCTCCCATAACCGTTACAACATTAATAGCATTGACCAGCATCCGTAACTCCCATAAAATGTGCCTTTCTTCAATGCTGACCGTTACAAGAGTTATTCTTCCGCCATCAATGTCCTTATCCTAACCAATTTGAGCGGGTCTTCAGGATGACTTGGTCCTCATGAACGTTAGTCCCTTGTAACCAACGTTTAAAAGCAAATTGTTAGTAATAGTCAGGATACTGCCTCAGGATGTTACCAATATCCTGGCACGGTATCCTGATCGTAATAAGCTATCATAAAATCAAGATATAGTGTCAGGATATGGGCTCAGAATTTCACCCATAACAATGAAAAATAAAAAGTAAAAATGCAGAAATAAAATAAAAACAGATAGACAAGATGAATCAATTGGATCCGACTCGCCTTTAATGTATCCTTTGATGATTTTTGCACTTTCGGACTTTTTAAGAGATTATCTTAGTTATAGTAGTAGGCCCCTCTTTTGAAGGTGACGTTACCCTCAACCCAGTGGTTTGAGTCAGCAAGGATACAATCCCAAAGGGTCGGAATATTGAAAGATAATTAATTAAGTTATTAATGCGAAAAGTGGTAGGCCCCTCTTTTGAAGGTGACGTTACCCTCGGCTAAGTGGTTTAAGTCAGCAGGGATACAGTCCCAAGTAGCCGGTTTAATGTATTAATAGTAGTTTACATATGAGGGGATCAAGCCATTCGCACCCCCGCCATCCAATACCAATGGGTATTGAAGGAGGTCCTAGTAGGCTTGACCCAGGTCCTTGCAGGATCTATACACTGAACAAGGCAAGAACCTTACTAAACCATTCCCTTAACCCCCGACCAGGTAGCCAACATGCCTCTATATAGACCGTAGAGACATGAATGGTGTAAATCTTTTACTTTATATAGACAGTAAAGTAATGCCAAGACCACGAACAAATGATAAAGAAAATTCACCTTCAATATAAGAAACTAGTTATTAAAGTCATTAATACAAAACCAAATACTGGATATCATGATACTAGTTATTTAAGAGAACGTATCCTTTTTGGCTTTTCATGATACTTTCGGCTTAAAGCATCTGCCACTACATTTTCTTTTCCTTCATGATACTGGATATCACAATCATAATCACTAAGCATCTCCATCCAGCGTCTTTGTCTCATATTCAACTCCTTTTGCTTGAAGATATACCTTAAACTCTTATGATCAGTGAATATGGTAAACTTACTACCATAAAGGTAATGTCTCCAAATCTTAAGAGCAAAAATTATAGCTCCTAACTCTAAATCATGGGTTGAATAATTCTCTTCATGATTCTTAAGTTGTCTAGATGTGTAAGCTATAACCTTTTGATGTTGCATTAATACACATCCATAACCTAATTTAGAAGCGTCACAATAGACTACAAAGTCTTCAGCTCCTTTTGGTAATGCTAGTATGGGTGTATGGGTTAATTTATGCTTAAGGATTCTAAATGCTTCTTCTTGTTTTAATCCCCATTAAAACTTAACAGATTTACAGGTTAGCTTAGTTAAGGGAATGGCTATTCTAGAAAAATCTTGAATAAATCTTCTATAATAACCGGCTAATCCTAAGAAACTTCTAACCTCGGTTGGTGACTCAAGCGTTTTCCATTTAGTAATCGCCTCGATCATTATGGGATCCACATGAATTCCTTCATGATTGACTAGGTGTCCAAGAAACTGTACCTGTTCTAACCAAAACTCGCACTTTGAAAATTTAGCGTAAAGCTTTTCTTTTCTTAATAAACTTAAAAGTGCGTGCAAATGCTTTGCATGATCCTCTTTATTCTTAGAATAAATGAGAATATCACCTATGCAAACAATTATGAATTTATCCAAATATGGCTTACATATTCGGTTCATCATGTCCATAAATGCAGCTGGGGCATTGGTTAAACCAAATGGCATGAAAGTAAATTCATAATGGCCATACCTCGTTTTAAATGCGGTCTTAGGAATGTCCTCTTCCTGTACCTTTAATTGATGATATCCTGACCTTAAATCGATTTTAGAGAAAAATCGAGCTCCTTGTAGTTGATCAAACAGATCATCGATTCTCAGTAATGGGTACTGATTCTTAATCGTAACTTTGTTTAATTCACGGTAGTCAATGCACATACGCATTGATCCATCCTTCTTTTTAACAAACAATATCGGCGCTCCCCATGGTAACGAAATAGGTTGTATAAATCCTTTTTTCTAACAATTCATCTAATTGTTTCTTTAATTCTTGCATTTCTGCAGGTGCCAAACGGTAAGGTGCTTTGGCAATCGGTGCTGTTCCTGGTATTAAATGGATTCTGAATTCGACTTCTCTATCTGGAGGTTGCCCTGGAAATTCTTCTGGAAATACATCTGAAAACTGAGATACTACTGGAATATCATTTAAATCCTTTCTTTTAGTGTTATTGATTATGGAAATCAAATACACTATAGAACCTTTTCTTATATAACTTGCAGTTTTCATCACAGAGATGAATTTTGTAGTTCTAGATAGTTTATCTCCTTTAATTGTGATCGCTTTACCTTTTGGTGAGTTTACTTGGATTGACTTTTGATCACATAAAATACTGGCTTTATTGGCTATTAACCAATCCATTCCTAAAACAACATCGAATCCTGCCAGATTCATGGGATAAGGGTTTGCAATAAATTTCCGATTTAAAATTTCTATTCTTGCTCCCTGCAAGATTTCAGAAATCCTAACGGTTTCTCCATTAGCTGTCTCTACTAAGCATTCTAGTGGTAGTTTAGTTAATGACTGATTTATAAATTTGCAAAATGATGTATTAATAAAACTTTGGTTTGCACCAGAGTCAAATAATACTTTAGCAAAAACATCATTAACTAAAAACGTACCAGCTATGACATCTGGAATCATCTTGGCTTCATCTGCAGTCAGAACAAATGCTCTAGCATTTTGAGTATTCTTGTTGTTTGCAGCTGGGGCTAGTTTTGGACAATTAAGCTTGATATGACCTTGTTCTCCGCAGTTGTAACATATCGTGTTGTTACCTTTCTTCCTACAGTTTTCTTCTTTGTGTCCTGATATTTTGCAAAAGTTACAGTATATGGAGCATCTTCCTGAATGCTTTCTTTTGCAATTCTTACAGTAAGGTGTAGAGGTAGAACCTATATTTTTCCCACGATTAAAATTTCCAGAAAGAAATTCTTGGGTGAGCTTCTGGGTTAGGTTCCTCCTTTGATCCTCTACTCGGGTACGGACTAATTCATATGTCAAGGTATTTGCTAGTTCTACAGCTTCTTCTATGGTTTGAGGTCTAGCTGCCTTGACTTCGTGTCTTATCTCCCCAATTAATCCCCAAATATAACGGGAGATTAACACTGGTTCTGGTGAAGCAAGAGTTGGCACTATTCTAGCATATTCGAAGAATATTTTAGTGTATCCCTTACTATCTACACCAGTCATCCTAATATTTAAGAATTTGTTTGCTATCTGTTCCTTCTCATTAGGTGGGCAGAATTTCCTTTCTACCTTGTTCTTAAATTCTTCCCATTCCATATTGTAGGTTCTATCACTTCCTCTTGAATTGAGGATAGTGTTCCACCATTCTAGTGCTGAATTCTTAAACAGATTAGAAGCAAACAATATCTTATCTTCTTCAGCACACTTGCTTATTCTTAAGACTGCCTCAGTCTTCTCTATCCAGCGTAGGGTTGCAATGGCCCCTTCGTTGCCCGAGAATTCCATTGGTTTACAAGACCAGAATTCTTTATAAGAACAACCATAAGACACGGTTCTTCTCCTTTTGGGAATAGGCATTTGAAGTACGGGTCCATTGTTCACGCTGTTTTCTGGTTCAGTTGGTCGTTTACTGCTATGCTTACTTTTATTATTCGCTTCTTGAATAGTTTGAATAATAAATGGCATTGCATCTATGATTCCTTGTGCCACTATGTGTTGAACAACACTATTATCCATTTGGTTTCCATTGTTATTGATGCTTGGATTCTCATTAACCACGTTAATGTTACTCTGGTTATCATTATTCAGATTTCCTTGATTTCCTTCGTCGGCCATCTGAATTTTAAACATTTACCCCATATTAATATCACAAGATAATATTTAATATAGTTAATCACATGACACGCAATCTAGCCAAAAACACTGATCATTGCGACTTTTACTCTATTTCCATATACTATTATGCATCTATTACACACTAGTACTGAAATAAAATTACAATACCAACAAAAATAGAATCACACTAATAGTAATATGCATCCGTACACACATATTTTATTTTATTTTATTATATTATATTATTATTACTATTACCGTCTCCTCCATCACATCACGGATATGGATTTATCCAAAAATCCATATTACGCTCATCGTATTTCCATACGAGACGCTCTCCCACCTGACGCATTCTCTCACTGCTTTCTAAAATTTCCTCACCAAATGTCCTAAGTTCTTGGACGTTTTCTGCACTCATTGGGGGTGCAGGTTCTAGGACTGGGTTCGGAATCTGGGGTGCGGGTTCCTGATATGGGGGTGAAAGTGCCTGAAATCGGTAAGGATCTTCTAAGATCTTCCTAATATATTCATCGTGGTAATAGGGATCTAAAGGGTCCATACCTGGGTAGGCTCCTATGTTCTGTATGGGTGTGTCTTCATGTATCGGGTAACGTTGCACAAAGTCCCTATTATCGTCCCACCAGGGGTCGTAATTTAGGTCTAGGGGGTTTGGTGCAGGTACCCTAGGGATTTCTTCTGGGTTGAAATCATGCATCTCCACTTGGTTTTCAGGGTTTTCTATCTCCATGGGTTGGTCTGGGATTTGTGGTTGTGGGGCTACTAGTTGTTCCAGACTTGGGTCAACAGCAGTTGTAGCTAGGATATTGAAATTGGCTACGCTTCTATTAAGCATATCCTGTGTATGGGCATCTATCTTTCACTTAGCGGCTGCTAAAACTCTTTGCTGTTGCAACTTTCGCATTCTTTTCCTACGTGCAAAGGCTTCCTTACTGAACCATCCTCGTTTCTTATGAGGGAATGGCTCTTCAGACTGAGCTTTAAAGGAAAACATTCCTTCTTCCTGATCAGCAAAATACCCAGAAAGGGCAGGCTGTGAAGAGGTACCTTCACTCCTAGGTGAATCAGACAACTGACGACTCATGTCTGAGGGTCCTTGATTACTCATACTGTAAACTAACAAATAGTCAAATAACACATAACAAATAATTACAGTTATGCACATATTTCCATAATTTATTTCCTAACAAAAAAATTTTAGAATTTAAGTGTCAGCAGAACAATTCTTTGGCTCAGACCAGTGGCTAGGCTCTGATACCACCTTCTGTCGCAACCCCCGATCCCTTATCTGTCCCGGGAACGGGCGGATGCGAACTCAGAGTTTCGGTGGTATGTGTTTGTGTTAATTTGGCAGCGAAAATTACATCAGGACCGTAGTTAGGAAATGTTTATCAGAGTATAACCACCATATTTAATATTAATAATCACAAGGGTAAAACCCAAGTTTCTTATTACAATACATTTATAGGGATGAACCCTATTTTATTGAATTTAAAACATCGTTTATTAGGTAACTTTTATAGCCACATTTTTCCCAAGCCTTCAGCGCTCTCCAGCTGGCTTTTTACTAATTAGCTGTCACCTTGTGTTACCTGAAACGCGTTTTAAAAACATTTGTCAGTGGGAAATACTGGTGAGTGAATCCCAGTTTAATCACGAAACATTTTATTAATTAAAACAGTACTGAGAGCGGTCACATTATTTATTTCTACACAATTACTCATTCAGTACTGTCAATCCTGACTTGTGGGTCATATTACACATTGGTTAACTCGTTGTCCAATGGTAACGTACTGTCATCCCCGACTTACTACATGCAGTAGTATATTTTGTATACAAAACCCCAACATACCGGCAGTAATTGAAGAACTACAAAGACTCAATCACCGCTTAATCACATTGTAAAACAATTAAGGTTTTGTAAAACATTTCAAAAAGGTTAACAAAAACAGGATAGACTCACATTGCTATCTTAGACTTCGCGTAAGGGTTTCCTGGGAATAATCTATAATTTATACAAACGTACATAGATTAGTATCATAACCCTTTGAAAATATTAATGATACCCTCCCCGAGACGGCATTCCAACAACTACGTCGGGCAGAACCACGACAGTTGTTACGGAACCCTAAATCAATCGGGCATCGTATCTACTACGAAACTGGGGTTATAATACTTACAACAGAGCAGAACCTTGCTAATTAGGGGGTATAATACCCGTGTATTATAAACCTACTATCAGAATTTGAGAGAAAGAAATCGTAGTGAGCGAATTCGAAATGAAATCTGATGCATTCTATTTATAGTTGCTGAACTGGACTCTCACGCGGCCCGCGTAGGAGTAGCCTTAGGGTTACGCGGCCCGCGTTAACCCTGGGTCAACGAATAGCTTAGCTGGGTCAGCATGTAGATCCGCCGGGTGTTAGGCCACGTGGCCGCACCGGGCTGCGCCACCTTTTGAGACACTCGCGGCCCGCGTAAAGGTTGGGGTGGGGTTACGCGGCCCGCCTCAACTTAAAATTTCAGATTTTTAATTTATTTTTAATGTTATACTATATTTTGGGCTCGGTTTTCACATACGGGGTGTATATAAAGACATATTGGGATATTTTAAAATATACTAAGGTGTCGGAAAATTATGAGGGTGTTGGTTTTATTGAGGGTTGTTACAAATATCCCATCTTCATTGTCAGCTGAATACCCTGAGAGGGTAGGCTGTGAAGAGGTACCTTCGTTTTGAGGTGAGCTAGACAACTGACGATAGGTGTCGGAGGGTCCTTGGTCGCTCATACTGTAAACTAACAAATAGTTAAATAACACACAACAATAAAATACAGATATGCACGTATTTCCGTAATTAATTTCCTAACATATAATATTTTGGTGTCAGCAGAACACTTCTGTGGCTGAATCAGTGGCTTAGCTCTGATACCACCTTCTGTCGCAACCCCCGCCCCCTATCTGTCCCAGGAACGGGCGGCCGCGAGGATCAGTTTTGGTGGTATCGATGTTTATCAATTTGGCAGTGGAAATTACATCAGGACCGTAGTTAGGAAATATTTTATCAGAGTAAAACACCACGTTTTATATAATATTAAACACATGGGAAACTCCCAAGTTTTAAGTACACACATTTTCATAGGGATAAACCCTATTTTATTTAATAAAAAACATCTCTTTATTCAGGTAACTTTTATAGCCACTTTTTCCAAGCATTCAGTGCTGTCCAGCTGGCTTCTATTTGGCTTTCATATTTTGTTACCTGAAACGCGTTTAAAAATATTTTGTTAGTGGGAAATACTGGTGAGTGAATCCCAGTTTAATCAAGAAGAGTTTTATCATTTCACAGTATTGAGAGTGATTACAATGTTTATATCTACACAATTACTCATTCAGTATTGTCAATCTTGACTGGTGGGTCATATTACCCATTGGCTAACTCTTTGTCCAATGGTAACGTATTCCAGATTTTGTATACAAAACCCCAACATACCGGCAGTAATTGAAGAATTACAAGGACTCAATCACTGCTAATTATAATTTAAAATAATTAAGGTTTTGTAAAAACAGTTTACAAAAAGGTTTACAAAAAGGAGATTACTCACATTGTTGTCTTAGGGTTTTCCTTAAGAATTTCCTGGTGATTATCTATAATTTACACAAATGCACACGCGTTAGTATAATAACTCATTATTTACATTAGTAATACCCTCCCCGAGACGGTATTCCAACGACTACGTCGGGCAGAACCTCGACAGCCGTAACGGAACCCTTGATCAATCGGGCAGCGTATCTAATACGTAACCGGGGTTATGATACTTACAACGGGGCAGAACTTCGTTATTTAGGGGGGTATTATACCCGAGAATAGCTTTAACTATGTGGAAATTCGAGAGAAAGAAAGAAAATTGAGCGAGTTGGACTGAAGGCCGAAGCCCTCCATTTATAGAGCTGCATTTGGACTTCGTCGCGCCCCGCGTAAGAGAAAGAGGGGGCCTTCGCGGCCCGCGACATAGGCTGGGTAGGCCCTAGCCTTGTCGGGTCACCGCTCTAGCTTTGACGTGTGGCTGCCACGTGGCAGCTCAGGGTCTTGCCGTTTGGCCTATCGCTCGCGCCCTGCGTAGACCAAGGAGTGGTCTTACGTGGCCCGCCACAGACCAATAATTTTTTTTTAATTAATTTTAATAAAAATAAAGGTATTCGGGGCCCGTTTGCGTATACGGGGTGTATTTTAAGACGTATTAGGGTACTCTAAGTATTTTTAGGGTGTCAGATTATTTAGGAGGGTTGTTATAAAAACTGTTCGCATCGAAGTCGTATGGGCTGATACGGTTCGGATCGAAACAAGTATGGGTCGAAACGGTCGAAGATTCCAATGAATTTACTTTAATTCCTTTACATATAGGAAGTATTTTGAATTCCTTTAGGTAAAGGAAATTAAAGGAATTCATGCCTAATTCCAATTCCAATTCTATTGTCAACCAAACACATGAAGATTCGAATTGGGATTCCAATTCCATCAAATTATGTAAACCAAACATCTTAAGAGATGAAATTCAAATTCCAATTCCCTTAAATTCCATTGAATTCCTGCGAACCAAACACCCAAAAGGATTTATTTCTTGTTTAATTTTACATTACACTGATTCGTTTAGGGTTATATCCTTGTAGGGTCCTCATGAAGCTTGATATATCATATACATGCTGCTATTGATCATTTGAACATCAATATCTACTAACAATGCTCATAGAGATTTTGGGACTATATTTACAGGTACGAATTCACCAATAAAGAAGACTAACCTATTTTACCAATGAAGAACTAGCATATTTTACCACTACACACTCAAGTTATATAACCCCTCATAACCCTCCTTTCTTACACAACTGCCACATGTCGTATAACCCACATCTAGGGGGGCTATGGGGCTTGATCACTACACGTGTCCTTAGGCCATTCGTAGTGGTAACCTCTCATAACCCCTTGCGATGTGGGGTTATACGACACGTGACAAATGTGTAAGAAGAGGGGGGGGGGGGGGGGGGTATATAACTTGAGTGTGTAGTGGTTAACCCCTTTCAATTCATTTAAACATTCCCCTGTATATATGTGTGTGTGAGAGAGAGAAACCTTAGT
The DNA here is from genome assembly GCA_030545235.1 of Helianthus tuberosus. Taxonomy (NCBI): domain Eukaryota; kingdom Viridiplantae; phylum Streptophyta; class Magnoliopsida; order Asterales; family Asteraceae; genus Helianthus; species Helianthus tuberosus. The sequence goes on from CM060430.1 coordinate 90,274,898, forward strand.
GTAGCGCCGTGATGATTTTCGCGAGCTCACCGGATTCCACCATATGGCGTCCCTCGGGGCGTGTTGCGCAGTGCCATAGGGCGCTATGTGCACCTTTGACGTGATACCCCATTCGACTACACACGCTTTTAGTGTGGAAGGAAAACAAATCAAATGCCACTTTAAACATCAATTTTGATCATCTATTTAGAAAGCAAGTTCAAGTAGTCAAGGTAGTTCTTACAAGAGTAACTCCAGCTCTTTAAGAAGTAACTGATTCCGTCCTACCTATCTCGTTAACTAAATCGTTCTTACACCCTAATTCTTTCACGCCAAAGACACAAACAAAAACGAATATGTCTTTCACGCCAAAGACAAACAAAAACTAATTTGTGGATCAAGTTCTGAGTTCCTCTTCTAGTGGCACATGTGCTTAATGAAAGAGATAATTGTTAGGTAAAATAATAGAATGCTATCAAAGAAAAAAATAGGATATTGTGAATTTGACCCCAACAATATATTTAAGAAATTTTGAATGTTAAACATGTAAAATTTGTAACTTTTGTCTACTTTGCTTAACATTTAATGGCAAAAAAGTTCAATAAAAAACTTGAAGGACTAGTTTGAAACAAGTGAACAGTTTGATATAAGAGAAACTTACTTTTTGAGTCCTTATGTTTTAATCATTTAAATCTAAAATCAAAAAGTTGAACGCCCAAAGTCTATTAATGCTAACTTTTGTAACCATTTGAATTCAAATTTTTAACACCATCCATCAAGTCTGTTAACACTACAAGAGTGATTAGTCATTTACACACAAAGTACAACTCTTATATGTCCAAGAGTATGCATTTAGATTTTAATAATATATATAAAAATTTGCACAAACATTTCACTTTCACACACTACTCTCTCTCTCTCTTGTGCGCTCTCTCTCTCATCTACACATCCTACAACCACAACCACCCACCACCACCGCACCACCACTGCAACACCATCATCCCCCACACCGCACCACTATCCCTACCACACTACCACCATTATCACTACCACCACACCACCACAGCACCACTATCCAAAATCACAGATCCGAACCAAAAGTAATTTACTCAAGACTTTAAAACACAAACACCAACAAGGTCGCTTTCAATCCAACGTTGACGCCAATTCTGGAATCCACTTTATCACTTCTTGTTCACCTTTTATGACCAATGTTTCATATGCCCCTCTTTTCTCTCTCTCTAGTTCATTAAATTCACTAAACTCACATCGCTTTGTCAGGTAAAAGTTCACTAATTCTGCAATTTTTTCGATTATTTCTGTAAAAGATTGTAACTTTTTATGTGGGATCTTGTTTTTGCTTCTGGGTATCACGTGAACTAGAGAAGTGTGAGAAGGCATATGAATTGACATATAGGCATCATGTTTTGGATGTAGGCATGATGTTTTGGGTTGATTTGGCCAGAAAAACACCAAACATAACAATTCAAGGCACAATGCAATGAATTATAGGCTTAAAACTTAAAACATCATGCCAAGAACGTTACGTAGTGTGTTTTAAGTGTTAACCAGTGTGTTTTAAATTTCATGTCTATAATACATTGCATTGTGTTTTAAAATGTTATGTTTGATGTTTTTCTTGCCAAAACATTCCAAAACATCATGCCTAAGTCCAAAATATGATGACTACATGTCAATTCCTATGTCTTCTCACACTCAAAAAGGGAATACCAGCGCTTCAATGTGTGACAAAAATATACATAGCAACGACAGATAGAAGTCGAAGTAGAAACAATTTGATGACTATAAAATGATTAAGGGGAAATGGCAATATGTATAACAAGTGATGACCGAAAGAAATTTTGGAATTCATGGATTGTGAATGTAGATATAGTCAAAGTGAAGTGAAAATGGGCAACTTTTCATGAATATGCACAATGTTACATACACTACAAAACAACGGGCTTTTAGCCATTGAAAGTGGGTCATGTTAGTAATCCGTGACTCCGTGAGTGACAGGAATATAGAATATAGAATTTACCGAAAGATTTTAGTCATTTCACCAAGGGATTACCGACACATTGCCAATATCATAGACGGATAAGCGACAAAATCCTCACGAAGTGATCCCTAGACCACTATTATTGATGGAATTCAGACGGCTTATTTAGTTTGCTTCATTTGGTTTTAGTAAAATAAAAGTTAAAAGGAACTACTTTTGATTTCGTGTAAATGTAAATAATAGTTATAAATTATAAAAGCTACTATAAATTTTATGGTGGGGTTTCTCTACGTAAATACTAGTTATAAATTATAAAAGCTACTATGAATTTTATGGTGTGGTGTTTCTCTACAAAGTGTGTGTGTGTGTTTTTTTTTAAGTGTAAGAAGTGATTATGACCATTAGATTAGAGTAATTGATGAATGATATTAAATGAGTGACAAAATTGTAATATTTGTTTTATTAAATTGATTGATTTATTAGATTAAGGGTATAAAAGTAAATTTAGCGTGCCTTAAATTTAAGAATCCACATGCAAGTCACATGCAACTTTCCCCCGTCTTTTTAAAACGTCAATAACTTTTTATACGTTTTTAAAAAAAGTTACACCATGATAATAAGCATTGTTTGTATCTTTAATATGAGTACCATATTGCTACATATCTAAAAAAATTGCGTTTCAAGTAGTTAATATGTTTTTACCAGAGTAATGGTGTGTTTTATGTGACAGTGTGGTGTGTTTTATATGATGACGTGTTTTATAGTTTAAATCGTGTGATTTAAGGAATGGTGGGTTTTATAGTGATGAATTATGTGTTTTAGTAGGGTGTTTGGGTGAGCATAAGTCTTTTAAAGTTTGAATGATCTATTAAAAAAATTGTGTGTTTAATAGTTTGAATGCCGCATTTTACCAAATCTAACCAATTGATCATTGCAAATTACGTAAAACACACTATATGTAACACATAATAAAAGATTGGACGAAATAAAATCGTGTATATTAACACAAAACATGATAACAATAGTATTCGACACATAATATATACAGACTATGTAAATAAATAAAACATAACACTTTGTGAAGACATAAAATCTTATTACACACCGACAAAAAAATACACAACAATAACTAGTATAACACATCTTAAGGAACCAATAACTGAGCAAACATCAATAACTATAAAAACATGTCCTTCACTATGCCTGTAAATGATAAAACATAATATGAATAAACTATTAACGGATAACACACAACGTCAAGAAATTGTTCATGATTGATAACAGGGCCTGTTAATTGTTACAGAACCACAAAGCAAATAAAACACAATGTAGAGAATTCAAGTACATGAAAAAAACAAAAAGCTTACTATTACCACAATTAACAATTGCATTGGACATCGACATTTTTTGATCTGTGATGTTGAATTGAAAGAAACAAAAATAAAAAAATAAAAAAAAAATCGAATGAATTATGATATGTAACTCACAATTGTGCATTGTTAAAAGATATATGGTTTCCTAAAAAATCTCATTTTATTGTTTAAAATATATCTTTCAAAAATAATTTAATTATTGAATTACCTTTTCTTCAAAATCCCTATATGTCACATGCCACCATAATGACACTTCCTAAACTTTGTAGGATAAAAATGGAACTCTCACCCTAAATTTTAAATATTCTTATTATAATCAAAGTTTGTTTGTATATATTGAGTATGTTCATCATTAATACACAAGAGATCCCTTCGCATTACCACCTCCCGTTCCTTTTGTTCCCTCATGTCACCGCCTCCCATGTATCCTGATCCCACTGAATCGCCTAAGGAGGTAATCATAAAAACACGAACGTTAAATAAGACAACTGTTTTAATTGGGAAGTCTGTTGAGTTTGATGGATGTATGCAAGTTGCAGTCGAGACTGGGGTATTTTTACAGGGTAAAGACATAAGTTGAGACATTTTACAACTTGACTGTAGACTGCAAGAATGGTATAAATACATGTTGACTAGCTCCGTTACCGTTGTACTATATCATTTGTTAAGTTGAATATGTTTTGATGGCTTGTTATAATTATACTGAATTCAGTTCTCTTTTCAGAGATTAAGAGTGATTTGCTTTTGTTGGCAATATCTGGGTTAGGGTCAAAAAGTCAATACTTACAAAAGTTATATTAGGGGGGACGGTGGTTCACTAGTGATAGAAACTATCACTCCCATTGTCCAATCATATCATGCCATGTCATCAACCAAATTTCTATCACTAGTGATAGAAATGTAGGCGGGGTGGTATCACTAGTGATGCAATTCTATCACCCAATATTTATATACATGTGTGTGAATATATACATGTTTCGTGTACATGTGTCATTTGAAGAGAGCCCCCATGCAGCCTTTATTCAAAAGTTCCACACGTGTCATTTGAAGAGATGCCCACATGCAGCCTTCTTCTACCTCCTGCTGCAGCCCTGCCATCTAGTCCCATCATCGACTCAAAGTGCTATTTAAATTCAATTGCAAACGACAAAAGGAATCTTTGTTCAATTCAAATTCAACGCGTTATGTGAAGCACGCGTTATATTACAACGCGTTAATTTAACGGGCGGCGGCGGTGTTCCGTGATCTTTCAACGCGTTTTGGGGTGGTATAACGGACCACCCCGTCCCCCCTTAGTTTGATGATGTATGATTTTTTAAATACAATGATTTAGTACAACCGTACAAGGTTATCATGATTGAGATCTTACTATGGATAGTTTGTCTACGTAGGATTAGAAGATTGTACTCATATTTTATACTCTTAAATATATGTGTTGCATACTCATAAGAAAAAAAGTTTGTTGAAACTATACAGTAGGAACCAAAACAAGAACAGTTGCATACTCATCAGGAAAAAAGTTTGTTGAAACTATAGAGTAGGAACCAAAACAAGAACACTAGGATATAAACATTGTTGTTAAAAAGTCAGTGATCATTGTAGCAACCAAGAATTAGTTAAGAAGTAAAAAACTGGAAAAAAGGTCAGGACTCAGGACTACTTTCTAATTGCTTATGATTACGAGAAGAAGTTGGACCTGCAAGCAACAGAAGCAGACAAGGTCATAGAGTTAGTCAACAAATGGCAATCAACTAAAAGTTAATATAAGAAAAGTAGTTAGTTAGGTAAGGTACCTTTGCGACATTTCTGCGAACCCAGAATTCTGAAAATCCAAGTTGCTTGACATATTTGGTACTCCTGAAAAGAAAATCAATACGCGTGAAGAAAATGAATTTCAAAGTAAGTAAACATTAAAGTCTAGAAATTAAAATCAACTTACCTTGGTTTCGTACCATATCGCCATTAGAGTCAAATAAAGTGTAGTCTGGATGTGGTGACAGAAATGGTGAAAGGTCATCAGTTAATGTTCTTTGTAACTGATGTGAATTTGTATCCATGTTGCTGGACGATGCCGAATTGCCCAAATCACTGGATTCATTATTTGCTAGTGATTGTTCTATCATACCAATGTTCTGGTTCTGAGCCAACATCGTATGAAACTGGTAATCATAAGGATGTTCGAGCCCCAGCGACCCACCATTATCCAACCCGTGTGGTGGTAAATCAAACGGAACCGGTTGCTCTGCATAATTACCAGGTAGAAAAGCAGCACCAGCAGCAACAACTTCATTTGGGTTAAACTGATTCATCAGTGCAGCTTGTTTTTCGAGGAGATCATTGAACCTTTTTATTTGGTCGATCAATACCAACCTCAGACGGTAGTTACTAAAGAAATGTTGATTTTGTTCTACAAGATTCTTCCAAACTGAAAGAAACAAATTATATGTTTATTGAATAGAAATAAATATATCTAATTTAACTTTTTTTTTTCTATCAAAAAGTAGGAGAAATGGATTGTGAAAAGAACGTACCTATCTTTGTAAAGCAAGGCTCGATATTATGTTCTTGATAGAGAACATTAATGATTTCCTTCTTTGTCTTGTAATTCAGGATACACTCTTCTATTAGATTTTTAACCTGATACAACACAAAATCAAGAGTCCGGCTTGTTAGTAAAAGTTATATATTCATATATTCTTATAGACAATAGTTGAAATACCATCTTGTACAAGTTTTCTACTGTTTTTTCGTTTTTGCAGGCTAAAAAACTATCGTGTAGACCCTTTAGGTTTTGTAGCATCGACTCTTGACCAGACCCACTACTTAACTAGTGGGCACAACAAGACTCTGTAAGAGAATTTGCAGGCCCCTTTGACCTCATTTGCCAGGTCATTAGCATCTACGAGCATGCACAAGACACCTTCTTACCCATATTAGATTCATTATGTCTCTAGTAAATCCTAACTACATAAAACTAAACTAAAATAAGCAATTTATGAGATGTAAGTCTTCTTACCCTATCTATATCCTCCATGGTGACCTTTCTGCCCTCTCCGGTAGACATTGCAAGAAAAACCAAATTACTGCAAAATTTGTTTAACAAATGTAAGGTTTATGATTAAAGGCAGTCATTTAAATTTAAAAAAAAAAAACCTATATATGATATAACTACAAAAAAATACAAGGGTAATTGACTAATCTTCAATTCGTTACCAGGTTAAAATTATTCTAAAATAGTCTCATTGGAATGTAAAGTGTAAATTAGGAATTATCAGTTGCTAAAAAATTATATAAATATATTGTTTTACATCTAAATATTCAAAAGCTGTTCATGATCAGATAATTAAATTTTCAGGAATGAGCATGAGAACATTAACCTAAAAGAAAATCATTATAAAGATTATAAAAATAAAAAAAAACACAAGAATCACTCATAAACATATATTAAAATCTGAACTCAATAATAAAATTCTCAACAAATATCAGTAACAATTCTTTTAAACGATCTTGATTCTTGATCTGTATTAACCCAAAAGGCAAGAAGTGAGTTCTTCTACAAATTACTGTGTAACGAACACCGCCATTAATGATGATTATCCTAAACCAGTAAACTGATAAAGAATGAATAATGATAGAAACTGATTGCATTTAAAGGTTTTACCTGCAAAGTATAGCTAGAAATTCGACTGTGAGATTTTGTGGGTTGGGTGTAATTATACGGATAAATTGAAGCCTGACAACGAGTTTTATTGATTAGTTAATGGCCATGTATTTAGGAGGGGTAACAAACACCTGAATCCAACTGAGACTATGATTTTTTTTGAGTTTTATTATTAAAAGTCAGCCCCTCCTTTATTAACTTTGTAATTATTAACCCTTTTATAAGAAAATCATCTGTTTGTCTTTGGTTAGTCGGTTTACGTGAATGAAAAAGATAACATTTTGTTGCTAAATTGTTGAGGGGTTTATATTTTGTTGGCGTTGACTAGACGTATCTCCCATGCACCCCCCAGTCATTTAATTGATTTTAATTTGTTTTAAAAAGCCTATACAACATGTATAAGATATAGCACACGAATGTCACCTTTTTGTTCAGCCAATATACAAGCGTTCTCCCTTAGACCATGTGTACTGGTAAATCAAAATAATGCCCCCACCATGGGGCATTATTCAACACGTGTCATCCTAGTCAGCATGGGGCATTATAACATAAAGTGGTGTAGTGGGGCATTATTCCAATAACGCCCCTTCCAATCATTAAAAAGAATAAAAAAAAAACTTACACTTGCCAACAAAATGTCAGAAACTTTACACTTGTAAAAAAAAAAGCAAGTAATGCCCCTTCTAGTCAAACATGTCAGACTACAGCAACAAGTGTTGAGCGTTTTAAATAAAACGCCGGGGAACTTTTTTTTCAAAAAAAAAAAAGAAAATAACGCCCTATGTAATGGTGGGGGGCGTTTTTGGGTGTTTTTTTTTTAATTAAAAAAAAAAAAAAACGCCCCACTAAAAGTACCTCCTTAGACCACTGGTAGTGGGGCGTTTTTTTTTTTTTTTTAAATTGAAAAAAATGCCCCAAAACACCCCCCACCCCATTACACCCGGCGTTTCCGGGCGTTTTTTTTGGAAAAATTGGTTGTAGGCGTTGTAATTAAAACGCTGATTTGGTTTGAGAATTGGTTTGACCCACCAATCATTTTTGAGCAGGCCACATGTGTCCCTGACAACTTTATGAAAATGGATTAAAAAATAAGGTAAAGTGGGGCTGACTAGGATGCCACGTGTCGGATAATGCCCCATAGTGGGGGCATTATTTTTGTTCACCACTACGGGTGGTCTTATTAAATCAGCCGTTATGTATTCTATAATATGGCTAATGTACCTATGTGGGCTCTTATATGAGCCATATAATAAGAGCCCACATAGGTACATTAGCCCTATTATAGAATACATAACGGCTGATTTAATAAGGAGGTACTTTTAGCAAAATAGAGATGGTGTAAATTTAATATAGTCCTTTATGTCTTATTGAAAATGCATTATTCTATGCATAATTATCTCTTTCCTTGTTTCACTCCCAATCAAACATCCACGTATATCTCCAGCAATTATTTTTAATTCTCTTTTATTTGTTTCCTTCGTTTGGTCTATTGTTTTGCCTATTTAAGGCCCTTTCTTCTTTGTATTTCATCATCAGAAAAAGGCATATGCCAAATGAATAAAACTCTTATTACCAATTTCTATATGGTATCAGAGCGGGTTCCTAAACCCTCAAAAAATATATACACTTCGGCTTCTTCTTCGCCTCCCACACCATGGCCGGTGATGACCAGAGCCGAACTAAATCCAATTCCGCTGCCGACAACCTAAATCAATCGAGTCCAATCCCTGGATTAAACCGTGAGAAGTAAGAACAGTTCATCAGCTCGTTCACTAATGATGAGATAATCCAGTGGATGGCAAACATGGGGCCTAGATTAGGCGATGATGGCAACTGGATCGTTGATTCAGGGTGTACCGAACACATAACCAACCTTCTTAATTTGTTTCATGGAAACTTAAAAACAACACATGAACTACCGGTAAGAATTCCAAATGGAGACTCTATACCTGTTAAAGGGAAACAGTCGTCTACCTTACCAAATGGGACTGAAATCCGAGATGTCCTATACGTTCCAGATTTTACTTGCGACCTATTGTTGGTTAGTCGGCTGACTCGAGATCTTCATTGCACTGTAACTTTCTTTCCGGACTTCTTCGTAATGCAAGACTTGAATTCGAAGAAACTGATCGGAACGGGTAAATGTCAACATGACTTATACCGGATGAAGATGGTCGAACGAGAAATGAAGGCTATGTCGGCGTCGGTGGATGTATGGCATAAAAGACTTGGTCATGCTTGTAACAACCCGACTTTTCGAGTCGTTACTTAGATCTGTCATTTATTGCTTAATTGCCCTGTACTCTCGAGATTTCGATTATCGTAAACGGGTTAAACGATATTTTAAACTACGCTTATTCGAAACGCAGTTATCACATTATAAACGCTAATTTCAACGATTATTACTATTTACACGCACTTTATTGCATTGTTACATCACATGACTAAGCGCTATCGCAACGCACTCTCAACGCAGACTCGAAACCCAGATTTACTTTTATGCATTATGTATGTTAATTGTGTGATTACTTGTTTAATGTTATGTGGTTATCTCAACGCAACGCTCACTCGCAACTCGCTTAAACGCAACGCACCGCACCGCTTAACACACGAAACAAAAATCGGAAACCAACAAAACGCAACTCGGCTGGTCGAATGACCAACCGATCTAATGGACATCCGTCTGAATGACCATCCGATCGACTGTCCATCCGACACCTCGTTTCTCCACGGCCTTGCTCTCCTCTCTCACACTATAAATACTCGTACACATCACTGTTCACTGATGTGACAGCTCCCTACCCGACCAACTCGCTCCCAGTCACTCTCAAGCACTTTTCTCTCAATTCAAGGCTATTCCGTAAGTATTTCTCCCTAAATCTTTTACTTCCATCATCACTACACACCTCTCCATCATCTTCTCCACTAAAATCACTAATTTTCCTTATGAAATCACCTGATTTGGATCTCTTGAAGGTGACATCATCAAGATTGCTTATGTAATCGGTTGTGTGACGTCATCTCATCAAGAATGATTCATATCTAAAGGATTTCGACATATTTTAACACAGATCTCAGTTATATTTCAACATTTTCCAACTATTTTCTACCTTTTCAAACTTTTCTTTAACATTCTACACAAAACCGATGGAATCCTTGCTCATTCAGACCCTCCACTCGTTCTCTAGTTGAGGGCCGGCTTGAAAACGGATTTCCGCCGGAGAGATGACCGATTAACGGGTTGAACATGAGACTTCATCAAAAGAACAGTGAGTACAATGGAGTGAGGTGATTCCCATCCGATCGAACGAGCTGGGCTCTGGTGTGTTTCCGTTGTTCAAACACGTTGTCACGCCGTTTCTGTTAAACCGCAAACTTTTAACTCTGAAAACTTGAAACTTTCAAAATAACAGCTCGCCACTTGAGTGGCCATCCGACCGGATCACTATCCAATCGAATGACCATTCGACCAGGTGGCCTGACCCTTATTATTTTCCACACTTAACAATTTTCCAAAACACACCCACTCAAACGATTAGCCATTCGATCGAATGGCCATCCGTCCGGATGACCATCCGACCAGATGACTTGTTCAAATGCCACAATGAAAACTTCAAAAGGTTTCAAAACGATTTACAAATAAACTCAATCATTCGAATGATCAACCGTTCGAAAGGTCGTCCGTCCGGATGACCATCCGTCTCACTCACCATTCGACAATTATCTCATCCAACGCACTGTTTACACGCTGTTCAACGCTTACGCTACTGTTCTATGCTCAGGCTAATCTCCACGCGCTCCCTTCAATCCAAGACAGTGTTTATTTGTTAAACACACACTGTGAGCATAATTAAACCCATTTTCTTTTAACGCACTTTTGGGTGTTACGTACGTTCTCTGTCAAAACACAACAACACACAACGCAAATACTTTTAACGCTAACCACTCCTGCATGTTATACGTGATCTATGAATGCTTGTTACTATGCTTAGACAGTGTTACACGGTATCGCCTCTAGCAACGATAGTACTATAGTTTGGACTCAGCACCTGTTGTAACAACTCTTACTAAAATTGTTAATTCTTATTCTAATAATGCACATTAGAAAACCCTAATTAAAACCCCCAAGTAATACAGTACGACCCTAAATTTGAAAAACGCCCGAAACCAGCATCTGGACCCCCTAAAACTTAAGGGAGGTATCCCCTAATTGATAATTATCCGTCGAAAACGAGTTTAAAACACGTATTTTCAAGATTGGTTGACTCACCAGGGCTAAGCAGGACACAAGGCTACCCTAGCCTATCTGGGTTTGCCCCGCGACACGCGACAGAGGTGGTGAAACCTGTCGCGACACGCGGGCGGGTTCAAATTGGGCTATAAAGCCCTTGGCCTGGGACTTGAACTGTTTGAGTGTTTCGACGTAAAAACTCACTATATACGTTAAGTTATACGTTGTTTCGTTCAAAAGTATTTAAATCCCAAACCTCTGCTACGATAACAGGGTAATAACTCGATTACTGCTACGATACCATGTCCGATCGATTAAAACCGATCCGATGGATGTTTAAGTGCTGCCTGAATTCAGTCTTTACTTTGTCATTCATCGTGAGGGTTTCGATCTCGTGAAATTATCGTAAATGTTGAATTAAGTTACTGACCTAGTTTCGTTTGCATTTTATTTAACTAGGTTACCAGGCTTAATCAGTAGGCAAACTCTGTCAGTTTAAACTTGCAATGTGAGTCATTCTGTTTTTATCAAAATAGCTTTGTAAAACCCTAAATATTTTCCAGTTATAAGTACAGGGATTAAGTCTTTGCAAATCTTTAATTACTAGCAGTAAGTGGGGGTATTGTGCACATTACTATTGATTTATCACTCTTAGGTGGGCGAGCCTAATTAGTGATATGGCCACAGTCATAAATCCGGTCGAGTGACAACTGGACCAGATAATTATAAGATAAGGGGCAAATGTGAAAACTCTTAATACTATAATTTATAACAGTGTGTCATTTTGTACAAATTGAATGACTCGCCAGTATTTCGCCGCGGATAAAAATATTTTTAAACATGTTTCAGGTGATTTACTGTGAACAAGGAAAAGTGCCGCGGAGCACTCCAGCTTGAATAAAGTGGCTCAGTAAATAAATAAACATGTTTTCTGTAACCAGGGAATTTCCCCGATAAATTCCTTTCTTGTAAAATACGAGATTTGTCCCGACATTACAAATAATATAACTCGGTGTTTTCAGTTAAACGATCCTGTTAAATATTTCCGCTGCCAATTAAACACCAATACCACGGGTTTTCTGTCCCGCGGCTTCGGAACCGGGTAAAACCGGGTCGGGGGGCGTGACAGAAAAAGGTGGTATCAGAGCCACTGATTTAAGCTAATTAAGTATTTGTTTGCAATTCTGTGCTTTTTTGAAAATTAAATTACCATAATTAAAATTTAATTTGGAAAATTTTGTGTTTTCCTTATGTGTGACTAGCAGCATGAATGAAATATCTGAACCCCTTCAAAACCTCTCTCTCCATTCTACGGATATGGAGACTACTGGAAACCCGTCCGGTTATCAGGCTGACACCAAGGAGCCATTGGTATTCCAAACTTAGGAGAAACCCAAACCCAAAAAGAGAAGAAGGCTGCTAGACTTGAAACGGGGGAGAAGGAAGAAACCCGCTACCCAAAAGGTGAAGAAAACGGAGGATCCAAAGGACAAAGGAAAAGGAAAAGAAGTAGGAGAAAGCTCTGGCCAAGCTCAAGAGTTGCCACCTTGGGAGGAGCTAGATAGAAAACTGGCCAACTGTAACCTCTTCGGCCCTACTGATGAAACCCTTTTCAGCTTTCCCGCCCAATCGGAATTTCCCATTAATCTGTAACCTGCCATCCCAGAACCCATAGTCAACCCCCAACTTCTTCCAGGAGAACTGGAAGAATGGTGGACCAGCGATTGGCATTTTCAAAATTTTATGAATAACCCGGATGTTGGCTTTCCCCAGTTTGAACCTAATCCCTTTCCAGCCATGAACCCGGAGAATGTTGTTGAACTCCGCCGTTACGGCGAGGAATTGGTGGATGCGGGAAATCGGATTCGGGAAGTAGGGGAAAATATCTCTTGGAAATACGACGAGAGGGAGCGTCGTTTTTATTAAAGAGATGTTTTTGTAAAATAATAATAATAATAATAATAATAATAATAATGTATAATATTGTATAAAAATAAAACATCTGTAAAATATCTGGTTGGTATGGACGCATAATATTATATGAATATAAATGTCGCAATGTCGACGATTTTGGCTATATGTGTTACCTTAATTGTGTTATGATTGCCTTATTGTGTTTAGTTGCTTGCCATTTTCGTGACAATAATTCATATATATTGTTAATTATTGAGATGGAAAACGCAGTAAACCAATCGGCAAATGAAGTTAACCAATCTGAACCAAATAATGAAGAACATTTTCTCAATAGGCAAGATATTGAAAATATAGTTGCTCAGGGAATGGCCAACGTTATCCCAGCAATCGTTGATGCCGTTAAGAATCCTGTTGAACCTTCCCAAGCCAACCATAGCAAACGCACCCGCGACGATAATTTCAGTAACAGTGTGAATGGGGGCGGTAATAATAATGATGTGGTTCAAGCCCTATTACTTAAGAAAATGAAAGTGGCAACGACTGGTTGCACTTACAAAGAATTTCTAGCATGTAAGCCAGTCGAATTTGCAGGCAATGAAGGGGCAGCTTCCGCACTACGTTGGTTAGAAAAGACCAAAGCTGTGATTAAAATCAGTAAGTGCGCAGAAGAAGACATGGTGATGTATGCATCCCACCTTTTCAAAGAAGAGGCGTTGGAATGGTGGAACACAGTGCTGCAAGCTAAAGGAAGTGCTGTGGCTTATGCCATGAGTTGGGAGGAATTTAAGGAATTGGTAGAAAGAAAGTTTTATCCCTCCTACGAAAAGGAACAGATGACAAATAAGTTCTTGAACCACCGAATGGTGGATGTTGATTGTCGGGGGTATACTTCGAAATTTTTCGAGTATGCTAGAATTGTACCAACTCTGGCCTCGCCAGAACCGGTACTTATCTCTCGTTATATCTGGGGACTAATTAGCGAGATTCATGACATAATCAAAGCTGCGAGACCCCGAACAATTGATGATGCGGTCGAATTGGCCAACACCTTGACGACGGGTTAGTGCGCACAAGAGAAGAAAACAAGAAAAAGGAATTGGCCCAAAAGATTACGCAAGGTTTCCGTGAGAGTAATAATAGCAACTTCAAGAAAAAGCGAACCGAACCGTCATCCACCGCTCTGTTTTGCAGTAACTGTAAAAAGAAGCATCTTGGAAAGTGCAAGGAATATTGCAATTTCTGCAATAGATCGGGACACCGAGAGGTGGAATGCAGGAAGAAGTTAAAGGTCTGCTATAATTGCGGAGAAGCTGGGCATTTTAAACCAGAATACCCTAAATTGGTCAAACCAGCTGACAACAAGGCAAAAGCGACTGAGGGAGCTACTAAAAAGAATGCAAGGGCCTTTCAGCTGACAACGCAAGAAGCCGATCTGATTCCTGATGTGATAGCTGGTACGTTCCTAGTTCATGACGTTTACGCAAAAGTATTATTTGACTCTGGTGCAAACCAAAGTTTTATAAATACTTTATTCTGCCAAGCTCTTAAACGACCTTTAACCAAACTTAGGCAAATTTATACGATAGAAACGGTAGAAGGAAATTCTGTTAATATAGATAAGGTTCTCCAAGAAGGAAAAATAGAACTCTTAGGCCATAAATTTTCTGCGAACCTCCTACCCATGAATTTAGCAGGATTCGATGTTGTGTTAGGAATGGATTGTTTAGTCGCCAACCATGCTCGAATCCTATGTGATCAAAATTCCATAGAAATACATATGCCAACAGGAGAAGTAATTTTGGTTACCGGAGATAAGCCATGTAAACCAATGAAGTTCATTTCTATAATGAAAGCTGCTAGTTATGAACAAAAACAAGGAATAATGTATATGATTTCAGTGATCATTAACACTAAAAGTAAAGAACTTAAAGAGAAATCCCAGTAGTATCAGAATACCCTGATGTATTCCCAGAAGAGCTACCTGGATTACCACCAGATAGGGAGGTAGAGTTTAGAATTCATCTAATTCCTGGAACTGCACCAATAGCTAAGGCACCTTATCGGTTAGCACCCACAGAAATGCTAGAACTGAAAAAAGCAGTTAGATGAATTGTTAAGCAAAGGATTCATACAACCTAGTTCATCCCCTTGGGGAGCACCGGTGTTGTTTGTGAAAAAGAAGGATGGTTCGATACGGATGTGTATCGATTATAGGGAATTAAATAAGGTTACCATTAAGAATCGATACCCATTACCTAGGATTGATGATCTTTTCGATCAACTTCAGGGAACTAGGTATTACTCTAAGATAGACTTGCGCTCCGGATACCATCAGTTGAAGGTACAGGAAGAAGACATACCTAAAACTGCTTTCAGGACTAGGTATGGTCACTACGAGTTTACAATTATGCCCTTTGGATTAACGAATGCTCCTGCAGCATTCAAGGATATGATGAATAGGATCTGTAAGCCGTATCTGGATAAATTTGTAATTGTCTTCATTGACGATATACTTATTTATTCCAAAAGTCAAGACGAACATTGTGAGCACCTGCATGCACTCTTAACCCTGCTAAGAAAAGAAAAGTTTTACGCCAAATTTTTTAAGTGTGAATTTTGGCTACAAGAGGTGCAATTTTTAGGACACATTGTGAATCACGAAGGCATTCACGTAGATACCTCTAAGATAGAAGCCATCACAAATTGGAAGGTCCCACAATCAGCTGCTGAAGTTCGAAGTTTTCTAGGATTAGCAGGCTACTATAGGCGCTTCATCAACGACTTTTCTAAGATAGTTGTTCCATTAACTAAGTTAACCTATAAAACTGTTAAGTTTGAATGGGGACCCAAACAAGAGGAAGCCTTTAGAATCCTAAAGCATAAGTTAACAAATGCCCCAATTCTTACCTTAGCTGAAGGAACAGAAGATTTTGAAATATACTGTGATGCCTCTAAACTAGGATTAGGATGTGTGCTAATGCAACGTAAGAAAGTGATTGCCTATGCATCAAGGCAGTTGGAAAAGCACGAGGAAAATTACACGACTCGTGATTTAGAATTAGGAGCAATAATTTTTGCCCTTAAGATTTGGAGACATTATCTGTATGGTAGTAAGTTTACTGTCTTTACAGATCATAAGAGTTTAAGTACATATTTGGGCAAAAAGAATTAAACATGAGGCAAAGAAGAGGGATGGAAATTTTAAGTGATTACGACTGCGATATTCGGTATCACAAAGGAAAGGCAAATGTAGTAGCAGATGCCCTAAGTCGTAAATACCATGAGAATCAAAGGCGAATTTGTGCTCTTAGATTAAATCTACAATTAGACTTAATAGAACAACTGAAAAATGTTCAAGAAACAGCAATCCAGGATAAGGCTGAAGGAATGAAAGGATGAAGAAAAGAATTAGAGCAAGGGACTGATGGAATTTGGAGATTCCATAAGAAAAGAATTTGGGTACCTAGACAAGGAAATCTAAGAGTTAAGATATTAGAGGAAGCCCATAAATCTAGGTATACGATGCATCCTGGTAATAACAAGATGTATCAAGATTTAAGAAATAACTTTTGGTGGATAGGAATGAAGAAAGACATAGCTAGTTACGTTTCTAAGTGTCTAACTTATTCGCAAGTTAAGGCAGAACACCAGAAACCTTCAGGTTTACTTCAACAGTTAGAAATGCCCGTATGGAAATGGGAACTAATAACAATGGATTTCGTTACTAAGCTACCCAAAACTAGGAAAAGTAACGACTCAATATGGGTAATCGTAGATAGATTAACCAAATCCGCCCATTTCCTACCAATGAAGGAAACCTTTAGCATGGAAAGACTAGCTAAGTTATACGTAGACGAGGTTGTGACACTACATGGAGTTCCACTCTCCATTGTATCGGATAGGGATAGTCGGTTCACTTCGCATTTCTGGACAAGTTTCCAGGAAGCAATGGGGACACGATTAAATTTAAGTACCGCATACCATCCCCTAACAGACGGACAAAGTGAAAGGACGATCCAAACCCTGGAAGACATGTTAAGAGCCTGTGTTATAGATTTTGGTGGAAACTGGGATGACCACTTACCATTAATAGAATTCTCCTATAACAACAGTTATCACACCAGCATCAACGCTGCCCCGTTCGAAGCACTTTATGGACGAAAATGTCGAACTCCAGTATGCTGGGCAGAAATAGGAGAAAGTCAACTATCAGGTCCCGAGATTGTACAGGAGACCACTGACAAGATAACTCAAATCAAAGAAACACTAAAAATGGCTCGAGACCGCCAAAAGAGTTATGCTGACAATCGATGCAAGCCGTTAGAATTCCAAGTGGGAGACAAAGTGCTATTGAAAGTTTCTCCTTGGAAATGAGTGGTCCGATTCAGTAAGAAAGGAAAACTAAGTCCAAGGTACATAGGACCATTTACAATTATCCAACGTATAGGACCAGTTGCATATCAACAACAACTACCAGAAGAATTGGTCGGTGTACATGATGTATTTCATGTCTCTAATCTTAAGAAGTGTTTATCTGATGATTCACTGGTAGTACCTCTTCAAGATATAGAGGTGAATGAAAAGTTAAAGTTTGTGGAGAAACCTCTCCAAATAGAAGACAAAAAGGTCAAGTTCCTCAAGCACAAGAGATTGGTGTTGGTCAAAGTAAAGTGGAATTCAAAAAGAGGATCTGAATACACATGGGAGCTGGAATCGGAAATGAAGCGAAAGTACCCTTACTTGTTCCAGTAAATCTCGAGGACGAGATTTTAAACAAGGTGGGGAGAATGTAACAACTCTTACTAAAATTGTTAATTCTTATTCTAATAATGCACATTAGAAAACCCTAATTAAAACCCCCAAGTAATACAGTACTACCCTAAATTTGAAAAACGCCTGAAACCAGCATCTGGGCCCCCTAAAACTTAAGGGGGGTATCCCCTAGTTGATAATTATCCATCGAAAACGAGTTTAAAACACGTATTTTTGAGATTGGTTGACTCACTAGGGCTAAGCAGGACACAAGGCTACCCTAGCCTATCTAGGTTTGCCCCGCGACACGCGACAGGGGTGGTGAAACCTGTCGCGACACGCGGGCGGGTTCAAATTGGGCTATAAAGCCCTTGGCCTGGGACTTGAACTGTTTGAGTGTTTCGACGTAAAAACTCACTATATACGTTAAGTTATACGCTGTTTCGTTCAAAAGTATTTAAATCCTGAACCTCTGCTACGATAACAGGGTAATAACTCGATCACTGCTACGATACCATGTCCGATCGATTAAAACCGATCCGATGGATGTTTAAGTGTTGCCTGAATTCAGACTATACTTTGTCATTCGTCGTGAGGGTTTCGATCTCGTGAAATTATCGTAAATGTTGAATTAAGTTACTGACCTAGTTTCGTTTGCATTTTATTTAACTAGGTTACCATGCTTAATCAGTAGGCAGACTCTGTCAGTTTAAACTTGCAATGTGAGTCATTCTATTTTTATCAAAATTGCTTTGTAAAACCCTAAATATTTTCCAGTTATAAGTACAGGGATTAAGTCTTTGCAAATCTTTAATTACTGGCAGTAAGTGGGGGTATTGTGCACATTACTACTGATTTATCACTCTTAGGTGGGCGAGCCTAATTAGTGATATGGCCACAGTTATAAATCCGGTCGAGTGACAACTGGACCAGATAATTATAAGATAAGGGGCAAATGTAAAAACTCTTAATACTGTAATTTATAACAGTGTGTCGTTTTATACAAATTGAATGACTCGCCAGTATTTCCCCGCAGATAAAAATCTATTTAAACATGTTTCAGGTGTTTTGCTGTGAACAAGGAAAAGTGCCGCGGAGCACTCCAGCTTGAATAAAGTGGCTCAGTAAATAAATAAACATGTTTTCTGTAACCGGGGAATTTCCCCGAGAAATTCCTTTCTTGTAAAATATGGGATTTGTCCCAACATTATAAATAAAATAACTCGGTGTTTTAAGTTAAACGATCCTGTTAAATATTTCCGCTGCCAATTAAACACCAATACCACGGGTTTTCTATCCTGCGGCTTCGGAACCGGGTAAAACCCGGTCGGGGGGTCGTGACACCTGTCGTGGATGGGGGGTTGCTAGGGATCACATTACTTTACTTCACGTGTCCGCTGGACATGTGTCGCGCATACTCTACAACGCAATCTTGTGATTAAGTGTGAACATAGTCTGATAGTTACTTGCTTCTCCCGTTACGTGATTCATGCTGGTTACGCGTAAATGCTTTTCGCTACACTATATGATATGCAAACTTGTGTACTTGCCTTTACACTATGTGTATTGACTTATTTTAACGTATGTGACATGTTGATAGGATGCTAAGCTTGCTATGATGAATCAAGTAGGAGGTCTAAAAACCCACCAAATAAGAAATCTGAGTTGTCGGAACAGTTTATTTGTTTTTGAGACTATTATCTGTAATGACTGTTTTTACTTGATATGTTAGTGGTATGGACAGTAACGTTAAATATATCGTCATTAATAGTTGTTATGAATTCTCTTGAACAATCTGTTTCGCTCAGTGCCACGCCCCGATGATTCCGCCATCGGTTGGGGTGTGATAATGCTTCTAGCGGTAAACTTTCTCATTTTGATTTTGTCAAGAATGCGTCTTTTAAAACTATTGATTGTGATTTGTGTGCTAAAGCCAAGCACACCCGGTTACCTTTTCCCATAAGTTCTATCAAAACCAAAGAATGTTTTGAATTGTTGCATTGTGATCTTTGGGGAATGTATAGAACTCTTTCGTTTTCAAGAGCAAAACTATTTTTTAACGATCGTGGATGACTACAGTCGATCTGTTTGGGTTTTCCTTCTAATACATAAAATTGATGCGGGTGACCATCTGATATTTTTCCACAAAATTATCAAAACGCAATTTGGGGCTCCCATTTGGATAATCGATCCACGATCACCCAAATATTGTCATGACCAGAAGAAGTACGAGGGAGCTTAGTGATGAAATCCATGGCAATGCTCTCCCATTTCCAGACAGGAATTTTTGGTTGTTCTAGCAGACCAGAGGGACGTTGATGCTCAGCTTTGACCTTTGAGCACGTAAGGCATTTCGCAACGTAGGAGGCGATATCTCTCTTCATTCCAGGCCACCAATAGGTTGTACGCATATCGTGGTACATCCTATCAGTACCAGCGTGAATAGAGTATCTCGATTTGTGTGCCTCGTTCATCAGAAAGTCTCGAAGGTTTTCACTATTAGGGATCCAAATACGATTGAGATAGTATAACATACCATCAGGTTTGGACATGAGGTCATTCTCCATAGCTCCTCGTATCTCAACAGAGAGACAACCTTCATTAATAGAGACATATTAAGCTTCACGAATACGGCTTTGAAGGTCGCTAACGAGTTGGAGACAACGAATACTCTTTACATGAGTTTTACGACTAAGAGCGTCGGCTACTACATTCGCTTTACCAGGATGGTAGCGAATTTCGCAGTCGTAGTCGTTTAACAATTCCACCCAACGACGTTGACGCATGTTCAGTTCTTTTTGATCGAATATATGTTGGAGGCTCTTATGGTCAGTGAAAACCACACACTTAGTACCATAAAGGTAGTGTCGCGAAATCTTTAATGCAAAAAAACTGCGCCAAGTTCAAGGTCATGAGTAGTATAGTTTTTCTCATGTGTTTTGAGTTGCCTCGACACGTAAGCGATAACCTTTTCGTTTTGCATAAGGACACAACCAAGTCCAAGGTTCGAAGCATCGCAGTACACGACAAAGTCGTTGTTACCATCAGGGAGTGCTAGGATAGGAGCATTACAAAGCATGTCCTTGAGAGTTTGAAAAGAATCCTCTTGTTCGGGACCCCAAACAAAAGGTTTCTCTTTTTGAGTCAAGGAGGTCAAAGGTACGGCGATTTTCAAAAAGTTTGAGATAAAACGACGATAGTAACCAGCAAGACCAAGAAACGAACGGATTTCAGATGGAGATTTTGGTGCAATCCAATTCTTCACAGCTTTGATTTTAGCGGGGTCAACATGAATACCAAGTTCGTTGACTGTATGACCAAGAAATTGAACTTCTTTTAGCCAAAATTCACACTTAGAGTATTTGGCGTATAGACGTTTAGTACGAAGGAGTTGAAGGATAAGACGCAAGTGTCGCTCATGCTCTCCTTGTGTCTTGGAATAGATAAGAATATCGTCGATGAAGACGATCACAAAACGGTCTAAGTATGGTTTGCACACGCAGTTCATCAAATCCATGAAGACAGCAGGCGCATTGGTTAAACCAAAGGGCATGACCACGAACTCGTAGTGACCATATCGTGTACGAAAGGCGGTCTTAGGTACATCTTCTTCGAGTACTCGAAGTTGATGATACCCAGAACGAAGGTTGATCTTTGAAAAGCAGGTCGCGCCTTGCAATTGATCGAAGAGATCATCGATGCGAGGAAGAGGGTATCGGTTCCTGACAGTAAGCTTGTTGAGCTCACGATAGTCAATACACATACGGAATGACCCATCTTTCTTTTTGATGAACAAAACGGGAGCGCCCTAAGGAGAAGTACTAGGGCGTATACAGCCTTTATCAAGATGCTCTTGAAGTTGACTTGAGAGCTCTTGCATCTCAGAGTGTGCTAAACGATAGGGAGACTTAGCGACAGGCGTAGCGCCAGGCACTAAATCGATGCGAAAGTCGACAGAACGAGCAGGAGGCGGACCAGGAAGATTGTCGGGAAACACTTCGGGAAAATCACGTACGACGGGAACATCGCTTATGCTTAGGCCCTTATCCTTCTTCTCCGCAATGTGGGCAAGAAAGGTGAAAGTACCCTTGCATAAGCATTTGTTCACTTGAATACACGACATAATCTTGAGACCTTGAGAAGGTTTCTCACCATACACGTGTAAAGAATTACCGTTTGGAAGAGGAAGGCAGATAAACTTCTCAGAACAAACAACTTCAGCACGAACTCGCCTAAGCCAGTCCATGTCTACAATGATGTCAAAGCTACCCATTTGCAAAGGTATAAGATTGATCGAGAATGTATGATCGTTAATAATCAAGGAACATTTGGAAAGAACGGAATCGACAGCGACTGTTTTGCCATCAGCGACTTCGACAGCGAAAGATTTTGGCAACTTAGAGCGTTTACACTTAAGCAAAGGTTCGATTTCTAACGAAAGATTTTGACAACTTTGTTGGACCGTTTTACGACCTCTAAACGTCAGTTAAGGATGTTCATCTTCAAATACGAAGGCGGAATCAACGTAAAAGAAGTCACAACAGCTAGTTTCACTTTAATCTATCTTTTCTGATTAATTTCCGTGCTTTTACAAGGTATTCTGAAGCAAATCCGGCAGCACCTTCCCTTACACACACAACCAGTCTGCTTCAAATGAATCACACACACCACTATATATAGACCTAGGAGGGTTTCGCTTGAGACAGACAACACATAGGATTTCGCTTGAGCCTGGCTTGAAGCGAAACTGTCAGATGATAATGATGAGGTTTCGCTTGAACCATCCAAGACACTCTCTTAAGCGAAAACCTTTCTTAAAACTCAAACTAAACCTAACTTAGACCCTGTTGTGTGTTCATTCAAACCTATCTAAACAAAAGACTTGAATAAGACAAAGTTAACAGACACTAAGTGCACCAACAGACTCCCCCTTGGATGTTGACGAAGTCTTTGGCTTCAAGTCTTTGTCTTTAACAATCTCCAACTCTGTCTTTTCATCATAAACATTC
The DNA here is from genome assembly GCA_030545235.1 of Helianthus tuberosus. NCBI lineage: Eukaryota > Viridiplantae > Streptophyta > Magnoliopsida > Asterales > Asteraceae > Helianthus > Helianthus tuberosus. Next base: position 90,297,819 of record CM060430.1, read on the forward strand.
TATCTTCACAGGTTCACAATCTTGTCCTTGCTTCATCTTCAGACTTCCCTTTGACCGTTGATCCAGACTCCCCCTTTCACAGACTCCCCCTCTCGATATGCTAGAATCTGAGGTTTTAATCTGGTTCAAGCTTTAACATTTAGCTTCCATGGGAATAATGAAGTCCAAAACCTGTGTCTCAAACATCAATCATTACAAACTATCTTTTCAACAATAAATCACAAACTCAATCAGTTATAGCAATCCACTCAAGTATTCAGGTCCAAATTAATGACCCTGATTACTCAATTAATCTACCAAGTCCAATTTAATGACCTTGGTTGATCATTTTGACGAAACAAACTGATTTTGAAAAACAACAATTTACACATATTCTGAAAATAACAAGTATCAAGTTAATGAACTTGTTTTTGACTTTCCAATAAATCAGACTCTATCAAAATAAGCTCTCCTCATTCTTCAGTTCCAGAATCTCCTGCATCTGCTTCAAACATCTAAGAATCCAACAATCAACTCTTCCACTTTGGTTTGTCGGAAAATGAAGCAGAAATAAAATCTTTTTGGATTTTATAAAGTGTTCTAAACTAAGAAATGAAATACAGAAAACTTAAATTGCAGAAAGTAAACAAAGTAAACTATTTACAAACTTATTTTTGGCGAGCGTGTCAGGGAATCATATCAGCTTTTCAGACAAATTACAAGTACCGTTAAGCTTCATTTCATACTCAGACTTAAACAATTCACCTCGATTGTCGATATACTGATCCATTTTAAATTCTCACACACATTTCAATTTACTCAGGATACGAATTAGATGTCTTATGAACTAGCTCATTCATGTTTCCCACCTCTTGAATATACTCCCGTATCCAGAATCCCGATAATCAGTCTTACAGGTGAGTATACTACAATGATATCTGTATATAAATTAGGTATGCGAGGGCCGAGGGATCTCAGGTCGATACTTCCGTATACGCAGAGAGATATCAGCTTCGACTTTACGGTATGTCCCCTTTAGAGGATCTTTTAGCTACAACAGCAGCGACTATCAATTTTATTGTTTCATCGGCATGCTGAGGGTTGAATGCTATGTTTCAAGCATTGCAGAAAGTATTATCCAAGGACTAGGTCAGAACCACCGTTCAGCAGAAGTCCCGGAATAATACCCCAGACATCATTGAGTATAAAGACCTAGTATATCAGATTATGAGACCTTTCAAACGAGATTTCAGGGGTTACCTATATATCCAAGTAGTGTTCCCCACGAATTTTACAAGTTTGAAATTTAGGTTTATATCCCGAATAAATCTACTAAATGTGCGAAAACCTATCGACACATCATTAGTGAGACTGTTTAACTCATTTAAACTTTACAAATCTTTAGCATACTGTAATTGTCTAGCCGATGTACTATCATTTTCCCTTTATACACAAGCTCTTTTTTAGATTTTATCATGTTTTTGTATTTTTGCATTTTTTACTGTTTTTGTATTTTCTGAAAATATATAAACTATATATAAATATCTACTCCCCCTAAATACCAAAACAAGTAAAAAATCGACAAACCATTGCAGATTGTTTTTCGTCTTCATCCGCAACAGTACTCTCATCAACGCCCACAATTCCATCTGACACCGAAAGAAGCTTCATACCATTCAGTCTTAACAAATATTTAAACCGATTTTTATCAAAAGCTTTGGTATGTAAATCAGCTTTTTGTTCGTCAGTGTGGATTTTCTCAATTCGTATCAACTTTTTCTCAAAGCAATCACGAATAAAGTGATGACGAATTTCTATGTGTTTAGTTTTAGCGTGATGTACTGGATTCTTTGTTATATTTATTGCGGCCTCATTATCAACAAAAAAGAGGTGTGTTAAGAAACTGCAAACCGTAGTCGCGCATCTGTTGCTGTATCCACAGGATCTGAGAGCAGCAACTGCTAGCAGAAACATACTCCGCTTCACATGTAGATAATGCCACAGACGTTTGTTTCTTACACTGCCAGGTAACCAATCTAGTTTCAAAGAACTGGCATCCTGCAGTTGTTGATTTTGAATTAACTTTGCAGCATCCGAAATCCGAATCGGAATACCCTTCGAGCGTAAAATCGCCTTTCCTAGGATACCACAACCCCAATGAAGGAGTTCCTTTCAGGTAGCGCAATATCCTCTTTACAATGATCATATGCGAAGCTCTCGGGTTAGATTGAAATCTTGTTGCGAGGCACGTTGGGTAAATGATATCAGGACGTGAAGCAGTTAGGTACATTAAAGAACCTATCATGGAACGATAAAATGTTTCATCAGCCCTGTCTCCGGTGAGATCTGGGTGAATCCCATGATTTGTTGCAAGTGGGGTAGCAGCTGAAGTAGAACTTGACATCCCAAATTTCTTTAGAATATCATGAACGTACTTTGACTGATGAATGAAAATTCCCTCAGGAAGTTGTTCAACTTGTAATCCTAGAAAGAATTTCATCTCCCCCATTGATGACATTTTGAACTTTTGCTTCATCACTGATTCAAAATCTTTGCATAGATTTTCATTCGTCGACCCAAAGATTATATCGTCCACATAAATCTGAACTATCAGAAGATGACCGTCGACCTCTTTAGTGAAGAGAGTGGCATCCACTTTTCCACGAATGAACTTGTTGGCTAGTAGATGTTGAGACAAAGTCTCGTACCAAGCTCTCGGGGCCTGGTGTAAACCATACAGCGCTTTGTCCAATAAGTAGACCTTGTTTTTGTGGATTGGATCGGTGAAGCCCGGTGGCTGACCGACATAAACCTCCTCTTTGACATTCCCATAAAGAAACGCCGATTTTACATCTAACTGATATACTTTGAAGTTCTTCCAAGACGCAAATGCTAGGAAAATTCTGATCGCTTCTAGTCGTGCCACAGGAGCATAAACTTCTGTAAAATCAATCCCCTCCTGTTGACTAAAGCCCTGAACAACGAGTCGAGCTTTGTTCCTTACAACAACTCCTCTGTCGTCTCTCTTACACTTAAATACCCATTTTGTATTTATTTTCCTATGACCATCCGGCAAATCAACTAACTTCCACACTCCCAATTTCTCGAATTAACTAAGTTCCTCCTGCGTTGCATTGACCCAAGAGTCTTCAGTAAGCGCCTCTTTGTAAGTTCTTGGTTCAACCTGCGAGATAAAACAACTCAATGAGAATTCAGTTTGAAAAGGAGCAACTTTTGTATAAAAACATGTAAGCCCTTTATCAATCTGTCTTCGAGTGCGAACTCCTGTCTGCAATTCTCCTATGATCAACTCCTCTGGATGATATGAAAAAGTTCGCGGCATTACTTCGCTTGGAACATCTACATTTCCCTCCAGATTAGTAACATTCTGCTCTGCATCTTGTTCACCAACTTGGTTTGTTTGACTTGAAATCTGAATTTGCCCCCCCCCCTCAGAATCTGAATCACCATGATCAAAGACTGGCATATTTTCAGTTTCTAGATTATCATTCTGTGCCGACTGATTATCTTGAGCAACTTCAATCTGTTGGACATCATCATGTTCACCAGCATTACTCGGACCTGCTTCATCGTCATTTAAAGTTTCCCGTGGTCTGCTAGAATACTCAGCTGGGAACCTTTGCTGTGACTCATATTCATGCAAAATATCCAATTCATCAAAGAAATCTTCATCATCCTCTGATTCTTCTCTCATGTCAAACGAATCCCAAAGTTTGTCATAATGACAACGCCATGAATCTCCAGGATTCTGCGGTGGCATAGTATAACCTTGACATTCAACATTTACAGCTTCAATAATCCGCTTCTCACTTGGAACGAAGACACGTCGCAACGGATTTGCATAACCAACAAATATTCCCTCAATGCTCTTCGGACCAAACTTTCCATGAGGCTCTATAACTGTACAGGGTGACCCGAACGGTTCTAGATACTTCAAATTCGGTTTGCGGTTATTGATTAGCTCAAAACATGTTTTGTTGAACTTCTTGACAGTAAGAACCCTGTTGAGCATATAGCATGCGGCGGAAACAGCTTCAGCCCAAAAATTAATCGGTAACTTTGAATCTGCGAGCATAGTTCTAGCCGTCTCGATCAGTGTCCGGTTTTTGCGTTCTGCTGCGGAGTGTACGGAGAACTAAACTCATGCAATATACCTCTTTCATCACAAAATTCTTCCATCTTACTGTTCTTGAATTCAGTACCATTATCACTTCGAATTCTTTTTATACGCCTTGGGTACAAATTCTCAATTTTTCTAAACAACGCCATCAAACTATCATACGTTTCATCTTTCGTCTTCAAGAAAGAAACCCACGAAAATCTGGAATAATCATCAGTAATGACCAAACAGTAATAATCTCCTGTAATGCTTTTGACATTCACAGGACCAAACAAATCCATGTGAAGTCTTTCCAGAGGTCTCGAAACTGAATTGACTTGCTTTGTAGAGTGTGACTTTTTCTTCTGCTTGCCTTTAACACAACTAATGCACTCCCCTTCCAGATGAAAACCTTTGACATGGACTCCAAGAACCAAATCATTGTGCACCAAGTGATTCATCTTCCTTAGATGAATATGCCCCATCTTGCGGTGCCACAATCTTGATTCTTTCTCAGTTGCTCTAGAAACAAAACAATGTGCTTGACCTGTTGTTGTAGTTGCTACAGTCATATCCAACACATATAAATCATTCACTCTAGGTGCCCGCATGATAATCCATTCTTCAGGGATAACAAATCCTGGTTTCAAGATCAAACATTCCTTATTAGTAAAATGAGTTGTATACAAATTGTCACAAATCTGAGAGATACTAAGTAGATTGTTCTCTAGCTCAGTAATGTAGTTAACTCTCTCAAACGTCACAATCCCGTTGGATAACGTTCCTTCACCAATAATTCTACCACCTTCATGACCAGCAAATCCCACATAACCACCATTAATGTTTCTCACATCATACAGCAACGCAGTCTTCCCTGTCATATGTCGAGATGCTCCACTATCCATGATCCATCTGGATACAAGTTGTGGAAGATCCTGCACAAAACAAACTTTGATTTAACCTTCTTCAATAAAGATGCCGATTCATGCTTCACGATCAAGGAAGCTCCGGCAATTCAAACTGCTTATTCGAACATGGTGTCCACCCATGCCTCATCAGCCTTAGATGTAATCTTGACTCTAGCAATTTGAATTTTGAAATTTTCAGCCTTCAAAGGTGGAAAATTCGCATCATAATCAACCAAAATTGATTCTTCAGCCCTTTTCACTTCAGAAGTTGAAATTTTCATTTCTGTTTTTGGTTTCCAAACTTGTTGAGATAATGCAACCCGCTTGTAAAATTTGTCATTTTTAGTTACCACTTTCTTTACGGGTTCATTTTTCACTTTGATATTGTCATTTTTCACATTCTTTTTCTCAACAACTATTGGTGCTTTACCCTTCATGTCAACTTTCTTCTGTTGAATCTTCACAGTTTCAGTCTTAAGCTTCACATTGGTACACTTTCGTGCAATGTGACCAACTTGATTACATCTAAAACATGTTCGAGTATCGACAACTCGACTTGTGTCTTCAGACTGACACTGTGAAGCTATTTTCTCAAAGAACTCTTCATTTGATTTTGAAAAAATCACTTTCTCTTCATCAGCAAGTGAACTCGAACTATTCACAAACACTTTCTTTTCAGCAAACTTTTTGTTTTGAAAACTCTTTTTCTGATAACTCTTACCATTCCTATAACCACCCAACCAATTGTTTCGATTGTTATTATAAAAACGTGGTGGAACAACAGGCTTTTTGTAGTAAGCTTTATCTTTCTCAAAATTCATTTGCCTTTTTGTTTGTTTCAAATTATTCACTTCTGACAACTCAACTTCAACCAATTTGAAAACATTTGTCAACTTTTTCACATTAACATTCTCAATGGGAAACTCAGAATCCGAATACAACTTATCAGATCCAGCCATCTTGTACATCACAAGACCCGGTTCATCACTTAAGTTGTTTTTGGATTTCGGTTTCTGAATGTACTTGTCCAAGAAACACCCATCTTCCTCAGTAGTGTCACTATCCATTTTTAGCACATTTTCAACAACACCTTTTACAATATCATTTTGGACACTATCGTCATTGGAAGATGTAAACATGCCATCAATGTTCTCCGGAAGTTTAACTTCACTTTCTTCCTCAATTTCAACCAACCCGGATTGTTTTTTCGTGTAGTTATCAAGAACAGGTGGTGGTACTTGATGAAAACCCACCCCAGTTCCATCACAATACACATCTTCGCCTGCTTTGTCTTTCCCGATGGGTTTGGGAATAATGTGTTGCAAAACAAAGCTTGCGGAGCTATAACTGTTAAGCTTCAACTGGATTCGCTCGTTTTCAATTTCAGCCTCTTGAAATTTAAGTTTCAGTTAAGCGATTTCATCCAGTTGTTGGTTGATTGATTCTTCTTTTACTCTAAGCACTGCTTTTAGATGTTCATTTTCTTTAAAAGTTTTACCATTTCGATCATCACTATCTTTCAATGTGCTTTTGAGTTTTTCAAACTTCTCAGAAATCTGACGGTTTTCAAGAATCAACTTTTCATTTTCTTGTTTAATTTTGTCATGATCAATTTTATCATTTTCGATTTTGCTAGTTAATTCTCTTATCCGTTCAGTTGAAGCTTTAACTGTTTTGTCACGATCAAGAATCTGATTCTCAACGCTTCTGACCTTTGCTGTCAGATCATCAACTTTCTTACCGTTGAGATACGTGACTGTGCTATAAAATTTGCACTCTTTGTTGCAATTTTTGCAATCAGCATTTCCATCAATTTTCTTACCTGACACATTTGTTGACATATCTGAACTGACCTGGCTTTTTGACTCAGACACGGAATTAGAGTCTACCTCAAGTGCTTTAGCAGCCAGCACTTTGTCAGCCATTTTTCTCAAATTCTCAGCATTCAACTCCTGCGTTGTGTCAATAACTCCAGTATCAATCTTCTTTGCTTTCTCGATCTCTTCTTCTTTCATTTTCTCGGTTGGAGTTCCCCACCATTTGTTTTGCCAATACTCATCTTCTTCTTTGTATTGCTGAATTATGGCTTCGATATCAAGCGTTTTGTCATCGATTGCAATATTTCCATATTCATCAAGATAACACTCTCTGTCTGGATCCCATCTATTTGCTCTCCTTGCTTCCAGAAAGATACGAGAAATTCTAATAATTTTGTTTTCGGCAATCATTTTTCTGTATTGATATTTCTGCTCTTCAGTTCTATCATCTTTCCACGGAATAGGATCATCGTTTTTCGCCATGAATGCGTAACCAACCGCATCTTCTTCCGGTAGAACCTCTTGACTCCAATCATAACCCTCATTATCATAAATCACCGCAAGAGCTCTAGATTTCTCTCTGTTGTCTTCAACCTGCTTCAATCTAGGCAGCTCGGATTTATTCTGATGATAAATTGCCTTCTTGTAATAATCATCTCTGAAAGGGTTCTCTGACTCATCAGCATATGCGTTTCTGCATTCTCGTTTAAAGTGACCCTTCTGCTTACACTTGAAGCAAGTCACCTTCGATTTATCGAACCCCATCTTAGTAGATGCACCACCAATTGTCTTTCTGCCAGTAATTTCCATGAAACGATGTGCTCGACGAACAGCACTAGCCATAGCCCAACAAATATCGATCAGCTCCATTTCCTCAGGATCAATCAGATCATAGTCTTCTTTCGTCAGATTGGTGTTGCCTATCTTCCCAGCTACTAACCCTTCATACAATTCCAACACCGATGCTAGGAAGATCATCTGCTGTTTGGCCTACTCCTCATCAAAATTCTGCGCATTCTTCAAGTCTATTGCAATGTTGCATTGAAAACGATTCTTTGCATTAGAATGACTTGCAGATGATGAAGATCCACTGTGAAAACCACTGTGACTTCCACTGCTTTGACCACTTTGACTTTCTTTGTTTGCTGTGGACACATTCTCAACAGAAAACACAGTCTTTGGAGAAGTTGCTTTTGGCATCATGCTTTTTGGATAATACAAATCCAAATTCTGTTGATAAGATGAGTGATTGACTTTGTATGTCTTCTTCAGTTCCAACTCGTGACTCTCGAGTTTCTCAATCAGCACGTCTAATGTCAACTTTTCTGGTTCTTTGATAGTATTCTTCAGCATCAGCTGTGACAACCCGAGTTCTCAAGGTCTCTACTCGATTTAGTGCTTGCTTACAAAGTGATGTCTATATACTTATTTGGTGTGCCTTGCAAGTGTGGATGTTAATATATGTTTATATATTGATATTATGTTGGGTATTAATAATATGTTTATATTTGGAACTTTGTATAATATACGAAAACACCCCACCTGAAATACTCCCACACGAAAACCCCAACCACCCAATGAAAACTATGTGTTTCCGTTCGCCAAGAATGGGCTTTGGCCCAAGGGTGTTCGACCGGCCCAATGTGTATTTACGTTATAACTCTGATATCGAATTCGATAGAACATTTTGAGAACCCTAGAGCACCTCCCTAACTGTGTGACGGCAACTACAAGCCTGTGGAGCCTCCTCTTTCCGATCAGACCATTAGCTTTCTATCTCGGTTAGTGTTTAATCCGCACGTGACTGATTGTTTGATATCATCGCTAAGTGTGTAATTGAAGTTATGATTCTGTGATGTTATGTAATTCTTGAAATCATGATTGAATAAAGAGTCGTAGATTATTAGGTTATCAAATACGGTTCCACATATTAAACGTGATCGGTTGATGTTATAATGATGAATGGATAGGTTCGAGGTTCTGTCATGAATCTTGTAGAGTAGGTCAGTTTCTGTAAAGGCATTCGTTTAGGTCTCGATGCATGCACAACTTAATGTTTGATGATTATGATCAATTGATGGTGAATGATTATGTATATCTATTACTTGAATGGATTTCATTGATGCTGTTTCTTGAGATAATAATCGATAACTTTGACTAAAGAATGGCAGTCATGTAGCCTCATCAAACCATGTGCATTCTAAAAGTAAGTGAAGGCCATGTGAATTAATAAATTTGATCTCATCTAACCATGTGCACATTGCAATCATATTGTCAGAATAGTCATAAGTGCTTGTTCATAATTTAATAGTAGGAAGGACCTATGATTATAGCCTGTTAATTCGCACATGAAAGATTAAAATGATTAAGGTTTCTTTGGTTGTAACTGTTAGTGTGATGTGATCGAATGATGTATGTTTGGTAACTGTTTGGAGAATTAATTGTATGCGTGTAACTGATTCCCTAAATCATGGCCACTTATAACTAATCGCACAAGCTTCCCGTTGCACAAGAAGTCCAATCGCACAAGAAGTCTGTAGTCGCACAAGATAAATGGACCGCACAAGATGTTGTTATGTTTACTTGTTTGGGCTGTATTTGTATGTTTGGGTTTTCTGTTCATGTGGGCCGGGTGTATTACTGAATCGCACAACATGATGTGGGTCGCACAAGGCTGTGCCGACCGCACAACATGTTGGGCCGCCTGTTATTGGGCTTTACCTTTGGATCGTACAAGTATCAGATGTTATGGAATTGACTGCTAATATGTTTACGTGCATTGTGTGTTTGCCATGATCTATATGTGTTAATCACCTGCTAGCTTATGTGATATTTATGTGCACTACTTGAAACCAAAACCTGACTTGTATGGTAACCATGTTAGGACGTGGTTGACCACTAGCAGCTAGACTTGACCTTTCTGTGTATCTGCCGAGCAAACCAAGGTGAGTTCACACTTCTCTACAAAGCATGAGATTCCCAGGGGTTGGGAATGGGTTAAGGAATAGGGATTCCTCGTCCTGTTGAGACGTAATCAGGAACATAGATTCCTCGTCCAGTATGAGACGGATTTAACTATACTAGACTAGAACTCTATCAACGAAGTCCCTCCTTTTATATCGACTTAATCGCCGAGGCCAATGGCGAACGGGTCATTAGTTAAATAGCGCTATTAGGTTTAACAAACCTCACACCGTGCCGCAGAGGACGGGCGTGGACTAATGGACTATGGCACGTCAGTGATGATAGACACAGACGTTAGGGCACTTAAACATGACGAACGTTAGTAGTCGATATGGTAACGAGTCTAGTGGATACAAGGGGTAGCCCCCACGGCCGAAATGCCAGATAACTATCATGGGGTAGCCCCCACAGCTGGATTGCCAGAGTAAATGGGTTAAACAAAGGGTTAAACAAATCACATTTTCAACTATGGGGTAACCCCCACGGCAGGATGCCAGTTAAAGGAAACTGTTTTTGGAACAACTTAAAACGAACACCCAACCGTGAACTCACTCAACTTGTTGTTGACTCGTTACTACATGCTTTGCAGGACTATAGGTACTTAGCTGGAGCTTGCATAAGGAAGAGTCGTTGTGGGACATGGACTGCTGGGTGCCATGTTAAACATTTGGATAATTGAACTTTTGATTTGGTTTTAAACATTATGCTTCCGCTCATAACTTAACTATGTTTGTTTTGGACACTAATCGTGTTGGTTGGACTTTTACAATTAATTATTTACTTGTTCAATATGATTAGTGGTTTGATCCTGGTCAGTCACGCCTCCAAGCGGTGATACTCCGCATGTGGATTTTGGGGGTGTGACATATTGGTATCAGAGCCATTGGTTATAGAGAACTTGGTTTTAATAAAGGAAAACGTTTTTGTTAAAACCAGACTATAACCTGTACAGTGCTCTACGATCCACAACGACGCTTCACTCCACGTGCAAGGCTCGACATTCTAGGTGATATGGTTTACGTTTTATATTGCCTACTTGCTAGATTGCATAGAACTTTGCCCATGGTATGCTTAGATGAACGTAGCAACTATAGTTTGAAAACACATTTGTGCTTGCTCCCTACTGTCACTCCACACTTACACACATTCGCGACACCTTTCCTATTTGTGTTTCCTTCGATGTGAGATCATGAGGGAACTTGTGAACCTAACTCAAGCCAGCTGACGGCTCTTATCAACGAACAAGTTACGGCAGCACTCGCAGCCGCCCAGGCAGGAGGTATAACCTGCTATTCTGAACCTAACCTAGGATGATAGATCCTACTCTCATGATCCAACTCTCGTGCTTAACCCTGTCGTTTCTTCCTCGCGCAACAAGGTCAGAACGCTCAGCCGCCTGTATGCACATTCAAGGCGTACATGGACTGTTATCCTAGTACTTTCAGTGGCACTAAAGGAGCTGTTGGACTCCTCCATTGGTTTGAAAAGCTCGAGTTTGTCTTAGAGACGTGTGAATGCCCTGAGGCTCATAGGGTGAATTACGCCACTGGTACTCTCGAAGGCACTACGCTAACTTGGCGGAACGCGCAAGTTCAGATGCTGGGGCTGGCGGCTGCTAATGCCACCCCATGGAATGATTCTTAAGGAACTGATCAAATGTGAATGCTGTAGTCGTGATGACACCCACAAGCTGGAAGTGGAGTTCTTCAACCTGAAGATGACTGGATCAGAGATAGAAAAGTACACGAAACGATCCAACGAACTGACAGTGTTATGTCCAACAATGGTGGATCCTCTCATCAAGCGCATTGAGCTGTACCTCAAAGGCTTAGTACCAGAGATTCAAAGTCATGTGACATAGGCCAACCTTGCAACCATTCAGGATATTACTCGTCTTGCTCAACGTCTCTCAGATCAGGCGATAGGACAGAATAAACTGCCGAAACGTATTAATGCTGCTACAACTACTTCGGATGCTCCCAGTGACAACAAACGCAAGTGGGATGGAAATTCGAGCAAAGGGTTCGACTACGGTTTAGTCCCAGGCACAACAGCGAAAGATCGATGACTACCAGAGTCCTGGTCAGCAACCTTCTGGTATTCAAGGGCAGGGTGGATATCGAGGAAACCTCCCGAAGTGCAACAGATGCAACAGGCACCACAGTGGTCAGTGCAACAGGGGTCGTTGCCAGAGGTGTTTCAAGATGGGTCATGAAGCTAAGGAATTGCAGGAGCTTGCGACCTACGAATCAGAACCAACGACAACAATAATCAGGGCAATGGGAATAACAACGGGGGTAATAACAACGGCAATGGTGCCAGGGGTCGAGTGTTCGTGATTGGTCAGAGTGATGCTAGGAATGACCCCAACGTTGTGATGATTTCGACATCGTTATTGGTATGGATGGGCTACCTCAACATCGAGCAGAGATCCTTTACAAAGAAAAGATCGTCCGCATTCCTCGTGCTGGCTAAGAACCTTTGGTAATTCATGGTGACAAGCTCCTGGAGCAGCACCCATAGCTCGAGCACCTTATCGCTTACCCCATCAGAGTTGGAAGAACTCTCTACGCAACTACAAGAACTCTTGGATAAGGGTTTTACTCGTCCTAGCTCTTCGCCCTGGGGAGCTCCAGTGCTATTCGTAACGAAGAAAGACGGTACTTTCAGAATGTGCATCGACTACCGTGAGCTGAACAAGGTGACTGTGAAGAATCGCTATCCTCTTCCACGCATTGACGACCTATTCGACCAACTACAAGGGTCGAGCTACTACTCAAAGATTGATTTGAGATCAGGGTATCACCAGCTGAGAGTCCGAGAAGAGGACGTCTCCAAAACAGCCTTCAGAACTCGATATGGCCACTATGAGTTTTTGGTAATGCCTTTTGGGCTGACAAACGCACCAGCGGTCTTCATGGACTTGATGAATCGAGTGTGCAAGCCTTACTTAGACAAGTTCGTTATTGTCTTCATCGATGACATCCTGATCTATTCGAAGAGTCAGGAGGAACACGAGCAACATTTACGACTTATTTTGGAACTCCTTCGAGCAGAACAGCTGTACGCCAAGCTTTCAAAATGTGACTTCTGGCTTCGTGAAGTCCATTTCTTAGGCCATGTAGTGAACAAGGATGGGATTCACGTTGATCCGTGCAAGGTAGATTCGATCAAGAGCTGGCCCGCACCTCGTACGCCAACGGAAATTCGCCAACTCTTGGGATTGGCAGGTTACTATAGAAGGTTCATCAAAGACTTCTCCAAGATTGCACAGCCTCTCACCTCCTTAACGCAGAAAGGCGTTGTTTATCGATGGGGAAACGCACAGGAATTAGCATTTCAACATCTAAAGGATAGACATTGTAGTGCACCTATCCTTTCATTACCAGAGGTCACAGACGACTTTGTGGTTTACTGCGACGCATCCGTTCAGGGTCTTGGTTGTGTATTGATGCAGCGGGATAAAGTTATAGCCTACGCCTCACGCCAACTAAAAATTCATGAAAAGAACTACACTACACACGATCTAGAGCTGGGAGCGGTTGTTTTTGCACTTAAGATATGGAGACACTACCTGTATGGTACCAAATGTGCTATCTACACTGATCACAGAAGCCTCGAGCATATCTTCAAACAGAAGGAACTCAACATGCGACAACGACGATGGGTCGAGCTACTAAATGACTACGAATGCTCGATCAGGTACCACTCGGGCAAAGCCAATGTTGTGGCTGACGCCCTCAGTCGAAAGGACACTGCGCCCAAGCGCGTACGAGCTTTACAACTCACTATACAGTCTAGTCTTCCTTCTCAGATACGAGATGCTCAGGTAGAAGCACTGAAACCAGAAAACATCAGGGCTGAAGCCCTACGCGGCTCAAGGCAACGCTTAGAACAGAAGGAAGACGGTGCTTACTACATAACAGGACGCATTTGGGTCCCACTTTATGGCAACCTACGAGAGCTTGTGATGGATGAGGCACACAAGTCTCGCTACTCGGTGCACCCTGGTTCGGGTAAAATGTACCACGATATCAAAACCACATATTGGTGGCCTAGCGTGAAAGCTCATATAGCAACTTACGTTAGCAAGTGTTTGACTTGTGCGAGAGTCAAAGCGGAATATCAGAAACCCTCAGGCCTACTTCAACAACCAGAGATACCACAATGGAAATGGGAGCAAATTTCCATGGATTTTGTTACTGGCCTGCCTAGATCTCAACGTGGTAACGATACTATTTGGGTGATCGTGGATCGACTCACAAAGTCTGCTCACTTCTTGGCTATCAAGGAAACGGATAAGTTCTCCACACTAGCAGACGTATATCTTAAGGAAGTTGTTTCGAGGCACGGAGTGCCAACCTCCATTATCTCTGATCGTGATGCACGTTTTACTTCGGAACTGTGGCAAGCAATGTACAAATCTTTTGTCTCTCGTTTAGACATGAGCACGGCTTATCACCCTCAGACGGATGGGCAGTCTGAGCGCATTATTCAAACTCTAGAAGACATGCTTCGTGCATGTGTAATCGATTTCGGCAACGACTGGGAAAAACATCTCCCGTTGGTGGAGTTCTCGTATAATAACCGCTACCACACTAGCATTCAGGCAGCACCGTTTGAGGCATTGTACGGGCGTAAATGCCGGTCACCTCTTTGTTGGGCAGAGGTGGGGGATAGTCAGATTACTGGTCCAGAACTTGTGGTAGACACAACAGAGCGAATCGCTCAGATACGACAACGAATGACGGCGGCTCGTGACCGTCAGAAAGTCTACGCCGATAAGGGCAGAAAACCACTAGAGCTCCAGGTTGGGGAGCGTGTACTACTCAAAGTTTCACCCTGGAAGGGTGTGGTTCATTTTGGGAAACGGGGCAAACTTAACCCACGATACGTTGGACCTTTCGAAGTCATTGAGAAAATAGGCAAGGTGGCCTACAGACTGAACCTACCAGTGAAACTCAGTGCAGTTCATGATGTTTTCCACGTGTCGAATCTGAAGAAATGTCTGTCAGATGAGACTCACATAGTTCCTTTGAAGGAGCTCACTATCGACGAGCAGTTACGATTTGTCGAGGAACCTGTTGAAATCACGGACCGGGATGTTAAGGCCCTCAAACGTACTAGAATACCTCTCGAGTTCGTTGGAACTCACATCGCGGCCCAGAGTTCACCTGGGAACGCGAAGCTCAGATGAAACAAAAGTATCCCCAACTGTTCGCAACCGGTACAACCACTACTGAGGCTGAAGCTACGGAATTTCGGGACGAAATTCCAGATCAACGGGGGGAGGATGTGACACCCCAGGAAAACCAGGAAAACCATGCAACTTAACTAGCTTCCTCAGTAACTACGTACTAAATTTCGGGACGAAATTTCTTTCAAGTTGGGGATAATGTGACAACCCGAGTTCTCAAGGTCTCTACTCGATTTAGTGCTTGCTTACAAAGTGATGTCTATATACTTATTTGGTGTGCCTTGCAAGTGTGGATGTTAATATATGTTTATATATTGATATTATGTTGGGTATTAATAATATGTTTATATTTGGAACTTTGTATAATATACGAAAACACCCCACCTGAAATACTCCCACACGAAAACCCCAACCACCCAATGAAAACTATGTGTTTCCGTTCGCCAAGAATGGGCTTTGGCCCAAGGGTGTTCGACCGGCCCAATGTGTATTTACGTTATAACTCTGATATCGAATTCGATAGAACATTTTGAGAACCCTAGAGCACCTCCCTAACTGTGTGACGGCAACTACAAGCCTGTGGAGCCTCCTCTTTCCGATCAGACCATTAGCTTTCTATCTCGGTTAGTGTTTAATCCGCACGTGACTGATTGTTTGATATCATCGCTAAGTGTGTAATTGAAGTTATGATTCTGTGATGTTATGTAATTCTTGAAATCATGATTGAATAAAGAGTCGTAGATTATTAGGTTATCAAATACGGTTCCACATATTAAACGTGATCGGTTGATGTTATAATGATGAATGGATAGGTTCGAGGTTCTGTCATGAATCTTGTAGAGTAGGTCAGTTTCTGTAAAGGCATTCGTTTAGGTCTCGATGCATGCACAACTTAATGTTTGATGATTATGATCAATTGATGGTGAATGATTATGTATATCTATTACTTGAATGGATTTCATTGATGCTGTTTCTTGAGATAATAATCGATAACTTTGACTAAAGAATGGCAGTCATGTAGCCTCATCAAACCATGTGCATTCTAAAAGTAAGTGAAGGCCATGTGAATTAATAAATTTGATCTCATCTAACCATGTGCACATTGCAATCATATTGTCAGAATAGTCATAAGTGCTTGTTCATAATTTAATAGTAGGAAGGACCTATGATTATAGCCTGTTAATTCGCACATGAAAGATTAAAATGATTAAGGTTTCTTTGGTTGTAACTGTTAGTGTGATGTGATCGAATGATGTATGTTTGGTAACTGTTTGGAGAATTAATTGTATGCGTGTAACTGATTCCCTAAATCATGGCCACTTATAACTAATCGCACAAGCTTCCCGTTGCACAAGAAGTCCAATCGCACAAGAAGTCTGTAGTCGCACAAGATAAATGGACCGCACAAGATGTTGTTATGTTTACTTGTTTGGGCTGTATTTGTATGTTTGGGTTTTCTGTTCATGTGGGCCGGGTGTATTACTGAATCGCACAACATGATGTGGGTCGCACAAGGCTGTGCCGACCGCACAACATGTTGGGCCGCCTGTTATTGGGCTTTACCTTTGGATCGTACAAGTATCAGATGTTATGGAATTGACTGCTAATATGTTTACGTGCATTGTGTGTTTGCCATGATCTATATGTGTTAATCACCTGCTAGCTTTTGTGATATTTATGTGCACTACTTGAAACCAAAACCTGACTTGTATGGTAACCATGTTAGGACGTGGTTGACCACTAGCAGCTAGACTTGACCTTTCTGTGTATCTGCCGAGTAAACCAAGGTGAGTTCACACTTCTCTACAAAGCATGAGATTCCCAGGGGTTGGGAATGGGTTAAGGAATAGGGATTCCTCGTCCTGTTGAGACGTAATCAGGAACATAAATTCCTCGTCCTGTTGAGACGTAATCAGGAACATAGATTCCTCGTCCAGTATGAGACGGATTTAACTATACTAGACTAGAACTCTATCAACGAAGTCCCTCCTTTTATATCGACTTAATCGCCGAGGCCAATGGCGAACGGGTCATTAGTTAAATAACGCTATTAGGTTTAACAAACCTCACACCGTGCCGCAGAGGACGGGCGTGGACTAATGGACTATGGCACGTCAGTGATGATATACACAGACGTTAGGGCACTTAAACATGACGAACGTTAGTAGTCGATATGGTAACGAGTCTAGTGGATACAAGGGGTAGCCCCCACGGCCGAAATGCCAGATAACTATCATGGGGCAGCCCCCACGGCTGGATTGCCAGAGTAAATGGGTTAAACAAAGGGTTAAACAAATCACGTTTTCAACTATGGGGTAACCCCCACGGCAGGATGCCAGTTAAAGGAAACTGTTTTTGGAACAACTTAAAACGAACACCCAACCGTGAACTCACTCAACTTGTTGTTGACTCGTTACTACATGCTTTGCAGGACTATAGGTACTTAGCTGGAGCTTGCACAAGGAAGAGTCGTTGTGGGACATGGACAGCTGGGTGCCATGTTAAACATTTGGATAATTGAACTTTTGATTTGGTTTTAAACATTATGCTTCCGCTCATAACTTAACTATGTTTGTTTTGGACACTAATCGTGTTGGTTGGACTTTTACAATTAATTATTTACTTGTTCAATATGATTAGTGGTTTGATCCTGGTCAGTCACGCCTCCAAGCGGTGATACTCCGCATGTGGATTTTGGGGGTGTGACATCAGCGCATAATATCTCCAATCCATCTCGTTAAGCAACGAATCGAACAATTTGTCGATAAGATCTTCTTCAGGAATTCTGATATCATGTCTTACTAATTCCAGCTTCAGATGACCAAACCTTTCTATCATTTTACAAACTGACTCATTCTTTAAACATCCAAAAAGATCAAACTCTTTTCTAAGAAGTTTCTTTTTGTTTTTCACGATTTCAGTACTCCCTAAACATTTCTTTTCTAACTTTGCCCAAAGATCTTTTGCATTTGAATAATCGATCAATGAAATTATATCTTCTCGGACGGATTGAAATAACAATGCCACACACTTTTGTTCAGCTACAAATGACTCAATCTCTTCAGCTGCTCTTAACGTTTCACCATTTTTGTTTCCATTTGCATAACCGTTTTTTAGACTTTTCCAGCTGGGAAATGCGAATGCCATCAACCAGTCTTCAAACTTTCTTGACCACCGACTGTATTCCTCGATAGCCATTAGCTTTGGGGGTTTATTGAATGTTCCAAATGCACTTTTCGATTCCCAAGCTTCCTTTTTCTTCTCTTTTGGCACATTCTCATTGTTGTTACTAGACGAAGAATCATCGTTTCTGGAATCTCCAGCGAATGCGTACATGTCGCTAAACGGGTTCAAGAATATGTCATCCATCTTGAATATACCTGAAACACAATCAAACACTTAGAAAAATTTTTATTTTTGAAAAAAATATCAATTTCAAATGAAAGCTTGTTCAAGCGAAACAGCTTGTAATGTTACTGTTCAAGCGAAATGGTCAAGATATACAAAGTTCAAGCGAAACAGTGCAATCTGAAGTGAAACCTTCTATTTCGCTTGGACTTTCAAGCGAAACAGTTGAGACAATAACAACAGTTCAAGCGAAAGCCCTATAAACAAGTTCGCTTGAGCTTGTCAAGCGAAAGGGTCTGAAATTTCAAGCGAAAAGCTTTGTTCTCAAGCGAAATGGATCCTTTTCAAGCGAAAGATGTTATATTCAGCCACTTTCAAGTGAAAGTACGAAGACCAATGTCAAGCGAAAGCCTGTTTTAATCCATTTTTTACAAGTTTTAATCCGAATTTTAATCTGATTCTTTGTAGGCTTTGTTAAAACTATGTTTTACACAAAATATGTGAAATTCAGACCATTTCAACCGTTAAAACACGTTCAGATCAGAAAAATATGAAAAGAAGTGAGTAGAAAGTAGAGAATCCGGTAATATCAAGCTGCTATGGTATGAACTCCTCGTCCTGAGCTCTGATACCACTTGTTGGACCGTTTTACGACCTCTAAACGTCAGTTAAGGATGTTCATCTTCAAATACGAAGGCGGAATCAACGTAAAAGAAGTCACAACAGCTAGTTTCACTTTAATCTATCTTTTCTGATTAATTTCCGTGCTTTTACAAGGTATTCTGAAGCAAATCCGGCAGCACCTTCCCTTACACACACAACCAGTCCGCTTCAAATGAATCACACACACCACTATATATAGACCTAGGAGGGTTTCGCTTGAGACAGACAACACATAGGATTTCGCTTGAGCCTGGCTTGAAGCGAAACTGTCAGATGATAATGATGAGGTTTCGCTTGAACCATCCAAGACATTCTCTCAAGCGAAAACCTTTCTTAAAACTCAAACTAAACCTAACTTAGACCCTCTTGTGTGTTCATTCAAACCTATCTAAACAAAAGACTTGAATAAGACAAAGTTAACAGAAACTAAGTGCACCAACAAACTTAGAGCGTTTACACAAAACTTTTGCGACATGGGGTGCCAGTAGGGTGATGGTAAGAACATTGGTTACACATGGGCCATGTCCCAGTGTAGTTTTTTCTTGGTGGTTCAAGGGTTGTGGTATTAACGGCAGCTACTGATTGGATGGGTTGGGGGTTTGGCGGAGTGACGACCGCACAATTTTGTCTTGAAGCCTTCCGCTTCTTGCCTCGGTTTTTCTTTGAGGATGAGGAGGGTTCAACAGTGGGTTCAACGGTGGCTTGATGGGCGGTTTTCAACGGAGCTTTTGTGGCATTCATGCGCATGACGTGGTTGCTATTCAAACGTGCAGCCAAACGAAAGGTATCCTCAATAGTAGCTGGGCAAGCAGCTTCAATGAGGTTCATGAACGAATCGGGTAAACAATGGATGTATTTGTTGATGGTTTTCTCAGGGGTATCGACTTGGCCGGGACAAAGAATGCTCAGCTGTTTGAAATGGAGGGTTAAACCATCATTGTCGTCATCCACTTGCTTAAGATGCCAAAATTCACTTTCCACTTTTCCTCAACTCGTGTGGCGGACAAAATTCCTCCTTCATAATCTTCTTCAACTCGGCCCATGGCAAAGCGTGGGCGGCGTCCTCACCTCTTGTGCCGCGTTCAGAGGTCCACCAATCAAGCGCCCTTGATCGGAACACCCCTGTGGCATTTTGGGTGCGCAAATCATCAGGACAACCACTCTGACGAAAAGTGATCTCCATGGCATCGAACCAAGTGAGTAGTGCGGTAGCACCATCCTTTCCAGTGAATTCCAACGGGTGGCAAGCCATGAATTGCTTGAAGAGGAAAGGTGTCTTTGGTTTCTCCACCTTGGAGTCCACCGAACCATGAGGCGAATCGATGTTGGTTTGAATACGGCTTACGATGTCGGGTATAACTCGAGCCATTTGATCGGCCATTTGTTCAGCAATGAGGCCTACGAGTTCCGTTTTGGAGATGGAACCCGAGCGAGAACCCTTCTTGGACTTGGGCTTTTTGGAGGAGCTTGAGGAAGGCATCTAGAAGTTTGAAAGAAAAGAAAAGGATGAGACTTGATCATAAATTTTAAAGCAAAGTTTTTGCATGTAAAAGCATGTAAGTGTTCATGTATCATGTATGATTCACATAAAGCGTAAGTTTGCAACATGTATTCACAAGTATAATCACGTAAGAACGCATAAAAAGAGTATAAATTTAGTTTGTTCACGAAGATTATTATTGTTTTTGATTGCGCGAGACGTGTGAAATGTGTAACGGTTTTGAAATGAACGAAGTAACAAGTATAAAATCACATATAAATTGAATCACATAAAAGAGAGGCTCATAAAACATATGATTGTTTCGGGTTTAGAAACATCGACTATTCCAAAGTAAGTTGAAAGTCCTTTCAAATTAGAGAAATGTGTTTTGGCCTATAGGTAAGATAATCTCGTCGAGAAGCGATTAACGGTATCTTACCCTTCCAGTTACTACACGTCTCTAATCGATTGAAACAATCGAAACTTTGGCGAGATCGAAAATCGAGGAATGGGACTTAATCGACAAGGTGCGGGTTTCACCCCTAACTTTAGGATTTCGTACCCTAATGTGGTTGGTACTCGTCGGGTTAAAATATAATTTCGACACTTTGACGAGGGTCCACTAGAGTTTGAATTGGAAATTTACCATTTAGATGTGGATTTCACTCTTAGCTAAATGACGAAATTTCATGCAAAATAAGAAAAAGCGGAATGAGAGTCGTTACTAAATTGTGGGTTTCACGCCTATTTTGGTAAACTCGTCTCTTTTGTATAAAGAATGTCTTCAAGTCTTCAAGTGTATTGTGTAAAACGTCTTAGGAAAGATATTATGTATATATTAAGACCAAAAGAAGAGAAAGAAGCAAGGTAGGAAGAATAAACATTTTAAGCAAGTATCAAGAATGGTCAAAATATGGTTCCTACTATAGACTAGGTCGAAGATGGCAATTTTACCTAATTCCCTATAGTTATGGATCTGATACCAATCTGTCACACCCCAACCGATGGCGGAATCATCAGGATGAGACGAAATAGATTGCAAGAGACTTCATAACACTATTTGTGACAATATTTAAATCAACCATTTTCATTGTAGAAGTCAAATTGTCAACATTACATAGAAATCTCAAATAACAACATGTTCATAATATAACAAAACAAAATTTGATACAACAAATTAAACCTAAGACGTCTAAATGTGTATCTAGGCATCATCGCTACTTCGTTTCATAGCATCATCATCCTCAACCTGTAACATGTTTAAAATAAAGTTCAATGCAAAAGCAAAGGCGAGTACACAAGTTTGAATAGTATAGCATAAGTATAAAAGCATTTACTCGAATCCACATGGCATTTTGTAAACAAGGTAACTAGCATGCATAACAATACGTCAAACCCAAGTGTCCACTAGTATTTAGCATCCCTCGCCACAAAAGTGACGAGACCGTTTTAGTATAATGACTTAACAAGACCCCGACGGGTGGTGTGCCACTCCTATAGCGCTATATATGTTAAGTGAGGGCTTAGCAAAGTTAATGACATATAGCATGTATAATCTAGCATGAACCTAAGTAAACAAGTAGCATGTATAACGGATTGAGAGTATAAAGAATGTTTAAGTGCGTGAATGTGTATTTTGTATAATAACATGTTACAACCCAAAGTGTCTTTAAAAGTAAATGGGTCAAGTGTACTCATGGTTTTGCAAGTCTTGAACTTGAAAATCCGCGAGTGAGTCGTTTGTTGATTAGAGGGTTGGAACACCAAGTCCTTCTACACGAAGTAAACAAGGCGTATGAGTTTCGGAGAGTAACGGTGGATTAAAGATTCAGAATTTAAACATCATAAACTTAAACATATGAAAATAACCATCCTTAACATATGATGTTTGGATGGTAAACTTACTACTTGACAATGTCCATTTTGTTCATCATCAATGGTTCGGTTTGTTAAGTATATTACATATATTGTATACATATTATTATGTCCAATGTTTCAAGCATGAGGTAGAAGATTAAATCTTCATTTAGGTACCTCTTATGTGTCATAGAATTCATGTAGGAGGTAGGAAGAACAAACTTCCATCTAGGTACCTCTAAGTGTTCACCACTACACTTGATGTAAGAACATTCAAGGAGGGTCATGAACTACAAGAAATACAAGAATATTAAAAACTATTCTAAAAGAAATCATCAAGTAATGTGGGGATTTTATGTAGGATAACCCAAGTTAATCCTCAGTCACACCTTCATCAAGCTTGGAGCTTGAACATCACTTGTGGGTTAAAAACCCTAAACAAAACAGAATTTATGTGAGGTTTAACCTCTGATTTCGAATGTCTCAGCACCGTTTTTAAGCCCAACTAACCATACAAGTGGTTATGCGCATTAGAACGTGGGTTTGAGATGAGCTAGACTCAAGTTGAACAAGTTTAGTAAAGATTAGATGAAATCAGAAATGAACAGTGAACTTTGGAGCCTTTTTTCCAAAGTTCCAGGGACTTATTTACTATGCAAACCCCATGGAATCGAAGCTAAGGTTAATCCAAGCACATAGGAAAAAGAATGGAGTGAATCAGACAAGAATTGAGTGAGTTATGCCCACTTTAGTGAAGTAGTATGCTTTTGCCCGAACTTCTGCAATCAGCTGCGAATTTGGATGATTTGGTAGTGATTAGAGAGAGTTGAGGATGAGGAGGGTTCAACAGTGGGTTCAACGGTGGCTTGATGGGCGGTTTTCAACGGAGCTTTTGTGGCATTCATGCGCATGACGTGGTTGCTATTCAAACATGCAGCCAAACGAAAGGTATCCTCAATAGTAGCTGGGCAAGCAGCTTCAATGAGGTTCATGAACGAATCGGGTAAACAATGGATGTATTTGTTGATGGTTTTCTCAGGGGTATCGACTTGGCTGGGACAAAGAATGCTCAGCTATTTGAAATGGAGGGTTAAACCATCATTGTCGTCATCCACTTGCTTAAGATGCCAAAATTCACTTTCCACTTTTCCTCAACTCGTGTGGCTGACAAAATTCCTCCTTCATAATCTTCTTCAACTCGGCCCATGGCAAAGCGTGGGCGGCGTCCTCACCTCTTGTGCCGCGTTCAGAGGTCCACCAATCAAGCGCCCTTGATCGGAAGACCCCTGTGGCATTTTGGGTGCGCAAATCATCAGGACAACCACTCTGACGAAAAGTGATCTCCATGGCATCGAACCAAGTGAGTAGTGCGGTAGCACCATCCTTTCCAGTGAATTCCAACGGGTGGCAAGCCATGAATTGCTTGAAGAGGAAAGGTGTCTTTGGTTTCTCCACCTTGGAGTCCACCGAACCATGAGGTGAATCGATGTTGGTTTAAATGCGGCTTATGATGCCGGGTATAACTCGAGCCATTTGATCGGCCATTTGTTCAGCAATGAGGCCTACGAGTTCCGTTTTGGAGACGGAACCCGAGCGAGAACCCTTCTTGGACTTGGGCTTTTCGGAGGAGCTTGAGGAAGGCATCTAGAAGTTTGAAAGAAAAGAAAAGGATGAGACTTGATCATAAATTTTAAAGCAAAGTTTTTGCATGTAAAAGCATGTAAGTGTTCATGTATCATGTATGATTCACATAAAGTGTAAGTTTGCAACATGTATTCACAAGTATAATCACGTAAGAACGCATAAAAAGAGTATAAATTTAGTTTGTTCACGAAGATTATTATTGTTTTTGATTGCGCGAGACGTGCGAAATGTGTAACGGTTTTGAAATGAACGAAGTAACAAGTATAAAATCACATATAAATTGAATCACATAAAAGAGAGGCACATAAAACATAGGATTGTTTCGGGTTTAGAAATGTCGACTATTCCAAAGTAAGTCGAAAGTCCTTTCAAATTAGAGAAATGTGCTTTGGCCTATAGGTAAGATATTCTCGTCGAGAAGCGATTAACGGTATCTTGCCCTTTCAGTTACTACACGTCTCTAATCGATTGAAACAATCGAAACTTTGGCAAGATCGAAAATCGAGGAATGGGACTTAATCGACAAGGTGCGGGTTTCACCCCTAACTTAACGATTTTGTACCCTAATATGGTTGGTACTCGTCGGGTTAAAATATAATTTCGACACTTTGACGAGGTTCCACTAGAGTTTGAATTGGAAATTTACCATTTAGATGTGGATTTCACTCCTAGCTAAATGACGAAATTTCGTGCAAAATAAGAATAAGCGGAATGAGAGTCGTTACCAAATTGTGGGTTTCACGCCTATTTTGGTAAACTCGTCTCTTTTGTATAAAGAGTGTCTTCAAGTGTATTGTGTAAAACGTCTTAGGAAAGACATTATGTATATATTAAGACCAAAAGAAGAGAAAGAAGCAAGGTAGGAAGAATAAACATTTTAAGCAAGTATCAAGAATGGTCAAAATATGGTTCCTACTATAGACTAGGTCGAACATGGCAATTTTACCTAATTCGCTATAGTTATGGATCTGATACCAATCTGTCACACCCCAACCGATGGCGGAATCATCGGGATGAGACGAAATAGATTGCAAGAGACTTCATAACACTATTTGTGACAATATTTAAATCAATCATTTTCATTGCATAAGTCAAATTGTCAACATTACATAGAAATCTCAAATAACAACATGTTCATAATATAACAAAACAAAATTTGATACAACAATTTAAACCTAAGACGTCTAAATGTGTATCTAGGCATCATCGATACTTCGTCTCATAGCATCATCATCCTCAACCTGTAACATTTTTAAAATAAAGTTCAATGCAAAAGCAAAGCCGAGTACACAAGTTTGAATAGTATAGCATAAGTATAAAAGCATTTACTCGAATCCACATGGCATTTTGTAAACAAGGTAACTAGCATGCATAACAATACGTCAAACCCAAGTGTCCACTAGTATTTAGCATCCCTCGCCACAAAAGTGACGAGACCGTTTTAGTATAATGACTTAACAAGACCCCGACGGGTGGTGTGCTACTCCTATAACGCTATATATGTTAAGTGAGGGCTTAGCAAAGTTAATGACATATAGCATGTATAATCTAGCATGAACCTAAGTAAACAAGTAGCATGTATAACGGATTGAGAGTATAAAGAATGTTTAAGTGTGTGAATGTGTATTTTGTATAATAACATGTTACAACCCAAAGTGTCTTTAAAAGTAAATGGGTCAAGTGTATTCACGGTTTTGCAAGTCTTGAACTTGAGAATCCGCGAGTAAGTCGTTTGTTGATTAGGGGGTTGGAACACCAAGTCCTTCTACACGAAGTAAACAAGGCGTATGAGTTTCGGAGAGTAACGGTGGATTAAAGATTCAGAATTTGAACATCATAAACTTAAACATATGAAAATAACCATCCTTAACATATGATGTTTGGATGGTAAACTTACTACTTGACAATGTCCATTTTGTTCATCATCAAAGGTTCAGTTTGTTAAGTATATTACATATATTGTATACATATTATTATGTCAAATGTTTCAAGCATGAGGTAGAAGATTAAATCTTCATTTAGGTACCTCTAATGTGTCGTAGAATTCATGTAGGAGGTAGGAAGAACAAGCTTCCATTTAGGTACCTCTAAGTGTTCACCACTACACTTGATGTAAGAACATTCAAGGAGGGTCATGCACTACAAGAAATACAAGAATATTAAACATTATTCTAAAAGAAATCATCAAGTAATGTGGGGATTTTATGTAGGATAACCCAAGTTAATCCTCATTCACACCTTCATCAAGCTTGGAACTTGAACATCACTTGTGGGTTAAAAACCCTAAACAAAACAGAATTTATGTGAGGTTTAACCTCTGATTTCGAATGTCTCAACCCCGTTTTTAAGCCCAACTAACCATACAAGTAGTTATGCGCATTAGGACGTGGGTTTGAGATGAGTTAAACTCAAGTTGAACAAGTTTAGTAAAGATTAGATGAAATCAGAAATGAACAGTGAACTTTGGAGCCTTTTTGCCGGAGTTCCAGGGAATTATTTACTGTTAAAAACCCATGGAATCGAAGCTAAGGTTAGTCCAAGCACATAGGAAAAAGAATGGAGTGAATCGGACAAGAATTGAGTGAGTTATGCTCACTTTAGTGAAGTAGTATGTTTCTGCCCGAACTTCTACAATCAGCTGCGAATTTGGATGATTTGGGAGTGATTAGAGAGAGAGTTGAGAGTGTTTAGAAAAGTGAAAAATGCTTGGATAGTGCTTTGGTTTTACAGGGAAGGATTAGGGTTTAAGTGGGTTACAATTAATACAAGTAGTTGAGACATTGGCATTAAAAAAAAACAAAACCAATCACCCTCAAAGGGGCTGCGGACATAAGTTGATCACAACCATAAATATCTTCTATGTTTTTTAGACTTATGTTTGATGTATATTGGTTCACACAATATGTATATTAGGATATTATAACTAATGGATGTTGAAACAATTTAAAAGAAAGACAATTATGGCAGTCTGTGTGATGGGACACATTGTACCTTCTATATTTTTTTTTATTTTTTTGTAAAGTAATATTTGAAAGACCAACATCAACCGTTGATGTTTAATTTATTATTTTTATATTATACTATTATTATTATATTATATTCTATTATTATTACTATTATTATTATTATTATTATTATTATTATTATTAGAATTAACCACGTATTTAATAGTTAACAAGCATGTATAAGTTATGAATATCAGAATGTCGAGTATAGGTCGTGCGTATGCATTTGAGATTGGTAACATATAACCCGAGTATTGCAACATGTATAAAATAGTATTTCATATAAAAGATTCATTTCATTACGATCAAAATCTCGGATTTACAATTGCTTGAAACGAAATACGATTACAAAGGAAACAAGTTTCCGAAAATAGAAATACAAGCAACGTTTTCTAATTATGGAAAGTACGAAGAAGCGGGGCGTTACAACGATGGTGGTGGTGGGTTTTGATGGTGACGGAGACGGTGGTGGTGGTGGTGAGGATTGACGGAGACGGTGGTGGCGGTGGTGGGTTTTGACGGCGACGGTGGTGGTGGTGAGGATTGACGAAGACGGTGGTGGTGGGTTTTGACGGCGACGGTGGTGTTTGGTTAGCTCTGTTTCTCTGAGATATTTTATCAAACACCTTTTTTGTGATTTTGGTTTGCACCTTCATCTTGTTTGGTTAGCTCTGTGTCTCTGTTTCTCTGAGATATTTCTCTGAAATGGCAATTTGAAGGTAGAATACTGTTGAAATTTGATTATTTATTTTCCTTGATTTGGGTATTCTTTATGAAAATGTGTGTTGGATGTTTTATTAGAGATGCTTTTTTGTGTGCTTCTATTGGCCGGCTTCGATGTCGACTGTTTTTACAAGTGACCGATTTTGCAAGCGGTGCCGATGGTGCCTGGTGGTGCCCCGTTGTGCCGATCGAAAAGTTGTCGGATCAGGGAGTGAGTTTTTTTGTGTCGTTTGGTACTGATAATGCGAAACTTTTTTTTTCCGACAATTTATATTGACGATGGCGTTCTTGGCAGTGATGATTAAAAAAAACGTAGATTTTGATAACGATGGCGCGGCAAGGATGGTGGAGGGTAGGTTTTTGAACCGGTAACCCCACTTTGCAGCCTTTTGATTATCGGAAAATCTGAGCCAAACCCCGTTTTTTTCGAGAATCCACACATTGTTTTGATGTTGTTGGTTTTTTACATTTTTTTCCCGGTCGATGATGATAACAATCTATCTGAGACACCTACCGAGTTGCGATTTCTGGGTGCGTTCGTTTTTGCATAAAAATGTTTTTTTTGTAAAAACAAAGTTAAAACCGTAAACTTTTTAACTTAAAACGTAAACTTTTTAACGTAAAACATAAACTTTTTAACGCAAAACCTAAACTTTTTAACGTAAAATGTAAAAAGTTTAACGTAAAACGTAAAAAGTTTAACGTAAAACGTAAAACGTAAAATGTTTAACGTAAAACGTAAAACGTAAAAAGTTTAACATAAAACGTAAAAAGTTTAACGTAAAACATAACGTAAAATGTAAAAAGTTGAACGTAAAACGTAAAAAGTTTAACATAAAACGTAAAATGTAAAAAGTTTTACGTAAAACGTAAAAAGTTTTACGTAAAACGTAAAAAGTTTAACGTAAAAAGTAAAAAGTTTAAAAAATCTGTTAAAAAATCTGAATTTAAAAATGCTTTTAATATAAAATCATGTTTAAAAAATAAAAACTAATATAATAATACAAAAAAGTAATAAAAAAACAATAAAGACAAAAAAAAAACAAAAAAAACTGATTTTACTAAACTACCCTTTTGGATTAAAATATTAAAGACATAATAAGACAAAAAAAACTTAATATTATTTTTAAATACTTTTAATCTTGTCCATCCATCTTGTTGATCTAGTGGCTAGAAAGGGGTTCTCTCGGTTCTTACAACTTATGGTGGTTTTCATTTTAGCCGCTCCATATATATATATATTTATATATAGGGGCCGCTAAAATAGAAACCATCCCTAGTTGTGAGAACCACGAGAACCACTCTCCACCAATCAGATCATGCCACTGATGCACTATTATCTTATATTCTAAGGGGTATTTTGGTCATTTGTTCACCATGTCATATCCATCATCCATCTATGTGTCTCTTATCTTGTCCTGTTTACTTTTAAATAAGCAGAGATTTATCATCTCTCTCTTTACCACCATTCTCTCATCTCTCTCTTCAAAAATCTTCACCACCATTCTCCCATCCCTCTCCGACAAGCACCTCCTCTCCTACATCTGCGACCGCTACCGGTCCGCCCCCGTCTCTGTTCGTTGCTCCACCGATAACCTTGTTCTGTCTCGTGATTACGACTAGGATGCCCACGGTAGCTGTGCTGTCTCCGCCGCACACGATCGTACCCCTATTGAGGGTTTCACCGGAACTCCGTTGCCTGGTGGATTTAGTGGCAAATTGGGGTCTGGAATTGGGTTTGGATCAGAAGAAGAAGAAGAAGAAGAAGAAGAAGAGAAACCCTAATGACCCGTTTCGTGATTCGGGGGAGCCGGTGCTGGAGCCATCACGTTGTACACCCGTTGTACGGATCTCGGCACTAACAACACCGGTCGATTCTGTGACGGCGAGGATTTGACGGCGATGGTGGTGATGGGTCACCCACAACCCCTGATCACCTGTGACGGCGCCCCCCCCCCCCCCCACGTTTCTCCGGACCCCCTTGTTTCTCCGGCGACGGTGGTGAAGGGTGCCGGTGAGGATTAATGGCGACGGTGGTGGTGGGTTTTTTACGGTGACGGTGGTGTTTCTTGATTCTGATTGTGTAAGCTGTTTGAAACAAATTATGATTTGTGTTTTTTGATTATGATTGTATGAGCTGTTTTGAAACAAATTATGATTTGGAGGGTTAAGATTTTGGCAGTGATAGTTTTTTTATTTGTGTTTTTTAACACAAATTACGATTTGTGTTTTTTAACACAAATTACGATTTGTGTTTGCATAAGTGATTTTGTTTGCATAAAGTGATTCTGGTGGGATTCTCCTATGATTGATTTGTGTTTTTGATATTGGGGGTTGAGATTGGCAGTGATATTTCAAAACAATTTTCCCGACCATTTGATGACGTTGGCGTGGCAAGGACGGTGGAGGGTAGGTTTTTGACCCGCAACCCCACTTTGCAGCCATGATTTCTAGAAACTTTTGAGCCAAACCCCATTTTTTTGAAGATCCACACATTTTTTTGAAATGTTGTAAAAAAGGTTTTGTAAATTTTTTTTTGTTTAAACCCGTAAAAAAAGTTTTTTCTTTGGCGTAAACTTTTTAACGTAAACGTAAAACGTAAAACGTAAACTTTTTAACGTAAAGCGTAAAACTTAAACTTTTTAACATAAAGCGTAAAACATAAACTTTTTAACGTAAAGCGTAAAACGTAAACTTTTTAACGTAAAGCGTAAAACGTAAACTTTTATGTAAAAACTTTTTAACGTAAGACGTAATACTTTTTTGTACGTAAATTGTAAAACGTAAAAAACCATGTGATAAAACGGCGCCTAAACAAGGGGCGTGAATACGAGGCATAAAAATGTCGCGTAAAAAAAACTGGACGTAAAAAACGGAGCATTAAAAAAACGACTAGTGAAAAGCCGGACGTAAAAATGGCGTGCAAAAACCGGGGAGCAAAAAAAATTGTTTTGTTAAAAAATCTGAATTTAAAATGGTTTTTAATAAAAAAAAAATCTATTTAAAAAAACAATAAGTAATAAAAAATAATAAAGACAAAAAAAATAAATTTACTAAACTACCATTTTGCATTAAAATATTAAAAACATAATAAGATAAAAGTATTTAATATTAATTTTAATTACTTTTAATCTCATACATCCATCTTGAAGATCTAATGGTAGAAAAGTGGTTCTCTCGGTTCTCACAACTGGGGGTGGTTTTCATTTTAGCGGCCCCCTATATATATATATATATATATATATAGAGTGAATAGTAGTGTATTTGCGAACTGAGTGAACAAATCTTAGCCATTGATTTACACACGTGGATGGCTAGGATTTATCATCAAATCGTAAAATACACTAGTGTATTTCATCATCAAATCCTGACCATTGATCTACACACATTTATGGCCAGGATTAGTTCGCTCAGTACGTAAACTACACTGGTATATATATATATATAAACGGGTTCTGGAGAAAACGGCAAAAAGTGTGAGAACGGTGAGAACGCATCCTGGCCCAACACGTGGTGCGGGGCATGATCAGGGTCCGAGGGGTTTTTTGGTCATTTTATCTTCCGCTTTTCTAATTTCTTTTTTCACAATATTGATTTATTTTTGGCGTTTAAGATTTTTTGGCGTTAACCAAATTGAATAATTATATGGCGTTTTTCATGGTTTCATTGTATCAGTATTTTGGCGTTTATGGCGTTATTCAAATCGTATGCCATTGGAACCCCAAGGGGTCAGAATTTCTCTGTGAATGGCTTCATCCATACCAAGTATAGCCAGGACTTTTTAGGATGACGCCGCATTGTTTGTTCTTAGATTCAAAGGCGTTTTAGACAAGATGGTCCATTGTTCTATTATTTTTATATACATTTTGGTGTTTTGTGGTATCTTGGTGTTTTACAATCGGAAGATTATATTACAACCATAGGGAAAAAAATAGATGCAAAAAAAAAATCCTAATCGGATCTCTCTTCACAATCTTCAATGTCATTAGTCTATCTCTTCACAATCTTCACCAGATATATGGTGTTTTATGTAAAACTTAACAAATCCATCGATTTGATTATGTTTGTATGCTCGTCTGTTGAAGCGGCTTTTGTGGATGTTTTTTGGGGATATAGATCTTTGAAGATGAAGATCAAGTTGAATAACCAAACGAAAAACCCACCCACACGTCATCCAAGCCTTCTTCAAGAACAAAGAAAACAAAATGACATTGACTGTCATCAGTATCTTTTTTCTTGAATTTTTGTCCATCTCATGCAGCAAAATCCATTCAGTGAAAACTTCAAGAAGAACAATACTGAATATCCAAGAAAGCATATTAGCCATCTTTGATTTTTTTTATTTTTTGGCGTTTTACAGTGAGTGGTATTTCGTAGTATTGGCGTTTGTTTTTTTGTTTGATCAAATGGAAGTTGCTGATTGGTATCATTTTATAGGATGTCATTTTGGCGCGTAGGTTAGGCGGTGCATTATTATAATAAAGTATTCGTCGTTTTCAGTTACTTTTGTAATTAATGTTTTTGATAAGCTTTATCTCTGAAGTCTGTAACATGTCCCATCTTTCAAGTTTGGCGTTTTAGTTTTACTGTTTGTAGTTACTGCTTTTAGTTACCATTTCAAGTTTGGTTTTTAATTTTTTTATGGGTTTTTATAATACTTGTCCAAAGTAATTTTATTATAGCTTGGGAGTTTTTGGGGCGTTTTATGGCATTATGGCGTTTTGACAAACATTTGTCTGTATGGCGTTTTTATTATAAATGGCGTTGTTATTTATATAACAATCAACTGAAAAAGAAAAATAGAAAAAAAATATAAACAATTGATCTTCCAAATCTTCACTGTCAGCATTCTCTTTCTTCTTTTGAAGTATCTTCACTGGCTGTTTCGACTTTCGTATGATTCATTTTAATTTTTATTCATCTTCAGCCTCTTTTTCTTGAAGATTTGTCCATCTCATGCAGCAAAATTTTATTGAGCTAACAATCCATTCGGCGTAACTTTTCCCCGTAGAAGAATATTGAATTTTACAATGAACGATGTTTGATTTTTTAATTTTGGCGTTTTACCGATAAAAAGAACGCCACCAAATAAAAGCACTTTTAAACCTCAAAATTTGATCAGGCTAAGATAAATAATGTTTTGCTGTATGAGATGGACAACATTGTTAATCCTCGGTTAAGAAAGATAACTGGCAATGTTGTCCACCCCATACAGCTAAATTTTATTGATAACAAACCTCAATAATGTTATTGTATGTTTTGGCGTTATAAATTGGATGGAAGTTGATGATAAGTCAATAAGATTTTACTCAATGAAATGGACAATATCCTCACTTAAGGATTTTGTCCATTACATTGATCGAAGGCTTACAGACAACCAAACTGAATTTCAAATAAAAGTTTTGGTTTAGAAGATATTTGATGTTTGGGTTTTTTTTGCGTTTCTAAGACGAATGGTATATATTAAATATAGCGTTTGGGGTTTTGTGTGTGTTTTTAATTGAAGGTCTGAGATGTTGTATATGTAGGATTTTTTTGGCGGGATTTTATTATAATTAAGTTTGGCGTTTTATATCTAATGACGTTTTTAGTTAGAATGGTGTGTGCTATTTGTATGGCGTTTTATTTCATGATATGGCGTTTTGTGTAGAGAAGTCAAAAGACCCTTTTATCCTTAATGAAGCGCGTCCACGTAATAAAATTGATGTTATTTACGAAAACGCCACCGCACCAATCTAGTCCATAGATTGTTTTGATCGGACGATCCATAAGCGTTCTCACACTTTCTACCGTTTTCTCTAAATCCCGACCATATATATATTAAAAGTTTCATTTATTTAGGTAAACTACAGTTTACCTTTTCTAATTTACAAACCAATAAAACACGTTTAACCACAGTTTAAGTATTTGTAAACTACAATTTACAGTCAGGCTTTAGGCTATGTGGTATGGTGATGGCCCTCCCTTGGAGGATGATCCGCCACGTAGGCGTCACATCATAGTCCTTGGAGGATGCCCCTCCAAGGTAGAAACACTGGAAATGGAGGATGATCCTACCCCACCATCTTAATTTTTTTTTTAATTTATCTGCCTTTTTAAAAAAAACCAAACATTACATAAGTTAAAAAGTAAACTGCAATTTTACCCCCTGGGGTTAGATGCGATTGGCACCCTTACCCCCTAAAACGAAAATCTTGCTACCTTACCCCTCAACTTTTAAAAAACGCTACACTATTACCCCCTGGCGTTAAAATATGTTTAAAGTCAATGTCAGTTATTAACGGTCAAAGGGTAATATAGTCTTTTCCACTTGAGTTTGATGGCTTCCTCAACACCACACCCTATATTATAAAAATCACTTCCACCTTACCCCCTAAAGAATTCCCCCTTTCTCCTTCTCTTCTCCGGGGAACACAACACCCAAATCAACCAGCAACACCCTTCCTGCTCCTTTCCGATCAACACAATGCCGGTTGTATATTGGGTGATCAAATATCTGATCAGGCACACCTCAGGTATAATCGTAGTTCTAGTGTATGATATTCTTACTTAATCAGGGTTCCATATTTAAAGGGTTCCACATTTTGAATCGGTCAAACACTGTTGAATTTCAGGTTTGATTGATACGAACAAAGTCGGATTTGATGTTAATAGAGGGTTCGAACACGGTCGCATTTGATGTTAATAGAAGGTTTGATTATAAACAGAGTATTGATAATTTTGTATGATGTTATAAATAGAGTATTGATAATAAGTTAGTCGGATTTGTGTGTTAATTTTGTGTTGTTTTGTGTTTTTTGACAGTTGACCTGACGATGAGTCTATCCAGCTCATCGACGGTGGTCCACTTGGTGGTCTCCTTGTTTGGTCGCCCTGTCATCAACTTCCATTATCCACCGGAGAGTTGATCTTTAGTGATAATATGTTAGTAGTAATGTAGGACTAGTAATGTGTATTTTGTAGGTTAACTTAACTATGATTTTACTAGTACTTTGAAGTAGGATAACTTAAGTATGATGTTAATTTTGTATTTTGTATGTTGATGTTACAGTCTTCATATAAAATGATCCAATTATAACTTAATTATGATGATGAGTTATAGCATTACAGCCTGTTTAATTCATTTGCAGCAGCGTAGCAGGTTTAATTCATTTGCAGCAGCTTAGCATGTTTGACATGGTAAAAATGCTCATTTTTGTCATTTGCAGCAGCTTAGCAGGTTAGACCATCTTTATAAGGTAAAAATGGTCATTTTGATCATTTGCAGCATATTTAAATAAGGTAAAAGGTCAAAATGAACTTGTTGTTTAGCAGGTTAGACCATCATTATCATTTGCAGCATGCTTGATCATTTACAGCATGTCATTTGCAGCATGTTTTGGTCATTTGCAGCATGTTAGGATTAGAGGTTCATGCCCAACTAGTTATAGTTGATTGTGATTTCTTGATTGTTTGACAGTGGATTATAGTTGATTGTGATTTCTGATTATGTTTGATTATGATTTCTGATTATGTTTGATTGTGATTTTTTATTTACTCCAACAAGTTATGTTGTTCCTGCTAGTTATGATGTTCATTTGCTTGATGATGATTCATTTGCTTCATTCACAGTGGAATTAGGATTAGGATTAGAGGTTCATTTGTTTGAAGAATCACAGTGGATTAGAAATCAATATGTGCAGGCTTTGACTTTGCCTGGTCAAACAATTTAGGCGGGAATGGATACGTTTTCTGCAGGGGGTAAGGAAGCAAAGAAATATTTAACACCGGGGGGTAATACGTTTTCTTACAACAAAGCATAGGGGTAATAAGAAAGGATAATATAGCCATTTAACACCGGGGGGTAATACGTTTTCTTACAACAAAGCATAGGGGGTAATAAGAAAGGGTAAAATAGTCATTTAACATCCCAGTTAACAGAACTGTTAACTTTTTTAACCCCGGGGGGTAATATTGCAGCGTTTCCCACTCATTGGTGGTTAGACAACAAAAATTTCATGGTAGAGGGTAAGGGTGTCAATCGCATCTAACCTTAGGGGGTAAAATTGCAATTTACTCTAAGTTAAAAAAATAAATTCAATAATATTAAGAAACCAAACATTACATAAGTTTAAAAAAATAAACTAAAAAAATAAAATCCTAAGAATTTTCATTATTCTTCCTTGCAATTTTTTAAAGTAGCTCGTTTTTCTTCGGGATAATTTTCAACGTCAGCCGTCATTATGTCCCATTCTTTTAGTTGGTTGTTTTCATTGTTCACCCGAACCTTTTCTTCCGCCACGCGTTCCTTCGCCTTTGCCTTTTGGGTCGTGACCTCCGTATACGCTTTGAATTGGAAAATTGCGAGAAAGCGTTCGGTTCCATTGTAGAATAGTACCCGGGCACTGAAAAAAAGTTCGAGTTTGGATTTGGGTTGTTCGGGTTGTATGGATCCATTGTAAAAAGTAGAAGAATGTTTTATAAAAAAGTAAAAGATTTTATAAAAAGTTAAGAGAGAGATGGGGTTGTAGTGGGTAAAAAATGGGGTAAAAATGTTGTATTTAAATAAAAACTTTATTGATTTTGGTGGGTTTTTGAATACTAGCCGTTGATTTTTATTTTATGCATTTAATTTTTTTTTGTTTATTTTTGAACGGTCCATCATGCATAACGTTCACTTTTTTTTGTCTTTTTGTGGGCCGGTTCAAACATCTCCTTTCAGACGGAGAGGACGCCGAAAGAAGGGGGGGCGAAATGGTGTTATGTTCGGCGCTGGTCCTCGACCATCCTAGGCCGAAGCCCACACTGTGCAGCCTTACAAAACCTAGTACTGTAGTTTAGCTTTATGTAAACTACAATTTATAGTTAGGTGATGTAAAATGTCTAAATAGGTGGTGTAGGAAACAAAATACCCCTGAGGGTATAATTGGGATTGTAAATTATATTGTGTGTTTTTTGAGTGAAGGGTAAACCCTAAATTCATGTATACGTGTGTTTTTTGAGTGAAGGGTATAATTAGGATTATAAATTATATTGTGCTTTAGAGGGTTGTACATCATGTATAAAGGGTGTTTTAAGAGAATGACAAATTACCTTAAGTCGTCCTTCGGATATGCTTTTATATATAGTATAGATATAGATAGTATAGATAAGCTTTCTTGTACTTTTAAACATTGTTTAATGTTTAATTCTCTTATCATTTGTATAAGGGTAAAATAAAGAGAACTAAAAAGTTGAAGGACTAATTTGAAAAAACTGAGGCAGTTTGGTATAAATATGCGATTAGAGTGTTGATTTGGGAACTGTACCCTTGGAATACAAACCCTAGAGATCAGCAGCGATCAAGGTAAGTCTCTTTCTCATACACTCGACTCAAATCTTAATTAATTAGTTGATTGATTGATAGATAGTTGTTGTTTCAAATCTGCAGTTGATGTTTTCATATGCTCTTGATTCTAGTTCTGGTAAATATACAGAGATAATGAATGCATTATGAATTATATCTTGATTGGTTTAAAATTTAAACATTCTCTATTTCGTTTTAATGCATTATTGTTGATTATTATTGCTATTGCTATTGGTTTAAAGATCAACCTGTTTGTACTTTTAATCATGATTTTGAATTTTTGGTGCATATATTGTTCAGCAAGTTTGAGGGATGCAACCTGCTTTTGCGTTTTCGTTTGAATTTGCTGTTGATGATACAAGGACACCTGATGGTTATTTGGGCAATTTGAGGTTTGTTCTTATTCAACTTATTTGACCCCTTTTACTTATTTATATTTATATATTTAACTTATTTAATTTATTTATTTACTTATTTATTCATATAACTTTTTTAACTTATTTATTTAAGTTAATTAATTAACTCTGTTAGACTTATTAAACTTATTAATTTATTTAACTTGTTTATTTATTGAACTTAGGTAACTTTGTTAAATTATTTAACTCTATTAACTTATTTATTTAACCTGGTTTAACTCTGTTAACTTATTTCATTATTTAACTTAGTTAACTCTGTTATTTATATATTTAACTTATTTAGCCTTTTTAATTTTTTAAGTTATTTATCTTTTTAATTGATTTATCTATATAACTCATTATTTATTTATTTATTTATTTAACTTATTTATTCATATAACTTTTTAACTTATTTATTATTTATTTAAGTTAATTAATTAACTCTGTTAACTTATTAAACTTATTGATTTATTTATGTCACACCCCGAAATATCAGAGCTGGCGTGACTGGACTAGTATCTTCATTGCACAGCGGAAGTGTTTGAGCTAAGACTTCTAAACAGTAAACACTCTCTAAGTACCCGAATCCCCATGGGTTCTCCTATTCCAACCGTTCCGTAGTTTGTAAAATGCAACCTGAAAAGAAACATGCGAAAAATCAACATAAAGTTGAGCGAGTTCCTAGTTTGTTTTGAAAAGATTTACAATAAATCTTTTTGATAACCGGTTTAAAAGTTGTTGAGAAAACATAATAGAATCATTTTTCTCGATATATCATATGAAAACTGTGAGTCTAGCCCACGAGAATCTTTGTGCATTGCACGAGAGAGAATGGGCCGAGCCCAAAAAAGTCTTTGTAAGCAGGACCAACACGTCCTCTTACTTGTACATAAGTTGAAAACGTTATCAAAGTTTGTAAATACATGCATTATGAGTTTGCGTCAAATGAATATTAAAAACATTTGAAAGTTTTTTTTAGTATCGAAAGTTGGTATGTAAGCGTCTATGAACCTAATGATCATTAATGTGTAGCTAAGACATTAATATGTGTGCCGACATAGGAAGCACTCAACCCGGTAGACGATTTAAGTGTCGATTCACTTCGACAGGGACACAAAAGCACTCTAATTGGCCGCACAAGGACCATGAGTGGGGCTCGCCCGTACCCGATAGATCTACCCCCTGTTCCGTGGTCCTTAAAAGGATTAATGGTGCCTAAGTTAGCGCCTATTCGCACGTGATCCAAGAATTCATTCCATAGCTTGATCATACCCTAGTTAACATGTATATTCAAAAGAAAAGGGGGACATAAACCCATTGGGTTGTCTCGTTGTTCGTACGCAGACCAACCCAGTCCCGTTGTTACTAGGACCTTCCCGTCACTAGTTATGAAAATCATGCCCGTTTGCGAGAATATGCGTTTGTTTTGTAAAACCGGTATGTTTAGTATAAACATTTCGTAAACCTTTTGAGTTTGTTGAAAATTCATTTGCAACATGGTTTATAAATATGTGTTTTCGTTCATCGAAATAGTGTTTGCTTTTGCAAAAACTTGCATGTCTTTCTACCCTCGAAAACATTTGTAAAAATGTAAAACTAGAAAACGTGGGGGTTATGAACTCACAACTTGTGTTCCGTGCAATCTAGCCATTCCAATGTCCGATGTATTATATATAATCCCGACCTACAATACAAGTATCCTAAACCAATAAGAGACTAAGTTCTAAATAAATGTTTCTAGCATGCAATTTGGTCATGTATAATATTCACCCAACTAGCTAGACTCGATAGGAATACTTGCTGTGTCCCAAATGTTTTGACTTAACGAACCATTGGTGATATATCTTTGAATTTCATGAAATATATTTATAAAATATATAATATAGGTGATGCATGAGACCGTGATCCATTCTAGTACTCAACATTGAACTCAATGCTCCTATTTGTAAGATCATAATTTATATTAACCAGAAAAAAAAAATTGACATGACTAGTTTGCTAAACAAATATATATATATATATATAGGGGGCCGCTAGAATGAGAACCACCCCGAGTTATGAGAACCGCGAGAACCACACCGTACGGGGCGAGGTGGACCAATTTTTTTTTCGAAAACGTAGATTAGTATATCACAAACACATTCGTAAAAAAAAAAATAAAAAAAAAACGCCGTGTGGGTAGTTTTTTACACCACAAAAACGTGGTTTACGAGTTCCGTAAATTTACGGAACTCGTAAACCACGTTTTTGTGGTGTAAAAAACTACCCACACGGCGTTTTTTTTTAATTTTTTTTTACGAATGTGTTTCTAATACATGCACCTACGTTTTTGAAAAAAAAAATTGGTCCACCTCGCCCGGAATCAAGTGGTTCTCGCGGTTCTCATAATTCGGGGTGGTTCTCATTCTAGCGGTCCCCTATATATATATAGGGAGAAGATCATGCGAGAACCACCTCTTATTGCGAGAACCACGAGAACCAATGTGAACACAACAAAAAATGCCTAAAAATCACACAAAATTTTTTTTTTGAATTTTTTTATATTTTTTATAAAAAAATCGCTACTTTTCGAAGCAAAAAAAAAAATTTTTTTTTTTAAAATTTATTTTAAATTTTTTTTTTTTTTGGCTTCGAAAAGTAGCGATTTTAACATAAAAAATTCAAAAAAAAATTTTTTAGATTTTTTTAGGTTTTTTGGGGGTTTAGTTTTTAGCATTTTAGCTTGGGGGGTGGGGGGTTTAGGTTTTTTTAGGTTTTTTAGCTATTTTAGGTTGTGTTCACATTGGTTCTCGCGGTTCTCATAATAAATGGAGTTCTCGCATGAGCCCCTCCCTATATATATATAGGGGACCGCTAAAATGAAAACCACCTCCAGTTATAAGAACCATGAGAACCACTTATTAGCCCTTAAATCAACTTGATGGATGGATGAGATTAAAAGTAAGAAAAAATAATATTAAATAGTTTTTGTCTTATTATTTCTTTAATATTATAATCCAAAAGGGTAATTTAGTAAACTAACTCTTTTTTGTCTTTTTATCTTTATTGTTTTTTATTAGTTTTTTGTATTATTATATTACTTTTTATTTTTTAAACATAACTTTTTTATTAAAAAACATTTTAAAATTCAGATTTTTTAAACATTTTTTATACTTTTTACAATTTAAGTTTTACGTTAAACTTTTTACGTTTTACGTTTTTTTGGCGCGCCGTTTTTACGCCGGGTTTTTTCAAGCGTCGTTATTTTAACAGACCGTTTTTTTAAGTGCCGTTTTTTACGCGCCAAATTTTTAACGCCGTTTTTTTACGCGCCGTTTTTTAACGCCGTTTTTTCAACGCGCCGTTTTTACGAGCCAATTTTTTAACACCGTTTTTTACGCGCCAAATTTTTAACGCCGTTTTTTAACTCCGATTTTTACGCGCCAATTTTTTAATGCCGTTTTTTACGCGCCGTTTATTAACGCCGTTTTTTCAACGCGCCGGTTTTTTGTCGTTTTTTAAACTTTATACGTTTTACGTTATACTTTTAATACTTTTTACTTTTTAAGTTTTATGTTTAACTTTTTACGTTTTACGGTTTACGTTAAAAAAGTTTACATTTTACGTTAAAAATTTTAGGTTTTACGTTTTACGTAAAACTTTTTACATTTTACGTTTTTTACGTAAAACTTTTTACGTTTCACGTTTTTTACGAAAAACTTTTTACGTTTTACGTTTTTTACATTAAAATTTTTACATTTTACGTTTTACGTAAAACTTTTTACATTTTACGTCTTACGTTTTACGTAAAAACGTTTTACGTTAAACGTAAAACTTTTTACGTTTTACGTAAAACTTTTTACGCTATACGTTTTTACCACAAAAAGTTTACGATTTACGTTAAAAAAGTTTACGGTTAACGTAAAAAAAAGATTACGGTTTAACTTTTTTTTTTTACAAAAACTTTTTTACACAAAAATGAACGCACTCAGAAATCGCAAACTCGTGAGGTGTCTCAGATATATCGCTATCATCATCGACTAGGGGGAAAAAATAAAAAAAACAACATCAAAACAAAGTGTATCTCGAAAAAAAAAACGGGTTAAAAAAAAACGAAGTTTTGGCTCAGATTTTCCGAACATCAGAGGCTGCAAAGTGGGGTTGCGGGTTCAAAAACCTACCCTCCACCATCTTGCCGCGCCCTCGTCATCAAAATATGGGAGGTTTTTTTTTTTTTTTTTTTTTTGCATCATCATCGCCCCAACCCCCAAAACGGATCAAAACCCACATATTCAAACATTCAAAAGCACCTGATGAACATCATTCAAAACACATTCAACAGATTCAAACAGATTCACCAGATTCATGAAGCACCATATTCAACATAATCAAAGAAAACCCAGCAACAATAACAACCATACATGCTGTACATACCCAAAAATCAAATAAAAAATGAAACCCCAACAACAATAATGAACATCATTCAACAGAATCAAACCCACCAAAATGAACAGACCACTGTTTTTTACAAACCCACCAAAATAAATCAAAACCCACCAAATTTCAAGCAGAAAAAAAACCAAAAACTTTTTGAATCAAAGACCACAATCAAAACATAAACAAATCAAACCTTTGGGCAAATCATCAAGAATCAACAACACAGGAGGAGACCGGGACCTCCGCCGCTCACGGCGGCGCTGCCGCCGGCCCACCATCCAGCCATCGAACCACCACCACCAACCTTGAACCAACTAAACCACCACCGCCTCCGCCTCTGCACAACTCCCACCAAACCACCGCCCCCATCACCGCCTTCCGCCCCCTGCTCCTTCATTCTTTCTTAGAAAAACCCTAAACACCCACTGATCCAACATCTGCACACTCCTTCCATCCCGATTTCCCCTACAAACACAGAAAAATGGAGAAAAGTGGGAGAGAGTGCCGCAGAAGAGAGAGAAAGAGAGATTCGAAGTGGGGGGTGTGGCGGCGGATGAGGGTCTTCAACATCGACTGTAACCGCCGGAGTAGGGGGTGTGGCGGAGGGGCTCTGGGTTGTCGCCGGGGCTGGGTTTTTTCTTTTGGAGAGATGAACAACAGGAGAGAGAGAGAGAGGTTTAAAAAGGTGAGAGATAAAGGGTGTCTGACAAATATAATTGAGGAGAGAGGGTGTGATAAATGACATTTGGTGTTAAAAGACCAAAATAATCTTTTGAGTGGCAAACTCTCATTGGTTGAAAGTGGTTCTCATGGTTCTCATAACTGGAGGTGGTTTTCATTCTAGCGGCTCCCTATATATATATATATATATATATATATATATATATATATAGAGTGGGGATCCTACGGAAAGTGTGTTTTTCCTAAAAAGTGTAAAAAGTCATAAAACATAATAATTTCAGACATAAAACACACCTAAAACTCACAAATAATAGAATGAATATTACTAAAACACCATATTCAAACTCTAATAGTCCATAAAAACTTCAAACACACCATCGTAGAACTATGAATATAAAACACACAATGCTAAACAACATAAAACACAATAATATTTGTCATTCCACAATCAGAGCCTTAACATCTAAAACACAACACAAAACCCACATACATGATGTTTTAAGTAATCTTCATCATATTATTTGTGGGTTTTTGGTGTGTTTTATGGTTGACATTATGGTGTTTTATGACTTTTTACACTTTTTAGAAAATTTGGACTTTCTGGCCAACTCCTATCCTATATATATATATATTTAGAAAAATAATCCTAAAGGATCCATCGTGCCTTTGAATTAAAAGCCGGAAGTGATTTTATGCCGAGTGATCATATACGAAACTACTCGAGAAGCAAATGTATAGTTTTATCGGGCTCCGTCTAAATTAGTAATTTTTCATAAAAATATATTTTATATATACTAGTGGGAGAGCCCGCGCTTCGCAGCGGGGGAACCGTCTAAATTAGTAATTTTTCGTAAAAATATATGTTTATATATACCAGTGGGAGAGCCCGCGCTTCGCAGCGGGGAAAGATGGATGATTTTTAACCAAATTAGATAGAAAAAAGCACTACTCAACGAAAATTTTGTATAAGAAAAAACAAAACCAAAAGTGAGCTTCAATTTAGGCTCAAAATTGATTTAAGCCGACTCGATTCGAGCTTTTAACAAGTCCATATTAACATTAACTTGCTCATATGCGACTTGACTCGGTACATTCACCCTAAAATTTTATATTTAAAGAAAACTTTTAAAAGTTACACATAAAAAGTGAACTGTTAAACAGATACATGAGACCTGAGTGAGTCAAGAGGTAAGCATTTTATAAACAAATAAAAATGTTCATAATTTTTTAGTCAGACGTGTTTGTTCTTGTGACTGCCACAAAACACAATCTGTAACTATTTTATAAACAAAAGCCGATTAGCCATCTCTTTTTTTTGCTTTGTTCTCTCCGTTTTCTCGTGAAGTCTTGAGGAACGTTCTCACGCTGCAACAACTTTCAAAGGTGAATTATTTGTTTCTTGTTTTATGTCTTTGTTTATTGCATTCTCCCCACCTCACCATCATACCAAGCCAGAACAAAGAAATTCAGAGCTGGAGCAAGTAAAATTCTAACGAAAGTATCATTAAACTGATACAATATCAGACGGAAAAAAGATTGCCCTTCATGCTTTTCCAACTCATTCGTCTCATACTTTTGCAGCCGCTTCTCAACTTCACCATCAGCAAGACCAAATTTGCATCCACCTGGTAGTTTTGTTCACCTGCAAGATCAATCAACTTGTTACCATAATGATCCGGATCACACACATAACAAAAGTCAGGGGGGCAAAGTATCTAAAGATCCTAA
Organism: Helianthus tuberosus; assembly: GCA_030545235.1. Lineage (NCBI taxonomy): Eukaryota > Viridiplantae > Streptophyta > Magnoliopsida > Asterales > Asteraceae > Helianthus > Helianthus tuberosus. The sequence goes on from CM060430.1 coordinate 90,342,069, forward strand.
AAAAACATTACTTTTACAAAAAAATATATAATTAAAAAGGTGGACTATAGCAAAGGCAATGACAAATGAAAAGAAACAAGATTTACCCAAAGTAGTATACCTTTTTTGCTTCACAATTTTCTTTACCGCACATGAGGAAGAATTTCCTTTTGAAGTATATCACAGGTACCTATGAATTAAAGGGGTTATAAATACAAAAGGTAAAATAACAATAAAAAGTTAAAAACTTGATTATCTAAGACACTAATAACTAATATTATACTTTTTTGACACCAACAGTGGACCCCTTTTTCCAATGTACTGCAATTAGAGAGGGTAAGATTGATGACCTATTATATACGATGATCAGGAAACCGTTCACACATATATAAAACAAGAAGCGAAAGAGTATTGGCAAATTCATTATTCCTGAGAGCACGCATGAGTACGTTACCTTCAGTGGTGGCAACTCGACGGGATTGGAGGTTCGTTAGAGGCGTTCTGACAGAGGAACCACCGATTCCGACTAAGATGTGGTTGCCGGTAGAGCTGTCATCACGGATTATGATTGTTAGAACCATATCACCACAGGCACCATCCACTCAGCGGTGGCAGATGAAGGATGCGAATGGCAGAAGCATAAGCTAGCATTACAAAAAATTGTCCAGTTTTCAGTTTTGAGGGGAAGCGAGAGATCTAAAACGTCTTGATAACATTATTTTTTATTTTTTACTAATAAAATCAAACAAACTTTTTTTTTTGTTTTAAGTCAATCCAACCTGGCCCGTACAAAAATTACCCATTTTGAGTCGTTTCCCAACTCGCCCAGCCTACCCAATATGCCACCTCTAGTAGAGAATCTTAGAGAAAATGGAACGGCAACTTACCATTGGTAGTCGTATATGTATCTAACGAACGGATCTTCTTATGATGTTTCACCCTTCCAGGAAAACAATGGCATGTCTGTCGATATAATTCTTGACCAGACAAATCAATATTCAATGCATTTCCATCACTATTTCTTATCATTCTCGCTGCTGCTTTTCTCTGACAAGTACGCAACCCATGGGACCCACCGTCAGAGACATTGTTAATGTTTTCAGATAATTTGTTGTTGTTCTTGTTGGACAAAAGCTTGTTTCCTCTAGCACAACTGAATAATCTAAACGACAATTTCTTAATTTTTGGATTATCCGAATAACAGATCCGAATCTCAACATTACAGCCCAATGCAGCTTGTAACGCACTTGCAATCAGTTTCCATGATTTCTCAGCTTTTGATGCATGATTCGAATTTTGGAATTCAAGTTCAACTACAGCCAATCCTGTGTACAAAAACAATCTCAGAATTTGGGTCAGTTACATCTTACGTGATAAAAGAAAGATTATAGAGTAAAATACCCTTTTTGTCCTTGAGGTTTGGTCAGTTTAGCGACTTTCGTCCAAAAGTTTGTTTTTCGGCATCAAGATCCAAAAGGTTTGAAATCTTGTCATTTTCATCCGGCTCGTTAACTCCATTCATTTTTCTCCGTTAAGTCAGGGGTAGTTTAGTCTTTTTTGTTAACTTAAAGGGCAATTTGGTCTATAGAATTCGGTCAGGGGTATATTAAATGCTTGTACATAAAGTGAAAAAGACCGAATTGCCCTTGAAGTTAACAAAAAAGACGAAAATACCCGATTTAACGGAGAAAATGGCAAGAATTCAAACCTTTTTGGATCCAGATGTAAAAAAACAAACCTTTTGACGAAAGCCGCAAAACTGGCCAAACCTCAAGGACGAAAATGGCATTTTACTCTAAAATAAAATATTACCTTGGTGAAAACAAACAGAAGCTAAGTTCCCATGTCGTTTAAGGAAGTTACTAAGCGAAAACTATTTGCATAATTCCATAGATCTACTCCATATCAACTCAAGTGCTGCTTTGTCTTTCAACATTTCTGATTCACATCCATTGTTGTGGTTGCATAGAGATAGTACAAGATGTTTTAAGCTCTCATCAGCAGAAACTAATATAGAAACGAGAGACGTTTAAGTATCAATAATTTATGACATATGTTTTAAATCTATGTACAACATTTATAGTTTTATACCTCTTGGGTGTTCTGATCTTACACACAAACTTGAATCATTCGGGTTGAACGGTGGTGTGGAGCTCAACTGTAATAATGCAACAGTGAGCCATGTTGTTTGGTTCCTAGATGCTCTCAGTTGTTTTTCGGTTTCAGATAGTATTTTTAAAGCATTATTAAGTTGTTGCAATTCAGATTCAGCTAAAATAAACAAAAAAGGTAGTTAATATAGGTTTGAACTTCGAAACATGATATGGTAAATGAAAACATATTGTAGTGATAAAATATACTTACAAGTATGTCTTTCGAAAAACTGTCGTTTAACCTCAGAAGCGTCATCCTGAAATTTCCCAGCAAGAATATCCATAATAAGATTCGCTAATTGCAAAATTAGTTGCATAGGATCGATTCTTGATCTCATTAAATCCCGGGCACGTTTAACTGTATTTGAAGTGTCGGATGATAAAGCCAAAGCTAGTAACTCAAGCAATTCTTCATCAGAAACAATACCAATCTGCAACGGTACAAAAAGAAAACAATAATAAAATCTTGTTACACAAAAGAACAAGTGTAAAGTTATAAAATATAAAATCACTCACCAATTTATATGTCAGTGACATGGTGATTCTTTTCCCAAGCAAACTCAATTGCTCTAAAGTCATCTCTGCGTCTCTTAGAGATCCGTTAGATCGTGTAGAAATGAACTCCAACGCGGCTTGATCGTAATCAAATCCCTCTTCTAAACAAATTTTCACCAATCTCTGAACGGTATCCGCTTCGCCAATCATTAAAACCTGGAACCTTTGAGACATGGGTATGACGCCACGTGGCAGCTTGCTGAGGTTGGGAGTGATCATTACGAAAACAATGTGACGTGATACTTCTTTAAGGCAATTCACAAGAGTTGACCATGTAGACCCGTGCATTAGCTGGCACTCGTCAATTATAAAAACCTTAAAACTTGAAGAAACCGGTGGGAGCATGGCATTTTTCAAAAGATATCTAAGATTTTCCGCCTGATTCATGCTAACAGAATCAAGTTCCCGAACATCCCGACTTCGAGCCGCGAAAAACAACGTGCATTCTTGGCAATTCCTGCACGGTTTTTTCTTGTCGGGTGATAAACAATTCAAAGCGGCTGCGAAAATTCTTGCTGCAGAATAATAAACAATTCAAAGTAAACTACAAGTCATAGCAAATGAATCATGAATAATATACCAATTATCAGTATTATTTAATATAAAATCTCACCTGCATCTGATGTTCATCTTTACTGTTTATAAAATGGTCAGCTTTAAGTCCCTCAATGGCTTCTTTCTCCTTAGCAGGGGAAGTACTAAAAACAGTAACTTCAGCTCCAAAATCCTTAGCCATCTTCACAGCAACATGATCAAGCCCACCGAGACCAACCACACCTACTTTCGTACCAGGCTTGTCCAATCCAAAGTACTTGAGAGAGCTATAAGTTGCGACCCCAGCACATAGCAAGGGTGTACCGGAATCAAGTGGCAAATTCTCCGGCCAACGGAGTACAAAATGCTCATCTGCAACCATGTGATCGGAGTACCCACCGTACATCTGTGTACCATCAAAGTTGGTGAAACCATAAGTTTGTACCCGCTTAGGGCAATACTCTTAAATTTGGGTACAGGATCAGAGAGACAAATACAAACGGGATTCACAAATTCTTTCTATTAATTGTTGTGAATTAATAAAACTATAACACTCAAGGAATATAAATATTAGAAACAATCTAATTCTACTAATTACAATTTACTGGGTTGTCTACTCAAGTTTTGCTTTCTTTCTTTTTCTAATAAGGGCATGTTTGGCTAAGCTTTTTGAAACAACTTATTGATTTATTGGCTTTTTGAAAAGTCATAAGCTTCAAAATGATGTTTGGCAATGAGGGTGTATGTGAGGGGGAAAAGCCAATAAGTCAATAAGTCACTCCATACTGACTTTTCCAAAAAGTCAATAAGTTGTTTTGAAAAGCTTAGCCAAACATGTCCTAAAATAACAAATCCAAAAACCAACTGGAGTTTCCAAATAAGAAACAAATTAAATGAGCATTATATTGAAAAGTTGGTGTGCAAATCAGATAAGGATTCAAGTTTAAGAGTATACCTTCCATTGAGTATGTTTTGTATCTTACCTCAACAGTTGCGAACCAACTTGATTAGGTCCAAACTCACTGGAGCAGTCACATGAGTCCATTGTTCGTCATCGGAAGATGCACAGCTCCCGATTGAAACTTCCACATGACCGTCTAACAACCGCCAAGCATGCGGACTTCCCTTCATACACTTAAAAGAAATATATGAGACTTATCCAAGCAAAACCTGAAGACATGAGTTTAGTGATAAAATGGTTTGTTAAGGTTTTTAAAAGAATTAGAGATTTCAAATAACCGAGTTCCCATACCAGTTTTTATGGCTTCAATGAATTCCAAAGCTTTGCGATTAAACCTATAACTTGGACCATATTTGTAGGAACCGTTACGCATGCAGTAAGGCCGGAGGGTGTGGGGGGCGCCACCCTCGCCCTGTCAGCATCTATAGCGCCGTGGGCGCTATACACCCACACCGCCTGAATTAAGTTGGGGCGCTATAGGTGGCTCGCGAACATGATAACGAGCAGAAAACACACAGATCGAGGCCCCCTTTACTTTTTTGACCGTTGAACGGTCAGATTTAAAAAAAAAAATTGTTTTTCAAATTCAAAGTTTATAAATACTCTTCCATTTCTCCATTTTTTCCATCTCATTTCACCCATTTTCTCTCAAATTTTTATACAATACGCTAATTTTTTTTAAACCCCTCTCTACAATGTTTCCCAACAACCCAAACCCATGGGACCCGAACCATACGTACTGGCAAAACAACGAGCAAGAGGACCGGTATCGCCGAGACTCGCGTACGGGTGAGGTTGGATATTACCCAATGCCACCAACAACCCCAACTTCTCCTCATCCCATCACTCAACCGATGGCTAGTTTTTTTGGGTAGTATTCTCAACCCCAGTTTTTTCCCTCAAACATACCCCAACACATTCCTCAAAACATACCCGAAACCCAATCCATACCCGATACCCAGACCGAATCCGTTCCCGAAACCCAAGTCGAACCCTCTTCTAGAAAAAAAAGAAACCATAAAAAGAAGGTTGAGTCCGAGAAACGTGCTACCAAAAAGGTCGAATATTGGACGCCTACGGAAGAGTTCGAGTTGACAAAAGCATGGCTCGACGTATCGGAGGACGAGATTGTTGGTAAAATTTACACACCTTTACAAAAATATAGTTTTGTAAACTTATTTTTTAAATCAAACATATACCTTTGTAAATATATTTTTTTTATAGGTGACGACCAAGACATAAAGGTTTTTTGGAACCGTATTCGTGACAAGTTTTTCACCGCCATGGGTCGCTGCGTATATCGACGACCCGACTCTATTTCGGGAAAATGGGGCGCAATGAGGACGAAGATTAGCAACTTTAACAACATTCATACTAATCTCGTCAACAACACTCGAAGGAAAAGCGGTGCGAGCGATGTGGACGTGATGACCCAAGCTGTAATGCCCATATTTCTTATTCCAAAAAGTATTATTATTTACAAAATTCGGGCATGACCCGTTCGTATAATGAACGATTCCCTGTGAGAACTTAAACATGACGCGGCGGAAAATATGAGCCCAAAAATTTTCTTTCTTATTTAGACCCATTACTTATTTAAAAGCTCAAATACAAATGATAAACATTTACAAAAAAAAGGGATTAACAATAACCACATTTAAGTAACGCTTCAAGACAATACATAAATCAGACTATGTGGTCGTTCTTCCCGTACAATCTTTAATTTGGGGCTCGATCAATGCATGCTTATCTTCGATGGTAGTGGTAGAGATACGTGTAATACCTGTGAACATCACATACAACTTAACCATTAGTCATTGACAACGTTATACAACATGATTCTCATATAATCTAATGGTGAATAACATTTAACAATGAAACTTTGATTTATTTAACTATCCTCTCGTATTTTCTTATTCAGAGTTCGACTTCGATACTTCAAGAACCCGGTGTTCATATACCTGCAATACATTTCAATCTCAAACACACCATTAGCAATCATTAATGCTCGAACATAATGAAACCATTCCGTACCATTCCTTTATACATTTATAACATTTCGCATTCACAAACGTATACATTCCTAATTTTTACGTGCATTCATAGCAACCACTTCCTACATACATATATATATTTTTTTTTCAGCCCCTTCAACCGGCCGGGTCGGGTTAACCACCCGACCGTGTCAGCTAACCATATATTTTTCACAGAACCTTCACCCGGCCGTGTCAGCTCACCACCCGGCCGTGTCAGCTCTGCACTTTTCCCAGCCATTAATTCTTACCGAAACGGACATAACTCTCTCATTTTTTATCCGTTTTACCCGATTCTTTTTCCTACGCGCCCGTAATTTAATTACGGATCTGTTTATCACTTCGGGTCGCATCAAAAGCTGATTTATAAGCAAACAGGTTATAAACCCCTTTATACATTATTTGACCTGTCTAATTCTACTAGTTTACTTTCATTATAAACAACTCCTTTGTTATACTAAAATAATACTTACCTCAATACTTCTCATTCATTACATGATTCTTGCATATTTTTCTACACATAAATATTAAATACTACGTACATACTAAGAAGTGAATTGGAATCACTTACATCGTGCGTCCGAGTTTGTGCATAGCTTCTTTATTTACCCTTGATCCGTTAGCCTTCCATTCTTGAGTCCATGTCAATTGGGATTCTTATCATTTCAAGTCATTACGTCCATATCATAGTTAGTATGCATGTTCGTTCATATCACATCCATTCCTAGCTCTTAGCTACATAGACTTTCATTAGTCAAGCTTATCATGCATATGAATTGAACCGACTCGGCCGTGTCAGCTCACCACCCGGCCGTGTCAGCTCTGCACTTTTCCCAGCCATTAATTCTTACCGAAACGGACATAACTCTCTCATTTTTTATCCGTTTTACCCGATTCTTTTTCCTACGCGCCCGTAATTTAATTACGGATCCGTTTATCACTTCGGGTCGCATCAAAAGCTGATTTATAAGCAAACAGGTTATAAACCCTTTATACATTATTTGACCCGTCTAATCCTACTAGTTTACTTTCATTATAAACAACTCCTTTGTTATACTAAAATAATACTTACCTCAATACTTCTCATTCATTACATGATTCTTGCATATTTTTCTACACATAAATATTAAATACTACGTACATACTAAGAAGTGAATTGGAATCACTTACATCGTGCGTCCGAGTTTGTGCATAGCTTCTTTATTTACCCTTGATCCGTTAGCCTTCCATTCTTGAGTCCATGTCAATTGGGATTCCTATCATTTCAAGTCATTACGTCCATATCATAGTTAGTATGCATGTTCGTTCATATCACATCCATTCCTAGCTCTTAGCTACATAGACTTTCAGTAGTCAAGCTTATCATACATATGACATGAACCGACAACCACAATATTCAACATTCACTCACTCAAATTTATTATCATACGTACGTACACATAATTGTTCTAACACATATACATGATTCTTTAAAATCTCATATACATATTCATAAGTCTAATCATGCCACTCACATATTCGTTGACTTTTTAGAAAGTCAACGGTTATACCTACTTATTCCCAACTTATGAACACACACACAATTATCTTGATATGATAGACTACTTGTAGTATCGTCATACACATTTCATATATTCATGTTATGTGGTACATACAACTACATGATTACTTGATTTTATCTCCGATGTTCACAAGATCAATTTTACACATAGTAACGCTTTAACACACCTTAACAACTGTAAACATTCACCCGAAGCAATATTTAGTGTTTAGTAAATTGGTGATTAGAAAATCATATGTTTTAAGTTCATAAAACACATTATTTTCATTGCTGCATTTTTCACGCAGCAGCTGTTCGGGGTCACTTTCCCCCTTTTTAATCACATAATCTGACTTCGACTTTCAAATAAGAATTGTAATATGCGAAACAAGTTTTTCAACGATATAAGGCTCGTTGTCTAACTCCTAATAACGAATGAGATACGGCCTTTACAAGATGACTATCTAGGGCTGTCAAAAGTGACGAATTTACTAACTTTTTAACACAAACTTGAATCAATTCAAGTTTCATGTAGGCATTTTATCAAACACTTGGAGTGCGTACACCGTCTAATGCACAATGTACAACTAAATCATGCTTTCATTCCTATTTCCTATCTTCATTCATCATCACCACTAAAAATTACATAAATTTCATACCATCTTTCAATCTAACCTATAATTATGCATCCCACACCAACTGGTTCATCATATTTACACAAACTTCATTCTTACAAGATCATCATATATCATCATACTACATTGAACGAGTGGGTTTCATCCCAAAATATCAATTTACTTAAAGTCTTGCACAATTCGTCTTTCATGTGATGATTCTAACATATAATCATACCTAATTTCATGAAATTTCCTAGATTGATCATAACCCACTTTATTCAAGATCATCAAATCATAAAATTTAACTTACTTGATTGTGAAGAACACATAGAAGATCGAAAATCTTGATACATGCATCCTATACATCTTTAATTTCCTTATCAATTGGCTGATTCATGATGAACAAGGGTTTCCCCTTGTTCTTCTTTTGTCTGGGCGACACTCACACACATCAGTGTGTGAGTTTTGGTGTTTTAATTGGTTTTTATTTATTTCATCTTTCATAATGCCCAAAATAGTCCCTCAAGTTTCTAATTGCTTATAAATGAGATTAAACTCATTATCTTGTCATTTAATGACCATCACACTAACTTGGTTACTTTTCATGATTTAATTGTCAATACTTCAATTACTAGCACCTTATTTACTTTCATATGGTAAAACTTACATTTACCACTTTCTTTTATAAAGCATTAACAATAAAACATTATATTATGACTTTTAAAAATTTCGGGGTGTTACAAGTCTACCCCCCTTAAAGAAGGTTTCGTCCCCGAAACCTCATTCATTTCTTCTATAACACATCTGGTTATATTTTTCGTTTGTTCATTCATTCGGGTTACATTGGAAGACTTACATAAGTATGTTGTGAGAAATTGCCATTAGTCACACATCCCCTAATCCATAATTTGAAACTAGCATCCCGACATACATTCATACCTATCAAGATTTTCAACTCTTGTGAAAACCAATCCTTAGTTATTATTGTTTTTACTTATGTATCGATTCATTTCATTCATGATGCATATCGTAGGCTTTTGATTTATCAATTTATAACACTTTAACTTTCTACTCTATGAATCGTGTCCAAAGGCCAATCCATGATATTCATCATTGTTGACTTTTAAAACTTTTAAAAAGTCAACTGCCCTACGTAATATACCTTCTATTTATGAACATGAAATCATTATAAAACAATAGACAATAGTATTATTACCTTTATAAGGGAACACCAACCAATAGTATGCATTCATTGAACTACATCCCGAGTGTATCCCCTTTCACATATTCATGTACATACAAATGTGTCCCCTACATTCTTCACATATACTAGTTCATACTACTTATACCTACCATGGCCCAATATACATTTCTGCGTATAATTTCGTTCACTCAAACGCATTCAACACATCATACTTATTCATGCATATAATCATCTGACAATAGATCTATGTTAGTGCATTACGTCTATTGACTTCGTCTTGTATCATGATTTAGAATAGAATAGGTTAGATTATTCAGTGCACGAGGTTCGAGGAAAAATTGATAGAGGGATAGCATGTGATTCCGCTTATATAGACCTTGTCCATAAAAGCGAAATCATAAAGTTGCTGATTTCGCTCATATGGTTTGTCCATATAAGCGAAATCACATCACCTATATATAGTGCACTTGATGTTTCATTCGGTACGCGACCTTCAGATCTGTAACGAGGTGCTGCTGAATTTCTGTCAGGTTGTAATAGATGTTAAAAGCAATATAATTGACAAATTAAAGATTAACAAGCTGTGTTCGTGTCTAGTTCTCTGATTCCGCCTTTGAACTGGACTTAAACTCTTTTGAGAAAAAAGGAGGTTTTGGTTGAAAGATTTGAATATTTCATGTGTCAAAAGGATGAAACGTTGGATGAGTTGGAAATACGGTTTAAAATTTTAATGGACAGTTTGAGAAACAAGAATATTAGAATATCAAATGATGAACAGATATCGAAATTGGCAAATGCATTACCTGCTAAATGGGATAAATTCTTGGTTGAGCTAAAAAGGGAAGATTTTTTTCAAGAACTTTATCCAAAACAGTTTTTTAATGAGGTTAATGCAGAGTCTCGTAAGGAATATAAGAAAAAGAAGGAAATTTTGACTGAAATGGAAAAGAATTTACAAAAATTGGAATTGGATGTAATTACTGAAATTGATAATAGAATTCGTGTATGTCTTGCAACAAAGAGTATTCTGAAATATGATATTAAAAGGAAATGTTATATTGATGAAAGTATGAATCCTTTTGATTTCGTTAAACTCTTTTGTGCAGGAACATATAAGATGGAAACAAAGGATATTCCAAAGAACGAAGAATCTTTGAAGCTTGGATCTTCAAGTTCAGAATCAGTGTGCTCTAAATGTGACAACTTTAAGGCTGAAAATGACAAACTTTTGGAGGATGCGGAAAGTTTGACATTGGAAGTCAAAAAGTTGAAGGATGAGAAGCAAGCTGATATTAACCAGATTCTTATGTTGCAGGGAAATTGTGAAAAGCTTAAATCTGAAAATGTTAAACTGTTAAATGACTTGAACAGTTTGACATTGGAAAACAAAGTTTTGAAAGAAAAAGAAAAAGAGTTTAAAAATGAAAAATTAAAAATTGAAAATGATTTCAAAAGTCAATTAAAGATTTTAGAAGATGAGAGAGATGTTTTTGGTAAAAATAATCTCGAAAAACAATGTGCGATAAATTCTCATCTTGATAAAATCATTCGGCTTGAAAAAGAAGCTGAAATTGCTCGAAATAAAATTAACGAGTTTGAGAATAAATTGAAAGGTTTTGTGAATTCTACATCACATGTTTGTCCAAAACCAATCAATTATGTTCCAATAAGTGACAATGTCACAAATTTTGACAAAGTCAAAATTGAAGATTGTGATGAAATATCTGATGATGAAAAAGAAAAGAAAAGAAAATTAATTTTAGATTTACAAGAAAAATTTAAAAATACTGTTTTGCAATCTACTGAAACAGGAAAATGTTCTAAACAAAAACCTGTTAAGAAGAGTGTAGAACAGAAACAAAAAGTTAAAAATTTGAAAAATTTTAAAATTGAAAATAAAAGCTCATCAGATAAGTCATCCAATCATTATCAAAAATCACAAAAATCTAAAATTGAAAACTCACAAAATGTTGGTAATAAGTGGTGCAGGTTTGACCACAGTGCTCAAAGGACAAATCATGCTTACAGGAGGAGTTATGATTACCACAAATCTAAACAATGTTATGATCTGAATATGTGGTTTGAAGATGGTAGATGGTACGATAACAGAGTGTGCTACACCTGTGGTGTTACAGGACACATTGCTGTTAACTGTCAGAATTGGAATTTTGAAACACGAAGATGCTATAATTGCCATATCAGAGGACATATTGCCAGAGATTGCCCAAGGAGATCGATGGGAAGATCAAGGGTTGAATCTCAGAGAACGATAAAGAAACCAGTCAATGTCAAGTCCAAAGAACAAAAGGTTCTAGAACAGAAAGTGAAGCTTTCGCAGGGGCAAAAAGACAGACTGAGGAAAAAGAGGAAGAAGGCAAGAGAGTATTTGGAGAAGATTTTGTCTTCGGGTTCACCAGTTGGTTCGAATAAAAGTTCTGATGAATCGATTCACTCGACTGCAAAGCCAAGCAAATCGAATTCTTCAGATGCAAATCTGAAGACAAATAAGAGGAAAAAGAAAGTTATTGGCAATGAATCTGGCTCATTCAAGTCAGACAAGCCAAGTTCGGGTAATGAATCTGATTCCACAAAATCAGAGGAGCCACAAGTTGAGGTAAAAAAGGAAGAGACAGTTCCGTTAATGAATGATGAGAACTTTCCACCATTACAAGCCGCAAACCTAAAATCAAAAGGTGTTGATGCTGGAAAAATGTTTAATAGCAATGTTAAACATATTTTTAGCAAGATGGTTGATGGTAAGGAAAAAGGAGTGAAAGAGTTTTATGAAGAAAAGAGAAAAGCTCAAAATGCACCTAAGGCTGGTCAGGCTTGGGTGTCAAAATCTGTTGGTTGAATTCCTGACTTGCCGGAGCTTCCAGGTTGGTAAGTGTGAAGCAGGTATCGGCATCATTCTTGAGAAATTCACAGGATGGTAACTGTGATATTTCGTCTTACATGTGGTAAATCAGGGACATTAAGTTGTACTTGATTTCCTACAAGTGTTTGTGTTGATAGTATTCTTATAATGTTAGATTTACAAAATGGTTAAAAGAGAACAAGGTGATGAGATGACCCCGAACCCACAAGTCATGGGTAAACAAACTAATTTTTCCGGAAAAACCATTCTGATTAAAACAAACTTAAGTGTTTTGAAATCATTATGGGAAAATAGTTTGTTGTAAGGGGGAGTTTTGATTGTATACGCCGGAACCCTCACGGCTGAACAAACATGATTACTTTCATCGGATTGAAAAACGGTTTTCAAACTGTTAAGATCAATGTGTTGTAAATCATGGGGGTATGTTAGATTTTCTGCAAATCAGTACACTTTTAGCAGAAAATGGATGGCGAGACAAAGCTATTAGTATTGGTTGTCAAATTTTCTTTATATGATTTTGCATTTTAGGGGGAGTAATATTGTTAGAAAATACAAAAACATTTGAAAATTTGAAAAAGTCAAAAACATGATAAAATTCAAAAATTGAGTTTTTGCGTAAAAAGAGGAAATGATAGTACATCAGTAGACAGTTACAGTACGCTAAAGAATTGGATAGTTTAAATGTGTTAAACGATCTCACTGTGGATGTGTCGATAGGTTTTTATACATTTAGTAAACTTTTTCGGGATATAAACCTAAATTCAAACTTACTTATTTTGTGGGGAACACTACTTGGATATATAGGTAACTCCTGAAATCTCGTTTGAAAGGTCTCATAATCTGATATACTAGGTCTTTATACTCAATGATGTCTGGGGTATTATTCCGGGACTTCTGCTGAACGGTAGTTCTGACCTAGTCCTTGGATAATACTTTCTGCAAATGCTTGAAACATAGCATTAAACCCTCAGCATGCCGATGAAACAATAAAATTGATAGTCGCTGCTGTTGTAGCTAAAAGATCCTCTAAAGGGGACATTCCGAAAAGTCGAAGCTGATATCTCTCTGCGTATACGGAAGTATCGACCTGAGATCCCTCGGCCCTCGCATACCTAATTTATATACAGATATCATTGTAGTATACTCACCTGTAAGACTGATTATTGGGATTCTGGATACGGGAGTATATTCAAGAGGTGGGACACATGAATAGGTTTAAGTTCTTAATACACCTAATTCGTATCCTGAATCAGTTGAACTTTGTGTGAAAATTTAAGTGGACAAGTATATCGACAATCTAAGTGAATTGTTTAATTCTTAAGTGTAACTAAGCTCAACGGTACTTGTGACTTGTCGAAAACTGATATGATCCTCTGACGCATACTCAAACAAAAATATTGTTTGTAAATATGTTTGTACATATTTCTTTACTGCTTTATATTTTCAGAAAATACAAAAAGATTTTGATTTCTGCTTTATTTTCGACAAACTGATATCTGAAATGCTGAGTTTCAAAATTTAAGTATGCTGATTGTGTTTCTGAAAATAAAACAAGTTCATTAAATTGAAACTTGATTTAAAATCAAAAATTTCAAAAACAGTTTGTGATTTCTCCAAGGTCATTAGTTTGGACTTGGATGATTAACTGTGAGGAATTTGGATGCTTATACTGTTATAGAGCTAGTTTCCGATTTGATTCGATGAAACTGCCAAATTCATGAAAATTGTTTGTTTAGAATGTTTGAGTGAGCTAGGTTACAATTCCTGGATAGTTGAAATTTGAAATGCTGTTACTCATAAATGTTTGAGAAGTTGCAGATAGTCCAGATTACGATCCCGAGAGCAGAGTCTAAGGGGGAGTCTGAAGACAAGCTTGAAGCAAAGAGGAGCTTGTAGATGGAAAGCTAGGTGTCGATCCCAAAGCACGGAAGCTTGACGAAAGGGGGAGCCTGAAGCTGATAGGAGAAGAGAAAGATTGTTGGATGCTTACAATGTTACAACTTGAAAGAAAAGACAAAATGATCAAGACTGAAGAAGGTGTCTTAACAGAGAATAGTCACTGAAGACTTCGTCAATATCCGAGGGGGAGTCTGTTAGTGCATTACGTCTATTGACTTCGTCTTGTATCATGATTTAGAATAGAATAGGTTAGATTATTCAGTGCACGAGGTTCGAGGAAAAATTGTTAGAGGGATAGCATGTGATTCCGCTTATATGGACCTTGTCCATAAAAGCGAAATCATAAAGTTGCTGATTTCGCTCATATGGTCTGTCCATATAAGCGAAATCACATCACCTATATATAGTGCACTTGATGTTTCATTCGGTACGCGACCTTCAGATCTGTAACGAGGTGCTGCTGAATTTCTGTCAGGTTGTAATAGATGTTAAAAGCAATATAATTGACAGATTAAAGATTAACAAGCTGTGTTCGTGTCTAGTTCTCTGATTCCGCCTTTGAACTGGACTTAAACTCTTCTGAACGACTCAATCGGGTCAAACAACGATCCAACAATCTACTTGCAAACGAGCTTCGTCCCTTCGTACAAATAACATATTTTAACACATTTGTAGGTTCAAGTTCTATTCACATATGGGTTTTAGAGTCTAAGGCGAGCTTTCATGTTAAACCCGCCGCAATTTACGGCCATAATCCGTGTCTTATGGTTACTACTTGCTGGTTAAACTCATTTCATGGTTTACTTATTAGGGACTAGCATTCATACAGCTCGATGACATTAAGTTCGAGTTGAAATTCATTCCTTGGTCGACCTATAAGAGTCAAACCTTCCTTTTCATGTCACATTTTGTGCTATCAATAATTCATACAGAAGTTCAATCATAGCATAAAATTTTATATTCATATATTAAATAATTTGCTAACCTTACTTCCTTGGCGCAGTACTTGAACATGCAGCAACGAGCCGGTCCTCTTTGTCACCACCCATACCATGTTTCGGATTGACCTCATTCATCCGTGTGACGAGCTTTCGCTTATGAACATTCTTTCACTGACCTTACTAGGACTATCACATCCTGGTTCCTTATTCATATATTAATACTTTCTCAACTCCTTCGTAGAACATTGATGCATTCCACCTGTACAAAACAGGTCTATACGTGACCATTTCTTAACATATCATTTTAGTTGTTTGACCCATTCACGATGGTTCAATACATAACTGTTCTTCCACAATTCTTTAACTTATTTATCAACTTCTGCAGTTTGACTTTTCAAAGTCAACCTGCCACTTCTTTCTTTTTATGAATACACATAACGAAGTACATGTTTGTACTTCTTGTCAATTCAAGCATATATTTAATTTCATCGCTTTATGCTTTAGTGCTCCTCACGTACACTTGTCCTTTCCATTAAAGCTTAGGTCTTTCGCCCGGGTCGTAACCCGTCATTCACTTTGACTCTCTAGAGTCGAGTATCAACATATTTCACACTTGTAATTTATCCAATATTTATTTCTTACGACTACAACTTCTTGCCACATCAACCGTTTTCGATGTTTCATACCTACTTAATGGACCAAACTAATCTATCCATTCTTTTATTACTTCTTTTATTATTAACAATTCATCTTCATTCGGCTTCTCAAGAGTCAAACTACAATCACCTTTTTACCTGCTTTTTATTACTTGCTTTATTACTTATCATTATATTTCGTTTGACCTTCGGAAGTCTACTTTGTAAATACAATCTTACATATGCCTATCGATTATTCTATCCTGACGCATCCATCTCTAGTCGAGTCATAAACTCCTATTAAATGCATAACTTATATACATATCTGGCACAAGTCGAAATCCATTGACTTGTTATCCATATTTTGCTTGACTATTTCCTTCCAGTTTGTGACATTACATTTCCGTACATCATGCTCACCTACAATTAAATAACTTAACCATTTCAAACATTAAATACCTGGTTCAAATGGTACTCACAATTTGACCCGCATAACTCATTTATCCTATCAACCATCCTTTCATACAATACTTGAGAGTAATTATATTCATATATTTACATATATATAAGTTCAAAACATAGCAATAATAATATCCGCTTCACAAGGAATATTTACTCGTTCTGTCTATAATTATTAAAAATTTTGAGCCATTCACTCTTGTCATCCATTCTTACTTATCTGATTCGTGCCTATTTACAAATTTTGAACTTTTTCATTCTATCATTCATTCCCTTCTATGTTTCGAATCCGCCTCGCGGTTTCTAACATATCATTCATATCTTTCATCCCTTTCATGTTTCGAATCCGTCTCGCGGATTCTAACATATCATTCATATCTTTCATCCCTTTCATGTTTCGAATCCGTCTCGCGGATTCTAACATATCATTCATATCTTTCATTCTTTGAATCCGTCTCGCGGATTCAAACTTTGCATTCATATCTTGTTGATCCGTACTTTCCCACGGATTCAACATTCTTCATTCTTACCACTTATACTTTTTACTCTTACGTAGTATCCTCAATTTCCCGAGAGTCTTATTACCCATTTCACCCGCACGCCCACCTGCTACCCAGTTCTACCATACATACCTGCGATAATTACCACGGTCTCACGAACGTCATATGCTTCTTGCGTACTGGCCAGGTGCGCAATCCACATACTAGTTTCGTGCCTTCGTGTAATCATCGCCTTATGTCCGAGAAGTGGGTTTCAGTTTCGTGCATATTTCTAAAACTTCCCCAAGACCACATCATTGTCTTTCGTTTAATAATTACCCTCCCAAGGAGATCTCTTCCTATTTCTTTTAACATCGGTACCCATACATATTAATGGCGTGTACCTGGGGTTAATTTGCCTATTTGCATCTTTGCCTGCCTTAGTATTCATCCTATTCTGCATCCACGGACCATCCTCTTCAAACACTTATGCTTACCTTGCACATACAAAACCGCAAGTTTCCTTATTCACATGCATAAATACATACTTACATTCGCTTTTACCTTCAGATCTTGATCGAGTCCTAGATTGTACGGGTTCCTGGTTACAAGAGCACGCATGTTTGAGTTCAAGTATTTGCCTCCTCATACTTTATTTCCCTCAAACCAGGGCTCTGATACCAACTTGTAATGCCCATATTTCTTATTCCAAAAAGTATTATTATTTACAAAATTCGGGCATGACCCGTTCGTATAATGAACGATTCCCTGTGAGAACTTAAACATGACGCGGCGGAAAATATGAGCCCAAAAATTTTCTTTCTTATTTAGACCCATTACTTATTTAAAAGCTCAAATACAAATGATAAACATTTACAAAAAAAAGGGATTAACAATAACCACATTTAAGTAACGCTTCAAGACAATACATAAATCAGACTATGTGGTCGTTCTTCCCGTACAATCTTTAATTTGGGGCTCGATCAATGCATGCTTATCTTCGATGGTAGTGGTAGAGATACGTGTAATACCTGTGAACATCACATACAACTTAACCATTAGTAATTGACAACGTTATACAACATGATTCTCATATAATCTAATAGTGAATAACATTTAACAATGAAACTTTGATTTATTTAACTATCCTCTCGTTTTTTCTTATTCAAAGTTCGACTTCGATACTTCAAGAACCCGGTGTTCATATACCTGCAATACATTTCAATCTCAAACACACCATTAGCAATCATTAATGCTCGAACATAATGAAACCATTCCGTACCATTCCTTTATACATTTATAACATTTCGCATTCACAAATGTATACATTCCTAATTTTTACGTGCATTCATAGCAACCACTTCCTACTTACATATATATATTTTTTTTTCAGCCCCTTCACCCGGCCGGGTCGGGTTAACCACCCGACCGTGTCAGCTAACCATATATTTTTCACAGAACCTTCACCCGGCCGTGTCAGCTCACCACCCGACCGTGTCAGCTCTGCACTTTTCCCAGCCATTAATTCTTACCGAAACGGACATAACTCTCTCATTTTTTATCCGTTTTACCCGATTCTTTTTCCTACGCGCCCGTATTTTAATTACGGATCCGTTTATCACTTCGGGTCGCATCAAAAGCTGATTTATAAGCAAACAGGTTATAAACCCCTTTATACATTATTTGACCCGTCTAATCCTACTAGTTTACTTTCATTATAAACAACTCCTTTGTTATACTAAAATAATACTTACCTCAATACTTCTCATTCATTACATGATTCTTGCATATTTTTCTACACATAAATATTAAATACTACGTACATACTAAGAAGTGAATTGGAATCACTTACATCGTGCGTCCGAGTTTGTGCATAGCTTCTTTATTTACCCTTGATCCGTTAGCCTTCCATTCTTGAGTCCATGTCAATTGGGATTCCTATCATTTCAAGTCATTACGTCCATATCATAGTTAGTATGCATGTTCGTTCATATCACATCCATTCCTAGCTCTTAGCTACATAGACTTTCATTAGTCAAGCTTATCATGCATATGACATGAACCGACAACCACAATATTCAACATTCACTCACTCAAATTTATTATCATACGTACGTACACATAATTGTTCTAACACATATACATGATTCTTTAAAATCTCATATACATATTCATAAGTCTAATCATGCCACTCACATATTCGTTGACTTTTTAGAAAGTCAACGGTTATACCTACTTATTCCCAACTTATGAACACACACACAATTATCTTGATATGATAGACTACTTGTAGTATCGTCATACACATTTCATATATTCATGTTATGTGGTACATACAACTACATGATTACTTGATTTTATATCCGATGTTCACAAGATCAATTTTACACATAGTAACGCTTTAACACACCTTAACAACTGTAAACATTCACCCGAAGCAATATTTAGTGTTTAGTAAATTGGTGATTAGAAAATCATATGTTTTAAGTTCATAAAACACATTATTTTCATTGCTGCATTTTTCACGCAGCAACTGTTCGGGGTCACTTTCCCCCTTTTTAATCACATAATCTGACTTCGACTTTCAAATAAGAATTGTAATATGCGAAACAAGCTTTTCAACGATATAAGGCTCGTTGTCTAACTCCTAATAACGAATGAGATACGGCCTTTACAAGATGACTATCTAGGGCTGTCAAAAGTGACGAATTTACTAACTTTTTAACACAAACTTGAATCAATTCAAGTTTCATGTAGGCATTTTATCAAACACTTGGTGTTCGTACACCGTCTAATGCACAATGTACAACTAAATCATGCTTTCATTCCTATTTCCTATCTTCATTCATCATCACCACTAAAAATTACATAAATTTCATACCATCTTTCAATCTAACCTATAATTATGCATCCCACACCAACTGGTTCATCATATTTACACAAACTTCATTCTTACAAGATCATCATATATCATCATACTACATTGAACGAGTGGGTTTCATCCCAAAATATCAATTTACTTAAAGTCTTGCACAATTCGTCTTTCATGTGATGATTCTAACATATAATCATACCTAATTTCATGAAATTTCCTAGATTGATCATAACCCACTTTATTCAAGATCATCAAATCATAAAATTTAACTTACTTGATTGTGAAGAACACATAGAAGATCGAAAATCTTGATACATGCATCCTATACATCTTTAATTTCCTTATCAATTGGCTGATTCATGATGAACAAGGGTTTCCCCTTGTTCTTCTTTTGTCTGGGCGACACTCACACACATCAGTGTGTGAGTTTTGGTGTTTTAATTGGTTTTTATTTATTTCATCTTTCATAATGCCCAAAATAGTCCCTCAAGTTTCTAATTGCTTATAAATGAGATTAAACTCGTTATCTTGTCATTTAATGACCATCACACTAACTTGGTTACTTTTAATGATTTAATTGTCAATACTTCAATTACTAGCACCTTATTTACTTTCATATGGTAAAACTTACATTTACCACTTTCTTTTATAAAGCATTAACAATAAAACATTATATTATGACTTTTAAAAATTTCGGGGTGTTACACAAGCCCACTCCGATTATAGGGTGTACCATGGTCATCACTTTACGCATGTAAATGCGTGGGAGCTTCTTCGCAAATCTCCCAAGTGGCATCTTGTGCCACCGTTCGACCCAACCCACCCTCGGTCTAAACGGTCCAAATCAACATCCACAACGGAACCATCCGGGTCCGATGCTCGTACGACAATTAATCATAACGACGATGATGAGGAGTTCGAACAACCAGAGGAGCTGCCTCGACCAAGGGGTCAGGATAAAAGTAAGGCAGCGGCACGAGGAAAGGGTACTTCAACGTCATCGGATGAGCCGTCAAAGTTGGGCGAGTTCCATACAAGTCTCAACAAAATGATCTCGATCAGGGAAAAGG
This sequence comes from Helianthus tuberosus, assembly GCA_030545235.1. Taxonomy (NCBI): domain Eukaryota; kingdom Viridiplantae; phylum Streptophyta; class Magnoliopsida; order Asterales; family Asteraceae; genus Helianthus; species Helianthus tuberosus. The sequence continues at coordinate 90,362,881 of CM060430.1, forward strand.
ACCAAGAAATGAAGATGCAGAAACTAATCCAGAAAGACTTGGATTTTCTAGCGAAAGATTTTTCACATCTAACGGAGACAGATCAACGCATTATGGAGGCTCGCAAGAATCAAATTAGGGCGAAATATATGTAGTTTTTTTTTCTAGTACCTTCTTATTTTTTTTAATGATTTTGTGATGTTTTTTATTTTTTTTAGGATGAAATTATGGGTTTTTTTTTAATTTTCTAGTTATATAAAATGGCCATTTAATTTAAAAAAGTAAAATGTAAAAATAAAAAATAATTAGGTAATGATGACGGGGCTCCATCCCACACCCTGCAAATTAAAGGGGGGGGGGGTTATAAAGCCCCCTGGATGATGTGGCGTCTAGGTGGCGCTGAGGTGTCCTTTATAACATGCAAGGGGCTCCATCCCACACCCTCTAGCCGGGCATTCTTTCTCTCCCTGTAAAAAATGTTGTCAGAACAAAAAGTTACATCTTAAACATAATTAAAATTGCAAATTGTTTATTACCGGTCGGATTGGCAGGCCCACAAAGTTGTAATCCATCATTGGTGATTTTTAACACTTTTTCCTCTTCCATGATTTAACTTGCAAGCTTTTCCATACTTGCAGCCCGTAGAAGATGTATGATTCCACCATAATCACAAGCTTCATATTTGTCGACGATTTCAAACCAAGAACAATGGCCTAAATCCTCCAAGATCCTAAAGTGCCACCTATTTTATCCCATATATGCATAAATCCCAATTACAACAATTAATCTCACCATCACGCTTTAATTAGTTTTGAAAAGCTTCACAAAGACACACACATCATGCGTAACCGGTTATTATCATCCTCACCTTTACAACGTTAATCAACACACACCCTTTCTAAACCATGGCCAAGAGACATAACATAAGCTGAACATATAAATGGATTCATAAACAAAAGACAAAACAGTGGTGATGTACCCATGAGTGAAGCCTCTAGCTAATGAGTTATCCAAAGAACCTGATCCATGGGTGTCATTGTTCCAATCTTTTTTCCAGAATCCATAGCCAGACTCGCCGGAACCCCACCCCATGTTGTTCGTAGAACACCGTCAACCATCGCTGAACCCTAACCATACATCGAACCTCATGAACAACGCCGATGGAATCAAGCAAAAATCAAACACCGAAGAAAAAAAACCAAAAAATTGGGGAAGAGAAAATTGTGAGTCTCTGATTTGATTCAGATGCAAGTGATACGGCAATGGATGATGGTTTTGAGAAGAAAAATAAAGAGATCTTTGTAATTCTTAATTGAATATGTGAGATAATCAAAGGATGGGAGTTTCATTCAGGTTTCGATTAGGTTTGTTGAGGGCAGAGAAAAGGAAATGGATTGTGAGTGTGTGAGTGTGGAGTCAGGTGCAATTTACCGTCATACCCTCCTAGTGTCTTAAAAACTTGAGTTCTTTACAATTTTACCCTCTCAAAACAAGCTTTTATTAATTGTAAATGTTGCTTTAAGAGTTGGACGTGATGTCAAATTACATGTGTATATATCACATTTCCTTTATATAGTATTATAGATTTTTACATACTATCTCATAAATTATATAGACGTGCATATCTTAGCAAAATAACCTACATTCATATGTGTAAATAAAGAATAATCGTTTATAACAAGATATTTAGAAGTAGAACTTCTAAAGAAAACATTCGTATACGTATACATGGTATGTTTTAGTTAGGGCTGGCATATCGTGTATACCCATACATGATAAGACACGACATGATAAGACACGAAATCCTATACACGAATACGACACGATAACTTATCGTGTCCATTTTTTCAAACACGAACACGACACGATATACACGAAAATTACCTGTTAATACATGTTAACACAACTGGTCGACTATTATACATGAAAATTACCTGTTAATACCTGTTAACATGAACAAAAACACGAACACGGCATACTATCTGAGAGTTACAGAGGGAGTTTAGGGTTTTTTTTTTTTTTTTTTTTTTTGAATTGAATGAGAAATGAAAATCGAAAGGAATTAAGGAACCCACACACACATGGTGGATGAGTTTTATTTAATTTAATTTCTTACCGTGTACTAACGGGTATTAACAGGTAAAAAGGTATTTAACCTGTTTATACACGAAAATTAACAGGCAATCTCGTGTCTACCTGTTTGGTACACGATACCTGTTAAGGCCATAACGATACCTGTTAACTTCGTATAGGTTCGTGTCGTGTATTCGTGTAAAATTGTCAGCCCTAGTTTTAGTGTTAAATAAAGCAATCGGATGCTAAGTCTTTAAATAATATTTCAAATCATGAATGTAGGTGTAAGTATACTTATAGATGTTATAGAAACAATATTGCCAGCATTTATAGTCTTGAAACATGACAAAGCCATGTTTAAACACATATAAACTTACAGACGTACGAAATATTTTGTGTAGGAACAAAATGTTTAGTTTTGATAAAAACAATAAATGCCTGTGTGTGTTGGGTTACTAGGTTCTGAAACATAGATATGTAAATAACATAAGAAAAATATAACTAAAGTTTAGAACTACCATACATACGTACTTACATGTTTCTCTCAAAATATACATTTATGCTCATTAACTCCAAGTTTATAGTAAAAATCATGACAAAAATAAAGAGATATGTAAATAACCTTTTTTTTAAACCATGAACTTTAGTCCATATAGCCTACTTGGGTGATCTTTATACATGATTAAATGGTCTAAAATAAAGAGAGTTTTCTAATTAAGGGGTTAATCAGTTTGGTTTATGTTCCTACCATAGTGGTTAATCTTCTTAGGGTTTTCTGAGCTTCGTAATGATCGTCTAATCCTGCAAAACAGAACACCGTTACTCGTTAAGAGGGGAATATGGGGGTTTCCCTCTTAACCAGGCTCCGGCGTGAGAATAAGCGATTGTATTTGAGGATATAAGTGTGTATTAAGAGTGAGAGTAGAGGGAATGGAATGTTTAACCTATGAAGTGAGGTCTCTATTTATAGCCAGAGAGGTGTAAGAGGATCTGGGCTGATGGGCCTTGGGCCTGAAGGCTACAACTTAAGAGATATGCTCCTTGTCTCACTGGTGTCGACCGTTAGTGGCTTGCAGGAGCTCTCTGGAGTTGGCGCAATGTGATTGGAGCCACGTGTCACCGTTGTCGGCCTGGCCGCCTCTCTGCCATCAGCAGGTAAGTGGAGATCGTGGGACAGGTGTCTCTGCCCTGTGATTGGTGCCACGTAGGCGTCCTTAAGTACTTTTTGTCTCCTGTATGTCAGACGATCGTGGAGCACGATTGAGCAGGGCCAGAAGGACGCTGATTGGCTCTTTTCTTCTGCCACTTGTACCTTGTGTACTATCTGAAACAGCCTTGCGCTGTTGCCCTGCGCGAGTCTTGCTGGGCACGTAACTATCTCGCGCAGGGTTTGGATGACTGAGTGCTCTTTCAGAATGCTAAGTGTTGTAATTGGAGCTTCCTATTGTCTAGCCCTCGCGCCGGTTAGAATAGAATGTGCTGTAGCCCGCGCGAGGTTGCCAATAAGAGATTTGTTGAATAAGGAGTATGGTCCCGCGCGCGATCTTGACGGAGGTTTGCGCGGCTTTTTGGGACCATACCCCTTCAAGTCCCCCCAGTCCAGTACTGCACCATGCGCGAGGCAAGTGGTTGGAGCTCTGGACTTAGAAAAAGAAAGTTGAAGAAAATGCTTCCTTGACTTGGGTAGACGGCACGCGTGTAAGCTCTTGTTGGTTACTACGGCGCGGCTACCAGGTTTGGCTCCAGGTTGTTCACTGCCTTTGGGTGTAGGCGTGCAGGGTTATTGAGTCATTGTTAATGTTGCGCGACCCTAGTAGCTTCTACATGAAGTTTGTAGTAATTTTAGGCGGGAAAACCCTCGAAATTTGAAATCTGACAAGTTGGTGAGAAAAGTCGTTGATGGTGACGTTTGAGTTGACCACTTACACGGCTGTCATCAAGTTGTCTCTGACGGTTGGTGATTCCGTCAGGAGAGTGAGCTCCACGCGCGCGTGGTAACCGTCTTTCCGGGATTCTCGCCTTACGTGTCGTCTTCTGATTGGTCACGTGCGCGGCGATTTCGGCACGTTTACCCATCGCATTAAATGTGATGGGTATATATATTCGATGGGGGATGAGAGCAAATCACTTTTCATCTTCTGCTGTCTTCTTTCTTTCCTATTTGCTCTCGAATTCACTTTAAATCTTCAAACCTTTGAAGAAAAATAGTAGCAGATCTTCAAGTTTCTTGAGAAAATATTCAAATTTTCTGCTTTATCATCAATGGCTGAAGAACATCAAGAGGAGAATCCCGGTGAGGAAGGTCCTGTTCCCATTCTCCGGTGGGATTTAGGTCTTTTTGAGCAGATAGTACGGGGTTTCCGGTTCCCATCGGAATGGGATGCCAAGTACCCCGGTCAGAACCAGACGGCCGCTGACGCACCACCGGGGTATATCACGTTGTATGAAGATTTCTTCCATCAGGGCAACTTTCGGTTGCCGGCGACGAGCTTCATGGCTCATATTTTGCAGTTTTATGGGTTCCATATTTCACAATTGAGTCCTCCCGGGATGGTCAGGATTCGACACTTTGAGTTTCTTTGTCGATCTCATGACATTGAGCCTACTGTGGAAAGATTCAGAGTCTTTTACCAGTTGATCTGAAACATGGGGTTCTACTCGTTTGCCAGTCGAGGGGCTGCGAAGAAGATACTTCTTAATCCTCCCAAGAGTTTCCATGACTGGAAACCAAAATTCTTTTATATTCGCGAGGAGGTGATCCCAATCGCCATGACATTTCGCGCCTGGTCTGAGTCGATTTTGAAGGAGGATTTGGCGATTCCCAAGAATGATGCGTGTTATCAGAAGCTTACTCCAACCCCCAACCGGATATTTGGAGAAAATGTCCTTGTTGCTGCGCGCATGAGTGATCAATGGCTGCCTGACAGCGAGGAAGTTCCCGTTTTGATGATCGACGATAGAGGTTAGTAATTTCCTTAGTTTCTTTGATTTCCTGTTTTGTAACTTGTGTTTATTTATATAATTTGACATGTAGAGGCGCATCTGTATCAAGCTGCCTTCCCCACCTTTGGTGGGTCCATGGGAGTGCACCCGCTCCATGCTGGAGAAGAGTACTGGTATGAACAGATTAAGGGTAATTTCATGTACCCAGTCGCTGATGCATTCGCCGATCCACCTACTGCAACCGAAGGTGCGCGTATACCTAACCCTCGTCCCTTGCGCTCTGTGACTTCTGCTGGGAAAGAGATTGTCTATATTTCCAGCGAGGAGTCTGTGGGATCATCAAATGGAGAGCTAAGTTCGTGGTCTAACATCTTTGCAGGTGTGTTGCGCGACGTGGGGATTGACCCTGAGGATAAGAAGAAAAAACCTGTGAGAAAGAAGAGGGTTATCACCCTGGATCCTGAGGTGACCAGCAAGGGAGCTGGGAGTAGTCGCGCAACCGCTAGCGCTGCTGACAAAGGTACTCTCCGCCTTCGTCAAAGTAACTTGGAGGATTACGTTATTATCAGTGATTCATTTGAAGGTTTGTCGCGTATAGGCGAGAAGAAGTCTGGAGGAGCTGGTTCGAAGAGCTCCGGGAGTGCGGGTTCTCGCAACCCAGATGCTGGTGCGACTCCTTCCTCTGTTGCGCCTGATGAAGAAGAGGAAAAAGAAGCAGAAGATGAGGCTGCTGCAAATTTAATCAGCAGGAAAAGAAATAGAAGTGAGACCACCGCTGGTGCTTCCACTGCGCCGCAGGGTGGTGAGGCTCCTTTGATTGGGAAGCGGAGCAACCTGCGCTCTTTATACAAGTTTTCTCCAGGTAAGTTCTTACTCTCTCTTCCTTATGTTGCTTCCTTTTTTTGACACTTGGATCTTCTGCAGAGACCAAGAAGAAGACCCCTGAAAAGAAGGGTGTTGTGTTTACGGAGCCTTCAGAGCCGGCGCAGAAAAGGCCTAAGATTACTGTTAAACCTTTCAAGACCTCTGCGATAGAGTCTGAAAAGGATAAACAGGCTGTTGAAAGGGAAAAGGAGGTAGCTGCTAAGAAGAAAAAGATGGCTGAGGAAGAAAAGAAGAGGAAAGCTGAAGAAGAAAAGAAGAGGAAGGCTGAAGAAGACAAGAAGGCTGAGGAGGCGAAGAGGAAGAAAACCTCTGATAAACCATCTGTTGAAGAACCGAAAAGGTCCGGGACCGCTGCAACCACCGCTCCTGATAAGGCGCAGGGTCTTGGGGGCGTTCATATTGCGGGGCTTGACCAGCCCCATCATGAGAAGAGGAAGGAACCCGAGCTGGATAAGCCTACCTATCCTGCACAGCCTGATGCCCCCCGTCGTTCCAAGGTAACTTCTACTAGGGGATCAGGGCCATATGTCTCCGGCGGAGCGAGTTCTGGCGGTGCTGGAGGGTATAACCCACAAAGTATTGGCCCAAAGGATACCCTTGGTGATATCTATTACAAGACGTACACCGAAGAAGAACGTGGTGATGCTCCCACCCAAGCTCCCTGGGGTTTGAAACAAAAAGACACCTTTCTGGAGTTCGGCCCTTGCCGCGACTGGTTCTTGAACTCCTTTCCTCCTGGTGAGGTTAATCGGCAGTGGGCGCGGACTCACGATGGTCTGTATCACGCTTATGTGGTTGGGGAGGCCAATACTCGCGCTGCCAACCACCAGATCGTACGAGAATGGCGTACAATGGTCGGGGAGCGGAGTGATTGGGAGAGGTACCGTGAGCGCCTTGTGAGGCAGGTGAAGGAGTTTGAGAAAGCTAATGCCAAGTTTGAGGAAGAGAAGTCCAAGTTTGAGGCTGATAAGAAAGCGGAGGAATGGGGGCGCGAGGGCCTGAAAGGAAAGCTTCAAGCTGCCGAGGATCTGTTGGCGAAGGAGAAGGCTGAATGGAAGAAGATCTGTGAGAAAGACAACCAGCGCGCCTATGCTGCTCGAAATAAGATTACTGAGCTCGAAGGCAAGGTTGCTGAGCTGACAGCGAAGGTCGAGGATGCGCATGCTGCGCAAGCTGCTAAGGAGAAAACTGAGGTTTGTAAAACGTTTACTCCTTTCCTTGGTGTTTTGTTTGCATATTAGCCTAAGTCTTTTGCCCTTTGTAGGTTGAGCTGGCTGAGGTGAAGGCGCAGCTGGCTGGTAAAGACAAGGATCTGACGGCCAAAGACGTCGAGATTGCTGAGTTGAAGCGCCGACTGCACGAGCAGGTTGACAAATGCGAGTCCTTGGAAATCGATCTTGAGGCGGAGAAAGTTAAGGCTGCTACTGATGAGGAGGCCAAACAGAAAGCTGAGGAAGCGCGAGACATTAGTACATCTGCTCTTAATGTGGCGCAGAACAACTATTCCGATGCTCAAGGCATTATTGATTCTTTGGTCTCCGAGGCTGAGTGGCTGCGCGGCAGAGGATTAGTTCTGGTATGATATTTTTAACCTTGGCTTTACCCTTCAAAACCTGGTTACTTATGTGTTACGTTTGCTGTAGATGGCCAACTCTATCCTAAATGTTGGAGAACTGGATAAGGCTGTTGCGGCCGTTATAGATGCTTCCCGCGCAGTTGGTCATCGTGGAGGGTATCTTGAATGTGCGCAACATGCTACAGAGATGCTTGGACAGGAGCTCGACACTAGTCACTGCTCAGTGACTGATCAAGCTGAGGCTGAGCTAGCTCGCGCTGAACATGGTTATGATCATCTATCAATACCTGTGATGGATTTGGTTACTGAAGCGCTGAAGCATGATGATTGATGTCATCGGCTAAAGACTATCCTTGATCCACCGGTTACCGTTGAATTATCTGATGAAGGGGAGACTGTGGGTGATGATGGCGATGGTGATGGCTTTGAATAGATAGTGTTGAAGGCTTCGTGCCTTGTATTTTTGTTTAGGTTTTTAATATAGCGTGTCGCGCCTGTTTTGAACGATAGCTGGTTATGAATGTTACTGTTGCGTAATTGCGCTTATTAAATATGATGTTTATGCTTATTCTGTCTCGTTACAATTATTGCACTGTTGTTAGAAACTTTGGTTAAGTTAGCGCGAATAAATGTAAGTGTAGCTCTTGTGCGAGTGTAACTGCTCGGTCTCGCGCTATGTTCGTGGAGGACCTTGGAGGCATAACTCAAGAGCTCGTAATTCACTGAAGTGTTTTCGTTCTAATCAAAAGTTTAACATGCATTTGTAACTCAAGAAGCAATATGATAAAAAAAACATGTCGTATGCTTTCATTAATTGAGAAACAGGCGCTTAGGCCAATCATACATCGCAGATAAGTAACATAAAGGCGTTTAGCCAAAATAGGAAATTAAAAGGCTCGTGGCCAATGTTAGTGAAGAAGGGCGCATGGCCTAGGACAGTTACATATAGCACTTGCGCAGTTGTTGCGCATTCCATGTGCGCGGGATGATGTGTCCATCCAGGGTGCGCAATTTGTATGCCCCTTTTCCTAGCACTTCGTGAACCAAGTATGGGCCTTCCCGTTTGGGTGCTAGTTTTCCTGGGCGTTCAGCGTTTGAAGTTTCGTTGTCTCGGAAGACGTATTCTCCTGGAGTGAAGGTACAAATGCGGACTCTCGCATTGTAGTACCTTTCCAGTTGTGTCTTGTATTTCGCTTCTTTAATAAGCGCAATCTCGCGTCTTTCTTCCAGTAAATCCAAATCGAGACGGTGCTCTACTTCATTATCGACCGTGTTGACTGCTGTCAAGCGCGGTGAGGGGAGTCCAACTTCCGTCGGGATAACTGCCTCCGAGCCGTATACTAGGCTAAAAGGAGTTTCGCCGGTGCTTGTCTTCGGCATGGTACGATGAGCCCACGGGATACTTGGGAGCTCATCTACCCAGCCTCTTCTCTTTGTGCCCAGTCGGGCTTTTATCCCCTCGACGATGCTTTTGTTAACGCTTTCCACTTGACCGTTGCCTTGAGGGTGCGCAACGGAGGAGAAGGTATGCTCAATCTTCATTTCCTTCATCCAATTTTGAAGATCCTCAGAAGCAAAATTGGTACCGTTGTCTGTGACGATTTTGAGTGGAAGACCAAATCTGCAAATGATGTGTTCCCAAATAAACTTGCGCACCATCATTGCAGTGGTTGAGGCGAGAGCCTTGGCCTCCACCCACTTAGTAAAATAATCAACGGCCACAATTATGAACTTCACGGCTCCTGGAGCATCAGGGAAAGGTCCCACCATGTCAATTCCCCACTGCTGAAAAGGCCAAGCAGTGGATACGGGAATGAGATCATTCTTTGGGCGCAGGGTTTTTGGAGAGTGTCGCTGACAGGAGTCGCATTTGCACAGCTCCTTCACGGCGTCGACATGCATCCCTGGCCAATAATATTCAGCGTTCATAAACTTCGCGACAACCATGCGTGGTCCTGCATGGATGCCACAGATCCCTTCGTGAATCTCTCTGATCAAGTAATTGGTGTCCTGGGGGTCCACGCAGTGCAATAAGGGCCCCAAGAAGGACTTTTGGTATAGGATACCACCGTTCATCTCATAATGCAGGGCCTTGTTTTGAATCTTCCTTGCCTCTGCTTTGCTCTCCGGGAGTACCCCTTCTTGCAGATACTGAATTATAGGGGTCATCCAAGATGGCTGCCCTATTTCGATCACATTTACCTGGCGCAGCTGGACTGATGGATTTTTAAGTACTTCAATCCTTACATCTTTGGCGAGATGTTGAAATGAAGTTGAAGCAAGCTTGCTCAAGGCGTCTGCTGGTTTGTTCTCAGAACGATTAATGTGTACTACCTTGTATGACTTGAATTTCTGAAGCAATTCTTTCGCCTGATCCAGATATAAGGCCATGACTTCGCCTTTTGCATCATAGATTCCGTTGATTTGACTGGCGATCAAAAGTGAATCAACGTGCGCTTGAAGATTTTTAGCTCCCATTTTTATGGCGAGGCGTAAGCCTGCCAGAAATGCCTCGTACTCCACCTCATTGTTGCTGTTCTTAAAATCCAACTTGATGGCGTATGTAAATTCATGGTTTTCTGGGCTAACGAGGCGCAATCCGGCTCCCGCGCCATCCTCGTTTGATGCCCCATCAGTGTACAACATCCATAACTCGTTGGTCGTGTCTTTCACGGGAGTCTCAACAAGCTCACAATCTTTGATTTTATCAACTGGGACTTCCGTGATGAAGTCCGCTAGAACTTGACCCTTGAGGGCTGGGCGCGACCTGTACAAGATGTTGTGGTCCCCCAGCTCGATCGCCCACTTTGCTAGCCGCCCAGACGTCTCTGGTTTTTGCAATATCGTTCCGATGTGAAAGTTGGTAAGTACTGTGATTACGTGCCCCGTAAAGTATCTGCGCAACCTTCTAGAAGCATGGAGTAATGCAAGTACCAACTTTTCCATTGTTGAATATCTCGTTTCTGGGTCCGTGAGTACCCTGCTGACGTAAAAAATTGGAGTTTGGACTCCATTTCTCTCCACCAGTAATACCGATCCAACTGCCTTCTCCGATGATGACAAGTACAAGATGAGCGGTTCCTTTTCGAACGGTGCAGTCAGGGTAGGGAGCTCGATCAAACACTCCTTCATTTGCTGAAAAGCAACCTCTGCTTCAGGCGTCCACTTGAATTCTTGCTTCTTCACACAATTGCGCAGAGTGCTGATGAAAGGATATGACTTCGCGGCGTGGTTTGACAGAAAACGGTTAAGCGCGGCTAGGCGTCCGACCAACCTTTGCATCTCCTTGATTGTTCGTGGCGATGGCATTCGCTCTATGGCTTGAACTTTTTCTGGATTCACCTTAAAGCCGCCATTAGTAACTATGAAGCCTAAGAATTTCCCTTCTTCCATACCAAAGGAGCATTTGGCTGGATTTAATTTCATATTCACGCTTCTCAATGAGTTGAATGTTTTCTCGATGTCTTTCAACATTTGGTCCTCTTCAGGGCTTTTGACCACCAGATCATCGATATAAACCTCGATATGTTTCCCGATATCGCCCGGGAAGGTCTTATCCATGAGGCGCTGGTATATGGCGCCAGCGTTTTTGAGGCCGAATGGCATCTTTGTATAACAGAAGATCCCGAGATCGGTCCGAAAAGCTGTCTTGTCTTCGTCTTCGTCTTCGAGCTTCATTTGAACCTGATGGTACCCTTTGTAGCAATCCAAGAAGCATTTCCATCTGTATGGTGCGAGAGAGTCTATCTTTTTATCGATCTCAGGCAAAGAGTAGCAATCTTTTGGACATGCCTTGTTGAGATCGGTATAATCAACGCACATTCTCCATCCTCCACTGGACTTCTCCACCATCACTGGATTCGCCACCCAACTTTGATAACGCACCTCCCGCAAGATCCCTGCCTTTAGCAGCTCACATACCTGCTCATTCATCGCCTTAGTCTTATCCGCCCCTAAGCTGTGTCTTCTTTGCACTTTTGGTTCGTGTAACACCCCGAAAACGGGTTTGGTAATTAAACCCCGTTAATACTAAAGACGGGGAAAGTACCGTTAGTGGTAAAAGTAAACTGGCAAATATTAGGAATTTATTTAATAATCCTAATATTTATTTGAAGTGAATAAAAAGCTTTTAAGAAATAAAGTGATAGAAGGCCCGAGTTAACGGGACCCGAAATAAACTTAGTCATAAATATTCTCGAACCCGCAAAGTTAACTAGGAATATTAAACCTAGTTATTAAGTGGGGAATATTGTTAGAAATAAGTAGGTTGTGCCCTACTTAATTAACTAACCAAATTAGAGGGGCCAATATTGTTAAAATTGAAACTTAACTTTAATTAATTAAATAAAACACACCAAACACCCCACAAGGAGGTGTCTGGTCGTACAAGAAGAACAGGGGGGCGATCCCCACACATCAAAACCCTAAATCTTCACCAAACTTGCAAATTGAAGGCTCAATCCAAGTTAAAATCGAAAATCAAGCATAGATTATTGATCCCCATTGCAAGAGGGTTGTAAGGTATGTAAAATTTGATGTTAATTCTCTGTTTGAAATTCTCATGAAATTGGGAAATCTGAAATTTGATGATGCATGTATGATATGTAGATGAAATAGGAACATTTAAATGCTTAGGAGTAAACCCTAGACAAGTATAGATTGAAATCATGCTTAGCTCAAGTAAATTCAGATTTTGTTGATGCTAAATTGATGTATGAGATGTTTTTAGGGTTTTGATCACTAAAAAAAAATGTTATGATGTCAAGAACATGCTTAATTTGAAAGCTGAATTCAAACGGTTCTTGATCAGAATTTACAGCCAACTTGTATTGGCTGTAACCTGGACAAAACGTGATAAAAACATGTGTTTCTTGAGCCTAAAATGTAATTCCAGGAAATATCTTTAAAACCCCACTGGAATCGCATTTTTTCGACGAAAATCGAGCGTTTTATGAATTTTTCCGTATCAAAGGTTCAAGCTGCGTTTTCTGGCAGAAATTGCAGCCCATCACGAATGTCATAACTCAATTTAGGAATTGAGTTATGATCTCAAATTCTTACAGTAGAAAGTTTTAAGCGATTAAAAGAACCGCCAATTGGAATTTCGTCAATCGGATAAACGAGGAATTTTTAATGAATTTTTCCGTAAGCTGCAGTCAGAAGTGACGAATCTGATTGCAGCTTAGTAAATGAATTTTCACGAATTTTTGGTAAAGAGTTAGATCTTGAAATTTTAACTCAAGGGCTAACCCTCCGAGAGGTACGCCAAATAAAAAAATCATAATTTTTGAAGACTTGTAAACAGGTTAAACAAGTCACCAAAAACAGCCAATTTTCATTGATATGAAATGCCTAAATGAAATCGCGGCTTACTAGTTAGTATGTAAAAATTGATTTTTGTTAAGAGTTCGGATGAAATATGCCTAAGTGAGTTCAATGAACCAAACGTGCATATGAATATGTTGGTAAGTCAATTGACTTTTAAAAGTCAAACTAACCAATGATAAAGTCAAATAGTAGTTTCGACATAGAAAATACGTGAGGTGGAATAGTCGTGAATTGAAATGACTAATCTAACCACCTTGTGAATGATGATAGTTTGTCGCCTAACGAGCTAGGTGGAGGCTTGGGAAAGAAGCGGTCAAACGAATCAAGCACGAGAAGAAAAGCATATTCGGATGCGAGGTAAGTATAGCTTACACTAGTCATATAGTTTAGAATGTCCTTTTGTTGTTTTGATTTCGAACAAGACAAATGGAAAGTTGAGATATGGTGTTTCCGGCGTGTAGTCGTACGGAACAAGATAACCAATAAGGGTAAAATTGAAATTTGGACACTTGTTGATAATAATTATTGGTTTTGAAAGATACATATTTCGTAAGCCTTATTAGGCCAAAAAGCGTTAAGATGTGAATTATAGTTAAAACGACCGTGCGGTGTAAATCGGAACGAGTCGTGTAGACGAGATGGCAATAAGCTTTATCTCGCCACTATTATCGGTCATTTAGACCAACGGGTCAAAAGGTGAAAATATCACTTTTTGACAATATCGACTAATGGTTTGATGAGTTATTTGATTTCAGAAATAAATATCGAGTGGATATTTACATCGCTATTACTTAGTAGATATTGAGGCAAGGTACTTAAATGGGTCAATGTAATGATCCGAGCCAGGTACACATAATAAGATAACTCTCATTTAAATGTAAGGCTAATGAGAGTTAAACGAAGTCTAAAATAAGTTTTTGGTTACTTTAATAGGTAAACCAAATGTTACGAACGATGGTCATTATATTTGTTATAGGTTCCTAACCATTACCAAGAGTTTAATAAGGGTTTTAGCCATGGAAATGGGTTGCATTTGATGGTTTGGTTCGAATTTAAAATGACCCTAAACATAATTTCCGCAGCTTTTTATACGGATTTCGACTAATCTTAAAAAAATCATATAAAATCAACCGTTTATCCGATTTGGGTGTTCTATACCTTTTCGGAAAGCTTATGAAGTAAATTTTTACTGTTTTCAATCATAAGAAACAAATGTGGTTGTTAAATAGGCCAAAAGAATGAATTAAACAGCTGTTCAAAACCTTGAAAGCTGTTTGAAAAATGAAAATATAGTTGCTGTGCTGATTTTATAAAAATCATATAAAATCATAGAAAATTCGTTAGAAGGTGTACCTTATATGCTTGCGAAGGTATTGAAGTTTTCTACGATCCATCTTTGAACATGTTAATCTAGTTCGGACTTTGAATGGGTCATAATGGTCAATTACAGCAGCTGTATAGAAAATCGCTGCACATTAATTATGTCGTTATTAATCCAGAAAAGACATATGATTGCGTATACTTGATTTAGTCATGCCACCGTAAGTTACGGTGGAGCTGATATGATTACGATGGTTACATACTGAGTTACGGTGGAAGGATAGACTTTCAGGGGCTACCGTAACTTACGGTGTCACCGTAAGTTACGGTGTACCCAGAAACAAAGTATATTTTATTTAGTTTAAATTCCCGGATTCGTTTAGACACGTTTTAAACCTCGTATGACTAAAGTATTTCATGTTTATGGAATATAGGTACTTTTGGATGTCGGAAGACGATCAAGCTCAGCGAAGAACCGAACACGATAAAGATACACGCTTCCGCACTTTGCCACGTTGTAAATTTTAAACAACGAATTTGATCACGTTATGTAGAATAACTTATGATTTGTAAATCTTTTAGTAAACCCGTATTTCCGATGCATATGTAATCGTAATTACATGATTGTTTTCGTAAAAGATTCATTAAACCTTAAATAATAAGAACGGGTGTTACAAGTTGGTATCAGAGCCTTGGTTTAAGAGATTCAAGTATGGCGGGAAAGCTATGCTTGGACTTAAACCTTATGCTCTTAATAAAGAATTGGTGATCGGTTCGAGGCTTGATCGCAAATCCGGTAAGTACATGTATATTAATGGTTTGGTATGTGTTGAAATGTTGTGAACAACACATAGGGTTATCGTGTGATACACGTTACCCCAATTAAAATGATTGATATAGTTGACGAAAATACGTGCGTTGACGCGTATAGTAGAAAAAGCCTCGTATTATAATACGGGCGATTATTAAAGTTGATATTACTAACTCTTGTGAATGTTTTAATTAAAGGACACTCGCGTTGAAGACGACGAGAGTCAAACGAATTGTGGATACGATGATGGAACGATCCGAAGTATGACAAGAGGAGCATGCTCACCGAGGACTAAATCGCGTAAAGACCGCGAACAAGGTTAATGGCAAGGAACGCCCGTCGGGGCAAACATTACCAGGTGCACATTTTAAATAATCGCACAAATAGTAATATGCAACAAATAAGTAGAAATTGAAAGTTGCATATGTAGATTAAAAACTTGGAAAAACCCGAATAGAAAATGTATTCGGGATATTGTTTCCAAGAGAAACAAATAGAGGCGTTATTTACATAGGGCATGATGTGAAAACTATAAAAAGGTCATGTGCGTCATGTGTTAATCGCTTACTCTGGCCAAGTAAGTAGTGGCATATGATACCATGAACTTCTTATGGCGGACACGTTTACATCCGATGTAGTAAGGGCGGGGTGAATGGGACTAATTAAAAAGTACCCAAATGAATCAGATAAGCAAAATATTTGATAATAATGTAAACGCACAACCGAGTGACGGAAGCGTATTACATCAGGATAATGAGCCCGAGTAAAGGGACAAAGAAGCATGTAAAATGATTTAGACAAGTATTGGGAGGGAGTGTACTTACACTCGAACCCAGAAAACGCAAGCATGTAAAATGATTTAGACAAGTATTGGGAGGGAGTGTACTTACACTCGAACCCAGAAAACGCAAGCATGTAAAATGATTTAGACAAGTATTGGGAGGGAGTGTACTTACACTCGAACCCAGAAAACGCAAACATGTAAAATGATTTAGACAAGCATTGGGAGGGAGTGTACTTACACTCGAACCCGGAAAATGCAAATATGTCCCTTAACGGGTCGTTTTTGTAAAACGTAAAACTTAAAGACAAAGTCGGAATATAAAAAATGAAGCGAGGTCTTAATGCATACCGGGAGGGTTGCAATAATAACGACTTCGGTAAAACACCCGGTTGATGGGTAAGAATTAAACGCATGCGTAAACCAAGAGACGTGAACGCGGGTTGAAAAAAAAATCAAAGGACTTGGATTACAAGTTATGACTATAAAATCTCGTATATAGAAATTGTGAGTAAATATGTTCAACTATTCGAAGTCGAATGGGTTGAATAAAGAATAAAGTTGATTGTTTATAAGTGATGGATTTCACATTAATAAGTCAAACAGGTTGAATACAATATAACGCCGAATGGCACAAATGAGCGCTAGCCAGATAAGGGTAGCGTTAAATGCAAGAGAATAATGAGCCCGATAATGGGATATAACCAAATAAGAATAAATCATGGACTGTCAATATCCTGGTAGGGATAATTGACAAAAGTTAAAGAGAAGATCCTAAAACTAAAACTTCATTTTTAGTAAGAAATAATGTTTTTACAAACATAGATTCTGATAGGAATTTAAATAATAAGTATGAAAGATACAAATCTTGACACTGATAGGCGCACGACAATATATTCGAAAAGTGATATTTTTGAAGATGAAAAGGTTGATATAAATTAAACATGATGTGACATGATCACGGTCAAGAGGTACAATGTGAAGTAGAATCACATTATAACCAAGCGAGCGGTAAAAAGAAACCGGACTAATAAGTCTAGTTAGTGAAACCGGTTAAGGTCAGTAATTCAAGTTAAGAAATTTGGTTTGCTTGTAAGTGGTAAATTCGGTATAACTGAGCCGAATAAATAAATTTGAAAATAAAAAGATTTGTTGCTAAAAGTGAAAGATTTCACTAAAGACCTTTAAACGGGTCAAAGTAATGGGTTCATAAAGAAATCCGATAGTATATGAAAGCATTGAATATCGCTAAGTTGATTAAACTAGTGGAAATAACGAGATTACGTTATTTCAAGTCGCATCATGTCATATAAGATACGTAGATGATTAATAACCAAAAGGATATTACCATACTTTTCTGGTAATACTAACAATCGGTTAAGATATGAGAAATGCTTAATTGATTATCGAGAGCAAATGCATGGAGTGGAACTCGATAAATTAAGTAAGAAAAGGTTTCGGGGACGAAACCTCTTTAAGGGGGGTAGACTTGTAACACCCCGAAAACGGGTTTGGTAATTAAACCCCGTTAATACTAAAGACGGGGAAAGTACCGTTAGTGGTAAAAGTAAACTGGCAAATATTAGGAATTTATTTAATAATCCTAATATTTATTTGAAGTGAATAAAAAGCTTTTAAGAAATAAAGTGATAGAAGGCCCGAGTTAACGGGACCCGAAATAAACTTAGTCATAAATATTCTCGAACCCGCAAAGTTAACTAGGAATATTAAACCTAGTTATTAAGTGGGGAATATTGTTAGAAATAAGTAGGTTGTGCCCTACTTAATTAACTAACCAAATTAGAGGGGCCAATATTGTTAAAATTGAAACTTAACTTTAATTAATTAAATAAAACACACCAAACACCCCACAAGGAGGTGTCTGGTCGTACAAGAAGAACAGGGGGGCGATCCCCACACATCAAAACCCTAAATCTTCACCAAACTTGCAAATTGAAGGCTCAATCCAAGTTAAAATCGAAAATCAAGCATAGATTATTGATCCCCATTGCAAGAGGGTTGTAAGGTATGTAAAATTTGATGTTAATTCTCTGTTTGAAATTCTCATGAAATTGGGAAATCTGAAATTTGATGATGCATGTATGATATGTAGATGAAATAGGAACATTTAAATGCTTAGGAGTAAACCCTAGACAAGTATAGATTGAAATCATGCTTAGCTCAAGTAAATTCAGATTTTGTTGATGCTAAATTGATGTATGAGATGTTTTTAGGGTTTTGATCACTAAAAAAAAATGTTATGATGTCAAGAACATGCTTAATTTGAAAGCTGAATTCAAACGGTTCTTGATCAGAATTTACAGCCAACTTGTATTGGCTGTAACCTGGACAAAACGTGATAAAAACATGTGTTTCTTGAGCCTAAAATGTAATTCCAGGAAATATCTTTAAAACCCCACTGGAATCGCATTTTTTCGACGAAAATCGAGCGTTTTATGAATTTTTCCGTATCAAAGGTTCAAGCTGCGTTTTCTGGCAGAAATTGCAGCCCATCACGAATGTCATAACTCAATTTAGGAATTGAGTTATGATCTCAAATTCTTACAGTAGAAAGTTTTAAGCGATTAAAAGAACCGCCAATTGGAATTTCGTCAATCGGATAAACGAGGAATTTTTAATGAATTTTTCCGTAAGCTGCAGTCAGAAGTGACGAATCTGATTGCAGCTTAGTAAATGAATTTTCACGAATTTTTGGTAAAGAGTTAGATCTTGAAATTTTAACTCAAGGGCTAACCCTCCGAGAGGTACGCCAAATAAAAAAATCATAATTTTTGAAGACTTGTAAACAGGTTAAACAAGTCACCAAAAACAGCCAATTTTCATTGATATGAAATGCCTAAATGAAATCGCGGCTTACTAGTTAGTATGTAAAAATTGATTTTTGTTAAGAGTTCGGATGAAATATGCCTAAGTGAGTTCAATGAACCAAACGTGCATATGAATATGTTGGTAAGTCAATTGACTTTTAAAAGTCAAACTAACCAATGATAAAGTCAAATAGTAGTTTCGACATAGAAAATACGTGAGGTGGAATAGTCGTGAATTGAAATGACTAATCTAACCACCTTGTGAATGATGATAGTTTGTCGCCTAACGAGCTAGGTGGAGGCTTGGGAAAGAAGCGGTCAAACGAATCAAGCACGAGAAGAAAAGCATATTCGGATGCGAGGTAAGTATAGCTTACACTAGTCATATAGTTTAGAATGTCCTTTTGTTGTTTTGATTTCGAACAAGACAAATGGAAAGTTGAGATATGGTGTTTCCGGCGTGTAGTCGTACGGAACAAGATAACCAATAAGGGTAAAATTGAAATTTGGACACTTGTTGATAATAATTATTGGTTTTGAAAGATACATATTTCGTAAGCCTTATTAGGCCAAAAAGCGTTAAGATGTGAATTATAGTTAAAACGACCGTGCGGTGTAAATCGGAACGAGTCGTGTAGACGAGATGGCAATAAGCTTTATCTCGCCACTATTATCGGTCATTTAGACCAACGGGTCAAAAGGTGAAAATATCACTTTTTGACAATATCGACTAATGGTTTGATGAGTTATTTGATTTCAGAAATAAATATCGAGTGGATATTTACATCGCTATTACTTAGTAGATATTGAGGCAAGGTACTTAAATGGGTCAATGTAATGATCCGAGCCAGGTACACATAATAAGATAACTCTCATTTAAATGTAAGGCTAATGAGAGTTAAACGAAGTCTAAAATAAGTTTTTGGTTACTTTAATAGGTAAACCAAATGTTACGAACGATGGTCATTATATTTGTTATAGGTTCCTAACCATTACCAAGAGTTTAATAAGGGTTTTAGCCATGGAAATGGGTTGCATTTGATGGTTTGGTTCGAATTTAAAATGACCCTAAACATAATTTCCGCAGCTTTTTATACGGATTTCGACTAATCTTAAAAAAATCATATAAAATCAACCGTTTATCCGATTTGGGTGTTCTATACCTTTTCGGAAAGCTTATGAAGTAAATTTTTACTGTTTTCAATCATAAGAAACAAATGTGGTTGTTAAATAGGCCAAAAGAATGAATTAAACAGCTGTTCAAAACCTTGAAAGCTGTTTGAAAAATGAAAATATAGTTGCTGTGCTGATTTTATAAAAATCATATAAAATCATAGAAAATTCGTTAGAAGGTGTACCTTATATGCTTGCGAAGGTATTGAAGTTTTCTACGATCCATCTTTGAACATGTTAATCTAGTTCGGACTTTGAATGGGTCATAATGGTCAATTACAGCAGCTGTATAGAAAATCGCTGCACATTAATTATGTCGTTATTAATCCAGAAAAGACATATGATTGCGTATACTTGATTTAGTCATGCCACCGTAAGTTACGGTGGAGCTGATATGATTACGATGGTTACATACTGAGTTACGGTGGAAGGATAGACTTTCAGGGGCTACCGTAACTTACGGTGTCACCGTAAGTTACGGTGTACCCAGAAACAAAGTATATTTTATTTAGTTTAAATTCCCGGATTCGTTTAGACACGTTTTAAACCTCGTATGACTAAAGTATTTCATGTTTATGGAATATAGGTACTTTTGGATGTCGGAAGACGATCAAGCTCAGCGAAGAACCGAACACGATAAAGATACACGCTTCCGCACTTTGCCACGTTGTAAATTTTAAACAACGAATTTGATCACGTTATGTAGAATAACTTATGATTTGTAAATCTTTTAGTAAACCCGTATTTCCGATGCATATGTAATCGTAATTACATGATTGTTTTCGTAAAAGATTCATTAAACCTTAAATAATAAGAACGGGTGTTACAAGTTGGTATCAGAGCCTTGGTTTAAGAGATTCAAGTATGGCGGGAAAGCTATGCTTGGACTTAAACCTTATGCTCTTAATAAAGAATTGGTGTTCGGTTCGAGGCTTGATCGCAAATCCGGTAAGTACATGTATATTAATGGTTTGGTATGTGTTGAAATGTTGTGAACAACACATAGGGTTATCGTGTGATACACGTTACCCCAATTAAAATGATTGATATAGTTGACGAAAATACGTGCGTTGACGCGTATAGTAGAAAAAGCCTCGTATTATAATACGGGCGATTATTAAAGTTGATATTACTAACTCTTGTGAATGTTTTAATTAAAGGACACTCGCGTTGAAGACGACGAGAGTCAAACGAATTGTGGATACGATGATGGAACGATCCGAAGTATGACAAGAGGAGCATGCTCACCGAGGACTAAATCGCGTAAAGACCGCGAACAAGGTTAATGGCAAGGAACGCCCGTCGGGGCAAACATTACCAGGTGCACATTTTAAATAATCGCACAAATAGTAATATGCAACAAATAAGTAGAAATTGAAAGTTGCATATGTAGATTAAAAACTTGGAAAAACCCGAATAGAAAATGTATTCGGGATATTGTTTCCAAGAGAAACAAATAGAGGCGTTATTTACATAGGGCATGATGTGAAAACTATAAAAAGGTCATGTGCGTCATGTGTTAATCGCTTACTCTGGCCAAGTAAGTAGTGGCATATGATACCATGAACTTCTTATGGCGGACACGTTTACATCCGATGTAGTAAGGGCGGGGTGAATGGGACTAATTAAAAAGTACCCAAATGAATCAGATAAGCAAAATATTTGATAATAATGTAAACGCACAACCGAGTGACGGAAGCGTATTACATCAGGATAATGAGCCCGAGTAAAGGGACAAAGAAGCATGTAAAATGATTTAGACAAGTATTGGGAGGGAGTGTACTTACACTCGAACCCAGAAAACGCAAGCATGTAAAATGATTTAGACAAGTATTGGGAGGGAGTGTACTTACACTCGAACCCAGAAAACGCAAGCATGTAAAATGATTTAGACAAGTATTGGGAGGGAGTGTACTTACACTCGAACCCAGAAAACGCAAACATGTAAAATGATTTAGACAAGCATTGGGAGGGAGTGTACTTACACTCGAACCCGGAAAATGCAAATATGTCCCTTAACGGGTCGTTTTTGTAAAACGTAAAACTTAAAGACAAAGTCGGAATATAAAAAATGAAGCGAGGTCTTAATGCATACCGGGAGGGTTGCAATAATAACGACTTCGGTAAAACACCCGGTTGATGGGTAAGAATTAAACGCATGCGTAAACCAAGAGACGTGAACGCGGGTTGAAAAAAAAATCAAAGGACTTGGATTACAAGTTATGACTATAAAATCTCGTATATAGAAATTGTGAGTAAATATGTTCAACTATTCGAAGTCGAATGGGTTGAATAAAGAATAAAGTTGATTGTTTATAAGTGATGGATTTCACATTAATAAGTCAAACAGGTTGAATACAATATAACGCCGAATGGCACAAATGAGCGCTAGCCAGATAAGGGTAGCGTTAAATGCAAGAGAATAATGAGCCCGATAATGGGATATAACCAAATAAGAATAAATCATGGACTGTCAATATCCTGGTAGGGATAATTGACAAAAGTTAAAGAGAAGATCCTAAAACTAAAACTTCATTTTTAGTAAGAAATAATGTTTTTACAAACATAGATTCTGATAGGAATTTAAATAATAAGTATGAAAGATACAAATCTTGACACTGATAGGCGCACGACAATATATTCGAAAAGTGATATTTTTGAAGATGAAAAGGTTGATATAAATTAAACATGATGTGACATGATCACGGTCAAGAGGTACAATGTGAAGTAGAATCACATTATAACCAAGCGAGCGGTAAAAAGAAACCGGACTAATAAGTCTAGTTAGTGAAACCGGTTAAGGTCAGTAATTCAAGTTAAGAAATTTGGTTTGCTTGTAAGTGGTAAATTCGGTATAACTGAGCCGAATAAATAAATTTGAAAATAAAAAGATTTGTTGCTAAAAGTGAAAGATTTCACTAAAGACCTTTAAACGGGTCAAAGTAATGGGTTCATAAAGAAATCCGATAGTATATGAAAGCATTGAATATCGCTAAGTTGATTAAACTAGTGGAAATAACGAGATTACGTTATTTCAAGTCGCATCATGTCATATAAGATACGTAGATGATTAATAACCAAAAGGATATTACCATACTTTTCTGGTAATACTAACAATCGGTTAAGATATGAGAAATGCTTAATTGATTATCGAGAGCAAATGCATGGAGTGGAACTCGATAAATTAAGTAAGAAAAGGTTTCGGGGACGAAACCTCTTTAAGGGGGGTAGACTTGTAACACCCCGAAAACGGGTTTGGTAATTAAACCCCGTTAATACTAAAGACGGGGAAAGTACCGTTAGTGGTAAAAGTAAACTGGCAAATATTAGGAATTTATTTAATAATCCTAATATTTATTTGAAGTGAATAAAAAGCTTTTAAGAAATAAAGTGATAGAAGGCCCGAGTTAACGGGACCCGAAATAAACTTAGTCATAAATATTCTCGAACCCGCAAAGTTAACTAGGAATATTAAACCTAGTTATTAAGTGGGGAATATTGTTAGAAATAAGTAGGTTGTGCCCTACTTAATTAACTAACCAAATTAGAGGGGCCAATATTGTTAAAATTGAAACTTAACTTTAATTAATTAAATAAAACACACCAAACACCCCACAAGGAGGTGTCTGGTCGTACAAGAAGAACAGGGGGGCGATCCCCACACATCAAAACCCTAAATCTTCACCAAACTTGCAAATTGAAGGCTCAATCCAAGTTAAAATCGAAAATCAAGCATAGATTATTGATCCCCATTGCAAGAGGGTTGTAAGGTATGTAAAATTTGATGTTAATTCTCTGTTTGAAATTCTCATGAAATTGGGAAATCTGAAATTTGATGATGCATGTATGATATGTAGATGAAATAGGAACATTTAAATGCTTAGGAGTAAACCCTAGACAAGTATAGATTGAAATCATGCTTAGCTCAAGTAAATTCAGATTTTGTTGATGCTAAATTGATGTATGAGATGTTTTTAGGGTTTTGATCACTAAAAAAAAATGTTATGATGTCAAGAACATGCTTAATTTGAAAGCTGAATTCAAACGGTTCTTGATCAGAATTTACAGCCAACTTGTATTGGCTGTAACCTGGACAAAACGTGATAAAAACATGTGTTTCTTGAGCCTAAAATGTAATTCCAGGAAATATCTTTAAAACCCCACTGGAATCGCATTTTTTCGACGAAAATCGAGCGTTTTATGAATTTTTCCGTATCAAAGGTTCAAGCTGCGTTTTCTGGCAGAAATTGCAGCCCATCACGAATGTCATAACTCAATTTAGGAATTGAGTTATGATCTCAAATTCTTACAGTAGAAAGTTTTAAGCGATTAAAAGAACCGCCAATTGGAATTTCGTCAATCGGATAAACGAGGAATTTTTAATGAATTTTTCCGTAAGCTGCAGTCAGAAGTGACGAATCTGATTGCAGCTTAGTAAATGAATTTTCACGAATTTTTGGTAAAGAGTTAGATCTTGAAATTTTAACTCAAGGGCTAACCCTCCGAGAGGTACGCCAAATAAAAAAATCATAATTTTTGAAGACTTGTAAACAGGTTAAACAAGTCACCAAAAACAGCCAATTTTCATTGATATGAAATGCCTAAATGAAATCGCGGCTTACTAGTTAGTATGTAAAAATTGATTTTTGTTAAGAGTTCGGATGAAATATGCCTAAGTGAGTTCAATGAACCAAACGTGCATATGAATATGTTGGTAAGTCAATTGACTTTTAAAAGTCAAACTAACCAATGATAAAGTCAAATAGTAGTTTCGACATAGAAAATACGTGAGGTGGAATAGTCGTGAATTGAAATGACTAATCTAACCACCTTGTGAATGATGATAGTTTGTCGCCTAACGAGCTAGGTGGAGGCTTGGGAAAGAAGCGGTCAAACGAATTAAGCACGAGAAGAAAAGCATATTCGGATGCGAGGTAAGTATAGCTTACACTAGTCATATAGTTTAGAATGTCCTTTTGTTGTTTTGATTTCGAACAAGACAAATGGAAAGTTGAGATATGGTGTTTCCGGCGTGTAGTCGTACGGAACAAGATAACCAATAAGGGTAAAATTGAAATTTGGACACTTGTTGATAATAATTATTGGTTTTGAAAGATACATATTTCGTAAGCCTTATTAGGCCAAAAAGCGTTAAGATGTGAATTATAGTTAAAACGACCGTGCGGTGTAAATCGGAACGCGTCGTGTAGACGAGATGGCAATAAGCTTTATCTCGCCACTATTATCGGTCATTTAGACCAACGGGTCAAAAGGTGAAAATATCACTTTTTGACAATATCGACTAATGGTTTGATGAGTTATTTGATTTCAGAAATAAATATCGAGTGGATATTTACATCGCTATTACTTAGTAGATATTGAGGCAAGGTACTTAAATGGGTCAATGTAATGATCCGAGCCAGGTACACATAATAAGATAACTCTCATTTAAATGTAAGGCTAATGAGAGTTAAACGAAGTCTAAAATAAGTTTTTGGTTACCTTAATAGGTAAACCAAATGTTACGAACGATGGTCATTATATTTGTTATAGGTTCCTAACCATTACCAAGAGTTTAATAAGGGTTTTAGCCATGGAAATGGGTTGCATTTGATGGTTTGGTTCGAATTTAAAATGACCCTAAACATAATTTCCGCAGCTTTTTATACGGATTTCGACTAATCTTAAAAAAATCATATAAAATCAACCGTTTATCCGATTTGGGTGTTCTATACCTTTTCGGAAAGCTTATGAAGTAAATTTTTACTGTTTTCAATCATAAGAAACAAATGTGGTTGTTAAATAGGCCAAAAGAATGAATTAAACAGCTGTTCAAAACCTTGAAAGCTGTTTGAAAAATGAAAATATAGTTGCTGTGCTGATTTTATAAAAATCATATAAAATCATAGAAAATTCGTTAGAAGGTGTACCTTATATGCTTGCGAAGGTATTGAAGTTTTCTACGATCCATCTTTGAACATGTTAATCTAGTTCGGACTTTGAATGGGTCATAATGGTCAATTACAGCAGCTGTATAGAAAATCGCTGCACATTAATTATGTCGTTATTAATCCAGAAAAGACATATGATTGCGTATACTTGATTTAGTCATGCCACCGTAAGTTACGGTGGAGCTGATATGATTACGATGGTTACATACTGAGTTACGGTGGAAGGATAGACTTTCAGGGGCTACCGTAACTTACGGTGTCACCGTAAGTTACGGTGTACCCAGAAACAAAGTATATTTTATTTAGTTTAAATTCCCGGATTCGTTTAGACACGTTTTAAACCTCGTATGACTAAAGTATTTCATGTTTATGGAATATAGGTACTTTTGGATGTCGGAAGACGATCAAGCTCAGCGAAGAACCGAACACGATAAAGATACACGCTTCCGCACTTTGCCACGTTGTAAATTTTAAACAACGAATTTGATCACGTTATGTAGAATAACTTATGATTTGTAAATCTTTTAGTAAACCCGTATTTCCGATGCATATGTAATCGTAATTACATGATTGTTTTCGTAAAAGATTCATTAAACCTTAAATAATAAGAACGGGTGTTACAGTTCGACAGAGGGATAAGTATTCAGACAATGCTCGGTGATGTCGCGCGGGACACCGGTCATGTCGGCCGGAGTCCAGGCGAAGATATCCATATTCTTGAACAGGAGTTGCTTGAGATGCGTTCTGATGTTTGGTGAGATTGCGTGGCCTATCGTCACCGTTTGGTCCGGGTACTTGCGGTTTAACACCCATTTCTCTGGCTCGGATGTTGAAACCTTCGCCGCTTTAGTGGGGCGCATCTCTTCTGTCGCCATTACCTCTTTCTTGGCATAGATAATTGCCACCCCCGTCTTGGTTGGAAACCCTATCGCTGAGTGGGGCGTGGAAGTTATCATGTTCAGTTCGCCTTGTGTTTCTCTCCCAATCAACACATCATGCCTCGATTTGATAGGCATCACCATGAAGTTTACATTCGTTGTTCTTGTATGCTTCCCGTCTGACAGCGTGACGGGGAAACTGATTTGGCCAAGTGGGAAAACCATCTCGTTGCAAAATCCTGACAGGGGGTAATCAACCGGCTCGAGTCTCGCTTTGTCTTCATCATCAAATTGATTAAAGCATTGCTCATAGATGATATCGGCTGTACTTCCCGGGTCAATGAAGACGTACTCAGTTTCATAATGGCCGATAATACCGGTGATGACGATGGGTCGCGTGCCGCGAGGACCCCCGCGCACCACCGGGAAAATTACCTGTTGTTCTTGACATGTCGGCTCGTAGGGTCGCTTGCCTTTATCTCTCGCGCTATATCTTGGCCCGTTGACCATGTGCGTTTCCAAACGTCGGACTTTCTTGTGATTCCCCTCATCATGACGTTGGATCTGCCGAGTTTCTCTGCGCATGTTTTTCACCAGGTGGCTTAGCTTCCCGCTTTTTAGCGCTCTCTCAATCTCTTGACGTAAACTGAAGCAATCATCTGTCAGGTGCCCTGTATCTTTGTGGAAGTCGCAGTACAGGTTGGGGTCTTGCCTCTCCTTGTTTGTCATAGGCCTTGGAGCCTTGAAATCATGATTCTCCGTCATCAGCACCGCTTTTGGTGTTTTTATGAGCGGAGTCCAGTGCTTTTCTCGGTTATCATCCCTGACTGCTTTTCGGTAGCCGATTCTATCAATTGTGTCGCGCGCATCTTCTCTATAGCGCGGCCTCTCTTCATGGCCCCTTGATCTTCCAGATTTCCAATCGTTACTTTTGTATTTGTTGCGCTTGTTGTGATCGCGCGAATTTCCCTTGGAAAATCGATCTTCAGTATAATAGTTCTTGTGTCCGGCCAGTGACTATTCAGTTTGCGTGACTATTTTCGCGGCTTCCATGAGCTTATCCCATTCTTTGGGCATTCCATATTTCCCAGTGATAGTTCTGATGAGACTATCACATCGAATGGCTTTCTTGAAGTGGTAACGCATGAGTTGTTCACTTACGCCACCGATTTCCAAGCACTCCTTGTTGAAGCGAGTGATGAAATCTTCTAGACCCTCGTTATCTCTACGCCAGATGTCCTCTACCTCGGCTGTGTCGCGCTGGTAACGTCTCTGTTGACTGAAGTGATTCAAAAACTGTGTCCTGAAATCCACCCATGACTTGATCTTTCCCGGAGGAAGGCTGTCGAACCAGGCACGAGCCGCCCCTGTAAGAGTTTGAATAAACAGATGGCACCACATGGGTATATTCCATCCTCCCATGCAACCAACGCTTATGAAAACTCTGATGTGATCATCGGGATCAGTCAATCCGTTAAATTTTCCCACTGTCGGAGGTAACTTCTCTCTTGAAAGCGGCGCCAGCGCGATCTTTGGAATGAACTTTGAATGTTCTGTAGCTTCAGCTAGTCGATAGGCGAGGCGAAAGTCTCGCTATGCCTCTTCGATGTACCCCACGTGTTGTCTTGGTTTGTAATATTCATGGTTCCTCTGCAAGCGATTGAAGACCGACGAACCTTCATCATCTTGCCAAGTTGGATCATTCGGGTCAGTATCCTCCCATTCATTGTTCGTATTGCGCGGCGTGAGCCGCTATGGACTGGACCTCTTTGGACGTGTGACGGATAGTCATAGTAGCTTTCTGTCTCTCCCCGTGTATCGCGTGTGTCCTGCGCGCTTAGCCTTCGCATAGGGGGAGGTCTGTTAGCTCTGCCTTGGATGTT
Source organism: Helianthus tuberosus (assembly GCA_030545235.1). NCBI lineage: Eukaryota > Viridiplantae > Streptophyta > Magnoliopsida > Asterales > Asteraceae > Helianthus > Helianthus tuberosus. Next base: position 90,391,290 of record CM060430.1, read on the forward strand.
TAGCTGTGGGGGTATCTGGCGCGCCCCCTGACTCTGTCCCTGGGGAGTAACCAAGGACAGTTCTGCCGTTAAGACTGCTTGTTGAGCGATCAGAGATTGATACGCCGCGTTAATGGTGGCAATATTTTTGGCGTACCATGAGGCTGGAGTTTCGCCCTCTGGTAGCCCTAATAGCGCCGAAACATTCTGAGGTGGAGCTGGGTTTGAAGGTCCAACGCCGTTGTTTCATGGGGTCCCTGTCTGAGTGATGCGGGTGATGCTCCCGCGCGGTCCCCCAGTGTTAGTTACTTCGATTTCGCCAATTTCTTCAATGTGTTGGGGTTGGACGTTTTGATTGTCCTCCCCCAGCGCTGCATTAGAGTTTGCTCCGAAACCAACAAACTCAGGAATGATTCCTTGACCGGCCATGGTCGAAGGAAAAAACAACGAAAACTCAGAAAAAAGAAGATGAAAGTGATTTGTAGAAAACCGGTGGGCGCCAATGAAGAAACACTGAACTAATTAAGGGGTTAATCAGTTTGGTTTATGTTCCTACCATAGTGGTTAATCTTCTTAGGGTTTTCTGAGCTTCGTAATGATCGTCTAATCCTGCAAAATAGAACACCGTTACTCGTTAAGAGGGGAATATGGGGGTTTCCCTCTTACCCAGGCTCCGGCGTGAGAATAAGCGACTGTATTTGAGGATATAAGTGTGTATTAAGAGTGAGAGTAGAGGGAATGGAATGTTTAACCTGTGAAGTGAGGTCTCTATTTATAGCCGGAGAGGTGTAAGAGGATGTGGGCTGATGGGCGTTGGGCCTGAAGGCGACAACATAAGAGATATGCTCCTTGTCTCACTGGTGTCGACCGTTAGTGGCTTGCAGGAGCTCTCTGGAGTTGGCGCAATGTGATTGGAGCCACGTGCCACCGTTGTCGGCCTGGCCGCCTCTCTGCCATCAGCAGGTAAGTGGAGATCGTGGGACAGGTGTCTCTGCCCTGTGATTGGTGCCACGTAGGCGTCCTTAAGTACTTTTCGTCTCCTGTATGTAAGACGATCGTGGAGCACGATTGAGCAGGGCCAGAAGGACGCTGATTGGCTCTTTTCTTCTGCCACTTGTACCTTGTGTACTATCTGAAACAGCCTTGCGCTGCTGCCCTGGGCGAGTCTTGCTGGGCACGTAACTATCTCGCGCAGGGTTTGGATGACTGAGTGCTCTTTCAGAATGCTAAGTGTTGTAATTGGAGCTTCCTATTGTCTAGCCCTCGCGCCGGTTAGAATAGAATGTGTTGTAGCCCGCGCGAGGTTGCCAATAAGAGATTTGTTGAATAAGGAGTATGGTCCCGCGCGCGATCCTGACGGAGGTTTGCACGGCTTTTTGGGACCATACCCCTTCAGAAAGAGAAGTGTGACGTGGGAAGTTAATAAGAGTAAGAGCATTCACATTCAATCCATCATCTCAACCCCTACCTCTAAATTTTTAAAAAATCTTCTAAATATTCACTCCATCCTATCCCCTATTTCATTTTTCTAACCCTAAATTCTAAAAAGAATATACAGTAACTTTTCATGTATGAAAAGCTACTGTATCCCCTCATCTTCAACCATCTCATCACTCCCGCCCATATCATCTCTTCTCTAGCGGGAACTCATCTTCTCCCGCCCTAGTTCTTTTCCTTTCCACCAGGTATGGTTTACAATTTTATCTCAGATTACGCGCCCTAATTGGAACTCTAACCCCAAATTCATTAGGGCCTTTGTTCAGAAGAATTACAAGGAACTGAAGAAAGCAAACCCCAGGTTTCCCATTCTCACCCGTGAGTGCAGCGGCACCGACCCTCAGCTGTGGGATAGATACGGTGCGTGTTTCATTCCCCTTCGTCATTACAACATCAATCAGTAATTTATTTTATGTTTTTATCTGTTTGATTATTGTAACTGTATTTGTGTATATGTGTTTGATTATTTATTATGGTTGTGATATTGATTTAAGCAGGATCACTGTTGGTTACATTTTGAAGGCATAGGCCTTTTTGTTATTGGATTTGAGAATGTTTAGTTTAGTGTTTCGATGTTTGCTTAATGTACTTAGAACAATAGATCATTTCATATACAACATTGATTTAGTTATTTTTTTATTTTTTATTTCTAAATAATATGCTATACTGTAAGAATAATGGATTACATACAAGGATGAACATAACCTTTGCTCCCTCAGTTAATATGATGCCTTTATTATATTGGGTTTAAGAATGTTAAGTTCAGCGTTTAGGTGTTTGCTTAATGTCAGATAGAGGAATGATTTTAGTTTTTTTTTTTTAATTTCAAAATGTTAAGCTGTTAGAACAATAGATTACAAGGATGAACATAAGGTCGTTAAGGTCTTGTTATACGGATAAATAAATAATAGTGTCAATAAGTTGCATAATGATACAACAAACAACCAAAGGAGTCTGACAAAGAAACAGGATCCATAATGCTAATGTTGGAGAGTTTCAGTTATATTCTATTACTATTCAGTTCATATTCGATGTAGCGGGTCTCTAATATTGGTTTTCTCAGTGATATAATTCTTTATGAGACCATCGTAACAATAGTTTGGTGTAAACCGGTTTCAACCCAACTTGGCCTGACGATTTGGATACCAGTTTAATAATACTTATACATATTATAAGAATCAAATCTATATATATGAAGAATTTTATTGTTAACCTGGTTGGACCAACCGGTTTAGCTCAGTTTAAATGGTTTGATCGGGCCTTAGCACGGGATAAAGCCTAGTTAAGCCCTGGACCTAAATGGGCCTTTGTTTAGTCCAAAACGCAGTCCAAAAAACCTGCAGCAAAACTGCTGCTGCTGGTTGCTTTTTCAGCTAAAAAACTGCGTGTTTTTGAGGTTTTTCGCAGAAAAAAACATGCGTTTTTTGAGGTTTTTTCTGCTAAAAAACTGCAGTTTTTTTGGCCGAACCGGGTGAATTGTTATGGTCATAAGATGCTTTCCTTTGTATGTCAAAGGTTTGAAATCAAAGCTCATGCTTTTCTTTTAATGCAGTAGTTTTATGGCCATTTTGATATCGTCTTTTTTCAGCTAAGTGTATCCATTGACGTGCTCGGAGAAGAGAAATATGTTTTTCAACCTCGCTTGTTTGGACCAAGATAGAAATCCGTCTTGCAAAAGTTGAACCCATCCACTGGACATCTCTTGAATTTAACAATAACATTGTGGTTGAGAGAAGTAGCATCGTCTCAACAGGTGAGTCATATATGCTTTGACATAGTAAGAAGGTTTTCCTACGGGTTGGTTCGGGTTATACTGAGCTACCAACATTTTTGTATTAATTTTTCTATTTTTTAAAATATAACCACGTTACAGATAACTAAATGAATTGGCCAATTGGTTTCTTCTGTTCTCGTTCATCTTTCAACCTGTTTTTGACATTTTTCACTGAAAAACCAACACTTTTTGGCGTTTATAACAATTTTTGACTTATAACATGTATGATGATAACTGGTTATTAATAACCAGTCCAAAAAATGGCCAACAACCTGCAAAATCGCTGCAGCCCACAGTATCGAAAAACGCTGCAGTTTTATAGTTTTTATGCTGAAAAAAGACACAGTTTTGTGGCGTTTTATTGCTGAAAAACCCGTACTTTATTAGCGTTTTTTGCTGAAAAATCGGCACTTTTATAACAATTTTTTACTTATAACATGTATGATGACAGATTGAGTTAATTACACGTTTGATCAAATGGTTCGTACATTCTTTCGCAAGTTGTTGAGATACCTAACTTCAGATGATGATAGCGATGATGATCTTTATGAGGATGTCGAAGAACAATGTACTCGCAAACGTCGTAAATTTATTCGACGCAATCATACTCAGGGACATGAGAGTTTATATCGTGATTATTTTGAAGAAAATTCGGTATATCCCTCGAATCTATTTCGACGAAGATTTCGGATGAGTCGTCCTCTATTTCTCCGTATTCTAAATGAGGTAGTGGCTAACGAGCCATACTTCGTCCAAAGAAGAGATAATATCGGAAGACTCGGTTTATCTCCTATGCAAAAGATAACAGCGGCACTTAGAATGTTGGCCTATGGGGTTAGTGATGATTTTATGGATGAATACATACGCATCGGTGAAAGCACTGCAATGGAGAGTCTTAAAAAATTCTGTGAGACGATAGTAAGTATTTTTTTCATCTGAATATCTACGGTCACCAAACACGAATGATATTACCCGATTACTTGTTGTTGCGGACCAACGAGGATTCCCCGAAATGCTCGGAAGCATCGATTGCATGCATTGGAAGTGGAAAAATTGTCCCACAGCCTGGAAAGGTATGTACTCTGGCCACATTCGTGAACCTACTATTATTTTGGAGGCGGTTGCTTCATATGATCTCTGGATATGGCATGCATTTTTTGGTATGCCTGGTTCACATAACGACATTAATGTGTTAGAGAGATCCTTTGTTTTCACGGAACTTGCACAAGTGTTGGTGCACACATCTGTCGTCTTCGTCTTAATATCGAGTCTCAGTTCGGTGCGGATCTAAGCAAGGCATGATGTCATGATGACATCATCGAGGTGACATCATCTATGACATCATCTCCACAAAAGACAAAAGGGAAATGATATTTCATGTGAGGTTCGCTTGAAGACAGAATGATTATACTTGCCAATTTCGCTTCAAGGAAAGTCAAACATGTTAGTTTCGCTTCAAGTGTTTGAAGCGAAATCATATGTTCTATATATAGGTGAGTTGGTTATTTCAGTTGTAACAGTAGTTCGAAACTTTTCTGAGATTCTTCCGGTTAGCCACGAAGTGCTGCCGAAGTGTTGTTAGGTCTGTAATCGCATTCGTTATCAATACAACAACAGTTTAAAGTGAAATCTCGCTGAATTGACCTCGGTTTCTTAGTTTCCGCCTCTGAAACCGAGATAAACTCTTCTGAACGACTCGTTCGGGTCCGCAAACGATCCTACAATTGGTATCAGAGCTCAGGAGGAAGAGTTCATACCAATTCAGCCACGTTTTCTGATTTTCTACACCTTCTTTCAAAATTAATCAACTTTTTACGGTTCAAATTGGTTCAAACTTTCACATATTGTGCGAAAATACGTTTTAACAAACCCTTGAAAGTTTCAGAACCTAATTCGATCATTTACACGTTCAATCAGATCAAAAACGGATCGAAAATGATGATGTCATGCTGGTTCGCTTGAGTTTACTTGATAATTTCATTTGAGTTTGAAGCGAAATAGAAGGTGTCGCTTGAAATATTCTGATTTAGCTTGAATTGTTGTTGAAGCGAAATAGTGTTTTAGCCTGAAAAAGTTGAAGCGAAACTGATCTGTTTGATTTTCGCTTGAAAATTCTTTGACATCTGATCGAATTCTGCAAGTGCTGTCTTAACTGAATTTTGTTGTTCGTCGAAACCTGCTGTTCATTGAAAACTGTTTGTCTGCTGAGAAACTGTTCTGAGTTGTGTGAATATATCAGTTTGTGTATGCATGTGAACTTTGTGTACGTGTGAACATTTCGATTTATGTACACATGTGATGATATCAGAATGGCATATTCAATAAATGTGTAAGTGGGTCAGGCTTTTGCATGTGATATAGTAAATGCTTTGTAAGTACAGATGAGAATTTTTTGAAGTTGTCGGTTTGCATGATTGAACTCATGTGATTTTCGTGAATCATCATGTGTTGAGTGTCAGTTAGCATGTGAAGATATGCATTGATTCATATGATATTATCATTTAGTATCTTGAAAATTGAAGTGTTAAAAGTGTGTCAGTAGCATGTGAATCAAGTTTTGGCAGCATTATCTAGTTTAAATCGACAATTGAAATTGTTGGTTTATTAAACATATGAAATAGTGGGTAGTTTAATTGGTCAAATTGTTTTACATAGAATTTAAATCATTTTACATGATAACTTGAGGAGCAGCCTAATATCTTTAGTTGTTATAAAAGGCCCAATCTTGTGAAGCCCATGTGTTTGGCTCAATAGTGGTTATAACATTCATTGTATCAGAACCGGTTCTCGATAATCTCTTTGCAAGTTGTTTGTCTTAAAGAATTTTGGTCATTGCTGAGTTTGTTACTGAGGTCGAGTAGTTTGAGTTTGGATTTTAGCCGGTTCGCACGGTTCGATCAGTACGTTTGGTCAGTCAGGTCGTTTTGCGTGGTCGAGTCGCGTGATAAAGTCCAGTTCATACGATTTGGAGTTCAAAAGTTTCGAAGGGTCAAGTCAATTGAATTCGAACCGGGTCATTCTGTCCGCACAGTTGGTCAACATTCAGTCCGCACAGAAAATTCACAAGTAATTGTCAGGTATTTTTACAAGGCGATACAACTCATTTGAAAATCCGAATCATGGATAACGAATTTTACAAAGCGTTTGCTACTCCGACTACTCCGGGTTCTATCGCTCAGAATATGAACTTGGAAAATGAAACCAGGACATCTCAGAAACCACCAAAACTCATGGATATTGATGATTACAATGGATGGTCCGAAAGGTTTGGAAATTGGGTTAAGGCGTATCACTTGGATGCGTGGGAACACACTGAAGAGCCGTATGTTAAGCCCACAAAGAATGATGTTGTGAATGGTACTCCGTTGACACTTAGAGAAATGAGTATTTCAGATAAAAAGAAATATCGAGATGAGAAATTGATGGTGAGTCTGCTTCAGCAAGCGATAAAAGAAGATATTTTGATACTGCTTCAACATGATGGAACTGCATATTCGATCTGGACAGAGTTGGAAGCAAAGTTTACTGGAAGTGATGATATGCTCAGGAATAAGATGTCTAAAGACACTTCAAATGTTAATGTTTTTTTTGCTAATGCTTATGATTTGAAATGTGCAGAAAGGTGCAGAAAAGTCATGGAAGCAGCTGAAGAAAGACGAAGGAAGAACAAAGAAGAGGAAGAAGAAGAAGAAGAAGAGAGATTGAAGAACGAAGCGAAAGCTGAGAAAAGAAGAAGAGCTGAGTTTTTACAATCAAACAGAACAGTCAAAGAAGTTCCTGAATTTGAGATCAAAGTTGATGCAGAACCTGTCAAAGATCCTGAAAAGTGCATGAATTGTGATTCTTTAATCAAGCAAAACAATGAATTGCTGCACAACATAAACAGATTGAAAGAATCATATGATACAATGAACAGAGAAATCAACAAGTATACTGATTCAAACGGTGAACAAGCTGAAGCTATGAATACTTTGAAGATAGCTTATCTGAGACAGCTTGATATGGCAAACTATAACATTAAGAAATGTGCAGATCTCGAGCTTGAGTTGGCAACACAAAAGATAGAAACTGAGAAAGTTAAGAAATTATTAGACAGTTACTCATGTTCTACTTTTGTTGTTGACAGGATTTATCCAGTAGTGGAGAATTTGAAGACATTTGAAGAAATGAAAATGTCTGAAGAAAAGAAATCTGTGACAAAAGATGAAGTGAAGACTTCTGGTAAGAAATCAAGTGTGGTCTACACTAGATGTCCGCCCCCGGTCGAAAATGGATTTTTACCTCGAAATCCAAATTCCGAAAGAGTCGAAAAGGCAATGAACTTACAATGGGAGTCTGGGCCGTCGGATAACTTGCCAGAAAATATTGATGTCACGTATACATCGTCCGATACTGATCATGAGTCAAAATTGATAAAAAGTGTGGTCGATCAGGTGTTAGACAAAGATGACATAGAGGAGTCAAAACCAGAGTCCAAATCCAAGTCAAAGTCTGAGTCCGATACATCAAAGTCAACAGTCACAAAGGACAAACGGGTTTATGATAAAGAGTTTTTGATATCAAAATCTAATTTGAATGATGAATCATTTAAAGTGGTATATACTTTGAAAGATTCTGACAAATTATATTCTGATGAAGATTTTCCATTAAGAGGTGTTAAAACTGAATTGATCAAAAAGGTTTTCAAATTAACAGAAATTAATATTTTTGAAATGAAAGATTTAAATCTTACTGATAAACCTAAAAAATACACCTCAAGAGTTCAACAAAGATTAAACAAGAAAAAGGGTTACAATTATGGTTACAGTTTTCAAAAGAAGCCAAACCATAATCGTAATTTCAAAAAGAAAGGATTAGGTTTTGTACCACCGAGAAATTATAAAAATGAAAAATTTTCTAAACCAAAAACTGTGTTTGTTTCAGGAACAAGTCAAGAGAAAGAACAAAAGAGTTCATTCTGGAAGGAGACAAATCAAGAATTCCTTGCCAAGAAGCAAGAAGAGTTGAAGAAAAATCATGTTCCAAAGAAGATAGAAACCAGAACCTGTTTTCAGTGCAAGATTACTGGTCATGTTGCTAGGAATTGTCCGAAAATATTCAAACCAAAACAGGAAGTATCTGGTAAACTGAAAGAGAAAGTTGTTGAGAAAACTGAACTTTCAACCCGAAAGTTCACAGGCTTTGAAAATTCAATCTTTGAGAAGGGAGAATGTTCAAAGAATGTGGTTAAAAGAAAAGAAAATCTGATAAATCAAACATGGGTTGTTAAGGGTTCAGGAAACAGTTCTGGTGATGAATCTGATTCCACAAAATCAGAGGAGCCAAAAGTTGTTAAAGAAAAGGTTGAAAAATCAGTTTCAAAAGTGGATGATGTGAATTTTCCACCTTTGAGTGCTGAAAATTTTAAAAAGAAAGTTGGGAAAGTTGAAATTTCAAATCAATTTTATTCTGACAAGAAGAAATTTGATGTTGATAAAGCTTTCAATGGAACAGTGAAACACATTTTTGGCAAAATGATCAATGGTAAGGCCAAAAGTGTTAAAGAATTTTACGCTGCCAAAAGAGGAGGTCACAGGTTAGTTGAAAGAAAAGATGAAGAGGTTGTTACACCCAAGGAAGGTCAGGCTTGGGTGGATATTTTTTTCAAAGAGTAAAAACCTGACTTGCCGGAGATCCCAAGTTTATATCGTGGATCATGAATCGGCATTATTCTTATGTTGTTTGTTTGAAAATTGAAAATTTTTGAGAATTTATATTGCAGGAATTGCCGGAACTCCCAGGTTTGTAAGCGAGGAGTAGGAATCGGCACCTTGAGAATTCAACCAAAAGATGGTAAATTGGTTGAAAAGCAGGTTTAAGTTGTATGGTTGTGATTTTTACAAGTGGTTCAGAAGTTGAATTGGAATGATCTTACAAGTGGTAAATCAGGGACATTAAGTTGTATCTGATTTCCTACATATGATTGGTAAAAGAATGTGATGATTTGATCCCCAATTTTACAAGTGGTAAAATCAACAAAACTTATATTCCGGAAAAACCATTTTGATTAAAACAAACTTAAGTGTTTTGAGATCACAATGGAAAAATAGTTTGTTGTGAGGGGGAGTTCTGATTGTTTAGGCCAAGTGGATGGCGAATTGAGACAATTCGATATCAGTTGTCATGTTTCTGTACAGTTTGTGTTCAAATTTCCTAAAATGTGTTTGCATTTTAGGGGGAGTAAGAAATTTTAGAAAATCCAAAAACATTTGAAAATTTGAAAAAGTCAAAAACATGATAAAATGAAAAATGAGTTTTTGATGCATATAAGAGGAAATGATAGTACATCAGTGGACTGTCACAACATGCTAAAGAAATGTAACGTAAAAATGTGATAAACGATCTCACTGATGATGTGCCAGTAGGTTTTTGCACATTTAGTAGATTGTGACGAGATATAAACCTAAATTTCAAACTTGCTTGTTCTGTGGGTTAACACAAACTTGGATATATAGGTAACCCCTGAAATCTTGTTTGAAAGGTCCCTTATTCTGAGATACTAGGTCTTTATGCTCAGTGATATCTGGGGTATTATCCCGGGACTTTTGCTGAAAGAAATTTCTGACCTAGTCCCCGGATAATGCTTTCTGCAAATGCTTGAAACATAGCATCGCCCTCAGCAAGCTGATGAAACAATAAAATTGATAGTCGCTGCTGTTGTAATGCAAAAGATCCTCTAAAGGGGACACACCAAAAGTCGAAGCCGTCATCTCTCTGCGTATCGAAAGATCGACCTGAGCTCTCACGGCCCTCGTACTATAATTTATTCCCCTGACAGATATCATCTGTGGTATACTCACCTGTAAGACTGAATATTGGGATCTGGATACGGGAGTATATTCAAGTAGTGGGACACACGGATAAGTTCAAGTGCTTAAAACATTAACCTCGTATCTCGGATCAATTGAACTTTGTGTTAAAATTTAAGTGGATCAACATACTGACAATCTAGGTGAATTGTTTAGAGCTTAAAATGAAATGAAGCTTAACGGTGTTGGTGATTTGTCTCAAAAACTGATATGATCCTCTTGCACGAACTCACAAAAATATTGTGTGTAAATATTTCTTTACTGCATTTCTATTTCAGTCAAAAATCCAAAAAGATTTTAGTGTGTTTTAGCATAAAGTTTGAAAAATTTAAAAAGATTTTCGACAACTGGTATTGAAGAGCTGATTTTCAAAATTCCAAGTGCTAAACATGATGAACAAATGGTTTGGGTGAAAGTGTTTGAAGAATGTTGAAATGAAATGAAAAAAAAATGTTTTGAAATATAAATGTTATTCCTGCAAGTGGTAAATTAGACTTGAAAATCTTATCTACAAAATGGTTATCAGAAAATTTATTTTTGGGTAGAGTTTTTGCAGGTTAGCCAGGTTTTGAAACCTGAGTTTGATAGAGTGCCAGATTATGATCTAAGAACCTGTGGAAAGTGAATTCCAGACTACGATCCCAGCAGATTGAGAGGGGGAGTCTGAAGACACCAGGATATTCAACATTTGAGAGAGAGGAGTTTGTTGAAGATAAAGATAGAGAATGAGGATTCTTGCAATGATAAATACTTCAGAGAAAGATCAAAGACTGATAAAGACTGAAGATTGCGAAGACTCGACACTTAAGACTCGTCAACATCTGAGGGGGAGTCTGTTGGTGCACACATCTGTCGTCTTCGTCTTAATATCGAGTCTCAGTTCGGTGCGGATCTAAGCAAGGCATGATGTCATGATGACATCATCGAGGTGACATCATCTATGACATCATCTCCACAAAAGACAAAAGGGAAATGATATTTCATGTGAGGTTCGCTTGAAGACAGAATGATTATACTTGCCAATTTCGCTTCAAGGAAAGTCAAACATGTTAGTTTCGCTTCAAGTGTTTGAAGCGAAATCATATGTTCTATATATAGGTGAGTTGGTTATTTCAGTTGTAACAGTAGTTCGAAACTTTTCTGAGATTCTTCCGGTTAGCCACGAAGTGCTGCCGAAGTGTTGTTAGGTCTGTAATCGCATTCGTTATCAATACAACAACAGTTTAAAGTGAAATCTCGCTGAATTGACCTCGGTTTCTTAGTTTCCGCCTCTGAAACCGAGATAAACTCTTCTGAACGACTCGTTCGGGTCCGCAAACGATCCTACAACAAGGGCGTGCTCCACCAGTCAATTACACAGTCAACGGCCACGACTATACTATGGGGTATTACCTTGCAGATGGTATTTATCCTAAGTGGCAAACTTTTGTAAAAACGATTCCATCACCAAGAGGGAACAAGAATAAACATTTTGCAAAAGCACAAGAATCTGCAAGAAAAGATGTCGAGCGAGCATTTGGTGTACTTCAACAATGATTTGCAATCATTCGAGGACCTTCACGAATGTTCAAATTGAAGGTACTAACAAATATAATGAAAGCATGTGTTATTCTTCATAATATGATCATTGAAGACAACGTGATGATGGTGATAGTCTTAACATTGAGTATGATCAACTTGACGATGATCTCCCTGAATTGTCGCGCACTCAAACAAATGAGTTTATGGACTTCATCCAATGTCGTCTTCATATTAAAGATAGCTCGGCACATCATCAGCTTCAAGAAGACCTAATTGAACATCAACGGCTACTCTATTCCCAACAATAAATGATGTCGCGCTATATTAGATTGTTTTGTAGCTTTGTCTAACCTCCTACTTATGCGTTTTTGGTGTTACGTGTAAATCCATTGTGTAGACTGTTAAATAGGTCAAACTTGGCAAGATTTGGTATTGATCTTAAACTGTTGTTTGTAGTCTGATGGTAGTGAAAATGGATGGTATGATATTTGATATTGATCTTATTACTTTATTTTATTTCGTCTTGAATTTCAATTGTACTGGTATTGCAATAGGCAATGATAACCATGGTTTGGGGATGTTTTATTTCCATCTTAACATAGTCCTTGTATGTATATCGGCAAACATGGTGTCTATGTGTCGGCAATTTTTTCTTGGTTTATGATGATATAATTAATATTTAAATTAACCCGACCCGAAAAACCCAAAAATAATAATTAGTAGTGTAATTTCTATAAACAAAGTTATTAGAATCAATTTTAGAAGAAAAAATATAATAAGACAAAATAGATAGTAGTTAAAATTGTAAGTGGAAGAAAGAGAAGAAATAATAATAAAAAAAGAATATAGAGATAGGTATGAGGAGTTGGTTGTAGGAGGTTTTTTAAAATGTGAGATAAATTTTAAAAAGTTGTGATTTTTAGTTAAATTGTAGGGTTAAAGATGATGGAGTGGATGAGAATGCTCTAAAAATGGGTATTTGGGTTCTAAATATAAATTTCCTACTTCATACTTGGGTTGTTTGTCTGAAGTGTGAAGGGATGGCCTTTTCATTAAAAGAAATATTGGGCATGAGAGATTGAGTGTTAGCTTGGTTCTCACAAAAAAACAATGTTGTAGGGTTTTTGTTTGACTAAAAGTGCATCTCCAATAAGGGATGTTTTTTCATATTTTTTCTAATGCCAAGGTGGCACTTGCCCAACCAATCCCCATCTTTCTCTCACTTGCCCCTGTCATAAACACATTTCTTCTCTCTCTCCTCTCTTCTCTCTCCTCTCTCCTCTCTACACTCACATAACTTTTCTCTCTCCATTTTTTTCTCATTCTTCACCACAAACATCTCTACACCCTCTCTCCTCCACATCACTCCCTCTCTCCTCCACATCACTTTCTCTCTCCTTAAAAACACCAACAAATCCTCCTATTGTGGATGCTCTAACATTATAGTACACCCTTCTAATTCACAAACAAAAAAAATTACTATGTTGACTTTACCACCTTTAGAGCATTCACATCCAATCCACTAAAAATATACATACATTCCACTAAAAAACAACTCCTATATCAATATATTTTCACTAAAAACAAATACTTTTTCTCTATTCTTTTCAATATATATTACATTTTTCTCTCTCTTTCACTCACAGCCACTTTCAATATATATTAAAAAATTATAGTGGGTGAACAGTGTTCCCCTAAATATACAGATGAACATCAATATTTTCTCTCTCCTCCACTTACAACCACTTTTTATACTCTTTACATTTTAAAAACCCCACACTCACAATATGATGCCTTGGATGTGAATGCTCTTAGGAGCCTCCCATGCCTATGCATGGTCCACCAAATAAAATAATGTACTGGGAAAGCATGCTTGCAAGAATAAAAATGATGATGATTGAGGTGACATAGCCGAAAGGGAATGGTGTGGGCTAGTTTAGATTTTTGTGTTGTGTCATACAATTAAGAGTAAAATGCAATTTGCGTCCCTGTGGTATGTCCCAAACATCAGCTTGAGCCCCTAAAAATAATTTTTTTGCATTTTGAGCCCCTGTGGTATGCATTTCATAACACTCTGAGTCCTTCTGTCAAGATTCCGTCTGTTTGACCCAGGGGTAAGACCGTCTTTTTGCATATATTTTCAATAAAATCATTAAATTCATTATCAAGTCCCAAAACCCTGTTCATCTTCATCATCTTCATCTTCATCTTCATCTTTATCTTCATCATCCCAGATCTTCATCATCTTCATCTTCATCATCTTCATCTTCCAAAAACCCCAAAATTCATCATTAAACCCAGATCTTCATCTTCATCATCCCAGATCTTCATCTTCATCATCTTCATCTTCCAACATATACCTAAATTCCCCTCCCCAACATCTTCATCTTCCAACATATACCTAAATTCATCTTCATTAAAATCTTCTCTCAAGTCCTCTCCCCATTTCTCAGATCCTCACACCACCTTCTCTCTCTAACTTCACTAATCAAATCCAACGCATGGGCAGAACTTTCTCCGCCCTCAGATCCGCACACAATCGCAGATCTGTTTGTTCACTAATCAAAACCTAACCGCCAGAAAGTTCTCCGCACAGATCTGTTAGCAGATCAGAAAGTTCTCCGCACACAATCGCCATATTTGTTTCTCCGCACACAATCGCCATATCTGCTAACAAATTTTTGCCCTAACCGGAGAAGAACGATTCCTGTTTGTTAGCAGATCAGAAAGTTCTCCGCACACAATCGCAGATCTGTTTGTTCAAATCGCAGATCTGTTTGTTGCTAACAAACAGGAATCGATTGGATTGGATTGGATCAGAAAGTTCTGCCCATGCATTTCTCAGATCCGCACACAATCGCAGACATGTTGATAACCTCTGATGTATGAATCTATTGTTTTTGCTTGTGAATGGCGTGAATCAGTATGATTGAAATTATTCATGGTGAATTCAGCGAACTTATTCATGGAATTGAAATTATTTAAGGGTTTAGAAACATATTTGGGCATTTAAGGGTATAAGGTCAAACAGTCAAACAGTCAAATACATTAGGGGATAAGGGTATATTGGACATTTAACAATAGTCAAACAGTCAAACTGACGGAAGTCAGACGGAAGGACTCATACTGTTATGAAATGAATACCACAGGGGCTCAGAATGCAAAAAAATGTTTTTAGGGGCTCAAGTTGATGTTTGGGACATACCACAGGGACGCAAATTGCATTTTACTCTACAATTAATAATAACACAATTTTGAAGTACATGTGATTTGTTGGCCAAGATCTTGAGTAAATCATTGAATTTGTATACACAAAATAAATAAATAAAATATAGAGCAAGTGTGTATGTATAAAATGGGATGGGAAAAGGATAAGTAACTGTGATGATATCTCACCCACTCATACCCAACTATGATCATGACTAGCTCACACTAAAGTCAACATTAGGATAATATAGTGGGTATAAGATACTAAAAAATGGTCCACCATATGGATGGTTGGTTTCGAAAAGAATCATAGCAAAATATATATATATATAGGGTTAGGATCATTTCAGAACTCTAAATAATTGCAGAATTCGCAGAACTCCTAATAAACAATCATTTTATATATAAGTTTTTTGAATTTAGCATCTTTTTATCATCTATTATCTGTATTTCTTTGATTACATACATGTTAAAAGTAGTTTACATATGTTTAAATGCCAAATTATATATATGTGTCATAACTAATTACATATATGTAAAAAACCTAGTTTACATATGTGTATTTATAAAATTACATATAAAAAATGTTAAAATGACTCTTAATATGTATGTAATCGTAAAAATACACATAATAAATGATAAAATTATCCTAAACATAAAAATGTATAAATAAAAAGATTATTTATTAGGAGTTCTGCGAGTTCTGTAAATATTTATGGTTCTGAAATGATCCTGGCCCTATATATATATATAGGCTAGGAGTTGGCTACAAAGTCCAAATTTCCTAAAAAGTATAAAAACTCATAAAATGTTAAAATGTTAACCAAAAAACACACCCAAAACCCACAAATAACAAAAAGAAGATTACTAAAACATCATATACGTGGGTTGTGTTTTGTGTTTTGGATGATAAGGCTCTGATTATCGAATGACAAATATTATTGTGTTTTATGTTGATTAGCATGTTGTGTTTTATATTCATGGTTGTACGATTGTGTGTTTGAAGTTTTTATGGACTATTATGGTTTGAATATGGTGTTTTAGTAACCTTTACTCTGTTATTTGTGGGTTTTAGGTGTGTTTTATGGCTCAAACTATAATGTTTTATGACTTTTTACACTTTTTAGGAAATTTGGACTTTGTAGCCGAACCCCACCCTATATATATATATAGGGAGGGGCTCATGCGAGAACCACCCTTATTGTGAGAACCATGAGAACCAATGTGAACACAACCTAAAATAGCTAAAAAAAACCTAAAAAAACCTAACCCCCACCCCCCCCACCCAAAAACCTAAACCCCCCACCCCCCCCCCCCCAAAACCTAAACCCCCCCCCCCCCAAGCTAAAATGCTAAAAACTAAACCCCCAAAAAACCTAAAAAAATCTAAAAAAAATCTAAAAAAATCATAAAAAAATACAAATTTTTTTTTTTGATTTTTTTAATATTTTTTAGGTTAAAATCGCTACTTTTCGAAGCCAAAAAAATTTTTTTTTTTTTTTTTTTTTAAATTTTAAAATTTTTTTTTTTCGGTTCGAAAAGTAGCGATTTTAACCTAAAAAATATTAAAAAAATCAAAAAAAAAATTTTTGTGTGATTTTTAGCTATTTTTAGGCATTTTTGGTGTGTTCACATTTGTTCTCGCGGTTCTCGCAATAAGAGGTGGTTCTCGCATGATCTTCTCCCTATATATATATATATATTGTCATGATATGTTGGTTCGGTTTTAACTGATATATATACAAATTGTATACACATGTTTATATACAAGTCCGAGTGATTGTTGTTATACGGTTTCACTAGTTGGTTCGGTTTAAAGCTCGGTTTTACACTAAAAACAATGATAATATAACTATATAAATATTCAAAGCGTGTTTGTCAAACTTTACCAAGTCTCGAACACGTCCGTTCCGGTTTACCGTCGACCCGTGCTTGACCACATTGACCAGCTGTTAACCACGTTGACCGGCTTACCCGAGACGCCAAATCTGACTCGTTGACCAAGTTTGACCACAGTTGACCCGAACCCGAAAATCATCATACGCGCACCGTATCGTCAGATAATCGTTCCTATACATTCTAATAGCCTAAATAAGTTAATCCGTGCCTTAAACACTATTTGTTATCGCCTTAAACGTTTGTTAATTGCGTAATTAGAAGCCGTTAATTACCGGTTGTCACATTCTCCCCTGTTACAGAAATTTCGTCCTCGAAATTTAGACTATGTTATCTCCTTAGAGTTATAACGTTCCTAGGTAAGTCCGAATAATTCCAAAGTGAATGACCGTGTAATCGAACCAAAACTTGTTCATATTATTAATTTATTCAACTTTTTAATTTATTTAATTTATTTATTTATATAACTTATTATTAATTTATTTAACTTATTTGTTATCTATTTAACTTTTTAACTTATTTATTTATTTATTTATTTAACATTGTTAACTTTGTTAACTTATTTCAGTATTTAACTTAATTAACTATGTTAACTTATTTAACTTATTTATTTTCTTAACTTAGTTATCTGTTAACTTTTTAACTTAGTTAACTCAGTTAACTTATTAAACACATTAATTTATTTAACTTATTCTTTTATTTAACTTAGTTAACTTTGTTAAATAATTTAACTTTTTTAACTTGGTTAACTCATTAACTTATTTAACTTATTTGTTTAACCTAGTTAACTCTGTTAACTTATTTAACTTATTTATCATATTTAACATATTTATTTATTTATTTAACTTAGTTAACTCTGTTAAGTTAATTTGTTTATTTATTTAATATAGTTAACGCTGTTAACTTATCTAACTTAGTTAACTCTATTAACTTATTTGTATATTTAACTTATTAACCTTTTTAATTTATTTAACTTTTTAATTTATTTTATAACTTATTATTAATTTATTTAACTTATATTTTACTTATTTGTTATCTATTTCACTTTTCAACTTATTTATTTAACATGGTTAACTTTGTTAACTTATTTCAGTAATTAACTTAATTAACTCTGTTAACTTATTTAACTTATTTATTTTCTTAACTTAGTTATCTGTTAACTTTTTAACTTAGTTAACTTATTAAACTCATTAATTTATTTAACTTGGTTAACTTTGTTAGATAAGTTAAATTTTTTAACTTGGTTAACTCATTAACTTATTTAACTTATTTGTTCAACCTAGTTAACTCTGTTAACTTATTTAACAAATTTAACATATTTATTTATTTATTTAACTTAGTTAACTCTGTTAAGTTAATGATAGCCAATACATAACGGATCCGGTTGGAGTGCCAAAATCCAAGTCTGTAAACCCGCGACCCGGCCTGAATGGAGCATGCATGGCTCAACCTAATTTTGTCATCTTCTCAAGACATGGCAATGCATGCCCCACGTCCACCATGCAGTTTACTTTTATGTTTTTAATCAATGTTTCCATGCTTTATTTGTTTGTACCTTCAGCTTCTTAACTAGTGAGTTTATGAAAAAATTTCGTTGGTTAATTTTCTCATTGGATTATGAGTTGATTAATTATTTCCATGCTAGTTCAAGATTGGCAACTTGAATGGTGTTCTTGGAGTCTAATTGCGGATTAAGTGGTGTATCTGTATCTTAATCCAATTTTAGTTGCCCTATCGTACGTTTATGTGGTGTATCTGTATCATAAACGAACTATAGATCTATCCGTTTCTAAACACATGAAGATTTGAATTGAAATTCCAATTCCAACAAATTCTATGAATCAAACATCTTAAGATATGAAATTCAGATTCCAATTCTCTTAAATTCCATTGAATTCCTGTGAACCAAACGTCCCTTGGTACTTTGTAAGTGATCATATTTAGAAGTAAAAGATTAAATTTAATTTAGGATAAGTAAAAACTGGATCTTAACCTATCTTCTAGATGATTTTGTATTTTTTTTTTTTTTGTTAAGAAAGTGATTTAATAACTCTCATTTTCTCTGTCTAAATGAAATCAAAGATGACTCAATTAATCTTTTACCCATCATTTCGAACCAAATATATGTACCTTACCATACTATACTGGTACCGACTAAACACAATGTCTTTAGCAACTCCTAAAAACATTAATTGATACCAAAACCCATTGATTTGGAATTGCTAACCACCGTTTAAGAGAGCAATCTTTAGTACTAGTATACGAGCAACCTGTGAATAGTCAATTTCATAGTTTCTATTTCAAATTCAAATTCGACAAAATAATAAAACCCTAAGTCTTCAAATCCTATTATGGTTACGCATGTAACCAGTGATTTAAATTCAACTCAAAAAAGGAAAAAAAACTAGGGCTTCAATGTGTGACAAATATACATAGATAGAAGTGGAAGTAGAAACAATCTGACGACTATAAAATGATTAATGGGAAATGGCAATATGTATAACAAGTGATGGCTGGAAGAAATTTTGGAATTAATGGATTATGAAAGTAGATATAGTCAAAGTGAAGTGAAAAGGGGAGACATTTCATGAATATGCACAATGTTTCATACACTACAAAACAGTGGGCTTTTAGCCATAGAGGTATTCGTTGGAAGTTCTCCAGTGAAAGTGGGCCATGTTAGTAATCTGTGAGTGATGACATGAATATAGAATTTTACCGACAGATTTTGGTCATTTCACCAAGGGATCACCGACACATTGCCAATATCATAGACGGATAAGCGACAAATGTCAAACCCTCAAATTTCACATGCAGAGTAATACCGTGAGGCGTGTGACTGACCAGGATCAAGCCACTAATCATATTGAACATATACAATAATAGTAAAGCAGTTTCACCAAACCGATACGATTAGTGACAGTTAAAGTTTAAGTCCAAAACACTTAAGTTCAACCAACAGTATAAGGGAATAGCAGAAGCATAAGTAGAACAGTTCAACATAAGTTCATAGTTTGTAATTATTAAAAGAACCCAACACGGGTTAGCATGCCCACTACACTTCCAAGCTGCAAGCTCCAGCAATCACTGAGTACCTGCAAAGCATGCGGTAGGGTGTCAACATAAAGTTGGTGAGTTCACTAGTTGTCCAGTTTTAATTCCATAAAACTTGTTTAAGTAGTTAAGTTACTCATTTATATTATGCCATGGGGAGCTACCCCATATGTAAGCTACTAAACTGCGTTATACGAAATACTCTGCGACCTCATGTTTGTTTGCCCCATTTTGTCAATGTCTATCATCATTGACGGTTTTGCCTGAGTCTATTAGTTCACGACCGATCCTCTCCAAGCACGGCGTGAGGTTGGTGAGACCTAAATAGCGCTATCAACTAATAACTCGTTCGCCAGGCTCCGGCGACTAATCGGTATCATAAGTAGGGACATTCGTGATAGAGTTTCGTTTAGTACACTTGTTGCATATAATATAAATAGTAATTAACTGAGCGTCCCACACAAGGGGAGAATGTACCCGTATCCCGCACAAGGAGATAGTTTTTACCCGTATCCCACACAAGGAGATAGTTTTGTTTGTATCCCACACAAGGAGATAGTGTTTTTCGTTCCGTTTCCCAACCACCGAGAACGCATGCTTTTTAGAAAAATATGTGAACTCACCTCGGTTTGCTCGGCAGATAGTTTTACTTGTTAATACAACTTTGAGCAATCACGTCCTATTATTGTTATCATAACTAGTTACGTTCGCATTTAATTAACGTCACGCATTCATGTATTTAACACGTAGCACATAAGCACATATATATATCATCATGGCATATACATATTGTAAGACCCGCTTTTTCACTTAAATAAAATAACATGCAAAGGGCAAAGTAAAATACAAACTTTTAAAAACGTCTAAACTTTTCGCGATTTAAAGTTTGTAATACTAACAACATTAGTACACAATTTTAACAAAATTTGGGCATGACCCGTCCATAAAACGAGTCAACCCTGTTTTAACCATAATCAAAACTAAAAACAATTCTACAATCCATTCAACAAGACACTACTAAAACCAAAACATCGAGCATTAAAAAGTGTGACTACTAACAAGTTGTACAAAACAAACATTTAACCCAAAAACATTAACACGGACTAGCAGAAGCGCTTGATGGTCATAAAGTGTGCGTATGCTCGCTCCAAATTGCCAAGTCGCCTAAACTGAGGATTTACCTACGTTCAATATAAACAAAAGAAGTTAGCATTTCATCACCAACACGATTGACTAACAACCCGACTAATCATTATAGCGGCCTTACATCTTTCAATTACATTACCAACCGTTAGACGGTTCATTACATGCTCATCTCAATATAGAGATTAGCATTCCTTACTTAACATACCCGCTAACGACGGGTACTAGTAAGGTTACCCTAACCTTCATTTGATTCGTTTACAACGAACGAATATATTCTTTACCTACGATTACACTCCAACCCGATAAGACGGATCGAGTAATCTTTCATCCAAAACATAATTATCTTCCCATACCCGGTTCGACTAGAAGGAATCGGATATGAAGCATTATCTTTCGTATCTTATTCATTTCTATACATCCGTTTATGATGGATCTAACTTTACTTCCAACAATCTTACATTTCAAATTTCACGATTCCAACATAACAACATAATACAATAGAGATTATTACACATATGACAACATGATAGAAATAAGGTGTACACTAACGTACCTCGATCTTGTGAGTCTCCCGTTTTCTTAGTGTTTGAGCTTTCACGCCTACATTAAAACGCATTCATTCAATTAGCCTAACACTTTCATTCCATCATTTACATAGACTTCTCATTTTCAAGTGACAAACATTATCACAAATTTTCAGAATTTCACACATTTATTCTCTTATGTATTTCATCAAACATTTGGTGTGCATCTCATTAATAAAGCATAATATACAAATATTCAAAGCGTGACTTTACTAGTCCATCTTATATATCATCAATAATCAATCAAGTTCATACAATTCTTTTATTCCACATCAATTTATCTAGCATTCACGTGTTACAAGCAAGATCATATATCAAAATTACACATAGTTACTTCTACTTGATCATCCTTTCATGCTAATTTTTCATTAAGTGGGTTTATACAATTATCTTTCAATTGACCTAAAATCAAACATGATTTCTACTCTAGGGAGTAACCCTAACATCCAACTTACACAAATCATACCACAAACTCATGATTGGGTTGAAACCCTTTTTCTACAATTCACCAAATCATGAAATTCGACTTACCACTTCACTATGTATGCTTAGATGATCGAAAATTTGAGACATGCAACTGATTATCCTTGAAATCCGTTGTCAATTGATTGAGTTTAGCAAGAACAAGGGTTCCCCCTTGTTTCCCCTTGCTCTGGTCGAACTCAGCACACCCCAGGGTGTGAAATTTTGGTTTTTATTTTATTAATCCTTTCACTACATAATTTTTCACAAATGCCCCTTCTAGTTTACTTCTTTTATATAACTTACCCACAACTCATTATACTACTAGCTCTTATAACATTTTCCATAAACTATATTAAATCTTTAATTTATTTAACTCATGTGTCTAGTAAATCTTTTTGGGGTGTTACACATATCCGCACATTAAATACAATTAGACGTTTAACTAGTCTGTAGTGTGCAGCCCAAATAGTTAGTGGCCCAATACCAGTGTGCGGCCTGGATATCATGATGCCCGAGTGTGCGTCATAACATAGAGTGTACGGTTTAGTATTGGATCAATCCAATAATCGAGGTCCATTAATCATAAGTGTGATGTAACCTTTCCATTTTTTTTATCATATAAGAGGTATAGGATTGTTTAAATTTTTATATATACCACTAGTAACTAGTTTTATTTTTAATATAATTATTCGACTCATTTTATTCTTATACGTTTTTACATAGTCTTGAAAACTATTTTATATATAATTGGTTGGAGTACTATACAAATTAATTGCCTTGTATATATATATATATATATATATATATATATATATACCCTGAGAAGTTTAGTCCAAAATTCATAAAAAGTTGTAAGGTATAGTAACATAATACCAATGGAAACAACCCAATATATATATATGTATGTATGACATTTCTATTTTTTATACTAAAATAAAGTATATAAAACTTATATTATTAAACGGGTAGATTACGGGTAAGATGACTGTTAGAAATATGAAGTACCTAGACGGGCCTATGAACCGTTTAATAATTAAATTATAAAAATAAATTATATTTGAACTTACTCCGTTTTTAATGAAACTTGAGTCAAAATGTAGACACAAATATTTCCGTTCTAAAGACATATTAATTGTTTTATAAAACGTCATATTTTAGAAGTTATAAGCACCAAATAAGTGAAACAACTGAATTAATTATAATAATAAAATAATATTAAAAACTAAAACTGTGACAACCCGACTTTCCAAGGTCTTTCTCCGACACGTTACTTGATCGCAACTGTGTTTTACTACCCGTTACGTTGTAATATGTGCACCTTGACTTTATAGTTATTAAGTTATTTGATTTCCTTGGTTAATTGTTGAAACCTTATAATTGTTCAATTAATTAGAATTATAACTCAGCTTGTGCAACCCCATCCTACTCGACGAAACCCATGTGTTTCGCCATGCTCACATTCGACGAAACATGCGATGTTTCGTCAACTGTTCCTCGTCGAATCCATGTTTCACCTTGAGGGCCTGTGGCCAAGATGAGGCCCAGTCGTAAAATCAGTTATATTAGCCTTGTAACACTACGTAAGTATGAAAACAACGAAACCCTAATCTATTCTTTCCCTCTCCTTCATCGATCTCGACGGCAACCAGGTCTCTCTCCGAAGATCATCATCTCTCGTTCCAACTTATTCATAAACCCTTTATTCCTCGGTTAGTACACCAATCCCAGCCTAAATCGATGGTTTTATTGATCTGAGAAGTGCTATACTTGTTGTGTTATTATGATATACTTGTGAATTAAGATCATGATGTAGGGTTTCATTTATATGTTGTATTGAATGCAAAAAGCTGATTATAGTAAAGCTTAATGGACTGTGGTAGGTTAATGATGATTAACTGATGAGTATGAACCTTATATGCGTTAGAATCAAGATTGTAATTGGTTGTAACCGGTCGATCGGAGTTGTGTAATTGCTATCTGAAACAAGAATGTGGATGGTAACTGCCTGAGAAGGCAGCGACGAAGAGAGCCCCTGACGAAACGTCTGGCACGACGAATCCTGGGGAGTTCATCGAAGAAGACTCATGACGAACCTTGGGGTTTCGTCAGAGGGTTTCGTCGAACCTTGGGGTTTCGTCGGAAGGTTTCGTCGACAGGGCTGCATGGGGGTTTCGTCGATTAGATTAGCTTATGATAGTGGATTGGGGTGACGTGCATGTTATTATGTAGGGGTAATAATTGCATGTGAAGGTAATGACTAACCCATGTGATCTGATCGTTCTGCATTTGGTCTAATCAAATTCATTGTTACATTATCAGAACAGTGGTTGGTATTTCAAGTTTGCATGTGATTACCATTATTGATAACCTTTGATCATTAATAGATGCATGTATTGAAAGTTTACCTGTGATTTGTCGGCCATTCAGTATCTGTTTGAAATAGTTAATGAGTTTATGTGAAGTATGAATCGGTGATGGAAATGTATATACAACTTGAATACCGGTGATGTGATGGCAATGAACAACTAAGGTACATGAGTAATTGTTATGACTAGTCATATATTATGTGTTTCTGGTACACCACTGGATTAATGGTGTATGTAATACTTGTGTGCTACATGCGTAAAATGTATAAGGAATTTGTGATTTAGTGTTATGAAACTGACGGTTACTGGTAATTATATTAGGATTTGGTCGACCAATTGTAAGCACGTAACTAATCTTACCTAGCAAAGCAAGGTGAGTTCACTGCTCTTTTCTAAGCATGCGTCCCGATGGTTTGGGACATCTGGTAAACGTTCCGAGGAGGAATGCTGGGTAAATGGGTTTAACTGGAATGTTAAACTGGGATGTTGGTTATTATACTCAGTTTCTATCATATAAGACCCCTTACATCTACCGATTGTTGCTGGGGAGGCAACAAGGTATTTAGTTGATAGCGCTATTAGGATTGGTACCCTCACACCGTGCCGGAAGGACGGGTGTGAACTAATTACCTTGACCACTTGACCAATGCTTGGATAAAGGCATTGGGGTTTGGGCAAACACATCTTGTAGCCATTTGCGGTAATCGAGTTAATAACATCATCAAGTCAAACTGTTGAACTGTTTTATACACACAACTGGTAACTAAACGTGTTAACAAAACTTTGAACTCACCAGCGTCATCTGACACACTTGTCTGCATGCTTGCAGGTCGTTAGATTTCTGATTATGGACTTGCTGTCTGGGAGTGCTGTAGTGGTCATGGATCGAGACTCTTGGATAATTGAAACATTGGTTTTGAACATTTATTTTAGAACAAGTTGTTTAACAAATTACTAAAAGCTTCCGCTGAACGTTATCTCTGGTTTAACTTATGACTTGGATTTACCTTATGTAATGAATCGAATGTTTTATTTAAATATTTATTCTTGGTTCAATGTGATTGGTGGCTTAGATCCTGGTACGTCACACGTCCTGTGGTGTCTCTGCATGTGGTATTTTGGGGGCTGTGACAAAAACAATAAAATCAAAATGGATGGATACATGTATGGTGGACGTGTCCTAGACCAAATAAAATAGAATTATGGAAATCAAAAAGGCATGTAGTGGAGGTGTATGTGCATTAATTGAATGTATACGTGTATGTATTGTGTCAAAAGGAATCTTAGGCAACTTCTTTTCCAAGATTATGGGACTCTATAAATAGGATTTGAACTTTTAGAAAAAACTAGCGGTAAGACCCGTGTGCAAACACGGGTGGGTTTTAGAAAACCATGCTTAACACATTTTGATAGAAAGTATAGATAGGTATATAGATATTGTATCAAAATGTGTTATCTATTATAGCTAAAAAACAACTATAAAGATAGTTCATCGGTTAATATATCAGTTACATATGATTATTTCCATTCTCCTATCCAAAGAAGGGAGTATCCACCCATTGACAATGTAAACTGTTTACCCAAAAAAGACAATATAAACTCTTTATAGACATAAGTACATATAAAAGATGTCTAACAAAACTTAATAGAATTTGAATACAACTTAAGTTTCAACAAACATTAATTACGAACACACAATCACCTGCCTCAACAACTTTAACCAAAGCTAAATCAAGGTTGATCAAGCCTTTGACTTTCAGCATTTCTTCGACTTCAACAGATGATAGGTCCATCAACAGACTTTAGACTTCAGCAGATTTTTGTTTATAACAGCCTTTATAAATCAGCAGACTTTAGAAATCAGCAGATCTTTATTCTCTCATGAACCTTTCCCGGATTTGCCCTTTGAATTGGAGCTCAAAATCCAAGGAATCAGTATCATCTTCATCCCTGAGGTCAACTGGATTCAGACCAAGTGCATTCTCCCTTTATATCTCTTCAACATTACCATCAGACTTGATCAAAGTCAATACATGGGTCTGTTTGTCAGACTTCCACTTCAGTATTTTTGGGTCTGATGGGTTTCTTGGGAGAAGTTTTATTTGAGAGGAGTTTGGCGATTGAGGCCTGCTTGCCAACGTTTGAAGTGTTTGAGCAACTTGAGCTTGTAGTTGTAACGAAGCATCATCCAATCCATATCGTAACTGATTTCTGATAGCCTATTTTCTGAATTCAGCATCTCTCTTTTCATCTTCCTCATCAATCGGTTGTTTTCTTTTTCTTTGGTTCAAGACAGCGATGGATACATCTTCCGATGAGAACAACTTTTTAGAGCGAAGGGTTTGCCGAAGTCTAACAGTGGTTTCATCTTTGTATACTGGCTTTTTAGGAAGGGATGGATCTGTCTTTCTTCGCTCTTCTAGCTTATTGTAAGCTTGATCAATATACTGCCTAGACCATTTTCCAATAGCTCTAGCAGTCCCATACTTAGCTGCTAAAAGTTCTGCCCTCATTCTCTTGTACTTCAATGCTTCATCCACTTCAACCTTCTAGTATTGTTTCTAGTTGGGAGCAGATTTTTGCATTTGAGGATCTTTATTCATCTTTTCAATTCTATTAACTTTCTCTTTAAGAGCTTCAAGGGGCCAGTCTTCGAAATAAGACCTGTAGGCTTCGTAGGGCTTGGTATCCATGATAATGTTCAAGAAATCATTCCTTAATGTCTTTTGTAGCTCAGCATTTGGTGACAGATTTGACATTTTCTTACTCAGGTCTCTAGCAAATTCTTTTAACTTCTTGACTTGACTAAGCCCATGTTGCATGCGACCTGATAAGTTGGTGTCTCCTAGCCCTTTACTCTCTTCTTTTGCCTGATATTCTGCTTGCCTGGTGTAACACCCTAAAAATATAGATTTAATATTATAAATTAAATGACAATAATAGTTAAGATAAAATAACTAGGAATAAATAACCCAGTTAGTTAAAAGTCTTGAAATAATAGGACAAACATGGTTAAAACACCCTTTAAATAACTTGGGTAAAGTTGGGGGACTAAACAAGGGCAAATAGAATGGAGTTTTAATTAAAACCAAAATAAACAAACAAAACACACACATACGTGTGTGTTTGTCTGCGATTTCAACAAAGAGCAGAAGCCTCTCATGCTCAAAACTCTAAATTGCAAGAATTCACCAAATTGAAAGGGGAAATTAAACCCGAATTGAAATTCAAGCACAAATTAGTGATCACCTCAGTAAATGGATCATAAGGTATGCCAAATTTCACTGTATGATTCCATCTTGAATTCTTGATAAATATATGATATTGAAAATTAGACTTGCATGATTGATGTTCAGATGAAATTAGTAATGAAAACATGTCTAGGAGTAAGCCCTAGTCAAATACTTGTTGAATTGATGTTCATAATTGTAAAATTCATGGTCACCCATCTAAGTGTAAAATGGGTTTTGTAGAATGATAAAGAACACTAAGAATTTGATTTTTAAACGAGTATTGTTGAATTATATGAAGTGAATCTAGATGTTATTATGCATACTAGATATAATGAACTTGCAAAAATTGTTTAATTTTGGGCTAAATAGTTAGTCATGAACTTGATAATGGATTTTATAAAACGATGCCCATAAGGTGTTTGTTAAAACGCCTAAGAGAAAACTAAGTGTTGAAATTCGGAACAAAACGCATATTTGAATGATGTTGTGAATTATGTGTTATATGACATGAATAGAGCTCTAAACGAATCGTTGATTGAACTCTATAGGCAAAGGAATCGAGTCTTCAAGCGGACAAGCCGGAGCGGACACACGCTTGAACGGAACACTTTAAAGGTACGCGACTTGTCTTTTGTTTATATTTGTGTAGACAAGCTTAGTCGTAATTATATTAAATGTTAATATAGTGAAATTGTAAGTGTTTGGTAAGTCTATGAAGTTATGAAATTCACTCGACAAACCAAACGGGTCAAAATAGTTGGTTAGATATGATTATTGATAATATTGTTTAATTAGTCATGTTTGGAATGTAAATAAAGTGATTTAACTCACTAGACAAAGAACGGGTCAAAATAATGGTCGAAATGGTAGTGTTCGAAGTGACTTAAACGTCACTCATTAAATTTGAGTTATAAAAGCGTAAACCATGGAATGGAAGTAATACGCTAAGGTGGACAAGCCCGGGAATGGGTAATTATGGTTAGAAACCAATGATGATGAATTATGCAAGTACGTAACTACGGTTTCGTACGCTATATTTGTTTATGTATTTTGTTAGTAGTCTTTGAATTTAGCATAATATATGAATTTGGGTATTTAATTGAAGTGACGAAGTCACTAAATAAACAAATGGGTCAAATATTGGTTAAGATAGGTTTGGTGTGTCGCGAAGTGGTGGTTTCCATTAGACAACCAAACGAGTCAAATAATGGATAAATTGGTAGTGCTTGAAGTGATTTTGATAGTCACTCATTGATGGTGAATTATGGAAACGAAGTCCATAGAACGGACACGCCAAAAGCTTAGTTTCTCTTAGCAAGAACCCATGATATGGGTCAAAAGACATGAAACATAGTTGTTGATTTAGTAACAATGTTCATAAGTGAAATCGTTCTTAACAAACACGACATATCGTGTGCATAAATATTGAGAATGGTAGTGAAACGCCAATGTTGACAAGCCCGGGGAAATGAGTAATTGTGTTTAGAAACCGTTAAGAAGGAATTATGTAAGGTTTGACACATAATTCATATAGGTTGAATAAATAAAAAGAGATTTTTAGGCGATCAGCCTTTAAACAAGATTTTATAGCAAGTAATGATATTAAACGGGTCCATAATTAAATTTAGGATACGTAGGAAAAAGAATCATGAAAAACGGATTTGTGGAACGAAAGTTATGGCAGTTTAAAGTTAAAATTTTGATTAAAAATTGGAGCTGGACAATTGCAGCTCAAAATGCTCGAAACCTTCTGTGAAAAAGAGGTTGTCGCGCCCCGCGATGGATATAAGGCAAATGGTCGCGCCCCACCACGGCCTTTGGCGGCCCGCAAAGGCTAGGGTCTCATCTGTCACGTCCCGCGACAGACCTAAAAGCTGGCAATTTTTGTTATTTCATTAATTTGTATTTCGGACTTGTTTAATCTGATTATTTGTCCATCAAAACTAACTTTATTTTTGGTTTTGATATTAGGTGAAATAGGAGGTATTTTCGGATGGCGGTCAAGCAAATGTTATGAACCGAACACAATACTTTTGAAGCTTCCGCGAATGATGTTTTGTTTAGTCGTATGTTAAAAACATGTAAACTCTTAAATGTTTAAATCTAGTATGAATGATGTAATCTTGAACAACCTAATCATGAATGTGTATTAACTCATCAAGGTTTTTGAAAAGTCGTACTTTTAGATAAAAAGGTGTGTATTTTGAATAGAAATATGCTTAAATTGAGACGGGTGTTACACCTGGCCTTTAGCTTCAGATATTCATCAATATTTTTTGGAGTTGTGAATCCATGAAGAGATGGGAAGGATCTTTTAGATGGATCATCCTCTGTGTAAAATTGAATAATTTCATCTTGAACTACAAACAGTTCCAGAGGGAAATTTACTGCCAATGAAATATCTCGTGGAGTATAACCAGCGGGTGGATGTTTGACTGGGTTGATTTTTGGTGATGGAGGTGGAATGAATGGTTTGGGTGAAGTTTGAATGAATGGAGCAGATGATAATGGAATTGGTGCAGGTATATCTTTTTCTTCCTTCTCTTCTACATGCACCATGAATTTTCTTTTTCTTGTGTAAACAGATTTTGGAGAAGGAGGAGTTTGGGAAGAAGAACGTGCTATGAGTGTAAGAGTTGATTATGATGGGAATTAAAATTGGATAGAATCAGTAGATTGACTAACAACTGTTGAAACAGCTGGTGTCTCAACCGCTGTTGTCTTAACATCTGTTGAAGCATTTGTTGCATCAACAATTGTTTCAGTGGAGGTTGGTAGTGGTGATGAGGATTTTATATTCTGCTTTTTGAGAGGCGGTTTTTGTGGTGAGAGTTTTGGTTTAGGTGTATCAGAATTTGGCTTTTTAGGTTCATGAGTGGTTTTAGGTTTGGCAGTAGTGGTTGGTTTTTCTGGTGATAATATTGGTTTAAGAAATATGACAATAGGAGGTTTGTTGTGTTTGTGTGATTTTATTCTATTTGAGGTTCCAATGTTGAGCACTTTGTTTTCTTTCTTCACTTATTTCAATAACTCTTGCCTCAACACATTTGTTCTACTTTCTTTTGTATCCTTTCTCTTTTGCTTTGCTTCAATCTCCTTATCTGTCTGTTTGTTAAGGGTATCATCAATTCCCTTTTTCTTACCAGTGTCAGATTTTCCAGAAGATTTTGCAGAAGTTTGCTTGGCAGGCTTTGGATTTTGTTTTGGCTGATTCCTTGGTGTTAGTTTGCCAAAGTTTTTCATGGAATCCTTCTCCCCTTTTTCGGTATCATCTTCATCGTCTTTTTCAAACACAGGTGCAGGGGTAGTGTCAGTTAACTTTGCAATGGATTCTTTTATGCCTTTGATTCCAGCCTGTGTGTCTTTGTATCTTGCTTCAACCATAACTCTAATTAGCTTCATGTGGGAATTAAGTTGAAGCTCAGCCAGTTCCCTTTGAGCTGCAAGAATGGGTTGTATTGAGTTCCAAAGCTCTTGGGATAACTGCTGATGATAAGGTTGACTTTTCAAACCATCCACCAACTGCTTCAATTGATCTTTCATATCAGCAATAGTTGTTTCCAAGTTGGATATCATCTCCGTCAAATCCTGGTATTTTAATCCATCACCTAACTTAATAGGATCATCTGGGTGGTTGTATCTGCTTTTGAAAGAGGAGGTATCTCCAAATTTTCATTAGCAGATGCCCCTTTTTCTTGGTTCTGGGGACCTCCCTCTGCACCAGTGGTTACCTTAATGATCTCACCAGTGGTTAACTTGAACTCACCAGTGGATAACTTGGTAGACACAGTAGTGGTTGCTTTCAAGGGAGTCTGACTGATGAAACAACTGTCCAAATGTAAATCAGTGGATTTGACATTTGTAGTAGCTACTCCACTTGAAATACCATCAAGAATTTCATGAAACTCTAGAGGTGTAGCCTCCTCAACTGTTTCTGGGTTAGCTAATTAAACAGGTTCAGACACAGCTATGGTTGAAGTTAAACTCTCAGTAAGTGTTCGTGGGAGGGACTTCTATGTGTCTGAATGTCAATAGCTTGAAGCAGTGTTACAAACTTTGGTGGAATAGAAGCTGAAGGGATTGCTGTGGAAAGAGACATTGCCCCCGGAGAAGGGCTTTTAAGCATACTCTCATATGAGGGTATGGCATCATATTGTGGTGTCTTTGTGAATACAACAAGTTCCTTTTGTGAGGAATCACGAGGAGTTTGGTTTAAGGGTTGAGATATTTCCACATGTTGTGAGGAAGTAGCAACAGTGGTTTCTAGTGACATTTGTGTTGTCAGAGGGTTAACCTCTGGGATCTCATCTTCTAGAGGACCCGCTTTTGTGGTTTCGGTGGGCTTTTTGGATTTTGTTTTGGTCTTTTTGGGTTTTGTTGGTGGGGGTTTCACAATAGTGGTTGTAGTGATGTGATCACCAAGAGCAGTGGGCTCAGCAACAGAGGTTTGAGGAGCAGTTGTGGACTCATCTAAAATTTCCTCATTCCCCTCTGCTTCAGTTTTGGAAACATCTGACTCTTTAGCCATAAGGCGAGTAAAAGTTTCAGATGTTAGACTATTCATTTTAAAAGCTTTACCTTGTTCAAAAGCTTTTTGAGAAATATGTTTTTGCAGGTAGTAGCTTAATAGTCTAGGAAACATAAGAAAAGCAGCAGTTTTCCCCTTTTTAATGTTTTTCAAATTTGTAACCAAGTCAACAAAAAGTGCTTGGGAGTAGTTAAAATCAGTATTTGTTAAAATTGCATACCCCAATGATTGAATTTTCAAAGGTATTTCATTAAAAGAAGTAGTTTTATTTGAGCGACAGGGTAAGAGAGTATGGAACAGGAATTTCATTGGTGGTGGAAAATTTACTTTAAACATAGTTTCCTTATTCAATTGGTCATCATATCCCCTCTCAATCAACTCTGTTTGAATCTCATTTTTCGGGAAATATGTCTTACATACCAAGTCGTTTACTCCAAATGTTGTTGATATGGTAGTGGGGGTAATAGCAACCGATTCATCTCCGACTTTTGAAGTTAAACTGAATGCCACATTGTTTTGTTGTTCAATCTTCGCATTTACCCAGAAATCGCGGAGTGTTTCTTGGTAAATGGGTACATCAGCGGTAAGAATGTCCTTATATTTTAATGATGTAAGAACATCAATTATTGAATGATAGAGATTATTTTTCTCGGTTTTCTCAAAAATAGCCAGGTAGTTATGGTGCTTTTTCATTATCAGAGCGATGATCGGAATTGAAACTTGCGAGAGGTTGACGAAGAAGAAGGTGGAAACCGCTTTGATGAATTTTAAATTCGAGACGACAGTAAAACCTCTGTTTGGGGATGAAACAGGGTTTTATAAAGTGAAAAAGTGAATGTTGACGTGTCAGAAGTTACAAAGATCTGATGGTTAACAGCTGTCCACGTCAGAACCTCTGTTGTGATAATGGATAATAATAGTTGTTTAGAAACCACTGTTGGGCAACAACAGATGCTAGGCAACACTGGTAAGTCAGCAGTCCTTAGATTAAACAAAACCTATAAAAACAGACAATACCCTTCAGCAGTGTTTGAATTTTAGTCAAACAGAGGTTTGGAAAACAGGTGTTTTCAACAGACTTTTAATATAAACAAATAAATTAATATTAAAAAATATAAATTAAATATCAGCAGCCATTTAATGCAAAACATTTCAAATGTTGCATTTTTCATGGGAAAACTATATAATATAAATATCAAGAAACCGAAAGGTCAAATTTTAAACCTCTATCATAAAAAAAATATAGATATGGACTTTTGATGTTCTGAAGACATTTTACAAAGATCTGATAGCTAACATCTGCCCACTTCAGAACTTCTGGTGTGTTCATGGTTGACAGTTCTTTGGAAACCGTTGTTGGGCAATTACAGATGTTGGCAACAGTAGCAACTCAACAGTCGTTACATAAAACAAAACTTATGAGAACAGACAATACCTTTCAGCAGTGGATGAATTTTTAGCCAAACAATTGTTTTCAATAGACTTTTAAAGATTTTTGACAATTTTTTGAAAAATAGCTATTTTTTAAGAATGGACTTTTGATGTTCTGAAGACTAATGCTTTAATCATCAGCAGACGATGATTTCAAGCAGCTGTTCTCTTTTGGCAAAATTTAAATTCAACAGACCTTTACAATATCAGATATCAACTCTAACAACTGTTGATACTAAAATTAGTAAAAATAAAATGCTCCACAAAGATTAATAGAATTAAAATTTATCTATGACATAGGAGGATAGATCAACAATTACATTGAGTACTTCACAACGAAATTTAATAATCTAACAGCAAGAATTAAGAAATTTTAGCTTCAACTCCATCGAGTACTGAACTTCTCTATGTATATCTTTGAGCATCGCCATGAACTTCAAGTCTCTATTCACCGCACTCTATATTACTGACAATACAAAGGTCACGTACGACATTCGAAGGCATCGCCATCAGGTTTCTAGACACCTGGTCTCTCGTGAACAGATCAAGATGCAGTCCATCAAAACACCTCTTCACCTCTTGAAGAGTAGCCCTATCCTCATATACTTGATCCTCAAGTTGCTTGATTAAGCGATACTTTAAATCATCAGAGTCTGCAGAATTGTATGATGACATTTTAAGTTGTATATTTCTTCAAGTCTGATGTAAAAGAAGGATATGTTGGTAGTAAAACGTGTACATTTAATATAAACATATAAATTCATATATTTAAAAACAACAGCCATTTAATGCAAAACCTTTCAAAAATAAGTTTTCATGGGAAAACTAAAAAGTTAAATATCAAGAAACTGAAAGAACAAATTTTAAACCTCTGGTATCAAAAGAAAAAAAAACAGGTTATCATAATTACCATTAACCTCTTCATTTACCATAAAGATGCATTTTAAACACTATAAAAGACTGATGATTAGGCTGATTCAAAACATCAACAATTGTCTTTTAAAAACTTTTCCTCTCAAAAAACAAAACAAAATCTGCAACACCAACAAAACTCTACATAGCAAACCTATGCTTCTACCACTGGTCGGACACAAACGATGTTGAAATGCAATTCTCTAAACGGTCGCTGGAACACAACTGAGCAAATAAATAACTAATATATAAAATCGATATCATCAATGATAATAAATACAAGAAAACCTAGAGCAGCATCAGATTGCTTCATGAAGTCCTCCACTCTCCTACATTAGACTTCAAGAACAGTGCAGAAGAATTTCCCACTGCTCGCTCGAAAAAAACAAAGCTGAAATATATCAACACTTTAAAATAAAAATTATCAACATTATCAACAGTTTTAAAGAATCCAGAAACCTAAAATAACCCTCAACTGATTGTTTGAATTTCAAACAACTCTGATTAGGCTGAAATATTAAGCAAGAATTAGAATAGATCAGTTCAAAATTTAAAATTCAAAATTACAGGAAAAAACATACTCTCAACGATGTTGCAACAATGATGTTGGAAAATTATGTGAAGTACAAAAAGCTGTAATCGGAGATGAACCGACTGAATATGGAAATTCTGCATTTGAGAGAGAGTGAGAGAGATTGCTCGCGGATACGAGTGAGAGAGATAAATGCGAATTTGAATGTGGAGTCTGAATCAGTTGTGTTATATATGTATACGTGTATGGTTTGAATTTTAAATCTGGAGCCAGAATTTTGAATTGTGAATCTAGGCAGATGTTTTGATGACAGAGGTTTGAATTTCATATCCATGAATACATAGATATGAGCAGAGGTTTGAGGTCAGAGTTTTTGATTGAATTTTAAAATGATTTTATATATTAGGATTTATGATGTAGTAATGACATAAGAAAAGTATTGTTGACCAACCTTTCTGGCTGCCACATCAGCTTTTCTTGTGTCACTCAGATTTCTCCTTTTGTAGAAATTATAGATTGCTCAAACTTTTCTTCTTAGTCTCTCTCTCTCTATCTCACCAACTTTCTCTCTCTCTAAATTTCTATTCTTTTTATTTTTTTTATTTTCACCTATAATAATAATAATAATAAAGCCCTGCCCCGTTTTAAGTGTCTTAACCCCTGATCACTGAGTCGATACCCTGTCCGATTGATCTAGGACCCAGCAACGCATGTCAAGGCTCTGCGCGACTAACTACGTCGGGGTTCTGTCTCATGACGTATTGATAAAGTTGAATTTGGGTTACTATACTTAACGCGAGTGCATCATATATTTTATTAAATAGCTCAGGAGTTATACCCAAGATTATAACAGGAGGCTTTTAGTTGAACCCTAAAGTTACTAAATGAGTCATTCTTCTTTTTATCACCTTTTTGTGATACAATTATATTTAAAAATGCTTTCCAAAACCCTAAATGTTCATCAGTTATACTTACAGTGATTAAGTTTTTGTATTCTCCAATAGCTGCCAGTATGTGAGGTTTTATACATTACTTGACACTCGTTACTATTGGCCAAAGAGTTAGCCAATATTAGCACAAATATGGTTTAATATGGTTTAGTGGAGGCATGCACATTCAATGCCATATGTTAGTAATAATATATTTAAACCTTTATTTATGGCTTTGTTATTAAAAAATAGTATTATATGTTTAAATATGGTTTAAATATTATATTTAATATTTAATATAGTATATTATGGTTCAAATATTATATTTAATCTATACTATATAATAAAAGAAACCACATGATGGACATATGGCATTCTATGGAGTAATCTTCATGAGATTTTTTCCCCTAAAATATATTTATAATATTTATATATTAATAATTTTATAAATCATAATATATATGATATATCCTTAATAATAAAATCAGTCACTCACAGAATTATGGACTAATAATTAAAATCTCGTCATCCTATCCATGGATCCGTGACTTCCTCTTCTCATTCTACACAATATTTTTTTTTTTAAAAACTAATAGACATATCTTTTATTATATCTCCTAGACTAATTTAAATAAAACCATCCTAAAACTTAGATCTTTTATCCTCCTTTTTCTGTTGAAGTCACCGAACTCTTCCCCTATATTTCTTTAAATATTTACTAGGTTATAAAAAGAAATTATGCTTTAAAAAAGATGTGTATTGCAGTAACTATATAAAACCATGTATTATACGGGTTAAATAAATTTATGTTATGTGTTAACACATTGAGTCGTCAAGACATTTATAAATCATGTTAAGTTAATTTTAAAACATATTTGTTTTTTTTTTCTCAACTGTATATTAAACTTTTCTATTTATTGATGAATGTTAATTCAACTATATATCTTTAAACATATAGTATGCTTATTGAATGAAAAAAAATAAACAGATAACTTTTTATATAATGCCACTGGTAATGAAATATGTTATATGTGAAATTATTTCTCTTGAATACAAATTTGTGAAGAGTGTTTTATAAATAAAATAACAAATAAGCATGAAGCTTCATAAAACTAACGAAAATCATTGTATCTCATAATTTTTGAATGTATCATAAAACGTGATTCAACCCTATGTAATACATGTGTTTTTAACCTAATAATAAAGTAAAAAACAAAGTAAAGTGTTATAATAAGTAAATAGTACATCAAAATTTATTTTTTAAAGATAAATCTTGACGACTGTATGTGTTAATATATGACATTATATTTTATTCAACTCGTGAAATAAACGAGATTTTAAAGATAAATTGTTTTATTATTTTGTATATATAATTACATTTAGTCAACCCGTGTAATACACGGGGTTCAAACCTAGTATAGTATATTATAAACTATAAACCTTAATGTATACCATAATAAAATTAAACGACATATATTATTTAACTTTTAATATACTAAGATATATATGGTAAGATTTAAATATTATATTTAATATTTAAAATAGTATATTATAAACCTTAATATATATAATATATAAACCTTAATGTATATCTTAAACGATATATGTCAATTGTATATTTAACTTTTAATATACTAAGATATACATCGAGAATTATATTTTAAATATTAGTCTCGTTAATATATTAAATATTTGTATCATAATTATTTCATTAATATATTATATTTAATAAAGTTATAGCTACCAGTTTGACAGAAATTTGTTTTGTGCCATAGACAATATATTTGACAAAGTGATATCATGAGTTTTATAGTATATATTTTATATACACTACTAGTCCAGAGTCACTAGTTAAGAGAATGATCAACAGTGATATGACCAAAGTCATTAGTTGAGAGAACGATTGTAGGATCGTGTCGGACCCGAAACGAGTCGATCAGAGGCGTTCTACTCAAAATGAAAGGCGGAAACAGACATGATGAGTTGAATTCAGCAAGATATTCACTAAAACTGTCTTGATTATTGATTCTGATACGATTACAGTTCTGAAGACACTTCGACAGAGCTTCGCCGTCGGAAACACCCAAACTAATTTCGTTTCAAATGAACCGGAAACACTCCTATATATAGACTTTGTAATTCCGCTTGAACATGACTCAAGCGGAATCACCATTCAAATGAAATTACACATTAAAGCGGAATTAAGCAATTCAAGCGAGATTACATCCTTCAAGCGGAATTAACCCTCAAACGGAATTAGCAGCTTTCAAGCGGAATTAGCCTTATGGACTTGAATTCTTGAACTTCGTGCCCTGAGCAATGCAAGACTCGATACAAGACGAAGTCGACGGACGTATGCACCAACAGACTCCCCCTCGGATGTTGACGAGTCTTAAGTGTCGAGTCTTCAACGTCTTCAGTCTTTATCAGTCTGATCGCTCTCTTTCTTCATCAGCACCAACATACTCCTCTTCCAACAAATAATCTCTACTCAGATGTCTTCAGACTCCCCCTTTCGATTTGCTGAGATCGCAGTCTGGCTTTTTGAAATCACAAAGTCCTCAGGTATCGGAACCTGGCTCTCTATCACTGAGACCTGCACATTCTCTACCCAAAAGTAAGTTTCACAAATTTAACAATTTACAAATTTATCTACCCAAACTTCCCTTAAAAATAAACCAGAATGATTTATTAATGATAATTTCGGATGAACCACTTGTAGGCAAATTTTCAAAATATTTTCTCATTTAGATACACACTCCCCCTCACCACATACTCATCATGTTTAGCACTTGGAATTTTGAGAATCAGCTTTCCAACACCAGTTGTCGAAAATCTTTTTGTATTTTTCAAAAGTTTATGCTAAAACACACTAAAATCTTTTTGGATTTTTGAATGAAATGAAATGCAGTAAAAAAAATATATACAGACAATATTTTTGTGAGTTTGTGTAAGAAGATCATATCAGTTTTTGACAAGTCACAAGTACCGTTGAGCTTAGTTACACATTAAGAATTAAACAATTCACTTAGATTGCCGATATACTGATCCACTTAAATTTTCACACAAATTTCAACTGATTCAGGATATGAATTAGGTGTATTAAGAACTTAAACTCATTCATGTGTCCCACCTCTTGAATATACTCCCGTATCCAGATCCCAATATTCAGTCTTACATGTGAGTATACCACAGATGATATCTGTAAGGGGTTAGATGCGAAACCGTGAGAGCTCAGGTCAGAACTTCCGTTCAACAGAGAGATGACGGCTCGACTTTTGGTGGGTCCCCTTTAGAGGATCTTTTTTACAACAGCACATGATTATCATATTTTTTCAATGTTTCGTCATTTTTTATACTGAGGGTGGGCTTTATTTCAAGCAAGCGTAAAGTATTCTCCGGGGACTAGGCCATTGCTTCCGCAAAATCAGAAGTCCCGGGATAATACCCCAGATATCACTGAGCATAAAGACCTAGTATCTCAGAAAGAGGGATCCTTCAAACGAAATTTCAGGGGTTACCTATATATCCAAGTAGTGTTCCCCACGAAATAAGCAAGTTTGAATTTAAGTTTATATCCCGAAAAAGCTTACTAAATGTGTAAAAACCTATCGGCATATCATCAGTGAGATCGTTTAACGCTATTTAATCATTACATATCTTTAGCATACTGTAACTGTCTACTGATGTACTATCATTTCCTCTTCTATGACACCAAAACTCGTTTTTGATTTTATCATGTTTTTGTCTTTTTCAAATTTACTAATGTTTTTGGATTTTCTGAAAATTCTTACTCCCCCTAAAATTCAAACACATTTAAAGAAATTTGAAAACAAACTATACAAGTAAATTGACAACTGATATCGAATCACTTCAAATGGCCATCCACTTGGCATAAACAATCAGAACTCCCCCTTACACAAAACTATTTTCTCATTATGAGTTCAAAACACTTAAGTTTGTTTTAACCAAAATGATTTTTCCGGAAAATAAGTTTTGTTGATTTTACCACTTGTAGATTAGGGGTTCATCATATTGTTCTCCAATCATCTATAGAAAATCAAGTACAACTTAATGTCCCTGATTTACCACTTGTAAGTCGAAATCACTTTCGTGAATTTCTCAAGAAAGATGCCGATACCTGCTCCACACTTACCAATCTGGGAGCTCCGGCAAGTCAGGATTTTTACTTGTGAAAAATTTCCATCCAAGCCTGACTGAACTTGGATGTTTCCTCCTCAATTTCACTTGGGTAAAATGTTGCTTTCTTTGTTTCATAAAAGTCCTTTACCCCTTTCACCTTACCCTCAACCATTTTTCCAAAAATCTTTTTGACATTTCCATTAAACGCTTTTTCGACATCAAATTCTTTCTTCTCAGAATAGAACTGATTCGAGATCTCAACTTTTCCAACTTTTGATTTAAAATTCTCAGCCCTCAATGGTGGAAAATGAACATCATCCATTGGAGGTACTGAGTTTTCATCTTTTAACTCAAATTGTGGCTTGTCTAACTTTGTGGAGTTAGATTCATCGCCAGATTTCACATCAACCTTTTTAACATCCTCATGAACCTTCTTAACAACTCACATTTGGTTGTCATTCTTGGCTCTCTTTTTGTAAAAATGAGTCTTTGAACACTCACCAACTTCATATGTAGAATTTTCAAAAATTTTGAATTTTTCAGTTGGTGGTTCATTTTTCTCAACAACTTTTTCTTTGAGTTTTTTAGAGACTTCCTGTTTTGTTTTTGATGCTTGAGAACAGTTCCATGCAATATGACCAGCTTTATTGCATTTGTAACAGGTTCTTGTCTCATTTCTTTGAATAGCTCCATTCTTCATATTCTCTTGCTTCTTGGCAAGGAATTCTCCATTTGATTGTTTCCAGAATGAGCTTTTTGATTCCTCTTCACAGCTTGTCCCTGAAACAAATTTTGTATTTGTTTTAGAAGTTTTTTCATGTTTATAATTTTCAGGTGGAATAAAACCTAAACCTTTCTTTTTGAAATTACCGTTATGGTTTGGTTTCTTTTGAAAACCAGAACCAGAACCGAAACCTTTTTTCTTGTTTAAACGTTGTTGAACTCTTGAAGTGTATTTTTTAGGTTTCTCAGTAAGATTTACATCTTTTATTTCAGAAATATTGATTTCTGTTAGTTTGAAAACCTTTTTGATCTTTTCAACTTGAACACTTCTTATTGGAAATTCCTTATCAGAATATAATTTGTCTGAATCAATCAATGTATATGCCACTTTGATTGCTTCGTCATTCAAATTAGATTTTGATAACATGAATTCTTTATTGTACACCCATTTAAATGACGTCTTTGAACTGTTGACCGACGAACTCGAACTTTTGACGGACGAACTTGAACACCCAGACTCGGACTTTGAGTCAGACTTTGACTCCGACTCCTCATCTGTATCCAACACCTGATCGACCACCTTTTTAATTAACTCAAACTCATGATCAGTGTCGGACGATGTAAAAACGACGTCAATGTTTTCTGGTAATTCATCGGTTATATCGGACTTTAACTTTATATTGACTGCCTTTTCGACTTGCTCCTCATTCGGTTTTCTAGGAGAATATCTTTCCCAAATTGGAGGTGGACACTTATTATAACTAGCACTCTGATTCTTACCAGTATCCTTCTTCTTTGGCTTCTCATCATCTTGAAATGCTTCAAAACCTGCAACAGTTGGATAAATTCGATCAATAAGATAATCAGAACTAGAATAACTTTGTAATAAACGTCTGATTCTCTCATTCTCAATCTTTTCTATCTCCAACTCCCGCTGCAACTTTGCACATTCTTCAATGTAATGATTAATAGCCTTCTGCTTTGTCATCATCACAGCATTCATCATGGTCAGTGCATCTTCTCTTTCAGAATTAGTCTTTTGCAGGCCAGTTACTGTTTTATTTAGCACATCGTAAGATTCTTTCACATAGTTGAGATTGAACAATAATTGTTCTTTCATATTTTCTTGCTCATTCAGTTTCTTATCTTTTTCTGCACATTGCTTGCAAGATTCCAAACACTTCGCGCAAGGCTTGATGACTTCCACAATCTTTTCAACTTCGATGATTTTCTCCACTTCATCAACTTTTTCACCTTCAATCACCTTTTATGTTTCAACCATCTCTTCAGCAACAATTTTAACTTCTTCATTTTGAACAGTCTCTTCTTTTTTAGCAACACTTTCACACTTCATTTTCTTTTGTTCTTTTGCTACTCGTCTCTCCTTCAGTTTCTCCAAGCGATCTGCAAAATAAAATTGAAAACTTTCAGGAGATAGATGAGTTTTTGCAACATTAATATGTCTTTCTTCCTCATCATCACCACTGTCATCAGTTGGTGATTGATCAAAACCTATTGTCTTCTCAGAACTATCCTCTGAAGAACTAGAATCAGATGGGGTTTGATCAAAATCTAATGTCTTTTCAGAACTATCATCTGAAGAACAAGAATCAGATGATGTTTGATCAAAAACAGTTGCTTCTTCTGAACTTTCATCGGATGAAACAAATTCTTCTTCTTGATTCTTCACATGAACACCAATCACTTTCACCCATTCTGTAAACAAATCAGGTTCTTGAACTATCTTTGCAATGAAAGCTTTAAACTCCCCATTCTCATCCACAAACTTATCCCAACTAAATCCTGGAGCCATTTTCTCATCATCTTGATCAATGATACCATAATAAGCTTTCTTGTTTGCATCTTCGATCATTTTCCCAGGAGCAGTTTGTGAATCCTTTTGTTGATGCGATTGATGAGCAACTTGTTGATATATGGCTTTCCGATAGTAATCATCTTTTCCAAAAGGATTCTTTGCTCCACTAGCTTCCTGATTTTTGCATTCTCTTTTGAAATGACCTTTCTCCCTGCATCGAAAACAAGTAACTTTAGATTTATCAAAACCCAAAGTAGAAACATGTGCATCCAGAAAATCATTTCTTCCTGTGATCATTTTATACTTTTCTGCTCTCCTCAAGAAACTAGCTAGACACCATTTGATGTCCATGAGCTCCATCTCTTCAGCGTCTATCTGATCGTAATCCTCTTTCGTCAGCATAGGATTTCCGATCCTTCCTACAACCAAACCTTCATAGGATTGTAGCACAGTTGCAAATAACGCCATGTGATCTTTTGCAATTTCTTCAGAAAAACTTTGACCATCTGGAAGATTCAATGCAATGTTGCACTGTATCACACAACCATTTCCACTTTTTGAACTTTGAGAATGAAAGCTTGAAGTTGAACTCTTTGGATTAACGCTCGGATATGAAGAAAATCCACTGCTGCTGTTTGTATTTTGATCAACAGTTCCAGATGAGTCTCCAGCACTAAAAGCAGTTTGAATTTTCGGACTCATTTCAACCTCTTCAACACTGCCTTTGTAATACATTTTCACATCTTGTTGACCACTCGGATTACTCATCCTCGCAATCTTTTGTTGTTCAAGATCTTGACCCTCAATCTTCTCGATGAACTGAGAGATTGTCAAACCATCATATACTCCGGTGTTCTTTAAGATCATCAAAAGTGTACCCCATTCTTTTTGAGGTAAAGCATC
Source organism: Helianthus tuberosus (assembly GCA_030545235.1). Classification (NCBI taxonomy): domain Eukaryota; kingdom Viridiplantae; phylum Streptophyta; class Magnoliopsida; order Asterales; family Asteraceae; genus Helianthus; species Helianthus tuberosus. The sequence continues at coordinate 90,434,777 of CM060430.1, forward strand.
AGCTAATTTGTCAACCCATTCCTCTCGTTCTTTGGTTATGCTTAACAATAACATAGAACGCACTAAGTGGCAATATCTTTCAATCAATTTCTTTGTATCTTCCCCTGGCAGACTTGTGAATAGATCAAATTCTTTCTTAAGCAACGACTTTTTACTTTTTATCATCTTATCACTTCCCTCAAACTTGATTTTAAGAGCATCCCAAATTGATTTTGAAGTTTTGTCATGTTGAAGCAATACAAAGATGTCTTCTTTAATAGCTTGCTGAAGTAGACTAATCATCATCTTTTCAGCTCTGTACATGTCTCGTTCTTTATCAGTGAATTCAGAGATTTCTTTCTCAACCTGCAGATCAGTACGTGGTAATACATATTTTTTCAAAATACACTCCCAAGATCTCAAATGATTAGCTTGAACCCAGTTTTCAAACCGATCTTTCCAATCGTAATACTCCTCAATGCTCATTAGCTTCGGGGGTTTTTGCGTAGTTCCAGTTTCATTTTCCAAGTTCATGTTTTGAGCAATGGTAGCCGTTGTAGTCGGGGATGTTTCAAATGCGTTATAAAATTCTTCACTCATGATTCGATAAACTTTTTCACAAAACAGGTACTTTCAAACGAGATTAGGTTTCAAACGGAATTACTTCAAGCGGGATTATCCCTTCAAACGGAATTAACCTGCACACAAAACTTCAAACGGAATTAAAGATTCAAACGAAATTAGATTCTTCAAACAGAATCACTGATTTCGTTTGAACTTTCAAGCGAAATACCTATTTGAAGCGGAATCACTTATTCCGTTTCAAACTTTCAAACGGAATAACAACACTGAAGCGGAATTACTAATTCCGTTTGAACTTTCCAAGCGAAATAACGTTTTTCAAGTGGAATTAAGTACTATTTCAAACGGGATTATGCTGATGTCATATTTTCGCTCCAACTTTTCAAACGGAATTACTTGTTTTATCAGTTTTATATTGAATTAAGGTCCAATTTTCTCAAGGCTTTGTTAAAACATGATTCCGCTTATGATGTGAGAAATTCAGATCAGTTTGACCGTGAAAAGTTGTTCAATTGATAAAAGAAGGTGTAGAAGTAAGAAAATTAGATGAAATCAAGCTGAAATCTGCAGAACTCCTCCTCCTGAGCTCTGATACCACATGTAGGATCGTGTCGGACCCAAAACGAGTCGATCAGAGGCGTTCTACTCAAAATGAAAGGCGGAAACATACATGATGAGTTGAATTCAGCAAGATATTCACTAAAACTGTCTTGATTATTGATTCTGATACGATTACAGTTCTGAAGACACTGCGACAGAGCTTCGCCGTCGGAAACACCCAAACTAATTCCGTTTCAAATGAACCGGAAACACTCCTATATATAGACTTTGTAATTCCGCTTGAACATGACTCAAGCGGAATCACCATTCAAACGAAATTACACATTAAAGCGGAATTAAGCAATTCAAGCGAGATTACATCCTTCAAGCAGAATTAACCCTCAAACGGAATTAGCAGCTTTCAAGCGGAATTAGCCTTTTGGACTTGAATTCTTGAACTTCGTGCCCTGAGCAATGCAAGACTCGATACAAGACGAAGTCGACAGACGTATACACCAACAACGATCAACAATGATATGACCACAATCACTAGTTGAGTGATATGAACAGAATCACTAGTTGAGAGAATGATCAAGAGTGATATGACCGGAATCACTAGTTGAGAGAAAGATCAATAGTGATACGACCCCAGTCACTAGTTGAAAGAATGATCAACAGTGATTTGACGACCGTCACGGGAATCGCCTAGTGATAGATATCTTTGAATAATAGTAAGATATAATTACTTGATAAACTTCACTATTGGACGAAAGTTAGCCAATGAGTGATATGACCACCGTCACATCGGAACTGCCACCATGTGACAAATACTGATTGAGTTTTGGATAAAATAAACAAATATAAAAACCCTTAATGCTGTAAAGTATAACAATATATTTTTATAAAGGAATAATGGAATTTAATAATCCCAACTTTCACCAGTTGGCCGACAACGGACCCAACTTCAAAAATAGCCACTGGCGGTCCCAACTTTTGACATTTTGTAAAACATTGGACCCTTGCTGGGAGAGGAGGAGAGGGTGGTCCCAACTTCAAACATTGGACCATTGGCGTTCACCACTAACATCCCTTGGACGGTTTTAGTAAGGGTCCAATGATTTACAAAATATCAAAAGTTGGGACCGCCAGTGGCTATTTTTGAAGTTGGGTCCGTTGCCGGCCAACTGGTGAAAGTTGGAATTATTAAATTCTATTATTCCTTTTATAAAAATGGAATGAACTTGCCAGTATTTATTACTTATTACTGATAAAATGTTTTCAAAACGCGTTTCAGGTAATTTGCTGTAAAGATAATAAAAGCCAGCTATGGAGCACTGAAGACTTAAATAAAGTAGCTATAACTACCTGAATAAAAGAAGAAATTTATATTTGATAAAAACCAAAGAGAAAAGAGATAAACTAAATTCCATACTTCATTCTATTCAACATCACAATATATAGAGATAAACATAACTCTAAACCCTAAAGCCCATAAGTAATGGGTTGGGCCTAAAATGTCTGGTTTATAACACTCCCCCTCAGACATTTGGAATTATACATAGTTTAAAAACATACTTCAGGATGATGTTAAATAGGTACTTCATGACCTGAATAAATAAACTGATACTACTGGATCAGTTATGCTGCCTCATTAAAAACCTTACTAAGAAAACCCAGTGGGACAAAACTTAGTTAAGGGAAAAAGAGTACAGCGTGCATATTTCTCCCCCTGAATTCAACAAACATCTTTTAAACTACGAAGACCGAGCTTGTGTGATAGCTGCTCGAAACTGCTTCTAGGTAAAGTTTTTGTAAACAGGTTTGCTAGATTTTCACTTGACTTGATCTGACGAACATCGATTTCCCCTTCTTTCTGCAAGTCATATGTTGAGAAGAACTTTGGTGAGATGTGCTTTGTTCGATCACCCTTCATATAACCTTCTCTGATCTGAGCTATGCAAGCAGCATTGTCTTCATAGATAATTGTCGGCTCCTTCTTGATCTGTTCTAATCCGCATGCTTCTTGTATGTGATTAATCATTGATCTCAACCACACGTATTCTCGACCAGCATCATATAGTGCTATCAATTCGGCATGGTTTGATGGTGTTGCTGTAAATGTTTGCTTAGTTGACTTCCAAGAAATTGTTGTGCCACCGTATGTGAATACGTAACCTGTCTGAGATTTTGCTTTGTGAGGATCTGATAGATATCCGGCATCAGCATACCCAACAAGCTGGGACTTTTGATCTTTCTGATAGAAAAGACCTAAGTCTTGTGTCCCGCAAATATACTGGAATATATGTTTTACACCATTCCAGTGTCTACGTGTTGGATTCGAACTGTATCTCGCTAGTACATGTACTGCAAATGTAATGTCAGGTCTTGTGTTATTTGCGAGATACATAAAGGCACCGATAGCGCTTAAGTACGGTACTTCTGGACCAAGTACTTCTTCGCCTTCTTCTTGAGGGCGATAAGGATCCTTGTGTGGATCTAGCGGTCGGACAACCATAGGTACGCTAAACGGATGTGCTTTATCCATATTGAAACGTACTAACATCTTCTGGATGTAGTTTGATTGATGGACAAATGTGCCATTGCACAGATACTCAAATTGTAGTCCGATGCATTATTTTGTCATACCAAGATCTTTCATCTCAAATTCCTTCTTTAACAACTGAGCAGCTTTCTATATCTCTGTAGGAGATCCGATGATGTTGATATCGTCAACATAGACTGCTATTATAGTGAAATTTGAGAGTGATCATTTTATAAAGACACACGGACTGATTACATCAGACTTGTATCCTTCATTTTCGAGATATTCACTAAGTCGATTGTACCACATACGACCAGACTGTTTGAGACCATATAAAGATCTCTGGAGCTTTATAGAACACATTTCTCGAGGTGTTGATTTTAATGCTTCAGGCAATTTTAATCCTTTAGGGATTTTCATGTAGATGTCATTTTCAGGTGTCCCGTATAAGTATGCGGTGACGACATCCATTAGTCTCATATGAAGTCCTTCAGAGATTGTGAGGCCGATTAGGAACCTAAGGGTTATCGCATCCACTACAGGGGAATACGTTTCCTCATAATCAACTTCTGGGATTTGGGAAAAACCCTTGCGCTACAAGTCGAGTCTTATATAGTACAATCTCATTCTTTTCATTTCTCTTTATTGCAAACACCCATTTATAACCTACTGGTTTGACGTCTATGGGTGTTCGGACTACAGGTCCGAAAACATGTCGCTTTTCGAGCGAATTCAATTCGGCGTTTATGGCTTCTTGCCATCTTGGCCAATCATTTATGTGCATGCATTCTTCTAAAGTTTTAGGTACGTAATCATTTTCATTGATTATATTCGTTGCTATAGCATATGCAAATATATCAACACGTGTTTTATTCCGGTTGCACATTGTACAATCTTGTACATAATTAATAGAGATCTAATTTTCGTACAGTACCAGTGTTTCTTCTGAAACTTCATTTTCCTCTGGATTCATGGTTGTCTCTTCTTGGACATTTACCTCTACCGGGGTTTCACCAACTGCGTTACTTTTCTCTTTTCGTTTCCGTGGGTTTTTGTCTTTGGAACCGATTGGTCTCCCACACTTTCGTTGTATAGTAATCGCTTCTGGGATTACTTCAATTCGAGCAGGTGCATTTGATGCTGGTACATGTGACTTTTTCACTCTATTCGTGTCTGTGAAAGCATCTGGTAATTCATTCGCTATTCTTTGCAAATGTATGATCTTTTGGACTTCATATTCACATTGACCACTTCGGGGGTCGAGATTTGATAGCAATGATGCATTCCATGTTATTTCTTGTGTTACCAGTCTTTCTTTGTCCTTATCTCCCCCTAAGACTGGGAACATTGTTTCATCAAAATGACAGTCAGCATACCGTGCTGTAAACATGTCTCCCATCATTGGTTCTAAATATTTAATTACGGACGGGGAGTTAAAACCAATATAGATACCCAGTCTTCTTTGGGGTCCCATTGTAGTACGATGTGGTGGCGGTATTGGTACATATACCGCACAACCAAAAATTCTAAGGTGGGACAAACTTGGTTCTCGTCCGGAGACCAGTTGCAATGGGGAGTATTCGTGATCAGCAGTTGGTCTCAATCTAATCAGTGCACTCTCAATTGTATGATTTGAGCTAAAAATCGGGCAAATGCTACATTTCGAGTAGCGGAATGGTCCACACGGAGGATGAATAGGCCCACAAATATCCCCTTGGATTCTTTCTAAAAATGAGGGGCTTTCATGTATTAGCTTAGTTTGTGAGGGGCGAGTTATAAGTTTGCCCAGAGAGCATGCTGTACATGATAAATCTTGTGGTAGCAAAACTTTTAAGTTTTTAAGAGGGTGTCCGGTTGCACTTTTGATTATTTGTCTCATCATTATGCTACCAGAGTGACCTAGATGGTCATGCCATATATTGAATGTGTCTTTATCTAACAACTTTTTGGTTACTTACCATGTATGATTCGATAGGATTGATATTAGTACAATATAATCCAGAGGATAAGGCTTCTAATTGTTCAACAATTGTATCTTTGCCATTTTTGTTGGACGTAATTTGAAGATATTCAATATTATTTTCAGATATTGTTTTTAGGTGGTAACCGTGTTTTCGAATATCTTTAAAACTAAGTAAATTTCTTCTGGATTTACTTGAATATAATGCATTATCAATAGTTAATTTGGTACCCGAAGACAATGTTATGTGTGCTCTGCCGGAGCCTTCGATAAGGTTACTGACACCAGATATAGTACTAATCGGTGTCTCTGCTGGAGACAACTCAGAGAAAAATTTCATATCTTTAAGAATAGTGTTAGTACTACCGTTATCTACCAGACATTCATCACCAATAATAGCTCTACTGGAGCTAGTATACATATTTATTTTTAATGAAATCACATGCATCCAAATGAACATCTGGTATCGTGGCTGGAGGGGCATCCTCAATCAAGATTAGTTTCAGCATTCTTTCATTTTTTTTTGTTTAGGGGTGCGACATGTATCGTACCAATGATTTGACATCCCACATTTATAACAAATGTTTCTTTGGTTTCCGCAACTTTTCCCTTTCGAAGGTCGCCCCGTATTGTGTCGACTCGATTCACCACCGCTATGTTTAGTGTTCTAGGACTCTCGATGCCATGTATATCCCCGTCCTCGATCACGACCACGACCTCTGCTGGGGCCGCGGCCTCTACCTCTACCTCGTCCGCTTTGATAATTGGCCACATTCGCTTCAGGGAATGGGCTTGCACCGGCGGGTCGCGATTAATGGTTTTGTAGTAGGAGCTTGTTATTTTGCTCCGCGACCAGAAGACATGATATCAATTCAGAATATTTGGTAAATTGATGTTCCATGTATTGCTGCGACAGAAGCATATTTGAGGCATGGAACGTTAAGAAAGTTTTTTCAAGCATGTCTTCATCAGTAATTTTCTCACCACATGGTTTAAGTTAAGAGGTAATGCGGAACAGGGCAGAATTATACTCACTGACAGTCTTAAAATCCTGTAATCGTAAATGAAGCCATTCGTAACGGGCTTTAGGGAGTAAGACCAACTTCTGGTGGTCAAAACGTTCTTCGATATTTGTCCATAGTTCAAGAGGGTCCTCAATAGTTAGATATTTCCGCTTTAGATCTTCGTGAAGATGATGGCGGAGGAATATCATAGCTTTTGCTTTATCTTGAGGTGATGTCTGATTATCAACATTAATTGTCTCCCCCAAATTATATGCCGTCAAATGGATTTTAGCATCAATAGTCCACGGGAGGTAGTTGTTACCCGAGATATCAAGTGCGGTGAATTCAAGCTTTGATAAGTTCGACATATTATGTACAAAGGAAAGAAATAAGGCATTTTAAAAACAAGCCTTCAAATGGAATGTATATTGTATGAGAACTTCGGGTTCTCTTTTGCTAGAACTGCAGGTTCTAAACTTTAAGTATGTTTATAAAATAGAGAAGCAAAAAAAAAAAAAACTCATTTATTAATTTTGTATCCTGTAAGGTGAAACCACCTCTTGTGATTATTTTCAGGTTTGATTTGCTCCAATGAGGGAAACACCTTTCTCACCATTGTTATCTTTAGTTAAAAATTAAAAGTCACTAAAAAACAACGCATTAAGTCACCAAATAATTTCATATGAATTACCTCGCGTTATTGGACTATATTAATTTAAGTCCACAACTTAGTTTTTATAAGAAGGCATCTACAAAGTAAAAAAAAATCAAACGGTTAGTGTTATAAGTTTTAATTTACCATTGGTTTTCTCAAAAGTTAAATATTTAATATTAAATATTAATGATAATAAGATAGAAAGTGGGTACAGCTGTACTCCAACATGAAGATGATAAATGAATAAATCATCATATTCATATCCAAAATTTTCACTTTCTCATCTCCAAAAATAAATCATCTCTCAATGAACGAATAAGACCTAAAAGTTCACAAGGATATACCGATCGAAGATGATGAACAATCGCAATCGTCGCCCGTATTGGAAATAACCGTCTCCGGATTCTCTCTTGCTTCTCCGATGGGATCTGGACGGAGGATGATGTGACGATCGATGTTGAGTTCGTTTTTTCGCCAAACGGATCGTAGAGGCCAGCGGAAAAACATAAGAGGGCTCTGTAAACGCCGTTATCGTGAGGAAGAATGTCTGTGCCGTCGATACTACCGGCTTGCTGCTGTTGTTGTCGGTATTTTCCCATAAGGAAGTTGATCACTTCCTGTTGTCACCTTCATCAAGAAATCTAGAGAGAGGGGGGTAAAGAGAGAGAAGAGGTCCGGCGGTGATGAGCTCTAAAAGGCGGTTGAGGACAATCGCCGGAGAAAAGAAAATTTCGGGTAAGATTATGTATTACAGTAGGAACCGTCATGTTTGAGGGGAAAAAAATCTAATTTTATTGTATATCGATTCGTTAGCTGTTGTATCGGTTCATAATATATATCTCTGTATATACAAAACAAAAGAAAATCCTAGTTGTTCTAAAGTACGAGATATTGATACTGTATCGGTTCATAATATATTCTCCTCAGAACAGTACGAGATATTGATAGGAGAATAAGTATTTTGAATGTTGTTCGCAATAATAAAAAAAATATATATTCAATACTACGAGATATTGATAGTGTACCCGGATTTGATGAACTGGAGAATGTTTTGAATGATAGCGACTTGTGGATGATTTCAGATTGCCGGTAATCTCAGTTGAGTAGAGTCTTCGTGCTGATGACGTGATAAAAACCAAAGAGAAAAGAGATAAACTAAATTCCATACTTCAATCTATTCAACATTACAATATATAGAGATAAACATAACTCTAAACCCTAAAGCCTATAAGTAATGGGTTGGGCCTAAAATGTGTGGTTTATAACAATATTTTATTTATTTGGGTTTATCCCTATAAAAACAATTGAATTGAATACTGGTTTTAGCCAATTTATTTAATATTAAAAGTTGGTGTTTTTATAACTCTGAAATTATTTTCTAACTACGATCTTGATGAAAAAATTTTCCGCTGCGTATTTAATAAACAACGGTACCACTTGACTGGTTCACGGCTCTCGCTCCCAGGGTGAGGACGGGGGTTGTGACTTGTGCAGGAAGCTTAGACTATGTTGTGTATAACCCCAATATATCATAAGCCCAATACTAGGACTTTATTGGCCCAATACGTGAGACTGGAAACATGACTGTGCGGCTAAAACCGAGTATGCGATTGCTTTTCCAATCATACAGTATCCACCCTTCAATCATATAACAAACATAGTCCAATTGTGTGTGAGTGTACAACAAAAAGGTTTCAAAAAGAGAGTGTTGGGCCGGTTGTTTAGTGTGCGATTCATTATAACACAATCATCATGTCTTCTTGGATCAAAAAGAAAAGGACAACATCATTTAATACACAATTTCAAATCACATAATATTCAGGTCGTACCCTATGCATATTCAGTTGTACACTGCCATTAAAACAGATCTTCAATCCTTTTGATTCACAGTCATTTATAACAAATCATGTAATACACATATTCAAATCTCTGCATTCAACATCTACATCAAACTGAATAAGACACAAATCCATTTAATATTCAATCAATCAAGTTCCAGGTTCTTTCATGGATTCCGTATTCATGCTTATAATCATTCCTAAAGTTTATTAAATCATTCAGTGCATAACTCGAGCATTTAGCATGAATCGTTATTACTTAAAGCAGTTTATAGATTCACATAACAACAGTCTCACTATCTTCTTCATGACCCAAAATATACATCCAACAATCATTTAACATTTGAGTGTGGAAACAGATTTCACAAGCAGTGTATAAACATCATTTGAGGGTGCAAACCGATAAACCTCAGACCTTTAATCATCAAGACTATTCACAGAATCATCAGCATTGTTATCACTTAGAAACATCGAATCTAACTCATACATTATGTAAATAAATTTCTAGTTAACAACAAGTCTTTACACGGATTCGGTGACCACAGTTTAACTTTCAAGAACACCAAGCTCAACTCTAGCAGAAACAGAACGTTCATTCTAACCTGGGTTTTGATGTCGGATTGCTACGTATTATATGATTGCCAAAAATTCCTTGTTTGTCGGCTGGGATTTATATAGAGGCATCTGTAAATGGTCGCACACTCATAAGTGTGCTCCCCCCTTCCATTGTGCGGTCAGTTTAGGGTTTTGTGTGGGCTCCCAAGGTTGGGCCTGGTGTAAAGAGTGTGTAGTGTGTTGGGTTATTCGGTTTGTTTGCAGGTCACACGGGTCGGCACGTTATCGGGTCACGGATATAAATCATGCAAAATTGTTCATGGTTTAATTTGCATGAGGAAAATAAAAAGTTTGAAGGGGTCACGTGATGATATGCACACTGAATTAGTCCTTTAGAAGCTTTTTATTGTATTGGTTTATTTAATAGTTAAATTAGGTAGACTTGGTATAAGTTTGACCTATTTTATTGGGAGTGTACGTTGGTGATGGGTAGAAGAGTGGGTATCCATGTTTACCTATTCTTTAGGTAGAAAATATGTTTATTTATTATTTTATATTTCCCACATTTTGTACTGTATGACTATATATAGTCTGTTGCCCAGAATGATCGTTGATCTCTAGATCGCAAATGATAAAACTAAAACTTTCATATAACTTGTAATCGAATACAATGATAGTGTTTTGAATGTAATGAATGATATGAACAACTACAAATGAATCTAACTATCCCTATTTATAGTTTTCTAAGGGTACGAGTGAATAGACGCTTCTCTTTGTGAACGGGTGTGTCTCTAGGATCTTGTGGATGAGATTTAACGTGAAGAGGTGCGTCTCTAAACGAATGGTTGCGTCCCTTCCTTCTTTCTCTTTGTGGCCGAAATCAAGAGGTGTCTCTCCAAGGGATTTCGCAACCCTTGGAGTGGTGGTTATTAACTTCTGAAGTGTCACAATTTGCCCCTTAACTTTATAACCGCCATGTAACCGCCATATAACTATCTTTAATTAATAACTAATAAGCCCTTGCACTTTGGATGTGTAGAGATTAAGGATTTCATAGTCTTTGGTTAGTCAATAAAGTGGTAACCCTTTTCATTCAAATACAGTTGCAATTTTTGCATATTTCTTATCCAGCAAACTATCTTCACATATATAATATATACTACGTGAGTTGTAGTGTGTGTTGTGAGAGTGTTTATTGGGCCTGTATCCAACATAGTGCAGTGACCCAAAGCAGAACCAAACAATGGCGCGGGTGTACGAATGGAAAGGGTGTATGAGGTGGTAGGAGTGTGCGGTTGGGTGCGTTTGTTTATTAACCACAATAGTAACTATATTAATTATCATAACACACACACATAATCACAAAAAGCACATAATACACTATAATTATGATCACAGGTTTTCTTTTAATATTTTACGGAATCGCATCGTACAATAACGTTGTGCGGGAAAACCCGGACTGTCACAACAAAATTCTCACGAAGCGATCCCCAGACCACTATTACTGACGGTATTCCGATGACTTACTTAGTTTGCTTCATCTGGGTTAGTAAAATAAAAGTTAAAGGAACTACTTTTGATTTGGTGTAAATGTAAATAATATGTTATAAATTATAAATTATAAAATAAAAGTTAAAGGAACTACTTTTGATTTAGTAAAATATTAGTTTAATATATTCTTATTACAATCAAAGTTTGTTTTGTATATATAGAATATGTTCATAATTAAGACACAAGAGATCCCTTCGCATCACCGTCTGTCGTTCCTTAAGAGTGATTTGCTTTTGTTGCCAATATCTAGTGGTGGGATGGGACAGTGGGGCGGGCTGAGTAACCGGTTTGGATCAAAATGTCAATACTTACAAAAATTATATTAGTTTGATGATGTATGATTTTTTGAATACAATGATTTAGTACAACTGTACAAGGTTTTCATGATTGAGATCTTACTATGAAAAGTTGGTCTACGTAGGATTAGAAGATTCTACTCATATTTTATACTCTTAAATATATGTGTTGCATACTCACACGAAAAAAAAAGTTTGTTAAAAATATCTTGTAGGAACCAAAACAAGAACACAAGGATATAATGTTGTTAAAAAATCAGTAATCATTGCAGCAACCAACAATTAGTAACAAGTCAAAAACTGGAAATAACGTCAGGACTACTTTCTAATTGCTTATCGTCACGATCAGAAATTGGACCTGCAAGCAACACAAACAGACATAGTCGTAGACTTAGTCAACAAATAGCAGTCAACTGAAAGTTAATATAAATAAGTAATCTTAGTTAAGTAAGGTACCTTTGCGACATTTCTGCGGACCCAGAATTCTGAAAATTCAAGTTGCTTGACATATTTGATACTCCTGAAAAGAAAAGCAAGACATGTGAAGAAAATGAATTTCGAAGTATATAAACATTAATGTCTAGAAATCAAAAATCAAATTACCTTGGTTTTGTACCATGATGCCATTAGAATCAAATAAAGCGTTGTCTAGATGTGGTGCCAGATACATGGAAAGGTCATCTGTGAATGTTCTTTGTAACTGATGTGAATTTGAATCCATGTTACTGGATGATGCCGAATTTCCCATATCACCATATTCGTTATTTATCGGTGAATGTTCTATCATACCAATATACTGGTTTTGAGCCAACATCGTATTGAACTGGTAGTCATAAGAATGTTGGAGCCCCAACGACCCACCATTATCCAACCCGTGTGGTGGTAAATCAAATGGAACTGGTAGCTCTGCAAGATTACTTGGTGGAAAAGCTGCAGCGACTTCATTTGAGTTCACCTGATTCATTAGTGCAGCTTGTTTTTCGAGGAGATCGTTGAACCTTTTTATTTGGTCGATCAACACCAACCTCAGACGGTAATTACCGAAGAAGTGTTGATTTTGTTCTACAAGATTCTTCCAAACTGAAAGAAACAAATTACTATATGTTTATTTAACTAGAAATAGATATACAGATATATCTGATTTAATTTTTTTCTAACAAAAAGCAGGAGAAATTAATGGATTGTGCGAATAACGTACCAATCTTTGTAAAGCAAGGCTCGATATTATGTTCTTGATAGAGAACATTAACAATTTCCTTCTTTGTCTTGTAATTAAGGATACACTCTTCTATTAGATTTTTAACCTGATACAACACAAAATTAAGAGTCCAGCTTGTTAGTAAAAGTTATATATTGATATGTTCTTATAGACATTATACGAAATACCAGCTTGTACAAGTTTTTTAATGTTTTTTCGTATTGGCGGGCTAAAAAACTACGGTGCAGACCCTTTAGATTTTGAGGCACTGCCTCTTGGCCAGACCCACTACCTAGCGAGCACTGTGACCAAGATTCATTTGTCGGGCCATTAACATCTAGAACATGCACCACACACCTTCCTGTCCTAACGACATAAAACGAACCTAAAATAAGCAATTTAAGAGATATAATATAAGTCCTCTTACCCTATCTATATCCTCCATAGTGACCTTTCTGCCCTCTCCAGTAGACATTGCAAGCAAAACCAAATTACTGCAAAAATTGTTTAACAAATGTGAGATTTATAATTAAAGGCAGCCATTTAATAACACAACCTATATTTGATACAACGGCAAAAAAATACAAGTGAAATAACAGAACCTATATTTGATATAACCGCAAAAAAATACAAGTGAAATTGACTAATCTTTAACTTGTAACCAAGTTACAATTATCATAAGGATTGTCTCATTGGAATTATAAGTTGCTAAGAGTATATAAATAAAACTGCTTATGGACTGCTTTGTAAATTCTTGAAAATATACCAAAGCATCAACATAAAAAATTTAATGTATCATCCCTGAAAATCTGAAATACAAAAAAATTATATAAATATATTGTTTTACATCTAAATATACAAAAGTTGTTCATCAGATAGATGAATTTTCAGGAATAAGCATAAAACATTAAACTAAAAGAAAATTATTAGAAAGATTATATCAAGAATAGTGGCGAAACTTGAGATTTCCGACCGATAGGGGGGGGGGGGGAGTCATCAGACCTAAAAATTTCTACAAAATCACCAGGTCGAAAAACGTATATACCCAAAAAAATTATGTAGGAAAACTACATACTCTCCACTACTGAGCAAAAAGTTCGGGGGTCGGCCGCCCCCCTCCCGCCCTACTTAAGATGCGCCCATGATCAAGAACGCATTCAATACACAAACAATTTTACGTAAAACAAACACAAGAATCACATAAAAACATATATAAAAAAAACTGAGAGTGGCTCCTTTAAAGTGAATTATTTCATTCATGTAGATTTTTGACCTATCTTAATCGACCCGTTTTTCCCCGGCGACTAAAAATCATGAAACCATCAATGAATTCCATAACAAACTTCTCATAATATATACTTCTTTTGCATTTAAACTGATAAAGAATGACTAATGATAGAACCTGATTGCATTTACATGTTTTACCTGCAAAGTATAGCTAGAAATTCGACTGTGAGTTTTTGTGGGTTGGGTGTAATTATACGGATAAACTGAAGCCTGACAACGAGTTTTATTGATTAGTTAATGGCCTTGTATTTAGGAGGGGTAACAAACACCTGAATCCAACTGAGACCATGATTCTTATTTGAGTTTTATTATTAAAAGTCAGCCCCTCCTTTATTAACTTTGTAATTATTAACCCTTTTATAAGGAAATCGTATTTATTTGTTTTTGGCGCCATATTTAGTATCTCATTGTTTAGTCAGTTTACATGAATGAAAAATAACATTTTTATTTATTCATCGATTCTCCATTCCATCGACTAATTACAAATAAGATTTATATATGTGCCAAACTTTATTTGTTTACTTTCAATTCTATCTATAGTTTTTTTTTTTTTTTTCAATAAGAAAATCGTTATTACAATTACCAAATAACTAATATTAAAAAAGAAATTTCATAAAAAAATACAAGTATACCCACTAAACTTATAAATCGGATATTAAGGTGCAATGGAACGAGTGCAATTTAAGGAATTTAGGAAAGGTATTAAATGTTAAATGGTGAAATATTGAATGATTTTATTGAATGGTTGAGTTACAATATATAGACAACATAACAAAACCTTAACTAACCTAATAAGCCTTTGGGCTCGTAGTAATAAACCATAATCTGATAATATTATTTAATACTCCCCCGTAGTCCGTAGTCCGAGCGGAAGGAAACCAGAAGCTCAGACAGGAAAAACAAAAACATAAAATAAGATAAACGTGCTTCGATCGACTTAAAAAATCCAAACTTTTGCCAACAAATCCATGTTTTGAATAAGTGTGTCATCCATAGTCTTCGGTGATGAATCTCGTATTCCTGCAAGAGACGCACAATGCGGCGACGCGACACCAGAGAGATATCTAACGAACTAGTAGCGTGGCGGCGAACCGTAGTCCTACAAGCGGCGCGGCGAAGGACCGAAGTCCAATGGGCGGCGGAAGCGGCGCGGCGAAGGACCGAAGTCCAATGGGCGGCGGACCAAAGTCAGTGGCAATAGGATGGACCATGGTCCAATAAGCGGCAGACTAAAGTCGACAACAATTAAAAAACAAAAGAGAGAGGCAACGGGTTAGCGACAATGAGCGCCTTGGGAAATACGACGGGTGGTCCAATAAGAGGCAGACCGATGTAGGTATTGTGGCTTGGATCTTGTATCAATAACAAAGTTGTATTTGAACTTAAGACTGAATATAAAAACGAAACTGGTAAAAAACGAAGGTGGGACAGGGCAGCGGCAGTGGCAGCACACCACCCTGTCTAGGGTTTGTATATTTGTGGTGGCACAACGGAGAATAAGGTAACCAGAACCCTACTAACCTAATAAGCCCATGAGCCCGTACTAACAAACACTAATATGATAATACTATCTAATATTAACGTGCGTTTACATGATATCCGGACTTAAAGTGAATCAAAGGAAAAGCCAATTGTACGGGGTTGGAATAGATGAGTTTGAGGAGGTATCCAGAATGGCAGAGGCATTCAAATGAAAATCGTGTAAGCTTGGTTTCATTTACTTGGGTTTGAAGGTGGGTGCAAGCATGAATAGAGTGGCTAGCGGGAAGGAAGTGATAGATAAGTTTAATAAAAGATTGTCAAATTGGAAAAGAAAAATTGCTATCGTTCGTCGTAGCTGTTTTAAAAACTTTGAGGGGATAAGAAGAAAGTTTCTATGGGGAGGGAGGGGATTGAAGAACAAGATACATTGGGTAAAATGGGAAAAATCACGGTCGTCAAAAACTCTGGGGGACTTGAGTGTGGTTGGGGTGGGGGTAAAGTAACTCAACTTAGCATTGTTGTTAAAGTGGTGATGGCGGCTGAAATTGAAGCATGAACAGTTGTGAGTTGTTAGAGGAAGTCATAAACTCCATTCACCATGATGCTAAGCAGGTATCCTCCATTCCCATAAAATCGTCATGCACTAGAACATGGAAGGCTATAGTTGGAGTCGAGAAGGAGTTTAACAAGCAAGGACTCGATGTGCATTGAAACCTCTCAGGCAAAGTTGGGGTTGATGGTTGGACCAGCGAGGGTCCACTAAGAATTTGGTACCCTCTGCTCTATATCATTTGGCAAGAAAGAAAGAGACATAGTGCAAAACCATTACAAGAACTATTAAGGAATTATGATATGCGATTGGAATTGATCTAGATTCCCAAACGATGATGAAGAGAATAACGAATTGGAGGAGCTGAACAGGTTACTCGCACAATAACACATTTAGAATATGAGTGACAAATGGCGGGGGAAGGATGAGGTGGTACATGGATTTTTGGTTAAAAAATATATGGATCTGGCGAGACAAATTGACATCAACTTACCGGCAAGCGGTGGTTTTCTTGGAATAAGATAGCAACACAAAAAACAAACTTGTTCGCGTGGAGAGACATGGATCGTAAAATCCCGACAGTGGTGGCGTTGACAAATAGAGGCTTAACACTCTCGTCTATATCGTGCAGGTTGTGTAACTCAAGGGATGAAACAACAAACCATGTCTTGTTACAATGTGTGGCCGCAGGCACAATATGGACGCAAGTTTCACACGGCTAAAATAAATACAAAATATCCGCTAAACTAAATATCAGATAAAAACAAAATTGTCTGTTATAGTTAAGAATTAAGACATGGCATAAAAAGCCCTTAATTTGAACATGAAAGTTAGTCTGAGATTAAATAATTAAAAGATGAGTAAGAAAGTGTGTATGACCTTTGGTTCCAATCATTTAACTCTGATTATTATTTAAAAACAAAATTGTCTGTTATAGTTAAGAATTAAGACATGGCATAAAAAGCCCTTAATTTGAACATGAAAGTTAGTTTGAGATTAAATAATTAAAAGATGAGTAAGAAAGTGTGTATGACCTTTGGTTCCAATTATTAGATTTGCTAATTGGTTGTGGGGTATATCCCTTGCATAGAGATGTACAAAAAAACTGATTACGCAACTGAAACCGAAAAATTAACCGAAACCGGTTATTGTGAAAACCGGTTTTTTTGTAACCGGTTCGGTTACTAACCGGTTTGACCGGTTATATATCGGTTATTGGGTTGGAGTTCAATATCGGTTATAAAACCGGTTATATAAAAAACCGGTTTAAAAACTGGTTATGCGTAAAACCGGTTATAAAAACTGGTTATAGAACCGGTTAAACCGGTTATTCGATAACGGATCTATAAAAACCAGTTATAAAAACCGGTTAAACCGGTTATTCGCGCAGATTTGCAGAAAACGGTCATATGACCGTTGGGACCTGAATATAGCCGTTTTTCTTTTTTTTTTTTTTGTCAAAAATTCATCTCCAATTACTATAAAAGGGTGTTGGGTGTTTTGGTTCAATCACACCATTCTCTAATCTCCTAAATCTCATAAAAACGCTCACTTTTCTTATTCGATAATTGTGAAAAAAACATGGCAAGCTCTAGTGCTCATGATTCGGTCAATGTTGACGAGTCTACAACCGACACGGTTGTTCGTGTTCTTGCAACGAAGCGCAACCCGGAAGTTTGGGCACATTTCGATTTGTGCGAGATGGCGAGCGGACCGAAAAAAGCGTGTTGTCATCATTGTAATAGTTTTTACGCCGTTGGGGCAAACACCACCTTGAAACAACACATCGAAAAACCGTTTTGTAGGGCGTTGAAACAACAACCCGCTAGTGGTCAAGCTTCCATGGCAAGCAACGCTAATTTGTTCGCCTACAATTTCGATATGGAAAGGGAGGAAATGGCGAAGTTTGTAATCCAAGAAAGTTTGCCGTTCAACCATTTCGACAACCAACGCTACACCAAAATGGTTCAAAGAACTCTCCAACCACGATACACTCATGTAAGTCGCGCTACTCTTAGGAGGGATTGTTTAAGAATGTGGAAAAATGCTAAACTTGAATTAATTTCTTATTTTGAAAGATTAGAAACCGGTGTTAACTTGACTAGCGACGTTTGGTCCGCACCGCACGGTTCACCCGACTCGTATATTTGTGTCACCGCCCATTGGATTGAACCGGCGACGTGGCAAATGATGAAACGCACCATTTTGTTTAAACTTTTTGATTACCCTCACACCGGTGAAGCTATATATAAAGCTATCGACAAATGTATTAAAACATACAAATTGGAAAATAAGATTTTTTCAATAGCTTTTGATAACGCCTCAAACAAGACGCTTTCGGTCACGCATTTAAGGTTAAAGTACACTCCGATTTGTGAGGGTATTTTTTCCATAGTCGATGTGTCGCACACATCATAAATTTGGCCGTTCAAGACGGTTTAAAGGTTATTGAACGACAAAAAGAATCTTTCAAACAAATGTTACGTCATATATATAGTCATACGCAAAGGCATTCAAAATATATTAAAATGTGTAAGGAAGCGGGTCGAGTATGCTACGGACCCAATTGGGACGTCGCTCATCGATGGAACTCGACTTGCACCATGTTTGAAAAAGCTATTTTGCAAAAAGAAAGTTTAATAGAATTTCATAACCTTTTGTCGAGTCGTGGAAAGGTTTCGTCTTACCACCAATCGAATTGGGGGCTTATTGAAACGGTTACACAAGTGCTTCAAGTTTTCAAAACATCAACAAAGACTTTATCGGGGGTTTACTATCCAACTAGTTCATTGGTACTTCACAATTTGTTTAAAATGTGTAGAAAAATAAACGAGTTGTCGGGGAGAGGTAGACCATATTGTGATATGGTAGATACGATGAAGGAAAAACTAAGAAAATATTTTAAAGAACTACCCGCGGTTTTTACTTGTGCCGCCGCTTTAAACCCTTGCTTTAATATTTTTGGAACCGGTTCTTTGATTGAAAAAATTGCAAACGAGTTGAATTTAAACACTGAAGAAGAACCAAACTTTGGCGAAGCCGCAAAAACTCGTTTTAATGAACAACTTTCAAAAATGTTTGATGTTTATGTAACAAAATATGGTCATATCTCGTCACACATTCACGAGTCAATGAGAAATGCCGCTTTCGGCGAAGGTTCATTAACTATGGAAGATGAAGATTTGTATGTTTATAACTATTTGTTTGATGAATCAAGTCAAATGCAACGTGGTAACACTAGTAGTAGCGAACTCGGTCGATATGGTGGGTCGAACTTTCTACGAACGATGACTTCACAAGACTTTAAAATTTTTGATATTTTGGGTTGGTGGAAAAGTAAGGAAGAACAATTGCCGATCTTAGCCACAATGGCCCGAGATTTACTAACAGTCCAAGCTTCCACGGTAGCTTCGGAAAGTGCTTTTTCTATAAGTGGTAGGGTGATTTCGATACGGAGGACTCGACTAACACCAAAGGCGGTTGAGATGTCGATTTGCTTGAAAGACTACTTGGATGCGGCGGAGAGATGTCAACACATACGCTCACTCGAGGGTGAATTAGATTACGAAGCCGAAGTGTACGAAGACGAGGTTCGAAACGAAATGACAACCCCAATGACCGAAGAAGAAGCCGGACTAGATGAATTACTACGCAATAGTTCGAGTTCGGGTTCGGCCGAAGAAGATTAGACGCGGCTCAAGATATATTACTATTCTCGTCCCACTAAAAAAATATATATATTAGTGTGGACCTTCGTGCGGATTAATATTTGAAGTTTATGTATTTTCGTTGTTACGCTTTAGCGTTCGTAGCGTTCTTATTTCCGTATGTTATGTAAAACCATTTGTTCGTAGACTTAATGATATTATGTTTTGACTTTTTACACTTGCATTGTTATGTTTTTATAAAAAAAACTGCTGTTTTTAAAAAAAAAAAAAGTCAACAAAACAGTAAAAAAAACTGTTGTTTTTTAAAAAAAAAGCCAACAAAACAGTAAAAAAACTGCTGTTTTTTTTTTTAAAAAATCCCACGAAATGGTAAAAAAAACTGCTGTTTTTAAAAAAAAAAAAAAGCCCACAAAAACAGTAAAAAAACTGCTGTTTTTAAAAAAAAAAGCCCACAAAACTGCATTCTGTGAACTTGCTGCAGACCGGTTTTTTACCGGTTTTTTTAACCAGTTACAGCAAACCGGTTATTATACAAACCGGTTATAAACCGGTTAGAACCGATTGGTACCGGTTACGTTTTTCCAGGTTCTGAAACAGGTTAAAACCGGTTACGGTTAAAAAAAAACCGATTTTCCTTTGCGCCAAAAAAACCGATTCGGTTAAAAAACCGAAACCGGTTTCTTAAAAAAACCGATTTGTACATCTCTACCCTTGCACCCCTAGTGATTTGATTGGTTTTAATTTTAATTTTATTTAGACATATATCCCTTGTACCCCTAATGATTTGATCGATTTTAATTTCTTTTAAGAAGCTTAAAAACACGTATAAAAGCTTATAAAACACTTATAACATATAGCATATGGATGTCACTTTTTATACGGCCAATATACAAGTGTTCTCCCTTTTTATATGGCTTGTGTAAGATCCCATATTGGTGCATTCACCCTGTTTTGGGATACATAATAGCTGATCTAATAAGGAGGTGTTTTTATTTAAAAATTGAGATGGTGTAAGTTTAACACAATCCTTTTGTAGCTTTGTGTGTCTAGATGAGTTTAATGATACGACCATTCAATGTTACAATGACAATCGAAGTCTTTGAATAATGGGGTTCTAAGAGATTGTATGCATTGGAAATCTACTTTGGGATGATTTTCAACCCGTTCACCTTTAAACTAATTACACGGCCCAAATTGCCCATTAATAAGCAAATGGGTCATATATATCACATTTCAAAGTATAAAACTGAGTTAAGATGTTTAAATGATACTAACCAACCTAATAGTTAGCATATAATTTATAAATATCAACAAAATAAACTCTTTTTAATTCTAAATAAAATTTAACTTTAGAAATATAAAAATAATCCCGTGCTATACTTCTTATCATCATACATGAGCCTGAAAATAGTTTACGATGTTGGAAAAATAGACCGATTCTATTAATTAACGTAGCCGACCGATGTGTAACCGTAAGAGTTACACCGTGGGTAACGAACTAAAATCCATTTAACTGGTTTAACCGGTAATTACGCACGATGTGCGAAACGGACCATAATTATATTTATGATCGTGAGCTGGTTTATATTATTAATACTCTTTATTTATAACATAATTGTTTATCTTAATTAATAAACTTGTTGTTGGTGCATATGTCTGTCGACTTCGTCTTGTATCGAGTCTTGTAACTAGAATGATAGAACAGGACACGTAGTAGGAAAGAAATAGGAAACGGAGCTGAACAAGCCAGTTCACACGAACTGACCAGTTCGTGCGAACTGGACAAGGCCAGTTCGTATGAAGTGGGAGTGTCAGTTTCATGGGAAGTGGCAACACTATAAATAGGTGTCTTGAGATTTCATTTGGAACACTTCTGATTCCGGTAGCGAAGCTCTGCCGAAGTATCTCCAGGTTGTAAAACGTCATCAAATCAATACAAGAGATAGTTAAAGTGATTCTAGTGTGTATACAGCTGAAATAACTCCGATACGTCTGATTCCGCCACTCGTATTGGACGAGATCTCTTCTGAACGACTCGTTTGGTCGTCACAACGATCCTACAAGTGGTATCAGAGCTCAGGAGGAAGAGTTCTTACCGATTTCAGCTTTTTTTCACCGAAATTTCTGATTTCTACTCACTTTCTTCACGATTTTTCAAAATTAACGGAGTTTTGATGGATAAAATGGATTGATTTTCACATATTACACACGAAACACTGTTTCAACAAATCCTTGAAAGAATCAGACCTAAAATCGAACTAAAACTTGATCAATTTTGACAAAAACTCATCAGATCGTTCGAAGATGTGTCAGGTCGTGTGAAAATCCACTCCAGTTCGCAAGAATTGGTTATCAGTTCGCTTGTAATTACTCTAGTTCGCTTGAAATTGACCTCAGGTCGTACGAAGTGAGTATAAGTTGCTTCAGATCGTTTGAAAAGTGGACCAGTTCGCACGGATTGGACTTTGTTGTTCAGTTCGTTTGAGACAATCATTCAGTTCGCACGATTTGAACTCTAGGTGATCCAATTCTTTTGAAATCCATCAGTTCGCATCAAAGGCAGTTCGTACCAGATCCAGTTCGCTTGGATTTAAGTCCAGATTGTTTGGAATATTGCCAACTCGTTTGAAAGTTTGATTTGTTTTATGAAATTTTTGAAATCGAATCATGGAAAACGAATTCTACAACGCATTTGCCATCCCAATCACTATAGCTCAGAATACGATGTTAGAAAATGAAATGGGCACCATGAAAAAACCGCGTAAGCTCATGAATATTGAGGAGTATAGTGGATGGGAGGAGCGTTTTGAAAATTGGGTTCAAGCAAATTACTTAGATGCATGGGAATGTATTGAATATCGATATATTAGACCGGTTAATGACAACGGAGAGAGGTTGCTATTAAAGATCTAAGTGTTGATGAGAAAAAGAAATACAAAAGTGAAAAGATGATGGTTAGTATATTGCAGCAAGCTATTAAGGAAGAAATTTTGATTTTATTACAACACAACAGAAGTGCATATTCAATATGGAAAGAACTAAAATCGAAGTTTGTTGGAAGTGAAGACATGATCAAGAACAAAAAATCGCTTTTGAAGAAAGAATTTGATCTATTTCGTGTATTAAAAGCTGAAAACACCAAGCAGATTATAGAAAGATATTGCAATTTGGTGATGAACATGAAGAGATTGAACATCAAGAAAGATAATGATGAATGGATTGAAAAGTTGGTCGATGCGTTGCCACAAGATGTTTAGGGAACGTATCTTATGATGTTGAAAAATAAACCTGAATTTGACAATCTAACGTTGAGCAAGTTTATTGAACAACTAGAAGCTTAAGAGATGGAACAACGAAAAATAGCAAGAATGGAGGATTTTAATGGTGAACAAGACATTGGTCTGTATTATAAAGGAGGGATGAGTGATAAGACCAATTTTGCACCAAAGATTGAAACTGCATTCAACGCAAACAGTTCTTCTGGAGGGGCGTCTCAAGGATCAAATAACAAAACTGGATTCTCTTCATATCCATCATTCGATCCAAATTTTTCAGCAACCAAGAATGGCAAAGTACTACAATGCAACATTGCGTTAAATCTTGAGAATGGTCAGAATTTCTCAGAAGAGGTTGCAAAAGGTCATATGTCTTTGTTGGTGACTGTGTTAGAATATTATGAGAGTTTAGTTGAAGGAAGGATCGGAAATCCAATGTTGAGAAAAGAGGATTACGATCAGATTGATGCTGAGGAGATGAAATTAATGGATATTAAGTGGTGCTTGGTGAAGAAACACAGAACTAATTCTAGGGATTGATTAGTTTGGTTTATGTTTCTACCATAAGGGTTCATCTTCTTAAGACTTTCTGAGATCCTTAATGATCTATTAATCCTGCAAAACAGAACACCGTTACTCGTTAAGAGGGGAATATGGGGGTTTCCCTCTTAACCGGGCTCCGGCGTGAGAATAAGCGACTGTTTTGAGGAGATAAGTATGTATTAAGAGTGAGAGTAGAGGGAATAGAATGTTTAACCTGTGAACTAAGGTCTATATTTATAGCCGGAGAGGTGTAAGAGGATGTGGGCTAATGGGCCTAGGGCCGGAAGGCGACAACATAGCGGATATGCTCCTTATCTCACTGGTGTCGACCGTTAGTGGCTTCTAGAAGTTCTCCGGTGCTGGCGCACCGTGAATGGAGCCACGTGTCACTGTTGTCGGCCTTGTTGTCCCTCTGCCATCAGCAGGTAAGTGGAGATCGTGGGGCAGGTGTCTCTGCCCTATGATTGGTGCCACGTAAGCGTCCTTAAGTACTTCTGCCTCCTGCACGTCAGACGATCGTGGATCACAATTGAGCAGAGCCTGGAGGATGCAGATTAGCTCTTTTCTTCTGCCACTTATACCTTTCATACCTTCTGAAGTGGCCTTGCGCCATAGCCCTGTGCGACCTTGGCTAGACATGAAACTAGCTCGCGCAGGGTATGTGTGGCTGAAGGCTCTTGTTTAGGATGTTAAGTGTTAAATGTGTTGTTTTATCTTGTTGCGATCTCGCGCGTGGTCAATGCATGACGACGTTACCCGCGCGAGGTTGATTATAAGCTAGTTGATGAATAAGGAGTATGGTCCTGTGCGCGACTTTGATGGAGGTCTGCGCGGCTTCCTGGGACCATACCCCTTCAAGTTCCCCCAGTCCAGTGCTGCACCATGCGCAAGGCAAGTGGATGGAGCTATGGTCTTAGAAAAAGTGCTAAATGCATGCTTTGTGTTGAGTAGGCGCGCGCGTGTAAATGTTTGACATTTGCCACGGCGCGACTACTATGCCTGGCCGTTGGTGATTGTTTGTTTCTGATGGTAGGCGCGCATGCTTGTTATATAATATGAACATGCGCGGCCTGAGTAACTTCTGCATGAAGTTTGTAGTAACTTTGGGCGGGAAAACTCTCGAAATTTGAATTCGGACGAGTTGGTGCAAATGTCGTTAATGGCGACGTTTGAGTTGACTGCTGACACGGCTGTCATCAAGTTATCCCTGACGGTTCGGCTTTCCGTCAGGCGAGTGAGGCCCACGCACGCGTGGTAACCGTCACTCCGAGAATCCCGCCTTACGTGGCGTTCTCTGATTGGTCACGTGCGCGGCGATCTCGGCACGTTTTCCCATCGCATTAAATGCGATGGGTATATATATCCGATAATGGGTGATGGCAAATCACGTTTTCCTCTTCTGCTGCCATATTTTCCTTCTCTCTTTTTGAATACTCTTTGAATCTTCAAAACCTTGAAGAACATTAGCAGATCTTCAAGTATCTTGAGAAGACATTCAAACTTTCTGCTTGATCATCCATGGCTGAAGAACATCAAGAAGAACATCCTGGTGAAGAAGGTCCCGTTCCCATCCTTAGATGGGACTTAGGGTTATTTGAGCAGATTACGTGAAGTTTCCGGTTTCCACCGGAATGGGATGCTCGGTACCCCAGCCAAAATCAGACTGTCGCCGATGCACCGCCGGGGTATATCACCCTCTTTGAAGATTTCTTCCTTCAGGGCAACTTCCGGTTGCCGGCGACGGAGTTCTTGTCCCACATACTTCGGTTCTATGGGTTCCATATTTCACAAATGAGTCCCCCTGGTATGGTTAGAGTTCGACACTTCGAATTTATCTGTCGATCCCATGGTGTTGAACCAACGGTAGAAAGGTTTAGAGCTTTTTATCAACTCATCAGAAATATGGGTTTCTACTCGTTTGCCAGTCGAGGGGCTGCGAAGAAGATACTCCTGAACCCTCCTAAGAGTTTCCATGACTGGAAACAGAAATTCTTTTTCATTCGCGAGGAGGTGATACTGATCGCCATGATCTTCCGCCCCTGGTCTGAACCAATCGAGAAGGAGGAATTGGCGATCCCCAAGAAGGAATATTGGTATGTGAAGCTTACTGCCACTCCAAACTGAGTGTTTGGGGAAAATGTTCTGGTTGCGGCGCAGATGAGTGATCAGTGGCCGCATGACAGCGAAGAGGTGCCGGTATTGAAGTTTGAGGATAGAGGTTAGTCATTTCCTTAGTTTTCTGCTTATCTTCGCTGCGTTTTCTAACTGTTTTATTTTGAATTGTAGAGGCACAACTTTACCAAGCTGCCTTCCCCACTTTTGGTGGATCCATGGGCGTGCGCCCGTTGACATCAGGGGAGCAGTATTGATATGATAGGATCAGGCCGCGCTTCATGTATCCAGTTCCCGGGGCTTTTGTCGAACCGCCTACTGCAACCGAAGGTGCGCATATACCTAATCCTCGTCCCTTGCGCGCTTTGACTTCTGCTGGGAAAGAGATTGTCTATCTTTACAGGTGTGTTGCGCGACCTGGGTATTGACCCCGAAGATAAGAAGAAGAAGAAGAAGAAGAAGAAGAAGACAAAGAAGAAGAAGGTTATCACCATTGATGCTGATGTGACCAGCAAGAAGGGTGGGAGTAGCCGCACAGTGACCGGTGCTGCTAATAAAGGTACTCTACGCTTTCGCCAGAGTAACTTTGAAGATTATGTGATTATCAGTGACTCACTTGAAGGTTTGTCGCGCGTAGGCGAGAAGAAGACCGGAGCTGCTGGCTCAAGAAGCTCAGGGAGCGCGGGTTCTCGCAACCCAGATGCTGGAGCTACTCCATCTTCTATCGCACATGAAAAAGAGGAGGAAGAAGAGGAAGAGGAACCTACTACCAAGTTGGTAAGCAGTAAAAGGAGCAGAACTGAGACCACAGCTGGTGTGTCTATTACCTCAAAGGTTGGAGGGGTCCCCTTGATCGGGAAGCAGAGCAACTTGCGCTCTCTGTATAGATTTTCTCCTGGTTAGTTTCTTTGCTACCCTGCTTTCTTTGCCGTTCTGTCTATCTAACACTCCGTGTTTGCAGAGGCCAAAAAGAAGACCCCTGAAAAGAAGGGTGTTGTTATTATAGATCCTAAGGAGCCGGCGCAGAAGAGGCCCAAGGTTACCATCAAACCCTTCAAGGTTGCTGTGGTAGAGGCCGAGAAGGAGAAGGAGAAAGAGAAGGAGAAAACCAAGGAAAAAACTGTTGAAAAGCCTGTCGGAGCTGATCCAAAGGATACCGGGACTGCTGCTACAACTGCAAGTGACAAGGCGCAGGGTCCGGAAATTGTTCGTATCACGGGGCTTGACCAGCCCCATCATGAGAAGAGAAAGGAACCTGAGGTTGAGAACCCAACTGAACCTGCGCCAGCTGATGCTCCTGCTCAGACTGCTCAAGTAACTTCTACTACTGGGGGTCAGGCTCTGGTGTTCACAAGGAGAAATCTGTTGCTGCTGGTGGCGCGAGTTCTGGTGATGCTGGAGGGTTTATGCCACAAAACATCGGCCCAAAGGATACCCTTGGTGATATTTATTACAAAACTTATACCGAGGAGGCGCGCGGTAGTGCTCCTTACCAAGTTCCTTGGGGTTTGAAACAGAAGGATACGTTTAAGGAGTTCGGCCCGTGTCGTGATTGGTTTCTGAACTCTTTTCCTCCCGGTGAGGTTAACCGGCAAAGGGCGCGTACTCACGATGGGCTGTATCAAGCCTATGTGGTTGGAGAGGCAAATACTCGTGCCGCCAATCACCAAATTGTTCGTGAGTGGTGCACCATGGTTAAGGAGCGAGCTGACTATGAGAATTATCGTGAGCGCCTTGTGAGGCAGGTGAAGGCGTTTGAGAAGGCTAATGCTAAATTTGATGAGGAGAAAGCCAAGTTCGAGGCTGATAGGAAATCAGAGGAGTGGGGCCGCGAGGGCCTTAGGGGCAAGCTTCGCACTGCTGAAGACCTCTTAGCGAAGGAGCGTGCTGAGTGGAAGAAGATTTGAGCGAAAGACAACGATCGCATGTATGCAGCTCGTGCTAAGATTACTGAGCTCGAGGGTAAAGTTGCTGAGCTGACCGGGAAGGTCGAAGATGTGCAAGCTGCTAAAGAGCAAGCTGAGGTGCGTATAGCGTTAACCTTTTTTGTCCTCGTTTTGTTTGTAGAATTATCTAAGTCTTTTATCCTTTGTAGGCTGAACTGAAAGCGCAACTGTCTGGTAAGGACAAAGACTTGATGGCCAAGGATGTCGAAATAGCAGAGTTAAAGCGTCGCCTGCAAGAGCAGGTTGACAAAAGTGAGTCCTTGGAGATCGACCTTGAAGCTGAGAAGGGTAAAGCTGCCTCTGCTGAGGAAGCCAAGCAAAAGGCTAAGGAAGCGCGTGCAATAAGTTCAGTTGCCCTTAATGTGGCGCAAAATAACTATTCTGAAGCTCAAGGCATTGTTGACACGCTGGTCTCCGAAGCTGAATGGATGCGTGGCAGAGGAGTAGTCCTAGTATTGTTTTCTTTTGTTTTTTTACTTAGGCTTTATTTGTTAGAACCAACTTCTCATTTGTTTCTTTTGTTACTAGATGGCCAACTCCATCTTAAATGCTGGAGAACTCGATGGAGCTGTTGTTGCTCTTATAGATGCTTCTCGCGCGGCTGGTCACCGCGGAGGTTATCTGGAATGTGCGCAACATGTTGAAGAGGTGTTCGGGCAAGAGTTTGACACTAGTCATTGCTCGGTGACCAATGGAGCTGATGCCAAGTTGGCTCGGCTGAAAATGCTTACGATCATCTATCGCTGCCTGTGATGGACTTGGTCGCAAAGGCTCTAGAGCATGACGACTGGTGACAACGCCTAAAAGCCATTCTCGACCCACCAGAAACTGTTGAATTATCTGATGAGGAGGAACCGGCAGGCAATGATGGTGATGGTGACCATGATGATGACAAACATGACGATGATGGTGACGGTCATGAATAAATAGATTTGACAGGCTTTTGTGCCTTAATAGTTTGTTTTTAGGTGTTAGATGTAACCTATTGCGCGGTCGTGCTTATTTTGGATTGAACTGATGAAGCTTTAATTAGTCATGTACCTGGTGCGCGGTTGCACTTGTTTAATATAATCTTTATGTTTGCTTTTCCTTTACCTAGTTACAATTATTGCACTGTTGTTAGAAACTTTGGTTAAGTTAGCGCGAATAAATGTAAGTGTGGCTCTTGTGCGAGTGTAACTGCCCGGTCTCGCGCTGTGTTCTCGGAGGACCTTGGAGGCGTAACTCAAGAGCTCGTAATTTACTGAAGTGTTTTTGTGCTAATCAAAAGTTTAACATGCATTTGTAACGTAGAAGTCATCATGATAAAAGAAGACATAAGGCATATGCTTTCATTCATTTAAGAAACAGGCGCTTAGGCCAACATACATCGCATGCAAATGACATAAAGGGCGTTTAGCCAACATAGGAAATTAAAAAAGCGTGTGGCCAGCAGGAGTGAATAAAGGCGCATGGCCGAGAGTAGTTACATATAGCATTTGCGCAGTTGTTGCGCATTCCACGTGCGCGGGATGATGTATCCATCCAGAGTGCGTAACTTATATGCGCCTTTCCCTAGCACCTCGTGTATTAAGTATGGGCCTTCCCATTTAGGTGCTAGTTTTCCTGGGCGTTCAGCGTTTGAGGCTTCATTGTCTCTGAAGACATACTCCCCTGGAGTGAAGGTACAAATGTGCACTCTTGCATTGTAATACCTTTCTAGTTGTGTCTTGTACTTGGCTTCTTTAATTCGTGCGATTTCGCGTCTTTCTTCCAACAGGTCCAAGTCGAGACGGCGCTCTGCCTCGTTATTAACCGTGTTGACTGCTGTCAAGCGCGGTGAGGGGAGTCCAACTTCAGCTGGGATAACTACCTCCGAGCCATAGACTAGGCTAAAGGGAGTTTCGCCAGTACTTGTTTTCGGCATGGTTTGATGAGCCCACAGGATGCTTGGGAGCTCATCTACCCAACCTCTTATCTTTGTACCCAATCGGGCTTTTATCCCGTCGACGATACTTTTGTTTACACTTTCAACTTGCACGTTGCCTTGAGGGTGCGCAACGGAAGAGAAAGTGTGTTCGATTTTCATCTCTTTCATCCACTTCTGGAGGTCATCAGATGCAAAGTTGGTGCCATTGTCGATTACAATCTTGAGTGGGAGGCCGAACCTACAGATGATGTGCTCCCAAATGAACTTGCGCACCACCATTGCAGTAGTTGATGCGAGAGATTTGGCCTCCACCCATTTTGTGAAGTAATTGACGGCAACGATTATGAACTTAACAGCGCCGGGAGCATCCGGGAAAGGTCCCACCATATCAATTCCCCACTGCTGGAAAGGCCAAGCAGTTGATATAGGGATTAGATCATTTTTTGGGCGCAGGGTTTTTGGGGAGTGCCTTTGACAGGAGGCGCATTTGCGCAGCTCCTTTAGAGCGTCGACGTGCATCCCTGGCCAGTAGTATCCAGCATTCATAATCTTCGCAACAACCATGCGCGGGCCTGCATGGATGCCGCAGATTCCTTCGTGAATCCCCCTGATCAAGTAGTTCGCATCTTGGGGTCCACGCAGCGCAATAGTGGTCCCAAGAAGGATTTTCGGTACAAGATACCGCCATTCATCTCGTAATGCAAGGCCTTGTTCTGAATCTTCCTTGCCTCTGCTTTGTTTTCAGGGAGTATTCCTTCTTGCAAATACTGGATTATAGGTGTCATCCAAGATGGCTGCCCTATCTCGATCACATTCACTTAACGCAGCAGAACAGACGGATTTTTGAGTACCTCAATCATGACATCTTTGGCGAAATGTTGGAAAGAGGTTGAAGCCAGCTTGCTCAAGGCGTCTTCTGGTTTGTTTTCCGAGCGATTGTTGTGAACTACCTTATATGACTTGAATTGTTGGAGTAATTATTTCGCTTGGTCCAAATACAAGGCCATAACTTCACCTTCTGCATCATAAATTCTGTTGACTTGACTGGCGATCAAGAGCGAATCGACGTGTGCTTGCAGATTTTGAGCTCCCATTTTTATGGCGAGGCGGAGGCCTGCCAAGAATGCCTCATATTCCGCCTCATTGTTGGTGTTATTGAAATCCAACTTGATGGCGTATGTAAATTCATGCTTCTCGGGGCTAACCAGGCGCAATCCAGCTCCTGCGTCATCCTCGTTTGAGGCTCCATCAGTGTATAGCAACCATAACCCATCGGTCGTATCTTTCCTGGGAGTTTCAGCAATCTCACAATCCTTGATTTTATCCTTCGGGACTTCAGTGATGAAGTCCGCGAGAACTTGACCCTTGATGGCTGGGCGCGGCCTGTACAAAATGTTGTGGCCCCCTAACTCAATCGCCACTTTGCTAACCGCCCAGACGTCTCTGGTTTTTGCAATATTGTGCCGATGTGGAAATTAGTAAGTACGGTAATGACATGACCCGTAAAGTATCTGCGCAGCCTCCTGGAGGCGTGTAGCAGCGCAAGTACCAACTTTTCCATCGTTGAATATCTCGTTTCTGGATCAGTAAGCACCCTACTGACATAATAAATTGGAGTCTGCACTCCATTTCTCTCCACCAATAGTACCAACCCGACTGCCTTGTCTGAAGAGGACAAGTACAGAATGAGCGGTTCCTCTTCATACGGCGCGGTCAAGGTAGGGAGCTTTATCAAACATTCTTTCATTTGCTGAAACGCGGCTTCTGCCTCTGTCGTCCACTTGAATTCTTGTTTTTTTACGCAGTTGCGTAGAGTGCTAATAAAAGGATATGACTTTGCAGCGTGGTTTGATAAAAAACGGTTAAGCGCGGCTAGACGGCCATTCAATCGTTGGATTTCTTTAATTGTTCGAGGCGACGGCATCCGCTCTATGGCTTGAACTTTCTCAGGATTTACCTTAAAGCCGCCATTCGTGACTATGAAGCCCAATAATTTCCCTTCTTCCATACCAAAAGAACATTTGGCAGGATTCAACTTCATGTTTACGCTTCTAAGCGAGTTAAATGTCTTCTCTATATCTTTTAACATTTGGTCTTCTTCGGGACTTTTAATCACCAGATCATCGATGTAAACCTCGATATGCTTCCCGATATCTCCCACGAAGGTCTTATCCATCAGGCGCTAGTATGTTGCGCCGGCGTTCTTGAGGCCGAATGGCATCTTTGTATAACAAAAGATCCCGAGGTCGGTTCCAAAAGCTGTCTTGTCTTCATCTTCAAGCTTCATTTGAACCTGATGATACCCCTTGTAACAATCCAAAAAACATTTCCATCTGTATGGTGCGAGAGAGTCTATCTTTTTGTCGATCTCTGGCAAAGAGTAGCAGTCTTTAGGGCATGCCTTGTTGAGATCGGTATAATCGACGCACATTCTCCATCCTCCATTAGACTTCTCCACCATCACTGGGTTTGCGACCCAACTTTGATTGCGTACCTCTCTCAAGATCCCTGCTTTTAGCAGCTCGCATACTTGCTCATTCATTGCCTTTGTTTTATCCGCCCCTAGGCTACGCCTTCTTTGCACTTTGGGTTCAACGGAGGGATAAGTGTTCAGGCAATGTTCAGTGATGTCGCGCGGGACTCCGGTCATGTCGGCCGGGGTCCAGGCGAAGATATCCATGTTCCTGAACAAAAGCTGTTTGAGGTGCGTTCTGATGTTCGGTGAGATTGCGTGGCCAATCGTCGTCTGCTTTGGGTATTTAAGGTTTAAAACCCTCTTTTCTGGCTCAGTTGTTGAAACTTTCGCCGCTTTTGCTGGTCGCGCCTCTTCTGTTGACATTACTTCTTTCTTCGCATAGATGATTGCCACCCCCGTCTCAGTTAGGAACCCGATGGCTGAGTGGGGTGTGGAAATTACCATATTAAACTCACCTTGGGTTTCTCTCCCAATCAAAACATCATGCCTTGATTTGACACGCATCACCATGAAGTTGACAGTTGTGGTTCTTGAATGCTTTCCGCCAGACAGCTTGACGGGGAAGCTGATTTGGCCTAGTGGGAAGACCATTTTGTTGCAGAATCCCGACAGAGGGTAGTCAACTGGCTCAAATCTCGCTTTATCTTCTTCGTCAAACTGATTAAAGCATTGCTCATAAATGATATCCCCTGTAATTCCCGGTTCAATAAATATGTATTTTGTCTCGTAATGGCCGATAATACCGGTAATGACGACGGGGCACGTGGCGCGGGCCCCCCGCGCACTGCCAGGAAAATGACCTATTGTTCTTGCCAGGATGGTTCATACGGGTGCTTGCCTTTATCTCATGCACTATACCTTGGTCCGTTGACCATGTGCGTTTCCAAACGCCTAACCTTTTTGTCTCTTCCATCATCGCTGCGCTGAATCTGGCGTGTCTCTTTGCGCACATTCTTCACCAGATGGCTTAGCTTTCCGCTTTTCAATGCTTTTTCGATTTCTTGCCTTAAGCTGATACAGTCATCTGTCAGATGACCTGTATCCTTGTGGAAATCACAGTACAGGTTGGGATCCTGCCCCTTCTTGTTCATCATAGGTCTGGGAGTCTTAAAATCATGGTTCTCCGTCATGAGCACCTCTTTTGGTGTCTTTATGAGCGGAGTACAGTGCTTTTCCCGATTCTCATTTCTCACTGCTTTTCGATAACCAATGCGATCAATAGTGTCTCGTGCGTCTTCTCTGTATCGGGGTCGCTCGTCATAACCGCTGGAATGGTTGGCTTTCCATCCAGGGTTTTTTCCTTTATTGCGCCTATTGTTATCGCGCGAGCTGCCTTTGGAAAATCGATCCTCAGTGTAAGAGTTCTTGTTACCGGCTAATGACTCTTCGGTTTGCGCAACTATTTTCGCAGCCTCCATGAGCTTATCCCATTCCTTGGGCATTCCATCTTTTCCTGTGATAGTCCTGATGAGGCTATCACAGCGAATGGCTTTCTTGAAATGAGCGCGCATGAGTTGTTCGCTTACGCCACCAATTTCCAAACACTCCTTGTTAAAGCGAGTGATGAAATCTTCTAAACCTTTGTTCTCTCTGCGCCAAATGTCCATCACCTCAGCTGTGTCGCGCTGGTAACGCCTTTGTTGACTAAAATGGTTCACAAACTGTGTTCTGAAATCAACCCACGACTTAATCTTTCCCGGTGGGAGGCTGTCGAACCAGGCGCGAGCAGCTCCCGTGAAAGTTTGGATAAACAGGTGACACCACATAGGCATGTTCCATCCTTCCATGCAACCAACACTTGTGAATACTCTGACGTGATCATCAGAATCAGTCAGCCCATTAAACTTTCCAACTGTGGGCGGCAATTTTTCCCTTGATAGCGGCGCTAGAGCAATCTTTGGGATGAACTTTGAATGTTCTGCAGCTTCAGCCGGTCTGTAGGTGAGGCGAAAATCTCACTCTGCCTCTTCGCTGTAGCCAACGTGCTGCCTCGGTTTGTGATATTCATGGTTTCTATGCAAGCGGTTGAAAACTAACGATCCTTCATCGTCTTCCCAAGTTGGGTCGTTTGGGTCTGTGTGGTCCCATTTGTTGTTCAAGTTGCGCGGTCCAAGCCGTGTCTGAACTGGACCTCTTTGCACGTTTGACGGATAGTCATAATAGCTTTCTGTCTCTCCCCGTGTGTCGCGCGTATCATGTACGCTCTGCTTTCTCATAGGGGGAGGTCTGTTAGTTCTTCCTTGAAGGTTTTGTTGTGGGGATATCTGGCGCGCCCCCTGACTCTGAACTTGAGGTGTAACCAAGGAAGGTTCTGCTTGTAAAACCGCTTGTTATGCGCTCAACGATTTACGCAGCGTTAGTGGTGGCAATTTGCTTGGCGTACCACGACGCTGGATTTTTGCCTTCTGGTAGCCCTAACAGCGTTGAAATGTTCTGAGATGGAGCCGGATTTGAGGGTCCAGCGCCATTGTTTCCTGGGGTTACCGTCTGAGTAATGCGAGTGATGGTCGCGCGGGGTCCCCTAGTGTTGGTTACTTCAACTTCGCCTATTTCATCTATATGTTGGGCTTGGACGTTTTGATTGTCCTCCCCCAACACTGCATTGGAGTTTGTTCCAAAACCAAAATCAGGGATTCCTTGACCAGCCATGATCGAAGGAACAACAACTTAAAAACTCAGAAAAAGAAGATGAGAGTGATTGTAAACTCGGTGGGCGCCAATAAGAAAACAGAACTAATTCTAGGGATTGATTAGTTTGGTTTATGTTTATACCATAAGGGTTAATCTTCTTAAGACTTTCTGAGCTCCTTAATGATTCATTAATCCTGCAAAACAGAACACCGTTACTCGTTAAGAGGGGAATATGGGGGTTTCCCTCTTAACCGGGCTCCGGCGTGAGAATAAGCGACTGTTTTGAGGAGATAAGTATGTATTAAGAGTGAGAGTAGAGGGAATAGAATGTTTAACCTGTGAACTAAGTCTCTATTTATAGCCGGAGAGGTGTAAGAGGAAGTGGGTTGATGGGCCTTGGGCCGGAAGGCGACAACATAGCGGATATGCTCCTTGTCTCACTGGTGTAGACCGTTAGTGGCTTCTAGAAGTTCTCCGGTGCTGGAGCACCGTGAATGGAGCCACGTGTCACTGTTGTCGGCCATGTTGTCCCTCTGCCATCAGCAGGTAAGTGGAGATCGTGGGGCAGGTGTCTATGCCCTATGATTGGTGCCACATAAGCGTCCTTAAGTACTTTTGCCTCATGCACGTCAGACGATCGTGGAGCACGATTGAGCAGAGCCTGGAGGATGCGGATTGGCTCTTTTCTTCTGCCACTTGTACCTTTCGTACCTTCTGAAGTGGCCTTGCGCCATAGCCCTGTGTAACACCTCGAAAATTCACGTCCTATAATGTGTAGACATGTGTCATATGTTTAAACGTGTGAAAGAATATTATGAAAGGACTAAAGTTGACAAACATGGAAAGTATGTGAATATACGTATTCTAAGTGTCAACAGTGAGTAAATATATTGTATATTAACCCTACAAGATGCTCATACCTTCAAACGAATAAATCATGGATCATACGGAGCTAAAAGTGAGAGATTACAAACTACAGGGGCTAAATGTGTCAACATGTTTAAGTTATACCTCTGAGTGACCTTTTGACAAACCCGAAGCTTTGTAACGGTTAATTATGCTCACTAGAATGCACGATTTCAATTTCGTAAAGTTTCGTTAACGTATGAGAAAGTTATGATCAAATTCGTATGCGAAGGGTTAAAGCGTAAACGTTGAAAGTTAGGACTTTTCGGGTAACAATAAAGTTAACCGGGGACTTAGCAAAGTGGGTATATGTTTTAAAGCCTTTATAGATCAATTATGAGGGTTCATAATGCAAGAAACAAGTGCCTAATCGAATTTTGAAGAGCCAAGGATCAAATCGCAAAAATCAAAAATTCTGATTTGATCAGAGTAGGCCTAGCGCGACACGAGGCCCTGGGGGGGGGGGGGGGGCTTAGCGTCACGCGAGGGGTTCCCAGCTCCGACTTCTTTGGGTTTTTGCCTGCTGAGTGCAATCTGATCGATTTTATCCGATTCTCCACATAAAGGGCGACCCCTAGACACCCCCTAAGCACTAGGAACATGTGTTGATCAGTTGTGGTGGGTTGTAGACTCATGTGTCAAAGAATTGTGGTGGATTAAACAATATATAAAGGCCATGATATGCACCATTGTTCTTCACACCTTCCTCTTGCAATCTGATCATTTCTGGAGCTCCAAGGCACTCTCAAGTGATCACTAATCAAGCTTAGGACTTTTGTAAGTTGCTAATTCTTCTTTAATTGAGTTTAGCTTAGTTATTTAGCTAAAAGTCAAACCGTCGTAATTACGGTTTGACTTCGAGATTAATTAATAATGGCTCAGTCAAATCTCGAATCAAAAGTAGTTATAAGTTGGTAATTATGTGGGTAATAAAACCTTAAAAGGGTTCCCCCTGATTCCCAATCTAACTAGGTCTAATGTCGGGTCAAACGTGTAATTAAAAAGTCAACAGAAAGTTTAAATTGCAATTTATGCATGATTAGCAATGTAGAACACATATAACCTGTTTGATCATTAATATAACTTGGTAATTAGTGTAAGGACATGTCTAAACATGTTCAACCCGACAATTTCCTGTTTAGACCCGGTTCGGAACCGAAAGTCGCATAGTTTGACTTATACTTTGACTCTCAGTTCTGACCCGTTATGGCATGTTTTAGAAATGCCTTAGAGCTTTATTTGGACCAGGTTACATGCTAGTATAACCCTCTGTGATTATACACCTCGGATCATTAGTTATCCAATTAATATGCATGATTCCGTTAATTGCTCATATGTTGACCATTATGCCCTTTTCACCTTAAAACGTGATTTTTGGAAATGTAAAAGAGTAGAAACCTTAATTACTGATATATAAACTTGTATGCAAAATTTGACATCAGTTTGATGTGTAGATTAAGAGTTATGCTCGTTAGCGTAAAATTAAAGCTTTATGTTAATTAAACGGCGTATTTAGCGTATAGCCTACTTAAACATACTTTTTAATATCAAACTCTTTACCCACTGATGTAATATATTATTTTGGGATTTTTAAATATTTTTAATTAATTTTAGGCTGAGCATAACTTAAAGTCGTAGGCTTAATCCGGTAAATGTCGGTTTTGCCCTTACGGGCCATAAAATGAGTTTTACATATCTAAACGACTCCAAACCTTTTGCTACTGATCACATATGATAAATAAATTATTTTAAGCCTTCTGGAAATATAAAAATATCAGATTTATGTATCAAACCCGGAAATGGCCTCTAATCGCCTTTTTAAGCGTTTTTAACGCATAGTATGTGCTATAACTATTTTAAACATACAAGGGTTGATACCTACTGATATTTGAGGCAAATTATAATATTTTAACAGTAACCAAAAGTTGATAAACTCAGACTTCAGTTTTGAGCTTTTCGGCTTATGTGAAATTACCAAAATACCCCTACGGGGCATAGTTTGGTTATAACTAATAAATTTCACTTATATACTTTAACCTACTGATATACCTTAGCAAATTGAGTATATTTGCTGATTACATCAGGCCTGTAACTCAGGTTGGCACTTAAACTCTTTTACAACCTTTAAAATGACCAAACTACCCCTACGGGGCATAGTTTGTGATTAAATTCATTTCGGGCATAATAAAAGACATATTACTGATGTCACAACATATATGAAGCATATTAACTTAGGAAACCTGTAAATAGCTCTCATGAATACCCGTTACGCTTATTACGCGTTCGGTTCGATTTATGTAACTAGTTTACATAAATTAGCCTAAACGGGTCAAACCTTAACGGTTTTATCTCAAAATCTAGAATGTGTATGAAATACCCATATTAAACAAGTCTCTGAACTTGTCGGGTCTAAATCACATTCTATCCGGTCTTCGCTTAATCGTGCGTACGAACCGTGTCTTTGAAACTAACCGGTCTAAGCTTAAGCTTAACTAAGGACCCGTTAGGATTCTAATAGGTTATTATAAACCTTCGTTCCAGATTAGGAGGACCAGTAAAAGCTACTTGCAATTTGCTTATTGTGATTTATACATTGCTCAGGTAAATACTTTTAACTCATTTTCCCTATACGGGCTTGGGTTACGGTATATAGAATACCGCTTGATCGGGCATCAAATCTTCCATCGTTGGGTGGTTAATTGAATAATTTGATCGGCTCGTTTAAACAGTCTTGTTACTTAAAGCCTTTGGGGGGTTAATGACCATGTCTCGGATATCATTGGCATCATTTTACGAAATGGCCACGACTTAAGCGCGGGGTGTAGGCGTACACCCGTCAGTGCACAAAAGGAATAATGTGGTGTGTCTATTGATCTTTAACCCGGACTTGATCCGGGCTACTGAACGCACAAGGAACATGTAATTCGTTCACAAGATTATATATTTAAATAATTCTCCCAAGTTAAATAAAATGTTTATGCCATGTGCATCCAAACCAATTTTCAATCATTTTCCAAAATGAGTCGGTTGATTGTATTTACCAGTGTAAACTGACGTATTTTCCCAAAAAGATTAAATGCAGGTACTAAGCGAAATTGGCTGGGATTTCTCCTTAGCATCATTAGAAGTCTCGCAAGCTTAAGATGCCTGAAGTCTGTTGAACTATTATTTCATATTTTACTTCGATCCTTCTGTGGATAAACTTCCGAATATTGTGACATTTGATATTACAATATTAAATTCGGTTGTATTATATCTTTTAAATTGCTTCCGCTGTGCATATTAAATATTGTGTTGTTTGACTATTATGTTGCCAACTACGTCACGATACTCCCCCACCGGGCCCACCGGTGACACGTGGAAATCGGGGTGTGACAGGTTGGTATCAGAGCCAACACTGAGAGAATTAAACACTAGCCTTTTGTGTTTAATCTCAGTTACACAATTGCACAATTCTAAACTTTCGAGTCTAGACATATAACATAGGACAAATTGCACCTTGTTTGTGTTGTCCTTTATTTTGCATATATTTTGTTTTGTTATCTCATGCCATATTGACAGGAATTAAAAATGCCGCCAAGATTCTTCAGGAGAAGAGGAAGAGGCAAGGGGCCAATCATAGCCCCCAATGATAATGAAGCTGGACCTTCGAATGCGCGAGCTCCATCTACCACTGAGAGTGACGATCCCCGGCAGAACCGGAGAAACCTCTTTGATCCGGCTAGACGGTCGGTCTCACACAGTTCGACACCTCACGTGCATAACTCATATGGGCCATACTCGGAGAATGAGCCCAACAACCCTCAACCCTCATACATACCGTTACAGCGATCCTTATCGCATCATTCTTTTGGTGACCCTACACCAGTTTTTAGGGGCCGGTTTAACCCGGCAGACTTTTTACAAGAACCAGTGGGTTTCAACCCATTGGGACCGGAGGACCACTTCTCTGGCGATCATGCGGACGACATGGACGAGGATACGGACCCCGTCGAACCCGCCAGTGGTACACCGAACCATCCCATAGAGATTTCGGATGGCTCTTCGTTTCACGGATCACCCTATGTTGGTCCAGATAGCTTTCAAGCTATGTTCACCAGGCACGAATGGTACTATACACCTCCTCACCATTCGTCGCCTCATCAGCAGCAACAGCAGCAGCAGCAGCAACAGGATCCCTCTGTGGATTCACGGTTTGTGGCAGTCACGCCACCACCTCCACCGCCACTAGTTCAACCGGCAGCTCCGCAACCGCCAAGGCGTAGGAGATCTGGACCGCGTATGTCTACACGGGGAGGAGACTTCCATTTCAGCTCTCCCCGGCAATCAAGTGGCAGCCACTACCCGCCACATCAAGAAGATCCACAAATGGGTGGACCTTCACACCCAGTTGCACCGCAACCACCGCCGATGGGTTTTGATAACCCAATTCCGGCATACACGGGTTCTATGGCGTATAACCCGTTTGAACAGCCAGTGCACACCAACTACAACTATGCAGAAGCCGATCCTTACATGGTAGCGGCTAACTACAACACCCAAGGACCCTATGGAGATCCATGGGGAGTAGGGTACCCAACTCATGGGTACCAAATCCCTCCAAGACCTATTATCAGGCAACAATCGCAACCACCAAGGTTCTCCCCACCAGAGCACGAAGAAATTTTGCAAAGGTTGGACCATGTGGAGCGAGAATTTCACAGGGAACGAAGGGAGCGACAAACCTTCTTCCAAGGATTGACAAGCTTGATCAAAGGAAAAAGCAAGAAGGACCACTGAGTCCTTCCGCGTCCGGCAAGATCATCGGCACCATCATGAGAGAACCGGTGGAAGCAGGAAAGTGTGGTTTCTAGAGAGAGAATGGCAGCCAAAATTTGGAGATTGATTTTGAATTTTGAATCTCTCAAGGTGGAGTTTATATTTGAGCGCCCATTAAAAACTCTGACCTTATTTTCAATTTTGAAATATAGATAGATTATATTAATATTTTAAATTCGAAATTATGACATCAGCGTTATGACATCAGCGGAGTCTATGTGGCATCCAATGTGGCATATCTAAGAAGATGACACATAAGCAAAGTGAGGTCAGATTCTAAGCTCCTTTTATAGATAAGTAAGATATTACAATAATTTATATATTTTATTTTTTAATTATCGTCCATAGTTTTTAGGGATTTAGTTATTTATATATTTTATTTTTAAATAATATAATAGTATTCTTTTAAATAAATCAAGATAATCAATTACCTACTATTAATTCGATATTGGCTAAGCTTTTTGAAACAACTTATTGACTTATTAGTTTTTTGAAAAATCCAATAAGTCAAAATAATGTTTGAATAGGTGAAAAGGACTTTTTGAAACAACTTTTTGTATAAGGTGGAAAAATCATTTTGAAAAGCTAGGAAACCTTGACTTTTTGAAACTCCTTTTAACTTTTCACGAAATATTACCTTTTCCCATCTCATAAGATCATCCAAACACTTTTTTAAAACAACTTATTGACTTATTGACTTTTCCCACCCTATAAGCTTATCCAAACACTTTATTTAAAAACTCCTTTTAGATAAGTCATAATCAATAAGTTCTTTTGCCAAAAAGTACTTTTTGAGTTAAATAAACAAACATACAAAAAGTAATTTAAGATACAATGGTTAGGATTATGCACCTTCAGGAAGTCATAATCCTTTAAACTACTTTTAAATATGTCACACCCCTACAAAAAAAAGTCACAACTTTTGAATGTATTACACCCTTTCAAAAAGTCAGAACCCTTCAAATTACTTTTAAATATATCACAACCCTTACAAAAAGTCACAACCTTTCGTATACATACAAAAAGTCACAACCCTTCAACTACATTTAAATATATCACACACCTTACAAAAAAAAAGTCAAAACTTTTGAATACATCACATCTCTTCAAAAAGTCATAACCATTTAAACTACTTTTAAATATATCGGATCCCCTAAATAAAGTCACAACCCTTCATGTGTGTATATATACACAACAGAAAATTTACACTGCCCCACGTTCATATATAAAAGTTGAAAAGATCGATTATCACAAAATAGAATCCGTTGGTATGGTTTCTTTTCAACACATATCCCATCCCGGTTCGACTCTGATTCGTAGCGTTTCCTCATGTATTTTTTTTCCATCATTTTTCCTCACCAAATCCCTGATTTCCCCCTAGAAATAAATAATCTAAAAAAACATTGAACCGCTTCCACCCTTCTCCAATTTCTTTCATATCTTTACAAAAAGGAACTTCTCCCAACGTCTTCCATTTTGTCCCTCTTTTTCTTCCTTCTTGAATGACAACAAATCCATGTCAAAATTTCTTTTTAAATTTGGCAAAAAAAATATATATATATGCATAAATTTGGATCTCGCTCAAACGGAAGGAAATGCATATTCATTTTTATGATTCTCACCAACTTGAAATTAACACCGGAAAACGAATTGGGTAAGAGTCGCTTTTTAAAAAACAAAAAAAAATCATGGAAAATTGTTACATGAACATAATTGGTTCGAAATTTTACTCTATTTTGTATATCCTCTTATATATAGGAAAGAACATAACCCACCAAAACGAAATCTATCTATACCATATAATAAAATAAACCTGATTTTGGACACGTGTCATTCATTGAAGATGTCTACATTTGTAATTTCCTACCTTTTCATACTTAATATTATTATGGATAAATTACACTTTTCGTCCTTTATGTTTATACCGGATTGCAACGGATAGCCTTTAACTTCAATAATTACAGTCACAGTCATTTATTTGCAAAACCCGTTACACTT
The DNA here is from genome assembly GCA_030545235.1 of Helianthus tuberosus. NCBI lineage: Eukaryota > Viridiplantae > Streptophyta > Magnoliopsida > Asterales > Asteraceae > Helianthus > Helianthus tuberosus. Next base: position 90,477,078 of record CM060430.1, read on the forward strand.
TACGTCCTTTAGCGCTAACCTAGTTAAAATTTTCAGTTAAATATGGTATGTGTTTTGCCCATAAGGGTAATTCAGTCATTTTATCAATAAATTTAAAAAAGTAAATTACATATTACATAACCCTACAAAAAGTAACTTGGGGTGCCTTAGGGTAACTCAAAAGTTGTGTCTCTTTACATCACTCCCTTAACTAATACCCTTGCCTTAATAAACACATAACCCAAACCAACATGTCCTAATATACACACCCCTTAAATATTACCTTCCAAACCAACATGTCTCACTATACACACCCCTTGAATAATACATAAGTTAGGGTAACTCAAAAGTTGTGTCTCTTTACATCACACCCTTAACTAATACATTTGCCTTAATAAACACATAACCCAAACCAACAATTAATAACTTGAGTCACCTTTTTTTATAATACTACAAAAACCAACTTGGTTCATACCCGTTCGTTTAAAAGTCGCGTCGGTTAGAATATTATAATACCAACTTGGATTGTACCTCTTTGTTTAAACGTTGTTATTGATGAAAAATATAATTACTACATAAGGGTTGCCTTTCTAAAAAGAAGTTGTGTGATGAACCGATGTGACCTGAATTTAATTCATATAATGAAGCGGTATGATGAAGCAAGCGGTTGGTGCGTTTACTTATGTAGTTTATGTGTTTTCTAAATAAAGGTTTTGAACGATCGGAAGTGGTTGCTATATATGTTTAAACACATAAAACAAATCTCCAGATTGAAACAAATTCTAACACAATAATTATCAATAAATTGTTAAACATTCTATTAAACACATAATAAAAGATATGCTAGAGAGAAAACAAACAGGTCATCAACGAGAGCGAACACGAGATTAGATCCAGGCACAGCGAACTGACAAAGATCGAAAGGTGAACAGTACGCGCAATTCGTGTACGCGAGATCTTTGCATCTGAACCGACAGTCTTTATAACCGAGCCGAAACATGGTGATCTTTCAAAGGAGACCCTGTAAATAGTTTTCGACACAAAAATCAACATGTAAATATGCATGATACTAAACACACAAGTATTCACATGTGCAGGACACACAAGTCGCATATATGTACATTTTGATCTGTTCATACACAAATCGCTCACCATCACCACTTCTTGAATCAAGCATGTCAACATTTACAATCTGGAAAGTTTATGGAAATTTCAGGATAAGAGTTCTTTAATCAAGTATATCAACTTTGGAAATTCAACTAATAAATGTTGGACAGGCATCTTCCCAAAATCGATAACAAATAATCAGATTATGAAAAACTTTGATATTGCTTCAAACAAGAATACAATACTACCGTAATCGCATGAATCGACGCGACTGTTGGAGAGGCGGTTACAGATGCAAACAGCCACGACAGTAATCGTCAAGTGCCGTCCCGTCGTTTTTGTCTCTTAACTTCCTTTCAATCCGGTTGACCTGGACAATGTAATGGACTTTTTACTTACATATTAATTATAGTTGGGCTATGAATTATTAACCAGTCCATAAACATAAACAAAGTGTTGTTTGACCATTAACGAACTAATGAAATAAATCTAAAATAAGCCCACATGGATTAAAACATAAATCGAAGTGTTTTGAAAATAAGAAAAAATCAAGTTTTTAATTAAAGTTCAATAATAAATGGAAGAGTCTTGAGAATAAGAAAAAATCAATTTTTTTTTTTTTGCTTGGTGTTTTAGAAAAAATAAATTTAGATATTCTTTTTACTGTATCCAGTACCGAGAAGCTTAGTATTATTCCATACTGTAATAAATTGTTATCGATTGAGTTTTCCGTGTCGTCAGAAGGATAGCAAATTTGTTGATTTGTGTATATAGGGAATTCCCGTCATAATGCACAGGGAATTTAATAATCGTTTTGAATAAACCTAGGGTTTTTTCATCTAATATATTGATACCAAAGAAATTTTTAATCAACGTCCCGCCGCAACGCGCGGGTTTGCGTCAACTTGTTAAAAATAAAACATAAAAAGTAATAAAACATAAACACCCTATTCTCTCTCTCTCTCTAAACACCATCTCTTTCTCTCTCTAATCCCAAACCCCCAATTTCCGGTGGTGGTGGACGCAGCTTTCGTGGTGGTTGCAGTGGCGGATTTGGTGGTGGTGACGGCAGCTTTGCGGTGTGGCAGTGACAAAAAAAAGTCAAAACACATCCCAAACCCTCCAACTTCTCAAATTCAAACAAAACCCTAATGAACTGAAGAACCAAAATGCAATTCAAACCCCAATTTCTCAAACCCAAACAAAACCCTCTTACCAAACAATGCAATTCAAGAACCCCAATTGACCCAAAAGTCAAAACTGCACAATCTGCACAACCGCCAACAAAATCTGCACAATCCACCGTTTAATCTCACCAACACTCAACCCATTTTCCTTCTTGGCCTGTCTCACAACCGTCGCTAAATCGGTATCCAAATACTCAAGCACAAGCACAACGTCCTCATCAGGGACCAGAAATACTCGTGCAAAACGACGACGTTGGGCGAGTGCTGAAGCGTTTGAAGCGCCTCGATTTCGCGAAAGGCTCCTCATACGCTCTAACGATCTGTTCTTCAGTCTCCTGCGGGCCCTCGTCGAACGATGGCGGAGCAACAGGGCTTTTGAGAGGGGGAGAGGTGGTGTGATGGTGGGTGGGGAGGAGAGAGAAGCAGCGGAGAGAGAGGGTGGAGAAGGTGGAGGAGAGAGGAAGCCATGGTGGTGTTCAAGATCTGATCTTTTGAAGGTTTTGAGAAAGGGAAGAGTGTTCAAGATCTGATCTGTTGAAGAGAGAGAGGGTGTTAATTTATATATATTTTAATTTTAATTAATTTAATTTTATAGTAAAATTACTAACATACCCTCATGTGTAGGGCACATGCCTAACTTAACTAAAAGTTTTAACCTGGTTAGAGTCAAAAGACCTAAGCTGTAACGGGTTTTACAAATAAAGGACTGTGACTGTAATTATTGAAGCTAAAGGGCATCCATTGCAATCCAATACAAACATAAAGGACGAAAAGTGTAATTTATCCTATTATTATTTACCAAATTGACACTTTTTTATTTAGTTTACCCTTATCTCATATTTTATGAAAAAAAAAATATCGATTATTCTATCTCTTATTTTCATATTGCATTTTTTTTAAATTTAGTTTGTAGAGTTAATTACTGTAGGATCGTTTGCATGACCAAACGAGTCGTTCAGAAGAGTTCTAATCAATACGAGAGACGGAAACTAATGTATCGACTTCGAATCTGCTTGATTTACACACAGAATCACTTTTAATGTCTTGTTTATTGATTTCTCAACGATTTACAGCAAGTAGACACGTCGGCAGCAATTCAGTACCGGAATCAGGAACCTTCCAAATGAAATCACACATCAGGTATTTATAGGAGAGGTATTTCGCACGAAATGGATAAGAGTCATTTCGTGCGAAATAAGCAATAGCTATTTCGTACGAAATGATCCAATCATTTCGTGCGAAATCAACTTTCATCACACATCTCCTATTTTCTCGTACAACATGCCCTGATCTATCTAAGCTATTACAAGACTAGATACAAGACGAAGTCGACAGACATATGCACCAACAATTACATAGTTAGTCCTTGTGGTTTGCACAAAGTAACATTCTTAGGTATTAATAGTTTAAAATCACATTCTAGGGCATTAACTTTTCATTTTGTAACGTTTGAAGGTATTAACGTTATTTGTAGGCTTAAAATCACATTCTATTAGTAACTAAATATGTTATTTTGAGCAAACCACAGAGACTAACTATGTTAATATCCATGAACTTAATACCTCCAAACGTTACAAAATGAAAAGTTAATACCCTAGAAGGTGATTTTAAACAATTAGTACCTAAGTATGTTATTTTGTGCAAAACACAAGGACTAACTATGTAATTAACTCTTAGTTTGTACTTATCTTTTCCGTTTAAATGGGACCGAAGTAAAATTATTGGGTTTCACATTTGAAAAGTACAAATAAACCGTGAATCACCTCTTGCACTTTCTCTCCCTAGACTCTCTCTCTAGGATCCAAGCTCTCCAAGTTGTAGAAGTTGCCAGATCTGGACCCGAAAATATGGATCTAAGATGAAATATACCATACAAGAGGGTTAGGTTTTATGTTCACATCAAATATATCAAGTTTTCATCATCCATTATCACTTTTGAGGTGTATTTCGTCAAACCTGCAGATGAACTCTTTGCTATGTTCTTGAGGTGGGTGGCGCCTATTTAGAGAAACTAGGGTTTCTTCAGATCTGGACCCAAAAGTGACCAGCGAATCATACCCACTCACGAAAAACAAGACTGCAAAGAACCTTTCACGAAGAACCTGCATTGCTGAAGAGCCTACTTCGTCTGAATGTTTCTGACGAAGAACCATGCCTTAAAAACCAACAAAGAACTGAATGGTTCGTCCCTGCTACCTCACGAAGAACCTATTGGTTATTCGCTGATGATACCTCACGAAAAATCATCTATTCTTCGTGGACCTTAGTTGTTCGTGAGCTTCTGAATGATGGCGACTAAATGAAAAGTTGTCGGCTGCGATAATGTTGTTGCCGGCTGGGTTTCAATGGTGGCGACAGAAGGTTATTGACGGTGGCTTTTCGATGAGCTACGGTGGCGGCTGTACATGTTTAGGTCTTGTGGTTGTTAATCGTAGAGAGGGATATGGAGGAGGATGCAATGACAGATGATGGCCGGATAATTTCTTTTAGATGTGATGAAATTAGTTGATGTCGGCTGCAGAATTTCCTATCTAGGGTTTGTTTGAAAGAATTCATGTTTGAAGGTAGGGTTTGTCTAGAAAACATGTGAATGGGTTACTGACGGTGAGCCCACTAATGATAAAGATCAGTACAAAGTTGACTTCATTAAAGCTTTGGACTTAGTTTAAATATGATTGGGCCTACATAAAATCTGGTAATGAATTAAAAGGTAATGTGGGCCAATTTTTGAAGTATTGATTTTTCTTTTGGGCCCACTTATTTAGAATCATCAAAGACGTTGGAAATAGATGCATAATTTGGTATGAATTTTTCTTTACTTGGGATGATTTAGTCATGTAAAGAATTAATGGTGGGGCCATTTGGTTTTACTAAATACATTAACATGGTCAACGTCAAATTCGTACGAGTTCGGTAGAGTGCCGGATCACTTTAGGATAATGAAAACACCTGATTTTTGAAAAATGTGGGGTAGTCACAGTTACCGGTGCAGACGTCAAATTTGGTGACTTGACTATTATGGGCCAAAAACGGTATATTTATTTCCGCAAGTGAAAATTTATTTTGTTATCGGTGTTCGTAAATGCTCGAAAGCATTTTGTTTATTGTCATATTCTCGCATTTGGTAACGATTGAATGAACCTGGAGAGCCAAGACCGGTCCTAACGAGTTCACAAAGTCGAAGAGTTATGCCTTTGATGGAAGTTTTCGGATTAGGTGTTAGCAGAACTTTGGGGGGATACAAGTCGGATCCTACGGGGCTAGGGGACTTTTTTTATCAACTAGAATATGCAAAGAAGAAAGTCGCTTTCGTGATCTTTCGAAAAGCCGAGAACATTTGAAAAATTCTGCTTTGTGGAGAGAATTTGTTCAGTGAAGTTGATGACAGTTCCGCTTAGAGGAGTGAATTTGTTAAGGTTGTTGGGATTGAACCCTACCAGAGAAACAGATAATGTAAAGCCAAAACCTGGTCACAACAGTGGATTCACAATAAGCAGACGTTTACTCTAAGCTCTCCCCTTGACAGTGGTTATCTATCTGCTGATACACTCTAAGTACTGCTCTGAAGAACAACTGATGAACCAAACACTGATGAAACAGCTAAAGACTGCTAAAAGGCAAACACTGAGCTCTATCTACTGCTGTCTCTTAAGTACTGCTGAAGACCCAAACACTGTTCATTCAAAGACTGATCACCTTTTTGAAGAAAGCACTGATGGTTTAAGTGCTTAGGCCACAACAGTGGAACGTGAACATTGTTAGACTTGTTTTGTATTTTATTATCAATCAGTTGTTAAACATCAGTAGTTTGTATAGACCAGTGTTTATAGTTTGTTAGGCTGTTAGATGTCACTATCATGGTGATGTCAGCTGAGGTACATCAGTAGTTTGGTTTGCCTATAAATATGACAGTACTCTGTACTGTTATATTTGATTCGTTTTGAGAGAGTTCTTCTCCTCAATTCAATCCTTTCATCTTGTGCAACCAACTCTGAAGTATCAGGCTGAGGGGGAGTTTAGTCTGTAAGCTGCATTGTAACCTTTTGCTTTTGATGTAATCTTTCGACTCTATGAAAAGCAATTGTTTATCAAACTATATTCTCCTTTGATTGTGTTTACAAAGTTTGTTATTCATTTCCGCTGCACTTATAACTGTTCATATCTATTTGATTTGTTCAAATCTCACAAACAAACACAATCATGAAAGCCTCAGATCCTAACAATTGGTATCAGAGCTTGGATAGTCAAATTCGATCTAACAATCAATTTGACATAACAGTTCGGCTCAAAATTCATTGATACTAAGGATGGTTGTATTTAGTTGAAAAACAGAGTATCGAGTAAATCATGAAACAAACTCATGTTCAAAGTGGTTAATCAAAAACTCTGTAAATCAACCAAGATGTCATATGACACACAAATTTCACACAACAAGTGAATTCATGCACATGACACTCATGGTTTCTAGATTTGAAAACAATATCTGCTAAACTATGAGATTATTTCTTATTTTCTAAATTGATTTCAATTGTTGATGTATAATCTGTGATGTTCTCATTAAATACTAAAGTATGAACCTCAGATTAACAAAACCTATGTTCATAAAAACATTGATGTTTTGCTAATTTAAAAAGAGGGAAATTAAAACTTTAGTCATTCAGATCTTATGTGTCGAAAACAGGTTGAGATCCTCAAAAGGAACAAATCAACCTTGTTTAAATACATTAAGAGAACAGGGGTCAACATAGTCCGTATCATATGTAGTATGAGATTGGTTGAAAAACTTATGCAAACATGACCAAGTCTCTCAAAACATTACTGCAAAATGATATTGGACTAAAATTCACAAATTCGAAAGTGTGTTTATCTCAAAACTTTTGAAGTCAGAAGAAAAGAGTATAAACGTAAAACGCTTAAGAGTCAAAGGTTGGGGTAATAATGGTCATTAGGTAACTGTTTATTGGTTCAGGAAAGTTCAGGTGACCATAGTATTCTCAGTGATTGAGCTTATAAGAGGACTAGGCAAATATAACAGGATCTTCATGTGTCCTCATGTTTTGCAATCAACTGACAAGAAAATGGTACCAAACAGTGGTCAAAATGTATTCAAAATTTCCTAACACTGATGTCAATTCACTGACCATTTTCATAAACCTGAGTATGTTATGATTATGTTTTCTTTTGAAAATACACCAGATCCTTTTTTGTGCTGTTCTTAGAAAATCCTTTAACCATTTTTTTTCTCAAAGGATTTTCTCGAATAACCAGGATATATTGTTCATTTTTTTTGGAATAATATATCTGAAACTTTTGCTTGTTTTTTGTTGGCAATAGTTTCAGTTCCTGTCAGGATATAATACCTTATTTTTGTTGGTATTATTGTCCTCATAAATGGGCCAAAAGGAAATGGTACATATGTCAAAATCATGTCATACTCAGGTTTGCTCCTAAACTTTTGTCAAAGGTTGATTGCTAACTATGCTTGAATTACTAAGGTATTCATGTTTTAATTGAATATTAAACGAAAATGAGTTGCCTTAGCAATAAAGTTTTCATCATCTGGGGGTACTAAACCACTATCCTTCAAAAGTGACTTGTGGCAAAACCTTGTATGAAAATTCTCAAAAACTGTTGCTGGATTACTTGTCCTTAAAATCTGTACCATTTACCCTAACCACTGTTTTATTCCATCGTCTGATCTCTAAATACTGTCCACTGCTGAAAGTTAGCCACTGATCCTTCATTATATTGACATGCACTGATGTTCAAAATCAGTGTCCTATCCACTGATATGCTATCCACTGATAGTAAAAATCATCCACTGCCCACAATTTTTACCGTTGTAACCACTGATGCTTGATACGTCAGTGGCCCTTAAAACAACTGTTCTCCATACTTCATCCATTTCATCAGTGTTTGACACGTGGTCAGTTTTTAGCCCTCAGATCGTAATAACCGCTGCCACATCAGCGGTCATTTTTTTTCCTAAATAAAACCCTGCCCTAAACCCCAAACAGGGTTTTACACTGTCGAATTGAATTCCAAAATTCTCTTCTCATAGCAGTTTCCAACCCTTCTTCTCAAAAACTTCAAAATCATTCTTCGTTCTTCTCTGCAAAAATGACAAAATCAAAGTCAAAATCAAAATCTAAACCAAAATCACCACCATCTTCAAAAGAGGTCGCTCAAACGGCCGAAGAATCCATCGAAATACCATACAAACAATCTCACAACTATTTGGGTTTACTCACAAAACTCAAAGACAATCACACTTTTGACTCCATCATTGATACAATATTTGCATCAAAGTACAAAACTTTGTTGACAGTAAATGCTCCCATCTATCTGCAAACCCAGAGAGAGTTTTGGAAAAAGGCGACGCTTGAAAAACAAGACGATAAAGTCATAGCCATTAACTCCTCTATACAGGGTAAAGTGATTCAAATCACACCACAATCAATCTCCGAAGTCTTTAAACTCGACGATCAGGAAGGTAAAATCTCTTTTGATAAAGCCGAGATGAAAACTGATTTCGTAAAAAGGGGATATGCAGAACAATCAAAGGTAGATACCTTACAAAAAGGTTATTTTCCTTCTGCACCTAGGTTTTTATTTCACACACTTTTGATGTGTGTTTCGAATAAAACAACATCGTTCAACGAAATACCATTAAAGATTCAATGCCTGGGATATGCTATTCTAAACAACAAAAACTACAACTACTCCCAGGAGATCTTTAATGACTTGATAAAAAATGTTGATAGCAAAGCATTTTTACTTTTTCCAAGATTTTTGAGTTATTATTTTGAACAAAAATTTGAAAAGGAAAATGTAAATTTGCTCAACCAAGGTGTTCATTGTCAAATAAAAAGCTTAACAAATGAAACATTTTCAAGGATGATGGCACCTATAAAAACAAAAGCAGAGGTGCCTGAGCAGAATTTAGCAGTTACAACTGCTCCTCAGACATCTGCTGCTGAGCCCACTGCTCCAGGTGATCAAAGCAGCACAACCACTGCTTTGAAACCCACACCTGACATCACCAAAAAGAACAAAAGAAAAACATCTAGAAAACCCACCAAACCCAAAACAAAGGCAACTCTGGAAGATGAGATCCTAGAGCAACTGCCTGTGACAACACAAAAGTCACCACAAACCACTGCTGCTACTTCCTCACAGCAGTTGGAAGAAAGATCTCAACCCATGCCTAAAACTCCTCCTGCATCCTCACAAAAGGATCAGGTTGTAATCACAGGGACACCAAATTATGAAGCTCTAGATCCACTTGGCTCTATCTTCCACAGTCCTGATCCCAAGGACATGTCTCTTTCAACACCTATACCCTCACCAATCATAATGCCACAATCCATGTTACCCTTGTTGCATGCAGCTGCTATAGCTCAGACACAAACCAGTTCCTCTCTATCACCTGTCACTGAGAGTATACCCCCACAAGTGACTGGGTCTGATGCTACTACTCCTGCTATCCCAGCAACAATTGAGGAGGTTACACCCCCTGAGTTACAAGTAACTCTCGGTGGTAGTTCAAGTGGAGCAGCAACTACAACTGGTGGATCAACAGATCTTCAGTTGGACAGTTGTTTCATAAGTAAGACTCCCTTGAAGGCAATTTCTTCCATGGCAACTTCGGTAACCACCAGTGAGTTGGATCTAACCACTGGTACCATCAAAGGTTTATCGAGTGCTGAAGAAAGAAGTCCCCAGTACCAAGAACAAGGGGCATCAATGGGTGATTTTTGGGACTCTGTTCCTAAGTCACACATTGATATAACCACTGCTGGTGGGGATTCAGATGATCCTACTAAAGTAGGTGATGATTCAAAATATCAGGAATTGACGGCGAGAGTTGAAAAACTTGAAGATTCAGTTGCTGAAATAAAGGAGATGGTGCAAGAGATTTTAAAAGCTCAAAAAGCACAATCCACTGCTACCCCATCACAAGCATCTGTTCCAACTCAAGCATCTGCTCCACCACAAGCATTTGCTGCAAATGAGCTTTGGAATATTTTTCAATCCATGCTTGAAAAACAACAACAAATGGCTGATAAAAAGCATGCTCTTCATGTACAAATGCTGACCAACATGGTGGAATCAAGATTTAAAGACACTCAAGCAGATATCAAAGCTATAAAGGCTAGCATTCAAAGCGCCTCTGGCAAAGTTCCTTCTTCCATATCATTTTTTGTTAACCCCCCTTCAGATAATGCCAAATAGGGGGAGAATATCAAGCTGTTGGGAAAAATGAATAAGATGGGAATAGAACATGGCCTTTGTATTGAGCCTGAAAAAGAAAAAGAAAAGCGGGTCTCAAAACCTGTTAGTCAAACAGCTGATACACCAGTAGTTACAAAAACTGCTGTCAGTAGCCAAACAGCTGCCATGTCATCAACACACACACATTCAACACACACCACTCTACCACACACCACCACAACTACTGCTCTACCACCATCATCTACAATCACACCATCACCACTGCCTCCTGTCATAAAACAGAATACAACAGATGTTACAACATCTGTTGTAATGACAGCAGCGGTTGAAGCACCAGTTGTTTCAACAGTTGTTTGTCAGACACTCCCCATCATTCAAACCACTGATTCACCCAAAACATCATCTGCCCCTTCTTCATTAAAAAGGAGAAGGAATCTCATATCAGATGATGATTCACCACCACCATCACCACCATCAAAAACTACCTCACCACTTCCATCCCCTGCTCAAAAGCAGAAGACAACTGCTGACATATCAGCAGTTGTAATGACAACAGATGTTGAGACACCAGCTGTTTCAACAGCTGTTAGTCAGTCATCCACCACTGCCCTCACCTTTCCTACATCACAACCAAAGCTCTTCAACAGAAAAAGAAAGCCAATCTCTGCCGATGAGGGTATACATGATCCTAATGCTGCACAACATCCACTGGAACTTGAAGCTATCAAAAATGAGATGAGGCAATTCTATACAGAAGAAGATCCTTCAAAAAGAAGATTCTCCTCACTCATAGGCTACATGCCACCAGATGATATGGATGACTACCTCAAAATCAAGGCAAGGCAAGCTAAACTAAGAGCTAAAGTTGAGAGTGAACGTGAACGTTTAAGCGAAGATGGCATTGCTAAAAAACTGGAGTTCTACTTCACAAAAGTAAAGCAGATAGAAGAGTTTGCACAAGACCTAATCAAAGAAAAGGCTGATCAAAAGAAAAAGTTAAGAAAACAATATCTAGCCTACATCATGAAAGAGAAGTTCTATCCTGCTAAAGAACAACAGTTCGAAGAATGGCCAATAGTCGCTCTAAAGCATGAGGCAGAAAGGATTGGGAAAATCAAGAATGATCCTACAAAGAAGAAGAATGCTCCAAACTGGAGAAAATACGAAAAGCTCATCGCTGACCTAACTGCTGAGTATAAAAGAAAGAAAAAGGAGCTGGTGGATGAAAAAATGGATACTGCTGAAGCCATATCAAAATGGTCAAAACAGTAGACTGATGAAGCCTATGAAAGGCTAAAGAAAAAAAAGATAACTGTTTCAAGCACCTCAAAGAAGCATGAACAAAGAATGAAGCTTGAACAGCAGATAGAAAACCTCAAAACACTGTTCCGGTCTACTTTGTGACAAACCAAGAAGAAAAAGAACAGTTGACCAGTGAAGAGGTGAAAGAAAAGGAGGTTGAGTACTTCACAGAATCCATCATGAAAATGGTTCTAAAAGAAGAAAGCTCAGAAAAACTTCAAAACCTTTTTAAAAGGATGTTAACCAAACCTGCATCACCAAACACTTCAACAGACATGACAGACATTGAAAGGCAGGAGCTGATTGAAAGAGAAACTGCAGAAGATATAGCTGCAGCAAATGATGTCATTGAAATGGCTTTCAAAAGAATGTCTGAAAGTCTGCAAGTTTTCTCAAGGCCAATATCTCAAAGCTCATCTTCAAATAAATCTCTCCCAAGAAATCCATTGGGTTTAAAAGTACTAAAGTGGCTCTCAGATCAAAAGACCCACGTATTGACTCTGGTCAGATCCAATGGAGAGGTGAAGTATATATCAAGGAAAGAAGCACTAGGCCTTAGTGTTCAAGATTTGCAGGATCTCCTTGAACTTACACTGTGTCGGGATGAAGATGATACAAGTTCCAAAGCATTTGAAGAAGAATTTAAAAGTAAAGCAAGGGAACTTCTGATGAGTAATAAAGATCCAAAATAATGACAGGTTTTGGCATTATCTGTTCCAGGGGGAGATTGTTGGGATTGAACCCTACCAGAGGAACAGATAATGTAAAGCCAAAACCTGGTCACAACAGTGGATTCACAATAAGCAGACGTTTACTCTAAGCTCTCCCCTTGACAGTGGTTATCTATCTGCTGATACACTCTAAGTACTGCTCTGAAGAACAACTGATGAACCAAACACTGATGAAACAGCTAAAGACTGCTAAAAGGCAAACACTGAGCTCTATCTACTGCTGTCTCTTAAGTACTGCTGAAGACCCAAACACTGCTCATTCAAAGACTGATCACCTTTTTGAAGAAAGCACTGATGGTTTAAGTGCTTAGGCCACAACAGTGGAACGTGAACATTGTTAGACTTGTTTTGTATTTTATTATCAATCAGTTGTTAAACATCAGTAGTTTGTATAGACCAGTGTTTATAGTTTGTTAGGCTGTTAGATGTCACTATCATGGTGATGTCAGCTGAGGTACATCAGTAGTTTGGTTTGCCTATAAATATGACAGTACTCTGTACTGTTATATTTGATTCGTTTTGAGAGAGTTCTTCTCCTCAATTCAATCCTTTCATCTTGTGCAACCAACTCTGAAGTATCAGGCTGAGGGGGAGTTTAGTCTGTAAGCTGCATTGTAACCTTTTGCTTTTGATGTAATCTTTCGACTCTATGAAAAGCAATTGTTTATCAAACTATATTCTCCTTTTATTGTGTTTACAAAGTTTGTTATTCATTTCCGCTGCACTTAAAACTGTTCATATCTATTTGATTTGTTCAAATCTCACAAACAAACACAATCATGAAAGCCTCAGATCCTAACAAAGGTTTAGAGATTTCACCAAAGAAATGGGGGGATAAAAATTTTCATATGTTTTGGAATTTCTTCGGTAAATTTCTAAACGCAATCACAGGAGGTAAAGTTTGTGATTTTCTGGTGATACCAAAGGTTCTGCGTGGAATGTTTTGCACAAACATATTTTTGAGGATTTTAATTAATTCTCCAGCCAGCGTGAAGGGTTTTGCACGGAAACATAAAGGTATCTAAAGTCAACAGTAGTTTCAAAACGTTGTTCACTGAAGACCTGGGGAATCTTTATGAGAGCTGATAGTTCAAGGCTGACAAGTGTGGATTCCAACTCTATCAGATGCCGGTTAGGTTTTTGGATCGAGGGGATCAAAGCAATGACACCTTGTCACACCCCGATATTTTCACATATTACCGGTGGGCCCGGTGGGGAGTATCGTGACGTAGTTGATATCATCATAGCCAATACACACAATATAGTAGCACAGCGGAAGGCTTGGTGAATAATTACTATTACAAACCATAGTGTCCGAGTGTTCAAATAAAAGAATATACAGACTTGGTTGTAATAGAGATCCACAGGCGGATCATAAAACAAAATACAAGAAACTAAAATAACAGACTCCATGCATCTAAGGATTTGTAAGATCCTCTTATTTGACACCTAGTAGCTCCAGCCTAATTCCGAGAGGTACCTGTCACTCAGTCTTTGGAAAATACGTTAGTTTTCACTGGTAAATACAATTAACTGACTCATTTGAAAACACTTATGAAAATTGATTTAAGTGCACAAGGCACAAACCATTTATAACTTGGGATAATTATTTAAGATAATCTTGTATACAGTTTTACTTGTTTGTCATACATATGGGGCCGGTCTAGAAGCCGGTCATGATTAACCGACTCACCACTTATAGAACCCACAAAGGAGTTATCCCCAACATGTGAATTATTTTACATTTGCATCTGTCAGGTGTATGCCTACACCCCATGCATAGGTCGTGGCTATTTTCAAATGAAATGAGCCGAGGATATCCAGGACATGGTCGTATTAACCCCCAAATGCTTATGTTATCAAACAAAATAGATTAAAACGGGTTATGCAATTTATTAATCACAATCCGATTAAATGATTTCATACCCGACCAAGCGGTATTATTATAATACCATATCCCAAGCCCGTATAAGGGAAAATAAGTTAAAAGTATTTACCTAAGCTAGATGTGTAAGGATGTAACTCAGCCGTATAATCCTAAAGCCTTATGAAAATACCTTCTACCAAAGATACTCAATCTGTATAGAAGGTTTATTAACCTATTAGGATACTAACGGGTCTTTATTTAAGTCAAACACTTAGACCGGTTAGCTTGAAAGATACTTTATGGTTCGAAACGCTAGATTAAGCGGAGACCGGAATGGAATGTGATTTAGACCCGACAAGTTTAGATACTTGTATTATATGGGTAAACTAAACACATTCTGGATTTTGAAGATTTAATGATAAGGTTAAACCCATTTCGGCTAATTTATGTAAACTAGCTACATAAACCGAACCGAGCGCATAAATGCATAACGGGTAACCAAATGAATTATATACATGTATCAAATGTTATTATGCTTAGAATATGTTAATACATCAGTAGGATGTTAACATATATGCCCAAAAAGTATTTAAAACCAATTTAAGTCCCGTAGGGGCAATTTGGTCATTTTAATATAAAAGAGATTTTATAGTAAACTGAGGTTCTGGTCTTTAGTAATCAGTAAAAATATTTATTTTATCAAGTTATATCAGTAAGATATCATACATATGTGAGGTTTACTATTTATGGCCAAACTATGCCCCGAAAGGGTATTTTGGTCATTTCACATATGCTTTTTAGGACATTTTTGGATATATGAATTCATGACTTATACCTACTGTAATAATATTAAAATTTATTTAAAAATTCCGTAGGTAACAAGTCTTAGGTGCTAAGTATGGTTTGAAACCATACTATGCACCTAATTAGAGTAAAAATCGCTAATTGATGATAATTAAGATGTTTATGGAAATCTGAGATTTTGATCAGTTTTAAATGCTCAAAATAATTTAATTAATGTATAAGATCAGTAGGAAAAGGTTTGGCATTCAAATTATTAGTTAATCTCATTTTATGCATGAAAAGGGTATTATCGTCATTTACCGAATTATACAAGAACTCCATGATATGGTCAGATTATAATCTGTGCTGAATCCAGGATCCAGCGAGTTTGACGAAGCATCGGTCCCGAAACGACGTGTTCGGTGCGTTTATTACGACTAATAAAGGAGTAGAAACAGAATACGACACCGATCAGTCAATTTCAATCTGGTCTCTATTGATTACTCAATGTTTACAGCACCGCGAGACCAGTTGGACAGCATGTCCCCTCTGGGAACCAAAAGCCTGTCCAAATGGAACCCCAAGGTCCCTATTTATAGACATCAACACAAGTGGTCATCCGATCGGATTGCCATCCGATCCGGATGCACCTTTACAATATCAAACCTGTCCAACTTTTCTCTATTCTATACAATATTCAACACACGCTCTATCTAACTATTCGCACAGTGGCAGACATACGAAATATGCACCAACAGATTCCCCATCGGATTTCACTGTCGAATCGTCTTTACAATTTTGAGAACCTTGAGCCGTGTTTGAATATGCTGTAATCTTCAACTTTTCTGCAACTTCAATCAGGTATCTTGAAATCTGACTATCCAAATTCCCCCTCGATTGATGATTCGGGTTTGCTTTTGCCAAAGTAAAGCACAAATTCCCCCTGGAATGAATCTTTAGGTCTTTTGCACAGTTTACGACTCTCCTCTGATTTGCTAAACTGCAACCTTCACGAACAATCACCAACTTGAAACTAATCAATGCAGCATCCTCTGTTTCAACATTAACCGCATCCGAGCTCAGTTTTTGATATCACAGGTAAGTACCATGATCTTCGCATTTCGCCTGCTCGATCTAAGAATGTACAAAAACTCAACCGGAAATTGATAGAAACTTCAAATACCCCACTGGTTAACTTCAAATCCGTGATTCCCCCTGAAGATCTGATATCCCGTTTACCGTGATCCACGTTAACACACCATAAGAATAACAGATCCGTGTAAATGGTATTCTCCACAATCAGCAAATCTTCATCGGAAAACAAATCATCTGGTAATGTAATCCAATCTCTGAAGCATTCGTCGACACTCAGATTCATCTCCTCGGATAATCTAGATCTCAGAAGCTATCATCCACGATCACTCTCAGATCTCCGATGCTCGATCAGATATCAACACCTCGGATTATCTTGATCTCAGAAGCTTACACTCACGATCAGACTCACATTCCCCCCTGACAATCTGAAGTCAAAACTACCCGAATACTGTTGTAGTGTCACGAATTACAAAAATGTCGGAATTTCATCATACGACAGTGAAATTTTTATTCCCCTCATTTTTGCAAATTCTGACGTCTCTATTACTGAATTCCCCCTCAAACTGAATTCAGTTTTCAATTCTCTTCTCCGAAAAACTTGACCAGCCAGAATATCACAATATTCGCCACAAATATCAGTTTTTCTTCTTTGCAGAATTTACATTTTGGCCCATAAATAGTCTGATACCCTGAAAGAAAGACTTTCTGCACTGGTATCCTGACTACCCCACTAATTTCCACAATCCGTGATCGCATCATCAAATCTGTACACTGAAGCCCCCGACGGTGTCCTCGAACAACCCATCTTGGTCGTTAAAAACTCAAAAAAATTGACAATCACCAATTTTTTTCTGGAGACTCTCCTCGTCGTTGCGATAAAAAAATGCCTTTTTTAGGCATTTGATCATCTGGTCGAAAGTCAAGGATCGGATGGTCATCCGATCGGATTGCCACTCGATTGAAGGACAAAATGATATGATGGAACGGATTGCCACTCGATCGGATTGCCACCCAATCGGGTTACAAAGGAAACTAACAAGTGTCTGTGGGTCGGGTGGTCATCCGATCGGATTGCCATCCGATCGGGTTGTCATCCGATTGAAAATAACTTGATCTTCCCAACACCCCATAGTGATATGGATCGGATGGTCACCCGATCGGATTGCCACCCGATCGGGTTGCCATCCGATTGAAAAGCAGTTATCCTCCAATAAGCCTTCAAGACAGTGATATGGATCGGATGGTCATCCGATCGGATTGCCACCCGATTAGGTTGCCATCTGATTGGAAATGTTCTAACAGCTCAAGAACACTCCAAATCACGTTTTTTCGATCCAAAATCTTTATTACTGTGAATTTGATGATGAAACTTCACAGGATTGTACGCGAGTCAATTTCGCACAGATTGATGTGTTCAAATCTAAAATCCATCCATGAATCGACCTTTATTTTGATGATTTTCTCTGTTTAACGTCAAAACTCCCGTTTAACCGACTGTTAGATCTATTAAATCGGTACCGTAGCTCTGATACCACTGCTGAATCCAGGATCCGGCGAGTTTGACGGAGTAGAAACAGAATACGACACCGATCAGTCAATTTCAATCTGGTCTCTATTGATTACTCAACGTTTACAGCACCGAGAGACCAGTTGGACAACATGTCCCCTCTGGGAACCAAAAGCCTGTCCAAATGGAACCCCAAGGTCCCTATTTATAGACATCAACACAAGTGGTCATTCGATCGGATTGCCATCCGATCCGGATGCACCTTTACAATATCAAACCTGTCCAACTTTTCTCTATTCTATACAATATTCAACACACGCTCTATCTAACTATTCACACAGTGGCAGACGTACGAAATATGCACCAACAATCTGATCAAAAATTCCAAAAATTCCTAAAAATAATATCTTAACAGTAGGTAATGAGTTTTGGGTCAAAACCTATGTTTAAACATGACTTATGCAATATAACGCAATTTAATTAATAAAAAGCTTCAATTTACGATATCGAGCATAACTTCTGTTTGAGACCTGAAACTGATGTCAAATTTTCGGGAAATACTTATATATCAGTAATAAAGGCTTTTATCCTCTCACATTTTCAAAAATCTCGTTTATATGTCAAAAGGGCAAAATGGGCATTTATAAGCATATTAACGGAGATTTGCATATAATTCAGAATACTAAGGACCAGGAAATATAACTCCAGAGGGTTATACTACAACATAATGTGGTCCTAATGGAAGCTTAAAACATGGAAGAATTAAGCTCATTCGGGTCAGAACTGAAAGTCAAAGCAAAAGTCAAGCTTTTGCGACTTTCGGTTGTGAACCGACCCTAAGCTGATAAGGGTTGAACATGCTTAAACATGTTCTAATAATAATTACCAAGTTATTAGAGTGATAAAATATAATTTATAACCTTTGCATTGTTAGTTATGATTATTATTTCAAATTCTGATCAGTTTGACTTTTTAACTTAATAGTTTGACCCGACAATTAACTAAGCAAACGAAATAATTAGGAGGTGCCCTTTTAAGGGTTAATCACCTACCTAATTATGGTCACATAACCACATTCATTTTGAACAGTGGCTGGACCATTAGAGTTTAAACCGAAGGTCAAAGTCAGATTACGATAACTTTGACTTTTCGGTTTTTAAACTAAAAACTCAACTAAAGAAGGGGGCTAAGACACTTACAAAAGGTCCTAGCTATCTTTTCTACAAGAACAAGCTTCCTTTTGATTCAGGAATCTCCAGAAATGCTCAGAACACAAGCTAGAGAGATGAGAGTGATTTTGAGTGAGAGTGCAAGTGAGAATGCTGAACTTAAGGCCCTATTTATAGTGAATTGAGATAGTCCAAGATCATCCCAGGTGTATAGGGGTGAATTCAGATGTCTCCAGGTGTCTTGGTGGTATGTTAAAACCATCAACAAGGCCCTTGTTTCGAATTAAACTTGTTTGGAGCTCAAGGAAGGAAGAGACCTGCACCTGGCAACAACAATCTGTCAAAATGGAGCCGTCGCGTCGCGCGACGGCATATGGTGAACATGGTCGCGCAGCGGGACCCCGTATGTTACCAGCCAAACAAGTTTTAAAGTTGACATGTTTAGTCCCTGCACCTTTTTAATCTTCATATCTTTCATTTTAAACACAATTGGCCCTTGTAGTTAGTTTGTAGATGATCTAGGGAGTATAACCAAACACCGTTAGGCCCGTTTTCGTTAAACGATCTCCGGAAACATAATTTTCGCCTCGTTGACGCTTTAAACCCTAATTCTTGGGAATTCGCGTAAACAACACATAACGATCTTGAAACCTCGTGAAATTTATATCACTTATTCTTGAGAGTATATTTGAATATTACGAAGCTCCGGGTTCGTTAAAAGGTCATTCAGAGGTAAGAATTAACATGTTGGCACGTGTAACCCCTGTAGTTTATAATCTTTCGATTATTTTCACAAACGACTTCTTGTATTCGAATAATTACTCGTTTAAGAATATATTCTTTGTGTGTGGTCATTCAGAGGCACAAGTTTGTCATGTTGACACTTTTAGTCCCTTCGCATACATAATTTCATCGTTTGACAACTTTAGTCCTTCAAACTCAATCTTTCACATGATTAGGGTTTAGGACACGTGTCTTCACATAATTGGACACGTTTTTTACGAGGTGTTACACACCTTGCGAAGGGAGATTGCTGAAACTTAACACAGATGTAGTTATAGTTGAGGGGGAATTTGCAGGATTCAGTTTTGGGTTTGATGTCTCCTTGGGATTTTACAGGGATCTGGGTGTAACTCAATTCGTTGAGTTTGCAAACGATGTACTTGGTCAAGCTGACATCCTGAGTACTGATGCTGAAGATCCGTAGTGCATTACGTGGTCAACTTCACAAAGGCGAGACAATGAGATCTGGATGTAGTTCAACTAAGCGTGCTGGTTGAGCTTGCAAATGATATGCTCGCTCTAGCTGACTTCCTGAGTGTTGATGCTGATGATCAAAGTGCATTACTTGGTCGATTCCACAAAGATGGTTTACGGAAGATAGTTCATTAGAAAATTCTACCAATGTAGTATGCTTGAATGAAATAGAGTTCTTATGACAAGATCAAGACTTGATGCAGTTTTTAAAGAATGGAACCCTTATCAAATGCCGGTTGGAGTATTGGAAGATCAGTGGAAGATCGGTCAATTTAGCCTTGCGAGGACATTGCACAACACCCAACACGGATACGCGTACTTTGAGGGGGAAATATTATACGAGAAGCTTCAAGGGTTTGGTATTGCTGTGAAGACTCAAGTCAAGATAATACTTACCTGGATCATTGGTCAAGGGGGGATCTGTTAACACAGAGAAGCTAACATCAACAAATACTTGACTGAAGATCGATTGCAGTTGCATTTTCAGCATTCGACAGCAACGGACAAGGGGAAATTTGTTGGTGCAGTTTTTGTGTCCGATGCTGTTCGAATAGATTAGATTACATTGTATGCTGATTATGTAATAGTTAGTGAGACGGTCAAACGAACATGTATAGACCCGCTCTTTTGAAGTGGTCAAACGAAAGTGTTATTCGTTTGACCGTGTGCGTTTGCAACTGACCTTCCACATGAAGGTGGATTTTCATGTGAAGGTGGTGTGGCTATAAATACCACCCTTAGGTCATTTGCAAGCTTTAAGGTTTTAGACTTGGGGGAGAGATCACCACTTGGTCTCTCCCGGATGTATGCTCCTTTGGTATATTTTGGATAGCTTGTAATCAGGCCGATTTGTAACGTTATGCTACCAAATTTATACAAGAAAGTCGTTTATCCATCTCTAATCTTCCGTCTTTGAACATAATCACACACTAATCACGGGTTTCGGTCCGAATCACGAACCTACAACGTAAACTAAAGAAATTTCGTATCTCATATAACGATATTAAAAACTTTCATGTTAGCATCCCGCCGTAACGCGCAGATAGCGTTAACTCGTTTAAATTTAAATACGAACCTGTAGTAGTCTAGAAGATTTAAATATAGGTATAGATTTAAGTTAGAAGTGGTAGTCTAAAAGATTTAATTTTAAATATACAGCTATTAGGAGTGTAAAATTGATTTTCAACAAATCTAATCTAAATACGAAAATATAGTTCAATATTTATTTCCTGTAATTTTAAACACCAACAAATCTAATCCAAATACGAAAATATCGTTCAATATTAATTTCCTGTAATGTAATTTTAAACAGGTATGATTTGTAATTTTTGTTTACTTCTCTAAAGGGTAGCAAAGTAAAACTAAAAACTTGAAGGACTAACTTGAAACAAGTGAGCAGTTTTATTTGTATAAATATGCGATTAGATTGTTGTTTTTGGCGGAATACAAACCCTAGAAATCAGCAGAACAGACGACGACAGCGAGAGCGATCCAGGTAATTAAGTCTCTTTCTCATAATTAAACTCGATCTTTATTAGTTTATTTGTTGCTCCAAATCTGCAGTTGATGATTTGATATTTGGTGTAGGACTAGACATAGAGAGGGTAATTTTCTTGCTTTACAAATCTTGATTCGTATGTTCTTGATTCTTGTTTTAGTAATCTGACAAATAATTTCAACACCAACTACTGTATTATTAAATAAAAAAGAAAAGTTAAAAACAGGCTTCTTTTTTCTGAAATACAGAGATAATGAATGCATTATGAGTTATATCTTGATTGGTTTAAGATTTGAACATTTTCTGTTGCTATTGATTTAAGATTAACCTGTTTATACTTCTAAATTCTTATTATATGATTTTTGTTCAGCAGGTTTGAGAGATGCAACATGCTTTTGCCTTTTTGTTTGAATTTGTTGTTGATGGATGATACAAGGAATGATCAGATGGGCGCTCTTGCAATACCTGCAGGTTATTTATTTGGGTAATTTGAGGTTTGTTTTACTTTATTTTTTTTTATTATTTAGTTATTCAACTTATTTAATTAATTAATTTATTTAAATTAGTTATTTATTTAACCTTTTTAACTTATTATACTTATTTATTATTTAACCTTTTTAACTTATTTAACTTAATAATTTATTTAAACTATTTTAACTTATTAAACTTTTTTTAACTTATTTATTCATTTATCTTAGTTATTTATTTAACTTATATATTTATTTAACCTAGTTAATTCTGTTAACTTTTTTAACTTATTTAAATTATTTAACTTGTTTATATATTTAACTCTGTTAACATAGTTAATTTAGTTAACTCTGCTAACTTATTTATTCATTTAACTTAGTTAACTTATTTCACATATTTATCCTATTTATTTATTTAACGTAGTTAACCCCATTAATTTATTTAACTTATTTAATTATTAAACTTATTTATTATTTATTCAACTTAGTTAACTCTGTTAACTTATATTTAACTTAGTTAACTATATAAAAACTCTGTTAACTTATTTATTGCATCTAGTTAACTCTTGTAACTTATTTAACCTATTTATTTATTAACTTAGTTAACTTTGTTAACTTATCTAACTTTGTTAACTTATTTATTTGTTTAACTTGTTTACATAACTTGGTTAACTCTATTCTAACTTATATACCTTACTTAACTTATTTATTTATTTAACTTAGTTAACTCTATTAACTTATCTAATTTATTTACCTTACGTAACTTTTTTATATATGTAACTTATCTAACTTATTTATTTATACAACTAAGTTAACTCTGTAACATAGTCAACTTATTTGACTTATTTATTTAACTTAGTTAACTTATCTCTTTTACTTAGTTAAATCTGTTAACTTATTTTATTTATTTATTTACTTAAGTTGGTTACCTTTGTTAACTTATCTAACTTATTTATTTATTTAACTTATTTAACTCTGTTAAGTTATTTAACTTATTTATTTATTTAATTTAATTATTTATTTAACCTTTTTTAACTTATTATACTTATTTATTTAACTTATTTAACCTTTTTAACTTATTTAACCTTTTTAACTTATTTAACCTTTTTAACTTATTTAACTTAATAATTTATTTAACTTGTTTAACTATTTTAACTTATTAATCTTTTTTAAATTATTTATTCATTTATCTTAATTATTTATTTAACTTATATATTTATTTAACCTAGTTAACTTAACTTATCTGACTTATTTAACGTATTTATTTATTTAACTTATTTATTTGTTTAACTTGGTTAATTCTGTTAACTTTTTTAACTTATTTAAATTATTTAACTTGTTTATATATTTAACTCGGTTAACTTAGTTAATTTAGTTAACTTATTTATTCATTTAACTTAGTTAACTTATTTCACATATTTATCCCATTTATTTATTTAACATAGTTAACCCTGTTAATATATATTTAACTCGGTTAACTTAGTTAATTTAGTTAACTTATTTATTCATTTAACTTAGTTAACTTATTTCACATACTTATCCCATTTATTTATTTAACATAGTTAACCCTGTTAATTTTTTTAATTATTAAACTTATTTATTATTTATTTAACTTAGTTAACTCTGTTAACTTATATTTAACTTAGTTAATTATAAAAAAACTCAATTACCTTATTTGTTGAATCTAGTTAACTCTTGTAACTTATTTAACTTATTTATTTATTTATTTATTAACTTAGTTAATTCTGTTAACTTATTTAACTTTGTTAACTTATTTACTTAACTTAGTTAATTCTATACTAACTTATTTACCTTACTTAACTTATTTATATATTTAACTTAGTTAACTCTATTAACTTATCTTATTTATTTACCTTAACTTTTTTATATATGTAACTTGTCTAACTTATTTATTTATACAACTTAGTTAACTCTGTAACATAGTCAACTTATTTAACTTAGTTAACTTATCTCTTTTACTTGGTTAACTCTGTTAACTTATTTTATTTATTTATTTACTTAAGTTAGTTACCTCTGTTAACTTATCTAACTTATTTTTTTTTTACCAAAGGTTGACTTTGTAGGTCAAATAAAAAGTATGTTGCTTATTATTGCTATTGACCGAAGGTCAACATGTTTATAGGTGTTATCGCATTTTATTATGTTATTTATTATTGCATACTAACCCATGAAACCTAGTGCGTTGTAGTTTACACTACACTAGGTTGTGGGTTTGTAGAGACAACCCCTAACTGAGCCTGGCTCATTGAGATTAGGGTTGCCCATGTCTCCTATATAAGAGGTTTTCATCTCGTTATAAGAGCAAGAGACACGTGGCAAACACACTTTTTGTTGCTGGAAATAGAGGATTTTTCCTCTACTGGCCGTCTCTACATCCCTACTTTTCTCTCTTCTCCATTGCAGATCTAGATTCAAGAGGAAGAGCAAGGTGTGGTTCTCCATCCTCTCAGAGAAAGCGGTTCCAATCGCCCTGGCGGTGATTCCGTGTTTCTTCAAGTTTTGTTTTGGATTTTCAAAGTTAGTGAAGAAATTAGGCAGATGGGTAGTAAGTATTTGAATTATGTACTGCTACATATAATATGTTTCTTTCAGTTTTGCAGCATCTCATAGATCAAAATCAAGGGTTTTATAAGAATTATTATTTCTGGTTTGCTGTAAAACACCAGACAGGAAACTCAATAATCTGGTCTGGTCGAAACACAAGCACGTAAGTTGCTGTAACTCTTTACTTGTCTTTATTTCCTATTTCATTGTTATACTGTTTATTTTTATTTTATTTACATATAACTCGTGTCTTTAACTCTAATCTCTTTTGTTGGACCCTATGCAGTTAATCTCGGCGATATCTCGGTGGTCAACGCCGAAATATCGCCGATATCTTGAAAAAATCGTTTGCTTTCGTGTGGGCCATTTTTTCACAAAAAAAATAAAGCAAGCTGCTTTCCACAGCAAAAAACGACCTCGGGTAGGACTTGTGGTAAAACATGTCATAAAGCTACAATGGAGTAGTAAATGCTTTACCTTATAAACACCCACTCACTTTGTTCCCACACCAATGTGGGACAAAGTATTTACCACCTTTTGAGACTTTCATTCCCACACCTAGACTTTCTACCACCTCTTTTATATATATAAATATATATATTTATGCATGATATTAGACTTCTAGTATATATATAGGCTCTAGATATGAATATTAATATAAATATATATATTTATGCATGATATTAGAAATTACCGATATCTCACCGATATCTCACCGCGATAAACGATATCTCATATATCGGTCCTTGACCGATAACCGATATTTTTCCGCATTAACTGCATAGGTTGGACCTCTCTACTCTCCCGCATTTGTAACTTGCCACTACTCCAGTTCTCTGCACCTCTGGCCACCGACATACACCAGCAGTCCGGTATTATCAATTGCTGCAGTCCGGTTAACTCAGAATGGTTTATGAGCTGCTGAATTAGAACTTGCTGATGAGGATGTATGGGGTTGTTGGATGCTGAATGCTGGTGAAGACTTAAAGACTGAAGATGTTGTTTAATAAGTAGTATAGGTTTTTTTTTTTTTATTTTTTTTTTTTATTTTGTGATTGTTTCGTATGAATATTAAGTGGTTAGTTTTTATGTTTGGTTTGCTTGGGCCGTTTGTGGTTTCAAAGCTTAGGTTTGTGTTTTGGGATTGTTTAGAGTGGCTTAGGCTGGGATTTTTAGATCCCATTTTGTTAGGCCTTGGGGGGGGGGGGGGGGGGTCACTAGTGACCATTTTTCCATCACTCACAATATCCAATAATGTTCCGCCATGTCAGCAACCATTTTTCCATCACTCACAACCTTTTTTAGTGGGGGTGGTCATCACTCACCACCACACCCAACAATTTCCCCCCAACCAACAATTACACTCACAATTAAACACCATCACGCGTTAAAAAAATAACGAAAATTGCTTTCCGTGATAAAATAACGCGTTATACTTTGTTGTGGGGGTGGGAAAAATAAAATATCACGCGTTATACTTTGCCATCACTCGTTATACATGCTTCCGCCCCGTGTGCCCTTAGTCAGTTGTGTCTACATGAAAACAGACACGGATATGCCTGGTTGTTGACACTTTTCTTTTACAATTCAAGTAAGCTATCAATTGTAACATCGCGGCATAGTACTTGAGTTATGTTGGTTATGTTAGTGATTTCAGTGTTATTAGTAAAACTAGTGGGGAACTGCGCGCTGCGGCGGAGTAGACAATACGGGACGACAGTATAATTTAAACCTTAAATGAAAAACAAATCATGTATAAGTTGTGTGTGTATACAAGCATCTGCGCTTCGTGGCGGTGTAATGGGAGTAATTACAGCCGGTAAGTTAATTTAATTGTTCCTGAAATAAAACAATTATATAAAGATCTGACCGGATTTGATCAAAATGATTACATGTCCATCTAGTGAATTATGCTAATTATCTAAAAATGAAAAATAACACAGAATTGTTAGCCATGTCATATTTGAGACATTCATAGCCACATATTGATCCTCCCATGCATGGAGATCAACACATTTGGTGAGAGGTCTAAAAATTGTAGGTAGTTTAGAAGTAGTCCTGCAAAAGATTTCAAGCATTTAGTGTAAATTATTTTATGACTTAAACAAGAAAAATACATTAATTACCTTCTTAGAAACACAAGTAATATTTGCAAGAACATGGTATAAAGTACAAGTACACACTCTTTTGTGATGCCAAAAGTTGTTTTGTAAGCTTACAAGATGAATTGTTGTGGCAGAAGACAAAATGTGGCAGAAGTAGCAGTGATGTTGCATGTTGGTTCATGAATCTACCGATGAAGATGGCGAGTTCGGTAGTTTGATATCGTTGAATTTTGTCTCAAAAGCCTTCTCGATCCATTCCATACGTAACCATATACATATTCCAAACAATTTACAATAACAACCCTAAACTAAACTAAACTAAAATAAAATAACGATAACAATCCTCAACTTAATAATATAAAGTTCATAATAAAAATATAACGTATCATGGTTATGGTTGTGGGTGGGGGGGGGGGGGGGGGGGACTCGAGTTGCGATGGCTATCAGCTTGTGGGGGAGATCGTTGTTGCGGTGAGCTGCAATATGTTGTCCGTTGTTTGTGCACCAACGAGTAGAGGTGAATACCGTTATGGGCAACGATGGTTGTCAAGCTTATCCGGCCAGCGACCAACAGTTTGACGCGTTTACATAATAGTTTGAGAGAGAGACATAATGTTACAAGAAGCAGAGGTTGAGGGATATCAATGGAAAAAGATAATGATTTATATGTGTACCAGTGAGTTAAGACTAAATGATGGTCATAAGTTTTCACAATAAAACAGTGAATTTTCATTTCTTGGCCATCGGTTATGAATTTTCCGATGGAATTGAAGGGATGGTGGGTTAGTTGTTTCTATTATGTATTACTCCCTCCGTCCCATTAAATGTGTCTTATTTTGAATTTTCAAAGTCTTTATTTATAAATTTTGACTTTAATTATATATTTTTTGTGTTATTGATAGATTGGAAAAAAACTTCATGCCTTCTCATTCAATATCATCGAATATATATAGTTACAAAACAAATATCCTCATATTGAGGAGAGATATACATAACAAATATAATACATTATTTCCTATTATGTATTTGTCTATTACACCCCCGCAGTCGAAGCTAGAGGAGGCCGTATGCTGAGACTGGACCGAAAATCATCAAAGAGCACTTTAGGTAAACCTTTCGTGAAAATGTCTGCAACTTGAAAGTGTGTAGGAATGTGTAAAATCCGAACAGAGACACGTTGAACCAGGTCACGCACAAAATGAATATCCAGCTCTATGTGTTTTGTACGTTGATGCTGAACTGGATTCCCGGATAGATAAATTGCACTAATATTATCACAGTACACAAGACTAGTAGTAGTTAGGGGCTTATGTAATTCGAGCAAAAGGTTTCGAAGCCAACAAATTTCCGCAACCACATTAGCAACGCCCCTATATTCAGCCTCAGCACTCGATCGAGAGATAACCGATTGACGTTTAGACGACCAGGAGATAATGTTAGGGCCGAAATAAACACAATAGCCGGAGGTAGACCGCCGTGTGTCTGGGCATCCTGCCCAATCTGCATCAGTGTAGGCTCGTAACGAGAAGTCTGTAGAAGCACCGATAGTGAGTCCATGAGAAGAGGTGCCTTGAAGATATCTAATGATTCGTTTAAGAGCATTCCAATGATCCACTTTGGGTGCATGCATGTACATGCACACTTGTTGAACAGCGTAGCAGAGATCGGGTCTCGTGAAGGTGAGATATTGAAGAGCCCCTGCAAGGCTACGATACAATGTCGGGTCGTCATAATCGGCACCCGAGTTCGAACCGAGCTTGGGTTTTGTATCAACAGGAGTGGAGGCGGGTTTACATGAAGACATGCCAGCCCTGTCAATAATTTCTTTCGCGTATGCCAGTTGAGAAAGAAACAGTTTGTTACCTTGCCGTTGTACGTGAATACCCAAAAAATGACTCAGAGGCCCGAGATCCTTCATTGCAAATTCTGCTGCAAGACGAGACATAAGATGAACCCGAAGAGAATCGGTCGATGTGGTGAGGATGATATCATCGACGTAGATAAGGAGATAGGCAGTATTGCCATTGTGCTGATACGTGAAAAGAGAATTGTCACATTTGCTTTGCCGAAACCCCAAAGAAAAAACGAAATCAGTGAACCGTTGATACCAGGCACGTGGAGCCTGTTTTAAGCCATAGAGTGATTTCTGTAGTAAGCACACATGATCAGGATATTGACGATGCCGAAACCCCATGGGTTGATACATGTAGACAGTCTCGTTGAGATTAGCGTGAAGAAAAGCATTGGTAACATCCAGTTGATGAATCAGCCATGATTGTGACAAAGCAATAGATAAGACGGTATGTATCGTAGTCGGTTTAACAACCGGACTAAATGTCTCACCACAGTCTACCCCAAGCTGTTGATTGCTCCCATCGCAAACAAGACGAGCCTTATACACCGTCCGAGTGAAACTTGTGACGAAAGAGCCACATGCTACGTAAGATATGCATATGAGGTTGCTTCGGAACTAACACCCAGGTCTTATTTTTAATAAGAGCATTAAATTCTGTGGTCATGGCGTTATGCCTTTCCGTGCTGGACAAAGCGTCATTTGGCTTTTTAGGGATGGGTTCAATGGACGAGGAGGTAAAGTTAAAAATTTGCTTTGGTCGATGGATGCCATCCATAGAACGAGTACGGATGGTGCGAGGGGGTGGGGGTGGGGGTGGTGGGGAGTTTGAGGAAGGTGAGTAGGCAGTCGAGTGAGGAAACGAGTCAGGAGCGGAATTGTGAAGAGGGTCGGATGGTGAAGTGGGTAACGGGCTGTGGAAGGGTGAAGATGGGTCGGAGGTTGATGTGGAGGGGGAGCCGTGTAGGGGAGAGTGTGGGCCGAAGGAGGTGGTGGGCGGTAGGATAGTTTGGGCCGAAGAGTTTTGGGCCGAAGATGTGTTTAGGAGTGGTCCGAGAGGTGTGGTAGTTAGGTGGGTTGGAGAAGGTGGAGTAGTAATTAATGGGGCCGAAGAGGGGGTGGGGTTAGATTGAGAATTTGGATTGGGTTGGGCCGAGAACCGTGAAGGGTGTGAGGTGGGGTTACTGTTGTGACAACCCGAGTTTCCAAGGTTTCTACTCAACTTTATGCTCGTTCACAAAGCATTGGTTATATGCGTGATGTGAATTATAAGTGTCTATGTGATATGTATGTGTATTCTATGTTTAATTGATGTGAAACATACGTGCTAGTTGTAAACTCGTGGTGCGTATATTATGTGTGTTTGTGCTATACGTGTATTAAAAAGGAACGGTACAATAGTTAAAACAAGGATCCCTTGCCGAAATCACACCACACGAAAACACCCATGTTGGCGAAAACATGGAGCGTTTTCGTCATCCACTTTGAGGCCATCGAAAACAGAAATGGGCTTCGGCCCAGTAGCAAGCAAGATATTAACCTTTTTACGATAAGAATTATAATTAGTAAACCCTAGACACCTCTCACCTTCTCTTCCTCTATCTTTGTGCGACGGCATCAGGAGCCCCCTCCCCTCATTCGCAATATCATCTTAATAAATCAAGATTTCTGGTTAGTAAGTCGGTTCATGTTTGTTTAATCCTTGCGTACTTGATTTATGTAATATGCGGATTATGCTCAATAGGATTTCATGCATAGGTGTGCGGTTTGATTTAACAACTATGTTTGCATGTGATATTTAGATAGTCATCACTTCATTGTCGGCCACTTTAATTGAATTAAAAGAATATTCAGATTTTGCATAAGAATTGAACGGTCCAATGATTCTTAAATGTTGACTGCATAGTCCATATGATTCATTAATTGCTCATGTTGATTTATGTGCATGTGATATGCTTTGAGTAGCATATGTGAAGCCTAAAAGTTTGTCGGCTAAGTGGACATTGTGGTCCAATAAAAATCATACTCATATAAATCATAAACTGTTATGTATATTGGATGATATGATCGACCGTGTGTGTCTGTTAATGATGATCTGGATGATATTAATGTGATCAGGAATCCGGTTATATTATATGTCATGCTAATTGAGTGGTTGAGGTATGCATATATGTTCGATTGTGAACTGATTAATTTAGAGGACTGTATGAATAGAACAGATTGATCAAAAGGCTGTTACTATCGATGTAAATGTTAGATGATGATTAGGGTTGTTGTAGTTTGCAACTGATATTGAAGATGATTATTGTTCTTGTCTGACGAAAACCTTCACCCAACGAAAACACCTTGGGGGATTTCGTTGCCCAAGTGTTCTCGGCCCAAAGGGATTTCGGTCCATAGTGTTTTCGCCAAACAATTAACTTTGATACATGTGATTTCGTCTAGTGGGTGACAACAGTAACTTTGTTTAGTCTATTAACTGAGTTAAGTTTATTAACTCTGTTAACCTTATTAACTCTGATAAATATGTAACTCTGTTAAACATGTAAACTCCGTTAAATTGGTAAGTTACTAATTCTATTTGTTTGTTAACACTGTTAGTTAACTATCACTGTTAGTTTATTATCTCTGTTAGGTATATCAATCCAGTTAAGTTTGTTAACCTCGTTAAATAGGTTAAGGAATAACCATGTTAGAATAAACCGTTAATGACCGTTATGTGAAACATGAATTGTATGCATGTGATTAACTGTTGTGTAATGCATGATGTTAACTGCCAAACGCACCTTGTGGTATTAATTGCATGTGAAACTTTACCAACATGTACTGATTGAGAATACGTGCATAACTATAGGATTTGACTGATTACTTGCGAACACATAATTTAGCATACCGAGTAAACCAAGGTGAGTTCACACTTTTACCAAGGCATGGGATTCCCGGGGTTGGGAATGGGGTTAAATGATTACTTGTACTTTCATCGTTACTGGAATACGTACCACTGACCTCGTTAGGGGAAGGTCACTTATAGATAAAGCTAGACTAGTAACACATGGGAAGCCCCCACTAATCTTCGCAAACATGCCTGGAATGGCCGCGATACGAATACTAATCTTCGCAAACATGCCTGGAATGGCCGCGATACGAATACTAATCTTCGCACACATGCCTGGAATGGCCGCGATACGAATACTAAACTTCG
Source organism: Helianthus tuberosus (assembly GCA_030545235.1). Lineage (NCBI taxonomy): Eukaryota > Viridiplantae > Streptophyta > Magnoliopsida > Asterales > Asteraceae > Helianthus > Helianthus tuberosus. Next base: position 90,508,986 of record CM060430.1, read on the forward strand.
CAAACATGCCTGGAGGGCCGCGATACAAATACAACTAGTCTAGAATACATGGGAGACCCCCACAAATCTTCGCAAACATGCCTGGAAGGCCGCGATACAAATAAATACGATACATAGTTTACTAAACAAACATACGGTTTACGAAATGAATACTATAACTAAACAACCAACTGTGAACTCGCTCAACTTTGTTGTTGACTCTCTGTTACCTGCCTTGCAGGTCGTTAGGTATCTATGGAGCTTGCATGGGGGTGGAGAGGAGTCGTTGTGGGACATGGACAGCTGTGTGCCATGCTAAACATTTGAAACATTTAAACTTATGTTGGGTTTACATATTTATGCTTCCGCTAAACGCTTAACTATGTTATGGTTTTGAACACCTTTCGTATTGATGAATGACTTTTATTTATTACTTACAATGTTCAATATGATTGGTGGCTTGATCCTGGTCAGTCACGCCTCCAAGCGGTGATACTCCGCGTGTGAATTTTGGGGGTGTGACAACTGTTAAGAAGAGTGTTAAATTGATAGCGGGGATGAATATGAGTATTAATAAAATCATAGGTTGATGGGGAAGGTGGGGAATTATTGGCAAAAGGGAAAATCGTTTCATCAAAAATTACATGTCGATTGAATATGACTTTTCGGGTATTGAGATCAAGGCATTTATAACCCCTATGATTAGGGGGTAGCCAAGGAAGACACATGGCATAGAACGATATTGAAGCTTATGGATATTGGTGTGGGGTATAAGAGGGTAGCATAAGCAACCAAAAACCCGGAGGTGCGAGTATGAGGGTATATGTTTATATAATTTCTGAGTAGGAGAAATATTTTGTAGAATTTTGCTAGGTAAAATATTGTGAAGGTAGGTTGCAACATCTAAGGCATGATGCCAATAGGTGTTGGGTAACGAGAAGTGGGCTAATAGGGTTCGAATAATATTGTTAATGGACCGAATTTTTCGTTTGGCTTTACCGTTTTGAGAGGAGGTATAAGGACAGGAGAAGCGAAATTGCATGCCATTTAATTTGCAAAATTGGTGGAACGCATTATTATTATATTCCGTTCCATTATCGCATTGAAATTGTTTGATTTTTCATTCAAATTGGGTATGAATCATATTATAAAATGTGGTAAAGGTGGAGAAAACATGAGATTTAGAGGTGAGAGGGTAAGTCCATAGAAAGTTAGAAAAATCATCAATAAAGAGTATGTAATAACGATGACCCCCCGTACTAAGAACTGGGGAAGTCCAAAGATCACTGTGTATGATATCAAATGGCATGTTTGTAATATTATTAGAATCAACAAAAGGTAACCGAATATGTTTACCAAACACACAAGATTGACAAACATGGTTTTTCAAGGTTCCACAAGAAATAAAACTAGAGTTTTTAAGCGAATTCAATAAAGAAGGTCCCGGATGACCGAGACGTTGATGCCATGTGTCTTGAGAAATTGCAGTAAGAGCGGTGGGAGATATGATCTTGGTGACTTGGGATGGATCAAAAGTGTAGAGGCCTTCCGAGCTATTGCATCGTAGGATAGGGGTCCGAGTCTTGAGATCCTTCACCAAAAAACCATACGGGTCAAATTCAATGGATAATTTATTATCGGTAGTAAAACGACGAACAGAAAGCAAGTTTTTAATTAAGGATGGGGCGTAGAGAACGTGGTTTAATTTAAATGGTGGTAGGGGAGGGGGTAGGGTAAGGTCGCCTTGTCCATGCACGGGAATGGTTTGACCATTGCCCACAATAATATTTTTATTAATGCTTTTATTAAAAACAGACGATAAGTGAAAGTTAGAAGTCATATGACCTGTAGCACCGGTGTCCATGGCCCAAGAGGGGTCGGTGAGCGACATAGCATACATAGCATGATTGAGATCGGTTGGCATGTGCTGAGGTGGTCTAGGGCCTAGAATACCTGGTGAGTTGTTATTGGTAGGCTTGTTCACTGTAGGGTAGGGACATGAGGGAATAGAATTCCAAGTAGTCCACTGAGAATGTGGAGTTCAAGCATGTGGGCCAGCCCAAGTTGGATAATATGGCCATGGACAATAGCTACCAACAGGAGGGTACGTAGAAAAAATATTGCTGCCACTTTGGGCGCTGCCACCACCTGGGTAGCCGTAACCACCTCTTCCACGTCCACCGCCGTTCCGGACGCGACCACGGCCCCTTCTGCGGCCTCAACCACGACCCCGATCGGAATATTCCGTTCTCTGCTCTCGATGTTCAGACTTGTCCCGGTCATCTCGTTGTCGCGGTTCAGTGGTTGCGGTAAGGGCTGTTCCGGCCGATTGAGCCGAATGACGTGCCTGACTAAGCTTGCGTGACTCGGCCATACATAGTCGCGAACGAGTGTCATAGAATTCTGGAAGAGGCTTCATCTGCTGAATGACGGAGGCGGTATTCTCATATTGCTCGATCAGTCCCGAGAGAAGTTGCAACACGAGTTGTTCATCAGTGACCGGAGATCCCAGGTTGGACAGTTGATCAAAAATAACCTTGAGAGCCTGACAATAAGCGGACATATTCGGAAATTGGTCCAGGTGAGTGTTGGCGAACTTGTTGTTGAGGTCGATTGTACGGGTGGCTTTATTGTCTTGAAAAATGTTGGCGATGGTAGTCCATGCCTCGTATGCCGTGGTGTCAGGTTTTAGAACCGTGTGTAACAGATCGGTTGAGATGGTGCTGTAAATCCATTGTAGAACAATGGAATCAAGTCGCTCCCATGTCTCGGTTGGTGTGGACTTTTCTTTTTCTTTGTCTTTGCTCGTGTCCGATGAGGAAGAAGTTTCAGTAGCCGGTTTAGGCTGTAGGTGATTGAAAACGAGATGTGCTTTGCATTGTATCTTGAACATCTCGGACCACGTTGTATAGTGACCGGTTTCAATGTCTAGAGTGACGGGTATAAGACTCTTTATGGAGGTGACGGTGACTGCAGGGTGTAGAGAAGAAGACGAAGAAGACATGGTTGTGAAGAAACAATCGGCGCAAGGAGGAGGGAGGAAAAAAAAGAAAAAAACGGCTAGGATCGGCTAGGGCTTGATACCATGATAGATTGGAAAAAACTTCCTGCCTTCTCATTCAATATCATCGAATATATATAGTTACAAAACAAATATCCTCATATTGAGGAGAGATATACATAACAAATATAATACATTATTTCCTATTCTGTATTTGTCTATTAGTTATATAAATTTGATGAAATTTAACCCGATAAAAACACTTGTAAAACACACTCAAATCATATAACTTTCATCAAGTATTATCTAACACAAACAAAATTATTTAAGGTCAAAGTTTATAAATAAAGACTTTGAAAATTCAAAATAGAATACTTTTAATGGGACGGAAGGAGTATTTATTTATGAAGTGTCTATCTTTCAATTCACATGATAAATAATTTATGTCTTTTAATAATCTACATAATATCCTAAATAAAGCCTTTCACATATTAATACACAACTGTGATACATGGTTTTACATATACACCTAAGAATGGATGTAGATTATATTTATTTAATTATTCATTAAATTAAATAAGTATACAAAGCTATTAAATATTAATTGTTAAATAAGACATAATTTAAATCACTAACCATTTATACATTCATATATGATAAATGTTTAACCACATTAACACTATATGATCAAGGGAAAAGGGTAGGAATGGAAGAAAATGAGAAAAAGTTAGACATTTTAACTTAACCATTCATATGCCATCTTAAAAATTGATGGGAATACCTTTTGGTACATAGAAAATGCCTCTCGTTCCTTAAGAGTAATTTGCTTTTGTTGCTAATATCTAGTGGTGGGATGGGACGGTGGGGCGTGCTGAGCAACGGGTTTGGGTTAAAAAGTCAATACTTACAAAAATTATATTAGTTTGATGATATATGATTGTCTGAATACAATGATTTAGTACAACTGTACAAGATTATCATGATTTAGATCTTACTATGGATACTTTGTCTACATAGGATTAGAAGATTCTACTCATATTTTATACTATGAAATATATGTGTTGCATACTCATAAGAAAAAAAGTTTGTTAAAACTATATTGTAGGAACTAAACAAGAACACGAGGATATAATGTTGTTAAAAATTCAGTCATCATTGCAGCAACCAACAATTTGTAACAAGTTAAAAACTAGAAATAACGTCAGGACTACTTTCTAATTGTTTATGGTTACGAGAAGAAGTTGGACCTGCAAGCAACACAGGCAAACAGAGTCATAGAATTAGTCAACAAATGGCGGTCAACTGAAAGTTGGTATAAATAAGTAATCTTAGTTAAGTAAGGTACCTTTGTGACATTTCTGCTAACCCAGAATTCTGAAAATTCAAGTTGCTTGACATATTTGGTACTCCTGAAAAGAAAAGCAAGACGTGTGAAGAAAATGAATTTCTAAGTATATAAACATTAATGTCTAGAAATCAAAAATCAACGTACCTTGGTTTTGTACCATAATGCCATTAGAATCAAATAAAGCATTGTCTGGATGTGGTGCCAGATACATGGAAAGGTCATCCGTGAATGTTCTTTGTAACTGATGTAAACTTGAATCCATGTTACTGGATGATGCCGAATTTCCCATATCACTAGATTCGTTATTTATCGTTGAATATACTATCATACTCTGGTTCTGAGCCAACATCGTATTGAACTGGTAATCATAAGAATGTTGGAGCCCCAATGACCCACCATTATCCAACCCGTGTGGTGGTAAATCAAAGGGAACTAGTTGCTCTGCAAGATTACTTGGTGGAAAAGCCGCAACGACTTCATTTGAGTTCACCTGATTCATTAGTGCGGCTTGTTTTTCGAGGAGATCGTTGAACCTTTTTATTTGGTTGATCAACACCAACCTCAAACGGTAGTTGCTGAAGAAATGTTGATTTTGTTCGACAAGATTCTTCCAAACTGAAAGAAACAAATTATATGTTTATTTAATTAGAAATAGATAAATCTGATTTAATTTTTTTCTAACAAAAAGAAGGAGAAATTAATAGATTGTGCGAATAATGTACCAATCTTTGTAAAGCAAGGCTCAATATTATGTTCTTGATGGAGAAGATTAACGATTTCCTTCTTTGTCTTGTAATTAAGGATACACTCTTCTATTAGATTTTTAACCTGATACAAAACAATATTAAGAGTCAAGCTTGTCATATTCATAATTCATATATTCTCATAGACAGCAGTCAACATGCCATAAAACTACCATGCAGGCCCTTTAGATTATGGGGCATTGCCTCTTAACCTTGTTTGTCGGGTCATAAGTTCTACGAACATGCACTACACACATTCTAACGTATGCTAGATTTAAATTGTCTCTAGTAAATCCTAACTACATAAAATGACACTAAGTAAGCAATTTACGATATATAAGTCTCCTTACCTTATCTATATCCTCAAAAGTGACCTTTCTGCCCTCTCCGTTAGACATTGCAAGCAAAACCAAATTACTGCAAAATTTGTTTAACAAATGTGAGATGTACAATTAAAGGCACTCATTTAAATTTAAAAAAAAAAAAGAAACAAACCTATCTTTGATATAACAGCAAAAAAATACAAGTGAAATAACAAAACCTATATTTGAAACACAACAATCACATAAAAACATATATAAAAAAAAACTGAGAGTTGCTTCCTTAAAGTGAATTATTTCATTCATGTAGATTTTTGACCTATCTAAAAATCATGAAATCGTCAATGAATTCAATAACAAACTTCTCATAACACTTCTGTTGACCTACTTTGACTTGTTTTGACCTACTCATTAACAGTGGTTATCCTGAACCAGTAACTGATAAACAATGAATGATGATAAAAACTGATTGAATTTAAAGATTTTACCTGCAAAATATTGAAATTCGACTGTGAGTTTTTTGTGGATTGGGTGTAAACGAATTAATTGAAGTCTGAACAAAGAGTTTTATTGATTAATGGCCGTGTATTTAGGAGGGGTAAGAAACACCTGAATCCAACTGAGACTATGATTCTTATTTGAGTTTAACTATTGAAAGTCAGCCCCTCATTTATTAACTTTGTAATTATTAACCCTTTATAAGAAAATCGTATTTATTTTATATAATTAGTATCTCATTGTTTAGCCGGTTACATGAATGAAAAATAACATTTTTATTTATTCATCCAGGTGGAGATACAATAGGAAGTTTATTTGGCTAGGAAGTGATCTTGACCATCCATTTAGTTAATCAAGGGCTAAGATTAAATGATGGAAATTGAAGGAAAGAAAAGAGGCGCGTGAGTTTGTTTAGGGGCATTCTAGTCAATCCAAGCCAATAGTTTCTCTCTCCTCCAATCCCCCCCCCCCCAATTTTTTAAACGTTAATAACTCTTTCATACGACATTATTTTTTTTATAAAAATTGCACCAAAAAAACGAGCGTTTTTTTATCTTTAAAACGAGTATACTATTGCTATATTTAAAAAAAAAAATTTAAAAACTCAGTTGCGTAAAACGCAATAGAAAAATCCCCAGTTACGTAAAACGCAATGAAAAAAAAAAACCTAAAAAATGACATTTTTCTAAAACGCAATGCACAAAAAACACAAAGTGTAGGTCCCTCGGAGGTTGAGGTCAAACCTATTCCTTGTTATGCTTAACACACTAGCGAGTGCGGAATCCAAGCTAGAATGCAAACCGAGATAGAACAAGCACAAACACAACACACAATCTTCACCGATTAACACCACTTGTATTAATACGAATGAAAGGTTCGGTTACAAAGCTATGTTTACAAATGTGTTTTGCAAACTCTCTAAAACACTCGTGTGTGTGTATACTCTCAACAGAATGCTCTCTCTGTGTTCTCTTGTCTCTTATCTCACTCACACAATGAAGTGAACACATTACATGGGTATATATACCCAAACACAGATCGTCTGGTCGAAGGATCAGATCGCCTGATCGAAAGATCATCTATCGATCTGAAACCTATCGAAGGATCCACATATACCTCGAAGGATGATATCCTTCGAGGTCCATCTATATCCATCGAAGGTTTATCTTTCGAGCTCATCGAAGGATATAAACAATCCTTCGATGACTCATCCTTCGACCCAAACAACTTACAAACACTGTGCTAACTGTTTGGTCAAGTCAAACCAGGAGGATGGTTGACTTGGTCAAACTTACATCGAACGCACATAATAACAAACCTAAGACGTAACTCAGACTAACACAAGACATTGTTTGGTATCATGACGAAATACAGACAAAGTACAGACACAAGTGCACCAACAAACTCCCCCTTGGCTGTAGCTTTGTCTCGATCTTAATTCTTGTAGGTCCCTCGTGTCTTCAAGTCTTTGACGTCCTTTCAAGTCTTCAATGTCAGAGGATCTTTAAAGTCTTCACGTCTTGAAAGCAGAAAGTGTACCAACAAACTCCCCGTTTCATGTAGGAAGTGTGTTGACAAACTCCCCCTTAACATAAGCTCCCCCTTGAGTTATGCTCGTGAAAGTATTGATCTTTATGAATTGAGATCCTTGTGGTGTTGATGATGGTCAGCGGCAACTCGATCATCTTCATCACTTGAGTGCCTTCACGTCGTGTCTTCATTCCGAAGCTTGTCATCGACCATGTTCTCCTTGCCTTTAGAATCTGCACATGCAAGAAATCTAAACGCGTAATGAGAACAACTGCCTGGAATATCATAAGCAAACGACACACATGTGACCATTGTTCAATCAACTACCGTCCGACAGTTTGAAAGTTTAACAAATTTTATCCATTTCAAATTTTAACTTTCAACACTTTGCAAATCTCGACCGTTTATGAAGAATCAGTCGTTTCGGTTTTCAATCAGGTTTCAGGTAACGAAGACTCGAGATCCAACATCGTACGATCGAAAATAAAATAGAAATAAAATCTTTTTGGATTTTATAAAGTTTATATTAAAACACACCTAAAATCTTTTTGGAATTTTGAATATTTCAAAAGTAAAGACTGAAAGCAGTAAATAAATATATACAAAGATGCAGAAACTGAAAGCATTAAATAAAAATTTACAGACATTCTTTTTGCGAGTTTCGAGGGTAAGAGAATCATATCAGTGTACGGTCATGCCAAGACGCTCTTGTTGTTCTTTTAGTTAACATATTAAGATAAGCATCCTATAACAATTATCGGTATTGTTGTCCACTTAAGCTCAACTTATCAGATGTAATCATGGCGAGGGGATACGTTAAGGTATGATTTATACTTACCGACCGGTGTTCATCCACATCACGACACATTCCCGTATCAAGGTATGCACGAGGGTTCATCTTACCGGTGAGTATACCGATTATCATCTGTTTGACCGTATATGATGTGAGATTCTCACTTATTTTGATTTGAAAAACAAGCCCTATGTGATAGAATCACTTATTGATGAGGAACTTGATTTTCAGATGCATGAGGGCACAGGAGCAAGTCCGTGAACAGGTCAGTACTTTCGTACAGCAGAGAGACGAACTTGACTCCCGGATAAATGTGATATATTATCACTTATTTGTTTGGACATGTGATTGTTTATCACTTATTGAGGTCGAATGCAATATGTACACGTATGTATGGTATCATGGAAGATCTAGACTTGCGTCCCCGTTATTTTTCGGTAAAAGATACAACCATGATACCCAGATGATAAGCAGCATAAAGACCGAATATCTCAGAACCTCGGCAATCTCTCAAACGAAATTTCGGTACTAAGACCATATGCCAATGAATGGTTCCCACCTGGTCTTCAGTCGATTTAAGTTTATATCACCCTGCACACTTTAAAATGATTGTGAGCCTACCGATACATCTTATATAGAGCTGCTTATCGTTTTTCAGTTTAGGTTTAAAGAGGTTTGGATAGACCACTGATGTACTATCATTTTCTCTTTTGCTCGCCAGGAAACTCATTTTTGCTTTTCTATTGTTTTTGTGTTTTTGAAATTTTTCGATGTTTTTGGATTTTCAAATTTGGATTTACTCCCCCTAAAATCAACAAACTAAGATAAATTTAAAACACAAAGGTATTTACAAAAATGATTTTCCGATGTTGGTTAACTCATGTTTTACCTCAATGCCGTTTACCAAAATTAATTTTGAATCAGAAATGATGTAGCGAATTTTGGAAAAATCAGTTGGCATGTCGGTAAGCGGTGCGGACCATGACAACATTGATGAGTTTCATAGTGAAACAATCACGTGTGAGGTGATATTCGAGATCAACGTGTCTGGTCAAAGGGTGCTGTATGAGATGATAATAATTCATAAAGCAGCTAAAATATCGACAAGTATAGGAGAGATTAGAAATTCAAAACCGTATCCTGCAACTGCTTCGTTCATTGCAAGGAATCTGAGTGCTCTCCCAAACTGGATATCCACCCGGTGTGGATTTCAAAGTCGATTTAGTAGCTACTGAAATTCCTACACAGCAACAAGATCAAAAACCTTTGGGTCCGGCTGGTCTTCCACATTGCACCAGCGAAGGTCTTTGTCTTTCTCTTTCAGAAGTAGTGTGCGGTTGTTCAATCCACGCTAAGGCATCCGCACACCCGGTTGTTTTGTTCAACAAACACATTTTCTTCAATCACACCGCGTAGAAATGTACACTGCACGTTCATCTTGTGGACTTTGAACTTCTTGTGGAAGAAAAATCCATGAATCTTCAAAAAGCTTCAGACGTGCTGCAGTAGCGTACTTTTCATTTGAATCTTTCCTGAGGACCCGATCAAGAACCATAACAACCAAATATTTTGCACATATTTCATCTGGTCGAATTTTTCAACTTCATTCAACCACATTCTTTCACCAACATATTCTTCTTCTTTTCTTTTTCTTTTCTCATTTCTCTCCATCAAAGGCAACAACTCCTAGATATAATGATGTTTCGGAGTCTGGTGTCGCCGATCTTGTGCATGGACGCTCCACTATCAACAATCCTAAGACTATCAATAGTTCCTCCTGGAATATCCTACACACTCACTCAGAGATTAGTTGGAGAGGGGGACCCAAGCCTTTGTGGACTTGGGTCGTCCTTGATCATCAAGGAAAGTGATTTCAATCACTTGATGATTAGGAAAAAGAACCTGTGGTGCTCCCCCTGATTGAATTACCTGCTTTTGCTTCCAAGCTGTTTGTCCTTTATCAGTATTTGAATTTATTGTTTTAGCATTTACTGGTTTTACAGTTTCAGATTTTGCTTGTACAGGTTTTTCTTCTTTGACCTCTGATTTTAAGGCCTTTTCAATTACCTTTTGATTCTTTTGCTTTAACTTCTTTTCCCTTTCTTTCAAGACACGTGGGTCTTGTTTCGGGGAAACTGATCGTTTTCGGTAATCGATTTCTTGGGGAGCACTCGTTTTTGACTTCAGCTTTTGCACGTGTGGGCAATATCTTACAATATGCCCAACTGTCCCACATTCAAAACATGTTCTCCACTCTACAAACTTTGGAGAAACATGTTGATGACCAGACGGAGAACCAGACAATGAACTTTGTGATCTAGACGTGCTTGGACCTAAATCACATCCGTTGGTGTGTTGGGTGTAATTATTCTGATCATTTCGTTTTAAAATTCTAACTTGTTTTATAAAATCAACGTTAGATTTATCCTGAAATGTTTCAAGTTTGTCTGAACCCGTGGATCCAACAAAGTTCATTTTCGGTTCTCGTTTCTTAACAGGAGCTCTTTTGTTTTGCACCTTTTGTTGTTGAACCTTTGGTTGTTCAGTCTTAGGCTGCTGAACTTTAGGTGCTTGAACATTCTTGTTCTGAGCCTTCTTTCCCTGTACCTTACCCTTTCCGGAGTTGACTTGTTGTTTTCGCTCAATTGGTAGTTTTTGGTTTCCGTATTGTTTTCTAATTTGTTCACACGGAATTGGATCACATTGAGTGACGGTAACTTTGCCACTTTTGTTCCCCAAAAACTTATCAGTGCATCCTTAAAAAATTTGCTCAATTAAATCTTGATTTACATTTTTAATTGGAAAATCTTTGTTAGAGTAGATTTTGCTATCTCCTTTGAGCATGTACAACAAGTTATTCTCTTCACTGCTAGATACAAGGGACTCCATTGCTTTTGACATTTCAGTCTTACTCGGTTTCACTGGAGGATCACACAGGATGTGATTCTCGATTGGAATATCTGTTGTAACCGAGTTAGATTGTTGTTTCACAATTTCTTCAGATTCATCATCCGAAGAATCAGCATCCTCAACAATGGGAGGACTCTGTTCCTTAACACATGATGAATCTGTCACATTCTCAGATTCTGATTGACCCGAGGCCTGCTGCAAAGTCATCTAGACCGAGTGGCACAGTAGGTTCAAAACGGGGCATATCCTCGTCATCAGGCAATTTGGAGTAATTGTGATTCATTGGGGGAGGACATGATTTGAATCCAATACATATTTTATCTCCCTTTTTCTTTTGAACGTCAATGATGTGATCCAATACATAGCGGGAATTGGAATAGCTTTCCAGTTTCTGCTTAATTGTCTCACATTCACATCGAGCCGTTGCCAACTCTACCATTTGCTTTTCAATTGTGTCAATAAGATTATTGTTAGCATGTTGTTTTCGCAAAACAGCCTTTTGTAATTCTGAAACATCATGTCTTAATGACGCAATTGTTGCCTTAAATTCCTTTTCATTTCTGGTTAAAAACAAGTTAGCTTCAGTTGCTTTAGAAAGATCTACAATCAATTCTTGATTGTGTTTGTATGTGATTTAAAACTGACTTTCCTTTTCAGCATATTTAACATTTAAACTATCACAATTTTCACAACTAACTACAGTGGGTTCATCGACACATACCTGACTTGATGAACTGTCGACATTAGCCATAAAAGCTGAATGGAGAGAAGACGAAGAGTAAGCAGCTTGATCCACCAAAATAGATCTTCTTTCAGTTCCTGCTGCAGCTTCTTCCAAAAGCTCATCAATATCTGCATCGACTGACGCACTTGATGTCTCATCCACATGATCATTGCCTGAAGTGGAGGATTCTTCATCTGAGCTTCCACTATAACCAGAACTGTCTTCATCTTCAGAAGATTCATCACCATTGGTGGAAGATTCTCCACCACTGGCGTGCTTTAAATCCTTTACGACTTCAGCAAAACATGCTGTTCCATCTGGAGCATCATTTCCCAACTGAAGCGACCAATCACAACCTTCATCTACTTGAACCACAAGTGCCTGGTTGGCATTTGATGGCCCTGCTTGGCTTTGGTTGTTGACAGGTATCAACGTACGAACATTGTTCCTGTTCTGGTTCTGCTGGTTGCCTTGATTTCTGAAAGGATTTTGGTTTCCATGCTGAGCTGGTCTTGTGCATTCCCTTTTGAAATGACCCCGTTCACCACAGTTAAAGCACTTTACAGCTTGCTTGTCGAACCCATACTTGGTGTCTTTCTTGCTTTCCAAGTTGGTTCTCCCCGTCCTTTCCATAAACTCCTTTGCTCTTCGAATTGCACTAGCAAGAGCCCATTTGATATCCATCATTTCAAACTCTTCTTTATCCACTTGCTGATAATCTTCATTGGTTAGATTGATATTCCCAATCTGACCTGCGATCAATCCACAATAAGCACTAACCAAGGTGTTCAACATCTCCATATGCTCCTTGGCTATTTCGACACTGACTTTGGAAAAATTGGAAGTGTCTAATCTGACTGTGTTCGGATTGGAAGTGGCTTGAAAGATTGAAGAGCTTCCATAAAACCCTTGCTGTTGCAGTTGTTGCTGCTGAGCTCTGCTTGGGTCTAAGAAAGGCGGTGGTGTGAATTGCTGAGCTGTCGGTTACACATTCTGTTGTAGAGAAGAAGAATCTGGTCTTGAATACATCATCGTGTATGCTGAAGGATCAAACTGATTTGTTGTGGAAGGTCCGGTGTTTGAGATGAAGGCTGTTTGAAGCTTCGCATGTTGAGAGGCTGGTTTTTCTCCACTGATACCTCCTGCAATCCCATAGTACATCTCTGGATTTTGAGGAGTTAGTGTTCTTTTTGCCTTAAGCTTTTCTTCTACATCCTTGTTCTCCAATTTTTGAATTAACTCATAAACGGTGATTGTGTCTAGAACACCATTTTCTTTGAGAATTTCAAGATAACTGCTCCACTTTGCTGGTAAGCTATCAGCGAATCTCTTCACCATTTCTTGTGGAGTGGCAGTGACTCTGAAAGCAAACATCTCGCTCAACAAGTGATGGAACCTTGTAGATAACTCTGCCAAAGTCTCATTCTCCATACACGTGAATCCTTCAAACTATTTCTTCAGTAATTCTTGCTTGATCTTTCTAGATTGAGCATTTCCTTCACATCGTAACGTGAGCATATCCCACAAGCTTTTAGTAGTCGTGTAGTAAACAAACTGGTGGTAAATGTCTCTGTGAAGAGCTTGTGTGAGAATCATGAATGCTTTCTTTTCTAACTCAAATTTCTTCTTATCATCCTCAGACATAGTGCTGTAAGTTTGTGGATTAGATCCTGCAACTTCCAAATCATTGTCAAATGCGGTGAAGAAGCACATCCATAGATCTTGACCTTGCCCCTGAACATAAGTTCTCAGCCTTTCTTTTCACCATCCCCAATCATTGATGTGATTTAGCTTTGGCGGTTTTGTGCTTGTACCAGTTTCACTGTCGTTCTGCATCATAGATTGAATGCTGCTGCTTTGATTTGTGACCAATGCCCATTGATTTGCAGTTATCATTGCAGCTTGAGGTGGGGCAATAGCCTGCATCCATGCAGTTTTGTTGAAATCTGACGCAGATTGCGTAGCTGATGATTGTGGAGTCAAAGTTGTTTGAGTCCACGCGGTTGGATCCCACTGACCGTTTGTTCCCATTTTAAAATTTAATTTTCACAAACTATGTTAATATCTCGAATGATAACAACCAGCCGAAGGATCCTTGATCGAAGGACCTGAAAAACACAAACTTGTTAAACTAAAACAGACTAGAATCGAAGGAACATAACTTGTTCGAAGGATCAACAGAGTTCGAAAGATCACTGTTGAGTTTCGAACAAAGATTTCGAAAGACTCTCCAATCGTAGGATCCTTATCTTTCGAATAAGAGCTGTAGATCGAAAGATATATCCTTCGAAAAGATTCCTTGGATCGAAGGATAAGTCACAGACTTCGAAGGATGTTCGAAGGATGATTATCTATCGAACCTCCTTTGATCGAAAGATGATCTTTCGACTTCGAAGGATATCCTTCGATCTGCACTGACACAATTGACAAAAGTGACAGGTTGGTGAAAAAGGTGATTGGTTGGTAGAAAGCTTTCGGCAGAAGGTATGCTCAGCCCATACCTTTCTGCCAAAACAAGATTTGACAAGTAAAATATTACTTAAAATATCCAGAAAACCGGTCACCGGAGTAGGCCGGAATTTGGCCGGAAATGACCAAACTTCTTAAAAACAAGTTTTTAAGTTACCCAACCCGTCCTTTAACACACCCGGTTAGTTTAGAACACGTTTTACGTCAAGAAAAGCAAGAGAAACACTAAAAACGGGTGCTAAACCATGTGAGTTTTGTCCAAAACACTCCAAAGTCTTGTATAAACTCGGTTTTTAACAAGGAAAAGAGCCACGGCTCTGATACCACTTGTAGGTCCCTCGGAGGTTGAGGTCAAACCTATTCCTTGTTATGCTTAACACACTAGCGAGTGCGGAATCCAAGCTAGAATGCAAACCGAGATAGAACAAGCACAAACACAACACACAATCTTCACCGATTAACACCACTTGTATTAATACGAATGAAAGGTTCGGTTACAAAGCTATGTTTACAAATGTGTTTTGCAAACTCTCTAAAACACTCGTGTGTGTGTATGCTCTCAACAGAATGCTCTCTCTGTGTTCTCTTGTCTCTTATCTCACTCACACAATGAAGTGAACACATTACATGGGTATATATACCCAAACACAGATCGTCTGGTCGAAGGATCAGATCGCCTGATCGAAAGATCATCTATCGATCTGAAACCTATCGAAGGATCCACATATACCTCGAAGGATGATATCCTTCGAGGTCCATCTATATCCATCGAAGGTTTATCTTTCGAGCTCATCGAAGGATATAAACAATCCTTCGATGACTCATCCTTCGACCCAAACAACTTACAAACAATGTGCTAACTGTTTGGTCAAGTCAAACCAGGAGGATGGTTGACTTGGTCAAACTTACATCGAACGCACATAATAACAAACCTAAGACGTAACTCAGACTAACACAAGACATTGTTTGGTATCATGACGAAATACAGACAAAGTACAGACACAAGTGCACCAACACAAAGAAATGTATTATTTGTAAAACGTAATGGTGAGAAAACACAAAGAAATGTCTTATTTCTAAAACGCAATGAAAAAAAAACATAAAAAATGACATTTTTCTAAAACGCAATGCACAAAAAACACAAAGAAGTGACTTATTTGTAAAACGTAATGGCCAGAAAACACAAAGAAATGTCTTGTTTCTAAAACGCAATAGCCTAAAAATTCAAAAGAAAATGTACTTTCTAAAACGCAATGGACTAAAAACACATAAAAATGTTTTTTTACCTAAAACGCAATGCACCAAAAACAAAAACAAATGTCTTATTTCTAAAACATAATGGCCATAAAACACTTAAAATGTCTGTTTTCTAAAACGCTATGGACTGAAAACACATAAAAAGTGTTTTACCTAAAACGCAATGCACAAAAAACACAAAGAAATGTCTTATTTGTAAAACGCAATGGCCAGAAAACACTTAAAAATGACTCATTCTAAAATGTAATTGACTAAAAAACAAAAGAAATTGTTCTTTATAAAACGCAATGGACTGAATTCACCTAAAAAAGTGTTTTACCTAAAACGCAATGCCCTAAAAACACTTCAAAAATGTGTTTTTCTAAAACGCAATGGCCAGAAAACACATAAAAATGTTTTAGTTCTAAAACGCAATTGCCTAAAAACACCAAAGAAAGTGTTCTCTCTAAAACGCATTGAACCATGACAATAATTTTGTCTGTGCTGTGAATTGTCTATGCTGTGAACTGTCTGAACCAATGCAGTTTCCAAAGGCAATTTACAGAAAATTAATTTTTCTGATACATTTTTATTACAGCAATTTAATCGAAAAAAAAATTTCCGAGCTGACCAACCCCAGCCAGGGGCTCTGCCCCTTGGACCCCGCCAGGGGCTGCCGCCCCTAGGACCCCGCTACCAGGGGCGCTGCCCCCGAACCCCCGCCAAGATCGTAAAACGCAATGACTAAATCAAAAACCCAGATCGTAAAAATGAAATTAAAGAATTTCTTACATTGATCGAAGTGATTTCTTCAACAATTGACGGATTTTGAATGATTGAAACACTTATCAGTGCTCGAATCGAACGGATCGAGTGCTTATCTTCAAAATCACCGGAAAAAACGAGATTTTGTATGAAATTAAACTGGGTTTTCTTCAAAAAAGCTGAAGAACACGTTGATCGGGTGTTTGAATCATTGATTGGTGATGAAAATCGCACTATAATGTAGTGATTATTGAGATAGAAAGTGAAGAAATGGTTGAAGATGATGGGTTTTGAAAATGGTGGGTTTTGAAGTTACTGGGTTTTGAAAAGGAAGAAGAAAGGGTTGGATTGACTAAAATACCCTTTTTCTTTATTTTAAATGTTGCCACATGTCCTAATCCTATTGCTTCCTACACTTCCTAGCCAAAATAAACTTCCTATTTGATCTTTTTTCCTATTCATCCATTCTCCATTCCATTGACTAATGATAAGTAGAATTCATATATGTACAAAATTTTATTTATTTACTTTAAATTCTCTCTAAAGTATTTTTTTCTCAATAAGGAAATCGTTATTACAGTTACCAAAAAACTAATATTAATTAAAAAATATTTCATAAAAAAATAAAAAAAACAAGTATACCCGCAAAACTTCTATATCGAATATTGAGGCGCAATGGAATGATGCAATTTAAGGAATTTAAGAAGGGTATTAACGTGCCTTTACATGATATCCGGACTCAAAGTGAATCAAAGGAAAAGCCAATTGTACGGGGTTGGAATAGATGAGTTGGAAGAGGTATCCAGAATGGCAGAGGCGTTCAAATGCAAACCGGGTAAGCTTGGCTTCATTTACTTGGGTTTGAAGGTGGGTGCAAGCATGAATAAAGTGGCTAGCCGGAAGGAAGTGATAGATAAGTTTAATAAAAGATTGTGAAATTGGAAAGCAAAATTGTTATCGTTCGTCATAGCCGTTTTAAAAACTTTGGGGGGATAAGAAGAAAGTTTCTATGGGGAGGGAGTGGGCTGAAGAACAGGATACATTGGGTAAAATGGGAGAAATCTTGGTCATCAAAACTCTGGGGGACTTGAGTGTGGTTGGGGGGTGGGGGGTAAAGTAACTCAACTTTGCCTTGTTGTTAAAGTGGTGATGGCGGCTGAAATTGAAGCATGAACAATTGTGAGTTGTTGGAGGAAGTCATAAACTCCATTCACCACAACGCTAAGCGAGTATCCTCCATTCCCATAAAAACGTCATGCACCAGAACATGGAAGGCTATAGTTGGAGTCGAGAAGGAAACAAGCAAGGACCTGATGTGCATTGAAACCTCTCTGGCAAAGTTGGGGTTCATGGTTGGACCAACGAGGGTCAACTAAGAATTCGGTACCCTGTGCTCTATATCAATTGTAAAGAAATAAAAGAGACATAGTGCAACACCATTACAAGATCTATTAAGGAATTATGATCTACGATTGGAATTGGTCTAGATTACCAAACGACGATGAAGAGAATAACGAATTGGAGGAGCTGAACAGGTTACTCACAAAACAACACATATAGAATATGGGTGACAAATGGCGGGGGGGGGGGGGGGGGGGGTGAGGTGGTACATGGATTTTTGGTAAAAAAATTTATGGACCTGGCGAGACAAATGGACATCAACTTACCGACAAGCGGGGGCTTTCTTGGAATAAGATAGCAACACAAAAAACGAACTTGGTTGTGTGGAGAGACATGGATCGTAAAATCCCTGCAATGGTGGCGTTGACAAATATAGGCTTAACACTCCTGTCTATATCGTGCAAGTTGTGTAACTCAAGGGATGAAACAAAAAATCATATCTTGCTACAATGTGTGGTCGCGGGCACAAAATGGACACAAGTTTTCACATGGCTAAAACTTCCCATGGGGCACAATTTTGATTCGGTCGGTGAACTTCTACAAAGCATAAATGGGTTAGGATCATCTAAAAACAAGAAAAAGGTAATACATGTTGTGCTTCTACAAACCTTATGGAAAATATGGCAAAATCGAAATGGGATGGAATTTGATGGTAAAAGCATGCCTATGTACAAGATGGTTGAAGAAATTAATGAGGAATCCTTTGTTTGGATTCAACAGAGATCAAAGCACTTTGGGATATCATGGCTACGGTGGTTTAGTAATTGTTAGACCATGTGTAGTGGAGCGTTTTTTTTTAAAAAATTTCAAAAATAACGCCCAAAAACGCCCACCCCTCCATTACATGGGGCGTTATTTTGGGGTTTTTTTGAAAAAAAAGTTGATTAGCGTTTTAATTATAACGCTGGATTGCTATTGCATGTGGCCATTGGGTTTCTTCTTCAGTCTGACAGCCCACCTTTTTGCATGTGCTCATAATTTGACCAGCCAATCAACTTTGTTTCTTTTTTTTTTTTAATGATTGAATGGGGGTTATTGGCATAATGCCCCACTACGCCACTTTTGCTATAATGCCCCAACGCTGACTAGGATGCCACGTGTCGGATAACGCCCCATGGTAGGGGCATTATGTTTGTACACCACTACACATGGTCTTAATAAAAGGATCCGTTCCATTCACAGTTCAAAAAAAAATGACATATTTATTTATTGATCAATTCTCCATTGGATAGACTAATTGCAAAAAAAAAAAATGAATTTGTACTAAAGTTTATATATTTACTTTCAATTTTGTTAATAGTTTTTTTTTTTATTTTTTTTATAAGAAAATCGTTATTACTATTTCCAAAAAGTTAATATTAAAAAAAGGAATTTCACAAAAATAAACACAAAATACCGCTAAACTAAATATCAGATAAAAAGACCTACTTTTTTGAATAATAGTTAATTATTATTTTAAAGAGTAAATTGCAATTTTACCCCCTGTGGTTTAGGCCAATTGGCACTCTTACCCCCCTAACGAAATAATTTCAATTTTACCCCCAAATGTTCGCTGTTATGTCGCAAGTTTACCCCCTGGCATCAAATTTGTTAACTGATCTGTTGACTTGGCAGTGAAATGACTATCTTACCCTTTTATTTTACCCCCAACATTCCTGTTATGTTGCATAATGACCCCCCACAGGTAAATTACTAAAATGCCCTTTCTTATTACCCCCTATACTTTGTGTTTACAAGCAATATAACCCCCTGCAACTTCCAAAACCCTTCCCGCCACCACCCATATTCGATTATTATAAACCCCTGCTCTTAATAATCAACCCATTGATAACTTATGATGCATCATCATGCCACGTAAAAGAAGCTATGTTTTAACACTTGCAGAACCAATCGAAAACACATCAACGCCATTAATAAACTCACATATTGATTCAATTCATATTGATTTAAAAGTTGTAACATAAAGGTTTCTGTAATTAGCACTAAAACCAACCCAAAACCAACATAAAATCTTTACAGAATGTAACACCCAAAAAACGGGCTTGGTAATTTAGAACCCGGTTAAGATAAAGGAATGGGTAAAGTACCGTTAATAATAAGAGTGAACCCATAAATAAAATAACTAGGAATAAACTAGCCTAGTGGTGTCATGTATATAAGTAATAAGATCATGAGTTTTTAGTCCCGTATGCAATCAAAACGAAATTGAGGGACCAAAACCGTTAAGATGGAAAGATGGGTTTTATTTATGAAAGTTAACACACACAAAACACACACTTCGTGTGTGTTCTAGATCGAGCAGGAGCTCCATGAGCTCAAGGAAACCCTAAGCATGAAGAATCATCAAATTGAAAGGTGAATCGAGGTCTAAATTCATGAATAAACACGGATTAATGATCACCTTCATAAGGGGATCGTAAGGTATGTCTTAAAAGTTAGATTGGTGATCTTTCACGAAGTGGGTTATGATGTAAATTGCGAATTTGTATGAAATTGAGAATGGGTGTGTGTTAGAATCATCATATTGAACATGGGTCATGCATGAATTAGGTTAATTTGATGTTTAAGGGTGAAACCCATTAGTTATGGTGAGAATGATGACTTGAATCATCATCCATGTCTAATTCTTGTTGAATGTTGATGTATTATGTGAGTAATATGATTCTTGTTAGAAGAATTGAAAGAAATATGATGATAATATGTTTGAATGTTTATGTATAAATGATATATGTCAACTAGTAGGAGGATTTGATGAATTATGTATGAGATTAGGAAATTGTGCATGAATTAGTTGTACTTTATGTTTAGAAGGTAGTACATACACCAAGGGTATGATGAAATTAGAGATAATTGAGTTTAGATCACAGGGTGAATAGCGAAAGGATTTGCGTTGTTATCAACTAGAAACTTAGTGGATGAAGTATTAAAACGGGTTATAGCTTTGACTCGAGCAAGGTATGTGTGATTAGAGTTATAGTTAAGTAGTAGGATTGGTTAAATATTCAATGAGGTCCTTTGTTGTAAATGATGGAGCAAAGTTGACAAAAACGCCCTTGATAGGTATCTCGGGCAAACGACCTTAAAAGTCATTTGGAAACAAGCTATTCGATTAGAGTAATGTTGTGGCCAAGTTTAAAAGCGAAGAGTATGGTTTTGTATGTCATAGACCATTTAATGTGTAAATACCCATAACGGGTCAAAATAAGCTTTTGAGCAAAAATGTGTTAAGAGGATGCAAGACATCCAAGAATTCAATCCTCTATGATAAACAACGTTGAAATTATAAGGTTCATGAGTAATCGAGGTCAAATAATCATATTATTTTGATAAATGCATGAACGTGTCAAAACTTTGTAAAAAGGTAATAAGTCGATAGCTTAAAAGTTCAGAATTTTGTTAATCTGGATGTCGGATGTTAAATCCATGTGATGGAGAATTAAATTACGATCGCGTAGGAAAAAGAATCGGGTAAAACGGATCAATAACGAATGAGTTATGTCCGTTTTCGTGAAACTTGGGTTGGTTGGGAATTATGCAGCAGCAAATAAACAGCTTGCTGTTAAAAAGGGGGCTAGGTGTAGCGTCTAGCCCCTAGGCGTAGCGTCTAACCCCCCTGATTCCGAAAATTGTTTAATTTTGTTTGTTTGACCCTTATAACTTGTTTAAACTTGTTATTTAACTATCAAAACTAACTTTTAAGTTGGTTTTGATCATAGGTGATCGCCAAGAGTGCCCGTAATAGGTATGCATGTACGTAGGCATGTATTTATGTATCCAGGTACGTATGTATGTAAGTGTTTATATGCGAACGTATGCATATATATGAATATATATGAAAGTATGTACGCATGTATTCAATGCAATTGAGTATTAACAATGATAATAGTGTGCCTTGTGAATGAAGTGTAACACAGGAATAGCAAAGAAGTCTCACCGCGGATAGTATGATCGGATGGAAAGCCGGAATGTAAAGAGTTAAACGAACGAAAAGTAAACGTGAATAAATCTTGTATGTTTATGATGCGTACTAATGTTATGAATTTTATGTGGTGAGCGCAGGTAGTACGAAATACAAGGATCACCAAGGGATAGAGATCAAGGACCGAGTCTCATGAAGGATTGTACGGGGTTGTCTGAGAATGTAACTTGTTATACATAAGTCATGTTTTATTCTATAAATGAGTTAGATTGATGTATTCAATATAAAAGAGTTGTTTAAAAACGAACCTTCAAGTATGGCATGACGCTTATAATGAAAGAAATTTTATGGCACGAATTTTCCGCTGCGACTTTTTGTCAAATAAGAGCTAGGGTCTTACAAGTTGGTATCAGAGCCCTGGTTTGAGAGAATCAAGTACGAGAGTATAGGTACTTGAACTCAAACCTGTGCGCTCTTGTGATAAGGAACCCGTATAATCCATGACTCGATCAAGATCTAAAGGTAGAGATGGAATGAAAACGTGTATGTATGCATTCATATGAAGAAACTAACGGTTATATTATGTGTAAGTTAAGCATAACTGCTTGAAAAGGATGACCAGTGAATGCGGTCTAGAACAGGCATCAAGGCAAGTGATAAGACAAATGGACCCCGGGTACGTAAATTTAACGTGTGGGCGTATGAAGTGGTATAATTAAGCGAGTGAAAGAAAATTTTAAAATGAATTATAATAGTGATATGGCAATGAAGTTTTGAAAATGATACACGTGCCGAAACTTAATTCTTCGGACATAAGGTGGCGATTACACGAAGACACGAAACTAGTATGTGGATTGTGTACCTGGCCAGTACACAAGAAACATATGACATTCGTGAGACCGTGATAATTGTTACAGGTATATCCGGAGAATTAGGTAGTAGGTGGACGTGAGGGTGAAGAGAAACGTAAGACTTTCAGGAATGAAAGTATGAATGATATGTTAGAATCCGCGAGACGGATTCGAAGCATGAAAGTAATGAAGTATGAATGACCTGTTTGAATCCGCGAGACGGATTCAAGGAATCAAAGGCATGAATGGAATGTTTGAATCCATAAAGGAAATGAAATGTAGAAATGATATGTCTGAATCCGCGAGACGAATTCAACACATGTAAGGAATGAAAGATGTGAATGATATGTTTGAAATCCATTAGATGGATTCAAATCATAGAAGGAAGAAAAGGTATGAATGGTACGTTTGGAACTGCTTGACGGATTTAAAAATCTAAAAGGGATGAAATTAGCCCATATCAGAATATGCCGATAGCTTGACCTTGGTCGCGTCAAACGAGTCAAACGAGTAAATGTAAAGTAACTGAATGAAAGAATGATCGTAATTGGCACGCAAACCTAAATTTTAAAAAGAAAGGAAAAAGAAGTTTCGAACAAGTTATGTGTTAAATGTGTTAGTAATCGACTCTTAGGAGTCATAATAATTGACGGTCTACGACCCGGACAATAATTTAAGTATGAATGAGAAGGGTGAGTTTTGTTAAGAATACCGAAACGATGTAATGAATGTCCTTGCAAGTAAGCATGAAGGGAAAGAAGTACGAATGTGTACCTCTTTGCATCTATGGTAAGTAAGAAATGTCGGTTTGACCTTGAAAGTCAAACTGCAAAGGTCGACAAAATAAGTAATCAAAATAAAAGAATTGCATGTAAGGAATGAAGTGTGGAAAATGTTATAGCATGTACGTAGGAAATTGTAGAAGAATTATAGGTGAGTAATCACCTAGTATAATGAATGTTTGAATGAAAAGTGCTAACCGCTGATTTTGTAAGATAACAATGGTAGAACTCTCAATGTGATGAAACCAAACGAATTGGTGGACGTATGTGCACGAGTAAAAGTTCAGTACAAGGATGAATGAAATCTGGCCTAGTACGGTTGGTAAACGCGAAGGAGCGGATCGATCTGGTTTACGGATCGCAGAAGCACGAAATGAAATCAAAGTAAGTATAATGTTTTAACTCATACCGGATAGATATGGATTAGTAAAGTGAAAGTGATCTACGAGATGAATAATGGAATAGGTAGGGTAGGGTATGGAATGTATGACTTTTAATAGTTGATGTAAGAGGAGAACTATGTCATTAAGAAGTAAATCTCAAAAGTTGTGATTGAAAGTTCTGAGTACTGATTAAACTCTCGTATGAATAACTTGCATGACACGTTTAGTTGTGTAGATTAAGTAATACACGAAATGAGAGTAATAGTAATGTAACATGAATGAGATGATTTAAAGGTGACGTAAAGGTATGCAGGGTACAAGTAGTTATAGAAAACGTAGAATGATGTTAACTTTGGAGTTAAGCGCTTATATGTGACTATGAGATAATAGTTTGGTCGAGATAACAAAACAAGAACTAAATATTATAAAGCATATGTATAGAATGTAATCTTAAGAAAGGAGATGGAGGTATTAGATCTGTTATATACGGGTCAATGAAATGAGGATGTTATGTGAAAATATGGTATGAAAAGTATGGAGTTGTTAGAAGGAAGTCAACTATATGAATAGTTATGAATTGAGAATGGATAATTACTTAGTATTATGATGTACCTGTCGAAATCGAACTTAGACTTGTATGTATAAATTATGAATTTAGACAGTATGGTCGACGAAAATAATAAGAATGTTGATATAAACAAAAAGGGAATGTTATTAATGGGAAGTAGGAATTGTTTTAAGTAAACAAAAAGATATATCGCACATGATATGTAACATCTGTGTTTGTAATCATTGTGAACAGTTCAGTTATCAATAAAACAATTTTATTTGATCCCAATGTTTGTTTGGTTATGTTTTACATTTTTCATGTTTTGACTTTTATTCAATTTCAAACTCTATATCGCTTTCTGGAGAGTTATACGCAAACTGGTGCGTAAACGTAATCAGTTTAATGCGACAAATACTCTGGAACATCAACATATACTTAACATACCTTAAATAACCTTTACATAACTTAGAAATAAGTTTTAAAGGCTTTGGTATGGCAAAAAAAAGTTAATTCGCTTACAGGGACTAAACTTGACAAACTGCGAAAGTATGCCAATTTGAACTGTAACAGACATTCCGAAACATGACCATAAGTTAAACATACCATAAATATCCTTTACATAGCTTAGAAATAGGCTTTGAGGGGTTCGGTGTGCTAAAATAAACTTTTGGCTCATTCAGGGACTAAAAGTGTCAAAAAGTGTATAAGTTTGCACTTTTGCGCATAACTTACGTTCTGAATACATCCGGACATCCAAAAATTTATGTAAGCACTAAAATATTTTATTTTATTGTTTGACATAAGAAAAATCCATTCGTCATTCAATTTGGATCGTTTTTCGCGCTTATGCGCATTTCGTCGTAATTAAGCGAACATCGCGATCGTACGACCAAACGAACCAACATCCGGCATATTTTTGAGCATGTTTCATGACCACAATGTTTAGGCATCATTTTAGGGCCTTAACGTTGGCTTAACGGGCCTTAAACATGTCGGAAATGGCTTAAATGCATAACAGGGACCAAAACTGACATTTCAGCAAACCTGATGGCTTACGGACCGTAAGCCCTCAACCTTATGGTCCGTAAGGGATCTCCAGAACCTTAGAAACTTCCAGCCAGCTGTTTACAGCTGTTACCCACTCCCAAATCCTTTGCCACATGTTGATCTCTGATGGTGGGGGGCCAAATTGGGTTCCATAACATTCCAACAAGTGTACGGGTGAGATCAAAGCACGGTATTCTAGAAACGATCCTAACGGTGGTCCAAGTCCTATAAATACCCAACCCATCACAACTCAAAACCCACAAAATCTGATCTAAAAGCTCTAAGTTGAAGCCATTGCTTCATACCTGAGCTACTTGGATCAAGATTAGCTTTCGGGGACCCGTTGTAAGTGTTCCTTCATTCTTTTATCGCTTTTCGAGTCCGAAAGTCAAACTATGTTTGACTTTCTGCGTTGACCAGTTTATGGTCAACACGAAGTTCGATTGAACTTCATAACGTGAGCGTAATCACGATGGTTATAGTCCCTAGTGACTATACCTACTGATTACCACGTTATCTAGGCTCAGTGACGAGTTGTAGTTTCGGCCAAAATGCGTGTTATTGCGTATTTTGTAACCAAACTACTTATAGGTATCAAAACCGATTGTTTTGATACCAAACCTGTTTTTTTTTAAACTTAGTTAAGCATGTTTTAACATGCTTAGCTCGTCACTTTTAGTTTAGTGCTTATATAGGGTCGTAAGGTAAGCGATCTAAACAATCGCTTATACTTTCGAACCCGACCCGTTTGGTCGATCATTAGGATCCGACCAAACACATTAGGTGACCATAGTATATAGGGAATAACCTTCCGAGGTTATACCTTATGGTCGCTTCGTTTAAGTAGTTGTATGATAGGTAGTTTATATGCCTTAGGTAAATTACCAAAATGCCCTTTTTACGCCAAAATTCATTTTAAGCATATGTAACATAACTTTTGACATCTAAACTGATTTGGCAACAATATTAGACATGTTAAGGCATATTTTACTTATCATAGGGCTAGTTAGGCGTTCCGAACGCGTTTTACGCGAACGACGCGTTAAAGTAGCATAAGCTACCTAAACGGGTCGTAATGGGTCGTAAGCACTTAGGTTAGGTTTCATTTTAGTATGTGGGATTTGTTAAACCATATTACATGAGTTCCCATACTCATTTGGTTTACGAACCCTCATTCTATCCAATCCTCCGATTTTAGGTCCGGTATATTAACATAGTTACCTATATTAGGTGCCGTTTGATATCCGTGATCTCTAGCATTGCTTGGTGGTTATCTTAGGACTTCTGAGCAATCTCAAGTGAGTACATAGAACCCCATCTTTTAAATGTTTTCAAGGTGTTTATGTGAGTACATAGACCCCTCTTTTACTGTTTTCCAAACATTTTGGGGTGAAACACATGTGCCTACTTGTTACTTTCATGCTTCCCTATTTTCACATCATATACTTGCTATGTTCATTAGTACATTTATAGTACATGATTTACATTACATCGTTTTGCTATGTATGTTGACTGATAGCATACTTAGTACATTGTTTTACTTTACATTTCTGCTATGTATGTTGACTGATAGCATGCTAGCACATTGATTTACATGATTTTTCTGCTTTATATGTTAACTTAGCATACTTAGTACATTTTTTTCATATGACATGTATACAATTGCTATAACATTTGGTTTGCACAAACAGGACTTATATACGTTCATTAACATTAGCTACGCCACTCGGTAGTAAGTAGTGGTACCATAGGACTTGACAAATCCCATTCCTGACATCCCGGGTTGGTTTGGATGTAAGGAATGAATGAATCCGAAAACATTTCTTTTGATAACCTTGACTAAAAGGGTTATCCGACTGTCTCAAGGCTTGAATGTATGCGTTAACTTACCACATAAATGTTTGTATCAATGTAACATGCATTCACTTTGCAAAACATAACTTTTTGATATATTCAAAATACTTTGTTTTGTACATTTCTACATTTGGTTTATGTGACAATACTTTACTTACAATACATAACATTTGTTACACATTACTTGACTACATTTGGACTTTTTAACATTCAACATGGCTTATACAAGGACTTTCTAACAATTGGTTTAAACATGGACTTTATACATTGGTGGTTTGTTTAAGTGATTTAAGTAACGAGACGTGTGTAATATGATACAAGCATGGTGGATACGCCGCTGGTACTTCCTATATATAAGTGGTTGTATGGTATTACATATCGTAGCGTTATTTGAATCATTTCAATTTAGACATATAACATTTTATACAAATAACATATCTTTCACAAGACATTGCTTTACAAACAACTTATTTTATACAACTCATTTTACTTGGTTATTCATTTAACCATGTATTATTCTTTTATGTATACATATCATATGATCTTATCGCTTTTTAAATGATTTACAAAACAAAACAATTTACAAGGTTCATGAATAAATTTTATTAAACATTTTCTTAAACTTACAAGTCATGAATCCTATTTTTACAAAACCTATGTATCTCACAGGCATTTTTATGCTGACGTACCTATTTTCACATGTGTTTTCAGGAGCTTTTGCATAGGATGATGGTCGTGACATTTGGGCGGACCTGTGCCTTAGAGACTTAAAATAAAGATAGAACTAGTTTAATTATGTTCTGAACTCTTTATTTCCTGTTTTGAGACAATGTAACACGCTTGTTTGATAAGTAAAATATAACTTTTTATGCCATGGTTGTGAAACAATAATTCTGTTACAACACTCCCCGACGTTTCCGCCACGTTTGATTGTTCCACGTGGTCGGGGTGTGACATGATATACTAGTATTAGAATGATGAATGAACCACTAGCTATGAAGTGCGTTAAGAACTAGCGCTATTAGTGAAAGCGACACTAATAAGAACTCTGAGACGGGTTCTTGAAGAAAGAACATTGTTAATGAGATGTGCTAGTGGTCGTGTCGACGAACTGGAAGAAAAGGTAATTAGTGTTTAATGAAAATGAGAAAGGTTTCGGGGACGAAACCTTATTTAAGGGGGTAGACTTGTAACACCCCAAAAACGGGCTTGGTAATTTAGAACCCGGTTAAGATAAAGGAATGGGTAAAGTACCGTTAATAGTAAGAGTGAACCCATAAATAAAATAACTAGGAATAAACTAGCCTAGTGGTGTCATGTATATAAGTAATAAGATGATGAGTTTTTAGTCTCGTATGCAATCAAAACAAAATTGAGGGACCAAAACCGTTAAGATGGAAAGATGGGTTTTATTTATGAAAGTTAACACACACAAAACACACACTTCGTGTGTGTTCTAGATCGAGCAGGAACTCCATGAGCTCAAGGAAACCCTAAGCATGAAGAATCATCAAATTGAAGGGTGAATCGAGGTCTAAATTCATGAATAAACACGGATTAATGATCACCTTTATAAGGGGATCGTAAGGTATGTCTTAAAAGTTAGATTGGTGATCTTTCATGAAGTGGGTTATGATGTAAATTTCCCATTTGTATGAAACTGAGAATGGGTGTGTGTTAGAATCATCATATTGAACATGGGTCATGCATGAATTAGGTTAATTTGATGTTTAAGGGTGAAACCCATTAGTTATGGTGAGAATGATGACTTGAATCATCATCCATGTCTAATTCTTGTTGAATGTTGATGTATTATGTGAGTAATATGGATTCTTATTAGAAGAATTGAAAGAAATATGATGATAATATGTTTGAATGTTTATGTGTGAATGATATATGTCAACTAGTAGGAGGATTTGATGAATTATGTATGAGATTAGGAAATTGTGCATGAATTAGTTGTACTTTATGTTTAGAAGGTAGTACATACACCAAGGGTATGATGAAATTAGAGATAATTGAGTTTAGATCACTAGTAAGTGATTAACAATGTAGTTATGAAGTGGGTTTTAGATAATGTGATGTAAATTGATGATTTACTTATGTTAATGATGTTTGGAATCATACATGTGTGTGAATGTTTAAAGAAATCGGATAAGAAATGATAGATTAGCATGTTATAAGGTTGAATGATAAATTCCATATAAGATCCGTGTAATGAAAGGGTTGTGACGAATGATGAATAAACTAACTATCATAAGAATGATATATGATAGTTTATGCTTGGTAAGCGGCAAGGAAGCTTGGGAAAGAAGCGGGTCAAATGGGACTTATGTGCACGGGAAGCATATTTGGATGAGAGGTAAGTAAAGCTTACACCCCTTTTGTAGGATATTTATTCATTGTATAAATTAAGAGTATGATAAGATTAATATATGAAGAATGATGTTTCGGCAAGTTTCGATACGGATCGGAACATGTGTCTATGATAAGAAACTAAGTTGTGGGTGAAAGGGGGTACAAAGGGTATTATGGTAATTTTGATTACGAGCTAATGATAGAATACGGTACATGGATGGGATAATGAATAATTACCACCCCATAAGGATGAAATGGTCTTTTAGACCAAACGGGTCAAATGTTGAAGATATCACCATTTGACGATGTCGACTAATGATTTTATTGTCAAGTATTATGAATTCACAGGGTGAATAGCGAAAGGATTTGCGTTGTTATCAACTAGCAACTTAGTGGATGAAGTATTAAAACGGGTTATAACTTTGACTCGAGCAAGGTATGTGTGATTAGTGTTATAGTTAAGTAGTAGGATTGGTTAAATATGCAATGAGGTCCTTTGTTGTAAAGGATGGAGCAAAGTTGACAAAAACGCCCTTGATAGGTATCTCGGGCAAACGACCTTAAAAGTCATTTGGAAACAAGCTATTCGATAGAGTAATGTTGTGGCCAAGTTTAAAAGCGAAGAGTATGGTTTTGTATGTCATAGACCATTTAATGTGTAAATACCCATAACGGGTCAAAATAAGCTTTTGAGCGAAAATGTGTTAAGAGGATGCAAGACATCCAAGAATTCAATCATCTATGATAAACAACGTTGAAATTATAAGGTTCATGAGTAATCGAGGTCAAATAATCAGATTATTTTGATAAATGCATGAACGGGTCAAAACTTTGTAAAAAGGTAATAAGTCGATAGCTTAAAAGTTCAGAATTTTGTTAATCCGGATGTTGGATGTTAACTCCATGTGATGGAGAATTAAATTACGATCGCGTAGGAAAAAGAATCGGGTAAAACGGATCAATGACGAATGAGTTATGTCCGTTTTAGTGAAACTTGGGTTGGTTGGGAATTATGCAGCAACAAATAAAAAGCTTGCTGTTAAAAAGGGGGCTAGGTGTAGCGTCTAGCCCCCCTGATTCCGAAAATTGTTTAATTTTGTTTGTTTGACCCATATAAATTGTTTAAACTTGTTATTTAACTATCAAAACTAACTTTTAAGTTGGTTTTGATCATAGGTGACCGCCAAGAGTGCCCGTAATAGGTATGCATGTACGTAGGCATGTACTTATGTATGTAGGCATGTAGGCATGTATTTATGTATGCAGGTACGTATGTATGTATGTGTTTATATGCGAACGTATGCATATATATGAGTATATATGAAAGTATGTACGCATGTATTCAATGCAATTGAGTATTAACGATGATAATAGCGTGCCTTGTGAATGAAGTGTAACGGAGGAATAGCAAAGAACTCTCACCGCGGATAGTATGATCAGATGGAAAGCCGGAATGTAAAGAGTTAACGGAACGAAAAGTAAACGTGAATAAATCTTGTATGTTTATGATGCGTACTAATGTTATGAATTTTATGTGGTGAGCTCAGGTAGTACGAAATACGAGGATCACCAAGGGATAGAGATCAAGGACCGAGTCTCATGAAGGATTGTACGGGGTTGTCTGAGAATGTAACTTGTTATACATAAGTCATGTTTTATTCTATAAATGAGTTAGATTGATGTATTCAATATAAAAGAGTTGTTTAAAAATGAACCTTCAAGTATGGCATGAGGCTTATAATGAAAGAAATTTTATGGCACGAATTTTCCGCTGCGACTTTTTGTCAAATAAGAACTAGGGTCTTACACAGAATTAGGGATCTAGGGTTTTTGCAAAAACCATCATACAACTGTGTGTTATTTTTGTTTTATTGCCATGATCAGCAGCAAGCTTCATCCATTTTCATGTTGATTTAAAAGTTGTAACAGAAGCTTGATATAACCATTTAACCGCAACTACTTTTGTTGAAATAAAACGTGTAAAATTTGCAGCAATTGCATATATATTCAAGAATCTATCAGCAGCACTTGTTATATTATCAAAGAATGATTTGTCATTTTAACATCAAATAAAGGAACAAACCAAACTGTAATGCAAATGCACATGAATCTAATTGCAACAGCCAACAAAACATCAAACATAACTGCACATGTAACATGTATGATCTTGTAACTGTCATCTAACCTGTATGATCAAACATAACCTGCTGCACATCTAACATAACCTGCTGCACATCAAACATAACCTGCTGCACATCAAACATAACAGTATGATCATGTAACTGACATCAAACATAACCTGCTGCACATCTAACCTGTAATGCAAGTGTGGAATGCACATAACCAAGAATATATGTTCTATGATCAAAAATAACCTGTACAATCAATTATACCTGATCAAGCATACCTGGTCAAAATCTTACTAACTAACATTATATAAATTAGATCAGTATCAAAACGTTAATATATACAATTAGCATACATATTAAACCAAAAGATCCTAATATATTAGAGTTCAACTACACTACATAACCATTTCCTACTGAGGGGGGAACTGGAAATGCAGGAAAGGGCGGCCTCGCATCTTGACAACCAAGGAGACCACAATCGATCGTAGTGAAACATGAATCCTCATGTCCACTGCAAACACAAAAACATCCATGTTCAATAACCCCTTTTTTAACCTCACATTACTTGTTCTGTAACCTGACATTAACCACAATCAAAATACTTGTTCGATTTTACCTGATAAGTGCGAGAACAGGGAGGATCGCTGGTGGACAGATGGATCGACGGTGGCCGGTGGTGTGGTCGCCATTACTAGCTTTGCCGGTGGAGGTGGATGCATCATTGCATTATGTGGTTCGCTCATTCTCTGCTAGCCCAAATGTAGCCGGTGGTGTGGTCGAAGGAAAAGGTGTGGTCGCCGGTGGGTGTGGTCGAAGGAGAAGGAGTGATCGCCGGTGGGTGATGAAGAAGAAGGAGTGGGGGAGTGATGAATCTTAGGGGGTAAGATTGAGATAGGAACTAATATTAAGGGGTAATACTAATATATAAGGTACTATTAAGGTGGAATTACATATTTACCCTTTGACCCTCACATTGTTTTGTTGACCGGTAAGCAAATTTGATGCCAGGGGGTAAACTTGCGACATAACAACGAACATTAGGGGGTAAAATTGCAATTATTTCGTTAGGGGGGTAAGAGTGCCAATTGGTCTAAACCCCAAGGGGTAAAATTGCAGTTTACTCTATTTTAAAACAAAATTGTCTGTTATAGTTAAGAATTAAGACATGCCATAAAAAGCCCTTAATTTGAACATGAAAGTTAGTGTGAGATTAAATAATTAAAAGATGAGTAAGAAAGTGTGTATGACCTTTCGTTCCAATCATTAGATTTGCTAATTTGTTGTGGGGTTTTACTTTTATGTTACGTATATCCCTTGCACCCCTAGTTATTTGATTGATTTTAATTTTATTTAGACGTATATCCCTTGTACCCTTAATGATTTGATTGATTTTAATTTCTATTAAGAAGCTTATAAAACACGAATAAAAGCTTATAAAGCACTTATAAGACTGCCCCCAATGCTTCAATTGGGGGGCTGCATGTAGTGATGTGGCAAGATGTCCTTGTGAGGGATGCAATGGAGTAGAAAAGAAAGTGGGATGTCTGCACGTGATGAAGTGCAATAAAGTGGGAGAGAGAAAAGTAAGATTTATATTAAAAAATAATTTTCATTAAAGGGAAAAAGCCTAACGGCTATTTAAAAAAAAATATGTTTTTTTCTTTTCTTTCTTTCAACAAGCCTAATGGCTATTTAAAAAAAAAATATGTTTTTTTTTTCTTTTTTACAGTTATATTTTTAAAAAACGGCTAGTTTTCCCCCACTATAAATACCCATTAAAACTAACTCATTTTTCACCCCAAAAATCTTACAAAGTCTCAAATTTTTTCATCACACTCTCAAAATGGATCCGAGACGTCAATTTTCTTTCACTGGTTTGTTAAACGGTGATGATGATCAGCAAAACCCACAACAACAACAATCATTCCCTCTTTTCTCACAAACACAAAACCTTTCTCAGTTTTCACAAGCACATTCATATCCCCAGTTTCAACAAGCACCTTCATTCCCCCAATTTGGACAATTTCCTATCATGCCACAGTTTCAACAACCCGCTTTTGATCCTCAATAATTTCAACAATTTCTTCAATGGAAACTGTAACAACTCTCATCAAAAGTCATAATTATTAAATTAATCAGTCCAATAGGAAACTCTAATTGAGACACCCAAGTGATTCTGAACAAACCCTAAAATTTTCATAATTTTCAGAATCAGGATTAGGGCCCCTAAAACTCAGGGGGGGTTAAACCCTATTAACGATTATCCACTTAAAACGTTGGCAGAAAGGAATTTACGAAAACTGTCAACTCAGCAAGGCTAGTCCCAACCGTGGCAACCCTATGCCTAAAAATAGGTCTCACGCGGCCCGCCTCAGGTTCGCTTAATTCTCACGCGGGCCGCCTCAGGGTCAAATTTTACCTATAAATAGAGGACAGTGGGACTTGATTTCTGGAAGAAAAACGACGTAAAAATTCGCACTATACACTGAGATATACACTGAATACTCCAAATTACACCCCCGGGTCTCGAAATTCTGCCACGAAACAGGGTATTAGCACGATCGCTGCTACGGTTCATTTTCCGATCGATCAATGTACTCAACAGGTGTTTAAGTGCTTCCCACATTAGGGTGATGCTTTGTCATTAGTCGTTAATTCGACAGATGTTAAGCATAGCACTTTGTCACTCGTTGTGATGGTTGATCTCGTAAGTTATCGTAAATGCTGTATTGATTACTAACCCAGTTTTGTGTGCATTGTTATCTAAATTAGGTTAACCAGGCTAATTCATAGACTAGACTCTGTCCGTATTAAATCAGCAATGTGAGTCATTCTCTTTTTATCAAAGTGCTTTATAAATTCTTAAATATTTTCAAAGTTATAATTACGGGGATTAAGTCTTTGTAATCACCAAGTTACAGCCGGTATGTGGGGTTTTGTATACATTACTTGATAATCGTCACCATTGGGGCAGCCAATTGGGGGATATGACCATAGTCACAGATTCGGTCGAGTGACAAATACCGTGGGTAGTTGGTTTGATAATAGAAACATTGTAATCGCTCTTAATACTGTAAATTATAAC
Organism: Helianthus tuberosus; assembly: GCA_030545235.1. NCBI lineage: Eukaryota > Viridiplantae > Streptophyta > Magnoliopsida > Asterales > Asteraceae > Helianthus > Helianthus tuberosus. The sequence continues at coordinate 90,543,661 of CM060430.1, forward strand.
AAATGTGTCATTTTAGTAAATAGAATGATTCACTCAGTATTTTCCACTGACAAAACCTTTTTCAAACATGTTTCAGGTGATCTGTTGTAATTCAGGAAAAGTGCTGAGGAGCATTTCAAGCTTAAAATAGTGGCTCTTTATAAAATAAAGAAAAATGTTTTGTAATATAAAGATTTCGTAGTAAAATCATAAATTATCGGGGTTTTATCCCGAATTGTGAAATAAAATAAATCGGGAAAATTTTAGCTTTAAACGATCCTGATGATAAACTTCCGCTGTTAAACTCAATTAAATAAATATCACGGGTTTTCTGTCCCGCGGCTCCTGAAACGGGTCAAACCGGGTCGGGGGTCGTGACAGAAAAAGGTGGTATCAGAGCCACTGTGTTAAGCTAATTAAGTATTTAGAAATACTTAATTTTTCCTGATTACTATTATGTGATTATGTGTGTTATTAACTGATTATTTGTTAGTTACAGTATGGGTAAGCAAAAGCTGTCAAGCATCTATCTTAAATTAGATAGATCATCCAATGAGAAGGGAAGGTCATCCCGAACCAAATCCTCGAATCAGGCTGAAATTCCTGAAGAAGGAATATTTGTGCGAAAGGCACAATACGAGGAATCACTTTCTCCTAGAGGGAGGGAGATGATTATTAAGAAAAGTAAAGAGAAAATCCGAGAAAAGAAGATTAAACGGGAAACTCAGGAATTAATTGATAAATCACCTTGGGAAGATAAGCTAGATGAGAAATGGGCAAATTTATATATGCTAGCCACAGTAGCAGAAAATATAAATCTTTAAATATTTTAAAGTTTTAGCACCTTACCCTTACAATCTAGAAACCCTGTGCAATAAATAAAATTTCAAAACCTAAGTGTGTTTTCCAGTTATCTTTGTAATAAATTAGTACACAGTATGTAATAAATTAAACGGTTATTTATAAATTTTAACTTAGTATTTTATGCATTTTGCATATATGCTACATCAGCATGAGTGGGATATCTGAAGCCTTTCAGAACCTTAATCTTTACCCGGTGAATATCGAAGTTTCTAAAGAATTTACTGGATACTTTCCTGATATAGAACAACCTGTAGAATTCAATGCTCCACCCTTGAAAAAGCCAAAACCCAAGAAAAGAAGGAAATATGTTTGGGGAAGTCGTATACGTAAGAAAAAGTCAGCTACAAAACTTCCCAAAATAAACAATCCTTTGAAAAAGGGAAAAGAAATTATAACCGGAGAAAGTTCTAAACAACAGGAAATGGAAACTGAAGACAAGGAGGAGGTTAAGGAGATAGGAATACAGATGGAGGAAGGTACTAAAGAAATAGTAATGGAAGTTGGGCAAGGCTCTAGACCAACTCAGATAGAAATCGGAGAGAGCTCCAATCAAAACCAGGGAAGGACCTTTCAAGATGAAATAGATTTCCTATTGGCAAGCTGTGAGACAATTCAGCCTGTCAATACTAATATTTTTAATTATCCTCTTGAAAACCAACTCCCTATGAATTGGGAACCAGCAATTCCAGACCCAATAGTCCACTTCCAACCCATAGGAATGGATGAATGGTGGACGAACGATTGGCAATTTCAAAATATTGTCAACAATCCTTATTCCTTTCTTCCACAATTCGATCCAGAACCCCTACCTAATCCACCCATGAGTAATGAAAACATGGCTGAACTTCGCCACTTTGGTGAAGAGTTGTTTGATGCGGGAAGTAGAATCAGAGAAATAGGGGGACAAATTGCCTGGAAGTATGATGAGAGGGAAATGCGTTTTTAGAACGGCAAGTGACGAGAGATAGTACGATGGTAAAACGATGGTTGTATAATAGTAATAGTAAAGTTAGTCTGTAAATGATGTGTGCAAAACGAACTATAAAATATCAACTAAATTAGACTCTCTAAACTAGACACGAAAGCTTTAAATTTATAACTAAGACCTCTAAACCCAAACCACACAATCGGCAAGTGTACCGATCAATGTAGTATAACCTAGCAAGTCCGAGTATCGAACCCAAAGACTCTATGTATTACGTAAACTAGACTCTGACAAGACAATGACGGACGAAACTAACTTGTTTATTTGTTTTAAGGGGGGGGGGGGTTACTGAAAACGAAGGAAATCTATGTTAACTACTAAAACTAATAAAATTAGAACTAAGACACGAACGAAGAACGAAGTTTGTATTCAGATGAGATTAAAGACTACCTAGACTCAAATCCAGTTTGACTAGGAATGGACTTCTAATGGTATTAAAGTTGTATGGAGCCGGGATCGTAAGATACTAAACCTTAAGGTATTTCTATGCTAAGACTTCCCAACCCTTCTCAGGAAGAAACCTAGGAAACCCTACAAGGCTGTTATGATTACCGACTGTTAGACTTCCTCTCAGTCCTCTAACGATTCTAAAAGTGCCCTAATATGACTATCTACCTCTCAGCGCGATAATCTAAGGCAATTCTAGGTTCTAACTTGGTTTACTAGACACAAATGCAATTAGGGAAATAAGATCGACTTCTCTCAAAACCTATCTTAAATATATACTGCACTGCGACCTAATAACTAACTCGAGCCTCTCAGCGACAAGTTAAGCAGAACACTTGATTTTATTAAATTACTAAGTATTACTTCTAAGGTTACTTACGCGTTTTCACCCTAAAGGATTAATGATCTATAACGTGATATAGACACTCACCTAAATCAAGAACCCTAATATAACCCTATTACGTGATAAAGACCGTCACCAAGGATCATATGAAGTAACAAGCAGTTATAAAACAATTGTCAAGTATGCATAAGCACCAAATCAGAAAATCTAGAACAATTTACTTTCAGAAATCAATCCATAAGCGAACAATAATAAACCATTAAAAATCCAAACTTTAATCAAACATTCATCTTGTCTAGGTAGTTATAACAGTTTAGCCAAGCATCTTAAATTGTGAAATCAAATCAAAGTAATTGAATAAAGAATTCATCATAACAAGTATCAAACAAGTAATCGACAAACAAGGGATTGGAAAACCCGATTGATCTTCGATTCTTCACTCTCAACTCGTACCGATGATTCCCGTGCTTCAAGATCTCCGATTGCTCCAAAAGAATGCTCCAAACTTGCTCTCAAAGTCTCCCAATTCGTAACTAGCGTTTTGATTAAGTTTCTTGGCTTTTTATACCAAACCCTAATCAGCAACAGCTCTCACGTAATTCGCCTACCAGTCGCGTAGCGCGACTGGTCTTCTTCTTGTGCTCGCGCTACGCCAGTGCTTTAAAAGTCAACAAGTCAACATCTAACCCAGTCGCGTAGCGCGACTGAGTATGCTTTCACCTTAGCGCTACGCGACTGCCCCTTTTTTCACAGAATGTTTTCTCCTAAACTCAGCTCCAATCTTCCAAAATCTTCAAAATAATTCTAACACTTTTATGAATGATACCGGGACTTGACATTTGACACTTTAGCTCGGTTTTGCTCCAATTTCAGCATTTTTATGTATCAAGACCTGGAAAACGCAATGTAGATCAATAGCACGTAATTCTAAACTAAACAAAGCTAAAAATAACGATAAAACGTACAAACTATACACGATATAAGTATGTATTTTGCAATACATCAAACATCCCCACACTTACACTTTTTTCGTCCCCGAAAAAGAATTGTGCAACGGAATCAGAGACAAATCATTACTTGGATCAAAAATTATTTATATCTTGTTAAAACCAAAGCTTGCGTTAGCTGCGATTGCGAATATACTGATCCTCTTAAACCCGAATCTAATCCTAAGCCCTTATCATGTGAATTTAATTTAAGTGCGGTCAATCCACCTAGGGTGTCACACTAGAATTTACGGTCCACCTACTCCCACCTCAAGCTTATAGGACTAAAGGAACGATCACTGGACCAATTCCTAACCGTTTTATATCAAAACCAAGAGAGTAAACAATCAACTTTTTTTTTTTATTTTTTTTTTCGAATTCGTGAGACTAGACGATGCTTTCCCTTAACCCAGCGGTATTCCGACTGTAGAGTCGCTATCCCCAATCAAAGATTACATAGGTCTCGGTACTTTTATTCGGCAAATCGATTTCACACATCCCAGAGGCAAACCGGCTGTAGAGTCGCTATCCCCAACTCGGAATACGTAGGCCTGTGTTACTTTCATTTAGTTTTCTAGCTCACTTTTATTCTATTTTTTTTTTCCGCATGATCACAAACTCTAACAGTTTTAACTTATAACGGTGCCCCTTATACTATTATCGGCAGTTTTGATTTCCCATATTTCCCAGGCGAAAACCCACTAGCGGACCGACAATTAAGGTATATTAGATCAAAGGGACATAAAACCAAACCCGGGCCTATCCACATATCCCTAACTAGACGCAAGCTCGATTTATTATATTCTCATATTATTATTATTCGATCCAAACAACAAATCATCGTTTCTATCATTTTCCGCTTTAATTGCAAACTTCTTTTTTATTCGAAAGACATTTTCTGATTTTTTAATTTTTTTTCAATTTTTTAATTTTTTTGTATTTTTCAATAAAAAACTCGATTATTTACATGTATCCCATCCCCACACTTGAAAATTGCATTGTCCCTAATGCAAGAATGGAAATACGACTCGATAAACTGAAAATACTAAAAAAAAACTAAACTACTAAACTAAAAACGAACTAACGACGAAAATAAAATAAAAAAAATAAATACAACAACAACAAAAAGGGGAACGACTTAGCTGATATGTGAGACTGTCAAAGTGCCAGTCGTTTCCACATAAGCCCTCCAATTCGAAACGCGCTCAGCAAACAATATCAAACCTCGGACACGCGAACGAAAGCAGCTAACATAATCACCTATCAAACAATGAACAAACTACCAACATACCATCATATATATCAAAATATAGCATCAGTGTATCAGTTTATCATCACATTCAACCATCCCATCCATCCCGAACCAACCTGTTTTAAGTATCAGAATATCAAATACAGACCAACAAGCGAGGATAAAAACAGCATAAAAGAAAAATAATCAACAAAAAGATATAATCGTTAGCTGCTCATCCTCCTGCAATCCCCACACTAGCCCTGACTACTCTCAGTCTCGTGACTGCTAGCCTCGTACACCCGGAAAGTAGACTCTGAATCATCCCGCGCACCCTGTCCCTGCGAACCCCTGTGTAATGCCTCAATCATCCGCTCCAATCTGTCAAATCTCTGCTCCACATAGCCAGAGAATGACTCCAAAGTGAGGGGCTCGGGCAACGGGACTCTCCTGGCGGCCTGATGTACCGGCTGTACCGGTGTCTGTGGCGGCTGCTGTGCACCTGACGATCCAACCTCATGCTGCGGCTCAACAATCTCAACCGGCCCTCTCTGCGGTGGCTGAACAGGTGGACCCTCTCTAATCGGCTCCCAACCATACGGTGCCTCCCACGATGCGATGCCTGCCTTCTGCAGGTCTTCTAACCCAAATATCGCAGTCGTAGGGCCGGATTCCGAACCGTTGAAATAAGATTTGTCTTATCAAATGGCCGATCCGAAATCGTCTCCCAAAACGCCTTCAACTCAGGTCTACCAACACTAAACCTCCTATTTTCCGAATACGCACCCCTCAAACAGGTCGAGAACTCGGGTCTCCTAACCTCATCCTCAGTATATAACCCCGAAATCACAGCAAACCTAGGTACGTTCATCTCGTACACCTTCCTACCAAAACTGAATGATAACGCATTTCCCTGCTCGAACTTACCCTCCTTATGCATCCACGTGCTGTGGAATTCTAACACAAGCTCTACATACTGAGGGTCAATACAATGCATCGCCTCTATCAACCTTTCTCCTAACAACTCCCTAACCTCCTGCTCTGCACCTATCTCAGTCAACCACTCCCAATTTATCACCCTATGCTGAAGCAGTGCCGTACTCTTAAATTTTTTAAACTTATCCCACTCATATGTATCTTCTTCAAACTCAAGGATCGGATGGTTCGCTGCCCTATTCATCAACTCATTCGGTATGAAGTTTGATGTCGAGTATTCAATCTCCCTTAGTTTGGGATCATTCTCTGCGATCTGAATAATGGGCGTTTCGGTAATCACCGGATCCTGTTCCGGTGCAGTCTGCCCCGCAGCCCTTTTTCGTGCCCGACCTGATCGTGAACTACTAGCCATATCTGCAAAACAATTCATATTCAAGACAAAACAGGCAGATCATCAGTAATAACAAACTATTTTTAGATTTTTCAATTTAAAATTTTTTTTTTTTTAAACCTACAATAATAATATAATAATGTACAGTCGAACGACGGCCGTATAGCATTTCGTTCGCGGCCGTTATTCGATACAAGTGACTTTTTACGCATATCGGCTCGAAAACGGACCGAACTCCGCCCAAATGGAGATTGAGTACGAGCGAGGCGATCCGGTGATCAAGCGATGTACTTTGCGCAAAACGACACTGGACAAGACTCGATCTATGACTCGAAAGACTCAAAACGACACTAAACGACCCTAAACACGACACACTGACGCAAAAGATGCAAAAATTACATTTATACCCCCTCCCGGCACCTTGCTCGCCCTCGAGCAATCCCAAGTGCCGAGAAATAGACATCAAAATCAACGTGTGGAAGCAATGGACGCGGCGCGCGTGATTGTGATGAAAAAGTAGAGTTTGATGTCAAAAATCGCGTGATCGCGTCCCCACACTTGTTTTGAACGACTCCCATAATCTTTTTGTTTTTCATTGTGACCTATTTTGTAAGAATCATTCCGCGAAAAATTTATTTTACGCGCAAAATCTCCCCCTACCATTTGTTTGAAAACTCAACGTCCGAGCAAAAACCACCCCTCCCTATTTGTTATACCACCCCTTCTCACACCTCTCAATTCAAATCAAACTATAAACTAATTACCCAACCCGAGCCACCCGCACCCCGACTATAGCAACATCCAACATAACTCTGCGTGACTCGAGCTAGCAGCACCAATGAACACATATGTTGCCAAACAGGCATGACTTAACAAACAGACTCGACCAACATATTTCAGACGCGACATACGACATACTGCAGACACTTAACTAAACAGACCTAAACCTGAACATATCACGAAACAATGAACCGACCTCGACTAACACAACTACAGACGAACGCACTCTAAATCAAGGACTCGAAACTTGACTCGACATACTAAACAATAGATTAGACAGAACAACTAGACAATGGACTCGAAGACCTGCAGACTCGACAATACTTCATTGACTGAACGACACTAAATTGACTGGACGAAAACATGACTCGAAAACAATGACTACTGACTCAATAACCTACATTTATGACTCGACACATAAAAGTTGCAAAACACATACCTGAGTCGACTTGCAAATCGAAAACAACGGGGCGATGTTCGGTGGTAGTCCGAGGATGAAGTGGTGATAGCAGGTGGTCTACGCGACCAATGGAGGTGGCAGTGGTGGTGGATAGTGGCTGAGAAGTGGTGATAATCGGTGTATGGCGGAGGTGAGAGTGTCCGGTCGGTTGGGATGATGATGGTGAATAGGTAGTGAATCGTGGTTAATGGTAGGTGGCAACCGGCGGAGGTGTGGTGGTAAACGGTGGTGGAAGGCGGAACTAGGTGGTCAATCGCCGGAAGTGGAGAGTTAGGGTTTTAAGTGATTTGGGGATAAATGGGGATGGGAAGGTTTTGTTTCTGATTTTAAAACATGTCAGATGGAAAAGGTTCAAAGGTCAAAGGTTCAGAGGGTCAAAAGTGTTTTGTGAACCCCATGGGTCTCGCGTAGCGCGAGTGATATGGTGTTAGGGGTCGCGCTACGCTACTAGCTTTTTTTTCACAGAATGTTACGTGAAAAATCCAATTTTTGCCTTAGAAAAATTTTTGATGTTTACCAAACCATTCCCAAATCATCCCAAAAAAAAAAAATTTCTAAGTATCGGACTTACCTGAAACCGCATTTTCTTCGCATTCTCAGCTCCTCAAGGTATGTTTCCTGCAAATTTCTCAAAAACACACAAAAACACAGACACGAAAAACTACGAAAACACAAGAAATAACGCAATTTACAAACGATACAAACTCTACAACCGAAACCTTACGCACTTACTGTTCGGTAAAGGTGGGTGGGTCCTCTAGAGGAATTTCTTCCTCTTCAGCAGTATCAATCGGACCTCCCAAGTAATGTTTCAAGCGATGGCCGTTCACCTTCCAAACTCCTTTATCAACCTCATCATAAAGCTCAACCGTGCCGTACGGGAACACTTCTTTCACCACATACGGCCCACTCCATCTTGATTTCAACTTTCCGGCTATCAATTTCAACCTCGAATTGAACAAAAGCACTCTATCTCCTACCTTGAATTCTTTCAATCTTCGCAATCTCCTATCATGCAATGCCTTCGTTTTCTCCTTGATATTCCAAGATCTTTCGTATGCGGCATCTCGTAAAGCTTCCAATTCATGTATTTGAAAGAATCTCCTTCTTGCAGCTTCCTTAAGATCAATGTGCACGGTTTTCAAGGCCCACAACGCTCTATGCTCTAATTCTACCGGAAGATGGCAAGCTTTGCCATACACAATCATGAAGGGCGTTGTTCCTAACGGTGTTTTGTAGGCGGTGCGGAAAGCCCACAAAGCATCATCGAGCTTTTCCGACCAATCCTTTCTACTTTTTCCTACCGTTTTCTCTAAGATTCTCTTCACTCCCCGGTTAGCATTCTCAACTTGACCACTAGTTTGAGGGTGATACGCGGTCGAAAGACGGTGAGTGACACCGTAGCGTGCAAGTGCCTTTTCCATGGCAGAATTGCAAAAGTGTGTACCACGGTCACTTATTATGGCTCTAGGAACTCCGAAACGCGTAAATAGCTTTTTAAGAAATCTCACCACCACTCGGGCATCATTGGTAGGTAAAGCTTGAGCTTCCACCCACTTCGAAACATAATCAATGGCCACGAGGATGTACCTATTCCCACTCGATGAGGGGAAAGGCCCCATGAAATCAATGCCCCATACGTCGAATACTTCAAGAACTTGGATGGGATTTTGAGGCATTTCATCCTTGGATGAGATGTTGCCGGTACGTTGGCAACGGTCGCAAGTCCTAACAAACTCTACGGCATCTTTCACTATTGATGGCCAATAAAAACCACTATCAAAGACCTTTTGTGCCGTCACATTCGCTCCGTGATGGCCTCCCGTTAACCCTTCATGCACATGACTAAGAATATTTAGACCATCCTCTCTCGAAACACACCTACGAAGCACTCTATCTCCTCCTATCCTAAACAAAAACGGGTCGTCCCAAATATACTTCCTAGCCTCCCTAAGAAGTTTCTTCTTTTGTTGAAACGACAAACCCCTCACAATATCTCCGGTCGCTAAGTAATTCGCCAAATCCGAAAACCATGGTAATCCTTCTTCCTCGGCGCTAACAAAATCTATGGTCTCATGAGGAAAAGTATCTCCTATAGAATCCTCACGCACCTCCTCTCTCATTGGATCCTCTAAACGTGACAAATGATCGGCGGCCACGTTTTCCGCTCCCTTTTTATCTTTGATTTCGATGTCAAACTCGGAGAGCAAAAGAATCCATCTAATAAGACATGGCTTTGCGTCTTTCTTTTGGAACAGAAAGCACAAAGCGGCATGATCGGTGAATACGGTGGTTTTTGAAAGCACGAGATAAGAACGAAACTTGTCAAACGCAAACACTACGGCTAAGAGTTCCTTTTCAGTGGTGGTATAATTCTCTTGAGCATCATTGAGAGTTTTGCTCGCGTAGTAGATTGGATGAAAGTGTTTATCGATTCTTTGACCTAAGACCGCTCCTACGGCATAATCGCTCGCATCACACATGAGCTCGAAAGGCAAGCTCCAGTTAGGCGAAACAAGTATCGGGGCACTCACGAGTTTTTCTTTCAAGAAATCAAACGCCTTGATGCACTCTTCGTCAAAGACGAAAGGCACATCTTTCTCCAAAAGTCGGGTCATGGGGCGTGTGATTTTTGAGAAATCTTTGATGAAACGCCTATAAAAACCCGCATGACCTAGAAAACTTCTCACGGACTTGACACTAGTAGGTGGTGGCAATCTACTTATGGTATCTATCTTGGCCCTATCCACCTCTATCCCCTCTCTCGACACCTTATGTCCTAACACTATCCCCTCCGTCACCATGAAGTGACATTTCTCCCAATTCAACATTAGATTTGTTTCTATGCACCTCTTAAGCATCCTATCGAGATTGGAGAGACATTGATTGAAATTGTACCATAAACCGAGAAGTCATCCATGAAGACCTCCATAGAGGTCTCTAGCATGTCTTGGAATATAGCAACCATGCATCTTTGGAAAGTAGCCGGAGCGTTGCATAACCCGAAAGGCATGCGGCGATACGCATAAGTGCCGTAAGGGCATGTGAACGTCGTTTTATCTTGATCCTCGGGAGCGATTGGGATCTGAAAATAACCCGAAAATCCATCGAGAAAACAATAGTATTGTTGTCCCGCTAAACGCTCCAACATTTGGTCAATGAAAGGTAGGGGAAAATGGTCTTTCCGGGTGGCGTCGTTCAACTTTCGGTAGTCTATGCATACGCGCCAACCGGTAACGGTACGGGAAGGGATTAACTCATTCTTTTCATTCATAATCACCGTCATCCCACCCTTCTTTGGGACGACTTGGGTCGGGCTCACCCATGGCGAATCGGAAATAGGGTAGATCACCCCGGCATCTAACAACTTAAGCACTTCTTTCTTAACAACCTCTTGCATGTTCGGATTCAATCGCCTTTGAGGTTGCACCACCGGCTTATATTCCTCTTCCATAAGTATCCGGTGGGTACAATAGGCGGGGCTTATGCCCTTGATATCCGAAAGTCGCCATGCAATTGCTTCCCTATTTTCTTTCAACACTTCTAACAACTTATCCTTCTCTCCCCCCTCTAACTCGGACGAAATAATTACCGGAAAATCGGACCCCTCACCCAAGAAAGCGTACTCTAAATGGGACGGGAGGACCTTAAGTTCTAGTGGGGCGGGGCTCTCTACGGGTGTACTTTCACTCTCATCTCTCACTTCACTCAATTCTAACACTTCGGGAATCCACTCGTTCTCTTCTACCTTCTCACTCTCATTCACAACCTCTTCTACCTTCTCAACTACCTCGTCTATCCTACTCTCAACTAAATCGACCCCACTAATGTAGTCAAAGCAATGGTCAACACACGATAAGAATGATTCTATGAAATAGACCGAATGACAAGGACTACTAAAATCATCGGACCCACTAGGGTGTGCCATGGAACGGGCAATCTCGAAAGTCACTTTTTCCTCACCGACTTGAAGTGTAATTTTCCCGTCGAAGACATCAATGATGGCCTTGGCGGTACACAAGAATGGGCGACCTAGAATGATGGGAACCTTTTCGTCGGCTTCCATATCAAGAACTACAAAGTCTACGGGAAAGACGAATTTATCCACTTTAACTAAGAGGTTTTCGATGATACCACGTGGATACTTCACTGACCTATCGGCAAGAGACAATGACATGCGTGTAGGCGACAACTCTCCTAGACCTAGCCTCTCGTACAAGGAATATGGCATTAAGTTAATACTTGCTCCTAAATCGGCTAGGGCCCTACACTCGGTATCACACCCAAACAAGCACGGGATGGTGAAAAGACCCGGATCCGTCAACTTTTCCGGAACCTTGTTCAACACTACAGCTGAACATCCTCCACTAAGGGGAATGTTTGACACCTCTCCTAACCTATCCTTGCGTTTTAGAAGGTCCTTTAAAAATTTGGCATATTTCGGCATGGTTTGAAGGGCTTCTATGAAAGGAAGGTTTATCCTAAGCTGCTTGAAGATCTCTAAAAACTTCCCGTAATCTTTAGAATAGGTTTGGTTCATAAGACGAGATGGGAAAGGAGCACGGGAAAGATCAACAGTGGGTGGTGGAATGACTTGCGTGGGTTTCTTACCTAAACTCTTCTCACTTGGAAGCCCTCCGGTTTGTGCGGTACTTGCTGGGGTTAACCTAGATTGCACTTTACCGGGTGCTTCCATTTGGATCTCTTCATCCACAATATCTCCATCTTCATCAACTACCTTCTCCTCAACAACTCTCGGGTTCTCTAAGGTCTTGCCACTACGGGTGGTAATGGCTTTGGCTTGGGCATTAGGATTAGGTTTTGTATTACCCGTGAACTGACCGGGCAACCTCTCTTCTAGCTTCCTAGATATATCCCCTACAACTCTTGAAAGGTCTTGGAATGAGGCTTGATGATTTTTAAGCAAAAGGTCATGTTCACTTAAGGTCTTTTGGGTAGTTTGGTCTCTAACAATTAGTTGACTCATCATGGACTCCATTCGTTCTAGACTACCTCCTAGGTCATAACTTGAACCTTGACCTGTTTGACCCTGGTTATTTGACCCCCCATCTTTGACCTGCCCATTGAACCCTTTGTTGAACTGCCCACTTGAACCCCCACCAAATAGTGAATTTTGGCCCCTATTAGGGTTTTGAGCCATTTGAAAGCCAGGGGGTCCATTTGGACGAAAAGTATTATTATTATTGAAGTTATTATTATTATTTCTCCAACCCGACCCAAAGGGATTAGTGGGACCTGAACCGCTAAATTGGCCTCTACCGAACCCTCCTCCTAGGTAATCACACTGTTCCTCACCAACTAGCAAAGGACACGCATTCGTATCGTGTCCACCTCGGCAAAACTCACATTTATCTATCTTAGCTTGAATTTCGTTGAGTTGCTTACTCATGTTTTGCAAGAAAGAGGCTAGACCAGGATCCACGGTGACGTGGTTCACCCCTTGGGCGGGTGTGCTGGTAGTGGTATTAGAATTACCACCTTGATACCTCTGATCGGAACGTGACTGAGATTGAGACTGAGCAAATGCCTCGAACCTCTCTAAGCACTCAGGAACTGTAAGAATACCCATCATATGCCCCCCTGCGTTTGTATCAAACCTATCCCTAGTTTCTTGGGTGAGTCCATTGTAGAACTTCTCACATAAGGCCCAATCGGAAAGACCGTGTTGGGAGCAACGAGCACAAAGGTTTTGGAACCTTTCCCAAGCAAGGTAGTAAGGCTCGTCGGGCCCCATGCGGAAAGAGTGGATCTCGTCTCTGAGCCGTGAAGCTTTTGCGGGCGGGAAGTACTTGTTCAGAAAGGCTTGACGAAGCCCCGCCCATGTGGTAAAAGTACCGGCTGGTTGAGAATCCAACCAAGTAGCTGCACGACCGGCTAATGAGAACGGGAACAGTTGTAGGTAGGTAGCATCGTTTGGTGCACCTTGAAGGCTAAAGGTCGCTAGCATCCTAGAGAAACGGTTAATGTGGGCCGGGGCATCCTCATCGTCTCGGCCATGAAATTGGATACTATTGGTTATGGCCTGCATGGCATAAGATGGAATCTGCCATGAGTGGTCGTTGACTATTGGTGGAACGGTGATGGGTGAAGCAAGTCCGGTGAAATTCTGGGTGGCCTGCTGATGGACGGTTTGCCTAGCGTTGGCCATGTGTTCGAAATTCTCTGGTTCACTAGAGGAACTAAAGGTGGGACTATCGGGTGGGGTGTTCTTGGGTGTTTTGTTTGGTGAAGGTGGTGGAACGGGAATTGGGAATTCTATGAGGAGTGGGAAAGATGATGATGATGTACTAGCTTCAGACGACGATTGCTTAACTGGTGGTGGTGGTGGTCCGTGCGAGCGTAGATGTGGCATCCACTACTAGCAAAAACCTGCACACAAGAAAAGCAAACTAAATTACTACGACTCAAGATGAAAAGAAAAAGACACAAAAACAAAGTAAACACGTAGCACGTATTTGTCAAGAAAATCTATCAAAGTAAATGAACGCAATTACCAAGAGTCCCCGGCAACGGCGCCAAAAACTTGATGTGTGCAAAACGAACTATAAAATATCAACTAAATTAGACTCTCTAAACTAGACACGAAAGCTTTAAATTTATAACTAAGACCTCTAAACCCAAACCACACAATCGGCAAGTGTACCGATCAATGTAGTATAACCTAGCAAGTCCGAGTATCGAACCCAAAGACTCTATGTATTACGTAAACTAGACTCTGACAAGACAATGACGGATGCAACTAACTTGTTTATTTGTTTTAAGGGGGGGGGGGTTACTGAAAACGAAGGAAATCTATGTTAACTACTAAAACTAATAAAATTAGAACTAAGACACGAACGAAGAACGAAGTTTGTATTCAGATGAGATTAAAGACTACCTAGACTCAAATCCAGTTTGACTAGGAATGGACTTCTAATGGTATTAAAGTTGTATGGAGCCGGGATCGTAAGATACTAAACCTTAAGGTATTTCTATGCTAAGACTTCCCAACCCTTCTCAGGAAGAAACCTAGGAAACCCTACAAGGCTGTTATGATTACCGACTGTTAGACTTCCTCTCAGTCCTCTAACGATTCTAAAAGTGCCCTAATATGACTATCTACCTCTCAGCGCGATAATCTAAGGCAATTCTAGGTTCTAACTTGGTTTACTAGACACAAATGCAATTAGGGAAATAAGATCGACTTCTCTCAAAACCTATCTTAAATATATACTGCACTGCGACCTAATAACTAACTCGAGCCTCTCAGCGACAAGTTAAGCAGAACACTTGATTTTATTAAATTACTAAGTATTACTTCTAAGGTTACTTACGCGTTTTCACCCTAAAGGATTAATGATCTATAACGTGATATAGACACTCACCTAAATCAAGAACCCTAATATAACCCTATTACGTGATAAAGACCGTCACCAAGGATCATATGAAGTAACAAGCAGTTATAAAACAATTGTCAAGTATGCATAAGCACCAAATCAGAAAATCTAGAACAATTTACTTTCAGAAATCAATCCATAAGCGAACAATAATAAACCATTAAAAATCCAAACTTTAATCAAACATTCATCTTGTCTAGGTAGTTATAACAGTTTAGCCAAGCATCTTAAATTGTGAAATCAAATCAAAGTAATTGAATAAAGAATTTATCATAACAAGTATCAAACAAGTAATCGACAAACAAGGGATTGGAAAACCCGATTGATCTTCGATTCTTCACTCTCAACTCGTACCGATGATTCCCGTGCTTCAAGATCTCCGATTGCTCCAAAAGAATGCTCCAAACTTGCTCTCAAAGTCTCCCAATTCGTAACTAGCGTTTTGATTAAGTTTCTTGGCTTTTTATACCAAACCCTAATCAGCAACAGCTCTCACGTAATTCGCCTACCAGTCGCGTAGCGCGACTGGTCTTCTTCTTGTGCTCGCGCTACGCCAGTGCTTTAAAAGTCAACAAGTCAACATCTAACCCAATCGCGTAGCGCGACTGAGTATGCTTTCACCTTAGCGCTACGCGACTGCCCCTTTTTTTCACAGAATGTTTTCTCCTAAACTCAGCTCCAATCTTCCAAAATCTTCAAAATAATTCTAACACTTTTATGAATGATACCGGGACTTGACATTTGACACTTTAGCTCGGTTTTGCTCCAATTTCAGCATTTTTATGTATCAAGACCTGGAAAACGCAATGTAGATCAATAGCACGTAATTCTAAACTAAACTAAGCTAAAAATAACGATAAAACGTACAAACTATACACGATATAAGTATGTATTTTGCAATACATCAGTAAATAACAAATAAAACTCTGTAAGATATTGGCGAGTAATGATGCATACTATACTAGATATAAAATGAAATCGAGAAATCGATTGTTTTGACTATACCTGTATTGTAAAATTTTCTGATTGTTTGTATATAATTGTTATTTAGCAGATACTAATAAAATTTATATATATATTATCAGATGGCAAACATTGAAAATGAACCAGTAAATGAGGTTAATCAGTCTGAACAACATTCAAGAGATCAATATATGACTCGGCAAGATATCGAAAACATTGTTGCTCAAGGGATAGCCAATGCTATTCCAGCATTCGTTGCTGCTATAAAGAATCCAATCGAACCGCAACAAATTGTCCCTAGTAAACAGATTACTGAAGATAACTTCAGTAATAGTGTAAGTGGAGGCAATAATCATGTTAATCATAATAGGGAACCACATCAAGCTCCATTACCCAAGAAAATGAAAACTGCAACGCCTGGTTGCACTTTCAAAGAATTCCTTGCTTGTAAACCCACTGAATTTGCAGGAAATGAAGGAGCAACTGCATCATTGCGTTGGTTAGAGAAAACCGAAGCAGTCATTGCAATAAGTAAATGTGGTAAAGATGATCAGGTCATGTATGCATCAAATCTCTTCAAAGAAGGAGCACTCGAATGGTGGAACACTGTGTTACAATCAAAAGGAAGAGTAATAGCTTATGCTATGACTTGGGAAGAATTTAAGGGTTTGGTGGAAAGAAAATTCTGTCCCGAGTATGAAAAGGAACAGATGACGAATAAGTTTCTAAATCATCGGATGATGGGAGTAGATTGTCGCGGTTATACCTCGACATTCTTTGAATATGCTAGAGTGGTACCAACACTGGCTTCGCCAGAACCGGTACTCATTTCTCGCTATATTTGGGGGCTAATTAGCGAAATCCGCAATATTGTTAAAGCTGCGAGACCTCGCACTATTGATGATGCGGTAGAATTAGCTAATACTTTAACCGATGAACTGGTGCGCACAAGAGATGAAGATAGGAAAAAGGAACTAGCTCAGAAAATTACCCAAGGATTTCGTGTGGGTAATAATAACAGCTTCAATAGAAAAGGAGCAGGGCAATCTCCAGCTCCGTCATTCTGCAGGAAATGCAAAAAGAAACATTATGGAAGATGCGATATCACTTGCAATTTTTGCAAAACTGTAGGACATCGCGAAGAAAACTGCAAAAAGAAAACCGTAATATGTTTTAACTGTGGAGAAGCGGGGCATTATAAAACAGAATGTCCTAAATTGATCAAACTAGTAGATAACAAACCCAAGGCGACCGAAGGAACCACAAAGAAGAATGCCAGGGCATTTCAGCTGACCACTCAAGAAGCAGAACTCATTCCGGATGTGATAGCAGGTACGTTCTTAGTTCACAACGTGTACGCAAAAGTATTATTTGACTCTGGTGCAAACCAAAGTTTTATAAATACTTCATTCTGCCAAGCTCTTAGTTTACCTTTAACCAATATTAGGCAGATTTTTACAGTTGAAACAGCAGACGGAAATTCAGTTAAAATAGATAAAGTTTTGCAAGAAGGAAACATAGAACTTTTAGGACATAAATTCTCTGCAAAACTATTGCCGATGAATTTGGCTGAATTTGATGTTGTATTAGGAATGGATTGGTTAGTAGCCAACCATGCTAGAATCCTTTGTGATCAGAATTCCATAGAAATTCAATCACCCACCGGAGAAGTGATTAGGATTACAGGAGATAAACCACGTAAGCCCATGAAGTTCATATCAGTAATGAAAGTTGCTAATTATGAACGAAAACAAGGAATAGTGTATATGATTTCGGTAATCATTAGCACTAAGGGTAAAGATCTTAAGGAAATACCAGTAGTCTCAGAATATCCTGATGTATTTCCAGAAGATTTACCGGGATTACCTCCAGATAGGGAAGTAGAATTTAGGATTCATCTAATTCCAGGAACTACACCGATAGCCAAGGCACCTTATCGGTTAGCACCCACAGAAATGTTAGAACTGAAACATCAATTAGATGAATTATTAAGTAAAGGATTCATACAACCTAGCTCATCCCCTTGGGGAGCGCCAGTGTTGTTTGTGAAGAAAAAGGATGGTTCAATGAGAATGTGTATCGATTATAGAGAATTGAATAAGGTTACAATTAAGAATCGATACCCATTACCTAGGATTGATGATCTTTTTGATCAACTTCAGGGGGCTAGATATTTTTCTAAGATAGATTTACGCTCCGGATATCATCAATTGAAGGTACAAGAAGAAGACATACCTAAGACTGCTTTCAGAACTAGGTATGGTCATTACGAGTTTACAGTCATGCCCTTCGGATTAACAAATGCACCTGCAGCATTTATGGACATGATGAATAGGATCTGTAAACCGTATTTGGATAAATTTGTAATTGTCTTCATAGACGATATACTTATTTATTCCAAAATTCAGAAAGAGCATTGTGAACATTTTCATGCACTCTTAACTTTGTTAAGAAAAGAAAAGTTGTACGCCAAATTCTCGAAATGCGAATTTTGGCTAAAGGAAGTGCAATTTTTAGGACCTATGGTGAATCACGAAGGTATTCATGTAGATCCTGCTAAGATAGAAGCAATTACCAAATGGAAGGTTCCACAAACAGCAATGGAAATAAGAAGTTTTATAGGTTTAGCTGGGTATTATAGACGGTTTATTAAGGATTTTTCCAAGATAGTTGTACCATTAACTAAGCTAACCTGTAAAGCCACTAAGTTTGAATGGGGACCCAAACAAGAAGAAGCTTTTAGAATTTTGAAACAGAAATTAACCCATGCTCCAATCTTAGCCTTACCAGAAGGAACTGAAGATTTTGAAGTATATTGTGATGCTTCAAAATTAGGATTTGGATGTGTGCTTATGCAACGCAAAAAGGTAATTGCGTACGCATCAAGGCAATTGAAAAAGCACGAAGAAAACTATACGACTCATGATTTAGAATTAGGAGCCGTAATTTTTGCCCTTAAAATTTGGAGACATTATCTGTACGGAAGTAAGTTTACTATCTATACAGATCATAAGAGTTTAAAATATATATTTGGGCAAAAAGAGTTAAACATGAGGCAAAGAAGATGGATGGAAATCCTAAGTGACTACGACTGTGATATTTAGTATCATGAGGGAAAGGCGAATGTAGTTGCAGATGCCTTAATTCGTAAGTATTATGAGAAACAACGACGAGTTCGTGCTCTCAGATTAAATCTACAAATAGATTTAATGGAACAATTGAAGAATGTTCAAACTACAGCAATCAAGGATGATGCTGAAGGAATGAAAGGACGAATGAAGGAATTAGAACAAGGAGCAGATGGAATTTGGAGATTCCACAAAAATAGAATTTGGGTACCTAAGCAGGGAGACTTAAGACCTAAGATTTTAGAAGAAGCTCATAAATCTAGGTACACTATGCATCCAGGAAACAATAAAATGTACCAAGATTTAAGAAAGAACTTTTGGTGGATAGGAATGAAAAAGGACATAGCCAGCTATGTTTCTAAATGTCTTACTTGTTCACAAGTTAAGGCAGAACATCAGAAACCTTCAGGATTACTACAACAATTAGAAATGCCAGTATGGAAATGGGAACTTATAACAATGGATTTTGTTACTAAGTTACCCAAAACCAGAAAAGGTAATGATGCGATTTGGGTAATTGTGGATCGATTAACCAAATCAGCTCACTTTTTACCAATGAAAGAAACCTTTAGCATGGAAAGACTGGCTAAATTGTATGTAGATGAAGTTGTATCCTTACATGGAGTTCCACTCTCCATTATTTCGGATAGGGATAGTCGTTTTACTTCCCATTTCTGGAAAAGTTTCCAGCAAGCTATGGGAACTCGACTAAACCTAAGCACTGCATATCATCCCCAAACAGACGGACAAAGTGAAAGGACAATCCAAACTCTAGAAGACATGCTCCGAGCATGTGTAATAGATTTTGGTGGAAGTTGGGATGATCATTTACCATTAATTGAATTCTCCTATAACAATAGTTATCACTCAAGCATTGATACTGCTCCATTTGAAGCATTATATGGAAGAAAGTGCAGAACTCCAGTTTGTTGGGCAGAAATAGGAGAAAGTCAATTATCAGGTCCTGAAATAGTGCAAGAAACGACTGATAAGATCACTCAAATCAAAGAAAGACTGAAGATGGCTAGAGATTGCCAGAAAAGTTATGCAGACAATAGAAGCAAGCCATTAGAATTCCAAGTTGGAGACAGAGTACTGTTGAAAGTTTCTCCTTGGAAAGGAGTTGTTAGATTCGGTAAGAAAGGAAAGCTAAGTCCAAGATACGTAGGACCATTTCCAGTGATCCAACGTATAGGACCAGTAGCTTATCGTTTACAACTACCAGAAGAATTAGCTGGAGTACATGATGTATTTCATGTATCCAATCTCAAGAAATGTTTAGCAGATGAATCTCTGGTAGTACCTCTTCAAGACATAGAGGTAAACGAAAAGTTAAAATTTGTGGAGAAACCTCTTCAGATAGAAGACAGAAAAGTGAAGTTTCTCAAGCACAAACGACTAGTGTTAGTTAAAGTAAAGTGGGATTCAAGGAGAGGACCTGAATACACTTGGGAACTGGAATCAGAAATGAAGAGAAAGTATCCTCAATTATTCCAATAAATCTCGAGGATGAGATTTTTATTAAGGTGGGGAGAATGTAACAACTCTCATCAAAAGTCATAATTATTAAATTAATCAGTCCAATAGGAAACTCTAATTGAGACACCCAAGTGATTCTGAACAAACCCTAAAATTTTCATAATTTTCAAAATCAGGATTAGGGCCCCTAAAACTCAGGGGGGTTAAACCCTATTAACGATTATCCACTTAAAACGTTGGCAGAAAGGAATTTACGAAAACTGTCAACTCAGCAAGGCTAGTCCCAACCGTGGCAACCCTATGCCTAAAAATAGGTCTCACGCGGCCCGCCTCAGGTTCGCTTAATTCTCACGCGGGCCGCCCCAGGGTCAAATTTTACCTATAAATAGAGGACAGTGGGACTTGATTTCTGGAAGAAAAACGACGTAAAAATTCGCACTATACACTGAGATATACACTGAATACTCCAAATTACACCCCCGGGTCTCGAAATTCTGCCACGAAACAGGGTATTAGCACGATCGCTGCTACGATTCATTTTCCGATCGATCAATGTACTCAACAGGTGTTTAAGTGCTTCCCACATTAGGGTGATGCTTTGTCATTAGTCGTTAATTCGACAGATGTTAAGCATAGCACTTTGTCACTCGTTGTGATGGTTGATCTCGTGAGTTATCGTAAATGCTGTATTGATTACTAACCCAGTTTTGTGTGCATTGTTATCTAAATTAGGTTAACCAGGCTAATTCATAGACTAGACTCTGTCCGTATTAAATCAGCAATGTGAGTCATTCTCTTTTTATCAAAGTGCTTTATAAATTCTTAAATATTTTCAAAGTTATAATTACGGGGATTAAGTCTTTGTAATCACCAAGTTACAGCCGGTATGTGGGGTTTTGTATACATTACTTGATAATCGTCACCATTGGGGCAGCCAATTGGGGGATATGACCATAGTCACAGATTCGGTCGAGTGACAAATACCGTGGGTAGTTGGTTTGATAATAGAAACATTGTAATCGCTCTTAATACTGTAAATTATAACAAATGTGTCATTTTAGTAAATAGAATGATTCACTCAGTATTTTCCACTGACAAAACCTTTTTCAAACATGTTTCAGGTGATCTGTTGTAATTCAGGAAAAGTGCTGAGGAGCATTTCAAGCTTAAAATAGTGGCTCTTTATAAAATAAAGAAATATGTTTTGTAATATAAAGATTTCGTAGTAAAATCATAAATTATCGGGGTTTTATCCCGAATTGTGAAATAAAATAAATCGGGAAAATTTTAGCTTTAAACGATCCTGATGATAAACTTCCGCTGTTAAACTCAATTAAATAAATATCACGGGTTTTCTGTCCCGCGACTCCTGAAACGGGTCAAACCGGGTCGGGGGTCGTGACAGAAAAAGCTTCAAAAAACCTCCCAAATACAACAACCTCGGTTTCAACAAACTCAAGAAGATCTTGTGGAATCACCATCAAAGGCAAAGGCCCCGAAAAAAAGAAGGCAAGCAAGATGGCGACTGAGAAGAATGACGAGCAACCAACAAAGACGGGTCGTCAAAAGTGGCCTCAAAGTGATGAGGTTTTGCTTGCCCAAGGTATGATTTCAACTTCTGAGAATCCAATCACTAGCAACAACCAAAATGGGGATGCCTATTGGGGTAAGATCGAAAAATACTACAATGAAAGTGAACTTGTAATTCCACGAGATGCTCACAATCTACGAACTCATTGGCATATGTTTAAATCTAAGGTGAATAGATTTAATGAGTTGTATTTACAAGTCAAGTCTCGTTACAGAAGCGGTTGGTCAGATGACAAGTACATCCAAGAAGCTAGACAATTGTTTATCAATGATCCATCTAACAAGACTTCTGTTGCTTTCACATACGAACATGTATGGAATGTTGTTAAAGAGCATGGTAAGTACAACTCTGCTACGCATGTTCATGGCTTTCAACCCCCTAAAAGAACAAAAACTAACAGCTCGGGAGGGTATACGAGTTCTGCTTCTAATGCCAACTTTGGTCAGGCTTCTGAATTCACAATATCACTTGAAGATGTTAATAATGAAGACTTTGAAGTTCAAGTTCAGCAGGTTACTCCAACACGTCCAACTGGGAGGGACAAGGCCAAAGCCAAGCTAAAAGGCAAAGCAGGAATAGAGTCGTCTGAATACGACATGAGGAAGCTAAAGCTTATTGATGAGATATCCTTGACCAATCGTGCTAAGAGTGAAGCGATCACCAAATTCGAGCATAGAATCGATAAATTCTATGAAATTGAGCAAAAGAAGCTCGAGATGAAACAGAAAAAAATGCTCTTACTTGACACCACTAACATGAATCCAGATCAACGAGCCAAACACGAGGCAATGTGCGCTGAAATCCGCGAAAAATACGGCTACAATCGTATTTAACGACTAGCTTAATTTATGTATTACATTTTTTAGGAAAATGTAATTTCTTTTTATGCAATGTAAGTTTAATTTTTAGGAAAATGTAATTTCTTTTTATGCAATGTAAGTTCAAATTCCCAACGGCTAGTTTAATTTAAAAAAAATCAAATTCCCAACGGCTAGTTTAACGGGTAGTTTAATTAAAAATAATTCAAATTCCAAAGGGTAGTTTAATTAAAAATAATTCAAATTCCCAACGGCTAGTTTAATTGAAAAAATAATAATTCCCAACGGCTAGTTTTTTCACATCACTATATATACCTATCTAGACCAACCATTTTCATACGCACTTTCCCTTTCCCTAAAACACTTCTCTCTACAATTCAAAATGAGTTCAGATGATGAACAAGTCCCATAAAACATCCTGATGATGTTGACTCAACACTTTCAACATCTCATTTCTGACGATGTTGAAGAATTAGCAATGCAGCTGTTTGAGCTTGATGCTCAAGATGAGGCTGATTCACAAGAGGGAAGTTCTTCTAGACAGAAGGGCAAACGAAAATACATAAACAGAGGCCGAAAGGATGGAGATGCCCGTTTGTGGAACGATTACTTTGCTCCAGAGCCGGTATACAATGAAAGCTTCTTTAGACGAAGGTTCTGGATGAGCATACGTGTTTTTAATCGCATTGTTGAAGAAATCTCCAAACCAGGTAGTTGTCAACATTTTAAGTATTTCACACAAAGATACGATGCTCTTGGTGTAAAAGGTCTTTCACCAATACAAAAATGTACAAGTGCCATTCGCCAGTTGGCTTATGGTACATCAGCTGACCAATGTGATGAGTACATACGCATTGGTGAAAGCACTTCCATTGAATGTCTACACAAGTTCTGTAGGTATATTGTTGAGGTTTTTGGACCACGATATCTTAGAAGGCCTAACCAAGATAACATTCAACGATTGCTACAACTGCATTCTGAAAAACATGGGTTTGTCGAAATGCTTGGAAGCATAGATTATATGCATTGGGGTTGGAGAAACTGCCCAACGGCTTGGAAAGGACAATACACTCGAGGTGATCATGGTCATCCAACCATTATGCTAGAGGCTGTGGCATCACATGACCTTTGGATTTGGCATGCATTCTTTGGAGTGGCAGGTTCAAACAATGATATCAATGTTCTTAATCAATCACCAGTATTCAATCAAATCTTAGAGGGGAATGCACCACAGTGAAACTTTATTGTGAATGGGAATGAGTACACGCAAGGATACTATCTTGCAGATGACATCTACCCAGAATGGTCAACACTAGTAAAGAGTTTTGTTTATCCTCCAAACAATAATCTTAAAATGCAATACTTTAAGCGACGACAGGAGTCTTGTAGAAAGGATGTCGAAAGAGCATTTGGTGTCCTCCAAGCAAGGTGGGCAATGATACGAGGCCGTGGAAGATCTACAAGCATACCAGTGTTAGGTGATATAATGCATGCATGTATCATTCTGCATAATATGATTGTAGAAGATGAATGTCATACGATAACTGATTGGTCCCGTGAAGAAGATGAGCCTGAGCCATCAAGTTATAATGGAGGTGCACCCACCGAGTTTACACACTATCTGCAAAGGTTTAGATCCTTACGAAGCAAAGATACTCACATCGCACTACACAACGATCTAATGGAACATCTTTGGAATCTTAAGCAAGCTAATCAAGCTAATGAAGAGTAGATTTGTTTTTTATTAAGTTTTGTTTTCATTTTTAAATTAAGTTCTAGTTTAATTTGAGTATTTGTATTTTATTTTTATTTTTTAGGCCAATGTAATTTCTTTTTTATGTAATGCAAGTTTAATTTTTATTTATTTTTATCTTCTTCTTTTTTATTTAAATATATTTTTACATTTATTTATTAAATATTTTTTAGATTACAAAATAAATGTTTTTAAAGAAAAATAGAAAAAGAAATGGTGATGTGGAAGAGAGATGATGCATGTGGGAATGATGTGTTGGAGTTAAATAGAGGAGAGAGAGTGCATGTGGGAAGGATGGGTAAAAAGCTGATGTGGCAGTAATGACTAGGATGCATGTAGTAAATGCAGGCTTATGCATTACGGATAGTCTAAGATATAGCATATGGATGTCACTTTTTTATACGACCAATATACAAGTGTTCTCCTTTTTTATATGGTTTGTGTAAGACAAGACGGTATGGGGGCCGGCTTAGGCCCGACCTGGCCCGACGCCGGACCCCCACACCGCCCCCACTCCTCCGGCTCGTCCTTTTCGAGCCGATGTTGACGGGCCTCAATTTCTCTCTCCTCACACACACACACACAGTTATATATATATATATATATATATATATATATATATATATAGGTCCATCCCCTTCAAGCCCCTCCTACGTGGCGGTGACGTGACGACCCATCCCCTTGGGGATGAGGCTTTCCATACCCACTAGTCTAAGATCCCATATAGGTGCATTCACCCTATTCTAGGATACATAACAACTGATTTAATAAGGTGGTGTTTTGATTTAAAAATAGAAATTGTGTAAGAGCATTCTCATCCAATCCATCAAAACTTGTGATGGTGAGTTTTTATATTGTAAAGGATAAAAAAAGTGGTTGTGAGTGGAGGAGAGAGAAAATGTTACTGTTCATCTGTATATTTGGGGGGACACTGTTCACCCAGTATAATTTTTTAATATATATTGAAAGTGGTTGTGAGTGAAGGAAAGAGAAAAATGTGATGATAATATTATTTAATTGAAAAGGAGAGAGAGAAAGTATTTATTTTTAGTGAAAATATATTGATATAGGAGTTGTTTTTAGTGGAATGGATGTATAATTTGATGTATTGGATGAGAATGCTAAGTTTAACACAATCCCTTGTGGCTTTGTGTGTCTAGATGAGTTCAACGATACGACCATTCAATATTACAATGACAATCGAAGTCTTTGAATAATACAGTTCAAGAGATTGTATGCATTGAAAATCTACTTTGGGATGATTTTCAACCCGTTCGCCTTAAAGTAATTACACGGCTCAAATTGACCCATTAATAAACAAATGGGTCATATATATCACATTTCAAAGTATAAAACGGAGTTAAGATGTTTAAATGATATTAACCATCCTAAATAGTTAGCATATAATTTATAAATATCAACAAAAATAAATTCTTTTTAATTCTAAATAAAATTTAACTTTAGAAATATAAAAAATAATCCCTAGCTATACTTCTTATAATCATACATAGCTGAAAATAGTTTAGGATGTTGGAAAAATGGACCGGTTCGATTAATTAACGCAGCTGGCCGAAATATGACGAGTAAGAGTCACACCGTGGGCAACGGAATAAAATCCACTTAACTGGTTTAATTGGTAATTACACACGATGTGTGAAACGGTTCATAATTATATTTATGATCGTGAGCTGGTTTATATTATGCATACTTCTTATTTATAATACAACTAGGTTATCACCCGGGTGCTACCCGGGTTGGAGAAAACTATTAAGATAAATATTAAGTATACAAATAAAATAAAATACAAAGTCTCATGTTACATAAATTAGTGATACAGTGGATACACAATTTAAAGATAGTCGAGTCTCTTTGAAGATGCATATCCTTCGAGTTACCAAAACCTTTCCATTAGCAAATTGAGTTCCATCTACAAAAAAAAGAACCAAATTATAAGTGTTTAAATATATAATATAAACTTTAGTGTCGATACTATAATAATATAAACTTTGGTGTCGATACTAAGCGTGCCTAAGTACTGTTCCTTTTAAGTCAGTCTTGTACTTTGTCTCATATTTGTCGTCTTTTAAAATGTAAGGCATTTCATCTGTATATTAAGAGACCAAAAGATGTTGTAAACTATTTAAATAATATGTACATAAAAATGCCAAAAAGCCACATGACTCAAGCACAAAATCGACCTTCTCTTAAGCTTTCTTTTAGCCAAACAGAAGATGTATCCCAAGCTCCAGTTGATCGTGTTATCCATATAAGTGTGTGTTATCCATATAAGTGTTTCTTGATAATTTATGATGGTAAAATACGGTTCTGACTTTTTTCGTTATTACATGTATGCAAACTCTTCCGTCGGATGTAACCAAGCCACCAAGATCCTCCTTTATCAGTCATCAACAACAACATTGACCTTAAAGAAAGCAATTAAGAGAATATCTAAAATAAATATAAACAATTATAAATTCTTTACTTAAATCTGTCATGCTCGAGCTTGCTTAAGTTAAACCAGCCAAGATCGAGCTTAGGCAAGCTCGTGTTCGGCTCCAGGGAGAAGTTATCGAAGCAGCCGAGGAACATTAATCGCTTAATGGTTGACGACTTGAGGTATCCTTGATTGGCCAGTAGTTAAGAAATAACTATGGGTGGGTAATCCAGATACCTTTAGTTATATTAATTTTGAGCATTTTAGTTATTAACACACTGTACATATTCAAAAACTTTCCAGCATGTTAAACTTGTCTATTTCAAATATGAAAGATGAATAAATCAAAGGACTTTAGATCATGAACCTAATCATTCATTCAAAACTTGCACCTATGGCTGGCCACACGTTTCATATATATAATGATCTTAACATATTGTTCTCTTTTCACTTGTTTTCTGCACATACACAACCTAACCTAGATGCTACTACCACAAAAAGTAACAACAATACAAAATCCAATTACATTTCATATCCTTCATTGTGCAATTCTTTGCACCTCATTTTGTTCATCAAATGTTTCAATTAAAAGTGGAGGTGCATAATGTGCAGTCCCTTGGTGTTCCTCTGCATCCTGGCAATACGAAAGTATGATCGTATCGGTATCGATCGACATTTCCACTACTGCAAAGAAAAGAGTAGCCACCACATTCCCGAGACCCCAACACGCCTGCAACATCCAATAACAAAATCCAGTTAATATCGATCGTTTTGTTCAAAGATTCAATTTTGACCAAAACCCATGTTACGTACCAGCACAGGAAATAATGGGGATGTGATCTGGTTGTGGGATGATTTGTATTTATGAGTATCCAACATAAGAAATGCAAAAAGTGCACTTGCAAGACTCATTTTGTAAAGGTGTTTTTTTTCGCTCTTTCCAAACCCGACCATATCAACTCAAGTCCATTTTGGTCATAACCCATTTTAACCCGAACCAACTGATGTTTTTTAGATGGTCCATATCAACCCGAAAACCTTTTGCCCAAACCGATCGTTTTGCCAGGATAACTACAAGTTATTAACAAATCCTGCATGAACAAATGAAAGCTTACAAATTGATAAATAACGGAAGCAACTGTGATGGTCCAAAACCGGCCAGCGAATGAATCGGCTATAAAGGTCCCGAGCAAAGGCGTCAAACTACTGATGCCACCAAAGTTGGTGAGTGTGTTAGCAGCTTTAGTCATCGGCATATGAAGTTGTGTCAAAATAACTGATCATATTCGTCTGCACAAATACCTTTAAAAATCAACACATGAAGCCTTTATGCATTTTTTTTTAAATAAATTGTAGAAGAAAAAGTGTACCAAATATGAAGGGCATGGTGATAAGTCCCTTTTTGAGCTTTTTTCCATGATCATGGGTTGTCTGTTGTATGTCTTCCATTGTTGGGTAGTTATGATGATAGCTGCTAAAACTGATACTTATTTATAGAGGATGGTCAATGGTGTAAGTCAACTTTAGCATTTTGTCACCATTTTTATGGCCATAAATCACTATGAACTGAGTGAAAATAATTTGGATTTATTTTTAATATTTTATTAGTTTATCTAGACTTGTAAACGACTCATTTGTTGCACAAACACCAACAACCACATAAAACAATATTTTTTGAAACAATAAAATATATATATGCACCTCCTACATATTGGTGGGGTCCCGTGAGTTTTCTTGACGGATTCTCACAGTTACCAAAAAAACTGAAGTCATGAATGGCAGCCACAAAAAAAAAAAAAAAAAAAAAAAAAAAACATACCGGAAATAGTGGCTCTTTTCTTTTAACGTAGGATTTTTGTTTGAAAAGTCATGTATAATATTGTTGATAATTTTTGGATCACCTGTAGTTGCTTTGCATAATGCATCTTCTAATGAGGATAATTTCAGTTCACATATAGAATACATACATGTCAATCAAGCATAAATAGCATATTTAAGCACAAGAGCTGAATAAAATGACTATTGAGAGCAATAAAACAATTTTGGGATGAATGGAGAAATAAATCTAGAAAATCAAAATAGAATGAACCTCTAACGGGACGAAGTGGGTTGCAAGACCACATGCAAGCATTTCAGCACCATCCAATCTTGCACCCGTAAGACCCACATATTCTCCTGCCACAATATGAACTATTATATCAAAATAGGGTGCTGCATTCAACTTAAATTGCCCATGAATGTTGTAAGCACCCAAAATGTTGCAGATATATGATATTTACCAATTTAAAGTTCTTACATATAAATTATTAATTTTTATTGTATAACGTAAGACTCAATCAGAGTACGATCGAACTCAAATTACCGAAGAATCCAGGTAGTCTTGATAAGTAATAAGATGCACCTACATCTGGGAATGACCCTAATGCAGTCTCCGGCATTGCAAAAAGCTGCAAAAATGATACCATCAAATTTGTTGATCTTGAAAAAGAATGTCTTTTTAGAAGATTCACCATCCTTATGAAACAATATACATACATATATGGCTGATGGCAAGAGGCATACCGTATTATCTGTAACAACTTGAAATCTACCATGTATTGCAAGGGCTGCACGGCTGCACCACCTCCCATAGCAATCCCTCTAATGAGTGATACCTTCAAGTATGATCTCAGGTTACATAGAAGTAGATAGAAGTAGATTATTACTTAATTAGCATATAAAGTACTTACAATATTAATATGATTATTTAAAGATGCCGTTTTCTAATCTAACCTGGGTTGTATTCCTTTGAAGTAACCGAAACATACTTCCACTACAAAACAAAGCTCGATCTTCACATCAATATTTTATAACAAACTAATTTAAAACAAAAACCCAACATAATAAACAGATGCAATAACCATCATTAAGTGTAAAAACAAAAAAATCCAAACGATGCCGTTTCATAACTTTTATCTACTATCAAAATCCACATCTAGTAGACAAAAAAGGAGATATAGCAATTATAACGAACAAAAAAACATAGTAGAAGGAAACCCTAGAAATCGATCAGTAACCGTTTTCCCCAAATAGATTTATGCCAGAAACCCTAGAAATCGATCAGTATTCAGGCACCATCGAAACATAGATTTATGCCAGAAACATAGAAGAAGGAAACCCTAGAAATCGATCAGTAACCGTTTTCCCCAAATAGATTTATGCCAAATCGACCCAGGAGTATTCAGGCACCATCGCCGGTGTTCATCTCACATATTTGAAATACGAATCTCAATTTCACACGACATATAATCGAAAAACATCAAGTTTTCACAAATCTGAAACACAAACAAAGTTTTTAAAACCCGAACAGATCTGAACAAATGAAGCAGCGATTTTTAAAGCACTAAATATGAAGAAAAGAATGGTAAATCAAGTTTTTACAAATCATAAAAAAAACTTACGTTGATGAGACTTCAGAGGAGGATGATGAAGAGATGACGAAGTGAAGATGGAAAATCGCCTTGATTAGGAGAGGAACAACTTGTGCGGCCGATCTAGGGTTTAGAAAAGTGAAGTTGTAAACTAACATTGTTTGGAAAAGACCATATATACTATCCATTTATTTTGACCCGAATCCGGATTCTGACCCAATTTAGAAACGGATCCCGCCTCCCATTTTGCTCACATGTTTTCCCGCACAAAAACCTTGTGAGATTGAACCACAAGCTGCCACCTCATCTTTGAAGCCCTCATAACATGCCAAGTAAGCCCTTATTTATCATGTTTATATATATATATAGATTGTTTATCTTAATTAATAAACTTGTTCCAGGTATTAACTAAGAGACGGGTACATGGACCGGATGAGACAGGTACACTCACCTCGCCACTTGTCGCGCATGACCCTTGCTGCGCCTGTTGTCGCACATGCACCCACGCTACGCCACTTGTCGCCCATGCACCCTTGATGCACCACTTGTCACGCATGCACTCTTGCATCGCCACTTGCCGCACATGCATGCTCTTCTCACCACTTGTCCAACTTGTGCATGCATGTCCGCCACTTGGCAAGCATGCATGCATCTCCATAATTTATATATAGGGATATATGGACTTGGATTAAAGGTTTAGAGATTTTGCACAAGAGAACTCTCAAGACACTCATAACCGGCCACCGTCGCCGCACCACCAATACTGCCCCTCCGCTTCGCCACCGCCGGCCCCGTCGCCGCTATCCGGGGTATACCCGCGTTTCGTCAGTTCGTATCACTAGCATGTGTTCGTTGAACCTCGGTTTCTTAACCGATTAGTTATTAATCGAGGTATATCTTTCTCATCAATAGTTAGATAATCTTATCACTGTGCTCGTATTTGCATGTAACCAGATCCAGTCGGGTTTCGTTTATTGTTGATCACTCGTTTATTTCGCGTTTCCAGTTTCTATGTGCGAGTTCATCATATTCAAGATACTCTGAGGGTTGTGAACATTCTTGAATAAGGTGCTAACATCAAGTTAGGTAATCTTAAAATAAGTCTTTTTCTATAAAAATCGGTCGTGCAAAATCCATCTAAGTGTGTGGGTATTTTTTTCATTTTTATAGGTGGTTGGTAAATTTGGTTCCAAGTTGTGATATTTTTCCAAAAGTAGAACTTTTGAAGTAAATTGTTCTGAATGAATATTCGGGATTTGAAATACAAATTATTAAATGATGGTTGTCTAATATTTCAATTTTTGATTCTAGGGTATTGGACTTTATTTTTTTGGATCCGGGGTTGGGTCGAGTGTTTCCGAGGTTAAAATTCTTAATCCGGTGTTAAGTGTTTCAGGTTTGGATTGTTCATCTCAAGATGGAAGATTTGAAGAAGCTGTGTGAGTCTGGATCGTTCATCTCAAGATAGAAGATTTGAAGAAGCTAAGACGTCTGCCGCTGCATTCCTTTGAAGAAGATCAACTGTTAGTTGATCAATACATCAATGTAGTGCAGTTCTGTGTGAAGAATCAAGTGTGTGCCGACAACGATTACTCGAAGTGTTAACGAAGAGAAGATTTCAAGCTTTGCATTGAAGATCCTGCATTGATCAAGGGGGAGTCTGTAAATGCACTTTGGGTGATAAGTGCAGGCTCTCAAACTTAAAGGGTTTTTCATGTAATTTGTTAGAACTTGAAGCTTTGGTCAGAACTTATGAATGGTCCGAATTTAGGGATTGGAAATAGTCAGGACTTAGGAAATTGTTCCTAGTCCGAATTTATGTATGTTTAGATGGTCAGGATTATGATTTTCTTGTATTGGGCTTTGGGCTTTATGTCCTGACTTTTGTAGTCAGTACTTCTCCTTGTACAAATATTTATTAGTGAAATACAAATGAAAGATTTATTTTGTGGAAAGATTGTGCCTCAAGCAAACCCTAATCAGTATACTGTGTGTCCATTGGCGGCTACTGCGTGTGATGTCATTCATCATCTTCATCGTCTGAGAATACTCTGTGTATTCTCATATCATTCTCATTCTCTTGTTTCTTGATCCAATACTCTACAGTCGTGATTGCTAGGTGGATTCCGCACACCTGGTGATTGTTCTTTGAGTGTGATCCTTGGGTAGGAGACATAGCATTTATTGAACCAGGTTTTGATAAATAAAACATATGGTGAAGTTAGAAAAGGTGAGATAAAGAGAAAACATATAGATTTCATTAAAAAAATAAATTATTATTTAAACAATATAAATTTTGTAATTATATTTGACAAATTAATTATCTACAAAACATCACGACAAATGCAGATTCATCTACCAACATATCAAACGCAGATGAATCTACCAACACCATGAACATATTTCGAAACTAAAATATTGAAACCTTGTTACAGATCACAAGCATTTAATTTGAAAAAAACAAAGAAATCCAAATGGGAGGCAAGAACTCACAGGCATTTTATTTCCAAATGATGTGCATGGCAAAAACTCACAGGACGGTAATTTGCATCTTGAAATTTTGGTTGAAGCATTTCATCAAACAGTTGGTGTGTGTCGTTAAGCCTCCAAGTTTTAAACAACACAGGATTCAAATAGTAATAGTAAGGGGCTGTTTGGCAACATCTGAATGGTTAAGTGCTGAACCAGTAAGAGGTCTGAACCACTAAGTGTTGAACCAGTAAGTGGTCTTAACCATTAAGAGCCAGTATAATGGTTAATTGTTCAGAGGCAAATGTCTGACCAATTCAGATTAGCGGTCTTAACCATTCAGACTCTGTATAATGCTTAACATTCAGAGACAAATGTCTGACTCATTCAGACAGCTGCTCGCGAAACAAACAGTCTGAACCATTAAGTGCTGAACCAGTAAGAGGTCTGAACTATTAAAACTCTTATTAAGAGGTAAACAAACAACCCCTAACTTACTCTTGACAAGGATAAAACAAGCAAAACAAAAAACTTGAAGGACTATTCATATACAAGTGAGGCAGTTTTATTCAAACTAGGTTTTGCTCGCCCGCGTTGCGGGGCATTAAGCCGAATATTTCTTTCTCATAGCATGTACGTCTGTGTTTTAGTTACTTTTACATACTACTCATAACACGATCTAAAAAAATTACATTGAGTAAACAAAGTAAAACAAAATACTACCATACTTTTGCTAAAAAAACTAAAACGATGGAAAAACTACTGCTTGGCATTACGAATAAAAATTAAATCGAGCCAACCAATTAAAACAAAACACTACCATAGTCTTCTAAAAAATATTAAAACGAATTTTATACTGGGGACAAAATCGTAAATAAACACAAAAAAAATCATGTCGAAATGTAAATTAACTTAAATTTATATCGACACGTAAATAAAAATAAAGACGTAAAACTCGATTAAAAAGTATTTAAAAAGTTAAGGGGTTGTAAGAGCGAATGCTAAAAATTAAAGGGTAAAAGTATAAAAGAAAAAAAAAACCCAAAAAAAGAAAGAAAGAAGTTGTAAGGTGTTGTCATTTGATATATATATATATATATATATATAGGATAAGGATCATTACAGAACACTAATTATTGCGAGAACAAAAAGAACAACTCTAAATCACTAAATTTTTGGATTTAAGGTTCATATTTCTTAAATTTTATGTTTCTTACATTCATATGTGTATTATATATACATAAAAAAATCATATATTTTTCCCTACACATAGTCCACATACATGTAGGTAATTTAGCCTACACATAATCTACATGTGTGTAGGTTATTTAAAAACTGAAGATTTTTCATATTTTCTTTTAAATTCTAGTGTGAGAAACAATAAATCTTACATTTATAACATTTTCATTTACTTTTTAGGTTTTTAGGATTGAGAAAATTGAGTGATTCATTTTGTTCTGCGTGTTCTCGTAATATTTAGTGTTCTGCATAGAACCTTCCCCTATATATATATATATATATAATATAATAATATGCGATTTGATTGTTGATTTTGGCGGTACCCTTCGAATACAAACCCTAGAAACAGAAATTATCGAAAAAGAAGACTACGAGAGCGATTCAAGGTAATCTCATAAACTCGATCGCAGTTAAGTGATTTACATCTTGTATCTATAAGTCTGCAATTGATGATTTAAACAATTTACCTGTTTTCGATTCGATCGTTGATTTTGGCGGTACGGTTCGAACAGAAACCCTAGAAACAGAAAAGAAAACGAGAGCGATTAAAGGTAAATCTCTTTCTCATTAAATCGATCTCAGTTAATTGATTGACATTTTGTTCTTATAAATCGGCAATTGATAATTTGATTTTACGTACAAGATTGATGTTTATGCGTCTAATTTCCAACATTTGTATGAAATCACGTAGAAGTTTACGAAATCTGAGAAAATGTCTAGCGAAAAGGGCAAAGAGCATGTGACTCCTGAAGAAGAAGAAGAAGAGAAAGAGAGGGTAATGATTTTGATTTCTTTAATTCTTGATTTATTTGAATTGGTTTTGATCGTTACTTTACTTTTAGGGTTTACAGATCTTTGTTTGAAAATTGTTATGGTCTGCTGATTTAACTTTCAACTCGATTGAATTCTTTTTAAGTTACAGAATTATTTTCCATTACATGTTGACTATTTAGATTTTCTAATTTAATGTATAAATAAATAGGCTCAGTGGCGAAGCTTGAGATTTCGGGGTGGGGTCGAAAACGCATATACCCAAAAATTTCTATAGAACCAGGGGGTCGAAAACGTATATACCCAAAAATTTCTATACGAAAACCACATATGTTACACTACTGAGCGAAAAGTTCGGGGGGTTAGGCCCCCCCCCCCCCCCCCCCCCCAGCCCCTTAATAGCTGCGCCCCTAAATAGGCTCATTGCAATCATGATGTATGTGTGAATGAATTCAGGTTAAACAATGCATACAACTAGGCATGAAGCATAGCCTGAACGCGAACGAGGTTAAGCATGCTCTCTATGAGGAACACAAGATAGATAAGCGTTCCTTTCCAGAGGCCAGTATGTGTTTTTCTGAGTCTTCTTTTTTTCTGTATTCTCTCATGACATATATATTTATTTTATTTTGTTCTGTCCTTCAGTTTGGCAGGAATTTGAAAAACAGAAACAAGAATTGTTTGACAACTATTCAAAGTTGATTATGAAAGAACTGCATATCAAACAACCTGAAATGATGAATCAGTCTAATACACCGCCAGGTAAGATGAATATTTTCCACAAAATTGATATTTGGTTCTACTTATTATTATCCAATTGCCTTTTATTGGCATTTCCATTTCATGCAAAGTCTGGGCTTGCAACAGTTAATTTATTTTTCCTTTTATTGTCTTGTATCATTCTGGGGCTTTGCTGTTGTAATTTATACATCCCAAGATGCACGGAATACAATCAACCCTCACTGTGGCGGAACTAGAACATTAACTCAGGGGTATCCCAAAAAAAATTTCACCGTGCAATCATACAATATTAAAAAAAACGACAATAAATAAACAAAGTAAAACAAATACTTAATAGATTTGTCCTCTTCTTTTTTTTCATAGCCTGAAGTCGTTCT
The DNA here is from genome assembly GCA_030545235.1 of Helianthus tuberosus. Classification (NCBI taxonomy): domain Eukaryota; kingdom Viridiplantae; phylum Streptophyta; class Magnoliopsida; order Asterales; family Asteraceae; genus Helianthus; species Helianthus tuberosus. Next base: position 90,579,633 of record CM060430.1, read on the forward strand.
ATCACATCGTCGTCTTTTACTTCATGTAAAAAATCCTTTTCGACCGCACAAACCATAGTGTTGTTAAAAAATTCCAGGCCCATTTGATTGCGTAAATCCGTCTTAACAAGCTTCAATTTCGAAAAACATCTTTCAACGGTTGCGGTTGCAACCGGTAAAAGCAAAGCTAGCTTCACTACCCGATAAACTAAAGGACAAGAACTATGTGTTCCCGTTTCAACCATAACACGCGTAAGATCACTTATTCCATTCAGCGATTTTGGGCTAACATATAACATTATAACTGGCTTTGATAAGCGATTTTGGGCTAACATATAACATTATAATTGATTTGGGCCTTAATAACAATTGGTTTGTAACTTGTAACAATCTTGTAAATTGATTTGTGTTGGGCTATATAAACTGCAATTTGGGCTTACAATTTTTTTAGAGGTGTCCTCGTAGTTGTTTAGAGGGGTCCTTTGTATAAAAATCGGAAAAAAAAATTACACTACCGGTACAAAGTTGAGCCGTAGCCCGTGCTACGGCTCCTTATACCTCATGTCCGCCCATGAACCTTCACAAGGATTAATTACCTACTAACAACTCTGATATTTAACTTTGGAATGTGAGGGATGCAACGTGCTTTGCTTTTCCTTTTGAATATGTTGTTAATGATACAAGGAATGACAGGATGGGCTTACTTGGAATCAACATTGAATCTGGTGGTTATTTTGGCAATTTGAGGTTTGTCTATTTATTTATTTATTCGGGCTATTAGTGGATTGTGTCTTTATTTATTTATTTGGGCAAATAGAGGTTTGTCGTTTTATTTATTTATTTAAGCGGATAGCCCTGTACCAAGGTGCTTGTTTGTTTTATATACACATCATAGGACCTGAGAACACAGAATAACAAAATGAGTTGGTTTGATCGACTCTCAAGAGATCGATAGGTTCTCCCTTGTCGGCTATTTGTTCCAATAAATTATCAGATTTAATTTGGAATGAAATCTAGTATACAGGTGCGATTCAAGGTAGGTCTTGTTGGTAAGCTGTTAACCGTACTATCTGACTAATTTCTAATGATGATTTTCGTAGTAAGTTCTGATTGTGGAGCGTCGTCATCTTTGCTTGAGAATACGTCTACCAGACGACCGGAAGAGATGCAGATGGTAAGGGTTTTATATCCTGTTTATTATTGATTGAATAGGGTACAATTAATCATGATTTGGGTTGTTGTGTGATTCAGGTAAAAAATCTGATAGAACAATGTCTAGTGTATCACATGAGCCCGAAGCAGGCGATGGATGTTCTCTATCAGAAAGAAAAGATAGAGCCTTACTTTACAAAGACTGGTATGTAATTATATTGTCAATTTTTTTTATAATAAATACATATCATATATCTCATAACATATAATTTGTTTCTTTCAGTTTGGCGGCTTCTTAAAGAACAAAATCCAGAATTCTTCAGTAAGTACTATATTCGGGTGGTTCTGATAGACCAAGTAAAAAGGTTCAATGATCTGATTGAAAAACAAGCTGAAAGGATGAGTCAGTTGAATCATCACCCAAATGAAGTTGCTGAAATGAGGAGTTTCAAGTATGCTGTAGCTGAAGCAACACCAATTTGTAAGCTGCTTCAACTTTTTAATTACGAATTTGTGATTTTTGAACCAATTTGACCCAAATAGCCGAATTCTAATTATATATGTATATATTTTCTACAAATATATACATAAAATTTTTATTTAAATAAATGAACTTATTATAATCATTATTTAGGATTCTTTTATTTCAATTTTTTTCAAACTCTTGACAGCTGAAGTGGAAATTGATCGACATAAACTCGGGGTTTTTGGACTTCAGTTCCAGGCCCCACCGACACCACTCTAACTCTTGCCCTCCGCTGACAACTATCAGCATGGCTTTGGCTCAGGTGAACGGCAGGTACAAATTTTGCAATGTAGAAGACTAGTATATTTTAGCTATTGAGTAACTAGACATTGTGATTGATATTTATATATTGACTATGTTATTAATTGTTGCAGGTCCTGAATAGCAAATTTTGTATGGGAAGCTCCAAACTGAATTTCAAGTTTTTTGTATGTACATGAAAAGTAACACTAATATGCATATGGTTGTTGTCACATAAGTACTCATACTTGTTTAGTTCCAAAACAGATTACCAAACTTAATTCAACTATGCATTGAATTGTTGATTTTGGTTTAAATTTTGTGATTAAGAGTAAAGATTTAAGGTTTAAATTTTGTGATTAAAAGTAAAGATTTAAAAGCTGATTTTATGTAACTAGACATTTATAGAAGGTTTAAATACTATTTTTTTAAAGTAATTAACACCATCCGATTAATAATCCACAATGCAACTTCAAATGATTTTCGTATTTTGATTCACCTGATTTTCATATTGTATCCATGGCCAAAGAAGCTGAATTTGTGGGTATGATTCGTATGCAACTATTGATTTGTGTGCAACTTCTAATACACTACTAGAAAAGTCACCATTAGTGGCGACACCTTTTAGCGATGACGCAGGGCATTAGCGGCGATAGCATCGTTGGTTGCTGCCAATGCTCTGCGTCGTCGCTAAAGGTGTTGCCGCTAATGGTGATGGTCCGTGTGAGCCAGCAACAGCTGCTCCTAGCCATTGATTATGTGATGATCCAATGGTGGACATCTCTCCTGCCCTTCTTCTCCATCTCAAACAAACACACACCTCTTCATCATCCTCATACACAACACACCATCTTCTCCAACCTTCAACTACGTTGGAATTCGTGTACCTTTTATAAAATCATGCTTGGACTCGGTCTCTTTTTGTTAAGCCTGCGATAGATAAACAACACGTGCAAACTAGATTAGCTTGAAAATAAGGAACATGTTCAGGATATCTAGCCTGTCGAATATCCCGGATAGTAGTCATGATCTAGAATATTAGTTGAAATATTCATCCGTAACAGGTTGGAAGTCGGCCAAAGCACATTTTTAAAACATAAAATCTTCTAAATTTTTCTGTTAGAAGATAACATGTGAATCATTTAAAGGGAACTTTAATAAAGACAAAAGTGCGTCCAATGAGCTCGAACTGTACGTATTCCTAACTCACACAAAAAGTAATCTGATTTTACCCGAAGCACTCTTCACCCGTTACCCATTTACTTATGAATGGGTCAATGTCAAATGAACAAAATCAATTTTAGAAGTTAAAAGGGAATTGGATCAAACGTCGCCTACAACCCCCTAAATTGTTATGTTGTAATCATCCATAAGTGAACGGGTCGAAAGGCTTACCTCTATTCAAATTAAACCAAGATCATGATATAGACAAAAAAAAAATGATATATCCCTTGTAGTTGTTGGTCGGGTCAACCCAGCCCGAGAAGGCACCCGTTTAACCTGAACCCATGAACAATTTGTCCTAATTGGTCAAACATGTGTTGATTTTGCTCAATGGTTAATGGAAGAACATGACCCAGGGGTGGACCTACCCTTTGGGCAGGGTGGGTGGCCGCACCCCTTGAAAAAAAATTTAGTGTATATTTTAGGAAAAAAACCCAACCGCACCCCTTGAAAATATTGTTGAACACCTCATCCGCACCCCAGCAAATAATTTTCGGGTCCGCCACTGATATGACCTCGTTAGCCGGAGGCCATTTGTCTTCACTGCTCTCCAAAGTCGGTATAAAACAACCACCATAAATGTACTTCTTGTCTTGCATGCCATCATATATGGGATACTAATACGTGAGCAAATATATATTTAAATAAATTAAAAACAAAAATATAACCCTTAACAACCACCATAAATGTAGTTCTATTCTTGCATGCCATCATATATGGGATACTAATACGTGAGCAAATATATATTTAAATAATTCAAAAACAAAAATATAACCCTTAGAAATTAGAATCATCTTGATTTTGCTAATTTTATATCAGAAAATCAAATTTAAGTACAGTTAAATTGGACTTTCCGAATTTTGAAAACTTTGAATCAACAGGTTGCACATATAATATCGTCGGAGTGACAATGAAATACTTGAGCTAGCCAGAAATGGGGACATACACCCGACACTGTCGCAGATGTTGGCAGAAATGGCACATACTGCGCCGATCGGTCATGGCCTTTGGCCAGAAAACGATAGATGCTCAAAAGAAGAAGGGGCGCCAGTAGTTAGTAGTTAAGGTATGCGATGAAGCGATAGACGAAGATGGTTGTGTGTGATCAATGGGGGTCCAACCACTGATGGCTATACCTTCGCAGGAGGCCTAGAATCTTAGAGGGGATGGACGAGAGTGGGTAGGCAAAGATTTCGGGGAGATAGGGATTGAATTTTGAAAGTGGAGCCAGAAATTTCGGGGAGATAGGGATTGAATTTTGAAAGTGGAGCCAAAAAGGAGATTTCAGATGTATCCTTGATTTTTTTAGTGGGGGTGTACGTGATGCATTAGATATTGTACCAATAGAAGTTTCAAGATTTTTGTGCATTGAATCCTTGTACAACATGCTTTCAAATCTTGTACCTCTTAAAAAGTGTCAAATGATCAATCTTGCCTTCTATATGCATATTGTGGTTTTCATTTTAGCGCTCCCATATATATATATATATAGTGTTGGGTTCATTTCAGAAGTCTAAATAACTACAGAACTTTCATAACTCCTAATAAACAATCATTTTATATATATTTTTTGTGTTTAAGATATTTTTATCATCTATTATATATATTTCTTTGATTACATACATGTTAAAAACAGTTTACATATGTGTAATAGCCAAATTATATATATATATATATATATATATATATATATATATATATATAAACGGGATCAGGAGAAAATGGCAAAAAGTGTGAGAACGGTGAGAACGCATCCCGGCCGAACACGTGGCGTGGGGCATGATCAAGGTCCGAGGGGTTTTTTTTTATCTTTTTAGTATTCTTCTCCTTTCACGATTTTCGCGTTTGACATGCTTCTTTATTTTTTGCGTGCAAGATAATTTTGGCGTTTTGTAGATTTATTAATTATTTGGCGTTTTATTGTTTTTTCTGAGATTTCTTATCTTTGAGTTAATTCTTTTTGTGTCACATAGTTAATATTTTTGGCGTTATGGCTTTTTCCATGTCATTTTTGGCGTTTTGTATCTTTTTGTTAATAATTCATTACCATAGATTAATATTTTAAAAAATTACAATAACTCGAAAATCCAAATAATCTAATAGTCTTCCGTAGGTGGGATTACATCAGAGATGTACCCATCGCTTTGTTCTTCACTTTCTTCAGATTCTTCATCATCAAAATTCATTTTTGCGTATAATGCCATTAGCTCGTCTCTTCTTTGCTGCAGCCTATTTTTGAATATCACTGCATCTTTGGATTTTGGATCGTTTGAAGGTGTTAAATCACAGAGTTGTTCAACGATAGATAGCAACTCTGTCTTCAACTTTGAATATTGCACCCCGTTTTTATACGTTACTTCAAGTGTTCCTTCTTCTTCATTCAATACCTAACTGCTAAGTTTTGGTATTTGTGTATCTTTAATATCATCATCATCTTCATCATCTTCTGCTGGAAACTTTCTCTCCAGTCTTTTTATTACAGTTCTAGTTCTTTCAAAATCGTTGTCTCTTGGAACCCCAAGGGCCAGGATATCATTCTGAACATTTTCATTCATTCCCATTATGGCTTTTATTGTTCTTACCTTTACCTTTCTCCTGTCAGCGAACTTTATAATGAATCTTTTTTCTTTCCTTTCAAACCTCCATGCAATAACCTTAGCCGTTTTTTAAATTTTTTGGCGTTTCGGAGAATATGTGGCGTTTTAGTTTTTTTTGGCGTGTTTGAACTTGGGTTCTGATGGTCTTCTTTTATATTGACTTTTTTTTTTCCCGCGTATGTCAGGTAATTATGGCGTTTTGAAAAGGATAAATAAATTTAATATAATAAATGTTAGTAATTATGTTTTCCGTCGTTTCATTTTACTGTTTTTTTACAGTTTACCGTGTTTTGTGTTTGATACTCAACTGTTTTAATGGTGTAACACGTCAAATCTTTTTTACGGCTGTAATTATGGCGTTTTGTTTTCCAATGGCGGTTAGATAAATATTGGACTTCTTTTTGTTTTATATTCTTTGCACATTGTTTCACTCTTTTTTTTATAATACTAGTTGTTCAAATTAATTTTATTATAGTTTAGTAGTTTTTTGGGGGCTTTTTTATGGCATTATGGCGTTTTACACGTATTTGCTAATTTTGGCGTTTTATTATATTTTTCATTATGGCATTAATATTATTTTGTTGTTTATTAACTGACATTACAGAACAAACAATAAACAAAGAAAATTAAAAAAAAAGTAAAAAAAAAGCAGAAGCAATTTATGATTTTAAATCTTCAGTGTCATCAGTCTCTTTTTTCTTTTGAAAATACAAGAAATGTGGCAAATAAATGACGTTTTGAGTTTGGCGTTGTTTATTTTCTTTGTTCATGTGTTGAAGTGTCTTTGTTGATGTTGGAGACATAGTGTCACGACCCCCGTCCCAGTTTTACCCGGTTCAGGAGCCGTGGGACAGAAATCCGTGGTAACTAATATATTGGTAGCGGAATTTTAACAGGATCTTTTTAAAACTTAAAAATGCCCAATTTCTTTATTTCACATATTTGGGACAAACCCCATAATTTACAATAAAGGTGATTTCACCGGGAAATCCCTTTTTTTTTTTACAAAAACATGTTTCTTTATTTTATTGAGCCACCTCTTCAAGCTTGTAGTGCTACATGGCACTTTTTCCTGGATCACAGCAGATCACCTGAAACATGTTTTAAAAAGGTTTTATCAGTAGGGAAATACTGACGAGTCATTCAAGTTGAACAAAATGACACATTGTTATAATATACAGTATTAAGGGTGATTACATTGTTTCTATCAACCAATTACCCCAAATCGGTATTTGTCACTCGACTATATCTGTGACTATGGTCAGATCACCCATTGGCTAACCCGTTGTCCATTGGTGACGGGTATCAAGTAATGTATACAAAACCCCACATACCGGCAGTAATTGAAGATTACAAAGACTTAATCCTTGTAATTATAACCTTGAAAATAAATAGGGTTTTTGGAAAACAATTTGATAAAAGAGAATGACTCACATTGCAGATTTAAACGGGCAGAGTTTAGCCTACTGATTTTAGCTTGGTAACCTAGATAAATAACAATCCACAAGAAAACTAGGTCAGTAACTTAATACAACTTTTACGACAACTCACGAGATCAAAACCCTCACGACGAATGACAAAGTATAGCCCCAATACGGGTAGCACTTAAACATCCACCGGATTGGTTTCTATCGATCGGACATTAAATCGTAGCAGTGATCGAGTTATTACCCTGTTATCGCGGCATAATTTCGTGTTTGTGTGTGTTTTTGGAGTAAACAGACGATATCTCAGTGTAGGAAACGAATTTTTACGTCGAACCAACGCCAAATTTCAAGTGCCAATGCCCTACATTTATACTGGAAAAACGGCTCCCTCGCGTGGCGCGAGGGCCTGTCGCGTGGCGCGAGGGCCTGTCGCGTGGCGCGAGGGTATAACACCCTTGTTATTATTTTAAGCTTTTCGTATAGTTTACGGAAATAAACATGTAATTATGATTACATGTACTTTGAAAAATACGGTTAATTTAAAACTTTTACAAATGAAGGTTTATATACATCGTAATAAATTTGAGTTCGTCATTTAAAAGATAGGACGAAACGCCGTGCGGAAGCTTTTAACTTTATCGTGTTCGGTTCTTCTTCGAGCTTGATCTTCATCCGGGCACTATCGGCAATCACCTATGATCAAAACCAACTTAACAGTTAGTTTTGATAGTTAAATAACAAGTTTAAACAAGTTATATGGGTCAAACAAGCAAAATTAAACATTTTTGGGATTCAGGGGGGGCTAGACGCCCCACCTAGGGGCTAGACGCCCCACCTAGCCCCTGTTTTGACAGCAAACTCCTTATTATGTTGCTGCACATTCCCAGCATAACCCGATTTCACGGAAACGAGCATAACTCTCTCGTTTTTAATCCGTTTTACCCGATTTTTTTCCTACGAGTCCGTAATTCAATTCTCCATCTTATGAAGTTGAAATCCAACATCCGAATTAACAAAATTTCAGACTTTCAAGTCTTCGACTTAATACCCTTTCTACCCAATTTTGACTCGTTCGTGATTTTATCAAACAACCATGATTGTTTGATCCCGATTTCACATGAACCTTATAATTTCAATGTTGTCTATCATATTTGGTTCAATTCACAAGTTTATGTATAATCTTAAACCTGTTTATACTTAAATGATTATTTTGACCCGTTAAGGGTGTTTAAGCACTTTTCCGCATACATCATACTCGTCTATTTCTAGCATCTTATTTCCGCAATATTTATCAAATGATCTTCCACCACAACTATATGTGTGGTGGATTTAATATAATGTTCTATGTAATCCGAGTTTTATTTCCTCGGATTGTTATTCTACGGTAAGACCCATATAGAGTCGTTTAACCGAGGTCCTACATCTTTCTCCTTCTTGTACCTATTGTAAGCATTTAATTAAGCATAAAACTCATTTCCAAACTACCATTAAAGGCCGTTTGTTCAATTTAGCTTACAAGGGCGTATTAGTCCATTTTAGCTTTCATTTATGATGAAGGACCTTCACTACTTATTTGCCCAAATTTGTACGTTAGCTATAATCATATTTATACGTACCTGGCTCGGGACAACAAGTAGACCTGGTTTTATACCTTGCTTTAATTGTCACTCAATCTATGGCGACACATTTATCCGATTCGCCAATTGATCCTGTTAACATAAGACTTGACCACATTTACAAGGTGGTTAGACTAGTCATTTAAAATCACGACCATTCCACCTTACTTATTCTCTATGTCGAAGCTACTATTCGACTTGAAGATTAGTTAACTTAGTTTATTAAAGTTAACTACTTTCAATCACATGATTTACAACATTAAGTTCAAATCAACATGATGATTAGAACTCTTCTTGTTTCATATTTCATTTAACTAGCCATATTATTCAAATACGCGTTTCGTTCTAAATTTCAATATTTGGCTTTCTCCTAGGCATTTTATCAAACACCTAGTGAGCATACTTTTATAAATTAACAATCAAACTCCATGATTACATATCTTGCCAATTTCAACATCTTTTTACTAAATAATCGTCTAACTCATAGTTAAATGTCAAGATTAACTTCATAGAGTTCAAATAACACTAGTTTGATAATCATGATTCTAGTGTTCATCATGTTTCTACAAAACCCATTAAACACCTAGTTAGTGATCATGAGTTTTACTAACATGCACTGAAATCCCTTAGTTTATTAACTAGGGTTTATTTCAAATCATGCATACATCCTATTTTCACCCAAATAACCATCATTCAAGATAAATTTTCGAACTTCTAGGGTTCATCAAGAATCTGAGATGGAACAAAATACTGAAATTCGACATACCTTATGATCCCATAAGCTTGGTGATTGTTTTTATGTGTTCATGCATACGATTTGGTTCTGATTCACCCTTCAATTTGGTGAATTTCTTGAAGTTTAGGGTTGAGTTTTGAGAGCTCCTTGTAGCTCTGATGAAATCGCAGACACCACACACGTATGTGTGGTTTGTGTTTTAATTTTTTTTAATTAAACTTCATTACATTTGCCCATGTTTAGTCCCTCAATTTTACACAAGTTATTTAAAGGGTATTTTAACCATATTTTGTTCTATTATGTCAAGACACTAGCTAACTAGGTTAATATTCCTAGTTACTTGTGGGGTCCCGGGAGTTATAACCCATTTTATTTTAAGTTCCGTTAACTCGGGCTCTTATAAACTAAATTCCTTAAAACTTTGATTTGCTTGTATTTAATATTAGGATTTCTTATTTAAATCCAAATATTTACCGGGTTATTTTTACTACTAACGGTACTTCACCCATCTTTTAGTATTAACGGAGTTTGATTACCAAACCCGTTTTCGGGGTGTTACAAGTCTACCCCCCTTAGAGAGGTTTGACGAAACCTTTTCTTACATAATTCATTGAGTTTAAACTCAATGTATTTGATCCGAGAAATCTTTTAAACATTACTTATACTTTTAACCAATTGTTAGTATTACCAAATAAGTATGGTAACATCTTTTTGGTCACTAATTGTCTATGTATCTCATACGATATAGTGCAACTTGAAATAACGTAATCTCGTTATTTCCACTAGTTTAGTTAACTTAGCGATATCCATCGCTTTCATATACTATCGAATTCTTTATGAATCCGTTACTTTGACCCGTTTTCATGTATACTGACGCGTACGTCTTTCATGTGTAAGGCCTCGCGGGCCGTTACTTACAGCTTATAACCCTTTATCTTTATTGACTGAGTTGTCACTTGGCCACTTAGTCTCGTTAGTCTTTTAATAGGTCCATCCCGCGCTTGTGTTTTATTAACAAGCGCTTGTATTTGTTATGACGCTTTCTTAACTTTGAATAGTTTTACCGGCTAGACTAATTAGTCGCCGTCACTTCATACCCCGTAACTCACGTTACAACGTGATCATTTTCTATATTTCTTTTCTTGTCCGTGAGCGTGTCACGTCACGTTTAACTTTAATTCAACCTTTCTTTATCATACTTCTTCTTTTCGAATGTATCATCTCGCACTTGTCGATGTTAAAACCCATACTCTTTGATATTTGTTATTTCCGAATTCGCCTTATAGTATTCATATTTGTTAAAACGTTATTTCTTACTAAAACTGAATTTTTAGTTTAACGTTTTTTTTTTCTCTTTAACTATGTCAATTACTCATATCAAGGAAATTGACAACCCATAATTTATTGTTTTCCGTTCTCGTTTTACATGGGGATTCGTAACAAGTTCCCTCACCTTACACTATTGACCCGTAGGTTCCTTCACTTAACCTCGTAGGCTATTTCCTTAAGCTTTCACCTCTTTAAGGCGAGACCCTTATGATCCCTTTGCTTCAATTCATGACCCGTGGGTCATTTTGGCCCCGTAGACCGTTACACTAATTAATATCCCGTAGGTTATGATGATTCCGTAGATCATCTTTTATTCGAGTCTTTATTCAAATGTATATACGTTTATATACGCATATGGCGTTAAGGCACCCCTTTTTATGTTTAGAATTATTCACCTTTACTTTTTAGATTTCGTTTGACCTTAACCGTAGTCTAAGGCTACATTGTTTTCTTACGAATTAGCTTTCCGACTTCCTGACTTCTAACGTCAATTACGCGTCAGTTTGCCCTACACTTACCGTTACCCGGTTCTTACCTATACTTCTTTACGTCCCATTACCCGGGTTCTTTTATTTTAATGTTTTTAACGCCTATAACTCCTTTTCATAGGTTTAATAATATTTCACACTTTTATTTATTCGATTCGCGCTTACTTACTTTAACAAGTGTCATTCTTTATTAAATTTGTTTGACTTTTTCGTGTGAAAATTCATCACTTATGAATGTCAAACTTCAGTCTTTGTTCAAAGCGTTCAGCTTTGAAATAGTTGAACGTAATTTATCAAAATTTCTATTTGCATTATCTTGTCGTCTTCTAGTTATGACTCAAAACCCGAGTCTTTTAACTTCCCATTCGAGTTCCCGTTTCTCGGTCCACGCATGCGTTTAAATCCTTACCCACCAACCGGGTGTTTTACCGAAGTCGTTATTATTGCAACCCTTATGGTATGCATTATGACTTCGTTTCGCTTTTATATTCCTCCTTTGTTCTCAAATTTGGTGTTTTACAAAATCGGCCCGTTAAGAGTCATATTTGCATTCTCCGGGTTCGAGTGTAAGCACACCCCTCCCAATTGCATACCTTAATCGTTTTACATTAATCTTTGTCCCTTCACTCGGGCTCATCATCCTAATGTAATACGCTTCCGTCACCCGGCTGTGCGTTTACATTATTATCAAATATTTTGCTCATTTGATTCATTTGGGTACTTTTTAAGTTAGTCCCATTCACCCCGCTCTTACTACATCGGATGTAAATGTGTCCGCTATAAGAAGTTCATGGTATCATATGCCACTACTTACTTGGCCAGAGTAAGCGATTAACACATGACACACATGACCTTTTTATAGTTTTCACATCACGCCCTATGTAAGTAACGCCTCTATTTAGTTTTCTTGGAAATAATATCCCGGATAGGTATTCTATTCAGGTTTTCCAAGTTTCTAATTTACATATGCAACAATCATTCTCTACATGTTTGTTGCATATTGTTATTTGTGTGATTATATTTAAAAGCACGCACCTGGTAATGCTTGCCCCGACGGGCGTTTCTTGCCATTAACTTTGTTCGCGGTCGTTACGCGATTTAGTCCTTGGTGAGCATGCTCCTCTTGTCATACTTCGGACCGTTCCTCTATCATATCCGTAATTTGTTCAACCTCGTCATCTTCAAATGCAAGTTTCCTCCAATTAAAACATTCATAAAGGTTAGTAATGTCAACTTTACTAAATGCCCGTATCATAATACAAGGCTTTTCTACTATACGTGTTAACGCACGTAATTTTGTTAACTATATCCATTATTTAATTGAGGTATCATATATTACACGAAAAACCTATGTGTTGTTTACAACACTTTAACATGCTAAACCATTAAAATACACGTACTTACCGGATTTGCGATCAAGCCTCGAACCGAACACACTTTACTTTTTAACCATGAGCTCTGATTACCAACTTATAACACCCTTGTTATTATTTTAAGCTTTTCGTATAGTTTACGGAAATAATATTGTAATTATGATTACATGTACTTTGAAAAATACGGTTAATTTAAAACTTTTACAAATGAAGGTTTATATACATCGTAATAAATTTGAGTTCGTCGTTTAAAAGATATGACGAAACGCCGTGCGGAAGCTTTTAACTTTATCGTGTTCGGTTCTTCTTCGAGCTTGATCTTCATCCGGGCACTCTCGACAATCACCTATGATCAAAACCAACTTAAAAGTTAGTTTTGATAGTTAAATAACAAGTTTAAACAAGTTATATGGGTCAAACAAGCAAAATTAAACATTTTTGGGATTCAGGGGGGGCTAGACGCCCCACCTAGCCCCTGTTTTGACAACAAACTCCTTATTATGTTGCTGCACATTCCCAGCATAACCCGATTTCACGGAAACGGGCATAACTCTCTCGTTTTTAATCCGTTTTACCCGATTCTTTTTCCTACGAGTCCGTAATTCAATTCTACATCTTATGAAGTTGAAATCCAACATCCGAATTAACAAAATTTCAGACTTTCAAGTCTTCGACTTAATACCCTTTCTACCCAATTTTGACTCGTTCGTGATTTTATCAAACAACCATGATTGTTTGATCCCGATTTCACATGAACCTTATAATTTCAATGTTGTCTATCATATTAGGTTCAATTCACAAGTTTATGTATAATCTTAAACCTGTTTATACTTAAATGATTATTTTGACCCGTTAAGGGTGTTTAAGCACTTTTCCGCATACATCATACTCGTCTATTTCTAGCATCTTATTTCCACAATATTTATCAAATGATCTTCCACCACAACTATATGTGTGGTGGATTTAATATAATGTTCTATGTAATCCGAGTTTTATTTCCTCGGATTGTTATTCTACGGTAAGACCCATATAGAGTCGTTTAACCAAGGTCCTACATCTTTCTCCTTCTTGTACCTATTGTAAGCATTTAATTAAGCATAAAACTCATTTCCAAACTACCGTTAAAGGCCGTTTGTTCACTTTAGCTTACAAGGGCGTATTAGTCCATTTTACCTTTCATTTATGATGAAGGACCTTCACTACTTATTTGCCCAAATTTGTACGTTAGCTATATTCATATTTATACGTACCTGGCTCGGGACAACAAATAGACCCGGTTTTATACCTTGCTTTAATTGTCACTCAATCTATGGCGACGCATTTATCCGATTCGCCAATTGATCCTGTTAACATAAGACTTGACCACCGCATTAGTCGGTATTGTCAAATGGTGTTATCACCACCATTTGACCCATTTGGACTATATACACAACGTTATCTATTTAAATCAAAAACATGGTTTTTGATGTCCAATTCATACATCCATCCCATCCCGGATTATATTACCAAATCCTTTATCTCTTAAACTCTTTTCTTACAAATTCAACCCATTTCGGCTTACGCCATGGGCACACTTTTAACCTTAATTACATTAGTCGTCTCTTGACAAATTTCCATTTTCACCATTTTTCCTCATCATTAGATTACACCACAAGGTAACCTTAACAAAATCCATATTTCAATATTATCGTTATCATGATTATTTCGTATAGAATAAACGAGTAATCAACATAAGTGCGAAAATTACACTTACCTCTCATCCGGTTTACGCCTTTCTTCACGTGCTTGATTCGTTTAACCGCTTCTTTCTCAATCCTCCACCTAGCTCGTTAAGCGTCAGACTATTGCCAACATTTACAAGGTGGTTAGACTAGTCATTTAAAATCATGACCATTCCACCTTACTTATTCTCTATGTCGAAGCTACTATTCGACTTGAAGATTGGTTAACTTAGTTTATTAAAGTTAACTACTTTCAATCACATGATTTACAACATTAAGTTCAAATCAACATGATGATTAGAACTCTTCTTGTTTCATATTTCATTTAACTAGCCATATTATTCAAATACGCGTTTCGTTCTAAATTTCAATATTTGGCTTTCTCCTAGGCATTTTATCAAACACCTAGTGAGCATACTTTTATAAATTAACAATCAAACTCCATGATTACATATCTTGCCAATTTCAACATCTTTTTACTAAATAATCGTCTAACTCATAGTTAAATGTCAAGATTAACTTCATAGAGTTCAAATAACACTAGTTTGATAATCATGATTCTAGTGTTCATCATGTTTCTACAAAACCCATTAAACACCTAGTTAGTGATCATGAGTTTTACTAACATGCACTGAAATCCCTTAGTTTATTAACTAGGGTTTATTTCAAATCATGCATACATCCTATTTTCACCCAAATAACCATCATTCAAGATAAATTTTCGAACTTCTAGGGTTCATCAAGAATCTGAGATGGAACAAAATACTGAAATTCGATATACCTTATGATCCCATAAGCTTGGTGATTGTTTTTATGTGTTCATGCATACGATTTGGTTCTGATTCACCCTTCAATTTGGTGAATTTCTTGAAGTTTAGGGTTGAGTTTTGAGAGCTCCTTGTAGCTCTGATGAAATCGCAGACACCACACACGTATGTGTGGTTTGTGTTTTAATTTTTTTTAATTAAACTTCATTACATTTGCCCATGTTTAGTCCCTCAATTTTACACAAGTTATTTAAAGGGTATTTTAACCATATTTTGTTCTATTATGTCAAGACACTAGCTAACTAGGTTAATATTCCTAGTTACTTGTGGGGTCCCGGGAGTTATAACCCGTTTTATTTTAAGTTCCGTTAACTCGGGCTCTTATAAACTAAATTCCTTAAAACTTTGATTTGCTTGTATTTAATATTAGGATTTCTTATTTAAATCCAAATATTTACCGGGTTATTTTTACTACTAACGGTACTTCACCCGTCTTTTAGTATTAACGGAGTTTGATTACCAAACCCGTTTTCGGGGTGTTACAAGTCTACCCCCCTTAGAGAGGTTTCGTCCTCGAAACCTTTTCTTACATAATTCATTGAGTTTAAACTCAATGTATTTGATCCGAGAAATCTTTTAAACATTACTTATACTTTTAACCAATTGTTAGTATTACCAAATAAGTATGGTAACATCTTTTTGGTCACTAATTGTCTATGTATCTCATACGATATAGTGCAACTTGAAATAACGTAATCTCGTTATTTCCACTAGTTTAGTTAACTTAGCGATATCCATCGCTTTCATATACTATCGAATTCTTTATGAATCCGTTACTTTGACCCGTTTTCATGTATACTGACGCGTACGTCTTTCATGTGTAAGGCCTCGCGGGCCGTTACTTACAGCTTATAACCCTTTATCTTTATTGACTGAGTTGTCACTTGGCCACTTAGTCTCGTTAGTCTTTTAATAGGTCCATCCCGCGCTTGTGTTTTATTAACAAGCGCTTGTATTTGTTATGACGCTTTCTTAACTTTGAATAGTTTTACCGGCTAGACTAATTAGTCGCCGTCACTTCATACCCCGTAACTCACGTTACAACGTGATCATTTTCTATATTTCTTTTCTTGTCCGTGAGCGTGTCACGTCACGTTTAACTTTAATTCAACCTTTCTTTATCATACTTCTTCTTTTCGAATGTATCATCTCGCACTTGTCGATGTTAAAACCCATACTCTTTGATATTTGTTATTTCCGAATTCGCCTTATAGTATTCATATTTGTTAAAACGTTATTTCTTACTAAAACTGAATTTTTAGTTTAACGTTTTTTTTTCTCTTTAACTATGTCAATTACTCATATCAAGGAAATTGACAACCCATAATTTATTGTTTTCCGTTCTCGTTTTACGCGGGGATTCGTAACAAGTTCCCTCACCTTACACTATTGACCCGTAGGTTCCTTCACTTAACCTCGTAGGCTATTTCCTTAAGCTTTCACCTCTTTAAGGCGAGACCCTTATGATCCCTTTGCTTCAATTCATGACCCGTGGGTCATTTTGGCCCCGTAGACCGTTACACTAATTAATATCCCGTAGGTTATGATGATTCCGTAGATCATCTTTTATTCGAGTCTTTATTCAAATGTATATACGTTTATATACGCATATGGCGTTAAGGCACCCCTTTTTATGTTTAGAATTATTCACCTTTACTTTTTAGATTTCGTTTGACCTTAACCGTAGTCTAAGGCTACATTGTTTTCTTACGAATTAGCTTTCCGACTTCCTGACTTCTAACGTCAATTACGCGTCAGTTTGCCCTACACTTACCGTTACCCGGTTCTTACCTATACTTCTTTACGTCCCATTACCCGGGTTCTTTTATTTTAATGTTTTTAACGCCTATAACTCATTTACATAGGTTTAATAATATTTCACACTTTTATTTATTCGATTCGCGCTTACTTACTTTAACAAGTGTCATTCTTTATTAAATTTGTTTGACTTTTTCGTGTGAAAATTCATCACTTATGAATGTCAAACTTCAGTCTTTGTTCAAAGCGTTCAGCTTTGAAATAGTTGAACGTAATTTATCAAAATTTCTATTTGCATTATCTTGTCGTCTTCTAGTTATGACTCAAAACCCGAGTCTTTTAACTTCCCATTCGAGTTCCCGTTTCTCGGTCCACGCATGCGTTTAAATCCTTACCCACCAACCGGGTGTTTTACCGAAGTCGTTATTATTGCAACCCTTACGGTATGCATTATGACTTCGTTTCGCTTTTATATTCCTTCTTTGTTCTCAAATTTGGTGTTTTACAAAATCGGCCCGTTAAGAGTCATATTTGCATTCTCCGGGTTCGAGTGTAAGCACACCCCTCCCAATTGCATACCTTAATCGTTTTACATTAATCTT
Source organism: Helianthus tuberosus (assembly GCA_030545235.1). Classification (NCBI taxonomy): domain Eukaryota; kingdom Viridiplantae; phylum Streptophyta; class Magnoliopsida; order Asterales; family Asteraceae; genus Helianthus; species Helianthus tuberosus. Next base: position 90,597,228 of record CM060430.1, read on the forward strand.
TGTCCCTTCACTCGGGCTCATCATCCTAATGTAATACGCTTCCGTCACCCGGCTGTGCGTTTACATTATTATCAAATATTTTGCTCATTTGATTCATTTGGGTACTTTTTAAGTTAGTCCCATTCACCCCGCTCTTACTACATCGGATGTAAATGTGTCCGCTATAAGAAGTTCATGGTATCATATGCCACTACTTACTTGGCCAGAGTAAGCGATTAACACATGACACACATGACCTTTTTATAGTTTTCACATCACGCCCTATGTAAGTAACGCCTCTATTTAGTTTTCTTGGAAATAATATCCCGGATAGGTATTCTATTCAGGTTTTCCAAGTTTCTAATTTACATATGCAACAATCATTCTCTACATGTTTGTTGCATATTGTTATTTGTGTGATTATATTTAAAAGCACGCACCTGGTAATGCTTGCCCCGACGGGCGTTTCTTGCCATTAACTTTGTTCGCGGTCGTTACGCGATTTAGTCCTTGGTGAGCATGCTCCTCTTGTCATACTTCGGACCGTTCCTCTATCATATCCGTAATTTGTTCAACCTCGTCATCTTCAAATGCAAGTTTCCTCCAATTAAAACATTCATAAAGGTTAGTAATGTCAACTTTACTAAATGCCCGTATCATAATACAAGGCTTTTCTACTATACGTGTTAACGCACGTAATTTTGTTAACTATATCCATTATTTAATTGAGGTATCATATATTACACGAAAAACCTATGTGTTGTTTACAACACTTTAACATGCTAAACCATTAAAATACACGTACTTACCGGATTTGCGATCAAGCCTCGAACCGAACACACTTTACTTTTTAACCATGAGCTCTGATTACCAACTTATAACACCCTTGTTATTATTTTAAGCTTTTCGTATAGTTTACGGAAATAATATTGTAATTATGATTACATGTACTTTGAAAAATACGGTTAATTTAAAACTTTTACAAATGAAGGTTTATATACATCGTAATAAATTTGAGTTCGTCGTTTAAAAGATATGACGAAACGCCGTGCGGAAGCTTTTAACTTTATCGTGTTCGGTTCTTCTTCGAGCTTGATCTTCATCCGGGCACTCTCGACAATCACCTATGATCAAAACCAACTTAAAAGTTAGTTTTGATAGTTAAATAACAAGTTTAAACAAGTTATATGGGTCAAACAAGCAAAATTAAACATTTTTGGGATTCAGGGGGGGCTAGACGCCCCACCTAGCCCCTGTTTTGACAACAAACTCCTTATTATGTTGCTGCACATTCCCAGCATAACCCGATTTCACGGAAACGGGCATAACTCTCTCGTTTTTAATCCGTTTTACCCGATTCTTTTTCCTACGAGTCCGTAATTCAATTCTACATCTTATGAAGTTGAAATCCAACATCCGAATTAACAAAATTTCAGACTTTCAAGTCTTCGACTTAATACCCTTTCTACCCAATTTTGACTCGTTCGTGATTTTATCAAACAACCATGATTGTTTGATCCCGATTTCACATGAACCTTATAATTTCAATGTTGTCTATCATATTAGGTTCAATTCACAAGTTTATGTATAATCTTAAACCTGTTTATACTTAAATGATTATTTTGACCCGTTAAGGGTGTTTAAGCACTTTTCCGCATACATCATACTCGTCTATTTCTAGCATCTTATTTCCACAATATTTATCAAATGATCTTCCACCACAACTATATGTGTGGTGGATTTAATATAATGTTCTATGTAATCCGAGTTTTATTTCCTCGGATTGTTATTCTACGGTAAGACCCATATAGAGTCGTTTAACCAAGGTCCTACATCTTTCTCCTTCTTGTACCTATTATAAGCATTTAATTAAGCATAAAACTCATTTCCAAACTACCGTTAAAGGCCGTTTGTTCACTTTAGCTTACAAGGGCGTATTAGTCCATTTTACCTTTCATTTATGATGAAGGACCTTCACTACTTATTTGCCCAAATTTGTACGTTAGCTATATTCATATTTATACGTACCTGGCTCGGGACAACAAATAGACCCGGTTTTTTACCTTGCTTTAATTGTCACTCAATCTATGGCGACGCATTTATCCGATTCGCCAATTGATCCTGTTAACATAAGACTTGACCACCGCATTAGTCGGTATTGTCAAATGGTGTTATCACCACCATTTGACCCATTTGGACTATATACACAACGTTATCTATTTAAATCAAAAACATGGTTTTTGATGTCCAATTCATGCATCCATCCCATCCCGGATTATATTACCAAATCCTTTATCTCTTAAACTCTTTTCTTACAAATTCAACCCATTTCGGCTTACGCCATGGGCACACTTTTAACCTTAATTACATTAGTCGTCTCTTGACAAATTTCCATTTTCACCATTTTTCCTCATCATTAGATTACACCACAAGGTAACCTTAACAAAATCCATATTTCAATATTATCGTTATCACGATTATTTCGTATAGAATAAACGAGTAATCAACATAAGTGCGAAAATTACACTTACCTCTCATCCGGTTTACGCCTTTCTTCACGTGCTTGATTCGTTTAACCGCTTCTTTCTCAAGCCTCCACCTAGCTCGTTAAGCGTCAGACTATTGCCAACATTTACAAGGTGGTTAGACTAGTCATTTAAAATCACGACCATTCCACCTTACTTATTCTCTATGTCGAAGCTACTATTCGACTTGAAGATTAGTTAACTTAGTTTATTAAAGTTAACTACTTTCAATCACATGATTTACAACATTAAGTTCAAATCAACATGATGATTAGAACTCTTCTTGTTTCATATTTCATTTAACTAGCCATATTATTCAAATACGCGTTTCGTTCTAAATTTCAATATTTGGCTTTCTCCTAGGCATTTTATCAAACACCTAGTGAGCATACTTTTATAAATTAACAATCAAACTCCATGATTACATATCTTGCCAATTTCAACATCTTTTTAGTAAATAATCATCTAACTCATAGTTAAATGTCAAGATTAACTTCATAGAGTTCAAATAACACTAGTTTGATAATCATGATTCTAGTGTTCATCATGTTTCTACAAAACCCATTAAACACCTAGTTAGTGATCATGAGTTTTACTAACATGCATTCAAATCCCTTAGTTTATTAACTAGGGTTTATTTCAAATCATGCATACATCATATTTTCACCCAAATAACCATCATTCAAGATAAATTTTCGAACTTCTAGGGTTCATCAAGAATCTGAGATGGAACAAAATACTGAAATTCGACATACCTTATGATCCCATAAGCTTGGTGATTGTTTTTATGTGTTCATGCATACGATTTGGCTCTGATTCACCCTTCAATTTGGTGAATTTCTTGAAGTTTAGGGTTGAGTTTTGAGAGCTCCTTGTGGCTCTGATGAAATCGCAGACACCACACACGTATGTGTGGTTTGTGTTTTAATTTTTTTTTAATTAAACTTCATTACATTTGCCCATGTTTAGTCCCTCAATTTTACACAAGTTATTTAAAGGGTATTTTAACCATATTTGTTCTATTATGTCAAGACACTAGCTAACTAGGTTAATATTCCTAGTTACTTGTGGGGTCCCGGGAGTTATAACCCGTTTTATTTTAAGTTCCGTTAACTCGGGCTCTTATAAACTAAATTCCTTAAAACTTTGATTCGCTTGTATTTAATATTAGGATTTCTTATTTAATTCCAAATATTTACCGGGTTATTTTTACTACTAACGGTACTTCACCCGTCTTTTAGTATTAACAGAGTTTGATTACCAAACCCGTTTTCGGGGTGTTACAGAGGGCCTGTCGCGTGGCGCGAGGGCACCCCTCCTAGCATAGGGTAGCCTCGTGTAATTGTAGCCTGGGTGAGTCGACGTTTCGCTAAAATTCGATTTTGACAACGAACTGTGAAGATAATATCGATTAGGGAATACCCCCTGAGTTTTAGGGGCCCTGATCCTAGTTCCGATTGTTCTGGAAATTTTAGGGGTCATGCGATATTTCTTGGGGGTCTCAATTAGGGTTTCCTATTGGACAAAATAAGATAAGAAATAATAATTTTAATGAGAGTTGTTACATCCTCCCCACCTTATAAAAATCTCGTCCTCGAGATTTACTGGAACAAGTAGGGATATTTTCGCTTCATCTCTGATTCCAACTCCCAAGTGTACTCATGTCGTCTCTTTGAATCCCACTTAACTTTGACAAGTACTAGTCTTTTATGTTTGAGAAACTTGACCTTTTTGTCTTCTTTCTGTAGTGGCTTCTCAACAAATTTTAACTTTTCATTTACCAACGTCTTGGAGAGGTACTACCAGGGATTCATCAGATAGATATTTCTTGAGGTTGGATACATGAAATACATCATGTACCCCAACTAGCTCTTCTGCTAGTTGTAAGCGATAGGCGACTGGTCCTATTCGCTGGATTATTGGGAATGGTCCTATGTACCTTGGACTTAACTTTCCCTTTTTACCGTATCGAACTACTCCTTTCCAAGGAGAAACTTTCAAGAGTACCTTATCACCTACTTGAAATTCCAGTGTCTTGCGTCGATTGTCTGCATAACTCTTCTGGCTATCTCGAGCCGTTTTCAGTCTCTCCTTGATTTGAGTGATCTTGTCAGTAGTTTCTTGTACAATTTCGGGACTTGATAATTGGCTTTCTCCTATTTCTGCCCAACAAACCGGAGTTCTACACTTTCGTCCATACTGTGCTTCGAATGGGGCAGCTTCAATGCTTGCATGATAACTATTATTATAGGAGAATTCAATTAAGGGTAGGTGGTCATCCCAATTTCCACCAAAATCTATTACACATGCCCTGAGCATGTCTTCCAAGGTTTGGATTGTCCTTTCACTTTGTCCGTCTGTTTGAGGATGGTAAGTTGTACTTAAATTTAATCGCGTCCCCATGGCTTCTTGGAAACTAGTCCAGAAATGTGAAGTGAAACGACTATCTCTATCCGATACAATGGAGAGTGGGACTCCATGTAAGGATACTACCTCGTCTACGTATAATTTGGCTAGCCTTTCCATGCTAAAGATTTCCTTCATGGGCAGAAAATGGGCTGATTTGGTTAATCGATCCACAATTACCCAAATCGCATCATTACCTTTTCTGGTTTTGGGTAACTTGGTAACAAAATCCATGGTTATTAGTTCCCATTTCCAAACAGGCATTTCTAATTGTTGAAGTAACCCTGAAGGTTTCTAGTGTTCTGCCTTAACTTGTGAACAAGTTAGACACTTAGATACATATCTAGCTATATCCTTTTTCATTCCTATCCACCAGAAATTATTTCTTAAATCTTGGTACATTTTATTATTTCCAGGGTGCATGGTATACCTTGATTTATGGTCTTCCTCTAAAATATTATTTCTTAATTCTCCTTGCTTAGGTACCCAAATTCTTTTCTTATGGAATCTCCAAATTCCATCAACCCCTTGCTCCAAGTCCTTTATTCTTCCTTTCATTCCTTCAGCATCATCCTTGATTGTTGTGGCTTGAACATTTTTCAGTTGTTCCATTAAGTCTAATTGTAAACTTAATCTAAGAGCACGAACTCACTTTTGCTTTTCATGATACTTACGACTTAAGGCATCTGCAACTACGTTTGCTTTTCCTTCGTGATATTGAATATCGCAGTCGTAATCATTCAAAATTTCCATCCATCTTCTTTGCCTCATATTCAATTCTTTTTTCCCAAATATGTATTTTAAATTCTTATGATCTGTATAGACATTAAATTTACTTCCATACAGATAATGTCTCCAAATCTTAAGGGCAAAAATTATCGATCCTAATTCTAAGTCATGCGTCGTTTAATTTTCCTCGTGCTTTTTCAATTGCCTTGATGCATATGCAATTACCTTCTTGCGCTGCATTAACACACATCCTAATCCTAGCTTAGAAGCATCACAGTATACTTCAAAATCTTCTGTCCCTTCTGGTAAGGCAAGAATTGGGGTATTTGTTAACCTTTGTTTTAAAATCCTAAAAGCCTCTTCTTGCTTAGGTCCCCATTCAAACTTAACTGTTTTACAGGTTAGCTTAGTTAATGGAACAACTATCTTAGAGAAATCCTTAATAAAGTGCCTATAATAACCAGCTAATCCTAGAAAACTTCTAACTTCTGTAGCTGATTGCGGGACCTTCCATTTGGTGATCGCTTCTATCTTGGAGGGATCTACGTGAATACCTTCGTGATTCACCATATGTCCTAAAAATTGCACCTCCTGTAGCCAAAATTCACACTTCGAGAATTTGGCGTAAAGCTTCTCCTTTCTTAACAAAGTTAAGAGTGCATGCAAGTGTTCACAATGCTCGTTCTGACTTTTGGAATAAATAAGTATATCGTCGATGAAGACAATTACAAATTTATCCATATACGGTTTACAGATTCTATTCATCATGTCCATAAATGCTGCAGGAGAATTTGTTAATCCAAAGGGCATAACTGTAAACTCGTAATGACCATACCTAGTTCTGAAGGCAGTTTTAGGTATGTCTTCTTCTTGAACCTTCAATTGATGATATTCGGAGCGTAAGTCTATCTTAGAAAAATATTTAGCTCCCTGAAGTTGATCAAAAAGATCATCAATCCTAGGTAATGGGTATCGATTCTTAATTGTAACCTTATTCAATTCCCTTTAATCGATACACTTTCGCATCGAACCATCTTTCTTCTTTACAAACAACACTGGTGCTCCCCAAGGGGATGAAGTAGGTTGTATAAATCCTTTACTGAGCAATTCATCTAATTCCTTTTTCAGTTCTAACATTTCAGTGGGTGCTAATCGGTAGGGTGCCTTGGCTACGGGTGTAAATCCAGGAATTAAATGAATTATAAATTCTACCTCCCTATCGGGTGGTAATCCTGGTAACTCTTCTGGAAATACATCCGAGTGTTCTGATATTACAGGAATTTCCTTAAGTTCCTTACCTTTAGTGCTAATGATTACCGAAATCATATACACTATTCCTTGCTTTCGTTCATAACTAGCAACTTTCATTACTGAAATGAACTTCATCGGTTTAAGCGGCTTATCTCCTGTAATCATAATTACTTCTCCTGTGGGTGGACGGATTTCTATGGAGTTATTATCACAAAGGATTCGGGCATGGTTGGCTACTAACCAATCCATTCCTAATACGACATCGAAACCAGCTAAATTCATGAGTAGTAGGTTTGCATAAAATTTATGACCTGAAAGTTCTATATTTTCTTTTTGCAAAACCGTATTTATGTTAACAGAGTTCCCTTCTGCCGTTTCTACTGTATAAATTTTCCTAAGTTTGGTTAAGGGTAGCTTAAGAGCTTGGCAGAATGAAGTATTTATAAAACTTTGGTTTGCACCAGAGTCAAATAATACTTTCGCATAAACGTTGTGAACTAAGAACGTACCAGCCATTACGTCAGGAATCAGTTCAGCTTCCTGCGTGGTCAATTGAAAGGCTCTTGCGTTTTTCTTCGTAGTCCCTTCTACAGGTTTGGCCTTGTTGTCAGCTGGTTTGACCAATTTAAGGCATTCTGGTCTAAAATGCCCAGCTTCTCCACAGTTGTAGCAGATCTTTGTTTTCCTTCTGCAATCTTCTTCATGATGTCCTATAGCTTTGCAGAAGTTGCAGGGTTCATTACATTTCCCAAAATGTTTCTTTTTACAGTTCCTGCAGAACGGCGGAGTGGAAGATGATCCAGTTCCCTTTCTATTGAAGTTGCTATTATTACCTACACGAAATCCTTGGGTAATTTTCTGAGCCAATTCCTTCTTCTTGTTTTCTTCTTGCGTACGCACCAGTCCGCCAGTCAGAGTGTTGGCCAATTCCACCGCATCATCGATCGTGCGGGGTCTCATAGCTTTGACAATATCCCAGATCTCGCTAATTAAACCCCAAATGTAGCGAGAAATAAGTACCGGTTCTGGCGAGGCCAGAGTTGGTACAATTCTGGCATATTCGAAAAACTTCGAAGTATACCCTCGGTAGTCAACATCCACCATTTGGTGGCTCAGGAATTTGTTTGCCATTTGTTCTTTTTCATACTCTGGGCAGAATTTTCTTTCCACCAATTGCTTATACTCTTCCCTGTTCATGGCATAGGCCATGTCGCTTCCCTTGGCTTGCAACACCGTATTCCACCATTCTAATGCTTCTTCCTTGAAAAGGTGAGAAGCATACATGACCTTATCCTCCTCAGAACATTTACTTATTTTAATCACTGCCTCGGTTTTCTCCAACCAACGCAGTGCAGCAGTCGCCCCTTCATTGCCTGCAAATTCAACAGGTTTACAGGCAAGAAATTCCTTGTAAGTGCAACCAGGTGTTGCAGCTTTCATTTTCTTAAGAATTGGGGCTTGTATTACATCATTATCATTATTATTAATGTTGCCGCCTCCATTGACGCTATTACTGAAGTTGTCTTCATGAGTACGTTTGCTAGGAATAATTGGTTGAGGTTCAACTGGATTACTGGATTTCGGGCAGCAGCAAGAATTGCTGGAATAGCATTGGCTATTCCTTGAGCAACGATGTTTTTTATATCTTGTCTATTCAGAAAGTGGTCTTCATTGTTTTGCTCAGATTGGTTAACTTCGTTAACTGGTTCATTACCGGCGTGTTCCATCTGGTAATTAATATATATTACTTATTAGCATAAAATAAATAACAACCAAGCAAAATAAACAATCGCACATAATCACGTCACACATATAGCCAAAATTGTCGATTTTTCGACTTCCATATTTTATATATTTTAATATGCATCCGTACATTACCAGATATGTTACAAAGTTTTATTTTTAAGTTATTTTACAGGATTATATTTTTTATTACTATTATTATTATTATTTTATTATTATACAACCACAACCACACAGTCACACCATCCCCGTCAGCTGGCATCTCAGAAACGACGTTCCCTCTCGTCGTACTTCCATGATATCCTCTCCCCTATATCTCGGATTCTATTTCCTGCGTCCACCAGCTCCTCTCCATAGTGGCGAAGTTCAGCCAAGTTCTTGGTGCTCATTGGTGGGTGTAGTGGAGGCTCAGGGTCAAATTGGGGGGAAAAGGTATTAGGGTTATTCAAAAGATTCTGAAATTGCCAATCAGTGGTCCATCATTCTTCCAGCTCTTCTGGTAGAGGTCGAGGGTGGATAATAGGATCTGGGATAGCAGGTTCCAGATTAACTGGAAGTTGTACTTCAGCTGGGTAATTGAAGAGGTTTTCATCGGCAGGTCCGATGAGGTCACTAAGTCCCAATCTACGATCTAACTCCTCCCACGATGGCATCTCCTGAGCTGGCCCGGAACTTTCTCCAATATCCTTTCCTTTGCCTTTATCATTTAGATCCCCAGTCTTGATAACTTTCCGTGTCGCTGGTTTCTTCCTACGCACACGCCTCCAGCCTACAAATCTTCTCCTCTTTTTCGGCTTTGGTTTCTCCTGAGGTTGGGTTTGGAACACCATTGGCTCTTCAGTATCAGCCTGGTAGCCAGATGGAATTCCTGTGATATCCATATTTGTGCTATGGATAGTAAAGTTTTGAAGTGCTTCGGATAGTTCATTCATGCTGTTAGCATATATGAAGAAACACACAAAATTCTAAGTTAAAATTTTGTAAATTGAATTTTCACATAATCACAGAATGGAAATCAGAAAAATTAAGTATTTAGAAATACTTAATTGGCTTAAGTCAGTGGCTCTGATACCACTTTTTTCTGTCACGACCACCGTCCCAGTTTTACCCGGTTCAGGAGCCGCGGGACAGAAATCCGTGGTAACTAATATATTGGCAGCGGAATTTTAACAGGATCTTTTTAAAACTTGAAAATGCCCAATTTCTTTATTTCACATATTTGGGACAAACCCCATAATTTACAATAAAGGTGATTTCACCGGGAAATCCCCCTTTTTACAAAAACATGTTTCTTTATTTTATTGAGCCACCTCTTCAAGCTTGTAGTGCAACATGGCACTTTTTCCTGGATCATAGCAGATCACCTGAAACATGTTTTAAAAAGGTTTTATTAGCAGGGAAATACTGGCGAGTCATTCAAGTTGAACAAAACGACACATTGTTATAATATACAGTACTAAGGGTGACTACATTGTTTCTATCAACCAATTACCCCAAATTGGTATTTGTCACTCGACTGTATCTGTGACTATGGTCAGATCACCCATTGGCTAACCCGTTGTCCAATGGTGACGGGTGATGTGCACGAAGTGGTCAAATAAAAACAAGTAAAATTAACCCTAATCTAGACACTCTAAGCTTTAAATTTATAAACTTAGACTCGATCTAAAACTAAAACCACACAACCGGAAAGTGTACCGATCAATGTAGTAAAGCTAGAGTAAGTCCGAGTATCGAACCCACGAGACTCTAAGGATTACGCTAAGACTCTATCTAGACTATGACTGACACGACTTAACTAAATGTTTGTTGATTGGGGGGGGGGGGTTTCTAAAAATCCTAAAGAATGCAAATAACGATTAACTAGAATAGCTAAACTAACTAACACGAACTCGAACGAAGACTTTGACCAGTGGTGATGAAGGCTACCTAGGCTAGACACAAGCTTAACTCGGAATGGATTTCTATTCGAAGTAATGTGGTATGGAACCAGGATCTTTGGATACTAAACCTATTAAGACACCACTAAGCCCCTAGACCCTTCTCAAGGCGATTCTTGTGGCACTACCTAGGCTGTTACGATTACCGGTTGTTAGATTTCCTCACAGTCCTCTAACTTCTTGAAAGTGCCCTAATATGACAATCTACCTCACAGCGCGAAAGTCTAAGGCAACTATGGGTTTCAACTTGGTTTAATAGACAAGAGAATGGGTAGGGAACTAGACCGATTTCTCACAAAACCTAAATCTAGCTATAATCCAAACCAAGAACTATTAACAACCTCAAGCCTCACAGTGACAAGATTAGTAGAACACTTGATTTTATAAAATTACCGAATATTACTTCTAAGGTTACTTACGCGTTTTCACCGTAAAGGATTAATGACTTATTACGTGATATAGACACTCACCTAAATCAAAAACCCTAGCATAACCCTATTATGTGATATAGACCGTCACCAAGGATTATACGAAGCAATAAACAGCGATCAAACAATTTCAAGCATGCATATACACCAAGTTAAAATTCCATAGTCGTTTACAATTCAAGAAAACCCAAGAACCACATTAAAACCGAATAAAAATCCAAACTTTATTAAACCGTTGTCATTAACCTAGGTAGTTAAAGGTATTTAGCCAAGAATCATGGTTTTAAAAACAATCAAACAAGATTTAGAACAAGAATTCATCGAATAAAAACAAAGAAACTAGAAAATAAGAGAAACTGAGTAGCAAAACCCGTTAATCCCTTGCTCTCCAAGCTTCCCACTCGATGCCGATGATTCCCGCAGCCTTGATCCTATATAAATCACCTTCAAATATCGTCCACGAAAGCTCTGATATGTGCCTATCTTTTTCCAATATATATTTTTTATGTGCACCGCCTCAAGATCGTCTGATGTGGTCTCCTTTTTTTCTTCATGTACAGCCCTCCCTCTATATGATATATGTTTTTGTACTAGGGTAATTAGTGGTCAACACTTAGAATTATTCAAAAGGCCCAATAGCAAAACAACTTCCCAACTGAATTGTCGTGACATGCATGGATCAAGTTTATTCTTGGCGGCCCATTTAAGTTCGAACATGCATGCTGAACATATTTGATTTTTGCGGCCCACTATCTTATAAAATATAGATAGTGGTATTGGCCCACTCACAGAAAATAGCGGTAATTTCCATTCGTCACTGGCACCCCATTCTGCCCAACTGGCTGGTCATTTAATTGTTACTCTTTTGCACTCCATTTGCACCAGGACCTGGCCCAACACAAAATAATATAATATAATACTAAAACTAAATAAAAACAAATAAAACCTATACAATAATCACACACTTTATGTGACAACTCGCGTTTTAGAACCTTCTTTGCACTTTGATGTAACTTGTTTGAACAATATGTGATTATGTTATATGAGGAATTAATTGAATGTTATGTTATGTGTTTATGTGTAACGATTGTATGTATACAAAACGAACCGATTGCACGACAATAACCCAATCGCACAAGCCCATTCGGGCCACACTGGTTGCACTCGAAAGCATAAGGGCAGCCCAAGTTGGGTTCGGCCCACTCCTTCATGCGCATACACACACACCCTTAGGGAGTTTTTTTCTCATTTGTTGAAAAACAAGAGCACACAAAAACCCTACTCTCCTCTCTCTCCCTCTCAAACCCGACGGCAACAACATCCCTTCTCTCGAAGCTTTTGGTGTTCGGATCAATCTTTACTCTCTTCTTTAATCGGTTAGTGTTTTAACTATTGATTGTGTGTTGCGTGATGTTGTGATATGTATGTTCTACACGATGGGTTAAGGATGATATATGATTGATGATGATGTAAACTGTTAGGGTTTGGTGTTTTTGAAATCGGCACACATGTGTAGTTTTCACGGATCAAAATATAGGTTGGTGATGTTATGTTTGAATGATGATATACGGCTGTGATGTATCATGTTCGAATGATTGTTGAGTTGTCATGATTAGAATGCATGCTAGTGATCAAGAACATGAACTATGTTATTATGTTTAGGTGTTATGCTTACTGTTTATGCTTGATAAATGATTAGGGTTCTTATGAATTAGATGATAATTGCTTGGTTTGATCGAGATATGCACGATTGAAACTGTTATTGTTGTTAATTGATAGATTTCATAAATGGAAACAATATAACTAAATGGCATAATTTTCGGATATTAAAACGAATCACACAAGTTCCTCTTCGGTCGCACAAGATCAGATCACATAGAATCTGATCTGATCGCACAAGACCGGTCGCACAAGGGAAATCGCACAAGCTCCGAACGCACAAGAGCTCAATCACACAAGTGGCTGGTCGCACAACACAGTCGCACAAGCCATAGAGTACAACTGATTTAAACACTGAGTACAACATCACATTGCATGATCGCACAAGACGGTGCCGATCGCACAAGGCTTTGGCCACACACAAACATTTGGACGGTTGGGCCTTAAAGCCCAATGTCCACTCGCACAACCCAATTGGATCGCACAAGTCATCTGGATCGCACAATTCTATCCGGATCGCACAAGACTTATGTTTATTTGTTGGGCCGTATTCATATTGGACTGCTTATGTTATTTGGGCCGGGTATCTTTGGGCTTCAATGGGTGAATCGCACAAGGCTGTGAGACTTGTGCGAGCCCAATCTTTTAAATCGTACAAGTATGAGCATGTTATGTACTTGACTGTTAAGGTGTTTGCCATGATCAATACGTGTTTGCAACCTGTTAGCTTGTGTGTAAACATACGTGCATTACTTGAACCTAGACCTGACTTGTATGGTAACCATGTTAGGATGTGGTTGACCACATATAGCTCAAGTAACCTTTCTGTGTATCTGCCGAGCAAACCAAGGTGAGTTCACACTCTATCCAAGGCATGGGATTCCCAAGGGTTGGGAATGGGTTAAAGAACGGAACAGTAACTACAAACTTGCGTATTCCCCATACAACAGGATACGTACGACCATAAGACCATCAACTCTATCACTTGAAGTCCCTCATTTATCGACTTAATCGCCGAGGCCTATGGCGAGCGGGTCATTAGTTAATAGTGCTATTAGGTTTAACAAACCTCACACCGTGCCAGTCGGACGGGCGTGTACTAATGGACTATGGGCAAAGGGTCAATGCTGATAGACATTGACTTAAGGCACCTCTTACATTTTCGTAGCAGTCGATACGCGTGGTCTAGTAACACATGGGAAGCCCCCACTAATCTTCGCAAACATGTCTGGGAGACCGCGATACTAATTAACACGATACATGGGTTACAAACGAACATACGATTTACGAAACGAATACTATTACTAAACAACCAACTGTGAACTCGCTCAACTTTGTTGTTGACTCGTTGCTACATGCCTTGCAGGTCGTTAGGTACTCATGGAGCTTGCACAGGGAGGCGCAGTCGTTGTGGGACATGGCAGTGTGTGCCATGCTAAAAACATTACTTTATTTCGTACTTAATACTTACTTTGGGTTTTACAATTATGCTTCCGCTAAACACTTAATTACGTTTTTTATTTGAAACACCTTTCATATTGTGTGGTTGAATTTTACTTATTACTTGTTATGTTCAATATGATTGGTGGCTTGATCCTGGTCATGTCACGCCTCCAAGCGGTGATACTCCGCGTGTGGATTTTGGGGGTGTGACAGATTGGTATCAGAGCCGTTGGTTATAGCGAACTTGGTTTTAATAAGGGAAAAAGTTTTTGTTAAAACCAGACTATAACCTGTACAGTGCTCAACGATCCACAACGACGCTTCGCTCCACGTGCAAGACTCAACATTCTAGGTGATACGATTTATGTTTACATTGCCTACTTGCTAGATTACATAGAACATTGCACATGGTATGGTTAGATAACGTAGTAACTACTGTTTGCAACATTGCGTGCTTACTCTCTTCTGTCATCGCACTTTCGCGAACCCCTCTCACTCATGTTTTCCCTTGATATGAAGATCATGGCTGGACGCGTTAACATGACTCAAGCCCAGTTGACGGCTCTAATTAACCAACAAGTTGCTGCGGCACTTGCAGCCGCCCAAGCAGGAGGTATATATCCTGCAGTCCCAACTCTCTCTAGGATCATTAGATCCTACACTCCTAACCCAACTCTTGTGTTTAACTTTGTCCTATCCTCGTTTATCCAACAGGCCAGCATGCTCAGCTGCCTGCGTGCACGTTCAAAACTTTCATGTACTGTCATCCTAGTACTTTCAGTGGCACTGAAGGGGCAGTTGGACTCCTCCACTGGTTCGAGAAGCTCGAGTCAGTCTTCGAAATGTGTGAATGCCCTGAGGCTCATAGGGTGAAGTATGCCACTGGTACCCTCGAAGGCGTTGCGTTGACTTGGTGGAACGCACAAGTCCAAATGTTGGGGCTGGTAGCTGCCAATGCCACCCCATGGAACGACTTTAAGGAACTGATCAAGCGGGAATACTGTAGTCGTGATGACATCCACAAGTTGGAAGTGGAGTTCTTTAACCTGAAGATGACAGGATCAGAGATAGAGGCGTATACGAAGCGATCAAACGAACTGGCAATCTTGTGTCCAACTATGGTGGATCCTCCCATCAAGCGCATCAAGCTGTTCCTCAAAGGCTTAGTACCAGAGATTCAAAGCCATGTGACTGCTGCTAACCTCGCTACTATCCAGGATGTTACTCGTCTTGCTCATCGTCTCATGGACCAGGCAGTGGAACAGAACAGGCTGCCTAAGCGTATAGGTGCTACTGCTACTACTACTCCTGCTACTTCCAGTGACAACAAACGAAAATGGGATGGAACCTCCAGCAAGGGTTCGAATTCAGTTCAGTCCCAGGTACAGCAACGAAAGATTGATGACTATCAGAGCCCTGGTCAGCAGTCTTCTGGTAGTCAAGGGTAGGGTGGATATCGAGGAAACCTCCCAAAGTGCAACAGATGCGATTGACACCACAGGGGTCAGTGCAACAAGGGTCGTTGCCAGAGGTGTCTCAACATGGGTCATGAAGCTAAGGATTGTAGAAGCTCGCGACCTGCGAATCAGAACCAACAACAACAACCACCAGCTCCACAGAACCAGCAGCAGCAACAACGAGGCAACATGGGATGTTTTTAGTGTGGAGCTGAAGGCCACTTCAAGAGAGACTATCCCCAGCTGAACCAGAATCAGAACAACAACAATAATAACAACCAGGGGAATGGAAACAACGGGGGTAACAACGGCAATGGTGCCAGGGGTCGTGTATTCATGATTGGCCAGGGAGAAGCAAGGAACGATCCCAACGTCGTGACAGGTAAGTTTCTACTGGACGACTATTATGTAACTGTTTTATTTGATTCGGGTGCCGATACTAGCTACGTGTCCTTAAAAGTTAGTCAAATGCTTAAGCGTACCCCAACTCCCTTAAACACCAAGCACACTGTAGAGCTAGCTAATGGTAAAAGTTTAGAGGCCACACACGTAGTCAAGGGTTGTAATCTTGTTCTTGCTAATCAGACCTTCTCCATCGACCTTATTCCTATCGTTCTGGGTAGTTTCGACGTTGTCATTGGGATGGACTGGTTATCCCAACACCAAGCAGAGATTCTTTGCAACGAGAAGATTGTTCGTATTTCTCGTTCAGGTGATGAACCTCTCATGATTCCTGGTGATAAGAGTGGTGCTGTTGTGAGCACCATCTCTTTCCTTAAGGCCCAGAAGTGTTTATGAAAGGGTCACACCGCTATTTTGGCTCTCGTTACTGACACCTCGAAGAAAGAGAAGAAGATAGAAGATTTTCCTATCGTACGTGACTTTCCTGAGGTATTCCCTGAGGAATTACCTGGTCTTCCGCCTCATCTCCAGGTCGAGTTTCAAATCGAACTAGCTCCTGGAGCAGCGCCCATAGCTCGAGCACCTTATCGTTTAGCCCCATCAGAATTGGAAGAACTGTCCACGCAACTTCAAGAGCTTTTGAATAAGTGTTTTATTCGTCCTAGCTCTTCGCCATGGGGAGCTCCAGTGCTATTTGTGAAGAAGAAAGACGGTACCTTCAGAATGTGCATCGACTACCGTGAACTCAACAAGGTGACCGTGAAGAATCTCTATCCTCTTCCACGCATCAACGACCTATTCGACCAGCTGCAAGGGTCGAGCTTTTACTCGAAGATTGACTTGAGGTCAGGCTACCATCAACTGAGAGTCCGCAACGAGGACATCTCTAAGACATCATTCAGGACTCGGTATGGACATTACGAGTTCCTGGTTATGCCATTTGGGTTAACAAATGCACCTGCGGTCTTCATGGACCTTATGAATAGAGTGTGCAAGCCTTACCTGGACAAGTTCATTATAGTATTCATCGACGACATCCTGATCTATTCTAAGAGTCAGGAGGAACACGAGCAGCATCTATGACTTATTTTGGAACTTCTTCGAACAGAACAACTTTATGCAAAGTTCTCGAAATGCGACTTCTGGCTTCGTGAAGTCCATTTCCTAGGCCACGTGGTAAACAAGGATGGGATTCATGTTGATCCAACCAAGGTAGACTCGATCAAGGACTGGCCTGCACCTAGAACACCAACGGAAATTCGCCAATTCTTGGGTTTGGTAGGCTACTACAGAAGTTTTATCAAGGATTTCTCCAAGATTGCGCAACCTCTCACCGCATTAACCCAGAAAGGTGTCACCTATCGTTGGGGTGATGCACAGGAAACCGCTTTTCAACTCTTAAAGGATAGACTTTGTAGCGCCCCTATCCTCTCATTGCCTGAAGGCACCGACGATTTTGTGGTTTATTGCGACGCATCCATTCAGGGACTTGGATGTGTGCTGATGCAACGGGATAAAGTTATTGCCTACGCATCGCGCGAACTTAAAGTTCACGAAAGGAACTACACTACGCATGATTTGGAGCTAGGAGCTGTTGTTTTCGCACTCAAGATATGGAGACATTACCTGTACGGTACCAGGTGCACCATTTACACCGATCACAGGAGTCTCAAGCATATCTTCAAACAAAAGGAGTTGAACATGCGTCAACGTCGATGGGTCGAGCTATTGAATGATTACGAATGCGCGATCAAGTACCATCCAGGCAAAGCCATTGTTGTGGCTGACGCCCTCAGTCGAAAGGACACTACGCCTAAGCGCGTGCGAGCATTACAACTCACCATTCAATCTAGTCTTCCTTCCCAGATACGAGATGCTCAGGTAGAAGCATTGAAACCAGAAAACGTTAGGGCTGAAGCCCTACGTGGCTCAAGGCAACGGTTAGAACAAAAGGAAGACGGTGCTTATTATGTAACAGGACGCATTTGGGTCCCCCTATATGGTAACCTACGAGAGCTTGTGATGGATGAAGCACACAAGTCTCGCTACTCAGTATATCCTGGGTCAGATAAGATGTACCACAACTTGAAAACTACATATTGGTGGCCTAGCATGAGAGCCCACCTAGCAACCTACGTCAGCAAATGTTTGACTTGCGCGAGAGTCAAAGTCGAATACCAGAAACCCTCAGGCCTACTTCAACAACCAGAGATACCAAAATGGAAATGGGAGCAAATTTCCATGGACTTCGTTACTGGCCTGCCTAGATCTCAACGTGGAAATGATACTATTTGGGTGATCGTGGAGCTACTCACAAAATCTGCATACTTCTTGGCTATCAAAGAAACTGACAAGTTCTCTACTTTAGCAGACATTTACTTGAAGGAAGTGGTTTCAAGGCACGGGGTGCCCACCTCCATTATCTCTGATCATGATGCACGTTTTACTTCTGAACTGTGGCAAGCAATGCACAAGTCCTTTGGCTCACGTTTAGATATGAGCAAAGCTTATTACCCGCAAACGGATGGGCAGTCTGAACGCACCATCCAGACCCTTGAAGACATGCTTCGTGCATGTGTGATTGATTTTGGCAACGGCTGGGAAAAGCACCTGCCATTAGTGGAATTTTCGTATAATAACAGCTACCACACCAGCATCCAAGCAGCTCCGTTTGAGGCATTGTACGGGCGTAAATGCCGATGACCTCTTTGTTGGGCAGAAATTGGCGACAGCCAGATCACTGGCCCAGAACTTGTGGTAGACACAACAGAAAGGATTGCTCAAATACGACAACGAATGGCGGCAGCTCGTGACCGTCAGAAAAGCTACGCTGATAAGGGCAGGAAACCACTAGAGTTCCAGGTTGGGGATCGAGTGCTACTTAAAGTCTCACCCTGGAAGGGTGTTGTTCGTTTTGGCAAACGAGGCAAACTTAACCCACGATATGTTGGACCATTCAACATCATAGAGAAAATAGGCAGGGTGGCCTACAAACTGAACCTACTAGCAGAACTCAGTGGAGTTCACAACGTTTTCCACGTGTCGAATCTGAAGAAGTGTCTGTCAGATGAGACCCTCATAGTTCCTTTGAAGGAGCTCACTATCGACGATCAGTTACGATTCGTCGAGGAACCAGTAGAGATTACTGAACGAGATGTGAAGATTCTCAAATGTACTAGAATTCCTCTCGTTCGAGTTCGCTGGAACTCCCGTCGTGGCCCAGAGTTCACCTGGGAACGCGAAGATCAAATGAAACAAAAGTATCCCCAATTTTTCGCAAACAGTACAACCACTACTGAGGCTGAAGCTACTGCGGAATTTCGGGACGAAATTCCAGATCAACGAGGGGAGAATGTGACACACCAGGAAAAACCAGGAAACTATACAACTTAACTAGCTTCCTCAGTAACCACGTGCTAAATTTCGGGACGAAATTTCTTTCAAGTTGGGGATAATGTGACAACTCGCGTTTTAGAACCTTCTTTGCACTTTGATGTAACTTGTTTGAACAATATGTGATTACGTTATATGAGGAATTAATTGAATGTTATGTTATGTGTTTATGTGTAACGATTGTATGTATACAAAACGAACCGATTGCACGACAATAACCCAATCGCACAAGCCCATTCGGGCCACACTGGTTGCACTCGAAAGCATAAGGGCAGCCCAAGTTGGGTTCGGCCCACTCCTTCATGCGCATACACACACACCCTTAGGGAGTTTTTTTCTCATTTGTTGAAAAACAAGAGCACACAAAAACCCTACTCTCCTCTCTCTCCCTCTCAAACCCGACGGCAACAACATCCCTTCTCTCGAAGCTTTTGGTGTTCGGATCAATCTTTACTCTCTTCTTTAATCGGTTAGTGTTTTAACTATTGATTGTGTGTTGCGTGATGTTGTGATATGTATGTTCTACACGATGGGTTAAGGATGATATGTGATTGATGATGATGTAAACTGTTAGGGTTTGGTGTTTTTGAAATCGGCACACATGTGTAGTTTTCACGGATCAAAATATAGGTTGGTGATGTTATGTTTGAATGATGATATACGGCTGTGATGTATCATGTTCGAATGATTGTTGAGTTGTCATGATTAGAATGCATGCTAGTGATCAAGAACATGAACTATGTTATTATGTTTAGGTGTTATGCTTACTGTTTATGCTTGATAAATGATTAGGGTTCTTATGAATTAGATGATAATTGCTTGGTTTGATCGAGATATGCACGATTGAAACTGTTATTGTTGTTAATTGATAGATTTCATAAATGGAAACAATATAACTAAATGGCATAATTTTCGGATATTAAAACGAATCACACAAGTTCCTCTTCGGTCGCACAAGATCAGATCACATAGAATCTGATCTGATCGCACAAGACCGGTCGCATAAGGGAAATCGCACAAGCTCCGAACGCACAAGAGCTCAATCACACAAGTGGCTGGTCGCACAACACAGTCGCACAAGCCATAGAGTACAACTGATTTAAACACTGAGTACAACATCACATTGCATGATCGCACAAGACCTTGTGGATCGCACAAGACGGTGCCGATCGCACAAGGCTTGGGCCACACACAAACATTTGGACGGTTGGGCCTTAAAGCCCAATATCCACTCGCACAACCCAATTGGATCGCACAAGTCATCCGGATCGCACAATTCTATCCGGATCGCACAAGACTTATGTTTATTTGTTGGGCCGTATTCATATTGGACTGCTTATGTTATTTGGGCCGGGTATCTTTGGGCTTCAATGGGTGAATCGCACAAGGCTGTGAGACTTGTGCGACCCCAATCTTTTAAATCGTACAAGTATGAGCATGTTATGTACTTGACTGTTAAGGTGTTTGCCATGATCAATACGTGTTTGCAACCTGTTAGCTTGTGTGTAAACATACGTGCATTACTTGAACCTAGACCTGACTTGTATGGTAACCATGTTAGGACGTGGTTGACCACATATAGCTCAAGTAACCTTTCTATGTATCTGCCGAGCAAACCAAGGTGAGTTCACACTCTATCTAAGGCATGGGATTCCCAAGGGTTGGGAATGGGTTAAAGAACGGAACAGTAACTACAAACTTGCGTATTCCCCATACAACAGGATACGTACGACCATAAGACCATCAACTCTATCACTTGAAGTCCCTCATTTATCGACTTAATCGCCAAGGCCTATGGCGAGCGGGTCATTAGTTAATAGCGCTATTAGGTTTAACAAACCTCACACCGTGCCAGTCGGACGGGCGTGTACTAATGGACTATGGGCAAAGGGTCAATGATGATAGACATTGACTTAGGGCACCTCTTACATTTTCGTAACAGTCGATACGCGTGGTCTAGTAACACATGGGAAGCCCCCACTAATCTTCGCAAACATGTCTGGGAGACCGCGATACTAATTAACACGATACATGGGTTACAAACGAACATACGATTTACGAAACGAATACTATTACTAAACAACCAACTGTGAACTCGCTCAACTTTGTTGTTGACTCGTTGCTACATGCCTTGCAGGTCGTTAGGTACTCATGGAGGTTGCACAGGGAGGCGCAGTCGTTGTGGGACATGGCAGTGTGTGCCATGCTAAAAACATTACTTTATTTCGTACTTAATACTTACTTTGGGTTTTACAATTATGCTTCCGCTAAACACTTAATTACGTTTTTTATTTGAAACACCTTTAATATTGTGTGGTTGAATTTTACTTATTACTTGTTATGTTCAATATGATTGGTGCCTTGATCCTGGTCATGTCACGCCTCCAAGCGGTGATACTCCACGTGTGGATTTTGGGGGTGTGACACTTTACACGGGACAAATATGTGTATTTTACTCCACATCAAATATCCCCACACTTAACCTTTTTTCGTCCCCGAAAAAGAATTATGCATAACGGAATCATAGACGGAATAGTTATTCGGGAACAAAAGCTTAAATTACTTATTAAAATCGAAACTTGTGTTAGCCGCGATTGCAAGTATTTTGATCCTCTTAAACCCAAACCCGGTTCCAAGTCCTTATCATGCAATTTAGGTTCAAGTGCGGTCAATCTACCTAGGGTCTCACGCTAAGAATTGCAAGTCCACCTAATCCCCCCTCAAGCTTATAGGACAAAAGGAACAACCACTGGGTTATTTCCTAACCGCCTCATACCAAGATCAAGAGAGTTTAAAATCAAATCTATTATTTCCAATTTTTTTCTCATTTTTTTTCTTTTCATCACTTTTTTATTTTTTTTTTCGAGCGTAGACGTTGCTTTCCCTAACCCAGAAGCATTCCGGCTGTAGAGTCACTATCCCCAACTCGGAATACTTAGGCTTCGGTACTTTTTATTTATTTTGCAAGGTCGATTTCACACACCCTAGCGGTAATCCGGCCGTAGAGTCGCTATCTCCAACCCAGACTACATAGAAATGGCTACTTTCATTTAGTTTCTAGCTCTTTTTTTTCTTTTCCAACGAGATAATGACCAAAAACTCTAACGATCTTAGCTTATAACGGTATCCCTTATACTATTTTTGGCGGTTTCAATTTCTCCACTTTCCCTAGATGAGAACCCACTAGTAGACCGACAATTAGGTATATCTAAGATAAAAGGAACCCAGAACCAAATAGAGCCTACCCGCACATCCCAAACTAGACACAAGCTCGAATATATTATCTCATATTATTATTATTTGAACCCGAATAAAAACCCGACTTTTCTATCATTTTCCGTTCTTTTTTTTTTTTGCAAACTTCTTATTTCAAAAGCCATTTTCAATTTTTTTTCAAATTTTTTTTTGGATTTTTTTAAACTTTTTATGACTCAAGACTCACTAACTAAACACTAAACGATAGTTTCTCATCCCCACACTTAAACTCTACATTGCCCTCAATGTAGGATGGAAACCGACTAAAAAAAACTAAAAATAAATAAGAAATAAAAAGACAAAAGGGCATAAATGGAAAGGACTTAGCTGGTTAATAACGCGTAAGCTCCAAAACTCTTGTCCAATCCAGCTCGATCGTATAGCATTTCGGTCGCGATCGGCTTTGACTCTAACTGGTACACTCGGAAAATGCCTGATATCTGATCAGCAGCTCCAAAATCACCCGAATGGAGATTGAGTACGGGTGGTACATATTCAAACCTGCATAAACAAAAACAAGCACAAACCAAAGCAATACCGACTCTAAAAAAACGACTCAAGAACCACTAATTTAGACTCATAGTACAAAATAAACGACTCAATATACAAACTCTACAAAACCTCCCCACACTTGAACTTAATCAGGAGGTTTCTCTTTGACTTGGACCCTATCTAACCCGTTTAATTCCACCCGATCCTCAAAAATAATTTAAAATTTATTGGCGGAATTATAAAATATTTTTAAAATTTGAAACGGGTCAAACCACCAAAACTTAAACTTACCTGGCATTAACTTGATGCGTGGCATGTAATGAGAAGACTGATCATATTTGAAATTCAAAGGCTCTTCCTTCTTCTTCTTCTTCTTCTTGTATAACCCTTCGGTCCTCTTCCGTTTTCGATCTTTTCTTTTCTCTTTCCTCGCCTTCTCCCGTGGCTTTTCTGATTTTTCAGTTTCACCTATCACTAAAACCATGGGCCAGCTGTGGTGTTCTTCTTCTTCCACCGCTTTCAAAGGATGATCCCCACACTTAGTCTCTTCGTAAGGGGTAGGTTCAAACACCTTCGTCAGTTAACCTTCAAGTAGGGCATCAAAGTACTCTATATCCCCATCAAGACCCAACACTCCTACCTCTTCGTAGACCGGTAAACCATCTAATTCTAACTCTAAAAACTCATCCTCCCCAGACGACTTAATTTCTACCTCTTCAATTTCTTCTTCTGCACCAAACATCAAACCAAGGGAGTCTCCTAAATCCACTTCCTCCTCCATCACTTTTTCTTTTTCCACTTCATCAAACATCCAACCAGTGGAATCCCCCAATTCCACTTCTTCTTCAATAACTTCTTTCTTCACTAACGACCTTTGATACGCTGCCCATTCTTCTTAATCTATCTCGTCATCAAAGTCACTCCAGTAATTAATAATTGGAACCTATGGAACCGGAGGTGGGACTTCAGCGTCCATTTTCGTCTCCGTAGCTGAAGTGATCTCTTCATCTGACCAATCCTCATATGGCAACTCTTTCCCCAGTTCTGGAAATGTTGGGATTAATTCCCCAGTAGAAAGCATGTAACCGAGGTAGTTACCTACCGCATCGTATGTATAGCCAGTCGTTGGCTGATGTGGTTAGACTTTTTGCGCTTGTTCCTCTTCTTTCAATCTCCTAGCAATGTCATCTACTGTACGTTGAAGATCTGATAGAGCAGACTGTTGATCTAATAAAGCAGACTCTTTATTTTTATTTATTTGCTCTTGATTTTTAGCAAAATCAGCTAGAGATTTCTGTGTCGTCTGATTTTGCGCCATCATCTGAGCAAACATCTCTTCAATCCTACCCCAAACAGCATCATCACCCCCATCAGAGTTGCTACTAGAATATTGTTCATAGTACTGACCCCCATTATACTGTGGCTGCTGACACGGATCATAGTAATATGGCTGATTATCATAACAATGCAAATAATACCCCTGTGAAAAGTATGGTTGCGGCTGCATAAAAGGGTTAGTATAACATTGTGCAGAGGACCCCTCATATTGTGGGCAATTAACAGTAAAATGAGGTCCTCCACAAATTCCACACATATTTACAAGACTCAAGAAAAATAAAAGACACGGACAATTAGACTCCTACGACTCAATATACAATAGCAAGTAGCACGTATGATGTCAATTAAGTCCAAATAAAGTAATCAACGCAATCGCCAAGGAGTCCCCGGCAACGGCGCCAAAAACTTGATGTGCACGAAGTGGTCAAATAAAAACAAGTAAAATTAACCCTAATCTAGAAACTCTAAGCTTTAAATTTATAAACTTAGACTCGATCTAAAACTAAAACCACACAACCGGCAAGTGTACCGATCAATGTAGTAAAGCTAGAGTAAGTCCGAGCATCGAACCCACGAGACTCTAAGGATTACGCTAAGACTCTATCTAGACTATGACTGACACGACTTAACTAAATGTTTGTTGATTGGGGGGGGGGGGGGTTCTAAAAATCCTAAAGAATGCAAATAACGATTAACTAGAATAGCTAAACTAATTAACACGAACTCGAACGAAGACTTTGACCAATGGTGATGAAGACTACCTAGGCTAGACGCAAGCTTAACTCGGAATGGATTTCTATTCGAAGTAATGTGGTATGGAACCGGGATCTTTGGATACTATACCTATTAAGACACCACTAAGCCTCTCGACCCTTCTCAAGGCGATTCTTGTGGCACTACCAAGGCTGTTACGATTACCGGTTGTTAGATTTCCTCACAGTCCTCTAACTTCTTGAAAGTGCCTTAATATGACAATCTACCTCACAGCGCGAAAGTCTAAGGCAACTATGGGTTTCAACTTGGTTTAATAGACAAGAGAATGGGTAGGGAACTAGACCGATTTCTCACAAAACCTAAATCTAGCTATAATCCAAACCAAGACCTATTAACAACCTCGAGCCTCACAGCGACAAGATTAGTAGAACACTTGATTTTATAAAATTACCGAATACTACTTCTAAGGTTACTTACGCGTTTTCACCGTAAAGGATTAATGACTTATTACGTGATATAGACACTCACCTAAATCAAAAACCCTAGCATAACCCTATTATATGATATAGACAGTCACCAAGGATTATACGAAGTAATAAACAGCGATCAAACAATATCAAGCATGCATATACACTAAGTTAAAATTCCATAGTCGTTTACAATTCAAGAAAACCCAAGAACCACATTAAAACCGAATAAAATCCAAACTTTATTAAACCGTTGTCATTAACCTAGGTAGTTAAAGGTATTTAGCCAAGAATCATGGTTTTAAAAACAATCAAACAAGATTTAGAACAAGAATTCATCGAATAAAAACAAAGAAACTAGAAAATAAGAGAAACTGAGTAGCAAAACCCGTTAATCCCTTGCTCTCCAAGCTTCCCGCTCGATGCCGATGATTCCCGCAGCCTTGATCCTATATAAATCTCCTTCAAATATCGTCCACGAAAGCTCTGATACGTGCCTATCTTTTTTTCATCCCAGCCGTGCGTCTGACTTCTCTCCAAGGTGGTTCTTTCCAATATATATTTTTGATGTGCACCGCCTCAAGATCGTCTGATGTGGTCTCCTTTTTTTCTTCATGTACATCCGTCCCTCTATATGATATATGTTTTTGCACTAGGGTAATTAGTGGTCAACACTTGGAATTATTCTAAAGGCCCAATAGCAAAACAATTTCCCAACTGAATTGTCGTGACATGCATGGATCAAGTTTATTCTTGGCGGCCCATTTAAGTTCGAACATGCATGCTGAACATATTTGATTTTTGCGGCCCACTATCTTATAAAATATAGATAGTGGTTTTGGCCCACTCACAGAAAATAGCAGTAATTTCCATTCGTCACTGGCACCCCATTCTGCCCAACTGGCTGGTCATTTAATTGTTAATCTTTTTCGCTCCATTTGCACCAGGACCTGGCCCAACACAAAATAATGTAATATAATACTAAAACTAAATAAAAACAAATAAAACCTATACAATAATTACACACTTTACATGTGACAAATATGTGTATTTTACTCCACATCAACGGGTATCAAGTAATGTATACAAAACCCCACATACCGGCAGTAATTGAAGATTACAAAGACTTAATCCCTGTAATTATAACCTTGAAAATAAATAGGGTTTTTGGAAAACAATTTGATAAAAGAGAATGACTCACATTGCAGATTTAAACGGGCAGAGTTTAGCCTACTAATTTTAGCTTGGTAACCTAGATAAATAACAATGCACACGAAAACTAGGTCAGTAACTTAATACAACTTTTACGATAACTCACAAGATTAAAACCCTCACGACGAATGACAAAGTATAGCCCACATACGGGCATCACTTAAACATCCACCGGATTGGTTTCTATCGACCGGACATTAAATCGTAGCAGTGATCGAGTTATTACCCTGTTATCGCCGCAGAATTTCGTGTTTGTGTGTGTTTTTGGAGTAAACAGACGATATCTCAGTGTAGGAAATGAATTTTTACGTCGAACCAACGCCAAATTTCAAGTGCCAATTCCCTACATTTATACTGGAAAAACGGCTCCCTCGCGTGGCGCGAGGGCCTGTCGCGTGGCGCGAGGGCACCCCTCCTAGCATAGGGTAGCCTCGTGTAATTGTAGCCTGGGTGAGTCGACGTTTCGCTAAAATTAGATTTTGACAACGAACTGTGAAGATAATATCGATTAGGGAATACCCCTCCTGAGTTTTAGGGGCCCTGATCCTAGTTCCGATTGTTCTGGAAATTTTAGGGGTCATGCGATATTTCTTGGGGGTCTCAATTAGGGTTTCCTATTGGACAAAATAAGATAAGAAATAGTAATTTTAAAGAGAATTGTTACATCCTCCCCACCTTATAAAAATCTCGTCCTCGAGATTTACTGGAACAAGTAGGGATATTTTCGCTGCATCTCTGATTCCAACTCCCAAGTGTACTCAGGTCCTCTCTTTGAATCACACTTAACTTTGACAAGTACTAGTCTTTTGTGTTTGAGAAACTTGACCTTTTTGTCTTCTATCTGTAGTGGCTTCTCAACAAATTTTAACTTTTCATTTACCTCTACGTCTTGGAGAGGTACTACCAGGGCTTCTCAACAAATTGTAACCTTTCATTTACCTTTATGTGAGGAATTGTTTTTTTTTTACCTTTTTACCCTTAATGACGCGCGTTCACGTAATAAAATTGGTGTTATTTACAAAAATGCCACCGGCCCAGAACAAACCAGTTAACCGTTTGTTATCATCAACAGAATATTCAAACGAATAATCAACTAAATACTGTTTTTTGTCGGTCAACCTATTAATCACCATGTCAGCATCATATTCTCCTATATAGCTGTTAATTCGATTCCTAAAATTTTTGCAATCATCAACCGTGGCGCCAACGTTCTCGAAACCACCGTAATGTTTCCTCATTATATGGAAAGCTTTGACAGGGCCAAGGTTTAAAGTGCCTACTTCCCATATCATCTCCTCCTGGACATCTGACAATTGTCTGTACGCTGGCAGCATATGAATATCATGTGGACATACAAACTTATGATTATGGCCATCAACAAATCTCTTTACTGTATATAATGTACCATCCACCGTGCAAATCATAAGTTGAGCTTGCATCCAGTTCTAATGGTCCCCATGTTCCTTGATTTGAATGGCTATTTTGACTTCGAATAACGATCATCAATAAACAATGGCTTATGTCACTCTTTAGAACAAACGAAATTCTTAGTTTTGATTATACCACCATTGTGTACTTCACCACCTTTCCGAGTAGAAAAACCAGCTAACTTAGCATATGATTGGTAAAACGCATATGCTTGTTCAATAGAGGTAAATTGCATTCCAACCACAGGTGTAGCTGAAGCTTCAACCTCCGGAGTGTAAACCCTTTCATCTACATAAATCAAATCAAAAAAAGAAAAACACATGCGAATTATCGGACTCGTTACATGCGATATATTAATAACTGCATAATTTCATCATAGGAACACACAACACATGCGAATTGTATAAACCATAACATGCGAAAATGATGATTTTGATAAATATATTTTACACATGCGATTTATTATATCATAACATGCGAAAATCAGTATTTAGAATAAACATCACATGCAAATTGCAAGACTCATAACATGCGAACTTATACATGTTGCTTTCATATCAAATATACTCAACATTCAAACTTAAAAAACAGATACAACAATGCAAAATCATTGCTACGATTAAACAGAACAAGTCTATCAACAATTTAAATATCTTAATTAACATAATTACCATTAGAACACTCATTTACACCACTTGTACTTGCATTTCGATTTGGATTTGCAGGTTCCGGATTTAAAACATCCTCAATCGAAACTCTCTGATACACAGATAATTGAGCATGATCACTGATCGGTCAAGCTTCTTCAAAATCAACATTTGTGTTTCGTCCGGTGCTGCTCTGTGGATCCATAAAAAAAAACCCTAACGCAGAAGAACGAAAACTGCAATTTGAGAATTATGAAAAATTTGAAACTGATTCGAAGAATAATTACCGGGATATTAGTGTAACGAACTTCTCGCTGATTGAATAAAGAGACGAATTTGCATTCAGATGATTGAATTAATTGTCTGATTTAACCTTATCAGAGAAAAACGAATTAGGACACGTGTACGGCCAATAAAGTCGCGTATGTAATGTACGATTAGGGGATTTGTATCCTACACTTTACCTATATATATATAGGGGAAGGTTCATTGGGGAACACTAAAAAAGTAGGGAACAACGGGGAACCGACTCAAATGAACTCCGATTGGACTCATTCCAGTGGCGTTGGAACCGGCTCGTCGAACCCTAACTAAGATCTCTTAACCCTAAATCCTAACTCCTAAACTCTAAACCCTAAAGCTAAAGCTAAAAAATAAGGCTAAAACCTAAGCTAAACCGTAAAATCTAAACTATAAACCCTAAAAGCTAAACCCTAAACCTAAAGCTAAACCCTAAAGCTAAACCCAAAACCCTAAAACTAAACCCTAAAGCTAAACTCTAAA
The DNA here is from genome assembly GCA_030545235.1 of Helianthus tuberosus. Taxonomy (NCBI): domain Eukaryota; kingdom Viridiplantae; phylum Streptophyta; class Magnoliopsida; order Asterales; family Asteraceae; genus Helianthus; species Helianthus tuberosus. Next base: position 90,626,919 of record CM060430.1, read on the forward strand.
AGGCAAACCTTAATATATTTAGGGTTTAGGGGTTTTGATTTAAGGTTTAGGGTTAAGAGATCCTAGTTAGGGTTTAACGAGCCGCTTCCAACGCCGCTGGAATGAGTCCAATCGGAGTTCGTTTGAGTCGGTTCTCCACTGTTCCCCACTTTTTTAGTGTTCCCCAATGAACCTCACACTCTATATATATATAGGGTCGTGATTTAGAGAAAACGGTGGAAAGTGTGAGAACGGTGAGAACGCTTATGGATCGTCCAATCAAAACAATCTATGGACAAGATTAGCGTGGTGGCATTTTCGTAAATAACATCAATTTTATTATGTGGACGCGCTTCATTAAGGGTAAAAGCGTCTTTTGACTACTCCAAACAAAACGCCATCTCATGAAAATGAAACGCCAAATAAAAATCACACGCCATTCTAACTAAAAACGCCATTAGATATAAAACGCCAAACTTAATTATAGTAAAATCCCGCCTAAAAACCGCCAAAAAATCCTATATATACAACAACTCAGACTTCAATTAAAAACACACACAAAAACCCCAAACGCCATATTTAATATATACCATTCGTCTGATAAAACGCCAGAAAACCCAAACATCAAATGTATTGTTGTCAATAAAGTGTAGCTGTATGGGGTGGACAACATTGTCAGTTATCTTTCTTAACTGAGGATTAACAATGTTATCCCTCACCATACAGCAACACTTTATTGATTTTAGCATGATCAAATTTTTAGTTTTAAGATGGTTTATTTTGTGGCGTTATTTTTCTCAGTAAAACGCCAAAAAAGATAACATTTGGCTGAAAGGGTGTAAACTCAATAACATTTTGCTGCATGAGATGGACAAAAATTATAGAAAAAGAGGCTGATTTCAGACTTTGTGTTTCCAAACGGCGACAAAAAAACTACTTCAAAAAACAAAAATAAAAAAAATCATACGAAAGTCGAAACAGCCAGTGAAGATGCTTCAAAAGAAGAAAGAGACTGGTGACAGTGAAGATTTGGAAGATCAATATTTATTTTGTTTAATTTTCTTTTTCAGTTGATTGTTATATAGAAACAACGCCATATCTAATAAAAACGCTAAAAATCCAAATGTCTTACACCTTTGGCGTTCATCAAACCATCATAAAATTACTTTGGAAAAGTATTATAAAAAAACCAAAACAATAATAATAATAAAATAATAAAATAAATAAAAAACAAACTTGAAAATGTAACTAGAAACAGTAACTACAAATCAGTAATACTGAAGATAGGGAAAATTTATTAAATTAGAATCTAAAACGCCAAATTTTAAAGATGGGACGTGTTACAGACTTCAGAGATAAAGCTTGTCAAAAAACAATAATTACAAACAGTAACTGAAAAGAATAATACTTTATTATAATAACGCACCACCTAACTTAGGCGCCAAAAAGAGATCCTATAAAATGATACGTCTCAGCAACTTCCATTTGATCAAACCAAAAAAAAAAAAAAACAAACGTCAATACTACTAAATACCACTCACTATAAAACGCCAAAAAAAAATCAAAGATGGCTAATATGCTTTCTTGGATATTCAGTATTGTTATTCGTGAAGTTTCACTGAATGAATTGTTAGCCGAGGCGAGTAACTCAGTAAGATTTTGCTACATGAGATGGACAAAAATTCAATAAAAAGATAATGATGCCAGTCATATGGCATTTTGTATTTTTTGTTCTTGAAGAAGGTTTGGATGAGGAGAAGAGATCAATGATACTGAAGAGTGGGATGATTATAAAGATGAAGATCAACATGAAAAAAAAAAGCGAAAAACCCACCCACACGTCATAGATCTATGACCCCAAACATTCACAAAAAAAGCCACTTCAACAGACGAGCAAGCAAAATAATCAAACGGATGGGTTTGTTAAGTTTTACATAAAACGCCATATTTTTTGTGACAGTTCTTGTAATTTTAAAGAACAGAGAGACTGATGACAGTGAAGATTGTGAAGAGAGATCCGATTAGGATTTTTAATTTATTTTCTTCGCTTGTACTTTTTTTACTATGGCTGAAATATAGTCTAACAATTGTAAAACGCCAAGATACCACAAACGTCAAAATGTTGATAAAAATAATAGAACAATGGGCCATCTTTTTAAAACGCCTTGAAAAATGCCATTAAGAAAGATTTCCTGACCACCCTGGGTTCCAATGGCATACGATTTGAATAAACGTCATAAACGCCAAAATGTTAATACGATGAAACCATTAAACGGCATTAATTATTGAATTTGGTTAATGCCAAAAATCTTAAACCCCAAAAATTAAAACAACATTCGGAAAAGCGGAACTGGAAAAGCAGAAGATGAAATGACAAAAAAGCCCATCTGCCCTTCTCTATGCCGCCTGACACGTGTTGCGTCAGGATGCGTTCTCACCGTTCTCACACTTTTGAGCGTTTTCTCTTGATCTCGTTTCTATTCACACACACACACACACATATATATATATATATATATCTATATATATATATATCCCTTAACGTACAATATGTACGATATAGTGAAATCGCATGTTCAAAGTTGAATTCGCACCAGATCGGACGGCTGAGAAGAGCGCGTACATATTGTACGATAAGAGCTATTATATATATATATATGGGATAGTTCAAATGAAAACCATTTTTATTGCGAAAACTAACTAAAACAGCCTAAAAAACACAAAAAAAAAAAATTCAATTTTTTTATAAAAATCGATAGTTTTTTTATATAAAAAAACTTAAAATAAATTGCAACGCACATGTGTAATAATTCAAAAAAAATTAACTAAAACAGCCTAAAAAACACAAAAAAAAAATTTCAATTTTTTTATAAAAATCGATAGTTTTTTTATATAAAAAAACTTAAAATAAATTGCAACGCACATGTGTAATAATTCACATGTGTAGTACACATACACATGTGCACTACAATTTTTTTTTTTCGAAAAAAAAGATTTTTTTATTTAATTTAAATAGCGGAAATTGGTAGGCAAAAAAAAAATTGGTACGTTTTTTCTTAGGATTTTCATCCTTTATGAAAGCGCAAGGATTTATGATTTCCTTTCTATCCGTCTCTTAAGCCTTTCTTTTGTAAAACCAGTGCGCGGCCGCGCAAAGTAAAAAGGGCTGAAGGACGAGGTTGTGGTATGGTCCCAAGTACTTATTATGAGGTTTTTGGGACCTTACCCCTTCGAGTCCCCCCAGTCTAGTGTTGCTCTTATGCAAGTAAGTGGAGCACTGGACTTTTGAGAGGGAAATGCTTTTTGGCGTGAAAATGGGGAATCTTCTATGAGAAGATTTACTTTGCTTATTATAAAGATTTTGAAAATCTTTGACTTTAAATGGGGCTGGTACAGTAAGGACTGAGTGACAGGCTGTCATTGTCAGTTGCTCTTATTCTCCGTGTTTTGCACGCGCGCGTGAACTCACGTTTGTGTTGATTTTCACTCGCTCCTGTCGCTTGGGTAACTGTAATATCCGAAAAAGGTGCTATGGCAGTTACCGATGCTATTTATTGCGATGAGTATATAAGTTTGTTTGAGTTGCCCCTTTCTGTTAATCATTGCTTTGTTGAAAATTTTTCCCCTTCCTTTCTTCATTATTCGAGAAATTTGTCATTTCTTCTTCTTATGTCAACCGGAGAACACCAAGAAGACTTATCCGAAGAAATGTCTGCTGAACTTCCACCGTTAAAGTGGCCCAGAGAAACTTTTGATGGTTTGGTTCGGAATCTTAGATTCCCAGAGAACTGGGGTGTCGTGTATCCTGAGGAGGGTCAGACAGCAGCAGATGCTCCGGCTGGGTATATCACCTTTTTTTGGGATTTTTTCTGTGAAGGCAACTTTCGCTTGCCTGCAACAAAATTTTTCCTTGAAATCCTTGAGTATTATAAGTTGCATATCTCCCAACTGCACCCTATTGGCATGGTTAGAGTTCGACATTTTGAGTTTGTGTGCCGGTCGATGCATATTGAGCTGACAGTCCTTCGATTTAGAGTTTTTCACCAAATGCACTGAACCCAAGGGTTTTACTCGTTCGTCCAAAGGTCGTCTGCGAAGAAGATTTTGAAGGATCGAATTGCGACCTAAATGAGTCGTTTGGAAGAGCTCTAGTCCGTTTCAGAGGCGGAAACTAAGAAACGGATGTAAAAACAGCTTGAATATCACTTTAAACGTCTTGTGTATTGAAATAATAGCAATTACAATCACAAGGAATACCGGCAGCACCTCGGTATCAATTCTGAAAATCGTTACAAATGAATAACCCACTACCCTATTTATAGTAGTCAAGCATTCGCTTGAATGACACATAAGACAACTCAAGCGAAACCCCCTAATCACTTTCAAGCGAAACCTAACAACTAATCTGTCTTCAAGCGAAACCAAACATAATGACCATTTCAAGCGAATCCTCAAATCTGTTTTGTCTTCTTGTGTGGATGATGCAATTGAATATGTCATATTGATGATGTCATCATTGCATAAGATGATATCACACTTGTTCAGATCCGCAACGTAACCGAGACTCGATATAAGACGAAGTCGACAGATGAATGCACTAACAGACTCCCCCTCAGATGTTGACGAGTCTTAAGTGTCGAGTCTTCAACGTCTTCAGTCTTTATCAGTCTGAACGCTCTCTGGAATATCTCACATTGTAAGCATCCTCTAACTTTCTCTCTTTCTCCTCTTCAGTATCCACAGACTCCCCACGAACAATCTCTACTCGGATGTCTTCAGACTCCCCCTTTCGATATGCTGGGATCGCAGTCTGGCATGTTGAAATCACACATTCCTCAGGTATCGGAACCTGACTTTCTATCTCTTAGAAACCTGCACATCCTCTACCTCACAATAAATTTTCTGATGATAACTTGTAAAAAACTATCTCACCATCTACTAAACCACTTGCAGGAGTTATACAATCAAAAAATGATTTTTCAATGTTAATCATTTGATGAACCACTTGAAGATATATCGTTTTCCTTATCAAAACAACACACTCTCCCAAACCATCTGTTCATCATGTTTAGCACTTGGAATTTTGAAAACTAGCTCTCCAACACCAGTTATCGAAAATCTTTTTGAATTTTTCAAAATTTATGCTAAAACACACTAAAATCTTTTTGGATTTTTTAATGTAATGAAATGCATAGAAGAAATATTTACATACAATATTTTTGTGAGTTCGTGCAAGAGGATCATATCAGTTTATGAGACAAATCACTAACACCGTTAAGCTTGATTTCATTTTAAGCTCTAAACAATTCACATTGATTGACGATATTGTTGTCCACTTAAACTCAATCTAAAAACTTTCGAAATGCTTACCGATACGTTAAGGTATATTAATTTTGCACTAAGTTCTTATGGACCTCACGATCTCAGCATATCCCCTCATCATGCAATACACTAACTCAAGTAATGCCTTTAAACTTTTATCAACTGTGATTTGTGCGAAAACAAAGCAGAATGTTTAAACATTAACAATCAGGTCGATACTTCCGTATACGCAGAGAAAGTCCAATGTTTAAACAAAATAAGAAAAATAAAACAAGTTGAAGTTGTTTAGGCTTTAACCACCAGGTCGATACTCCCGTATACGCAGAGGAGGTCCAAAGCTTAAACGAAACACCAAAGAAAATAAAGCACAACGTTTAGGAAACAACATCCAGGTCGATACTCACGTATACGCAGATGATGTCCGATGCTTAAACAAAATAAAGAAATAAAACAAGTTTAAGTCTTTGCAAAATGAAATACACAATCACGGTGACTTTTCAGCAAAGTTGTGAAAGTTCACAAACTTAACCAGTTTTATGTCTTTCGACAATCAGCGATTACTGAGTAGGCACACAGTCAAGAAGGACAAAACTAAGTACTGTGCTTTTGACCATGTTTCCCACTAGAACTAGGCTTTTTCGTTTAAGTTTGTATCGTTATCGCAAATCTACTAATCTAGCTGAGCCTACCGTCACATCTTTAGTGAGACCGTTTATCACATTTTAACTTTCCATTTCTTTAGCGTGTTGTGACAGTCTACTGATGTACTATCATTTCCTCTTTTATGCAACAAAAGCTCATTTTTCATTTTATCATGTTTTTGGCTTTTTCAAATTTTCTAATGTTTTTGGATTTTCTGAAATTATACTCCCCCTAAAATACAAATACAAATACATCTAAAAAAATTTGAAACCAAACTGTACAAAAACATGACAACTGATATCGAATTGCCTCAATTCGCCATCCACTTGGCATAAACAATCAGAACTCCCCCTCACAACAAACTATTTTCCCATTGATTTCAAAACACTTAAGTTTGTTTTAATCAAATGGTTTTTCCGGAAAATTAGTTTTGTTGATTTTACCATTTGTAGGTTAAGGGTTTGGTTCATCACATTGTTTTTTAACCACTTGTAAGAAATCAGATACAACTTAATGTCCCTGATTTACCACTTGTAAGATCAATCCAATCAAGCATTTTCAACCAAACATCAACTGTTGGTTGAATTCTCAAGGTGCCGATTCCTACTCCACACTTACCAACCTGGGAGTTCCGGCAATTCACACTTATACAAAAATAATTTTCATACACAATGAAAGATGTCGATTCATGCTCTGCAATTACCAACTTGGGAGCTCCGGCAAGTCAGGTTTTTACTGTTTGAAAAATATATCCACCCAAGCCTGACCATTCTTGGGTGTAACAACCTCTTCTTCATCTTTACTTTCAACAGACTTGTAAACATTCATTTTGGAAGCATAGAATTCTTTAACTCCTTTGACCTTACCATCGACCATTTTCCCAAAAATATGTTTCACATTTCTGTTGAAAGCTTTATCAACATCAAATTTCTTCTTGTCAAAATAAAATTGATTTGAAATTTCAACGTTTCCAACTTTCTTCTTAAAATTTTCAGCCCGCAAAGGTGGAAAATTCACATCATCCACATTCGGAACTGATTTCTCAACCTTTTCTTTAACACGTGGCTCCTCTGATTTTGTGGAATCAGATTCATCACCAGAACTGTTTCCTGAACCCTTAACCACCCATATTTGGTTTTTCAGATTTTCTTTTCGTTTTACCACATTCTTTGAACATTCTCCAACCTCAAAAGTGGAGTTTTCAAATCCTGTAAATTTTCTGGTTGTTAGTTCAGTTTTCTCAACAACTTTTTCTTTGAGTTTACCAGAGACTCCCTGTTTTGTTTGTATTGCCTTTGGACAATTCCTGGCAATATGACCGACTGTTTTACACTGAAAACAGGTTCTCGTCTCTGTCTTCTTCTGAGCAATATTCTTCTTCATGTCCTCTTGCTTCTTTGCAAGGAATTCTTGATTTGTCTGCTTTCTGAATGCTTGCTCTTTCTCAGCTTCTAAAGATTTTCCTGAAACAAACACAGTTTTTGGTTTATAAACTTTTTCATTTTTATAATTTTTCGGTTGATTAAATCCTAATCCTTTCTTTTTGAAATTACAGTTATGGTTTGGTTTTTTATGAATACCAGAACTGTAACCCTTTTTCTTGTTTAATCTTTGTTGCACTCTTGAGGTGTAAGGTCTTGGATTTTCAGAAAGATTAATATCTTTTATTTCAGAAATGTTGATTTATGTTAGTTTGAAAACCTTTTTAATCATTTCAGTTTTAACACCTCTTATTGGAAAAATCTCATTAGAATATAATTTGTCAGAATCTTTCAAAGTATATGCTACTTTGACCGGTTCGTCATTCAAATTAGATTTTGATAGCAAAAATTCCTTATCATAAACCCGTTTATCCTTTTTGATTGTTGACTTTGACTTGTTGAACCCATACTTTGACTCGGATTTTGACTCCGGTTTTGACTCCTCTATATCATCTTTGTCTAACACCTGATCGACCACACTTTTTATCAACTTGGACTCATGATCAGTATCGGACGATGTGAACGTGACATCAATATTTTCTGGCAAATTATCCGACGACACAGACTCCCACTGTAAGTTAGTTGCCTGTTTGACTCTTTCAAAATTTGGATTTTGAGACAAATATCCATTTTCGACCGGGGGTGGACATTTGTTATAAACAACACTTGGTTTCTCACCAAAATTTTCACTTCATCATCTTCTTTTGTCTCAGACTTCTTTTCTTCCGAAGTCTTCTCTTCCTCAAAAGTTTTCATTCTTTCAACGATCGGGTAAATCCTGTCAACAACAAATGTAGAACATGAGTAACTTTTCAATAAATTGTTGACACTTTCAGTTTCAATCTTTTGTGTTGCCAACTTCAATTCCAGCTCAGCACACTTCTCTGTGTAATAGTTGACGTCATCAAGCTGTCTCATGTAAGCTCCTTTGAGTGTATTCAATGCAACTGCTTGTTCACTGTTCGAATCAGTGTACTTGTTAATCTCTCTGTTCAAAGTATCATAAGATTCTTTCAATCTTTTTATGTTGTGTAACAACTCGTTGTTTTGCATGATCAAAGAATCACAATTCAAACACTTTTCAGGAACTTTGACTGCTTCAGTATCAACTTTGATTTCAAATTCCGGAACATATTTGACTGTTCTTTTCGTTTTGAAAAATTCAGCTCTTTTCTTTTTCTCAGCTTCAGCTTCAGCTTTTAACCTTTCTTCTTCTTCTTCCTCTTCTTCAATTTTTCTCCATTTTTCTTCTTCAGCTTCCCTGACTTTTCTGTATTTTGCAGCCCATTTTTCATCATAGGCATTAGCAATAGTCATCTCTTTCAAGCAAAATCACAAGAATATACTTTCAAGCAAGATCTCTGTTTCAAGCGAACTGATTTGATGCGAACTGGTTCTCCTCGTGTATCACCTGAATCACCTTGTAATATAATACCTGAAACAAACAAAACAAACAATCAGTTTAAACAGACTGAGACCGTAAAAATGTGTTGATGAACTCAATTGAAGACTCGTGTCGAAGATTTGTGGACTTGTTTCAATGTTGATGAAGTGAGATTGCTGAATGAATAGGCTTGAACAATAGGATATCGATTCAAATGAGCCGATGAATGGGTCGAGAATATGACTTGGGCCGAGAACTTGTTCAACACATGTATCACATGAATTTATACTTTCTAGATAATGGTCAACAATCAATATCACTCTTAGGCCGAGAATATATCACATGGGCTGAAGACTTTCAATTTCTGATTGAGCCTCACAGTATTTGAACTTAATGAACACATGCAAACTGAAATGATACTGCTCACCTTGTTCAAACTGACACAAAAACACACAACCAAATGAAATCACGTGATGATGCTTGACCACCAAACCAATATCACATGCAATTGCAAATATCAATCCCACTTCGCTGACACCCTTTAATATTTTCACATGCAAACCGACAATATCAATTATCAATTCAATATGATTGGGCCGCAACTTTTCAGTCTTTATTTAAATCTTGGACTGACAAAGTTTAATAATTCACAACAAATTGATTGGATCAAAAACCCACTTTAGCCGACAACAAACAAATGATTGCACTGACTTGTTGTTTTTTTTTATAACCAAATTCACATGGGACATTCAGTTAAAGAACATTTTCACATGCATATCACTTTATCTTGGGCCAAACAATCCTTAGATTTATGTGATGAGCCGCTTCGATGACTTCAGTAGTTCACATGAATTACTGTAATATGTAGACAGAATTTACAAATGAAACAATAATATCACATGCACTGACAAATGAATCTGAACACCTCGTGCAAACTAACACAAAACTCGTGATTTCTTGTCTCAACTAACTAACAACCTCGATCAGAATGTTACACACAATTCGACGTATACACTCAAGTGAACTGATGATTCAAGCGGTCGTTTCAAGCGAGATTCACGATGTAAACTCAAGCGAAACAGGTCAATTTCAAGCGAAAGCCGGTGTTTCGCTTCAAACACCACCAAAATTTCAAGCGAAACTCACAGTGACATCAGCAAATACGAACCAATTTCAAGCGAACTCATGTTTTTTAACCAGTTTTAACTCGATTTAAGCTCTGAAATTTTCCAGGATTTGTTTAAACATGATTACGCATAAGACATGAAATTGAGCCGATTTTAACCGTGAAAAATGTTTGAATTATAAAAAAATGGTGTAGAAATCAGAAATAGTGACGAAAACAGGCTGCTTTTGCGAGATCTCTTCCTCCTGAGCTCTGATACCACTTGTAGGATCGAATTGCGACCTAAATGAGTCGTTTGGAAGAGCTCTAGTCCGTTTCAGAGGCGGAAACTAAGAAACGGATGTAAAAACAACTTGAATATCACTTTAAACGTCTTGTGTATTGAAATAATAGCAATTACAATCACAAGGAATACCGGCAGCACCTCGGTATCAATTCTGAAAATCGTTACAAATGAATAACCCACTACCCTATTTATAGTAGTCAAGCTTTCGCTTGAATGACACATAAGACAACTCAAGCGAAACCCCCTAATAACTTTCAAGCGAAACCTAACAACTAATCTGTCTTCAAGCGAAACCAAACATAATGACCATATCAAGCGAATCCTCAAATCTGTTTTGTCTTCTTGTGTGGATGATGCAATTGAATATGTCATATTGATGATGTCATCATTGCATAAGATGATATCACACTTGTTCAGATCCGCAACGTAACCGAGACTCGATATAAGACGAAGTCGACAGATGAATGCACTAACAGATTTTACAGCATCCCTCAAAATCTTTCCATGACTGGAAACAAAAATTCTTTTTCATCAAGGCAGGGGTGATTCTGATGAGGATGGTTCTAAGGGGAAAAGAAGACGTCCCTATTGAAACGATTCGAACCCCTGTTGACGAGAATTGGTATCAAGACCTGAAGGAAGTTCCTAACATTGCCTTGCTGGAGAAAGCCCTTGTCGGTGCTAGTATGAGTTTGAATTGGAAAATGGACCGTGACGACAAGCCGGTGTATACGGAGGAAGGTCATGGTAAGATTGGGGTTTTTCCCTTTTTGCCTTTCTCCCACTTTTTTTTTTTGAACATGCTTTTCTCCTGATGCAGTTGTTTCGTTGTATGTTGTAGCATATAAGAGAGAAGGCGGAAAAATGGGTACCATTAAGAAGAAACCTGATGAAGAGCTTTGGTACCATCGAATTGTGAGAAATTTTGTTCTTCCGCAGGATGCGGATCTGTCTATTCAGCCTGCTGCTGGCGCTGGTAAGCTATGTGCATTTTGGTTTACTGTTTGCTCTCTCTCTTTTTTTTACGCTTCTGAGTAAATTGTTCTTGCGTTTCTGTAGGTGAGTTGTCGAACTTGGGCATTGGCCCTGAGAAGAAGAAACACGCGACGACCAGTAATGTTGCGCTTAAAAAGAGCGATGCTGAAAAAACTCACACCTCCAAAGTTAAAAATGTTGGAGGAGAGAAGAAAGGTATGCGCCATTCCTCTGACTCCTGGTGTGATTATGTGGTGGTTTCTGACTCTTTGGAGGGTCTTGCGCCTGCAGTTACTGTTAGGAGGCCGAAACCTGAACCGAGAGATACTGCTGATATCCCTCCATCCAACCCAAATGATCCTATTGACTTGGAATCTAGTCCTGAACACTTGGTGCAGAAGAAGGCGGGTAAAAGGAAATAGACTGATGTTGATGTTGAGGCTCAGCCCTCAAAGAAGATTCAAAGGAAGAAAATTACCAGGAAAAGCAATCTGGATGCTTTTATTTCTGAGTTTGTTCCTGGTAAGCATTGCCTTTGCTTCTTTCCCATGTGCGCATTGGATATTTACAGACTTTGTTGTTTTTCAGAAGTCCCTGTTTCTCCCATTCCCACAGAGCCGCAACCAGTGGTTAACGAAGGACTCCCACCCTCTCATCTGCGTGCTTCCGTCACTGATCAGTTAGAGACTACGGTGGTTCCTGATGGTGGCGTAGAAAAGACTGTTGAGGCCGACAAGCCTGTTGAAGTTGCTGCGGAAGTTGAAAAGGTTGTAAGCCCAGCGGTGATGGATGATGCTGGTAACCCCTCAACTTCTGAACCTGCTGCCCGTGATAAGGAGAAAATTGTGGAAGAAATTCCTGTTATAGCTTCTCCTTCCAAGGTTTCTGGTTCTATGCCTGAGAATGTTTCTGCTGAAGATCAGGGTTCATTTTCTGATGCAGGCAAACTTCTATGCCTGGTCAGAAAGCAAAGCAGTAACTTGTTCTCCAATCCGCCCAGAGGAAACCCTGGGGGATTATTATTACAGGACTTATTCGGAGAAAGATGCTTCCGAGCTTCATGCCCCTGTTTGGAATTTAAAGAAAGGTGATACTTTCTCGGACTGGCGCGTGTGCCAAGATTGGTCGAAGGGGATATTTCCGCCTGGGGAGATCAAGTTTCAAGAAAGCCAATCTTACGAGCAAACTTACCATGCTTATCTTGAGGAAACTGCTTCTCATGCATCGACCACTCATCGTATAGTGCGCGAATGGCACAGCATGCACAAGGAGTGGGATGCTTTTCAGGTGTCGAAGAAGAAATTTGTTGTGGATGAAAACCGGGTTGCCCAGTTGAAAGCTAAATTGGAAGCTGATCAAGCCAAGTTTGAGGCTGATCGTAAGACTGAAGAGTGGTCTGTTGCAGGTTAGAAGAGGAAGGCGGAAGCCGAAGCTACCCTCCTTTCCGAAGAACGCAAAAACTGGAAGAGAATTTGCGAAAAAGATAATGATGAGAAGGTAAATCTCGGCAATCTCATCAATAATCTCAAGGCTGAGATTGAAAAATTGAAGAAACATGATACGGAGGTAGAAAAGTTAAAAAAGGAGAAGGCTGATGCAGAAGCTGCGCTAGAAGAAGCGCATTCTCATAGGGAGCGTAGTGAGCAATGAGAGGTACAAGCTTGCGCCACTCTTGCTCTTAGAGATAGAGAGTTAGAGGAACTTACTGCTTTGCTTTCTGATCAGGAACAAGTAAAAAAGGATCTGGAATTTGCGCATTCTAAAAAGGCTGAAACTTCTCGCCGTTTGACTGAAACCGAAGAAAAATTGGAAAATTCAGAAACGGCGCGGGCTACAGCGGAAAGCGAGCTTGATCCTTTAAAGAGTGATATGGCGTGGTTGAAAGATCGTGGAATTGTCTGTGTAAGTTGCCTCTTATGTTTTGTTGCGGGAATGTTTCTGTGTCTTCTTGTTATTTACCCTTTCTTATTTTCATAGGTTGCTGAATCAGTGTTGAATTCTGAAGAATTGGATAAAACCGTTGCGTGTTTAATTAATGTTGCGCGAAAGGACGGGTATGCCCAAGGATACGCTGAGTGTTCTCAGCATGTGAATAGCACTTTGAAGGTTGATTGGGACACTAGTAGGTCCGCAACTTACGGCGTTAACACTGGTGCTGAGGTTACAGCTTTGAAGACAGAATTCAACAACCTGCAGCTTCCCATTATGGATCATATAAATGTTGCGCTGCAATCTGATGATCATGTGGCACAACTAAAAGAAATCTTTCCGGATGAAGGTGAAGATTTAGTGTAGTTTCCTTTGAAATTGTATTGAACAATTTTCTGTAATATTTGGGATGTATATCCCTTTCTTTGTTGGTGCGCTGTTGCGCAAGTAACTAAAACACTGCCGTGTTTGATAGTTTTTAAGGCGTATTTGTACGCCTAGAATAATATGTCGTGTTTTTTAGTTTACAATATTTTGCATGAATACAATTACTTTTATTGAGTAAGGCGAATGAAGTTGGTATAAAGCTTCATGTGTGAACTTATGGTCGTTTGTGATGTAATCACTGACCGTTCATGAGGCTTTGTTTTGTAGTTACCAGAATGTTTTTGCGCTTACTAAAAGAAATTGCATGCACTTTGTAAGAAAAACACAAGAATAATAGAAACTTTGCTGTTTATTTCTGGATAGGGCACAGGGGCCATTACAAAGTTTTCAAATAAATATATGAGACTTAACTTACTCTATTCTCCCGCTTTACCTTAATAAATCGTGTCTTTCTGCGCAGAGACAATAGAGTTTCTTCTTAGTTTTTCGCCCTTTTGCTCGGGCCTTCCTCGCCTCAAGTTATCTGCTTTATTTCCTTGCGCACGTTTTGTAGCAGATGTGTGAGTTCGCCGCTTTTAAGGGCTTTCTCAATCTCTGTGCGCAAAGAAATGCAGTTGTTAGTGGTATGACCACTGTCTTTGTGATATTCGCAATATTGGGATGGGTCTTGTCCGTGCTTGTTTTTCATGGGGATTGGTGGTTTGAACTGATAATCTTCAGTGCTCAAAACTTCCGCGGGGGTTTTAGTTAAGGGAGTCCATTGCCTTTCCCTGTTCTCTTGTTTGAGTTCCCTCTGCGCGGCAAGTTTATTGATTGTTGACCGAGCATCTTCAGATGAATGGTTTCCCGAGCCAGAGTCGCGCCATCCCTTTTTGAATTTCCTTCCACCATTTGAACCTAAGTCGGAGGGTCTGTTGTGTGGTGGCGGCGGCCTATTAGTGGTAAGGTTCTTTTCTATTTGTGCATAAACCTTAGCGGCTGCCATCACTTTCTCCAAACTCTTTGGAAGACCTTCCGTCCCAGATAGGACCTTGATCATATCATCGCATCTGACTGCGTATTTGAACTGTGCGTGAATCAGTTGCTCGTGGACTCCCCCGATCTCCAGTACCTCTTTATTATATCGGGTGATAAAGTCCTCCAAACCTTCGTCCTCATGACGCCAAATGTTCATCACATCTTATGTGTCTCGGATAGAGCGTCGTTGTTGACTGAAATGGGTCAGAAATTTCTTGCGCAGATCTTTCCATGATGTGATGTTCCCGATGGGTAAATTATTGAACCAGATTCTTGCAGCGCCAGTAAGGGTCTGTACGAAAAGATGGCACCATAGTGGTAGAGTCCAACCACCTACTAACCATGTGCTTGTAAAAACCCTCAAGTGATCATCAGGGTCTGTCAACCCATTAAATTTACCCACGTTGGATGGTAGTTTCGCTTTCTCAAGCGGAGCCAAAGCTATTTCCATGATAAATTTTGAATTTTCCGCTGCTTCCGCAGGGCGGTAAATCAAATTGTAATTGTGCTCAGCCTCAGGGTTGTAAACCGCACGAGGTCTGCACTTATTGTAATTGGGCTGCAATCGGTTAAACACGCTGGTACTTTCACCCACACGGTAAGTTGGATCAGATTCATCGGTGTGAGTGTTCCGTTGA
Organism: Helianthus tuberosus; assembly: GCA_030545235.1. Taxonomy (NCBI): domain Eukaryota; kingdom Viridiplantae; phylum Streptophyta; class Magnoliopsida; order Asterales; family Asteraceae; genus Helianthus; species Helianthus tuberosus. The sequence goes on from CM060430.1 coordinate 90,642,085, forward strand.
GGACCCAACCTAGTGTAAACTGATTGTCTTCAGTGAGGTTGTGATTCATCTCGATATTCTCTCTGATGACTTCCTGATTGGGTGTACTCATATCTTGATGTAGATTTAGAGTAAACTTCTGTGTTTTCGTAAGATGGATCCTCGCGTTGAGAAGCGTTAGCACGAGATCCTGGTCTCCGTGATTGAGTTAAGGGAGCAGTCTGTGCACACAGTTGTGTGTATACTGTATTTAGTGCCCCTTGAGACCTGACGTACTAGGAGATTGGAGTTTCTCCTGGGGGCAAAATTGAGTGCACAGGGTTCTCTGGTAGCACTCCTGGAGTGACAGGTTCGTTCACTCGATTGGATTGAACCTAGTTGTCATCCGAGGCATCCTCTGGAATTCCTTCAACTTGAAAGTTGTTTCCGACATTCGGCCGAGGGCCGGTTTACCGATGAGACGATGTTTCTTCCATATGCAAATGGATTCAATAGGGTAAATCAAAAAACAAGAGAAAATTGGATGAGACAGAGAAATCGGTGGGCGCCAATGAAGAAACACTAGATAATTGACCGAAATCGAATTATCTAGGGGTTTGGTTCTGCATAAAAGGGTAGTTCTCTCTCGTTTGATTCGGTCGTAACTGATCTTCTTCTCCGGTAACTCTGCAAAACAAAGTACCGTTAGCCTCGTCAAGGGGAGAAAGGAGTTCTCTCCTTGACCCGACTCCGGCGTGAGAATAAGTATGTGTTTATGAAGAAGAAGAAGTATTGACGAAGTGTGTGTAACTTGAATTTCATACCTGAATTGTTCTCATATTTATAGCCAAGAGTTTTGGGCGGGAAAACTCGTTGGTGAAATGTTGACGGAAGATGCTAACCCCGTAAGCGGTTACATTTCCTTCTGTTAAGTTTCTCGATCCGACGTGAGTGCACACGGATTGCTGTTTAGATCTATGGCTGGGGGTTTGCCACGTGGAAAGTGATCAAGTGGTGGTTTCTCTCCAATTACATGCTATCATTGTGATTTCAGGGATGCCTGAGGTGATGACACGTGTCCAGACGATTATAACCGTCTTAGTGGTGCACGATTGAATTCTTCTAGAAGATTACTGCTGTAATCTGGTGTGACTCTTTATCGTGTGGTTTCAGTTAAGTAAATAATATCCAAGTCTGGATATTATTAAGCGGAAGTGCTTGTCTTAGCATTTTCATCCTTTATGAAAGCGCAAGGATTTATGATTTCCTTTTGGCGCGCGAGTGTTGTCTGCTATCCGTCTCTTAAGCCTTTCTTTTGTAAAACCAGTGCGTGGCCGCTCAAAGTAAAAAGGGCTAAAGGACGAGGTTGTGGTATGGTCCCAAGTACTTATTATCAGGTTTTTGGGACCTTACCCCTTCAGATACAAATCCCCTAATCGTACATTACATACGCGACTGTAGTGGCCGTACACGTGTCCTGATTCGTTTTTATCTGAGGGCAAATTCGTCTCTTCATTCAATCAGCGAGAAGTTCGTTACACTAATATCCTGGTAATTATTATTCGAATCAGTTTCAAATTTTTCATAATTCTCAAATTGCAGTTTTCGTTCTTCTATGTTAGGGTTTGATTCAATTGTTTTTTTTATGGATCCACAGAGCAGCACCGGACGAAACATAGATGTTGATTTTGAAGAAGCTTGACCGATCGGTGATCATTCTCAATTATCTGCATATCAGAGAGTTTCGATTGAGGATGTTTTAAATCCGCAACCTGCAAATCCAAATCCAAATCCAAATCCAAATGCAAGTACAAGTGGTGTAAACAAGTGTTCTAATGGTAATTATGTTAATTCAGATATTTAAATTGTTCGTAGACTTGTTTTGTTTAATCATAGCAATGATTTTGCATTGTTGTATCTGTTTTTGAAGTTTGAATGTTGAGTATATTTTTGGTATGAAAGCAACATGTATAAGTTCGCATGTTATGAGTCTTTCAATTCGCTAAATTTGGATTTTCGCATGTTATGGTATAATAAATCGCATGTGTAAAACATATTCATCAGAATCATCATTTTCGCATGTTATGGTTCATACAATTCGCACGTGTTATTGTTCTTACGATGAAATTATGCAGTTATTAATATATCGCATGTAGGGAGTCCGATAATTCGCATGTGTTTTTTTTTCTTTTGATTTGATTTATGTAGATGAAAGGGTTTACACTCCAGAGGTTGAAGCGTCAGCTACACCTGTGGTTGGAATGAAATTTACCTCTATTGATCAAGCATATGCGTTTTACAAATCATATGCTAAGTTAGTTAGTTTTTCTACTCGGAAGGGTGGTGAAGTACACAGTGGTGGTATAATCAAAACTAAGTATTTTGTTTGTTCTAAAGAAGGTCATAAGCCATTGTGTATTGAAGATCGTTATTCTAAGTCAAAAAAGCAATTCAAATCAAGGAACGGGGGGACCATTAGAACTGGATGCAAAGCTCAACGTATGATTTGCACGGTGGATGGTAGATTATATACAGTAAAGAGATTTGTTGATGGCCATAATCATAAGTTTGTATGTCCACATGATATTCATATGCTGCCAGCGTACAGATAATTGTCAGATATCCAGGAGGAGATGATATGGGAACTAGGCACTTTAAACCTTGGTCCTGTCAAAACTTTCCATATAATGAGGAAACGTTACGGTGGTTTTGAGAACGTTGGCGCCACAGTTGATGATTGCAAAAATTTTAGGAATTGAATTAACAGCTATATAGGAGAATATGATGCTGACATGGTGATTAATAGGATGACCGACAAAACACAGTATTTAGTTGATTATTTGTTTGAATATTATGTTGATGATGACAAACGGTTAACTGATTTGTTCTGGGCTGATGGGTTATGCAAGCGTAACTTTATGGAGTTTGGGGATGTGATATCGGTCGATGCAACTTTCAAGACAAACAGGTAAGTGTTACATAAAATGTTTTTTATTTATTTTTCGCATGTTATATGATTTCCTAAACTTGCAATATCGCATGTTATTATATTTTGAATAGTAGGTGTTGAATATTTCGCATGTTATACTGTATATTTTCGCATGTGTTTGTTCAGGTACAAGATGGTGTTTGTTCCGTTCACTGGCATTGACAACCATTGTCGAAATGTAACCCTTGGAGCTGGGTTGTTGGCATCGGAGAGCATTGAATCCTATAAATGGCTTCTGAATTCATTCGTAAAGTCATTTGGTCGGCAGCCAAAGGTTGTAGTGACGGACCAAGATCCTTGTTAGGATCAGAGTTTGGTTTTGATTATGTTTAACGTTTGAATTAAGATGAACAATGAAAGAGATGTGCAGCGGAATATTAATGGAAACAAACTTTTCACAATCAAACAGGAGAATTGCTTTAAACACACATTTCAACAATGAACCGAATGCTTAAATTTATTTCAAACACCGATTACAATTGCATGTATGTAACAAAACTCCCCCTCAGCCTGAGCTCACAATGATTTGTTCGTGCAGGAAGAAGATGGTGAAGAGCTAATAGAACAGTACATGGTACTGTTCTATTTATAGGCACGGACAAACCACTGTGGCATCTTTGCTGACGTCACCATGAAAGTGACATCTAACCTCCTAACAAACTCTAACCTCTGATCTATACAAGTACTGCTATGCTAACAACTGTTATTACAATTCATTACATAAAGACAAACTAACTACTGCTGAATCCTTCCACTGATGTGAACCCAGCAGCACTTGATATAACCCAGCAGTGCTTGACTCAAGGCAGTAGATTGAACAGCAGGGCTTTAGTCTTCATCAGTCTTTGATCAGCAGTTGTAGTTCAGCAGTTGTACCGATCAGTAGATAGGAGGTCAGCAGATGTTGAAACCACTTTCAAGGGGAGAGACTTGTATACACAACATCTGCTTATTCTGGATCCACTACTCTGATCCAGTTTTGGCTTTAATTATCTGTTCCTCTGATAGGGTTCAATCCCAACAATCTCCCCCTGGAACAGATAATGCCAAAACTATTCATTATTGGTAGATCTTTATTGCCTCATCAACAGTTCCCTTATTTGCCCTTTGAGTTGTAACTCAAAGGCTAAGGCATCTGTGTCATCTTCATCCCTGCACAGTGGAAGATCAAGGAGATCCTGCAAATCTCCAAGACTTAGGCCAAGTGCTTGTTCCCTTGTTATTTTCTTCACTTCTCCACTAGACTTGATCACAGTCCGTACATGGTTCTGTTTTTCAGTTTTCCACTTTAGTACTTTTGAGTCTGGTGGGTTTCCTGGGAGATCTTTATTAGATGAGGAGTTTGGTGATGCAGGCCTTGTGATGACTGTTTGAGCAGTGCTTGCAGGTTGGTTTAGGCCAAGAGTTTCAACTATCATCTTCTTAATGCCCTCTTTTACAAGTTCATCTCCTGCCATTAATTCTGCCACTGTTTCAGTATCCAACTGTTGGTGTCTTCTTTTTAGATAGCAGCACTAACTGGAGCAGTGGATCTCCTGATTTGCAGCTTTGGTGGTCTTGTTGAAACCTCTGCTTTAGGGTAGTCAGGTTTTTGTGGAACTTTAGGATCTTTCTTCCTTAATTCCTCCAACCTTTTGTAGGTGGTCCTGACTTTGTCTTCTTTCCATCTTGACACTTGATTTTTAGATCCATAATCAGTAGCAACTAATTCCTCTTTCATTCTCTTCAGCTCCAATGTCTTTTCAGGCATATTCTTTTTGTACTTTGACCAATCTGGAGGAGTGTGCTTGACCTTATTCTTAATCATTTCTTGAGTTCTGACTGCTTCACTTTCAAGCTCAGGAATGGTCCACTCTTTGTACATATGTTTTTCCCCCTTGTATTTCTTATGAGCCATGATGTTTTCAATATAATCTTTTCTCAAGGATTCATCTGCTTTTTCTGAAATTTGTCTACATACATTCTTTGCAAACTGTTCTAAAGATCTGACTTGAGTGAATAAAAATTGGTAATGCCTTTGAATCTCTTTGTCAGTATTTCCTTGAGAATTTCTTTTAGAAATATCCTCTGCCTGTAGAGCTTTTATTTTCAAGTACTCTTCAATGTTGTTAGGCCTAGGATATCCTTCAACTGATGGCAACTTCCTTTTAGCAGGATCATCCTCATAGTAGAAGGATTTAATCTCTTCTCTGACTGCAATGAGTTCAAGAGGATATTGGAAACCTACAGGGGTGATGATAGGGATTGGTTGTTGTACTGGAGCTGAAGAGAGAGGAACAGGTTTTGGAATGAGTGCAAGAGATTGTGAAGATGTTGGTGGTGGTGATGAAGAATCATCAACAGGTATGAATATCCTTCTCCTTTTTATTGTAGGAGAGGCTGATGATGTTTTGGGTGGATCAGTGGTGGTGATTTGAGTGGTAAAAGGTGGCTGACTAACAGTTGTTGAAACAACTGGTGTTTCAACCACTGTTGCCATTACAACAGATGTTGTAACATCTGATGTCTTCTGCTTTTTGGCAGGAGGTGATGGTGGTGAGATTGTTTTTAGTGGTGATGGTGGTTTTGGTGGTGAGATGATTTTTGGTGGTGGTGGTAAGGCAGTGGTTGTGGTGTGTGTTGGAGTGGTGTGTGTTGAAGTGATAGCAGATGTTGAAACTACTGAAGTATCAGCAGTTGTTGATACAGAAGGAGTTACAACAGCTGTTTGAGTGGAAGATTGATGTTGGGGGCTTTTGGAAGGTGGTTTGGAAGTATGCTTTATGAGTCTGGATGGTGTGGATTTGGGTTCCCTCACTTTTCTAGTGGGATTCTTTCTTTTTTGTTGGGATTAAACCCTATCAGAGGAACAGATAATTAAAGCCAAAACTGGATCAGAGCAGTGGATCCAGAATAAGCAGACGTTTACAGATTAGTTCATGCAAATCTCTCCCCTTGAAAGTGGATTTGTATCTACTGATCTCCTATCTACTGATCTTATCAAGTGCTGTTCCACAACTGCTGGCTTGCATCTACTGCCAAGTGTTAAAGACTGATAGAAGACCAAAGCTCTGCTGACCCAATCTACTGCCTTGAGTCAAGTACTGCTGATCCGGACAAGCACTGCTGGGTTCACAGCAGTGGAAGGATGCAGCAGCGGTTCATGTGTCTTGTATGTATTAGATTGTAATAGCAGTAGTTAGTACATCAGTGTTTGTATAGATCAGAGGTTAGAGTTTGTTAGGAGGTTAGATGTCACTTTCATGGTGACGTCAGCTAAGATGCTCAGTGGTTTGCAAGTGCCTATAAATAGTTCAGTACATTGTACTGTTCTATTAGCTCTTTTGATCACATCGTCTTCTTTGCACGAACAAACTACTGAGCTCTGGCTGAGGGGGAGTTTGCATTCTTACATCATCATTGTAATCGTTATTGAAACAAATTCAATCTTTCGATTCATTGTGTAAAGATGTTTGATAAAAGTATTTCTCTCGTTTGATTGTATGCAAAGTTTGCTTTCATCTTAATTCCGCTGCACATCTCTTTCATTTCCATCTTAATTTCAAACAAAAATACAATCAAAAAGAAACTCAGATCCAACAATTGGTATCAGAGCTTGGACAGTCAAATTTGATTTAACAATCATTTTGACGTAAATAGTTCAGCTCATAACAGTTGATACTGATCGTTTGTTCGTCCGTTGAAAAACAGAGCAAGGATTAATCACCATTAAAGTTGATTTCTCAGTGTCTGTAAAACAACAAGAATGACGTCACAATCTCAGGATGATAAAAACAACATCGGCTCGCTTTTTAAACCACCTATGCTAAAGAGAAATGAGTACAACATCTGGCAGAGGAGGATGGGTCACATCCTCGCTCAACAAAGCACAGGTTGTTGGAGGTCAGTCATTTATGGTCCCCATGTTCCTTCAGTGCCAAGCGCTGAAGATGCTAAAAAGTTCGTTCCAAAACCAATTGAAAATTATACCGAAACCGACTTTCAAAAGATCGAACTAGATGCTAAAGCTTTTAGCATCATAGCATCAGCGCTGCCCAATGAGATATATGCTGGACTGTTACACTGTAACAGTGCCAAAGAATTATGGGACGCACTTAAGGAACAGTTTGGTGGAACTGAAGAAGTCATAGAAAGCAATAGGGAAATCTTGAACCAACAGTATGAAACATTTTGCTACATTAAAGGTGAATCACTAACGCAACAATTTGAGCGTTTTAGTTGTCTCATCAGTGAACTGAGGCTTGTTAACACCACTTTTACAAACTCAACTCAAAATAGCAGGTTCCTCAGGTCACTGCCCGAAAAATGGGACACTATAGCTTTTGTCACCCGAAATTCATCTGAATTCAAGGATCTGACCTTGACCCAACTCCATGGTCGACTCCTGACCTTCGAAAGGGAGTTGAACCAGAAAAGGAGGTTACAAGAGTCAGGAAAAGTTACCGATGATTACACTTTCGGTAATACTGCTCTTCTGGGTCAAGAAGAATCTGGGAGCAGTGGTAAGGATCAGGGTTATGATCACTTCATTGACATAACTGCTGGTGCAAATTTTAACAACCCTGATCCTCACTCTGCAAGTTATGCATTCACTGCTAACGAAAACCAGATGTCAGATAATTTAAGCTTTGAACTCAATGATTTACAACATTTTGATCCCACTGATTTAGAGGAAATGGACATCCTGCACCAACTGGCTTTGCTAAGTGTTAGAACTAGCAAGTTCTACAAAAGAACAGGGAGAAAATTCCCAGGTTTGCATGGGAATCTAAGGGTTGGGTTGGATAAATCGAAAATCAAGTGTTACAAGTGTAATAGGTTGGGACATTTCGCTAGGGAATGTAGGAGTCAAACCACTGGTCCCATAATTACTCATCCTAGCTCAAATCCTCGACCTCAAAACCAAAACACTGTGCACTATGCCCAATATGCCCCAGCAGCACAAGTGAACACTGCTCACTATGCTGCTGCCCCTGTGCCAGTACATTATGTTCAAACTACTGTTCCACAAATCCAATATGTTCAAACCCCTGCTCCACAGGTACAAGTGCAACCTGTTGCACCTCAAACCACTGCTCCAGCAGCAGCACAACCAGATCAACAAAGTTTTTTCACTCAAGGGTTTGTTGACTGGAGCAGTATGCCTGATGATCTTTGTGATGAAAATTTTGCACTCTATGCTTCTAATGATTCTTCACATGATGAGTTTTGTTTGATGGCACTAGAGTCAATACAGGAGGGGGTTGAAGCTGAGGAGGAACAGCAGTGCTTTGAAACAGTGGAAGAGGTGATTGAAGCAGTGGTTACTGCAGTGGCTGATGAAATACTGTTGGGAGAAAGTTCAGGTACCCTGATTGAACCAATGACAGATCCATGGTCCATAGAGGACAAAGAAGAAGAGAAAGAAGAAAAGGCTGGTGAAAAGAAGGTAAAAGCTGATGATGATGAAGATCATCAATGTGATTGTGCAATGATGGCAGCTACCAAGGTATCTCCTCAAGTTCTTGAAAAACTGTGTTCTGACAATTGCATAATTGCTTTTGCTAACATCAAAGAGGTGAATGAAAACCTTCGGGATAAAATCTTGTCTGATGAGGTCAAATTTGAAAGGTCTTTAAAAGAACTTAAAAACAAATTGACTCAAAAGGAAAAAGAAATCAGCTGTCTAAAAGAAGAGCAAAGCATCACCAAAACCCAACTTCAAACTATGGTAGAAAAATACCAAAGTTGCAAAAAGGAGTTGGAATCCACCCAGATTACTTGTGAAAGATGGGTGGAATCCTGCAGAGGATATGAGGTGATGCTTGCTAAACAGATTGAAAGTAATGTGAAGTTTGGGGTTGGGTATATAAAATATGATGATGAACACATTGCTTGTGAAAAATCTGTTCAAAACACTGATGTAACCGCTGAGTTCATCCCCACAAACAAGAATGGCCAAGAAGTGAAAATCACTGACAAACTTGGTAACAAAATCACACTTGACAGAACAAGGAGTTCCTCAACTTTTGAAGAACTTGAAAAATATCAGTTTAAACCTACCTGGTCTGACGAGTGTGATATTCTTGAAAATTTCAAGCCAATGGACTTTACATCAACTGATGGTGTTAAAGCTCCAAAAGCTAAAGTCATACCTCTCAAGGACATCCCAGCAGTGGTTAAAACCTCTGCTGCAAAGGAGTCTGAAAAGAGAAAGAAGAAAGAAAAAATTGACAACTTGTTTTGTGAATTCTGTGAAAAAAGGAATCATCTAACAAAAGACTGTTTCCACTTGAAAGCTTATGATTTAAACAAAACAAGTATCATTGTTTCAGCAGAAAGCTGCATTGTCTGTGGTAAAACAAACCACAAAACTCAAGCATGTGTGTACCTCAAAAACTTTGATGTGAAAAAGAACGAGTACATGGCTAAAACATCCTTGAGTCCATCATCATCATCCTCATCATCTGTCAAGTTCATCAAGAAACAACCACTGTTTGTGCCAGTTCAAACAGCTGTTACAAAACAGCTGAACCAAACATCTGTCAAAAGAGATGTTCAGGTTACTGATGCACCCCCTGCCAATCAGTTCAGAAAAGGCAGAGAAAAACAGTCTTACCAAAGGATTCCACACGTTTATGAGGCCTACAAAAGGCCCTCTAAACCCAAAGTGAACAGGCATCCTTTTGGTTATCAGCAGATGATTGGTCAGGACCCACAACAGTGGTTAAAGAAGAACTGTCCTAAAATAGTTCAAACCCCTGACCTAACAACTGTCCATCATTCTGCATCCATCCCAGACACTGTTGAGACCCCATCCAAAGCCTTGTTGGCTTTGGAGACCTTAATGAACTAATCCTTTTACTTCATGTGCAGGGAGCTTCTGCATGCTTTGATAGTTTGTGGTATGTAGATAGTGGAGGCTCCAGGCACATGACAGGATGTAAAGCCCTCCTCAAAGACTTTAAAATCCATGGAGGGGGTGATATATCCTTTGGGAATAATAGTAAAGGAAAAGTTCTGGGGTCGGGTACAGTGGAGTCTGGAAAAGTAAAATTTGAAAATGTCAATCTAATAGACAATCTAAAATTCAACCTTCTGAGTGTGTCCCAAATGAGTGACAAGGGTTTTGGGTCATTCTTCACAAAAGATTGTTGTAGGATTGTTGGACCAGAAATGGTCAATAAGATTGAAGCAATAATCAAAACTGGTCAAACTAAACTTGTTGCTCAAAGAAGTGGCAATGTTTATGTTGTTGACATGTCAAAAGAGTGTCCCAGAGCTGATGCCTGTCTGTTCTCAGCTGCCTCTAACAAAGAGACAGAACTTTGGCACAGAAGACTGGGACACACAAATCTTAAGACAATCACAGAAATTTCGAAAAATGGTTTGGTGAGAGGCCTACCACAAAAATTGTTTTCATGTCCTGAACATTGCATTTCCTGTTTAAAAGGAAAACAGCATAAAAGTTCTTACAAGTCCATTGAAGAGTCCAAAACAACCCAGTGTTTGCAAATGCTACACATGGATTTGTTTGGCCCAGTTCAAGTCATGAGCCTCAAAAAGAAAAAATATTGTTTGGTTATTGTTGATGACTTTTCTAGGTTCACATGGACTTTCTTTTTGCACTCAAAAGATGAAACTGCAGGCATTTTGCAAGACTTTGTAACACAGGTTGAAAAGCAATTTGACCTTCCAGTGAAAAGCTTCAGGAGTGACAATGGCACAGAATTCAAAAATAGGGAGTTGGATGCCTTCTGTGTGAAGAAAGGGATTGTAAGGCAGTACAGCATCCCAAGAACACCAGAGCAGAATGGGGTAGTGGAAAGGAAGAACAGAACTCTGATTGAGGCTGCCAGAACCATGCTTGCAGATTCAGGTTTGCCATTAACTTTCTGGGCAGAGGCAGTAAACACTGCTTGCTATGTTCAGAATAGAGTTTTAATAAACCCCAGGCACAAAAAGACTGCCTATGAAATTCTGTATAAAATTAAACCACTGATCTCATATTTCAAAGTGTTTGGCTGCCCATGCTTTATTTTGAACTTAAAAGATTCCATTTCAAAATTTGCAGCCAAAATTGATTGTGGTTATCATCTGGGATACTCATCCACTGCCAAGGCCTACAAAGTGTTCAATACACGGACCAAGGCAGTGGAGGAGACTTTGAATGTTAAGTTCAATGAACTCTCATCAATGAAAATCCCAGCAAACCCTGGAGATCTGTTTGATCTTGAAAAATTCACTTTTGAAAATACTGCTGTCAAGACTAACAGTGCAGGTCCATCAGAGGATACAACACCAGACTATGGGTATGAAATCATCATCCCTCAAAGGTCTGCCACAAAGGGAAAAGCACCAGCTGTTCAAAACAGTTGTCAAAGATCAACCACTGCTTCCACATCCTCAAACACTGCTGACAAAAGTCCTCAAACAGTGGATAAAAGTCAGCAGTTGTCCACTTCATTACCTCCTATACCACCACCTTTTGAAACCACTGCTGGATCATCAAAGTCCCCAGCAGTGGTTAGCTCAGATGATACACATTTGCAGCCTTCACCAACCAATGCCATCATACCATACCAAGGAGATTTAATCTTCTTGAGATCTCATCCACCTGATCAAATCATTGGCAACATAAATGAAGGGGTGCTCACAAGAAGCCAAACCCAAAACATTTGTCTTTTTGCTGGTTTTCTATCACTCCATCAGCCAGTCAAGTACCAAGAGGCACTGAAAGACAACAGCTGGGTAGAAGCCATGCAAGAGGAGCTCCAACAGTTTAAAAGACAACAAGTATGGGAGCTTGTACCACTGCCAGAAGAGGTTAGTCCCATTGGCACAAAGTGGGTCTTCAAGAACAAAACTGATGAAAGGGGTATTGTTGTCAAGAACAAAGCCAGGCTTGTGGTTCAAGGTTACAGACAGGAAGAGGGGATTGATTATGATGAAACATTTGCCCCTGTTGCAAGATTGGAAGCCATTAGACTGTTCCTGGCCTTTGCTGTCAACCACAATATGAAGGTGTTTCAAATGGATATCAAAAGTGCTTTCCTCTATGGTACAATTCAAGAAGAGGTGTATGTTTGTCAACCTCCAGGTTTTGAGGATCCATTTTATCCAGATCATGTCTACAGGCTAAACAAAGCCTTGTATGGCTTGAAACAAGCACCAAGGGCCTGGTATGAAACTCTTTCCAACTTCCTACTCTCAAATGGTTTCAAAAGAGGTACCATTGATAAAACACTGTTCTTAAAATGGAGAGGGAAGGATTTAATGATTGTCCAGATTTATGTGGATGACATTATTTTTGGAAGCACATGTAACTCAATGTGTGAAGAGTTTAGAGAACTCATGACAGCTGAGTTTGAAATGAGTGCTATGGGTGAGCTGCAATGCTTTCTTGGTCTCCAAGTACAGCAATTGCAAAATGGAACTTTCATTCATCAAAGCAAATATGCAAAAGAACTTTTAACCAAATTTGATATGAATGATTGTAAACCATGCAGCACACCCATGGCAACAAATAAGCTGGTCATGTCTGATGAAAAGGATGAGCTGATTGACCAAACACTTTATAGAAGCATGATTGGGTCTTTATTGTACCTAACTGCATCTAGACCAGACATCATGTTTGCAACATGTGTCTGTGCAAGAAGTCAATCAGCTCCCAGAAAATCAAATCTCATTGCTGTAAAAAGGATCTTCAGATACATAAAAGGTGCTCCCACACTTGGTATCTGGTATCCAGCTAATGGGAACATCAAGCTTTCAGGTTTCTCAGACAGTGACTTTGCTGGATGTCACACCACAAGGAAGTCCACATCAGGAGGGTGCCAGTTTCTAGGTGATTGCTTAGTTTCATGGCAAAGCAAAAAGCAAGCAGCTGTTTCAACATTCACTGCTGAAGCTAAATACATTGCTGCTGCAAGCTGTACAGCCCAACTCCTGTGGCTTCAAAATCAGTTGCTGGATTTTGGTATAACTGCCTTAAAGACACCACTCATGTTGGACAGTCAGGTAGCAGAAAATATCATCAAAAATCCAGTTTCCCATTCAACCACCAAACACATCGACATCAGACATCACTTTGTGAGGGATTGCTATGAAAAAGGTTTGATTTCTCTGCATCATGTCCCAACTAAAGATCAGCTAGCTGATGTGCTCACAAAAGCACTTGATACAGCCACCTTTGAAAGCTTGGTCTCTAGAATTGGGATGCTGAACATGGAATAACAAGCAACATCTTGTTTTTCTATGAATAAAAGCAACAAAAATGTTTTCAGAAAATCAAAACTTCATCCTTAAAAATAGCTAAAAATGAAAATTTTTCATTAAAGTCCTTAAAAGTCTGCCATTAACCACTGATTGTTCAAAAGTCTGCTCTACTTCAAAAAGCCTGTCCAATGCTGAAAGTCAACCCCTGCTCTCTCATTATTTTGATAAACTCTGTTGTTCAAAAGCAGTGTCTTATCCACTGATATGCTATCCACTGATAGTAAAAATCATCCACTGCTTTCATACCACTGCCTTCATCAGTTACTTTCACAAAAGTACTGTCCTTCACTTTCAACAGGGGTTGTCACGTGGACAGTACATATTGGTCAGACCTTTTGTAACGGCTGCCACTTCAGCATTCACTTTCTTCTCTATAAAATCCCCCACTCACCATCAAAACAGGGTTTTACTGTCGAATTGAATTCTTAAGAATTCTCTTCTCAAACCAGTTTTTCATCTCATTTCTTCACAAATTTCTTCGATCAATCATCCTCAAAATGACAAAATCAAAGAAATCTTCAAAACCCTCATCCAAATCATCATCGAAAACAGCCTCTCAAAAGGCAATCTCCACTGATATTCCACATAAACCATCTCACAATCTCCTGGGTCTTCTCACAAAACCAGGAACCACCAACGTTTTCGATTCCACCATTGATCTCATGGCAAAATCAAAGTACAAAACTTTGTTCACTGCCGATGCACCAATCTATTTGGCGACCCAAAGGGAGTTCTGGAAAAATGCAACCCTTGAAAAACAAGGAGACACTGCAACCACCATAACCTCTCTTATAAAGGGCAAAGCTGTCCAAATCGTGCCACAATCCATTTCAGAGGTCTTTCAACTCAGTGATCAGGAAGGTAAAATTTCTTTCACTAAAACCGAGTTACAAACTGACTTCATTGAGAGAGGGTATGAAGCCACAATGATGAAGAAAATTACCTTAGAAAAAGGTTATTTTCCTTCTGCAACCAGATTTTTATTTCATACCCTCCTATTATGAGTTTCAAACAAAACCACTTCTTTCAATGAAATCCCTTTAAAGATTCAAAATCTGGGATATGCAATTCTTCAAGGAGAAAATTTTAATTATTCTCGGGAAATTTTTAAAGATTTGGTTAACAATGTTGAAACAAAATCATTCTTACTGTTTCCAAGGTTTTTAAGTTACTATTTTTCAAAGAAATTTAGTAAGGATGATTTAGCTGTAATAAACCAAGGTGATTCTACTCAAATAAACAGTTTAACAACTGAAACCTTTTCAAGAATGTTAGCACCTTGTAAAACACAAGCAGAGGTGCCTGAGCAGATTTTAGCAGTTACAACTGCTCCTCAGGTATCTGCTGCTGAGCCCACTGCTCAAGGTGATCAGAGCAGCAGCACAACTGCTTTGAAACCCACACCTAAAATCACCAAAAAGCCAACAAAAAGAAAAACACAAAACCCCCCCCCAAAACCATCAAAAAGGCATCTCTGGAGGATGAGATACCAGAGCTCCTGCCAGTGACAACACAAAAGTCACAAGAAACCACTGCTGCTACTTCCTCACAGCAGTTGGTACAAATATCTCAACCCATAGCTGAAACTCCTCCTGTTTCTTCACAAAAAGAACAGGTTGTACAAATAGGGCCTCCACATCATGATGCTCTGGAAACACTCGTTTCTATCATCCACAGTCCAATGCCCGGGACACATCCTATTTCTACACCACTCATCACCTCCAAAATTCCTTCACCAATAAAACCACTGTTGGAAGCAATTGATTTGAACCAGGCATTATCCAGTCCTTCTCAATCACCTATTAATGAGAATATACCTCAACAACTGACTGGGTCTGATGTATCAATCTTTGCTAACCCACCAACACAACCTGAGGAGGTTACACCCCTTGAGTTACAAGTAACTCTTGGTGGTAATCCAAGTGAAGCAGCCACTACAACTGTTACACCCACTGGGTTACATTTGGACAATGGTTACATTCATAAGACTTCCTTGGAGGCAA
Organism: Helianthus tuberosus; assembly: GCA_030545235.1. NCBI lineage: Eukaryota > Viridiplantae > Streptophyta > Magnoliopsida > Asterales > Asteraceae > Helianthus > Helianthus tuberosus. The sequence continues at coordinate 90,657,292 of CM060430.1, forward strand.
TTCCTTTTATAGCACCTCTGCCAACCACCAGTGGATTTATTTATCCTACTGGCAACATCAAAAGGTTGTCAAGTGTTGAAGGAAGAAGACCCCAGTACCAAGAAAAAGGGGCATCAGTGGTTAATGTTTGGAGTATATTCCCTACATCTACCACTGATAAAACCACTGCTAGTGGGAAATCAGATGATCCCATTAACTTGGGTGATGGTTTAAAGTACCAGAAATTGACGGATCGCATTGCAAAGCTTGATAACTCTGTTGCAGAACTCAAAAATATGCTACAACAGGTGTTACAAGTTCAGAAGGTACAATCAACTGCTGTTCCACCTCAAGCACCTGCTCCACAAAGGGCACCTGCTACAAATGAGCTCTGGAATCTATTTCAATCTTTTCTCCAACAACAAGCTCAATTAGCAGACCAGCAACATGAAAAACATGTACAACAGCTGAGAAATACAATGGAGTCAAGGTTCAAGAACACTCAGGCTGACTTAAAGGCTCTCAAAACTCAGATCTTGCACACCACTGGCACTGCTCCTCCAAAAGTACGCTTCATTTATGACCTCCCAGAAGATAATGCCAAAAAGGGGGAGAAAATTAAGGAGTGGAAAAAGAAGGGTATAGAAGATGGTCTTTATCTTGAACCAGAGAATTCAAACATGACCAAAAAGATCCCTTTGCCAGATGGCAGCAAAAAGATTGATGTGACAACAAATGCACTAGCAGAAGCAGTTGCAAGTGTAAAAAGAGATAGAGAGGCCAAAAGAAAAGCCAGGGTAGACAGAATGGATCATCCAGATCAGGGTACTTCTGGTTCAAAGGATCATGAAAATCTTGTTGAGGAAAAGAAGAAGCCTACTAGAAAAGTGAGGCAACCCAAATCCATTCCAATCAGACGTTCAAAGTCTGCTCAAAAACCACCATACAAAACAGCTGATGCAGCAGGAGTTACAAAAACTACTGCTTGCCAAACAGTTGTTCCATCAACACACACCACTTCAACACACACAACATCCACCGCTTTACCATCATCACCACCAAAAACAACACCTGCTGACATACAGCAGAAGACAGCAGATGTTATAACATCTGTTGTAATGACAACAGTGGTTGAAACACCAGTTGTTTCAACATCTGTTAGTCAATCACAATCCACTGCCACTACATCTACCACCACTGTTCCATTCAAAACATCATCAGTCTCTCCTAAACCAAAAAGGAGAAGGCTAATTTTAAAAGATGATGACACATCACCACCACAAACATCTTCAAAATCTTTAGCTCTTGTCACAATACCAAAACATGTTCCTCTCTCTTCAGTTTCAATATACAAGCCCTTACCTCCTGCAGGTGTTCAATTTCCTCTTGAACTAGCAGCTGTTAGAGATGAAATAAAATCCTTCTACTATGAGGATGACCCTGCCAAAAGGAGTTTGCCATCAATAAAGGGATATCCTTGGCCTAAAAATGTTGATGAATATTTGGAAATCAAAGCCAAGCAAGCAGAGGATATCTCAAAAAGAAACACACAAGGGAAGTCTGACAAAGAAATTTCAAGAAATTATCAATATCTGCTCACACAAGTCAGATCCCTAGAGCAATTTGCAAAAAATGTTAGTCAACAAATTTCTGAAAGAGCAGCTGAATCTCTAAAGAAAGACTACATTGAAAGCATCATGGCTCACAAAAAGTACAAAGGAGAGAGATATATGTACAAAGAGTGGACTGTTCCTGAGCTTGAAGATGAAGCTGCAAGAATTCAAGACATGATAAAAAGGAAGGTCACTCACACTCCTCCTAACTGGGCAAAGTTTAGAAAGAATGTACCTGACAAACAGGTAGAACTGCAAAGAATGAAAGAGGAACTGGTTGCTGCTGATTATGGAAACAAAAGACAAGTGGCTAGATGGAAAGAAGATGTGGTCAGGGCTACTTACAAAAAGTTGGAACAATTAAGAAAGAAAGATCCCACAGTTCCTCAAAAGCCTGACTATTCTAAAGCAGAGGTTTCTAAAAGACCACCAAAGCTGCAAGTCAAAAGAACCACTGCTCCAGCTGGTGCTGCCATCTACAAAAGAAGGAGCAAAAACCAGTTTAGCATGGAAACAATTCAAGATCTATTAGCTGGAGATGCCATTGTAAAAGCAGGCATGGAAGTAATGATAAAAGAAGATCTTGAATTGGAACAAACTACAAGTGCTGCTCAGCCAGCCATGAATAGGCCAGCCTCCCCAAATACTTCTGCAAATAAACATCTCCCAAGAAACCCACCAGGCTCAAAAATACAAAAGTGGGAAACTGACAAACAGACCTGCGTATTGACTTTGCTCAGGTCTGGTGGAGTAGTGGAGAAAATATCAAGGGAACAAGCTCTTGGCCTGAGTCTTGAAGATTTGCAGGATCTCCTTGATCTTCCACTTAGCAGGGATGATGAAGATACAGATGCCCTAGACTTTGAATTAAAATTTAAAGGTCAGATAAGGGAACTGTTGATGAGGCAATAAAGATTTCCACAAAATAATGAAGAGTTTTGGCATTATCTGTTCCAGGGGGAGATTGTTGGGATTAAACCCTATCAGAGGAACAGATAATTAAAGCCAAAACTGGATCAGAGCAGTGGATCCAGAATAAGCAGACGTTTACAGATTAGTTCATGCAAATCTCTCCCCTTGAAAGTGGCTTTGTATCTGCTGATCTCCTATCTACTGATCTTATCAAGTGCTGTTCCACAACTGCTGGCTTGCATCTACTGCCAAGTGTTAAAGACTGATAGAAGACCAAAGCTCTGCTGACCCAATCTACTGCCTTGAGTCAAGTACTGCTGATCCGGACAAGCACTGCTGGGTTCACAGCAGTGGAAGGATGCAGCAGCGGTTCATGTGTCTTTTATGTATTAGATTGTAATAGCAGTAGTTAGTACATCAGTGTTTGTATAGACCAGAGGTTAGAGTTTGTTAGGAGGTTAGATGTCACTTTCATGGTGACGTCAGCTAAGATGCTCAGTGGTTTGCAAGTGCCTATAAATAGTTCAGTACATTGTACTGTTCTATTAGCTCTTTTGATCACATCGTCTTCTTTGCACGAACAAACTACTGAGCTCTGGCTGAGGGGGAGTTTGCATTCTTACATCATCATTGTAATCGTTATTGAAACAAATTCAATCTTTCGATTCATTGTGTAAAGATGTTTGATAAAAGTATTTCTCTCGTTTGATTGTATGCAAAGTTTGTTTTCATCTTAATTCCGCTGCACATCTCTTTCATTTCCATCTTAATTTCAAACAAAAATACAATAAAAAAGAAACTCAGATCCAACATTTTTGGCTCAGGATTTTGAACATCCTTTTGCTCAGAACAACCCTGCGCATTCATCTCCATATAAGCTCTTTTCTCCTCATTCCACCTGGACATATCCTTTGCCTCTCTGTCCCTTTTTACACTTGCTTTTGCTTCAGCAAGTGCATTTGTGGTAACATCAATCTTTTTGCTACCATCTGGCAAGGGAATCTTTTTAGTCATTGCATCTTTTTCTGGTTCAATATACAGACCATCATCTATTCCCTTCTTCTTCCACTCCCTGATTTTCTCCCCCTTTTTGGCATTATCTGGGGGTAGTTGATCAATGAAAAGAACAGTGGGAGGAGCAGTGCCAGTGGAATTCAAGAGATGGGCCTTTATAGCCTTGATGTCTGCTTGAGTGTTTCTAAACCTTGACTCCATTATGTTTCTCAGCTCTTGTACATGTATTGCATGTTGCTGTTCAGCCATTTATTGTTGTTGATTGAGCAGAGGTTGAAATAGGTTCCATAACTCATTTGTAGCAGGTGCTTGTGGTAGAACAGATGCTTGAGTAGGAACAGCAGTGGGTTGCACCCTTTTAACTTTCAACAACTGTTGCAGCATTTCTTTGATTTCTGCAATAGAGGTATCCAGTTTTTCAACTCTATCCGTCAATTCTAGGTACTTTAAACCATCACCCAACTTAATGGGATCATCTGATTTCCCACTAACAGTGGTTTGAACAGTGGTTGACTTAGGGAATGTATTCCAATTATCATCCACTGATGCCCCTTTTTCTTGGTACTGGGGACTTCTTCCCTCAACACTTGATAACCTTTTGATGGTACCAGTAGTCAAAACAAACTTACTAGTGGTTATCAGAGGTGCTATAGAAGGAATTGCCTCCAAGGAAGTCTTATTGATGTAACCACTGTCCAAGTGCAAACCAGTGGGTTCAGCACTTGTAGTGGCTGCTTCACTTGGATTACCACCAAGAGTTACTTGTAACTCAAGGGGTGTAACCTCCTCAGGTCTTATTGGTGGGTTAGCTATGATTGATACATCAGACCCAGTCGTTTGTTGAAGTATATTCTCATTGATAGGTGAGTGAGAAGGACTGGTTTGTGCCTGGTTCAGATCAATAGCATCCAACAATAATTTTGTTGGTGGGGGAATTGTGGAGGTGAGGTTGGGTGTAGAAAGAGAATTGGCCCCGGGCAGTGGGCTGTGGATGATGGAAGCAAGTGATTCCAAAGCATCATATTGTGGTGTCCCTATTTGTACAACCTTTTCTTTTTTAGAAGAAGCAGGAGGAGTTTCAGGTATAGGTTGAGATATTTGTACCAACTGCTGTGAGGAAGTAGCAGCAGTGGTTTCTTGTGACTTTTGTGCTGTCACTGGAAATTGCTCTGGTATCTCATCCTCCAAAGTTGCCTTTTTGATAGGTTTGGGGGGTTTTTGAGTTTTCTTTTGCTTTGGCTTTTTGGTAATTTTAGGTGTGGGTTTCAAAGCAGTTGTTTTGCTACTTTGATCACCTTGAGCAGTGGGCTTAGCAGCAGATACCTGAGGAGCAGTGGTAGCTGCTAAAGTCTGCTCAGATACCTTTGCTTGTGTTTTGCAAGGTATTGACATTCTTGTAAAAGTTTCAGCAGTTAAGATGTTTATTTGAAAAGATACACCTTGTTTTATTGCAGAAGCATCATCCTTACCAAATTTCTTTTCAAAATAGTAACTTAGAAATCTTGGAAAAAGTAAGAATGGCTTTTTATCGACATTTTTAACCAAATCATTAAAGATTTCCTGGGAGTAATTAAAATTTTCATCTTGAAGAATAACATATCCCAGGTTTTGAATCTTTAATGGTATTTCATTAAAAGAAGTGATTTTATTTGAAACATACATAAGCAGGGTATGGAACAGAAATCTTGTTGCAGGTGGAAAATTACCTTTTTGTAAGGTATCCTTTTTAATTTTTTCTGCATACCCCCTTTCAAGGAAATCAGTTTTTAACTCATTTTTGGGAAAAGAAGTTTTACCTTGCTGATCATTGAGTTGAAAGACTTCCGAGATGGATTGTGGTGTGATTTTGACAGGTTTACTCATTAGAGAAGAGTTAATGGCTATGACATCTTCTCCTTGTTTGTCAAGGGTAATATTCTTTCAAAACTCTCTTTGGGTGTCCAGGTAAATTGGAGCATCTGCTGTTAACAAAGTTTTGTACTTTGATGCAGACATGGTGTCAAGAATGGAGTCGAAAACATCGGTGGTGCCTGGTTTTGTCAAAAGACCCAGATAGTTGTGTGGTGATTTGTATAGGATTTCGATTGGTGTAGCCTTTTGAGAGGCCTTTTTACGAGAATATTTTGAAGTGGATGTTGCAGATGACTTCGATTTTGTCATTTTGGAGAAGACGATCTAAGAAGGTTGTGAAGAAATTTGAGGAAATGAGATGAAAACTGCTTTGTGAAAGGAATTTTTAAGAATTCAATTCGACAGTAAAACCCTGTTTGGGGTTTTGAAAGGGGTTTTATAGAGAAAATGTGAATGCTGACGTGACAGCGGTTACAAAAGATCTAACCGCTATGTACTGTCCACGTGCCAACCCCTGATGAGATGAAGGACAAGTTTGTCTTTTATGAAGACCACTGATGGAACAAGATCAGTGGGCATAACTGGAACAATGAGAGCAGTGGGTGATTTTTACTATCAGTGGATAGCATATCAGTGGATAAAACACTGATTTTGAACAACAGTGCTTATCAAGGAAATGAGAGAACAGGGGTTGACTTTCAGCAGTGGACATATTTTTAAGTAGAGCAGACTTTTGAACAAAGCAGTGGTTATGGCAGACTTTTAAGGATTTAATGAAAAATTAATTTTTAGCTATTTTTAAGGATGGATTTTTGATTTTATGAAAACATTTTAATGCTTTTATTCATAGAAAAACAGGATTTTGCCTGTTATTCCATGTTTAGCATGCCAATCCTAGAGATCAAGCTTTCAAAGGTGGATGTGTCTAGTGCTTTGGTTAGCACATCTGCTAGCTGATCCTTAGTTGGAACATGGTGCAGAGAAATCAAACCTTTTTCATAGCAATCCCTCACAAAGTGATGACTGATGTCAATGTGCTTGGTGGTTGAATGGGAAACTGGATGTTTGATGATATTTTCTGCTGCCTGACTGTCCAACATGAGTGGTGTCTTTAAGCCAGTGATACCAAAATCCAGCAACTGATTTTGAAGCCAAAGCAGTTGGGCTGTACAGCTTGCAGCAGCTATATACTCTGCCTCGGCAGTGGATGTGGAGACAGCTACTTGCTTTTTGCTTTGCCAAGACATTAAACAACTGCCTAGGAATTGGCACCCTCCTGAAGTGGACTTCCTTGTCTTGTCACATCCAGCAAAGTCACTATCTGAGAAACCTGAAAGCTCAATTTTACCATCAGCTGGATACCAGATACCAAGTGTGGGAGCACCTTTTAGGTATCTGAATATCCTTTTTACAGCAATAAGGTTTGACTTTCTAGGGGCTGATTGGGATCTTGCACAAACACATGTTGCAAACATGATGTCTGGCCTAGATGCAGTTAGGTACAATAAAGACCCAATCATGCTTCTATATAAAGTTTGATCAACCAAATCATCCTTCTCATCAGACATGACTACTTTATTGGTTGCAATGGGTGTACTACATGGCTTACAATCATCCATCTCAAATTTCTTTAAAAGTTATTTGGCATATTTGCCTTGATGGATAAAAGTGTCATTTTGCAGTTGCCTTACTTGGAGACCAAGAAAGCACTGGAGTTCACCCATTGCACTCATTTCAAACTCAGCTGTCATGAGTTGTCTAAACTCTTCACACATTTTATTACATGTGCTTCCAAATATGATGTCATCCACATAAATCTGGACAATCATCAAATCCTTTCCTCTCCATTTTAGAAACAATGTTTTGTCTATCTTACCTCTTGTGAAACCAATGGAAATTAGAAAGGTGGAAAGAGTTTCATACCAGGACCTTGGTGCTTGTTTCAGGCCATACAAAGCTTTATTCAGCTTGTAGACATGATTTGGATTAAATGGATCCTCAAAGCCTGGAGGTTGACAAACATAAACCTCCTCTTGAATCTTACCATAGAGGAATGCACATTTGATATCCATTTGATACACCTTGATGTTGTGGTTGACAGCAAAGGCCAGAAATAATCTGATAGCTTCAAGTCTTGCTACAGGGGAAAATGTTTCATCATAATCAATGCCCTCTTCTTGTCTGAAACCTTGAACCACAAACCTGGCTTTATTCTTGACAACAATACCCCTTTCATCAGTTTTATTTTTGAAGACCCATTTTGTGCCAATAGGACTTACACCCTCTGGCAATGGAACAAGCTCCCAAACTTGTTGTCTTCTAAACTGTTGGAGCTCCTCTTGCATGGCCTCTACCCAGCTATTGTCTTTTAGTGCCTCTTGGTACTTGACTGGCTGATGGAGAGATAGAAAACCAGCAAAAAGACAGAAGTTTTGGGATTGGCTTCTTGTGAGCACCCCTTCATTGATGTTGCCAATGATTTGATCTGGTGGATGAGATTTCAAGAAGATAAGATCTCCTTGATATGGAACAATGGCATTGAGTGGGGATGGCTGCAGATGTGAATCATCTGAGCTAACCACTGCTGGTGACTTTGATGATCCAGCAGTGGCTTCAAAAGGTGGTGGAATAGGAGGTAAAGGTGTGGACACATGCTGACTTTGATCAACTGTTTGAGGACTTTTATCAGCAGTGTTTGATGATGTGGAAGCAGGGGTTAAAGGGCCACTTTGGTCAACAAATGTTGAGGTAGCAGTGGTTGAGCTTTGACAGCTGTTTTGAACATCTGCTGCTCTTCCCATTGTGGTAGACTTTTGTTGAGGAATGACGATCTCATACCCATAGTCTGGAGGTGAATCCTCTGATGGACCTGCACTGTTAGTCTTGACAACAGTATTTTCAAAAGTGAATTTATCAAGATCAAACAAATCTGCAGGATTTGCTGGGATTTTCATTGATGAAAGTTCATTGAACTTTACATTCAAGGTCTCTTCCACTATTTTGGTCCTTGTGTTAAACACTTTGTAGGCCTTAGCAGTTGTAGAGTATCCCAGATGATAACCACAATCAATTTTGCCTGCAAACTTAGAAATGGAATCTTTTAAGTTTAAAATGAAGCATGGGCAGCCAAAAACTTTGAAGTATGAAATTAATGGCTTTATTTTATACAGCAGTTCATAGGCAATCTTTTGATGCCTGGGGTTGATTAAAACTCTGTTTTGGACATAGCAAGCAGTGTTTACTGCCTCTGCCCAAAAAGTTAATGGCAAACCTGAATCAGCAAGCATGGTTCTGGCAGCCTCAATTAAAGTTCTGTTCTTTCTTTCAACAACCCCATTTTGTTCTGGTGTTCTTGGAATGCTGTATTGCCTCACAATTCCTTTTGACACACAGAAATCATCCAACTCCTTGTTCCTGAACTCTGTGCCATTGTCACTTCTGAAGATTTTTACTGGAAGGTCAAACTGTTTTTCAACCTGTTTCACAAAGTCTTATAGAATGCCTGCAGTCTCATCTTTTGAGTGTAAAAAGTAAGTCCATGTAAACCTAGAAAAGTCATCAACAATAATCAAACAATACTTCTTTTTCTTAAGACTCGTGACTTTAACTGGGCCAAACAAATCCATATGAAGCATTTGCAAACATTTGGTTGTTTTGGACTCGTCAATGGATTTGTAGGAGCTTTTATGTTGTTTTCCTTTTAGGCAGGAAACACAATGCTCAGGACAGGTGAACAGTTTTTGAGGTAAACCTCTTACTAAACCCTGTTTTGAAATTGCAGTGATTGTCTTGAGATTTGTATGCCCCAATCTTCTGTGCCATAATTCTGTCTCTTTGTTTGATGCAGCTGAGAACAGACAGGCATCAGTTCTGGGGCTCTCTTTTGACATGTCCACCACATAAACATTGCCACTTCTTTGAGCAACAAGTTTTGTTTTTCCAGTGTTTATTATTGCTTCAATCTTTTCAACCATTTCTGGTCCAACAATCCTACAACACTCCTTTCTGAAGAATGATCCATACCCCTTATCACTCATTTGTGAAACACTCAGAAGGTTGAATTTTAGATTGACATTTTCAAATTTTACATTACCAGACTGTACTGTACCAGACCCCAGAACTTTCCCTTTACTATTATTACCAAAGGATATATCATCCCCTCCATAAATTTTGAAATCTTTGAGAAGGGCTTTACATCATGTCATGTGCCTGGAGCCTCCACTATCTACATACCAAAGGCTATCTAAGCATGCAGAAGCTCCCTGCACATGAAGTAAAATGATTAGTTCATTAGGGTCTCCAAAGCCAATAAGGCTTTGGATGGGGTCTCAACAGTGTCTGTGATGAGTTCAGATGCATGAGCAGTGGTTAGGTCAGGGGTTTAGACAGTTTTAGGACTGTTTCTCTCTAACCACTTTTGTGGGTTTTGACCAATCACCTGTTGATACCCAAAAGGATGCCTGTTCACTCTTGGTTTAGAGGGCCTTTTGTAGGTCTCATAAACATGTGGAATCCTTTGGTAAGATGATTGTCCCTTGCCTCTTCTGAATTGGTTGGCAGGGGGTGCATCAGTTACTTGAACATCTCTTTGGACAGATGTTTGATTCAGCTGTTTTGTAACAGTTGTTTGGACTGGCACAAACAGTGGTTGATTCTTGGTGAATTTGACAGATGATGTTGATGGACTCAAGGATGTTTTAGCAGTGTATTCATTCTTTTTTACATCAAAGTTTTTGAGATACACACATGCTTGAGTTTTGTGGTTATTTTTACCACAAATGGTGCAGCTTTCAGCAGGTACAATGATACTTGTTTTGTTTAGATCATATGCTTTTAGATGAAAACAGTCTTTGGTTAGATGATTTCTCTTTTCACAAAAATCACAAAACAGATTTTTGATCTTTTCTCTTTTCTTCCTTTTCTCAGACTCCTTAGCAACAGAGTTTTGAACCACTGTTGGGATATCTTTGATAGGAATGACCTTTGCTTTTGGAGCTGTGACACCATCAATGGTTGTGAAATCCATGGGTTTGAAATTTTCAAGAATGTCACACTCATCAGACCATGTGGGTTTAAATTGGTATTTCTCAATTTCCTCAAAAGTTGAGGATCCCACAGATCTTTCCAAAGTGATTTTGTTACCAAGTTTGTCGGTTATTTTAACCTCTTGGCCATTCTTGTTGGTTGGTTTAATTTCAGATAAACCAGCTTGTTTTGCAGCAGTGTTTACAAGATCATCATATTTTCTATATCCTACACCAAACTTGACATTGCTTTCAAGCTGTTTCTCAAGCATAACCTCATACCCTTTACAAGATTCCACCCATCTTTCACAAGTAATCTGGGTGGACTCCAACTCCTTTTTACAAACTTGGTATTTTTCTACCATAGTTTGGAGTTGAGTCTTGGTTATGCTCTATTCTTCTTTGAGACTGCTGATTTCTTTGTCTTTTTCAGCCAATTTGTTTCTAACTTCTTTTAATAACTTTTCAAATTTTGTCTTCATCAGTTAAGACTTTATCCCTAAGGTTTTCATTTACCTCTTTGATGTTAGCAAATGCAATAATGCATTTGTCTGAACACAGTTTTTCAAGAACTTGAGGAGATACCTTAGCAACAGCCATCATGGCACAATCACATTGATGATTACCTTCTTCATCAGCTCTAACTTCTTTCTCACCTGCTTTCTTCTCTTCCTCTTCTTCTTTGTCTTCTTTGGACCAAGGATCAGACAGTGGTTCAATCAGGGTTTCTGAATTTTCTCCCAGCAGTAGTTCACCAGCAACTGCAGTAACCACTGCTTCGGCCACTGTTTCAGCACTTAGCTGTTCAACTTCAGTTTCTACCCCTTCTGGTATTGACTCTAATTCCATCAAACAAAATTCATCATTAGAAGGATCATTAAAAGCATAGAGTGCAAAATTTTCATCACCAAGCTCATCAGGCTTGCTGCTCCAGTCAACAAAGCCTTGGGTGAAAAAGCTTTGCTGATCTGGTTGTACCACTGTTGGAGCAGCTTGTTGAGGTGCAACAGGTTGCACTTGTGCCTGAGGGACAGGGGCTTGAACATACTGAATTTGTGGAACAGTGGTTTGAACATAATGCACAGGCACAGGGGTTGCAGCATAGTGAGCAGTGTTAACATGTGCAGCAGGGGTATATTAGGTATAGTGCACAGTGCTTTGATGTTGTGGTCTAGGGTTTGAGATGGGATGAGTTATTATTGGACTAGTGGTTTGACTCCAGCATTCCCTAGCAAAATGGCCTAGCCTATTGCACTTGTAACACTTTAGTTTTGATTTATCCAACCCCACTCTTAAATTCCCATGCAACCCTGGGAATTTTCTCCCTGTTCTTTTATAGAATTTGCTTGTTCTTACACTAAGCAAAGCCAATTGATGCAAAATGTCCATCTCCTCTAAGTCAGTGGGATCAAAGTGTTGCAAATCATCGAGCTCAAAACACAAGTTATCTGACATCTGGTTTTCACAATTTGCAGTGAAGGCATAATTTGCAGAGTGAGAATCATAGTTGTTAAAATTTCCACCAGCTGTTATATCAATAAAATGATCAAAACTCTGATCCTTACTACTGCTACCAGATTCTTCCTGACCAAAAAGAGCCGTGCTGCCAAATGCATAGTCATCAGCAACTTTGCCAGACTCTTGCAACTTCTTTTTCTGGTTTAACTCCCTTTCATAGGTCAGGAGTGTACCATGAAGTTGGGTCAGGGTCAGATCTTTGAACTCAGCTGAATTTCTTGTAACAAAAGCAATTGTGTCCCATTTTTCAGGTAGTAATCTAAGAAACCTGCTATTTTGTGTTGAATTAGGAAATGTAACTTTAACAAGTCTTAGCTCACTAATGAGACAACTAAATCGCTCAAACTGTTGGGTCAATGATTCACCCTTGATGTGACAAAAGGTTTCATACTGCTGATTTAGAATTTCCCTATTATTTTCAATAACATCTTCCGTTTCCCCAAACTGTTCCTTCAGTGCATCCCATAGCTCTTTGGCACTGTTACAATGTAACAGCCCAGCATAGATTTCATTGGGTAATGCAGATGCAATGATACTAAATGCTTTGGCATTGAGTTGGAACTTTTGGAAATCAGTTTCAGTATAATTTTCAGGTTTTTTAGGTTCGAACTTCTTTGTATCCTCAGCACTTGGCACCATGGGAACGTGTGGTCCAAAAACAATAGATCTCCAACATCTAGTATTCTGTTGAGCAAGGATGTGACCCATCCTTCTCTCCCAGATGTTGTATTCATTACGTTTAAGCATAGGTGGTTTGAAAAGAGAGCCAATGTTATTCTTATCGTCTTGTGATTGTGACGTCATCCTGGTTGTTTTACAGGCACTGATTAATCAACTTTGATGGTGATTAAACCTTACACTGTTTTTCAACAAAACGAACAAACTATCAGTATCAACGATTGTAAGCTGAACTATTTATGTCAAAATGATTGTTAAATCAAATTTGACTGTCCAAGCTCTGATACCAATTGTTAGGATCTGAGTTTGGTTTTGATTGTGTTTAACGTTTGAATAAAGATGAACAATGAAAGAGATGTGCAGCGGAATATTAATGGAAACAAACTTTTTATAATCAAACAGGAGAATTGCTTTAAACACACATTTTCAACAATGAACCGAATGCTTAAATTTATTCCAAACACCGATTACAATTGCATGTATGTAACAAAACTCCCCCTCAGCCTGAGCTCACAATGATTTGTTCGTGCAGGAAGAAGATAGTGAAGAGCTAATAGAACAGTACAGGGTACTGTTCTATTTATAGGCACGGACAAACCACTGTGGCATCTTTGCTGACGTCACCATGAAAGTGACATCTAACCTCCTAACAAACTCTAACCTCTGATCTATACAAGTACTGCTATGCTAACAACTGTTATTACAATTCATTACATAAAGACAAACTAACTACTGCTGAATCCTTCCACTGATGTGAACCCAGCAGCACTTGATATAACCCAGCAGTGCTTGACTCAAGGCAATAGATTGAACAGCAGGGCTTTAGTCTTCATCAGTCTTTGATCAGCAGTTGTACCGATCAGTAGATAGGAGGTCAGCAGATGTTGAAACCACTTTCAAGGGGAGAGACTTGTATACACAACATCTGCTTATTCTGGATCCACTGCTCTGATCCAGTTTTGGCTTTAATTATCTGTTCCTCTGATAGGGTTCAATCCCAACAATCCTGCTATGAAACAGGCTATTGAGGATGTTTTTTCTACCAGCAGACACAGATTGTGCATTTGGCACATAATGAAAAAAGTGGTAGATAAGGTATAGCGTTCTATATTGTTTTTCGTTAGCGTTTTTTTTTTATAATATAGATTTTGTTATAGGCTGATATAAAAAGCATTTATCGGTATAGGTTGGACACGAGTTGTGCAATAATGATGAGTTTAAAAGGAGGATGTGCGACATTGTATGGACTGATTCCATTGAGCCTGAAGAATTCAAGAGACAGTGGAAGTTGGTAATGATTGAGTACGGTCTGACTGAAAACAAATGGATTGATGATATGTTTTCAATGAGACACATGTGGATTCTGGCTTTTTACCGGCATGAGACCATGTCTGGACTTATGCGAACAACTTCGAGATCAGAGAGCGAGAATCATTTTTTTTGCCAGGTGGCAAATTCACAACTCACTCTTGTAGAGTTTATGAATCATTTTGACGGTGCAATGGATGTCTAAAGGTCCAATCACAGAAAGAATGATCATATTTCGAGATATACCGAGCCTAATGATTGGAGCCAAACTACTTTGGAAAAAGATGCTGCTAAAATATACACCAGGTCTATATTCTTTGATCAGCAAATAGAGATATATGGAACTATTACCGATTGTCTGCCGATGGACACCAAAATCGAGGGTCCACAGATCAGGATATCGTTGAAAGACTTTAAAGCTCATGGAGATGGTTTATTAGAGGTATTATAGCATATATTTTTAAAACACGGGATTTTGAAAACCTACATGCGAATTTCATTTCAGAACATGATGTTGCAATATGCGATTTTGACATAGGCATGCGATTTTAAATTAATACAATTAAATGATTTTTTTAAACATGCGAAATTGTTAATTTACACATGCGATTTTAATTTTTAATATATATTTTTTTGGTTTTCTTAGGTGTGGTTCAAGAATCTTGAAAATGATGTAACTGCACAATGTAGTTGTTTGCGTTTTGAGCAGTATGGGCTGCTATGTAAACATATCTATTTTCTTTTCAAGATGTTTGGTGTTAAAGAAATACTAAACAAATATGTTATGAAGAGATGGACAAAGAATATGGTGCCGAATGAATTAAACGTGAAGTTCAATATAAAGGTGGGTGACAAGGATGTGCAACACAAGGCTAAACAGATTGCTCGTGAAATCATCCACACAGGGGAGTATTTGGTTAGCAATTTGATTTCCGATCTTGATCAACTTGTTTTAGTGTGGGATCAAATGAGGCAGCTTAAAGAGAGAGTTAACCAGAGTCGTATAACCAAGCAGCTTGATCCAAATTTTGACCGATTTTCAAAGTTGATTGGTTACCAACAACCAGTAACTAATGCACCGCCTACTGTCAGTGTGCCGGCTGGTATAAGAAACAAAGGTCGTGGCTTGCATAAAAGGATTAAATCCAAGAAGGAACAAATGATCAGCCGCAAAGGATAAAGGTCAAGGACATGTAGTGTATGCAATGAAAAAGGTCATGATATTCACACTCGTGAGATACTGAAAGTCAAACAACAAGGCAAACAACAAAAGAAGATGAAGGGAGTCCATATTGAAATAGATCCCAGAGAGAAAGACGATGAAGAGGAAGATGAGTTTGAAGATTACAGCGGAAGTAGTGATGATGGCTCTGAAGAAGAGGAAGATCAGTGGGAGGAGGTTTCAGATGAGGAAGATTAATTTTTTTTTAATGTACATGCGATTTCATACATATGAGTTTAGTTCATACAACTATGCGATTTAGTTTGTAAAAATGCGATATCATATTCAAAATCATATACGTAGGTTACATGCGATTTTCATTTTGTTTTCAATTTAGTACATGCGATTTTGAGTTATCTTGTTTTTTGTGACAAAGATGACTAAATCATTCATGCTATTTTATATTATAACGAAGCATAAGATGTATTCAAAACATGTACCCAAAACATAAATATAAAGTAGTTGTTATTGTATATCACAGCTAAAACTATAAAACGATTAAACAGAAATTTAATTACTTGAACCAAAGATTTTGTCACGTTCAGCCGAGCTAAACTCCATTTTCTCCTTCACAGTGTTTAGAGCATATTTCAAGAAAGAGAAGGCTAAGTCATCAGCTCGAGACTGCTCCTTTATGTGATTTAAAGCTGCGTCTCTGAAATTTGATGGTGGTTCTTCAAGTAGTCTCTCCCACATCTCTTGATTTTTCTTGATTTCTTCAAGAATCTTCCTCTGCACATCAAGAATCAAATGAGAAGAGGTGACATCGGTGCTTATTTCTATCAACGTGCGAGTTGACAATAGTTCCTTTATTGCAATGTTTTTTGTTTTTTCTGAATCTTCTGATGCCATTTTTTGTGGGTGTGTTGTGTGTGTTTTTGTGTTCTATGTCTTAAAATGGAAGTCTTAATATGGAAGGTAGTTATCCTTGGGTATTTTATATTAAAATAGTAAATTTATTATGTAGGTAGGGTGGTAAGTTCAGTAGTATTTATGGTAAAATTGATCATTACATGTCAAATTACAGTCACATCGGTAATAAATTTATTTTTTTTATATAAAATAGTTAATTTTTATTTATTTTAGTTATTAATTCGTTTTTTTTTTTTTTTTTTTTTTTTTTGCATTTTTAGGACAAAGTTACATGAAAGTGTTAGAAGCATTTTATTCAAAATCGCATATGATTCGAAAACGAATTCGCAAACTATAAGAAATCTCAAATATTATTAACTTTTTTGAATTCGCATGTGTAAAATCATGAATTCGCAAACTATAATAAATCTCAAAGATTATTAACTTTTTTTGAATTCGCATGTGTCTAAATCATGAATTCGCACATCATAAGACATCTTAAACATTATTACCTTTTTTTAAATCGCATGTTAAATTATATGATTTTGCAAACTTTACCAAAAAAACACAACCTTTCTTTTTGTCTGCAATGTTTTTTTCGCACGTTTGATATGTATTTCGCATATTTTATTTGATTTTTATTCTGCATCATCTTCTTCGATAGACTGCCTATAGATTTGTTTCAGTTCTGAACTTTCAAATTCAGCAGAAAATTGAAATCGCAGAAGGAGTGGGTGAATAACAATCGATCGACTTTTGATTACTTGTTGGATTTTCGAATACGATTTTGAATAAGAATCTTACGGTATGATTGTGAGTTTTTGTTTGCTGATTATCAGGGGTTTTTTATTTTGTAATGGACGATTTTAACCTTGACGGTTTCATATATATATTTTAATTTGAGTAATTTAATAGTTAAGCACGGGGATTAATTGAGATGATCTGACGGTTGTGGTTATAGCGTACATAATGTACGATTAGACATATTGTATGATAACCGGCCCCTATATACGTATATATATATATATATATATGATCATGAGAAAACTACATATAAATTAGAAAACTAGAATACTAACTAAAAAAATCTAAAAAAACCAAAAACATACCAATTTTTTTTTACAATTTTTTTTAGAAAAAAATCGCTAGTTTTTATATATAAAAATATTTCAAAAAAAAAGAAAAAAAACTTGTACTGCACATGTGCATTATATGTGTGCTACACATATGCATTATATGCTTAAAATTAGCTTTTGAGTTTAGTTTAATTTTTAGGATTAGGTTTTTTGGAGGTTTAGGATTAGGTTTTTGGGTGTGGGGGTTAGGTTTTTTTCGGGTATATGTTCAGGGTTTAGTTTTATGTTTTCGGGAGGGAGGGTTAGGCTTTTAGCTTTTGGTAGGAGGGTGAATTTAGGTTTTTTTTTTTTTGTGGGGCAGGGTGTGGGGTGAGGGTGGGGTTAGGTTTTTGGGGGGTGTCGGTGGGGGTGGGTTAAGTGGTTTAGGCTTTCCGTATAAATGCACATGTGCAGTACAAATTTTTTTTTAAAATTTTTTATATATAAAAACTAGCGAAAGAAATAATAGGATTAAAAAAAAATTGGTATGTTTTTAGGCTTTTTTAGTTAGTTTTTTTTTTTGTTTTCTCATTTAAACTAGTTTTTTCATGATACGTACGATACTTGTGAAATCACATGTTATTATAATATTAAAATAATAAAAGTATTAAAATGACTACATATATTATTATAATATAGTATTAACAAGATTTTGGCTAAATTAATAAGATTATTATAAATAATAATAATAATAATAATAATAATAATTTACAAATAAAACAACACAACTTCCAACAAAGCAATGCATGAAACACCATATTAACACATAGTACAATAGGTTAATGCTAAAACCTAATGCTTATTATTAGTATATAAATATATAAACTAGAATTACGACCCGCCGCAATGCGGCGGGGATTCTTTAGTTATAACTAAGTCGATTTAAGGCGCGCACGTTATGTTGAACCTGTCAAACGGGAAAAAATAGACGATGTAAAAACGTTCACCCACACACGCACGTTGCGTCGTGTTAACTCGTAAAATTTAGAACGAAACGTAAAAACGTTAAACCAAAGACGCACGTTCCGATGTGTTAAGTCACAAAATTTAGAACGAAGTATAAAGCGAAAAATTTGCGGAAAACAAAAACTATAAAGGACCAAAGCTGAAAATAAAAAAAAGTTGTGAGGATAGATTGCAAAAGATAAAAAGTTTTGTGTTAAAAGTAAAAAAAAAAACAAATAGTTTTGGTTTAAAAGTAATTTATGAAATACTTTTGGGTAAAAAGTAAAAACATTAATTTTTTTAAAAAACCCCCAAAAGCCAAGGTTTTAACAACGATATGCATAACCATTTTTTGTTTAAAAAGCCCCAAAGCAAAGATTACCACACATAAGTAAAAAAAATCAAAGTGGTTAAATTGCAAAAGATGAAAACTTTTGAATTAGAAGTGAAAAATCAAATTAATCAAAGTGGTTAAATCGTATAAGATAGAAACTTTTGAATTAGAAGTGAAAAATAAAATTAATCAAAAGGGTTAAATTACCAAAGATTAAAACTTTAAACTTTAAATTTAAATTGTCAAATATTAAAACTTTAGGGTTAAAAGGAAACAAATATTAAACTTTAAACTTAAATTGTTAAAGATAAAAACTTTAGGGTTAAAAAGGAAAATTCTAGTTTTTTTTTTTTGAAAAAGCCCCTAAGCATAAGTTACAACCCACATATGCACTAAGAGGTTGTTTGTCAAATATTAAAACTTTAGGGTTAAAAGGAAACAAATATTAAACTTTAAACTTAAATTGTTAAAGATAAAAACTTTAGGGTTAAAAAGGAAAATTCTAGTTTTTTTTTTAAAAAGCCCCTAAACACAAGTTACAACCCACATATGCACTAAGAGGTTGCTTCTTTATATAGGTGTTAATATTTGATTGATAATAGTATCATTGTTTCTATTGGATTCATGTTTGTTACACTCCTAAATGCACGCCCACTATTTAATGAATTCCATATTCAGACTTCAATAAATTCCCATTATACCCAACACCCAAAGATATTCACAAATTGATTTTGATATTTGGTTATTGGATTTTATCACTCTCAACTATTTGGTATTTGTCGTTGTCACTCCTAACTATCACTTTGACTCCCACCACTCCAACTTAACACTTTGTGTGTTGTGTCACTCCGCATGTGAACATTTCTTAGTGTTTGACTTGTGTTATTGGTGATATTAGGCTAACACTTTGTGAATTACTAATGGTTGCAGGTGAATCTGCTCCTAAAAGACAAAATGGGAGCCAAAAACCACTCAACCGGAGTGACACAACTCCCAAAGTGTTAAGTTGAGAGTGATGGGAATCAAAGTGATAGTTGGAAGTGACAGCGGCCAAGACCCAATAGTTCAGAGTGATAAAATCCAATAACCCTTGATCTTTTGCAGCCAAATTCAGTTAAAACCATTGAAGTCAATCTGTTTTTCTCCAACATTCATTATTTGTAAGTTCGTTAAAGAACTCACTTCTTGGCTTTCTGGGTTAATACGGTTCAAGAGTCAAAATAGTAGAATGATTAGTGGCATTTGTTGTGAAATTTATTATTGAATTTAGTGACGGGTTCATGATTTTTATTCGGTAGGGGCAAAAACGGGTCTGTCAAAACAAATCAAATTAGTTCAATAGAATTTATTTGTGATATTTGTTGAGAAGTTTAGTGTTAAATATAGTGGCAGGGTCAGGATTTTAGTCGGTAGGGGCAAAAACTAGTAGGTCAAAACGGGTCAACTTGAATAAAATTATTCTAAAGAAACTACTCTTAGTTCTTTCTTCTTTCTTTCTTTTTTCTATGAATTTCGACATGAAAAACATAGCGTAGATATATATATATAGTGTGAGGTTCATTGGGGAACACTAAAAAAGTGGGGAACCAGGGAACACTCTTAAAAATTTAACTTAACATGTTAAAAATTATTTTTTTAAACATCTTTTTCGACGCTTCTCCTTATATATACTTGTAGAAGCATTTTTAATAAAAAAAATCAAAAACTAAAATTATTAAAAAAAACAATTAAAAAAATGCTAAAAAATGGTTTTTTTAGAAAAATTATTTTTTTTACTCGACTAGTTTCTCCTCCTTTTTATAAAGAAAAGCGCTGAAAAAAATTAAAAAAAAAATATTTTTAACATGTTAAGTTAATTTTATAAGATAAAACTGTTTTTTAAACATTTTTTTATATTTTTAGTTTTTGATTTTTTTTATCAAAAATGTTTCTACTTGTATTTATAAGAAAAAGCGATGAAAAAAATTAGAAAAATATTTTTTTTAACATGTTAAGTATAATTTTTAAAAGTGTTCCCCCGTTCCCCACTTTTTTAGTGTTCCCCAATGAATCCTCCCCTATATATATATATATATATATATATATATAGGGAAAGTGTAAAATACAATATCACTTAACGTACAATACGTACGATACTTGTGAAATCACATGTTATTATAATATTAAAATAATAAAAGTATTAAAATGACTACATATATTATTATAATATTGTATTAACAAGATTTTGGCTAAATTAATAAGATTATTATAAATAATAATAATAATAATAATAATAATAATTTACAAATAAAACAACACAACTTCCAACAAAGCAATGCATAAAACACCATATTAACACATAGTACAATACGTTAATGCTAAAACCTAATGCTTATTATTAGTATATAAATATATAAATATTTGATTGATAATAGTATCATTGTTTCTATTGGATTCATGTTTGTTACACTCCTAAATGCACGCCAACTATTTAATGAATTCCATATTCAGACTTCAATAAATTCCCATTATACCCAACACCCAAAGATATTCACAAGTTGATTTTGATATTTGGTTATTGGATTTTATTGGTGAACATTTCTTAGTGTTTGACTTGTGTTATTGGTGATATTAGGCTAACACTTTGTGAATTATATATATATATGGAACCCATTAAGTCTAACCACCATCCAAGTCAATATCCACCATTGGATCATGCTGAGATGAAATCTCATCCCTTTAAACTCTATTTTTAACCGTCATTGTGGCAGTTCTTGGCGGTTTATTGGCATCCTCAGTTCACCCCACTCTCCTTTTTCTCCTCCTAAATCCTTGCTACTACAACCGCACCTCCAGTAGGTTATTTTATTCATCATCTCACCAAACCTTCAATTCTCATTCTCATATTTACATTCTTCGAATGTCCCCCAAATCCTTCCAACTTTACAATCAATTGGAGCCGATTGGTAAACCCTACTACTTCATTGGGAAGTAGTTAATCAAACCTGCAAATCCTCAGTGATTCTGAACCAATGTTATTCAGCCGTCACTACAATTTCTCATTTTCTTCCTTCATGGTGTTGTATTACTTATCTATTTTCTCATCTTCTCCGTTTAATCTCTGGTAGGTTTCTGTTCCATCTCGACATTCTCTATCATCTAAATTTTATCAATGATTCGATGTATTCATTTTTTTGTTAGAAAATCATCAGACACTCACTGCTTGCAGCAATTGGCGGTGACTTTGCCTGAAACGGAATGGATGTGGTGTACGAAGGGACTTCTTTGACGTACAAAGTGATTGGGGGTATTTATGAGTTTTACTTCTTTTTTGGGTCATTCGTTCTTGCCATGGTCGCCCTGTTTCTATGCCCTACTCGGTGAGTGCAATCTCTTGTATTTCAATGGTTTTAGTTACTAATTTAACTGTTTTTTAGGTTTTATGGAATTCTTAGTTGAAAAGCCTAATACGGATGTTTATGTGTAGGAATTGGTTGTTGAGTCATGTTTGCTGGATGTTGCGAAACCAGAAAAGGATAGAATGATCAGATCTGGGTATATAAATTTACTAATGGTGGAAATAACTCAAATGCGTAGGATTTGGGTACATAAATTTACTACTGTTTATTAGTTATTCTCTATTGTACACTTATTTTGACTTATATGATTATTAGTTGTGGCTAATATCAGAAGGTACAGGTTATGGTGAGTAGGAACCCAAGAGTGGATATTGAGAGTCTGAGTTCCGAAGGTAATTGTTTACAATCAATTAGATATATCACTTTTTAGTATGTGTCTCGAAGTCAAAACGGACTGAGATAGGGTGTCAAAAAGGGTTGAGTTGAACTTGCTAACACCTTTTGCACTATTGAAGTTTTTATTTTTATTTTTTAAATATGTTAAATTTGTTAAATTTTATTATGAAACAATATAATGTTAGCTACAGGTTTTGTTCAAATACACTTGAGAAATTATTGATGAAGCAATTTAGTATATTTTAATAACCCCTAAATCATGATTCTTGGTCAATAGCCACGTCAGACAACTTCTGATCTTGATCCATCCAAGTGAGTGTTTTTCATATACCGTTGCATCGTGTCTTGATTTAGTGACCCATCTGTACCACAAGTCAACACCAATGGGTTGAGCTAGGTTGATCCTCACTTATTTGTCCATTTTAATTTTTTTAAAAGGATACATGCGTTAATTATTAATTTATTATTACACTAATAATTTAAATTCTTTAATATGAAAGTGTGATTTGAATGGTTCCCTTTTTATCTAATTATCTTGATTTGACCAACTTGAGTTGTTTGAGATGCTAACCAACTTATCGACCTATTAATAACTAAATGGGTCGAAATGGCTACTTCTAAGTCTCAACGCATTATTTTTTAAACGTTATCATCTTACGGATATCATGTATTTTGTAGGCGTTGATCCATGGTTTGAACAACCATTATTACTCGATAGCCAAATATCATATCTTCAAAAAGTCATAATGATAATGTTGGGGTTCTTTCAAATTATGGTCCTGCCTTAAAAAGACTGCAATTCTTCATTCGAATCACACATTTCTTCTCAGCGTATCAATCACTCTATGTATGCATCCCAGGTGCTGTCCTTAGTAAATAATAAGTTTTATCTTCAACCATCAATGGATACCTTGCGTTAAGTTTCAATATCCTTGGTAAATAATAATTTTTTTTAATCTTTCCGTTGGTGTTCCACCTTGATACTAAGGTCATTTTATATGAATTATGAAAACGTTAATGAAAGACGGAAGATTTGTGTTCGTCTGAAAAAATTGTCATATTTAATTGTTACAATCATTCTTTTAATAAGGATCACAGTTCGTTTCGTGTTCACATGTAGTAACTAACCAACTCAACTCATGATGATGTGGCATTTATGTTTATTAATCTTTTTTTTTTCAATGGTTTTGTTGCGGGTATATCAATAGTTTGCTAATTTAAAATAGTGTAGATATAAGTCCACAAGACTCCATCCTTTTGTATGATGCTGTGGAAGTTGGGCATATGCGACGTCATACTCAAGAAGATGTGGAAACTCGATATCATTTTTACATAGTAACTCACCAGGGATTGAAATTTAAATGCTCAAGTGCTTCAAAACTGCAGGTACCACCTCTTAGTATAAAAACATCATATATTTAAAGATTGGGTAATGTTTTATCACTACAAATCAAAGGTATGCTTTTTATCTGATGGGTTTTGTTTAGAATGCAATTATATATAGTGATGCCATTATGACATTAAAGCACCCACCACTGATAAAAAAACATTTTTTTACCGACTGAGTATCACACATTTTGACTCTTTTTAAAACAAATAATATTGTTGTTAAAAATGCAAAGAAAAAAAATACTTGAACCCATGTTTTTTCAAACTTCTAATGCTACAAGGAAGCCATTCACTTATTAGAAGTCACAAGTCATCACCACAGGATTTAAATCAAAAAGGGTGTTACATAAATGGCATCATAAGCACCAATACCACTCCTTTTTAGATGTAAAAAAAGTGGTGACCTACCCATCATTTTGAGTAGTTTTTGAAACCTGGTGCTGGTAAAAGGAGTTGAGGCTACCTCTTCAACTCATATGTGAAGTGGAATTGAAAAGTACACTTGCAGATGTAAGTATGTTGTTTTCAATACATGGCA
The DNA here is from genome assembly GCA_030545235.1 of Helianthus tuberosus. NCBI lineage: Eukaryota > Viridiplantae > Streptophyta > Magnoliopsida > Asterales > Asteraceae > Helianthus > Helianthus tuberosus. The sequence goes on from CM060430.1 coordinate 90,681,318, forward strand.
AATTATTAACTCATTTTTTATGATATTATATTGGTGTTTACTAACTTAGATGATATTAGAGTTCAGCTGTTTAGTTTCGGGATAAAAAATAAGCATTAAAGCATGGTAACAGGTCCATACATTTTTTACTGAATACACATACATGATTGGGCTTTGAAATCAGTAACATCAATCATTGATGTGAAGGAATATGCATTTACCCAATGTAAAGCCATGCATACGGCCATTGCCTTAGCTCTTATTCGGCTTTGGAAATTTTGGTGCCCCGGTTTTCGATGTTACAGCTTTTGGTTCCAAATTCGTTTTCACATTGAACCTACCCCCCATCCGTATCGAATACATCCACTCTAGCGAATCACGAACCTGAACCGCGTACCTGTACCGGGGAGAACCGCATACCTGTACCGGAGCAAACCAGGAATTAGGAAACTATGGTATATAACCATAATTTTGAAAGATTTGAGTCAAAGAATTAACATTTGAAATACCTGGTATGTTTTCGTATACGCAACTAATGTCTTCTGTATCTTGAAAATTAACTCCTGTAAAAGAAAAAAAATCAGCTAGGAGCCGCTTTTAAGTTTCACTTTTGTTTTTTTTTTTTTGGCTTGAAGAAAGCAAAAGTAGGAATGAGCATTTGGTACCGGGTATCGGTACCATACAAGTCATTTTTGGTACCAGTACCAACTTTTTTTCCGTTTTCGTGACCGGTACCGGTTCTGTACGTTGCCGGTATATTGGTTGATTTACCGGTAAATACCGTACCGTACCGATTATTTTCGGTACTCGGTATCGGTACCGGTTTGGTATCAGACCGTTGCCATGCTCATCCCTAAGCAAAAGGACTACTATCAAATAATCAATGGATTTAGTAATTTCACCAATTAGGCCATTAACATTGTAAAGCTGGAAAATAATATGCATGATGAATGCTCTTCTTGCCTCTTTCCTCTGTTCTGCTCATTGGTCACTCTTAAAAGGGAAACCACCAGCAACCTGATTGCCATGTGGCTTACTCGAAGTAAGAATAGTTTGCTTAGTCCTCTTAATTTAGAAAAAAAAAAAAAAAAAGAGAGCAAGCAAAGACGGAAAAATGTATGTGTATTCAGTCAAAAATCTATGGACCTGTTACCATGCCTTTAATCATTATTTTTTATCCCGAAACTAAACAGCTGAACCCAACTCTAATTCATTTCTGTATAAGAGATATGTATAATATATAGCATACATGAATGAGTATTGTGCAGACCGGGTCGAAAAAGTTCTGGAGTTTGTTAAATCCAAAACTGGGTCGAAGACTTGGAAGAATGTGGTTGGAGTTGTGGTGTTCGTGACATTTTGGAGATTGTGGAAATGTAGAAACGGAAAACGACAACAACATAACAATATTCCAGCCCCTAAAATCGTTGAGTTGATTAAGGAAGATGCTTTCTTTTGGATAAAGAATAGATCAAGGTTTGTTTCTTCGAGTTGGGAAATGTGGATTGATTTTAATGTATGTATTCTATTATAAATTGTAACTTTTGCCCAACTCCTTGCTGGTGTTTGGTTCTATGTTTAATTGAATATCCTTTTCAGTCACACAAATATCTTTCCATGTCCCAGGCACACTGTTTCAAAAAGGGACCCCAAATTTGGACAATTACTTCCTAAGCACATGATCAGTGTAATCAACATTCATTTTAATGCTATAGTTGGCTGGAAAATTGAACTGCTACCACCATTTGAAGTTCAAATAAAGTTAGTTTTGCCATTTTTTGGTTCATATAAATATTGCATATAGATAATAGTTAATTAACATTATCCAACCGATGCGTATGGAGTTTTGTATGTTTTAAATGGAAGTTGGTCGTTTTATCCAAACCTACTCCTACTTATCCCAGTTAAATAAGATGTGCGTAGTGCGTGCATGTTTGATGAATCATTCCACACATTTTCGCTTTTCTTTACCGTACATTATTACTTGGTGACTATTTGTGTTATTAATGGATACAACCATAATATTAGCATTTTAATCTATATAGATTTGCCCCTTTTTTATGATATGAACAATTTAATTCAGTGCTTCAAATCATCAGATTTTGACAATCATTTTATATATTAGATACGAATCTATATTTCAAACCAATTTACTTGATTCACGGGTTATAGTATCAACTGATTCGGAACTAAGTTATATGGTATTTCAACAAGAAGGCCGATCCTTTGGAAGTTGGTACCCATAGAAGTATAAAAGGTATCTCAAAAACAAGGTGCTAACCGTAAACAGTCTCCAAAGCCTTAAAAAGAAACATGGATGGGTGGACTAGCATAGAAAGTGGAAATAGTGTAATTGAAAAGTGTGGTTGCACATATAAGTATTGGAATTGAAAAGTGCAATTGCAGATATAAGTATTTTGTTTTCAATTCATGGCAAGTTATTAACTCATATTTATAATATTATATTGGTGTTTAATCAGATCATATTTGTCTACACTTAATAAAACTTAGTTTTTTTTTACGTTGTTGAACGTAACCCGTCCACCAGACGGGTATTAAACTAGTTACTAATGGTTGCAGGTGAATCTGCTCCTAAAAGACAAAATGGGAGCCAAAAACCACTCAACCGGAGTGACACAACACCCAAAGTGTTAAGTTGAGAGTGATGGGAATCAAAGTGATATTTGGAAGTGACAGCGGCCAAGACCCAATAGTTCAGAGTGATAAAATCCAATAACCCTTGATCTTTTGCAGCCAAATTCAGTTAAAACCATTGAATTCAATCTGTTTTTCTCCAACATTCATTATTTGTAAGTTCGTTAAAGAACTCACTTCTTGGCTTTCTGGGTTAATACGGTTCAAGAGTCAAAATAGTAGAATGATTAGTGGCATTTGTTGTGAAATTTATTATTGAATTTAGTGACGGGTTCATGATTTTTATTCGGTAGGGGCAAAAACGGGTCTGTCAAAACAAATCAAAATAGTTCAATAGAATTTATTTGTGATATTTGTTGAGAAGTTTAGTGTTAAATATAGTGACAGGGTCAGGATTTTAGTCGGTAGGGGCAAAAACTAGTAGGTCAAAACGGGTCAACTTGAATAAAATTATTCTAAAGAAACTACTCTTAGTTCTTTCTTTCTTTTTTCTATGAAATTCGACATGAAAAACATAGCGTTGATATATGTTTTTATGTTAGTTTTGCATATTTTTTGAGTAAAATTGTTTGTGTAAGTAAATGTGTTCTTGATATAATCTTTATTATGCAATTTTTTTAGTAAAATTGTTTGTGCAAGTAAATGTGTTCTTGAGATAATCTTTATTAATTTTATGTTATTTTATTGTATTATTTATAATCACCCCTGAAAATTTAAGTATCTGATGTACAACTTTAGAATATTTGGGTGTCAATATCTCATTCACTACATATTTATTTAATTATTCTATATTCAGATTGTCACCAATGATATATTAAATTTATAATATTGGTGCTTTAGTATATTTTTTCGGGAATTTACAAACCTCGAAACAATTTTATGTATATATTAAGCAACGGAAATTCATAGCAATCGTACTTAAATTCGAAAATTTACACTGGAGATTCTATTTACATAAAAAATGAGTCAATTCCACTTGCATTATTTGTAATTATACTAATTATAGGATTTGTTTTTGCAATAAAATTGACTGCCTTTATAAAACCTTACTTAATACTTTTGTTGAACAAATTTTGCAGTGATTTGGTTTTAGTGATTTGGTTTTGCTTGCAATGTCTACCGGAGAGGGCAAAAAGGTCACTCTTGAGGATATAGATAAGGTAAGGAGACTTATATATCGTAAATTGCTTACTTAGTGTCATTTTATGTAGTTTGGATTTACTAGAGACAATTAAAATCTAGCATACGTTAGAATGCGTGTTCGTAGAAGTTATGACCCGACGAACAAGGTTAAGAGGCAGTGCCTCAAAATCTAAAGGGCCAGCATGGTAGTTTTTTAGCGAAGAATCAAAACGAAATAATAACTTATACCAGATGGCATGTTGACTATTGTCTATGAGAATATATGAATTATGAAAACTTATACCTGCATGGTACTTTCTTTAGAAAAAATAAATAAATAATTCAGATATATTTATTTCTATATTATATACTCCAACATATAGTTTGTTTCTTTCAGTTTGGAAGAATCTTGTAGAACAAAATCAACATTTCTTCAGCAACTACCGTCTGAGGTTGGTATTGATCGACCAAATAAAAAGGTTCAACGATCTCCTCGAAAAACAAGCTGCGCTAATGAATCAGTTGAACTCAAATGAAGTCGCTGCAGCTTTTCCACCAAGTAATCTTGCAGACCAACCAGTTCCGTTTTATTTACCACCATGCGGGTTGGATAATGGTGGGTCGTTGGGGCTCCAACATTCTTATGATTACCAGTTCAATACGATGCTGGCTCAGAACCAAAATGTTGGTATGATAGAACTTTCACCGATAAATAATGAATCTGGTGATTTGGGCAATTCGGCATCATCCAGCAACATGGATACAAATTCACATCCGTTACAAAGAACATTCACCATTTCTGTCACCACATCCAGACTACACTCTATTTGATTCTAATGGCATCATGGTACAAAACCAAGGTAAGTTGATTTTTTTCTAGACATAAATGTTTATTTACATTGAAATTCATTTTTCTTCACACATCCTGCTTTTCTTTTCAGGTGTACCAAATACGTCAAGCAACTTGGATTTTCAAAACTCTGGGTTCGCAGAAATGTCGCAAAGGTACCTTACTTAATAACTACTTACTTATATTAACTTTTAGTTGATTGCCATGAGTTGACTAATTCTTTGACTCTGCTTGTGTTGCTTGCAGGTCCAACATCTTCCCGTGACGATAAGCAATTAAAAAGTAGTCTTGACGTTGTTAATCGTTGGTTGCTGCAACGATTACCGACTTTATAACAACAGTGTTTATATCCCGGTGTTCTTGTTTTGATTTAAACAAAAAGCAAATCACTCTTAATCTCAGAAAAAAAGAACTGAATTCATTATAAATATAACAAGCGATCAAAACATATTCAACTTAACAAAAGAAATATAGTACAACGATAACGAACCCGGTCAACACGTATTTATACCATCCTTGCAGTCTGCAGTCAAGTTATAAAACGTCTCAACTTGCGCCTTCGCCCGGTAAAACACCTCAGTGTCGACCGCAACTCGCATATATCCGTCAAACTCAACAGGCTTACCATTTAAAACAGTCGTCTCATTGTACCATTCACTCGTATTTCCCCATAATTCCTTATAATCATCAAGCAAATGAACCTTGTAATGTGACCTTAACCTATCAAAGTAATTATAAAACGGTTCGTTGGTAGCAACATACAGATTCCTCCACGGTTGAATAATATTTTGAAGCTTCGCCACCAACGCATCGGGAGATGTATCATCGTCAAGATGTGGCCACAACTCTTTATTTTGCGCTTTTTCGCCTCTGACCACATGCACCGCATCAAAATCCCAATCCATTTGACCACTAATTTCCGAAACTATGTTCATAAGTCTCTTTGACTTGTAAAGCGCGTGCCACGGCCTTCGAATGTAATTTGCCGCCTTACTTTCGCATACACGATACCAATAGTTCTCGGGCTCGGGGGTATCAAACTGCCTCCAGATAATCGGACTTCTATCTTTTTTTAATTGCATCGGTGTAACTTTATAAGTTGGAACCTTTCTCACCGGGATTTTCTTTTTATGATTCTTTTCCCATCGTTTCCAATCTTTAAGGAACTCGTCTTCTTCCACTATCGAAGCCGATTCTTTCAAATGCTCGAAATCGAAATAAAATCTGAAGTCTTTTCCTTCTTCGTCTTTCTTGCTCGAAGTATACGTCAATGCCAAGCAAACACTTAAATCCATAACGAACGTGCGGTTTAGATACTGTGCTTCCCCGAGAGCACACAAGAAGCTCCAGATATAATGATTCATATTCTTACAGTAATCCCCTCCGCGTGAATAATACAAATATTTCCCGTTCCTAAACGCAAGATCTGAACCCAAAACCGGGATTGTGTCGTTGATATCATCATCATGGTAAGATGGAGAAACCTTAACCGTCCGTTCAGTTCTAGTCGCATTAAATCTAGCCCTGGGACGACGCGCATTGACACCCGAATGCCATCCTCTCGCACCTACCACTTTGTAGTTACAATCATCGGTATATCCGATTTTAAACCTCCTGAAATCTCGATACCTCCTCCAAGATTTCTCTTTCCGGTTCCTGAACCTCCACGACACATCACACTCGTTCGCATTCGACCCGTTTACCGGTACTTGATAATCCAGAAACACTATCGACTTAAAATGCTTCAAATTAAACTTCTTAATCGCCATCAACACCCCTCGGTCAGAACAATTCACCAATCTCGACTCATCACAACTGATCTCCGAACTCTCTTCCGGTTTCTGCACAACAGCGTCGTTTTGCGTGTCATTTTGGGTGTCGCTCGCATCAGCATCGGCCTCGGAAGGAGCTGCAGCCGGGCTAACCACAACCATCCCAACATCTTCACCGGTTTTCAACACGGATGTATCGATTTGAAAAGTGGCGTTCTCCACCTCGGTAAAGACCCGAGTTAAGGCTCTGGAAGACTCCCAGGGATCAGGCGGTTGGTAGGTAATAGCAATGACAGTAATGACAAGCACAGTAAAGACAAACACAGAGAAACACACATTACTTATAAGCTTTATCAAGTTCTGACCAATTGGATCTGTAGTAGGATTAGGTTCCTTCATCTTCTCCCCCCAAAACCCTAATTTCCCAAAATCCAATCTATACAACAACAATAACAACAACAAGTTCAGTATAACTATCGATCTTAAAACTAATCATACGATGATTAATAGATTCAAAGTGAAAATGATGTGAATTGTAAGGAAATTTGATGTGCTTACCGGTGGTTTTGAAAGGGATCTGTGAGTGTAAGGTGAATATGTGATGAATAGATCTGAAATGAAGGGGGTGTAGTTGTGGATCTAGTGGAAGTGAATCTTGTGAAAGAAGGGTGAGGTAACGGAGACAGAGATGTTGCACCGACTGTAAACTGGGTTGAGTTGATGACACACAAGTACACGCAAAACGAATAAGTTATTTTACTAGTTTGACCTTTAGAGTGTGTTTGGGTTTGACTTTGAAAATAAATTATGCGTTTTGAATAATCAGAATCAGATAATTAATTATAACAAAACGTGATGTTAAAACATAGTATTTGTATTTGATTATGTTGCTTGATATCACAATAATTAGATAATCAACTATTTGAGTGTTTGGCAAATATATATATTTAAAAAAATAAACAAGTGAAAATCCTTTTCTAAACGCAAATAATCAATTTTTGGAAACTGCGTTTTGTTGTAGTGGGGGGGGGGGGGGGGGGGGGGGCTGCTTTTGGAAAACTACGTTTTGTAACTTTCTAAAAGCAAATAATCGATTTTTTTAATTTTTTTACCCAAACACTCAAAACTGATTATTTACGATTTCAAAACTAATTATTTAGATTTCAAAACTCAATAATCTAAAAACTCCTTATGACTTTTTCAAAAAGTTAATAAGTCACAATGGAGAACCAGCTGGGGTAGCCCAGTTGGCCACCGACACCCACCTCTTCCCAGAGGTACCGGGTTCGAGTCTTGGGAGTGACATATGTCGCCCAGGATAAGAACTCGGCAAGGGGAATTCACCGCGGAGCAAGCTTGGTCGGGTAGCGGCTCCCGGAGTGGGATCACTCCGACGGTTGGGAGGACCGTGCACTATCCCCCCCAATGGAGTGACTTATTGACTTTTCACCTCACATACACTTCTAATCCCAAACATCATTTAACTTTTTAAAAAGTCAATAAGTTATAAGTTGGCTAAAATAAGCACTCCCAAACACCCCCTAATATAACTATTTGAAAAAAGAGTTTTTTAGAAAATAATGTTTGAGTAATGGGTTGAAAAAGAGGTTTTAAGGCTTTGGAAAAAAGAAATGGAAAGGTTAGACATGTAACTTTTTGAAAAAGAAGATAATGAAGTAGAAAAGTCAATAGGTTGTTTTTCATAAGCAATCCCAAACACCCCCTTAGTAGATATTTACAACTCAAACCCTACGAATTGTCCCCATACTTTGCAAATATTGCATGTTTGGTCCTTAGTTTTTTAAAATTATAAAGACGGTGCCTGATGATTGATTTTTATAACATATGCGATCCCTGGTTCGTGTCTTGAATGAGGGTTAAGTTTCTCTATTAAATTGGTGTGAGATGCCTAGATTGCTCCTATAAAAAATAACAAAAAAAGGTAAAAATATTAAAATACTAATGGGCCCACTTTCTTCCTAATCATCTTCCCTCATCCATCTACACTTTATTTTCCTGTACTATCCACCCATCTCACCATATCCATAGCAATAACACCACCAACCCCCACTTTTCCCACCCTTACCAAAATCCTAGACCACCACAATCCAAATACCGTTTCAAAAACTGAAAACAAATTGATAAGTACGATAGGTCACAAATCGACAATCCTCGTGTAAAATCCTACGTACGGTAGCCACCCCCTCTTCGTTGCAACTTACACAACCCACCATCATTGACAACAACCCCACAACGTTTTTTACTTGCGTTTGCACGAAACAGTTTTCCAGCTTTCAAAGATCTGCAACTTTTGGGACTACTAAGGTAATGGTGGCGGTTTCAGGAGGTGGTGGTGGTTTCAGCTGGTGGTGTTGGTGGTTTCAGGAGGTGGTGGTGGTTTCAGGAGGAGGTAGTGTTGGTGGTTTCAGGAGGTGGTGGTGGTTGGGGAAAAGGAGGATGTGGTCCTTTTATTTCTGTTTGAGTAAACTGCCATTTTGGTCCCTGTGGTTTGGCCAGTTTTGCCACTTTAGTCCAAATCTCAAACTTATTACATCCAGGGCCCTGTGGTTTGGTTTTTGTTGCCATTTTGGTCCAAATTTCAAATTTGACCAGATTTCCCTATTTTTTGACTGTTACAACCTCCTATTTTGTCATTTAGTGCAGGGGTATTTTGGTCATTTTGCGTTTCATTTTACATTTTCTTAATTAACATTATCCCCAAATAAATCATCATCATCATCCCCAAATAACTGACTCTCTCTCTCTCTTCTCTCTCTAAATCATCATCATCAACAAAATGCAGACCTAAATCGAGCATCATAATCCTAAAAATGGATTATGGATCTGTGTTCAATCATCTAATAAAAACCCAGAAGCATAAAGCTGTTACAAATTAAGAATATAAAACCCAGATCAAGAACATCTTAGAACATCATCAAAAACCCAGAAAAAAATATCTTCAAATGAACAATATGAATATCTTCAAACAATAAACATCTGCAATAAAATATGAATATGAGATCTTCAAAATAAAGAATATAAATTCTGAAACATGAACATCATCGGAGAAAAAGGTACCGGAAATCGGAATCTTAACATCATCGGAGTGGAAATTGAAACACGGTGGGAAGAAGACATAATTTAAATCATAAATTCAGACCCCAAAATCAAAACATATTTCAAGAAATTCAAAAAAAAAAGAACCACAAATGCTTCAAAACCCAAAACCCATCTATCAAAATATGAACTTGAACCCAAACATCTTCATCATCACATCATGGTCATCATCACTGGAGACCTCACCACCTGCCGTTACACTCGGATCTTTAAAAAATTTCAAAGGAAAAATAGAGTTACGAGGGATTTACCGGAGAAAAATACCACCACCGTAAAACACCACCAAAGTGTTGTCTCTGTCATCCTCATCAGTCTATCATCATCCTCATCGTCATCGGGTCATCATCATCGTTGCCACATTCATCATCGCCGCCGTAGCGGCAGCACCAGAAAAACGAGGAGAGAGAGAGAGACCGAACCATGGGTGTGTGTTTGAAGGTGGGGGCTGGGTGCGTGGGTGTTTTCCAGCAAGAATATGAGCGTCAGAGAGTCGCCGGACACTACCGGCTCTGCCGGGTGTCTTCGCCAGACCGACGGTCGGTCTTCAAAGAGCAGAGATGGTGGTTGATCGTTGTGGTTGCGTGTGGTGGTTCACCGGTGGTGGTGGTGTTCTAGAGAGAGAAGAGAGAGAGGGGTTGTTTAGAGAGAGAGTGCAGAGATAGATATGGGGTGTTTGGGATATTTTTTTCATTTATAAAATCCAAAAAGACCAAAATGCCCCTGAGGAAAAGGACAAAAACCAGTTTTTTTTTTTTTGTTGAAATCTGACATAATTTGAGATTTGGACCAAAATGGCAACAAAAACCAAACCACAGGGCCCTGGATGTAATAAGTTTGAGATTTGGACTAAAGTGGCAAAACTGGCCAAACCACAGGGACCAAAATGGCAGTTTACTCTTTCTGTTTTTTTAATATATGGGGGTAGTTTGGTCATTATACATGACTTAACTAGAAATTTTAACAACGTTAACTAAAAAGAACCACTAAAGTTATGAATGTCAATGATGGAGATCAAAGATGTTAACTGGGGCATCTGTGAAATTCTTACATACCACAAGTATTGGGCGTTTTAGTGTGGAGGCCTCGTCAAGGGAGGGCAGCCGAACCTAGCTTTGAGTCGGCCCACATGTCTTTATTTGGCAGTTAAATTAGAGTTTTAATTTAGCCGGCCCTAGTTATCTCTATGTAGGCTTGGGCCTAACTTGGGGGTCAAGTTTCCTAACCTTAAATTAGTCTGTATATATATTGATAGGATTGTACTTGTAATTCCTTGAGCACCTGAATAATAAAGAAACCCTAGTTGCAGCACAGTGGACGTAGGTCAGCTGACCGAACCACTTTAAAACTTCGTGTTGTTTATTACTTTCGTGTGTGTATTCAATCCTAGCGATCCTAACAACTGGTATCAGAGCTTTGGCTCTTGATTGGGATCACACGAGAACCGCCACCTTCAGTTCTTTTTGTGACATTTGTGCTCTGTAAACACTGTACAATGTAAAAAAAATATCAGTTATCAATGAAACAATGTGTTTTGGTCTCAATGTTTGTTTATTTGTGTATGACAATTTCATGTTTTGATTCTAGTTCGATTTCAAGCTCTTAATCACTTTCTGGAAAGTTATACGCAAACTATTACGTAAACGTGATCAGTTTAACGCGACATACACTCCGGAATAGTTACATAAGCTTAACATACCTTAAATAACCTTTACATAACTTAGAAATAAGTTTTGAAGGGTTTGGTATGTCAAAAACAAGTTTATTCGATCACAGGGACTATTTGTGACAAACTGCAAAAGTCTGCTGATTCGTATAGCAACGTACACTCCAGAACAAGATCATAAGCTAAACATACCTTAAATACCCTTAAAATAGCTTAGAAATAAGTTTTGAGGGGTTCATTATACGAAAATACGCTTATTTGATTATAGGGACTAAAAGCGTCAAAACTGCGAAAGTTTGCATATACGTGCATATCTTGCCTTCTGACCATATCCGGACATCCAAAAAATTTTACCATAAGCTTTCACATATGTCCCAGAACTACAATTATCATATAACATCTTCTATAAATAAACGATTTTAAAAATACTTCTCAAGCATAATGATAAATGATGGCATCTGTGTGCTAACCATTGTTGAATAGATCTTCATGTTTTCAAAAGATCTTTAGCTAATTAATATATTGGTGATGCTAGAAAGACAAAACATATGATACCTGCAATGTCCAACAATATGAAACCTGCAACATCAAACCTGTACCGTCCAAAATCAATACTTTCGATAAAAAATGGTTAAGTTCTAACACATAAATTTTGCCTCATTTAAATTATTTTACCTTCAAACTTAAACACTAAAGAATTATTTAAGTTAACCTTAATGAGTATCCCAAAGGCTGACATGAGGCACTCTTTCCCATCAATTTCATTTTTCAACACCATAATTATTTGGTGCAGTTGATAATTTACGCAACAATTCAATAGCCCTGAAAACAGGTTCAACGAATAAAAAAAAATAATGAATTTAGAGGTAAAATACTAAAAGGGAGCATTCAAATTGCAACCATTACTGGTCAAAGACCAGTTAAGCCAAAAACATTGATACCTCTGTAACATAGAAGTGCCTATATATTCGATCCCGTTCATGGCTTACGTAATAGTCCGATACGCCTGAAAATATGGTTCAAAGAATAAAGATTTAATTAACTTCTACTGATAACCATGGTGATGCAAATATATTACTATATGTAACCATGCTACAAATATCTGTAGATAGAAAGATGTAGAAAGATAAATTTCAATTTGCCAATAAATGTCATTCAAGCATTATCACAAACACCTGGAAGACACTCGAAAAAGTAACCACATTCTCATAAACAGACAACATGCACTTACAATTTCAAACCACCCACCATGATTTCTTAAAATGCTGTCACAAATATGTACTTTCTATAATTCTCTAGCATATAATATTAGAAGTAAATGGAGTTAACTTTATGCTTGAAGATCTAAAATTTGTTGTAAACCAATGTAAGTATAAGAAGAATGCTATAATCAGTCACTCACATTGAAAATCATATTTATTGAGAAAATAGAAAGAAAAACCTAAATTCCATCACTTATATTAACAAAGAGCGAGAAACATCTAACGCTCCATTACCTGCAGACCCAATTATTATTCCTCACTTTCTTACACACCAACTTCAATAAACCCCATTATAAAAAATGGGAAGCGGAACCCTTAACCACCACCGACCATCATCACAGCCAAGAGGGTGGCCAGCTGGAGACGACGGCTCTGCTCTCTCTACACCGCTAATCTGTCTCTCTCTCTCTCATTCCTTTCTCTAAAACCTATTCTCTGTGTTCATATAGCAAAAGAAAAGGGATGGAAGCGGTGGATTATGTTTGGTATTAAATCCCTAAATTGTTTGGTATTTATCATCCAAACGCGACGCGACACTAACAAAAAGCAAACATATATCTAATTGACAAAACAAAGCAACAGTCACAGTAGTTAGAGCAGCATCACATACTCGTTAGATGAGTATATATACTAAACTAATTCACAAATCAAGCACAAATTCTAATACCTAAACGAAAAATCGAACCTTATAAAGAACGCGACAGACGGTCAGCAGAGGCATTTCCGTAATTCCCAATCTCCCGTCGGCAACTCCTCCATCTCCTCCCTCCACGCCTATGGCTGGCCATATTCCGGGTTCTGTGACTCACACGGTTCTTTTAGGCTTGGGAATCCACCAGAATGTCGAGCGAATCCTGTAAGCCACAGCCGTGACGGTCGTCTTCAACCACCATCATGGGTGGCCGGTCGGAGACGTGGCCGGTTTTTCCATCACCGTCGTTCCCCTCTCTCTGTCCATCGTTGCTCTCTCTCTCTCTCTCTCTCTCTCTCAGCATCACATACTTGTTAGATGAGTATATATACTAAACTAATTCACAAATCAAGCACAAATTCTAATACCTAAACGGAAAATCGAACCTTATAAAGAACGCGACAGACGGTCAGCAGAGGCATTTCCGTAATTCCCAATCTCCCATCGGCAACTCCTCCATCTCCTCCCTCCACGCCTATGGCTGGCCATATTCCGCGTTCTGTGACTCACACGGTTCTTTTAGGCTTGGGAATCCACCAGAATGTCGAGCGAATCCTGTAAGCCACAGCCGTGACGGTCGTCTTCAACCACCATCATGGGTGGCCGGTCGGAGACGTGGCGAGTTTTTCCATCACCGCCGTTCCCCTCTCTCTGCCCATCGTTGCTCTCTCTCTCTCTCTCTTACTACGAAAGAAAATGGAAAATGGAAAATGGGAAGCGGAACCCTTAACCACCACCGCCTTCTACCGTTTGCCGCGTGAAAACCACCCGACCATCATCACCACCAAGAGGGTGGCCAGCTGGAGACGACGGCTCCATGGGTTGTCGGTCGGAGACGTGGCCGGTTTTTCCATCAAAGCCGCTCCTCTCTCTCTGTCCATCGCTGATCTCTCTCTTATTCCTCTTTGTAAACCCTAATTTGTGTTCATATAGCCAAAGAAAAGGGATGGGAAGCGGTGGAGTTTGATATTAAATCCCTGTGGTGGAGTTTGGTATGAAATCCCAAAATTGCCCTTCGTTACTGTTCAAAGACTTCAATTATTAATATGTGTATAATTCCCACATAATATTAATCTTCATGCAATCTTCAGTTCACGTGACCCTTGTAGTTTTAGCTTATTCCCATGTAGAAACATGCAACTATATAATTTAGACTCATTTCTAATTTTACATGACCCTTTGCTACTGGATCATTTGACCCATCATCCGATAACGTGCTAATCGCGTGACCCATTAACCGCAAACTACCGATTAATCCAACAATCACCCCCTTAATCGGTTTGTTCACACACGTCACTTATAGCACCGAACCACCGCCTCCTCTCGAACCATCTCGACTTCTACCGGACACTTGACCTTCACCTCGATCACGCCCAAAGTCTTCTTCTACTCGACCTATCCCGGACACCCTGGTCTTTGATCATGATTTCACTATTCTGTCATACCCTTCCTTGATAAGCACCACTTGCGTATCAACCACCAACTAGACGGCAGCCACCCGTTGCACCGTCTTCGAGACGCTAAACGAATATCTCAGCCACCCCGCTGTTTCGTTTCTCCTGCGCTACACCTGTTAATTTTTCTGCCCAAAGAATTCTGCACCCCTTGAAATTCTTCTCCTAGGCTAGAAAGAGTATCCGACAACTAAAATACACGATCTCTTCTTCGTTCTTCGATCAACAAACTGGGTTGACAAGCCCGCTGATTTGGCCTGAGTCTCGACTTGTCTCCGCTACCCTCTTGATCCGCTAGAACGGTAACCCTCGAAACCACCGACCTGCGATCACCTAGTTCTCTCCGATCACTGCACACCGGTAACCTCTTATCGCTACAGCCTTTTCTTCCACTTTAATCACACCTAACAGCGACGAGACACACCGATGTTCACCCGTCACCCTCGTCATCCAAACCGGTACTCTCCGCAAGACAACGATTGACACGAACCACCTCCCGGTCTCCGTCTTCTGCTGTTACTAGCCTCCCGTGATTTGTGTGTAGCAACATTACCTAGTTGCAACCCGAACCGACAGCCAAACACGCTGCGATTGTCGATCCAACTTGCTCCTGCTGCCAGTGGCGGACCCAGGATTTTTTTCCGGGGGGTGCGAAAATTTTTTAAAGATTTTAGACCCCTATCTATATAAAAAAATCGGTTCACAGCGGTTCGGATTGGGTCGGGTCATGTAAAACAAGTAAAAACAAACAAACAAAGTTTAATGGCGGGTCGAATCAGATCGGGTCCATTTCAATTCTCAAACAATCAAACTCTAGTTCCTAACTTCCTATCACATTAACAAACAAAAAAACATCAAAGTTCAAACCATCTCAACTTTTATTTCTCTTAATCATTCAATAAAAGAACAAAAAAACTTATCTATAATATACCTTGGTCTTTAATTAGAATAATCCGTCGAAAAAAAAAATGGTTCAACCCCTTTCCTCTTGAGAAATCGCGGCATAACTTTCCTACTCATTGTTCATTCCTAATCCTATCACATACAAAATAAACAAGGATCTTCAAGTGTTCAACCATAGCTCATGTTCCGTAATTTTCAATTTAAAATTTTGAATTTCAAGCCCTAGTAATTATTATTTGCCAACCAACAATCATATAATCAACAAACATGTTTGCCAAGTGAGGCAGAGGGAGGGCGGGAGTCGTTGGCAAGTGGCAGCGATTTGAGTTTTTTTTTAATTACGTGGACTGATTTGTTTAACAAAACTAGTAGTTGGGTTGGGCTTAATGGGTATTAAGTTATTGGGCTTGATGGATTGAATTTAAGTTTTGTTAAAGGGGTTAGTAGGCTAACTTGTTTACATAATTTGATCGGGTTTCAATCCCTCATTTTTTTACATAAATTCCTAACATTGTTTTCTAAGGGGTGCGGTCGGAATTTTTCAAGGGGTGCGGACGAAAATTTCCAAGGGGTGCGGTCTGGATTTTTCGCGAAAAATACCACTAAAATATTTTTTTTCAAGGGGTGCGGCCGCCCACCCACCCCATAACTTGGGTCCGCCCCTGCCTGCTGCTCTTGCAGCCCGCACCCGAAGGCTACTCCTATCTTCGAAAGTCGACTCTCAAAACGGCTACACCGTCTTCTTCACAAGCACCAGGCTCTGATACCAAATGTTGGTTACAGGCCCCTCAAACTTCACTCACAAAACTCACGAATATTAATGAAATGATTTGAAAGCTTATGTTGTTTATTCGAAGATGAAAGATGGTGTACAAACAACTACTAGAACTACTCCCTATTTATAACTAAAATAAGCACATGCAAAATAAAACCACTAGCTGAATTTTAGAGGTATATTCCAACTATCCCAAGCTCACACGATCTCATCCAACAAAACCGGTCAACCTTGACCAAGTTTTATTATTTAAGAAATTCCCACATAATATTAATCTTCATGCAATCTTTTGTTCACGTGACCCTTATAGTTTTAGCTTATTCCCATGTAGAAACATGCAACTATATAATTTAGACTCATTTCTAATTTTACATGCGGAATAATGCTAATATAATAATCTAAACCACTATGATTATAAGAACAACTCAGGAGCCCGAAAAACATAAGAAAGTGACTCAAGTTATCGTAGCTAGGCTGAGGAAACGATATATGCACGTAGATTAAATATAGCGCAGTACAATCCTTCCTTGTAGCTCCTAGGATTGTGCTAACCTCCAGCACATGAAACCACTAATTAAACACTATAGGATAAACTCATTAAACGACAAAAAAATAAAAAACCAGCCAAGTTTAATGTATCTGAGGTGGTGTTGGTTTTGAAGGAATCTATGCCTTGAGAGAGACATAGCACCAAGAGTATTCTCGTGTAGTCGTCAATAACAAAGGTCAAAAGTTCATTTTGTCTATATAGAAATACAATAGGGCAAGACTTCTCTCCTGTTGATGAACTACTTACATGGGGCGAAACTCAAGGCCACATACAATAAGGCCGGACATCATTCCCTCATAATTTACAAATTTCAAATTTATAGAATTACAATCATTTTGAAGCTCGTTATTTGATTTGAATTTCCACACACAAACCTCCATCCATCCATCTTCCCTCTCTTGAGGAACCCGATCTATATTCCACGGCTTCGGGGATCTAAAATAAACAACTTCACTCTGTTTATTTTTCTGCTGATGCAGATCTCGCACTATCACTGGACAATGCAACCCAGAACACTTCTCCGAAAGCTTGAACACAAGGTAACAACTATATTCTGTATCTTGCAACAACATTCTACTTTCAATCTTGCACTTGATACGAAACACTTGTGTAGATAAAAGCTCAGCCACCTTTCGAAATCTTGACTTGGTTGTGGGCTTCCAATCAAAACGCTTCGCGTTAAAAGAGTCACAAAAGGCCTCATTTGCTGAAAGCATGTAATATTGTTTCCTCTCGTTCCTCCACCTGAACAACTTCAAAAGTGTTTGAGTGAATATGCTACAAATATCCAAAGGAAAATCATTAATTGGCAACTGTTGCATCTGATTCATGTGTAAGGTTGACTGGGGGACTTGTTGGACTTCCGTTAAGCTGTTTTCTTCCTGTAGAAATAAAATAAAATCATGTTATAACTAAATATGTAACGTACAACATGTTATATGATTAACAAAAGAACAAATTTGAAGTATTGTAAAACTTGCATTGCCAATGGCTCGCAACTCAATGCCTTCAACATAAATTGCACGGTTTCCACAATAGCATCGTGAAAAGCTCTTTATTAGAAACTCAAAGTCGGTAGTATCTGATTCCTTATGATTCAAGAAACGATACAATTCAATAGTCATCCACTCATCTTCTCTCCATGTCGCAAAATATGCATGCAAAGTTTCATTTCCCATTTTGTAAGTTAGGTTCACATACATCCGTTTAGCTACATTTTTTCTTGCACCATGAAATTTGAAGACAAGATGAACACCATACTTGATACCCAAGGATAAAGATCCACTATTTATTTGTATATGCATATTTAGATTCGAAATATTCAACAACTCGGCCACTTTATCAAATCTGCGCATACATGTTAGCTATAAGATATATATAACACATACTCACAAACAAACACAAAGCGCAAAGATAGAAGGACCTTGATTCTTGAAGTGAATGCCACTTATGTGACCAATGATTTTCGTATGAAAATTGGCTTGCTGATACCATTTCATTTCTTTCTCCATTACTTCCGAGTGAAAACCACTATTAAAACAAAACAAACAAATCAAAGCAGGTTTCTATTATGTGTGAAATATGAGACAGGAGTTAGGGGATCAAGATAGTTACCACTTTGCCCTCTTGAATGAGGATTCCATTGGAGAGAGTGTCATAAATATCCTTTCTTTTGGCGGTAGAGTAGATTTCAGGGGTTTTTGACATCTGGATTATTTCTTTATAGTCTTCAGGCAGTTGGGTCTCCCATATCTCATAATCTTTCTATATATCCAACAAAAAGCGCCTTTCAAGTAAATCAACATAGTTATATTACATAATGACTTAAGATTTCATATATACTTTGTGAAATATCATTTCATACAACATGTATTCCATGACACAATAGTGATATTGCTAATATTCCACAACTTTTTTGTTTATTTTTTTATATATAATTTGATGGTTTTTAACAAATATATAATAATTGGTATAGATGCATAGAAAGATAGCCATATACTTTGTGAAATAAAAACGACTTACTTGGACATCCAACGCTTTATTGAGTTGTATTACCAATTCACTTGCTGTTGGACGTGCTTCACTCTTGTCATGTAAGCATTGATAGGCCATACTTGCAAATATAGACAATGATTCTGGACATAATAGTTCTTTTATACCCACAAACACTATCTCATCAAGTTTTCCTTCTTCATAGAACCTTTTAGCCAAAGGGCCTAAAGACTCAGCGTGATCCTTACAATCCTCTGCCCATGCCAATCTTCCGCATAAAATCTCAAATAAAACCACACCAAACGAGTATATATCCGATTTTTCAGTTAAGAAACCTTGTTTGTGCTGCGGGTCAAGGTAGCCGAATGAAGTGTAAGCTTTGCCGCTGACATGTTCCATGTCTTGATGTAATGAACCAAATGAAGATGACTCGAAATTGGAAATTTTTTCCTTCCAATCATCATTTAGTAGAATGCTAGCGCTTTTAATGTCCCTGTGTACCACCTTCTTTTGCATTACAAGATCACGATGAAGGAATTCCAGTCCGCTTGCAATATCAATGCATATCTCAATCCGTTTCATCCATGTAAGATTAGCATCTTTTAGACTTCCATCAAGACTTCCGTGAGACATATGCTCGTAAACGATGATTTTTTCATCCATTTCGTTACAATATCCTACAAGACTAATCACATTCTTATGCTCATGCTTAACAAGAATATTAAATTCTGCCCGAAATTGATGATCTCCTTGACCAAAGTTGTTATTCCATCGCTTTGCAACAATGGTGGTACGTCCACTAGTATTAGCATTATCTAGTGGAAATGGAAGTTCACCTTTATATGCCTTCCAATGTTCACCACTTCCAAAACAAGTCTTTACACTAAAGTTTTCTGTGGCGGACTCAATATCCTTAAGTGATATCTGGAGCTTTTTCAGTAGGATTTCCTGTGAACCATGAGACATTCAATCAGCTTCATGATTCAAAAAGATGGCGTGGAATGGGAGTAAAACAAAAACAATGTAAAATGTTATGGCTGTTTTAAGTTTGGATTCTTTCCATCCCGTTTTTATCCTCCCAGTACCTAATCATGCCAGCTTTTTTGGTACAGTATGTTATGGCAAGTAGTTAAAAGAAAACTTATACAAATACGTTCCAAATAATATTAAAATTAATAATTAAAAATCATTAAGGATCATAAACATACTCTGGGTCAATGATTCTTCACATTTGACACTGATTGCAAGTTTACAACATTCAAATGAAACCACCAGATACAATTGCATCCATTGATGGATTGAAATTTACATTATGAATTTGGATGTATAAAACTCATAGCATGCAGCACCTGTTTCTAGTTTCACGATTTCACCTAATCATAACAGTTTTTTCTCTATCATGCATATTTAACCGGAATTTGCTTAAGCATGATTGCATGAACCTGTTTTATGTTTTGTAAATGATATGAATATGAAAACTGAACTTGTATTGATTAAGTGTGTCATAACAAGAAAAGGATCCCTCTATGCTCTTTATATAGGGAGGAAGAGGGACCAAAAAGAAATAACTAATTACATGTGGGTACACCTATAATTGCATGCAAGGACATCTAGAATTGCATGCAAGGACTCTATAATTACATGTAGGGACCTCTAGTTAACAACTAGGTCCTTCTACTATTTACAACTAACACTCCTCAAGTTGGAGCATAGATATTAATCATGCCCAACTTGTTACATATGAAGTCTATTTGTGCCTTCCAGAGTGGTTTTGTGAAGATATCCGCTAGTTGGAATTCCGTGTACGGAGTGGCCATGAACTGACTTAGGACACTGACGACAAAGGAGATATTTGGTCGGGTGACAGTTAAGTAGTTAAGTTTTCTGACCAATAGCCTATATCGCTCAGGATCTTTCATTGGACTTCCGTCCTCTGGAAGAAGCTTCCTCATAGGAAGCATAGGACTGTCAACCGGTTTGCAACCTAGTAAGACACACTCAGTTAGCATATCAAGGACATACTTTCGTTGATAGAGAAGTATTCCTTATGGGGAACGAGATACTTCTATGCCAAGGAAGTACCGAACTCGACCCAAGTCGCTAATCTGAAACTGAGACTGAAGGAACTATTTGAGCTTGATAATTCCTTCTTCATCATCCCATGTAATTATGATATCATCCACATAAACAACTAAGATGATCCTTCATCACTGATGATGTCTGAAGAATACGGAGTGATCATATGTACTACGAAACATTCCGAATTCTCCCATAACACTAGAAAACCGACCAAACCATGCTCTGGGAGATTGTTTAAGGCCATACAGAGAACGGCGTAGTTTACATACTTTGGATGCCTCCTCCTAAATAATGAATCCTGGTGGCTACTCCATATAAACCTCCTCCTCAAGAACACCATTAAGAAATGCATTCTTGACATCAAGCTGGTGGAGCAGCCAATGATGAATGACAGCAAGAGCAATACAAATGCGAACATAAGGCATTTTGGCAACTGGGGAGAAAGTCTCGTCATAATCAACACCATAAACTTGGGAGTAGCCCTTAGCTACCAAACGAGCTTTCAGACGGTGTAGAGAACCATCAGGGTTAAGTTTAACCGTGAAGACCCAAGGACAACCAACAACACGCTTAACAGGAGGTAGTGGATCAAGATCCCATATCTGATTGGCTCGTAAAGCCCCAATCTCGTCTTCCATGGCTTGACGCCATCCTGGGTGAACTAGAGCTGTCATCACATTCTTGGGAATCGGGTAGGAATCCAGGGAAGTGGTAAAGGCATGAGACTCAGTAGAGAGGTAAGCGTAGGCAACGTAATCCTAAATGGGATAACAAGTGGAGCGTCTAGGCACCCTGGGGAAGGCAATAGAGATATCGGGATATGTTGCACCCGGAGAGTCATAAGCAGGGGTATCCGAGGTAGTATGGGTAGTATCTGGTAAGGGTGTATCAGGTTTAGTCATGGCAGGAACAGAGGACGTATCAGAGGCATGAGTAGGCTAGGGATCCAGGGCCGCTGAGGTCTGATCCTTACCTCGCCGAGAATATGTGAAGAGTAATGGCGGAGGATCTGTCGGAAGGCCCGAAGCTGTAGGAGTTGGAACTGTAGTGTCTGAGACCAGAGGGGTAGAAGGAGTAGAAGACACAGGAAAGGTAGGGATGATGTGAGACTCAGGTATATCAGGATCAGGAAACAAGTCAGAAACTGGAATGGCAGATTCTGGAAAGAAAAGACGCAACTGATAAAAGGTGACGTCAGCACTGGTAAAGTATTGGCGAAGAGAAGGACTATAACACCGATAACCTTTAGCTCTGGACACGCGAGTAACCCACAAAGACACAAGGAATGGCTCGAGGGTCGATTTTAGGGACTCCGGGACGATGATCATGCACATAAGGTACACATCCAGAAATTTGGGGCTCAAGAGGAAACGGAGTTCCTCTAGGAAATAAAACAGAGAACGGGGCTTGACCATGAAGAACGGACGAGGGCATACCATTAATCAGATAAGCCGCAGTAAGAACAGCATCACCCCAAAATTTACGAGGAACATGAGAATGAATCATGAGTGTGCGAGTAACATCCAACAGATGGCGGTTCTTGCGTTCAGCAACACCATTCTGTTGGGATGTAAGTGCGCAAGAAGTCTCGTGAATTATACCTTGTGTTTTGAGATAGGTAGAGAAATCGGTGGACAAATATTCTTTAGCATTATCAGTGCATAAGGTTTGGATGGATGTTTTGAACTGGGTTTTGACATATGCATGGAATTCGTGAAAGATCGAGTTGATTTCACTACAGGATTTCAATAGGTAAACCCATGTAGCACAAGAATAATCATCAATGAAAGTAACAATATATTGAAAGCCCAATGTAGTCTTAACTGGACATGGACCCCATACATCCGAATGTACAAGTTCAAATATGGAAATGGTTCTGCTTGACACTCTTGGGGGATAAGGACATTGAGTATGTTTACCGAGCTGACATGACTCACAATGGAAGTTATCGGGAATAAAGATGCCAGGTCTCATTTGCCTTAGGACTGTTACTGAGAGATGGACTAACCGACAATGAGTTTCAAAGATACTAGACTCACATATGTTTGCTTTGGGATGCGACAATGAGGACGCTCGATAGAGACCTCCTAATTCGAGGCTGGTACCAATTACTCGGTTAGTACCTAGTTCATTAAAGGTACAGTGAGTAGGATAAAAGGTAACGGAACAATTATTTTGTTTAGTAATCTGACTGACAGATAAAAGGCTGGCAGGGAAGTTAGGAGCAAGAAGAACATAAGACAAGTTTAGGTTATCTGGGTTGTGAATGGATCTAATGTCGCGTAAGGGGCACGAGGAACCATCTGCAAATTTAACCGGTGGGTAAGAGGTGTTATGAAGGCTAGTGAGAATTCCTTGATTCGCAGACATGTGATGAGTAGCTCCAGAATCAATAATCCAGGATAAGTCAAAGCCAGAAAACGTACCTGGTCATACCGAGTTGGTTTGAGGACCCGATGACCAAAAAAACAAGGAACCGTTGAAGCAAATCATACTCCTCCTTGGTGCATGCAATGGTGTGAGTTCGTTCGTCTCCCATTTGAAAAGATGTTTAACCCAACAAACACCAAATTGAAACTCGAGCACGCGAACCGAAGCAGAAAACAAAAGACGCTCAGATCGAAAAACTAACCGTACGGTCTTGGTCGGAATGAGATTCTGACAACACTGTAGAAAAAACGGTGACCGGAAGTAGCGTCACGCGCTCTCACGCACCGGCTCGTGGGAATCCGCGGTGGAAGGGTGGCGGCGCGTGGTGGCGTGTCTGGCGTCGGAGGAGACCAAAATTTGCAGGGTTTGTAGATCAGGACCTCCTGAGTACAATGGCGTGGGAGGTGAGATCTCACTTGCCGGAAAACAACGCAAATCTGTAAAGGAGGCGGCGACACGTGGTGGTGGTCCGGTGGCGAGTGACGTTTTTCCGGCGTCGGATGAAGCTGAATTTTTTCAGGGACTATAGACCGGCACTTTCTAAACACAATGGTATGGGAGGTGTAATCCCACTTGCCGGAAAATGTGTCGGACCTGAAAAAGTAGGTGACGGGTTGTGGTGGTTTTGGGTGTTTGAGCAGATTTGAAGTGGACTTTTAGGAGTAGAAAAGTAGGAATGTTATACCAAACTGATGGTGACCGGAAATTTGGCTGTAAATGGTCACCCGAAAGACACTCGTAAGCTAAGAAACCTTTAGCTCTGATACCATGTAAATGATATGAATATGAAAACTGAACTTGTATTGATTAAGTGTGTCATAACAAGAAAACGATCCCTCTATATAGGGAGGAAGGACGAAACCAAAAATAAATAACTAATTACACGTGGGTACACCTATAATTGCATGCAAGGACATCTAGAATTGCATGAAAGGACTCTATAATTACATGTAGGGACCTCTAGTTAACAACTAGGTCCTTCTACTATTTAGAACTAACATGTTTGTAGACAAGTCAGGATATATTTTTATCTATTTACCTGAAATTAAATTTGTACTGGAATAAGGAACTGTTTCATATAATTAATTAAACGACTAATGATTGGGTTTTCAAATGAAATAACTGAAAGATTACAATAAACTCAAATACAAAGATGTATGTTTTAATTTTTGCAAATACATTTACTTTTTTGGAATACATGTGGATAGAAACAAAACCCATGTCATATATTTTTTTAAATTAAGTCATGTAATACGATTTTAATTTGTCCAATGACTATTTATTAACAAAGAAAAAAGTTATTTCCACTAATATACTTAGTTTATTAAATGAGATTAAAGCAAAAAAAATAATACTACATGCATAAAGCCTGAAATACAACAACAACAACAACCATACCCAGTAAATCCCATAAATAGCAACGCTACTTATAGGGTCTGGGGAGGGTGGGATGTAGACAGACCTTGCATAAAGCCTGAAATATAAGAATAAAAAAAATAATACATAAAGCATGAAATAAAGAACAAGGTGGAATACTGAAAAGAATGTTTGAATTTTGTAAAAAAAAAAAAACAGAACGAATTTAAAACAAGTTTCTACGTGCATATATGAAGATATCAAAATTTCAAATAAAACGAATACTTTATTTTAATCTTTTTTATTGTATATGACAATGGAAATGTTCATCAATAATGATCGTATCCTTTTATGTGAAAGCATATAGGAGAGCAGATATGAGCATATAAGCATAATAATTAAAAGTTAAAACAAGGAATCAAGAAAATGAAGAGAAGAAAATAATGACTTACATGAAAGTTCAAGGCTATCTCAAGCTCATTGATCACCATTTCCATTGTAGGGCGGTTAGCAACTTCTTCCGTACATTGACATGCAACTTTTAAAAATGTGTACAAAGAATCATTATTGGGTCTTCTATTTGAAGTGAGAACGTCTTCATCAGTTTCTTCAATTAGTTTCGGATCTATTATCCTCTCTATGCTTCCATCATTGAAACACTTGCGTGCAATGGGCGCAAGCCCTTTCTCATTATCGTTCATGTAAACTGGATGGTATGCCACCCTCCCACAAAGGATTTCAAAAAGAACAACTCCAAAAGAGTAAACATCAGAATATCTTTCCAGCTTACCTGTTGTTTCATATTCTGGATCAGCATACACTTTCATGCCTACCTCTTGATTCGTAGGGTGTTTGGAGATCCCAAAGTAAGCAATTTTTGCCTCATGGTTCATGCCTAGCAGAATGTTGGCACTCTTTATGTCACCATGGATTATCCTTTGTGGGCTGGTGTGAAGGTGATTGAGTCCACGTGCAATCTCAAGGCACATGTGTAAACGTTGGGTCCATGTAAAATTCTTCATGCTGTCAACGCTTTTCAAATAGTCATCAAGGCTGCTCTTAGAAGCATGCTCGTAGACAAGGATCATTTTATCAACTTCGTAACAAAATCCGATAAGAGAGACAATGTTGGGATGCTTATAACTAGTACGCATTTCAAGTTCTTCAAAGAATGCTTGTTTTCCGCGCCCGCTTTCGCTATTAATGATGCATTTTATAGCTACGGTGATGTGCTTCTTGGATGGTTCACCCTTATTCATCCCTTCAGTTGAGGAAGAAATACTGTTGCCAAAATGATCAAGTTCAGCTTTGTACACCTTCCTCTCTGTGTCTAAACCAATACAGTATGTTGCAGCAAAGTTCTCGGTAGCCAACTCTATATCACTGAGCTGAAACTTTGAGAGTACCATGGTTTCCCCCTGCAACATTGTGGGTTAGAATGAATGAGAAAGTTGTACATGTGGGTAAGGACGAACATGATGATGAAATTTAAAAATTGTGCAATCAGTTTAAGTAAAAGAAAATCATTTGTACATTTTTTACGCTGCAATCCTGCTTTATATAAGCCTCCCACTATGTATGTGTGTATGTGCATGTGTAACAGAATATTATGATGAAAATATGGTTAAAGAATTAGAAATTGGTAATGAATGGATGATAAAGTTGATGTTTAAAAATAAACTTTAAAATCTCCTAAACATTTTAACTTATAAACTAAACATAAGATTAACTAATTAATGTATGCTGTGTATGTGTATATGTATAGCAGGATCGAACAAATTTAGATTAGAGAGAATTATGTATAAAATTGGTCACGTGGCAGAAAAGAAAAGTCAAATGACCGCTATGCGTTATGCGGTTATTGACAGTTTCTGTTAACCAAACGAACTGGTGTAATCTCCTTGTATGCACCGGTTCATAACCTATAAATAGGCGGAAAATTGTAAAGATTGGTTGATCAATTTCATAATAAAAATGGTCTGCTTTGACTTTCGCTGGCAGACCAGATTCATCATAATTGACCCCATTGTTCGTGATTATAAATTCACATATATGGATGATTAATTCGTGATTGATTGTTCTTGATTGCCAACAAAACATTTTGTTGTACATAATACTCATTTTGAATGTAGATAAGACGTGTTTAAATAATCAACACCAAAGGGAATAATGAAATTGAGGAACAAACAAACAATCTGTATTATCAAATCAAGAATAATGAAATTACAGAGGACTATAAAACGAATGAAATCACCTTTTTCTCCGGTTTAGTCAAATAAGAAAAGAATTAAGCAAGTTGACACCTAGCCCCCTAACTATCAGAACTAAGTACTTTACTCCCACTACTACCTATTTGACTTATATTGACTTATGCTCCACATAATAAACAAACTATACCTTATTGCATATTCAAAACCAGTCTTGTATGCACCAGTCTGTGCGACGTTTCACACAACACAGGAGATTAAACTCGCAGGTTTGCGCCACTCAGGTGTGCACA
Source organism: Helianthus tuberosus (assembly GCA_030545235.1). NCBI lineage: Eukaryota > Viridiplantae > Streptophyta > Magnoliopsida > Asterales > Asteraceae > Helianthus > Helianthus tuberosus. The sequence goes on from CM060430.1 coordinate 90,708,468, forward strand.
CGCCAAGTCATCCGAGAGCCTATACGAACGCGCCATATGCAGCTCACTTCGTATGCCACGTGCGCGCAGACAACTGCCTGGTCATTCACCATTTCTACCTGCGCGCCACCCACCATGCCATGTCGTCCACCTAGGTAGACCCGCCACCTGGTCCACGTAGCCTCTGTACCGAATCACGCGCACGCGGTAAAATATACGAAGGCGGCTCTCAAGCGGATCATGGCGTTGCAAGCGTGCAAAGTGCGCCCATCGCCCATGCCATGCGTACGCGCACGCACTTGTGCAGGTTAGTGTGCTCCGCACTCTACACGTCTATACCGATGTGTGCTCACTTCATACACCATGTGCGTGCCACCTGGATGTCGCCACGCAAACCAAGCAACTGCCTAGTCATACACCATTTGTACCCCTGCACTACCCGCCATGCCTTGTCATCTGCCTAGGCTGACCCACCACCTAGTCTACGCAGCCTCTGTACTGAAACACGTGCACGCGGTCAAAAATACAAAGGCGACTCTCAAGCGGCTCATGGCGTTGCGAGCGTGCAAAGTGCGCCAATCGTCCACGTCATGCGCTGCGAGTGCGGGTTTGGGTGCCCTGCACTCTTCGCGGCTACACTGATGTGTGCTTCAATGTTTGAGTGTTATGTGTCTTAGGTCCAAGGCTTGATACAAAACTACAATCAAGTCGGGGGTCTCACTGGAAGCAGCCTCTCTATTCCTACGGGGTAGAGGTAAGGCTGTCTACATCTACCCTCCTCAGACCCTACCTTAGCTTTGCTATTGGTGGGATTTACCGAGTATGATGATGATGAGTTCCTACTTATATACCACCTTAAGTTTCGCATCTCTTCTTATGTGGGACAAGTTTCACTTTTCCCATTTGCCATTTCACTTAAATATTTCAGCTTCATTGTTTCAAACACCAACCTTTAAGCATCAATATCTCATTCATCTAAGCTCTGTTTTGGACATGGTTTGGTTCGTTGCGAAGCTCTCACACCATAGAACATAATATATATATATATAGGACAAAGATCCGTTAGGAACCACCCCTTATTCCGAGAACCGCGAGAACCAATGTGAACACAACCAAAAATACCTAAAAATAGCTAAAAAACACACAAAAATTTTTATTTTTTATAAAAAAAATCGCTACTTTTAGTAGCAAAAAAAAAAGTAGCGATTTTAACTTAAAAAATATTAAAAAAAAAATTTAGATTTTTTTAGGTTTTTTGGGGGTTTAGTTTTTAGCATTTTAGCTGGGGGGGGGGGGGGGGGGGGGGTTAGGTTTTTTTAGCTATTTTAGGTTGTGTTCACATTGGTTCTCGCAATAAAGGTGGTTCTCGCATGAACCTTACCCTATATATATATATATATATATAGGGGACCGCTAAAATGAGAACCACCTCGAGTTGTAAGAACCGTGAGAACTACACCGTACGGGGCGAGGTGGACCAAAATTTATTTTCATAAACGTAGATTTGTGTATTTTAAACACATTAGTAAAAAAAAATTCAAAAAAAAAAAATGTCGTGTGTGTAGTTTTGAGCACCACAAGTTTGTGTTTACGGGTACCGTAAATCTTACCGGAAAATTTACGGTACCCGTAAACACAAACTTGTGGTGCTCAAAACTACACACACGACATTTTTTTTTACAAATGTGTTTATAATACACGCATCTACGTTTATGAAAAAAAATTTGGTCCACCTCGCCCCGGATCAAAAAGTTCTCACGGTTCTTACAACTCGAGGTGGTTCTCATTTTAGCGCAATTCTATATATATATGGAATCAGGTTAAAGATCACATGGGCAGTTGGCTTATGTTTTTGGGTCTGAGGTGGAACAACTGGGTCAGGAAATTAGCGGGAAGCTCGAAAAGTGGGGAGGAGTTACTATGCCTAATATTAGCAGGAAGATGGAATGGTGAGCAGTTGTTCATATGCCTTCTTTCAGGATAAGTTACTAATGTCATGGGTCTTTATAAACAGGCTTTTACTTTTGTATTCCTCATTCTTGTTTTTCATTCTGGGTTTTAAAAAGCGCGCCTGCGCCTAGGCGCGAGGCGCAACCTCTGGGGCTTTTTCGCTCAGCGCCTTGTGTAATTACAAGCGCCCAAAAAGCGCAAATTTGAGAGTTTTTTGGGGGCTTTTTGGCCTGAGGCGCACGCCTCATGTATCTGAGGCGTGTACTGCAGAACAATGTTGTACATTGGGTTTTTTGACTTGTACATGTAAGTAAAATGGTATAAAAGCCTTATTTATAGCAATATTTTGGTTAAAGAAGCTAAAAACCTATGGGATATGTATGCGATATAAAAAAAATTATATAAACATCTTGCGCCTCGGGTACGAAAAGCCCACCGCTTTTGCGCTTTGCGCCTCAATTTTAGACCTCGTCGCTTTTGTGCATCTCTCGTTTTTTAAATTCAAGTATTAGCGATTTTTCTTGCATCGTTAGCGGGTTGGTAAAATGGTGGGTTTGGTATAATCAAAGGGTTATTAGGTTGTTATAGTAAGTCTTAAAACCTATCCCTAATAATTAATCAAGATCATTAATTTCAAGGCCATGTCTATGTGGTGTTATGAATCGGTAAACGGATTTTTGTGTTAAAACGGGTAATCAGGATTATGGGTGGAGGTTACTTTTTCTCATCTTGGTAACAGCTTTCTTAATTAATTTTCTTGTCTTTCAAAATCAATCAATCAAACCCCCAATTAGATAATTTTAGTTTTTAATTAATTTCTTCTACACTGACCACAAATTCTCTGTGGATACGATACCCTACTTATGCTATCTACTTAGTTTAATTAGGTGTTTGCATGACCCTAACGACAGTCATCAGTCGACCAACTTTTGGTAGCCAGATTTATTTAGTCTAGTACGAGCCCTTTTTCAAGCCCGATCTTACTTGTGAAAAAGAAAGATGATTTGTGGATGATGTGTGTGGATTATCGGGCCCTCAACACAATCACAATAGCCGACGAATACCCCATTTTGAATATCGATGAGTTGTTGGATGAATTATACGGGGCTACGGTATTTTCTAAACTCAATTTAAGATCGGGTTATTACCAAATACATGTGGCTGCATATTAACTCTCAAAGATTATGATATTATTGATTGAATAATAAGAGATTACATAGGGGTCCTATATATAGAACAAGATATTACACTTAAGCACCACAATAATGAACAATATAAAGATATGGTAAATAACTAATTATATTGTCTATCATCCCCCCGCAAGTTGAGGGCGGGGATTTGGTAGACCTGCAGCTTGGACCTTAGCATAAGAAATCTTTGAGACGGTAGAGATTTGGTAAACACATCGGCTATTTGGTCATGTGTTGAAATAAACTGAACTTATAATCTCCCTTGAACAACTTTCTCATGAACAAAATGATAATCACACTCAACGTGCTTTGTGCGAGCATGGAAAACAGGATTCACAGAGAGATACGTAGCACCTAAATTATCACACCAAAGTGTCGGTTTGATCTTTGGTTTAATGCCGAGTTCAAATAACAGTGCCTCCAGCCATGTTAGTTCGGCAACAGTATCTGCCAGTGCTTTATATTCAGATTAAGTGGACGAACGAGATACTGTACGTTGTTTCCGAGCATTCCATGAAATAAGATTTGAGCCTAAGTATATTGCAACCCCCCCCCCCCCCCCCCCCCCCCCCCGGTGGACCGGCGGTCATCTGGACAGCCGGCCCAATCTGCATCAGAGTATGCTCGTAACGTAGTGCTCCAGTTAACATCGGTAAAAGCATGAAGTGTAGAACCTGAATCATGACGGATGAAGAGACCAAAGTGAGAAGTACCTTTGAGATAACGCAAGATGCGTTTTACAGCGGACCAATGATTTTCTGTGGGATTTTGCATAAACTGACACACCTTGTTAACAGCAAAATTAATGTCGGGTCTGGATAAAGATGCATATTGAACGGCACCCACTACTTGACGATATTTCGTAGGGTCGGTAATGAGTGGGCTGTCACCAAGTGTGAGAATCTGGGAGGTGCTCATGGGAGAGGGAACAGTTTTGCATTCAGATAAACCTGCTCTATCAATCAGATCAGAGATGTATTTGCGCTGAGAGAGAATCAGGTTCTTGCCATGTTGAATAACTTCAATACCCATAAAATAGTGCAAAGTTCCCAGATCTTTGACCGCAAAAGAAGTGCCCAATTGTGCAATGACATGATTAATGGCATCAGCATTATTACCTGTAACAATTATATCATCCACATAGACCAAAAGATAAAGTAAAGTACCACGATCCTGTAGGATGAATAAGGATGGATCTGTTTTTGAGCCAAGAAACCCGAGATTTTGCAAAGTTTTGCTGAGACGTTCAAACCATGCCTGTGGTGCCTGTTTTAGACCATAAAGTTACTTGTGCAGTAAGCAAACATGATCGGGGTTGGATTCGTCAACAAACCCCGGTGGTTGACGTAAGTAAACGGTTTCTTTCAAGTCACCATGAAGAAAGGCGTTTTGAACATCTAGCTGGCGAAGATTCCATTGATTTGTCACTGCAAGAGATAAAAGAACTCGTATTGTTGTGGCTTTGACAACGGGACTAAAAGTTTCCTGGAAATCAATACCAGGTTTCTGATTGAAACCTTTTGCAACAAGCCGAGCCTTGTACCGGGTGACCACACCGTTAGCATCCTTTTTGATCCTGTAAACCCACTTAGAATCAATAACATTAGTATTTTCAACACGAGGAACAAGAGACCATGTCCCATTACGAACGAGAGCTTCAAACTCTTCGGCCATGGCTTGGCACCATTCCGGATATCTGTTAGCTACGGTAAACGAGGTAGGTTCAGTAAGATTAGAAGGACCAGAAGAGGTAGTATAAGCAGAAGGGTCAAAACGAATGGTGGGCTTAGGATGTTGGCGAAGGTTAGACGGACGAGCACGAGGTGGTGGAGAGGGAGTTGTGGTGTTGGATGATGAGGGAGAATTGTTTGAGGATGGGACAGTAGGTTCTTGGGTGGGTTGAGGGGGTGACAGCGGGTGGTGGGTGATTGGGAGCCGAAGGTGAGGGAGGTGTTGGTGGGTTGGGTACCGTGGAGGTGGTAGTGGGTGTTGATTGTTGAGCTGGTATAGTGAAGGGAGCCGGGTAGGAAGAGTAATAGGTAGGTTCATGGTTAGGAGGATTAGGTGTAGGAGATGGTAAAAAGGGAAAAAGGTGTTCGTTAAAACGGACATGGCGTGCAATGTATACGCGATCAGCTTTTATGTCCAGACAACAATACCCATGATGGATGGAGCTGTATCCCAAGAAGACACAGGGAGTGGATCGAAAATCCATTTTATGACGGTTATAGGGACGCAGGTAGGGAAAGCATTCACATCCGAAAACTCGAAGGAAAGAATAGTCAGGTGGTCTGTGAAATATGCGTTCAAAAGGAGAGATGTTAGAACAGGTTTGGGAAGGCAACCGATTTATTAAATAAACGGCTGTCTCAAACGCAAACTCCCAAAAACGATGGGGAGCGTTAGATTGGGCGAGGAGAGCCAAACCAGTTTCAATGACATGTCGATGTCGTCGTTCAACAACACCATTTTGTTCGCTCGTGTGAGGGTACGAGCGCTGGTGAATGATGCCAAGGGAGGAGAAAAATGTTGAAAGGTTGCGAAATTCACCCCCCCCCCCCAAAATCAGATTGTACGCGTTTAAGTTTAGTGTTGAATTGTCTTTCAATCATTTGTACAAATAATTTAAAAGTAGAAAAGACATCAGATTTGTTTGCTAAAGGATAAAACCACATATATCGGGTGTGATGATCAACACATAACAAGAAAAATCGACAGCCATTAAAAGAAATAGAAGGAGAAATAGAAGGGGCTGGTCCCCACACATCACAATATACCAAATCCAATATATTATTACTTCGAAAATTTGAAAGGTTCAATGATAATTTGGAGGATTTCTTCATTTGACAAGAAGCACACAAAGATGAAAACAGTTTATTTGAAACAGGTAAATTACTACGAGAAACAATAGATTGAAAAACTCGAGCATGAGGATGCTCGAGACGTTGATGCCAAATGGTGGAGGGTGCCTTGATTGCTGTGAAGGAAACATGTGGTAGGGACTTCAGATTTGGAAGATGAAGTGAGTAGAGACCTTGATCACTTGGACCCGTGAGTAGGATGGTATGTGTAGACTCGTCCTTCACAACAAAATAAGAGTGAAATTCAAAGAAAACGTTATTGTCTAAGCAGAATTGTTGTACAAATAAAAGATTCTTTTTAAGTTGAGGAACATGAAGGATATTGTTTAGGATAAAAGTTTTGTTAGAAGAATAAAATTTGGAAGAACCAATATGACAAATAGGGAGAGGATTACCGTCGCCAACATGAAGGGAATGATTACCAAGATAAGCCTCAGAGCTGTCCAAACTCGTCAGGTCTGGGGTAGCATGACTGTTAGCTCCTGCGTCGGGTTTCCAAAGGGAGCTTGTTACAGACCCGGTGTCAGAGAAGGCTGCATAGTTCGCCTGTGAAGCTTCACGGACTGAAGAAGCATTGGGGCATTGCGCAGGGATGCGTCCTATACCACATCGGTTGCAATGACCATAAACCATGTTTTGTGTCGATGCCCAGGCAAATTGTTGGGTGCGGTTCTGATTATGTCCACTGTTCCAACGGGAGTCATCACGACCCCTAGTATGTGCACCACGTGAAGTGTTACGGGAGTTACCACGACCCCTGCCTCGGGAATAATTTTGTGAACGAGCAGAATAATAGGCCTGAGGTTGGTTGCTGTTTTGGGAGATTATGGGGTTAAGCTGGTAACCAAGTTGGGCCAGCCTACTGTTGCAGGGAGGTGAGTATGGCAGCAGAAGAGGGGTTAGGTTGGGGAGTAGGCAGCAGCCCAGCCGTGTTTGGAAGTGTTGACGAGGCCATGAAGGCCTGAGGTGTGGTGGGAAGGTTTCGGTGAAGCATGAACTCATGGTCACTAAGGAGACCATGCAATTCATTGAAGGTAATGGGTGGCTGACGAGCAATAAGATTGGCTTTCAGCCCATCATATTCACTACGCAGCCCTGAGATGGTCAGCATGGTTAAGTCTTTATCTTTAAATAGCTCACCAATGTTGGCTATGGCTTTAGCGTATTCCTGTGCACGGGTTAGATAGGCTGCTGAGGTTTCATCAACCTTCATCTCCAGTTTTAAAAGTTGTGTTTTTAGAGTGTATTCCCTTGATGAGTTGTTTGGTGCATAAGCACGTTCCAGGGAAAGCCAAAGTTCCCGAGATGTGTCACCCTGAACATGTTGAAAAAAAGATTCTGAAATCGTGGAGATGATGACCATGCGAACATAGGCATCATTTCCAATCCAGTGCGGATAACTCGGGTTGTCCATAAAGGCTGTGTCTGTGGTGGCAGCGGTTTTGGGTGGTGGGCAGGGGATTGTACCATCAACATAACCGTATAAGTTGTTGGTTATTAGGAAGGGATGAATCATGGCCTTCCAGAAACCATAGTTTGTAGGAGTAAGCTTGAAGGCAAACTTGTGTGAGTTGTGTGTTGTTTTCTCAGCAATTGTAAATGCAGAAATCATTGCCATTAAAACAAAAGAAAACAGGGCGAGATGTGCTGTAGGGGATTATCAGAAAAGGAAGAAGAAGAAAATAGGGTTAGTTGTAGGGTTAGGGCCGGCTGGAGAGGTTGAGGGATTAGAGAGATGGCTCTGATACCATATTAACTCTCAAAGATTATGATATTATTGATTGAATAATAAGAGATTACATAGGGGTCCTATATATAGAACAAGATATTACACTTAAGCACCATAATAATGAATAATATAAAGATATGGTAAATAACTAATTATATTGTCTATCACTGCATAAGATATTGAAAAAAACAACTTTTCGAACTCACTAGGGGCACTACGATTTCAAGGTTATGCATTATGGTGTAACTGATGCACCATCTAGTTTTCAGGCTATCATGAATGATTTATTTCGCCCTTATCTTCAGCGTTTCATACTTGCATTCTTTGACGACATTTTTGTTGGTGCATATTTCGTATGTATGCCACTGTGCGAATAGGCTAGATAGAGCGTGTGTTGAATATTGTATAGAATAGTGTGAAATATGGTACGAACCAAGGTATTGTATGTGAAACAGTGCCTTCGTACGAATAGAGTCCTTTCGTACGAAGCGACTGCATATTAGGTTTGTACATAATGAATTAACCAGACCAGCTTCATACGAAGGGAGCTTGTTAGCTTCGTACGAAGCCAGGCTGCCTATATATATGAGTCTTGGGGTCTTGGTTGGACAAGCTTTTGGGTCCCAGAGGGGACATGCTGTCCAACTGGTTTCGTGGTGCTGTAACTGTCAAGTTATGAATAGAAACCAGATTATAAGTGACTGTTCGATGTCGTATTCTACTTCTACTCCTTTCTTAGTAATAATAAACGCACTGTAACGGTCGACTCGGGACCGGAGCTCCGTCAAACTCGCCAGATCCTGGAATCTCAATTTTGGTTTACAACCAAATATGGAGCAACATTGTTTTCACTTGGAGGATGCCCTAAAGCTCCTTTATAACAATCAATTTTTTGCTAAACTGTCCAAGTGTTGTTTCGGGTAGCCACAGGTTGTGTTCCTAGGACATGTGGTTAGCTTAGAGGAAGTTAGAGTCAAGGAAGAAAAGACATAAGCGGTGCAGTCTTGTCCAATACCTTCGACAGTTAAAGAAGTGAGAGGTTTCCTTAGGCTTATGGGTTACTATAGGCATTTTGTTCGGAATTATGGGTTGATAGTGCGACCTCTCACAACCTTGACTAATAAAGATGGTTTCACGTGGTCAGAAGAAGCTTTACATGCTTTTACTGCCTTAAAACAGGCACTGATTTCCACACTTGTTCTAAGGCTACCCGATTTTTCAAAGCCATTCGTCATTGAATGCGACGCTTCTTCCAACGGGGTAGGGGTTATACTTACCTAAGAAGATCTAGTGGGCTATTTCAGCAAAGAGTTCTCCCATTCTAACAAATTCAAATTAGCTTACAACCTGGAGTTGCTAGCCTTATGATTTCTCTATTGTTCACAAAGCTGGTAAAGAAAATAGGGGCGCCGATGCATTGTCTCGTCGACCTCATTCTAGTGAACTGTTAACATTGGTTATCCCCTACTGTGTTGAGGTGGCTGGAATTAAATCAACGCTACAACTAACCAAATTACCAGCGAGATAATTAGCAAATTACAAGCCGATAGATCTTCTGATGTAGGCTATTCAATTGTCGATCAATTCTTATTTTACAAAGGTCGTTTGGTGATACAAGAAATCCCTTATATCAAACTTAAATTATTATAGGAGGCATGGGACACCCCAATCGGAGTTCACAGGGAATTTTGAAGACTCTTAAACGCCTATCCACACATTTCTTTCGGTTAAGAATGAAACATGAGGTTTGAAATTTTGTAAAGCAATGTATGGTTTGCCATCAACAAAAATACCAATCTTTATCACTGGCGGGTTGGATTCAACCTTTACCTATTCCAAACCAAGTTTGGGAAGATATCTCCATAGACTTCATTGTTGGGTTGCCACATTCGAGCCGTTATGATACTATTTTGGTGGTAGTTGATCGTCTTAGCAAATATGCTCATTTTTCTGCCTATCTCATCCTTTTCAGCCAGCCAAGGGGTAGTTGCACTCTTCTGTAAGTTAATCAGTTGGTTGCATGGGGTTCCCCGTTCTATTATTTTTAATCGGGATGTGAAATTTCTTAGCAATTTTTGGCAGGAGCTTTTTCACATGAGCCAAACTAATCTTCAAATGAGCACTAGATACCACCCCCAAACGGATGGGCAACCCGAAGTTTTGAACCGTTGCCTTGAAGCTTACTTGCGGTGTTTTGCCAGTGAACAACCTACAAAATGGAGTACTTATTTACCTTGGGCTGAGTATTCCTACAATACGGGGTATCATACTTCAAATACTTCAACTAGTATGACACTTTTTTCCATTGTGTATGGAAGGGAACCTCCTTCTTTGTTCTCGTATGCAATGGGTGAGACTAATAACGCAGAATTGGAGGAGCAACTACCGGATAGAAACGAGATGCTAAGGCTCCTAAGAGACAATTGAAAGAAGGCACATGACAAGATGAAGAATCAGGCTAATCTCAAGCGTTGGGAATTATCATTTCAGGTTGGGGATTATATCTTTCTCAAAATTCATCCCCAGTATCAACAGAGTTTGGCCAAACGCCGCTATGAGAAATTGTTCCCTAGAATTTTGGACCCTATCGTATTAAAAGGACCATCGGCCCAGTTGCCTATGAGCCAGAGCTTCCTCCTTCAGAAAGAATTCATCTGATATTTCATGTATCTATGCTCAAGCCAGCTCATGGTTCATTCTGATCTAATCCCCTCACTCTGTTGCCGATTACTAAAGACTAGGAGGTTGATTTGCACCCATATTCTATTCCTTTTCACAAGTGAACTTCGGAGTCTGGTATTCTGGTTCTGGAAGTATTGACTTCCTGGTGCAATCGTCTTGTGGAGAAAGCCACATGGGAAACTTGTGACTTGGTAGCAGAGCAATTCCCAACATTCCGCCTCGAGGACAGGGCGTTTTACGAGAAGGGAAGTAATGATAAAATTCCACAAAAAATGTATTCGAGAAGGAAAGGGAATCAGGTTAAAGATCACATGAGGCAGTTGGGTTATGTTTTTGGGTGTGAGCTGGATTCACTGGTCAGGAAATTAGCGGGAAGCTTGAAGAGTGGGGAGCAATTACTATGCCTATTATTAGCAAGAAGATGTAAGGGTGAGGAGTTGTTCCTATGCCTTCTTTCAGGAGAAGTTACTAAATGTCATGGGTCTTTATAAGTAGGCTTTTTTTACTTTCATACTAGGCATTCTTGTTTTTCATTATCAAAGTATTGTGTACTTGGAGACATTGGCCCTCTTGAATCTGGCTGTTTACTTCAGTTCAAAAGAAGGTTTCCTGCTTGAATTATAGATCTTATTAGTTAACCTCATATTCCTATATATACTTATAGTCCAAAATTAGGAAAAACTCATTTCTTATATTTATGAAAATTCTATTTTCAAAAATATTCCAACGTAGTTATCATAGTCATTAAAATCTTAATCCTATAAACAAACTGAATTCATGGTTTAAAGGTATGAAATATAAATTCATATATTATGTGTGGTTTTGTGCATTTCATATTCAAGTTTGTGTTTTATGAATCTTAAACTAAAATGAGATAACTCCTATCGAGAATACGAGAAAACTATTGTAATTTTATCAATCATCGACTTACTTGCAATTCTAGTGCCTTTTGAAGTTCCTTGATGACGACTTCCATGGTTGGACGCCTGGCTTGAGTTTCCGCCAAACATCGATATGCAACTTCAGAAAATGTGTTGAAAGAAGTTTGATTGGGTCCTCTATTTAATGTAAAATTACAATCAACATCTTCTTTAATCATTTTGGGATCCATCAATTCCTTTAATGTTCCCTCGTTGAAGCGCCGCCTTGCAATATGTGCAAGGCCTGTGTCATTTTTGGCAATGTAAATTGCGTCATAGGCCATATTCCCGGATAGGACCTCAAATAAAAGTACTCCAAATGAGTAAATATCAGATTCCCTCTTATACTTACCCGTTTCCAAATACTCTGGATCCATATAAACCATTGTCCCAGCGATATTTTGTGTATAGATAGTGCTAGCCTGCTGCATCAAAGGATGGAATGTTGAGAGCCCAAAGTCAGCAACCTTTGCATGCAAATTTGCATCTAATAAAATGTTCTCACTCTTTATGTCTCGATGAATTATCCTAGGTTTTCCCTCCATGTCGGTGTGAATGTAATTAATTGCATGTGCAATTTCAAGGCAAATTTGTATTCTTTGCGTCCAAGTAAGATTATTGTTTCTTAAATAATCACTAAGGCTTCCTTTAAAAGCATACTCATAAACAAGAATCATTTCATCATCTTCTCTAGAAAAGCCAAGAAGAGACACTATATTCGGATGCTTACAACTAGTAAGCAATTTAATTTCTGATAAAAACCCCTGTTTATCTTGCTCGTCTTCTCTACGTAAAATACGTTTTATAGCTACAACTTTGTTTATCTTGGGAAGCTCATCTTTACACTTTCCTTCCATAGATGACAAACTTTGAATATCTAAAACATCAAGTTCAGCTTTGTACACTATACCATACCCGCCAGACCCAATAGAGTAGTCGTCATGGAAATAATTTGTGGCTCGCTTTATTTCGATTAGTGGGATCTTCAAAAAATCCACCTACAATATTATGTTAAGTGAGAAGGGGGGTATCGGAGCACGTACATCATTTGTGCAAGTTAATAAGAAATATACTATGATTGGGTATCTTTATAGACTTTAAAAAAATCAACCAAAAAGTTTATTCCAAGTTTGGTTTATTGTAAATGGCCTTTATTTTGTTAAAAGAAAATTAATTAATTTAGTTCAATTATAAAACTTTACATTAGATGAACTTCAAACACACTAAAAGAAAATAATATGTAGCTAGATTATGTTGTATGTATTGTAGTGAAAAATCAAGTTTATTAACCATAATCACCTCAAACTAATTAAAAGAAAGTAATTACCTTCAAGTTGTTGAATGATGTACCCTCACGTGGAGCGATTGACTTCTGTTGAAGTTCCAACACATCCTCAAGTTCTTTAACAATCTGATCCATAGTTGGACGATGCACAAGTTGTCGATTCAAGCAATTATAAGTTATGTGTTTGAAGAGTTCCAACGATTGTGCGTTAGCTTGTTTCCTTAAATGAGGATCAATTATCTCATCTATTACTCCCTTAATAACATCATTTGTAATCATTGGTTTCCTCCCACAAAGGACTTCAAGTAACAACACACCAAATGAGTAAACGTCATATTCAGGTGTCATATTATCGGTGTTGAAATAGTGAGAGTAGAGAAGCCGATGCCTCCAACTTTGAGGATATTTTGTGGAAAGTTCAAAACCATATATCTTGGGTTCCCAATCTTCATCTAAAAATATTTTAGAGCTATTGATGTCGCAATGTATGATATCATAATGGATGTAACTCAGTGCATGTGCTACACCTAAACATATTTTAAGTCTTTGAAGCCATGTGAGACTTGGATCAGTTAGATGTTGGTCAAGAGTTCCGTGAACTGCTTGCTCGTAAACGATGATCTTTTCATTACTCTCATCATTGTACCCCAATATTGAAATGATATTTTTATGTTCGAGACTCTTGACCATTGAAAACTCAGTCTGCAACTCGTCTCCTTGCCCATACGTACAATTTAACTTCCGTACCATAAAATTCTTCCAATTCTCATTCCAGAAGAGTTTACCTTTGTACACCTTTCCTAGTGCACCTTCCGTAATGAGATTTTTATCAGAAAAATCGTTGGTGGCAACTAATATCTCTTGAAGCCTGAATCTCTAAATAATTGCGGGGAAAGCAAAATTAGGGATATATATAAAGAAGGTAAATGATACTTTTTATTGTTTTAATAACAATAAATTAGCCAACCAGTGCAACTATAATTGTCTATTAAAATTTTCTATGATAGATCTCAAATTTTAGAGTAGGTTAATTTGCCGTTAAAAAAAAATCCAAAATTTTAATCGGGCTGGTCACTCAGAGTACCCAAATGATGTTTATGAAAATATATATTTTACGAAATTTATTTTTAAAGTAAGTTAATCTCAGCAGCAACAAAAAAGTACATGTCAAATTTAAAACAATTACAAAGAGAAGTTATATATCCTCATACAAATGATATTTGACCTGAATGTATAATTGCTAGAAAAGGACCTATTAGAGCATTCACAATAGAGTTCTTATATTTATGTGGAGTTGGTTATATTTTAAGGAATGGTTGTGAGTGGTTTTGAGTGGTTGTTCATCTGTAAATATACGGGAATATACGGGAACATTGTTCACACCTTATAAATATTTTAATATTTTTGAAAGTGGTTGAGTGGAAGAAAGAGAAAATGTAATGATAAAGGTATAAAAAATATTAGTTAATTGAAAAGGAGAGAGAAAAAGTAATGATTTTTAATGTAATTATATGGATAGAGAAAAGGAATTCAATGTGAATGCTCTTATATGCTCTCACATTCTCATGGATTCACATCATTACGATGTGGTTAGGCTAGGGGGTGTGGTTTAAACCCCTAGGGGTTTTATAGTGCCACGTCAGAGCCACGTATGCACCACGTAAGCGAGGGGCTTTATCGTTAACTTGCACGGTATGGTTTAAAGCCCCCTATTAAACAAAATACAAAAAACAAAAATAAAGAGAAAAAAACTGATTGGCTAAAAACAATGGGTCCCACCTGCAGTTGCCTTCCAAAAACGTTTTTCCGACGACTAGAGACTAACGACGTTATAGTTCTGTTAGTCAAGGTCCATTGGAGGCCAATATGTTGATAGGTGGGACCGCCAGTTGTTATTTTTGAAGTTGGGACTGTTGGCGGCCAATGACGAATAGTTGAGATTATTAAAATCCAATATTCCTTTTTACAAATGTTCTCTAAGTTATCTCAACTAAAGTGGGTTTTCTTTATATCATTTCCCTATATATGTATATTTATAAACGTAAAACACTAAAACCTATATAATATTAATAGTTAAATCAAGTGTCAATATTTTATGTTAATAACACGATCTAATCATAAGCCATGAACTCTTCCTCCGAGTTGGGATAGCTGAAAGGGAGTTGCAGAGTCGTCGATCGGATTTAGGGTTGACGTGGTGTGCGATTGGAGTTGGCAATTGGAGTTGGCAATTGGAGTTGGCGATCGGATTTAGGGTTGACGAGTTGCCGATTAGGTGTGTGTTGTGCGATTGGAATTGGATTGAGGGTGTACAGATTCTTCAATTTTATGGTTTTGGACATTGGGTACTAGGCTTTTGGCCAACAATTTTAAAGGGGACTGGGCTTTGGGCAGTAAAAATATTAAAATGGGCCAACAATCCTAAAGCTATAAAATCAGTGAGATAACCGATATTAAGGAAGCAAAATATCGACGATATATCAGTCAATATCGCAGATAATATCGGTACAAACATTCCGATTCTGACCAATATTTTGTACCGCTATTGTACCAGGTAACTGAATTATCGATAATACATCGACTGTATTAACTGCATAGCATACCAATTGTAGTTAAGAGGATATATAAATTCTCTTATACAAAACGTGCGTTCATACATTCGACTGGTTTGTAAATTAAGAGATAATATGGCCTCTTGTTTTCTAGTTTAGTTGAGTAGTTTACAAGTTTTGTATATTTCAAGGTAGGATTAATTGAACACAGTAGTACCTGTCTGTTGTCTGTAAGGGATAGTGGCTGCCTCTGTGCACGATTCTCATTATATTTATTCTGCATAAGCAAGTGTGGTTTTAAATATACTTTTGATTCAATTATAAACGATTCCATTAATGATAAACACATTGACATAAGTACCGTGCACATAAAAGGGTGTTCGCAATAACAAGTCAATAAACGATTCCATAAATGATAAACACATTGACATAAGTACCGCGGTGCACATAAAAGTGTGTTCGCAATAACAAGTCAATAAACGATTCCATAAATGATAAACACATTGACATAAGTACCGTGCACATAAAAGTGTGTTCGCAATAACAAGTCACCAAAAGGTGGAGGCATCGTTGATTAAAAAGAGATTATGAATTTTGAACTCTTAATCCTCTAACAATATGAACCCCTTAGAATTGTTCAAAGTAGTTTGGATGATTAATACTTTCAACGGGCTATGACCGCATTTGCTAAATGTTCTTTCTATTGCACATCAAGGAGTTTTGTTTGATCAAAAATAATTTTTATACAACTATTTATGTAAGAAAAGAAAAGAAAAACAGGATTAGATTAAGGAAGGAAACAGGAAAAAAAATATATACTTTGAACAGGCAGAACAGCCCACTACTACATTCATTTTAGTGATAAAAGTTGTTTAATAAAAAATTAATTTAAAAGTTAATTTGAAAATCCATTAATTTCAAGGCTTTTTTTTTTTTAATTTAGCAAATTTATCATAAAAGTTAAAACGGTAATTTTCACTTAAAATCCAGTAGCGGACTTTGAATGAAAACTCATTGGGGTCAGGCTCTCAAAATCAAAATCAGTGACCAAACTCTAAAAATTAACACTTGGAGCAGAAAAATCGATGAGGGCCGAGGGATGCTTTGCCGGTGCTTAAATCAACCCAACTTTAATTGATGAAACAGGGTGCACAGCCCCATTCAAGAATAGCATTCCATTTGAGTCGAAGTTTTGGTTTCAAATTTGGGGAGTACACCTTGATCACTTTACTGAATTGATGAAAGGCATTCACAGACGTGCACGCACACGGACACTCCCTCCAATTTCAGGCTTTTGGAGAGTGGGCAAACTAACTCTCACTAGACCACTAAGCCATGGGTAAATTTGAAATTATGTAAAGTATTATATATTAAATGGTGGGTCAAGTTATTCTACAAAGGCTCCTAATTGTAAAAAGTGTAAGAAGGATTTATAGAGTGACAAGTGTCCAATAACCTAAAATTAAACCCACTACATCACCACCCAAAACCTAAACACCCACCACCACCCAAAAACCTAACCCCCCCGGCAAAAAAAAAAACTATACCCCACCAAAAAAAACCCCAAAAAACCTACCCCCCCCCCAAAAAAAAATCTAAAAAAAACTAAACACCCACCCCCACCCCCACCCCACCACCACCCAAAAACCTAAACCCCCCCACCCCCTCGGCAAAAAAAAATAGTGGGTGATGGGGGAGGGGGTGGGTGGGGGTTTAGGTTTTTGGGTGGTGGTGGATGTTTAAGGTTTTTTTTTGTAGTGGTTTTTTTTTTAAATCCTTTGTACCCTTCTTACAATAAGTATCCTTTGTATTTGATCTTAATCCATTAAATGGTTACACCAAGCAAATGATATTTTTAAAGGTGGGACATATTCAACCTTTAAAAGTATTATTATAATTATTGAGATTTGAAAGGATCTAGAACATTTTCAATGGTGGTTAAAGTATAAAATCTAAACCCGCCACATCATTGCAAATTTAATTTTTCTTCGACACTAAACTATTACAAACCTTCACATCACCACGCACTTTTAGAAAAGAAAAACGAAAGAAGTCATGTGCGTGGTCCCCACTAAGCCAAACCTGACCACACCAAACTGGACAACCAAAGTCAAAGTCCTCCAACAGTGGTGTGGGTTTCGAACTGAAGTTTGGATTCCAAACTTGATACTGTTGGAGATGTTCTTACTTCAACCCACCCTCATCTCCCTATGAAAAAATGGGTGTTCATCAAACGCCGAATCTTACTTTCTAACTATGATTGGATCAAGGATCCTCGAGTATCATGTCCAATATATAAAAGAAACAATAATTATAACATCAATCTTATTAAAAAATAATTAGCGTATAAATAAGGCTTGTTCTATGTATATACAGAGAGATAGAGGGGGATGGTGGTCCATTGACAAAGTCAAAGCTTTTAAACATTTTGGGAGGAGGACTTCTTTGGTTCAAGTCCCATTGACAGCACGGAAGAAAAATAAAAGAACTTTGTCATTCAAAAAAAGAAGGGGATATGTGAATATTAACGTCCATAAATAAAGGCGAGTGTGTATGTTGAAATATACCTTTTTCCGATACGGTGCCGAATAAGGTATACCGAAAACTACGTTGTCTCGATATTGCTGCCTAAAAGACCGCCGTCCCATTTCTCGTCTAACAAAACTCCAAAGTTAATCCGATAAAACCTAAACAATAAGAAACAAAAACACACAACGAATTTGTGAGAGATATCTGGTGGTGTGGCGGAGCTATGATGAAGAGGTTAACAGATCATGGATTGGTGTGAAGTCATATAAAAGATATTTGACCTGAATACATAATAGCTCTAAGCAGTCAATAGCGATGCTATAGCGGTTAGCGGACCTCAGGGTGTGTCCAAATAGCGGTGGCCTATAGCTGTTCCGCTATTAGCGGCGCTAAATACTGCTAAAACCGCTATAAGGCCGCTATTTGGAAACCTATATAGCGGTTATAGCAGTAACGCAGTAGAATGGGGCAACCCAGTAACGCAGGTAGGTGTTTGATTGTGTTAATTCTTAAATTAAATAATTCAAAGTTACTATTAGTGTTTGATTTGCAACAGGTTTTTGATAATGGAATGATATTACTATGAATTTTGATATTACTATTAATATTTTTCAAAGATAAATTAATATATATATAAAAATACATAAATTATGCATGGTATAAAAATTACCGTTATACCACCGCTATAACCTATATATCATATAGCGGACCTTGACCGCATTGGATCGCTATAACTGCATAGGAATAGCTAGAAAAGGGCCTATTATACACTCTCACATTCTCATGGATTCATACCAATTGTAGTTAAGGGGATATATAAATTCTCTGATACAGAACAAATATTCAAAAAATGTACAGCTTTGACCTGTTTGTATATAAAGAGATAACATAGCCTCTTGTTTTCTAGTTTAAGTAGTTTACAAGTTTTGTAAATTTTAAGGTATGAAGGCAGTAGTACCTGTGTGTCGTTTGTAAGTGGTAGTGGCTCCGTCTGAACTATTGTCGTGTCCTGCATAAGCAAGTATGGTTTTATATATACTTTTGATTCAATTATAAGCGATTCTATAAATGATAAACACATTGACATAATTAAGTACCGTGCACATAAAAGTCATGTGTTCGCAATAACAAGTCACCAAAAGGTGGAGGCATCGTTGATTAAAAAGAGATTGTTAATTTTGAACTCTTAATCCTCTAACAATATGAACCCCTTAGAATTGTTCAAAGTAGTTTGGGTGATTAATACTTTCAACGGGCTACGACTGCATTTGCTAAATGTTCTTTCTATTGCACGTCAAGGAGTTTTGTTTGATCAAAGATAATTTATATACAAGTATTTATGTAAGAAAAAAAAAACAGGGTTTCATTAGAGAGGAAACAGGAAAAAAAATATATCAAATACATAAAAGAAAGAAACAATAATGAATTATAACATCAATCAATCTTATTCAAAAACTATCAGCAGCGTATAAATAAATAAATAAATGCGAGTTGAGTTGTGTGAGTTGAAAAATACCAAATGTCCGTAAAAGGTTCACCGTAAGTGGTGCAAATATTGCCTCCGCCTCTTCCGACTGACCATTTCTCGTCTAACAAAACCCCAAACAAACTTAATCTAATAAAACCACACAACGAATCTGTGAGAGAAATCCAGTGGTGTGGGCGCTATGATGAAGAGGTTAGTTGCTTGGTGGGAAAATCCGTATAGTCATACTGTCAAATTTGGTATGTCAAGAGTCAAATTCACTAAACCTTCAAAGTTTATAAAGAACATCAATGTGATGATATGTGACACTCACAAATGACTTAACGGACTCAAAACAGGGATCTAACAAATTGTTAACAAGATCCAGAAGCCCTAAATCAGATCTAAAATGGGAAACCCTGACGAGTGTGTGTAAAATATCTCTGAATGTCAATCTCAATCTTCTATGAAAAAAATAAAAAAGAGACGAGTGCGGGTCCAACCTGAAATCATCATAAGAGACGAGTGCGGGTTCAACCTCAAAGTGACCCGAACCCGTTTACACTACTGCAGTTATGATTTTAATGTAATTTTATTATCTAATTTGTGTTTTTTTGTAGTAGATGTTAATTTTAATATATTAATTTGCTGAAAAAAATAAAAAAGTTCGGGTTGAACGGTTCGGGTTCGGGTCAGACTGCGAATATTCGGGTCTGGTTCCGGTTCATATGTATGAAACGATTTTCGGGTTCGGGTCGGGTTCAAGTTCGTCTAAGGTGCTGTTTGTTTTTTCTGCACGAAAACCTCTTCTGCTGCATGCCACATCTGCAGGCATCTGCAGGAGAAGAGGTGGACCAAATGTCTTCAGTCTACAAGGAGAAGAGGGTTTGTTTTTTTTTTTTATATAAAACCTCTTCTTCTAGGTTTAGAACACACACCACACAACAATCTGCACCTCCACTCTCTCTCTCTCTCTACTCTCTCTCTAGTCTACAATCTGCACCACCGCCATCATCACCACCGCCACCACTTCACCACCGCCATCATCACAACCACCGTCACCACCTCCGCCTTCACACCTCCACCTCCACCGCCATAATCACAACCACCGAGCCTGCAACGACCGTCACCACCTCCGCCTTCACACCTGGCCGGAGATTGAACCGAATAAACAATTGATGATGATGAGGGTTTTCGATTTTAGGGTTTTCGATTTGGGGGTTTTGTTTGTGATGTTGTTGATGATGATGATTTGGGGTTCGATTTGATGATTTGGGGGTTCGATTTGATGATTTGGGGTTCGATTTGATGATTTGGGGGTTCGATTTGGGGTCGGAGCAGGGGTTCCGAGGTGGAGGTGGAGGTGGTGGCGGAGCAGTGGAGGAGCAGTGTCGGAGGTGGATGTGGTGGCGGAGCAGTGGCGGAGCAGTGTCGGAGGTGGAGGTGGTGCCAAGAAGAGGTAAACCTCTGCTTGGAGAAGCTTACCTCTCATCACTTCCCCAAGAAGAGGTTGAGGAGAGGTAAAAAGCACTTCTCGAAAAAAAAAAACACTCTTCTGAGGCCAAACATCTTCCCGCGTCTGCACGGTGCAGACAGAAGAGGCCAGGAAGCTCTTCTTCCAAAAAACAAACACCACCTAAAATTTTCAAGTTCAGGTCGGGTTGAACCCGCCAACCCGCAAACACGACCCGTTTAGCACCACTAGACACAGCTCTAGCTATATATATTTTAAGCCCTGAGCCCAAGTGTAATACAAGCCCAGTAACCATTTACAAAAGAAAAGGCCTGATATCTAAGTTGAAGGAAACAAGCCTAATTCAGTTCCAAATCTCGTAGCTCGGGCCCAACATACAAAACAAAAACACAAAATATTAGAAGTGAAAATATTAATTTCTAACTTATGTTTGATATTGAATTGGAAATATACATCTATTTCAACACATACGCGGTGATTACTTTCATATTTAATTTTTATGGTGAAGAGGATAGTGGGTTGGTGGGAAGATAACGGTATAGTCACTAGCGGGAATGCCCGCGCATTGTCGCGGGTACCATCAAATGATTATGTGTTTTTGGAAGGATTTTTAGTTTTCGATGGTACCAACATACAAGAAACTAATCGCAACTGGATATAGAACACTGGTGTTTAGGTAAATGCTGAACCAACATGTTTTAAACAACACTTTTATCATCGTTGGTTAATTAACACTGAAATCTTTATAGTCATACTAACAGTTGGTCGTTGTCTTTGATGATACAAGTATCGCATCAGTTTGTGAGCATACCCCACTGTAATAAGGGATTTAGGGTGCCCACATTTAGTGGTTCAAGTTTTTATCAATTATTTAGACACGTGTTTTTTAATATTTTAAGTTTAACACAGATGCTGAAATACATACTATAAAGCCATTCTAGCAATGACTATGCACACAATAGTGCGGTAAAATAGGAAACTCACGCCATGGTTGTGGACTGTTAATGCATGATGTGGCTATTGGTCATCTTGTTTAAGTGTCGGTGCAGCTCGTTACAGACGATAACTAAACCAAGAATACATTTTTTATTTAACGAATATCTTCATGTGTTAATAAGTTAAACCAAAATACACCACAAAATCGTTTTATAAAGAATCTGAACCCTGGAAGCACATTCTTGAAAAAAAATAGTTACCATCTAGCAAATAATGATCATTAATTTTAATCAAGGAATCTAAGTTGTTTTAGCTTTTAGAGGCTTCTTCTTGACTAACTTCGTTGGAAGCCCAATTTCATTCCAATAAAAAACAAGAACGCCCCCGACAGTACCAGGGCTCTGTGACAAATGTGGGTCCCGTTAAACGTTGCGTGTTTTATATGCAAATGCTATAAACCTTAACAAACTATAAATTAAGAAAAGCAACCTGCACGAAATCTTCAAGACGAGGATGAAACTTTGGATCATTCATGTCATAGTCATAGACGTCATGCAGCAATGAACTCATAAGTAGCAAGTAATATATCTGCAGATGAAGATTAAGATTTGTTGGTGCATATTTTTGTGTCTGTAACTTGTTCTTTTTAACGATGTATTAGTACGGTCTTTTGTTTATCGAGTCTGTAATGTTTTCGTCTAGTCGACCAAGTCAGATATCCTCCTATCTAACTTTGGTATGACATTTGTCTCTTTGTGTTTTATGTTTGAACTAATGCATGTTGCATTTAGTTATCTGTTATGTTTGTGTGTGTAATTATGTTTTGCTGCAAACTGTTAGACAGTTTGCAGCTTCTCTGGATTGCAGCCTCCCCACGAAGAACCTATTCTTCGTGGGATGTCATCTGTCATGAAGAACCTTCTTCGTCGTTAATGGATGTGACGAAGAACCCCTTCTTCGTCACATGGTGTTTCGTGGCAACAGGTGGCGAAGAACCTGGTTCTTCGTGGGCTTAGGTTCTTCGTCGGCCCATTTACATTCTTCGTAGTGTAGTGGGCTAGGCTGCAGTATATAAAGCACACTTTGTCTTCTGTGTGAAGCATGAGAGCATAACCTACTGAGACTATTATCAAACATTGTGTGTATGTGTTTGTAATTTGTTCTCATCCCGTTAATCAATAGAAAGTGAATCTTTTGGTTACTTTGTCTTTGCCATACTTTGTTTGGTTTGCATCGTCACGGGGATTCCGCACTCGTGATTGTGTTTGTGATAAACAAGGATTAGGTTTCGTAATCGATCCTTCGAGAAAAACAGACCTACAAGTGGTATCAGAGCATTGGCTCTTATCCTTGTTTAAAACCAAACATAGTTGTGTTTTATCAAGTTGATTATGTGTTTTGCAGAAGATGTGCTCATTCGACAATTATAATTTCTGGAAAAACTCTTTAAAATCAGTCAAAATCTTGTTATTTGCTATAAGTTTTATCAAAAACCTTGTTATATTGCATGTTCACATGATAAACTTGGGTTTTTATTGAAAGTTTTAGCAAATTTCGTGTCTCGGAAAATTTCTCCGGTGAACAGTTTGGCCGGAAACTTCATATCTTCAAGGAGTTCTTCATATATTCAACCTTGTTCTTGAATTTAATTAAAATATAATTGATTAAAATATGGTACACATGATGGGTTGGTAAATCAAACATGTCGTTAGGTTGATAGAAGGTGTCTGTGTCAGAACAAGGATAAGATTTCCCTTTTGGAAATATCTCAACAACTTTCTGTGTCTATGTCTGATTGTCAACGAAGAACCAAGCGACGAACAACCTGGTCTTTCGTCAATTTATCTTCGACGAAAAACCCATTTTTTCGTAAAGGTGTTGTCGACGAAGAACTTGTTCTTTGTAGTGATTGTTTATGATGAAAAACCTAGTTCTTCGTCTAACCTGGTCTTTCGCGAAGAACCTAGTTCTTCGTGGGTGTCACTTGTCATTTTTAAACAGAAGCTTTGCAAAAACATCTTAACAGTCTATTTTAAGTGTGTGATCAGGTAAAATTGCTCATATATCAATCATGAGTACTAGCCCTTGGGATTGGAGCAGTAGCTCAAGTACGGCTCAAGATCCGACCTCCGCAGCGGCTTGGATGAAAAATATGATACCACATCAAACAATTACTGCAAGTCAATGGGCATGCGTAGCGAATCAAAATCAAAGCATTCAGAATTTGCTATTGAGTGAAAGTGAAATGGGTAGCAACAATCGCCCGCCAAAGCTAAATCATATGAACGACTATCCATCTTGGAAAGGTCGATTTCACACTTATGTTCTAGGGCAAAACACCAAGCTATGGACGTGTTTCACTACTCCATATAACACAGCTATTGAGGAAGCAGAATCAAATCTAATGACCTTGGCAAATATGTTGGAAAGTGACAAAAAGGCATATGATCTGGAAAAGAAGGCTTTTGCTATCCTTACGCAAGCACTCCACAAAGACATTTATCATCAATTCGCTTATTGTACAAACACGAAAGCGTTATGGGACGTCTTGGTAACAAGAGGAGAAGGAAATGCGGCTACAAGGAAGACACGCCAAGATTTGTTGAAAAAGGAATTTGAAGCATTTCTATTCATGGAAAACGAAACATTAAATGATATGACAACTCGTTTTTATCATTTACTTAGTGAAATGTTTTCTTATCACGTTGTTGCAACTCAACAGGAAATGGTTGCAAGGTTTGCTGATGCTCTGCCCCCAAAGTGGAGTCCATTCATTGAATTGTTAAAGCATACGGGCGTTTTAGATACAGTCAGTATCTATGAATTCGTTCAGAAGTTGGAAAACAAGAATGAAGAAGAAATCCGGAAGGCTAAACGCATTACAGTTCCTCAAAATCCGGAAATGTACTTTGGAGGGATTAATCCTGCAGCTAGTTCCAGTTAGGAACCAAAACTGCAAACGACTTTCATGTCCAATACAAGCCCCTTTCCCCAGTCAGCTTCAATAAGTGCTCAAACATCGTATGGTCAGGTTTTCGATCCAAATGCCTATCTTCCACGACCACAACCTGCTGCACAACCTCAAGTCCATACACAACCTCAATTTGATCCGAGTGCCTGGTTCCCTAAACCCTAACCTCAACCTCAAGTTTCCACATCTCAACCCCAATTCGATCCAAG
This sequence comes from Helianthus tuberosus, assembly GCA_030545235.1. Classification (NCBI taxonomy): domain Eukaryota; kingdom Viridiplantae; phylum Streptophyta; class Magnoliopsida; order Asterales; family Asteraceae; genus Helianthus; species Helianthus tuberosus. Next base: position 90,733,200 of record CM060430.1, read on the forward strand.
TGCCTATTTGCCTAAACCCCAACCTCAACCTCAAGTTTCCACATCTCAACCCCAATTCGATCCAAGTGCCTATTTTCCGCCACCACCAGTTGCTACACCTCAACCACAAGCATGTTACAGTAACAACTTCCAACCCCAAAATCCCAACACCTTCAGAGTTGATACTTCTAACCTTTCAAAAGTCAGTATAGAAGTTGCAAAGGAACATATGGAACTTCTCAACACAATGGTCAGTGCCTACTGTGGACTGGTCGTAGGTCAAATTGGAAACATTAATTTGACCAATGAAGATTATCAACAGATAGACCGTGATGAAATAGAGTTAATGGACATTAAGTGGGCATTTGCGAGTGCTGTTCGAAGGGCTAAGGATTATATGAGTCGAACTGGGAGAACTACCTTGGAAAGCAAAAAGGATACAAAGTACGGTTTCGACAAGGATGCAGTTACGTGCTTCAATTGCGACGAAAAGGGTCACTTCAAGCGTGAGTGCACTCGACCGAGCAGACAAGGCAATCAAAATCCCTTCCGAAATCAGACAAGTACTTCTAACACGAATCAAGTTAACAGTGAAAGAGGGATAGTAACTGTGAACAACACAACCAACCAAAACCAGTCTAGGCCTTCAAACACAAACCGAGCATTAGTCGTTCAAGCTGTGATTGATGAAGGTGTGGCTGGTCAGTTTAGTTTGGAGGTGATGATCAAGGAGGAGGAGGAACTGCATGTTATGCCAAGATCATCAATCACATCAAGCATGTGCACAAAGAAGATTTCTCTGAAAGTGATGACAGTTCGGGTTATAGTGGCAGTTCGGATGAAGAAAGCTTGAGTGTGGGAGGTTATAATTCAGAATCGGATGTAAAGGAGGAAATGGATTCTGATGTTGACAGTTTGTTAAAGGAAGCTGAGGAGTTAAAGTGTCAGAGATCTGTTCTGATTAAGAAGGCTGCTGTTGCATCAAAGGAAATGGAGAAGTTCTTCTCTGAAGATGGATCTTTCTCTTATCAGACTGCCTTTATTGCAAATGTCACAGCCTCGACAAGTCAGGTAAACTCCAACCCTCCTACTCCAAGTGTATGCAGTAATTGTGCAGATTTGAAACATGAATCTGAGAAGACTCATAGTCATAATCAGAGTTTGGTTATTGAGCTGTCAAAATGCAAAGAGGCAAACATGGCTTTAGCTCGAAATGAAAAAGATTTCAAATCAATAATCGAAACTTTAAAGAAAAGCGTTTCCGAATTAACAAAAACTCTTTTCAATAAACAAACTGGTATTAATAACTACATTAATATCATTGAGGAAACAAAGAAGGAGCTAGCCATGGCAAAATGCGAGCATGATGCGATCAAGCTCAAATTGGACAGTTATTCTAACTCCCGATATGTGCTTGATCACATTATAGACACTCAACAACTGAAAGGGAATAAGAAAGGCGTTGGGTATAAGTCATGTCCGCCCCCGTTGAGACACAACTATACCAGAATGCCCTATTGCTTCTAAGGGTAAACAGCAAGAACAACGAGCTCAAAAGCCTAAGGTTTCTCAACCAAAGTTTGAAACAAAGGGATCTCGTTACAAGAAGAAAAGCAATGATGTTAAATTTGTAGCATCAAGAGGTACTAATAAAATGGAGACTTTGAAAATAAATAAAATACCGATTTTGTTCAACAAGTCAAAATTTTAAAATGTAATAGTCAAAACAACTACACCCAACACACAAATGGGTGTGATGAAGGAACAAGTACCTCTGGATCTACAGGATTGAAATCTGGTCGTCAATCGGAATCTCCTAAGTTTGTTGAAAGGAGAACTTGTTTCAAGTGTGGGGAGTTTGGACATATTATCAAAAACTGTACAAATACTCCCAAAGAAAAGTTTGTTGAAAGAGCCCCTCCTGAAAAAGGTCACCAACAACGTCGTTTTGTTTCACCAAAACAAGATAAGCGAACTGTTAAAGAACAAAAAACAAAACAACGACGTCAAAACGTCAAGGCAATAGAAAAGGCTTTAAAACCGGAAGTCAAATCTGTTAAAAAGGAACCAAGTTCATCACAACCGTTAAAACCAGAAATTTCAAAATCGTTTAATAATACTCAATCTGGTAAACGAAATCAGTCTTGGACACCTAAAACGGGTGAAGGTTCAAGGTGTCACACCCCAACCGATGGCGGAAACATCGGGATGAGACGAACAAATTGCTCAAAACATCATAACACTATGTGACAATATTTAATTAAACTTGAATTTCATTGCAAGAACTAAATTGTCATACAACATTTAAAAATGGAAATAACAACATTGTTCAAATTCAAATCAACAAAAGATAAATAGATTAAAGGTGTGTATCTAGTCCACCCTACACTTGTTTCATCAATCATCCATACTTCATTAATCAACCTGCAACATGTATTAAAATAGAGTTTCAATGCAAAGGCAATGAGCGAGTATACAAGTTTGTTTACATAGCATAATAGAATAAAAACTCAAATCCAACATGGTTCATAATATGTGAATTACTAGTATGCAATTTTGGCGTACACTATGATCAAACCCAAGAATCCAACGCATAAAATAGCCTAATCCCAATTGATAGCGGGATGGTAAATGTTTAACTTAACAATACCCCAAGTTTAACGGGCGGTGCGTAAATCCTATAGCGCTATAATTGTTAAGGTGGGCTAGCAAAGTTAATGAGCATATACGTTCCAAATCGTTCAAATAGAGCATACAAGAATCATAAGTAAAGCACATTAGTTTCATGTTTGTACAAGGATTGAGTATGTTTAGTTTCTAGTTTCAAAGATTGTTTACATAATGTACATGTTGCATCCCAAAATAAAAAGGGGAAAAAGGGATCGAGTATACTCACGGTGGTTGCAAGCTTTCCTACTTGAAATCCCGCGAGTGAGTTGGTGGATGGATTAATTTGGAGCACCTAGTCCTTCTACACGAGGAAACGTAGGTGTGTGAGTTTAGCGTACAACGGAAGATTATAAATTTGGAGTTTAACATAACATAAAGTAGGATATTAAAAATAATCATCTTTGACTTATACTCTTATATGACACTATGTAACCACTAGGGTTATATTGTATTTCATGGGTAATGTGCCCATTAGAATCATACTTGGAGTTTTAAGTCTTAGATGGTATCCTACTACTTTAACATATAAACACAAGTTTAACATTAAAGGTTCGAATAAGTGTGTATACATATTTAGGTTAAGTATTACATATTATTAAGTCCAATAATTCATGTAGGAGGTAAAAGATTAGAATCCTCATTTAGGCACCTCGAGTTATCATGGATGTCATGTATGGGGTAGGAAGAACATGCTTCCATTTAGGGACCCCTTGAATGTTCACCACTTCACTTGATGTAAAGACAACCAAGGAGGGTCAAGAACTAGGATTAACACAAGTATGTAACTAATCTAAACTAAGAGAAATCATCAAATCATGTGAGGATTTTATGTTGGAACAACCCAAGTTGTTCCATAATCACTTCTCATCAAGAACTAAGCTTGAACATGACTTGTGGGTGAAATACCCTAAACAAAACAGAAAGTATTTGAGGTTTTAACCTCTGATTTATAGTGTCTCAACCTTGTTTTTAAGCTTAACCAACCATAAGAGAGGTTGTAAGCATTAGGACATAGGTTTGAGATGAGAAAACTCAAGTTTGGTTAAGTTTAACAAAGATTTCATGAAAACAAAAACAATCAGTGGACTTTGGAGCCTTTTTGCTGGAGTTCCAGGGACTTATTTACTGTGAAAATGGAATCAAAGCTAAGGAAAATCCAAGCACATAGGAAAAAGAATGGGCTAAAACGGACAAGAAATGAGTGAGTTATGCTCACTTTTGTGAAGCTTGCTGAATCTGGCCGAAAGTGGAAACTCAGCTACGGTTTTGAGATGTTTTTGAAGTGTTTGGAGGCTTGTAAAAGTGGAATAAGGAGTGGGGAAGTGTTTATTATATAGGGAAGGGATTAGGGTTTCAATGGGTTGGGCTTTGGAAGTGTTTAGAATGGGTTAAACCTTTAAACAAGCCCACAAAACCCAACCATATGGGGCTGAATTTTGTTGATTTGGGGCTGCCACATTTCTTTATTTATTTATTTTTAACATTATAATGAGTAATCTTGTTAATTAAGTTGTGTAATAATATGCAACAATGTTTCCCCTAACTTGTAACAAGGTATAATATGAAATAAACATGATTTAACTAGGTAAAAAGTGTGATGTATAAGTATGTAATATGTTTGTAAGTGACAAGTATATGTCACATATTAGATGATTAATCATTGTGTAAATACGCATATTATTGGGGGGGTTTTAAGTATGAACCATTTAAGGATAAGCATGGACATGTATCACAAATAAGTACCGTATGCGTATGAATTACGAATAAGGATTCGATGTACAATGAATTCGATCGTATGAGTATGTATGAATATGTAGAATGTGAAAAGAAATATGAATTTTATTTATGATCCAAGTATTAGATTTTACAACAATTACCACGAAAAGTCGATTACAAGAATACAAGATTTCCAAAAATAGAAATACGAACAAAACTTTCTATAAATGGAAAGTACAAAAGAGCCGGGCATTACACAAGGGGAGGCACGATATTTCAAAATCATCAAGAAATTGAAATCATATTTCTTGATGATCAGGGACAACCCAAGACCATTAAGGCTTGGGTCCCCAACTCCAACTAATTGTTGAATGAAATGTGCAGGATGTTCCAGGAAGAACTGTTAATAGTCATTGGATTGTTGACAATGGAGCATCTAGGCACATGACGGGCGACTTACGGCTTCTTTATGATGTGAAAAACAATAGAGGAGGTTATGTCGCATTTGCTGGAGACAAAGGCGGATACATCACTGGAGAAGGAATGATCTCCAATGGTGTTGTGTGTTTCGATAAGATCAATTATGTGCGACAAATTGATCACAATCTTCTGAGTGTTTCGCAAATATGCGATAAGAAATTCACCGTGCATTTTGATGATGCAGGCTGTTATGTGCTGAAGCCTGGGTTTAAAATTCCAAAAGAATGGATTCTCTTATCGGCTCCAAGGATTAATGATCTTTATATTCTTGATATGAGCCAAGCGATTACGATATATGCACAAGTCACGTGTTTTGTCTCGAAAGCCATAGAAAAGGAGTCTATATCTTGGCACAGACGAATGGGGCACATTCACTTGAGAAAAATGAACCATTTGGTGAAAAACAATCTTGTGAATGGTGTGCCTGTGAAGAATTTTCATCTACAAGATGTCTGTGTTTCGTGCCAGAAGGGAAAGCAAACGAAGAAATCGCACCCGATTAAGAAAGTCAACACTGTCAGCATGCCTATTGAACGTCTTCATATGGACCTCTTTGGACCTATGAAACACAAGACAAACTTTGGGGATGCTTATTGTCTGGTGGTTACTGATGACTACTCTAGATTTTATTGGGTATCGTTTATGGCGCACAAGAGTGAAACTCCTGAAATCCTCAAGAATCTTCTTACTTTGCTAGAGAATTTGTACACGTTGAAAGTGAAGAGGATCCGAAGCGACAATGGCACTGAGTTCAAAAACCGTATAATGGATGAGTTCTGTACTTCAAAGGGCATTCTTCATGAGTACAGTTCTCGCTACACTCCACAACAAAACGGTGTCGCTGAGAGGAAAATCGAACGATAATAGAAACTGCAAGAACGATGTTGGTAGAATCGGAGCTTCCCGTTCAGTTCTGGGGGAGGCTGTGGCTACTGCTTGCTACACTTTAAACAGAGTTCTCACAGTTATGTAACACCTCGAAATTTCATGTCCTAAATGTATTGACACGTGTCATAAGCTTGAACGTGTGAAAGAATACTCTAGAAGGACTAAAGTTGACAAACAAAGAAACTATGTGAAAAATAGGGGTTCAAAACGTCAACAATGGATAAATATACTTTACAATAACCCAACATGATGTTTATAACCTTAAACGAATAAATCATGGATCATACGTAGCTAATTGTGAAAGAAAGTGAGAAATTACAAACTACAGGGGTAAAATGTGTCAACATGTTTAAGTTATACCTCTGAGTGACCTTTTAGCAAACCCGAAGCCTTGTAACGATTAATTATGCTCACTAGAATGCACCATAAAAATTTCACCAAGTTTCGTTATCGTATGAGAAAGTTATGACAAAATTCGTGTGCGAGGGGTTAGAAGCGTCAACGTGGAAATTCATGACTTTTCGGGTAAACACAAGGTGACCAAGGACTTCACAAAGTGGGTTTAAGTCTTAAAGCCCCTTTATGTCATTATTAAAGCCTCAAAATGCAAGAAACAATGAGAAAGCGACGTTTAGGAGGACCGGGGACTAAAAGTGCAATATCTGAAAAGTTTGTAACCTGAACACAAGGCCCATGCGGGCCGCGTAAGACTTGACAATATCTTACGCGGGCCGCCTGCGACTACCAGATGCAGAAAAAACAGGCAGGTGTCTGTCCAGCCTTGTAACCGACTCCAAATGCCTTTGTGTGATACCATGGGCTCCCTAAACTGGTTTTGAGGCTATAGGGGGCACTTGTAAGTATCCATGAACATTTATAGACTTACATGTCAACAATCAAATGGGTTTTGATCAATTTATAAAGTCACACAAAGTTGCAACTTTGTGTTCATCCATTCCCTTCATCATCTGAGTTTTTCTGGAGCACAAGGATCATCTTCAAGCATCATAAATCGTTCAATAGACTCTTGTAAGTATGTTTAACCCTTCTTAATTAAGTCTTGCTTAGTTAATAGCCTAGAAGTCAAACCGTCGTAATTACGGTTTGACTTAACGATTAATCGCTAATGGTCCAGCGATTAGGCAAACTTAGGGTAGTTATAAGTTGGTAATTATGTGGGTTTTAAACCCTTAAAAGGGCACCCACTGATTCCCATCCTAACTAGGTCATTTGTCGAGTCAAAGATGTTTAGAAAAAGGCAACAGAAATGTAATCTTTCGTTTAACGCATGATTAACAATGTAAAAGACGTGTAACCTATTTTATCATTCATATAACTTGATAATAAGCATAAGAACTTGTCTAAGCTTGTTTGATTCGACAACTTTCTGTTTTGAACCGATTCGGAACCGAAAGACGCAAAAGTTTGAATTTTGCTTTGACTTCAGTTCTGACCCGGTTTTGATAGGTTTAGACATGCCTTAAAGTTCCATTAGGACCTAGTTACATGATTGTATAACCCTCTGCGTTTATACCACTTAAATCCTTAATTGTCCGACGTTTCCGTTAAGTGCTTAAATATGGACCATAATGCCCTTATGACCATACAACGAGAATTTTGGAAATGTGAAAGTACAATAATCTTTGTTACTGATAATAAAACATGTCCCTAAATTTTCACATCAGTTGGAGGTTTAGATTAGGAGTTATGCTTAATGACGTAATTAGAACGCTTCTTAGTAATTAAACGGCGTCATTAGCATAAAGCCTATCTAAACCCAATTTTTGACACCAAATCTTTTACCCACTGATGTAATATAATATTTTGGTATTTTTGAAGATTTTTAATTATTTTTAAACTGATCATAAGCTAGGATTCGTGCCTTGATTCGGCAAATACCGAATATACCCTTTTAGGCCATAAAATGAGTTTTACAAATCCTTTTGATGCCAATCCAATTGCTACTGATTTTAAATAATAAATAAAGTGTTTTGAACCTGTTTAACTGATCAGAAAACTCAGAATCCTATTTTAACCCGTACGTCGCTTAAAACGGCTTTATATGCGTATTATACGCATAGTTTGAGTTTAAAACCATTTTGTCACATAAGACTTATTACCAACTGAGGTAACCTGTTAAAATAAATTATTTTACTGATTTATTTAGACCCGGATCACAGAAGCTTATTTAATCCCTTTTAAAATCTTTAAAATGACCAAAATACCCCTACGGGGCTTATTTATAGGTTAAACTCGTTTTGGGCATAATGGAAGGTATCCTACTGATATCACAACATATTTAAGGCATGTTAACTTAGGAAACCTGTTTAGGGCTCTTACGGTTACCCGTTACGCTTCATACGCGTTCGGTACGGTTTATGTAACTAGTTTGCATAAATTAGCAGAAACGGGTCAAACCTTATCGTTATTATCTCAAAATCCAGAATGTGTTTAGATTACCCATATTATACAAGTCTTCAAACTTGTCGGGTCTAAATCACATTCTATTCCGGTCTTCGCTTTATCATGCGTTTGAACCGTATCTTCCTCTTGAAAACTAATCGGTCTAAGTCAAGGCTTAATTAAAGAGCCGTTAGGATTCTAATAGGTTATTTAAAAACCTTCGTTCCAGATTTAGGAGCCTAGTAAAAGCTATCTGTACTTGCTGATTTGATACGGCTGGGATTGAATTTATATTTAGCTCAGGTAAATACTTTTAACTTATTTTCCCTTATACGGGCTTGGGGTACGGTATATAAAATACCGCTTGGTCGGGAATTCGACCTTAATCGTTTGGTGGTTAAGTATTATCGAGATGACCGTTTAAATTGTTTTGTTTGCTTAAAGCCTTTGGGGGGTTAATGACCATGTCCCGGATATCCCTGGCATCATTTTACGAAATGGCCACGACCTTAGCACACAGGTGTAGGCGTACACCTGTCAGTGTCTCATATAATTAATGTGGTGTGTCTATTGATCTTTAACCCGGCACGAACCGGGCTACTGAACGCATAAGAAACATGTAAATCTTTTACGAGTATTATATTCAAATAATTATCCCAAGTTATAAAATATTATTTGTGCCATGTGCATACAAATCAATCATTTTTTTAAACCCTTTTCAAAATGAGTCGGTTGATCGTATTTACCAGTGTAAACTGACGTATTTTCCCAAAAAGGCTGAGTGCAGGTACTAATCAGAATAGGCTGGCTACTCCTAGCATCAATAAAGAGTCTCGCAAGCTTAGATGCCTAAAGTCTGTTGAACAGTGTTATTTTTATTTTCGATCCGCCTGTGGATCCTTTACTTCCGTTGTAATACTTGGATGTTACATCATTTCGGATTGTAATATATTTATCCTTTTGCTTCCGCTGTGCATTTAAATATTGTGTTGTTGACTATGATGATATCAACCACGTCACGATACTCCCCTACCGGGCCCACCGGTAATACGTGGAAATTTGGGGTTGTGACAAGTTAAAAGGCATGACAAGACTTGTTTCGAGCTACTACACAAAAGGAAACCGGACGTTTCTCACTTAGAACCTTTTGGCGGTCCATGCACTATGATTGAACCGCACGGAAAGTTTGGCGCCAAAGCTATCGAGGGTTTCTTCCTTGGATACGCTACTCCGAATTTTCGTGTATGGAATTTAGCAACCAAAAAGATAGAGTTATGGAGTGAAGTAAAGGTTCAAAGGTATACTAATTCTGTAAGAGCTCCGGGTGATCCTTGGATGTTCGATTATGATGGGCTATGCGACTCCTTTAATCTACCAACCTTTGATGCAGCTACTCAAATGATACTGGAAAGTGACAATGCGGTTGACTCGTCATTGGTGAGACCAATTATTGTTAGCCCTCAGCTTCTACTTCGGTTAACAACATTGATCAAAATGAGGAATTTGAAGACGTTGCTGATTACAATGAGTCATCAAAAGATTGTAGGATCGTTTTCAGACCCGAACGAGTCGATCAAAAGAGTTTTGCTCAATACGAAAGGCGGAAACAGGCGTATCGAGGTCAATTCAACTAGAATATCACTTTAACTGTCGATTTGATTGATATAAAGACGTTTTACAGCGAGACGACACTTCGGCAGCACTTCGTTGCACAAACCGGAAAGAATACATATGATTTCGCTTGGAAGGGGTATTTATAAGGTTCTGATTCCGCTTGAAACAGTCTCAAGCGAGATAACAATTCAAGCGGAATTACTTCCTTTCAAGCGAAATTACCTTATCTCGAAATACGTGCACTGATCTAACATTCTATGTACAAGACTCGATACAAGACGAAGTCGACAGACGCATGCACCAACAGACTCCCCCTCGAATGTTGTCGTTTCTTAAAGTGTCGAGTCTTCGCATCTTCAGTCTTTATCAGTCCTCTCGAACTCTTTGAAGTATCTGACACTGTAAGCATCCTCAAATCTTTTCTCTTCTCTTTTCATCACCAACAAACTCTCCTTGAACAAATAAACTTTCAGATCTCTTGATTCCTTAAGTTCATCAGCATCAGCAATCTCAGGATCAGAACCTGGCTCTTTGTCATTCAGACTCCCCCTCTCAGTAAGCTGGGATCGTAATCTGGCTTTCACAGGTTTAAGAATCGCAACCTGGCTCACATCCTGCTCTGGATCGAAACCTGGCTTTTATCTGATTATCCTAAGATCTGTTGCTGGATCTACTTCTTCACATGTTCAGGATCAATTTCTGGCTCTACCATTACCTGCACAAATCTCTACCTAACAATAAATTTCACAAATTTAACAATTTGACAAATTTAAATTCTGCTTACCACATGTAAAATCAATTTTCAAAATGATTTAACTTTTATAACTTCTGATGAACCACTTGTGGATAAAATATAAAAATGATTTTTCTTTTCAGAACACACTCTCCCAAACCAATTGTCATCATATTTAGCACTTGGAATTTTGAAAATCAGCTCTCCAACATCAGTTGTCGAAAATCTTTTTGTATTTTTCAAAAATTATGCTAAAACACACTGAAAATCTTTTTAGATTTTTTAACATAGAATGAAATGCAGTAGAGAAATATTTACATACAATATTTTTGTGAGTTTGTGTAAGAGGATCATATCAGTTTTTGACAAGTCACAAGTACCGTTGAGCTTAGTTACACATTAAGAATTTAACAATTCACTTAGATCTCCAATATACCGATCCACTTAAATTTTTACACAAATTTCAACTGATTCAGGATACGAATTAGATGTATTAAGAACTTAAACTCATTCATGTGTCCCACCTCTTGAATATACTCCCGTATCCAGATCCCAATATTCAGTCTTACAGGTGAGTATACCACAGATGATATCTGTAAGGGGTTAAATGCGAAACCGTGAGAGCTCAGGTCAGAACTTTCGTTCAGCAGAGAGATGACGGCTCGACTTTTGGTGGGTCCCCTTTAGAGGATTTTTTTTACAACAGCATTGATTAGCAATTTTATTGTCTTATCATTTTATGCTGAGGGCGGCGCTATATTTCAAGCAAGCAGTAAAGTATTCTCCGGGGACTAGGCCATTGCTTCCGCAAAATCAGAAGTCCCGGGATAATACCCCAGACATCACTGAGCATAAAGACCTAGTATCTCAGAAAGAGGGACCTTTCAAACGAGATTTCAGGGGTTACCTATATATCCAAGTAGTATTCCCTACGAACTAAGCAAGTTTGAATTTAGGTTTATATCCCGAACAAGCTTACTAAATGTGTAAAAACCTATCGGCATATCATCAGTGAGACCGTTTAACGCTATATTATCATTACATTTCTTTAGCATACTGTAACTGTCTACTGATGTACTATCATTTCATCTTCTTTGACACAAAAACTCATTTTTCATTTTATCATGTTTTTGTCTTTTTCAATTTTTCAAATGTTTTTGGATTTTCAGAAATTTCTACTCCCCCTAAAATGCAAACACATTTAAAGAAATTTGAAAACAAACTGTACAAATAAATTGACAACCGATATCGAATCGCTTCAATTCGCCATCCACTTGGCATAAACAATCAGAACTTCCCCTTACAACAAACTATTTTCCCATTGTGATTTCAAAACACTTAAGTTTGTTTTAATTAAATGGTTTTTCCGGAAAATAAGTTTTGTTGATTTTAACTTGTAGATTAGGAGTTTAGTTCATCACATTGTCTTTTAACCACTTGTAAGAATGATTCAATCAAGTTCAATCTAATGACCTTGATTAACCATTTGTAACACAACTCTTTTTCAACCACATGGCTTACCAACCAATACCACATGTAGGTTGAATTCTCAAGATGCCGATACCTACTCCTCACTTACCAACCTGGGAGTTCTGGCAAGTCATACCTTTCTAAATATAATATTTCAATAATGATGCCGATTCATGCCCCGCGATTACCAACTTGGGAGCTCCGGCAAGTCCAGAATTTTTCTGTTCGTAATAGGTACCATCCCAGTCACAAACCAGGGATGATACTTTACCTTGCTTCTTTGTTTTCTTTTCATAAAATTCCTTGACTCCCTTGACCTTCCTGTCAATCGTTTTTCCAAAAATATTATGAACACTAGAATTAAATGCTTTTTCAACATCAAAATCTTTCTTTTCAGAAAAAAATTGATTTGAAATCTCAACTTTTCCAACTTTCTTTTTAAAATTTTCAGCCCGAAGTGGTGGAAAATTCACATCATCCACAGTCGGTACTAAGTTTTCACTTTTAATCTCAATTTGTGGCTCATCTGATTTTGTGGAATCAGATTCATTGCCAGAAGATAGCTCCTCTGATTTTGATGAATCAGAATCATTGCTTGAACTATCATCAGATTTTTTAACAACTCATTTTTGATTGTCAAGATTTGCCTTTTTCTTGTAAAATCTGTTTGAACATTCACCAATCTCAAAAATTGAATTTTTGAGAAGTTTAGATCTCTCAATTGATGATTCAAACCCAACTTCTTTATCTTTCAATTTACGAGAAACTCCCTGTTTTGATTTTATTGCCTTGGAACAATTCTTGGCAATATGACCAACAGTGTTGCATTAGAAATTGGTTCTCGTTTCTTTCATCTGATCAACCTTCATCTCTTCTTGCTTCTTTGCAAGGAGTTCTCTGTTTGACTGATTTCTGAACAGATTTTCTTTCTCTTCTTCAGAAGACATACCTGAAACAAATATCATTTTTGATTTAAAATCTCGAACATATTTTTCATTTTTATGATTTTCTGGTGGAATAAATCCAAGTCTTTTCTTTTTGAAATTACCATTATGGTTTGGTTTCTTTCGATAACCAGAACCAGAACTGTAACCTTTTTTCTTGTTTTCTCTTTGTTGAACTCTTGAGGTGTATTTTTTAGGTTTATCATTAAGATTTACATCTTTTATTTCAGAAATGTTAATTTCTGTAAGTTTGAAAACCTTTTTGATCATGTCAGGTTTGACACCTCTTATTGGAAATTCCTCATCAAAATATAATTTGTCAGAATCATTCAAAGTATATGCAACTTTAAACGTTTCGTCATCCAAATTAGATTTTGTTAACAGGAATTCGTTATTATAAACCCTTTTTCCCTGTTTGTCGGATTGACTCGGAATGCTCGACTTAGACTTTGACTTTGTCATAGACTCCGACTTTGACTCCTCAATTTCATCTTTATCCAACACCTGATCGACCACTTTCTTTATTAACTCGGACTCGTGATCAGTGTCAGATTATGTAAACGTGACATCAATATTATCCGGCAAGTTAACTGAGGATTCCAACTCCCACTGTAAATTTGTTGCTTTTTCGACTCTTTCTGAATTTGGATTTCTCGAAGAATATCCATTTTCAAGCGGGGTGGACACTTGTTGTAACTGAAACCTTGTTTCTTACCAGAATCATTCACTTTAGTATCCTTCTTCTTTACTTTGTTTTTTTCAGTAGTCTTTTCTTCAGAAACCTTTTGTTCTTCAGTTACTTCATCATCTTCAAATGCCTTCATGCCTTCAACAGTTGGATAAATCCTGTCAGTGACATAAGAAGTACATGAGTAACTTTTTAACAAATGATTTACTCTTTCTGTTTCAATTCTTTGAGTTTCCAATTTTTGTTCCAGCACCGCACACTTCTCAATGTGGTTGTTCACACTTTTCTGCTTTATCATAAAAGCTCCTTGAAGTGTCTTCATGGCTATTGCTTGTTCTTCACTTGATTGATTATACTGATTCATGGCTTTGTTCAGAATATCATAAGATTCTTTCAGCCTATTCATGTTGTTCATCAATGTGCTGTTCTGCTTCTTTATAACTTCACAATTTTCACAAATCACCGGACTCATCTTTGCATCAACTTCTTCATCAACTTTGAACTTTGGAACTTCTTTTACCTTCTTCCTTATCACTGGAACATCTTCGTCATCACTGCTAACTGGTTTTTTGACCTTTTTTCTTTTTCTTTTTAGCTTTATCGTCATCACTGTCACTTTCTGCCATCATTTTCAAATCAGCTGCCCTTCGTCTTGCATAATACTCTCTATCATCATCACTATCTTCTTCAACTTTAGCAACATACACTTTGTGATTTGAATCTTTGTTTGGATCATAATCATCCCAATTGAAATTTTCCCAGCTAAAACCTTCAGGCAATTTTTCATCATCTTGATTTATCAGGCATGCTTTGTTATCAGTTGAAATATATTTATCCCAGCTGAAACCTTTTGTTGTCTCTGTGCCATCCTGATTCACCAAACAAGCTCTCTTTGAAGATTCTTCAATCACTTTTCTTCCATGTGACACTTGTGGTTCTTGTTGTTGTTGAGCAAATTGATGATAAATGGCCTTCTGATAGTAATCATTGTTGTTGTTGAACGGATTTTGAGCTCCACTTGCTTCGCGGTTTTTGCACTCCCTCTTGAAATGTCATTTTTCCCTGCAACGAAAACAAGTAACTTTAGATTTATCAAAACCTAAAGTAGAAATATTAGCTTCACATAAATCATCTCTTCCTGTGATCTGCTTAAATTTCTCAGCCCGTCTTAACACACTCGGCAAACACCATTTAATATCCATTAATTCCATTTCCTCAGCGTCAATTTGATCGTAATCCTCTTTTGTCAACATAGGATTCCCGATCCGACCTGCAACAAAACTACCATATGATTCCAACACTGTTCCCAACAAAGACATGTGATTCTTAGCAATTTCTGCTGAATAATCCACATCATTCTCCATATTCAAAACAATGTTGCATTGTAGTTTCTTGCCAATCTTGGTTGTTGAAATGTTCGGATCAAATGATGGATATGATGAAAAACTTGTGTTGCTGTTTGATCCTTTGGATGAACTTCCTGAAGAACTCTTTGCATTGAATGCAGTCTCTACCTTTGGTGACATGTTGGTGGTTTTATCACTGACCCCACCTTTATAATAAAGTCCGATGTCTTGTTCACCGTCGAAATCTTTCATTCTTGAAATCTTTCTCTGTTCCATTTCTTGAGCTTCAATCTTTTCAATGAATTTGCTCAATGTCAGACTGCTAAAACCTTTCTTGTTTCTCAACATCATGAGATATGTGCCCCAAGTCTCATATGGCAATGCATCAGCTAGCTTCTCAATTAACTCCTCATTATCTTTCTCGATGCTCAACCTCTTCATGTTAGCTAGCAAATTGCAGTATCTCTCAATGATTTGCTTTGTACTTTCATTTTTCAAACCATGAAACAGATCAAACTCTTTCTTCAAAAGTGATTTCTTGTTCTTGACCATTTCTTGGCTTCCAACAAACTTCGAATTTAACGCTTTCCAGATTGAATAAGAAGTTCCGTTGTGTTGCAATAGAACCAAGATATCTTCCTTCACAGCTTGTTGTAGTAGACTTAGCATCATTTTCTCATCTTTGTATTTCTTTCGATTTTCAGCACTTAGATCTTTAATCGCAATAATCTCTTCGTCATCAGTCATCGGTCGAACATATTTTGTTTCAACACATTCCCACGCATCCAAATAGTTTGCTTGTACCCAGTTTTCAAAACGTCCTTCCCAACTCTTATACTCCTCGATGTTCATGAGCTTAGGCGGTTTTTGCATCGTCCCCGTTTCATTTTCCAACATCGTGTTCTGTGCAAGAGTAATCGGGGTAACCGGAGTAGCGAATGCGTTGTAGAATTCCTCTTCCATGTTTCGGTTTTTCAAAGTTCACAAAAACAGTGTTTTCAAGCGGAATCACAATCTCAAGCGAAATCCCTTCCAAACGGAAATACACAGTTCAAACGAAATCTCCTAGAAGCGGAATACCCTTTCAAGCGAGATTACTTTGGAGCGGAATACCTTCTCAAGCGAAATACCTAATTTCACTTGAACACACACCTTTTTCAAACGGAATAAGGACCTTGAAGCGGAATTAGTGATTCAAGTGGAATCACTCAAGCGAAATTACCCAACTGAAGCGGAATAGCAAGTTTCAAGCGAAATCAGGTTGAAATTTCAAGCGGAATCACCGGTTTCAAGCGGAATTAACCATCTAATTTCGTTTGAAATGCTGCTGATGTCATCTTCTCGAGCTGTTTTTCAAGCGGAATTACAAATTTAACCAGTTTTAGATCGATTTTAGGCCTGAAACTTTCAAGGCTTTGTTAAAACACTAATGCGCACAATATGTGTGAAAATCAGGACATTTTGACCGTGAAAAGTTGTAAATTTTGAAAAAGAAGGTGTAGAAATCAGAAATTTCAGCTGAATTGGTATGAACTCTTCTTCCTGAGCTCTGATACCACTTGTAGGATCGTTTTTAGACCCGAACGAGTCGATCAGAAGAGTTTTGCTCAATATGAAAGGCGGAAACAGACGTATCGAGGTCAATTCAGCTAGAATATCACTTTAACTGTCGATTTGATTAATATAAAGACGTTTTACAGCGAGACGACACTTCGGCAGCACTTCGTTGCACAAACCGGAAAGAATACATATGATTTCGCTTGGAAGGGGTATTTATAAGGTTCTGATTCCGCTTGAAATAGTCTCAAGCGAGATAACATTTCAAGCGGAATTACTTCCTTTCAAGCGAAATTACCTTATCTCGAAATACGTGCACTGATCTAACATTCTATGTACAAGACTCGATACAAGACGAAGTCGACAGACGCATGCACCAACAAAGATGATGAGTTTCATGATGCGAATGAAGGCTCTTCAGCTTCGGTTGCTCCTGTTCAAGGTGCTTCTGAAGCAACTACTCATGTGTAGAATGTAGACACTGCTGAAGGAAATGCATCCACATCTATGTCTATGCCTGGCGTGTATTTGGTTGTTGATCTTAATCTTAACAATTTGGGTATTAATCCTCGTGTTCCTGATGTTCCTGAAACGAGAATTCATGATACTCATCCACAACAGAATATTATTGGAGATGTCCACAGTGGTGTGCAGACATGTAATCAGCTGAGAAACAACCAGAATGCTGGCTTGTATTCAGCTATCAGAGAATCAGGTTTACAAAATGATTGGTCCTTCGCGTGTTACGTCTCACAAGAAGAACCAAAGTCTTGGAAAGAAGCTCTAAAGGATAACTCTTGGGTGGAAGCTATGCAGGAAGAACTGCAACAATTCCAAAAGCTGGGTGTCTGGAAACTTGTTGAAAACCCTGAAAATTACAAGAAAATTGGCACCCGTTGGGTTTTCAAATGCAAAAAGGATGATCGTGGAGTAGTCATACGAAACAAGGCGAGATTAGTTGTTCAAGGGTTTCATCAGATTGAAGGGATTGACTACAATGAAGTTTATGCACCTGTTGCACATCTTGAGGCTATTCGGATCTTTCTAGCTTATGCTTCTTTTAAAGGATTCAAGGTCTACCAGATGGACGTGAAAAGTGCTTTCTTACATGGTGTGATTGAAGAAAAGGTGCACGTCGAACAACCTCCGGATTTTGAAGATCCTATACACCCTGATCGGGTTTGGTTGCTCAACAAAGCTCTCTACGGTTTACATCAAGCACATAGAGCTTGGTATGCAACCTTATCTAACTATCTGCTGGAGAATGGTTTTCGACAGGGTCTTATCGATTGCACTCTTTTCATCAAAGAACAGGATGGAGATCTTCTGTTGGTACAGGTATACGTTGATGATATCATATTTGGTTCAACTAACGATGTTTTGTGCAGGCAATTCGAGCGTGTCATGCTGGAGAAATTCGAAATGAGCGCCATGGGGGAAATGCATTTCTTTTTGGGCCTACAAGTTCAACAAGCTGAGTCTGGGATATTCATTCATCAGACTAAATATGTTGGTGACATCTTGAGCCGGTTCCAGATGTCCGATGCAACGCCCATTGGTACCCCACTTCCGCAGAATCACAGGATTACTCCAGATTTGAAGGGTGAAAGCATTAACTCTTCATATCATCGCGCAATGATCGGATCTCTAATGTATCTCACAGCCTCGAGGCCCGACATAATGTATCCTACGTGCCTACTCGCAAGATATCAAGCCAACCCGAAGGCCTCACATATGGGAGCTGTAAAAAGGATTTTTCGCTATTTGAAGGGTTGCCCGGACACTAGCCTCTGGTACCCTAGGGATGATAGCTTTGACTTTTTCGCGTTCAGTGATTCGGATTTTAGTGGCTGCAAAATCGACGGCAAATCCACAACGGCTGGATATCAGTTTTTAGGAAATCGCCTGGTCACATGGCAGTGCAAGAAGCAGACTTGTGTCGCTACATCAACTTGTGAAGCTGAATACATTGCTGCCTCAATGTCACACCCCGATATTTCCACGTATTACCGGTGGGCCCGGTGGGGAGTATCGTGACGTAGTTGATATCATCATAGTCAATAATCACAGTTTAAATGCACAGCGGAAGTCTAAAGTAAAATATATTACAAACCGAATGAAAGTATCATAAGTAATACAAACGGAATGTAAAAGGATCCACAGGCGGATCTAAATAAAAGGAACATATTGTTCAACAGATTTTTGAGTGACAAAGCTTGCAAGACTTCTTTATTTATTTACTCGGAGTAGCCAGCCTATTTCGTTTAGTACCTGCACTTAACCTTTTGGAAAATACGTCAGTTTACACTGGTAAATACAATTAATCGACTCATTTTGAAAATGTTTAAGAAAATTGATTTAGAATGCACGAGGCACAAATAATCTTTTATAACTTGGGATAATTATTTGCATATAAACTTGTAAAAGAATTACATGTTTGTTATACGTTTAGTAGCCCGGGCTGAATACTGGGTTAAAGATTAATAGACACACCACATGATATAGTCCCGCGGCGAGTTATTCATGAACAAGCGGTTATATCTTTTTATATATGCACCAGCAGGTGTATGCCTACACCTCGTGCTTAGGTCGTGGCCATTTCATTGAATGATGCCAAGGATATCCGGGACATGGTCATTAACCCCCCAAAGGCTTTAAGCAAAAAAAACAGTTTAAACGGGTTATCTCAATTATTTAACCTCCATACGATCAAATATTCAATACCCGACCAAGCGGTATTTTATATACTTTACCCCAAGCCCGTATAAGGGAAAATAAGTTAAAAGTATTTACCTGAGCAAAATATAATATTTATCTCAGCCGTTTAACAATTGGTGAGTGCAAGTAGCTTTTACCGGGCTCCTAATATGGAATGAAGGTTTTAATAACCTATTAGATTCCTAACGGGTCTTACTTAAGTTCAAACTTAGACCGGTTAGTTTTAAAGAAAGCTTTACGGTACAAAACACATGATTAAACGAAGACTGGATTAGAATGTGGTTTAGACCCGACAAGTTTGAGGACTTGTATAATATGGGTAAACTAAACACATTCTGGATTTTGAGACAATAATGATAAGGTTTGACCCGTTTCGGTCAATTTATGCAAACTAGTTGCATAAACCGAACCGAACGCGAATAATGCATAACGGGTAACCAAATGAGTCATGTACAAGTTTCCTAAGTTAATATGCTTAAAAGGTGTTATGATATCAGTTGGATACCTTCCATTACGCCCAAAATGGATTTAAAATCAATTTAAGTCCCGAAAGGGTATTTTGGTCATTTTAAGGTTTATAAACGAGGTTTAAATAAAAACTGAAGGTCTGGTCCAAAACCTTCTGTGAAAACATTTATTTTATGAGGTTATAACAACAAGATATCTTACATATGTGTATTTCACCATTTATGACCAAACTATGCACCGAAAGGGCATTTTGGTCATTTCACATATGTTTTAAAGGTTAAATTTGGAAATCTGAGTTTAAAATTTTTACTTACTGTTAAAGTATAAAAATTTACTTAAAACATCAGTAGGTATTAAGTCTTATATGGCAAAAATAGTTTTAATCCATACTATGCGTTTAAAACGCTTAAAAAGTTGGTTTTAGGCGATTTCCGGGTTATATAAGGAAAGCTGAGATTTTTATCAGTCCAGAAGGCTTAAAATATTTTATTTATCATATAAAATCAGTAGCAAAAGATTTGGTATCAAAATGTTTTGTATAACTCATTTTATAAACAAAAAAGGTATAGCCGACAATTATCGAATCAAGGCAAGAACCCTACCTTATAATCAGTTTAAAAATTAATAAAAATCTTCAAAAATCCCAAAATATTATATTACATCAGTAGGTAAAAAGTTTGGTGTCGAAATTTGGGTTTAAATAGGCTTTATGCTAATAATGCCGTTTAATTAATAAAAAGCTTTCAAATTACGATATCGTGCATAATTCTCATTTTAGACAATAATCTGATGTGAAACTTTTAGGACATCCTTAAATATTAGTAACAAAGGTTGTGGTCCATTCACATTGTTAAAAATCTTGTTTTATAATAAAAAGGGCATAATGGTCAATAATTAAGCATTTAACGGAAACATGCAAATGAATCGGATAATTAAGGACTTATGTTGCATAATCTCAGAGGGTTATACTAACATGTAATATGGTCCTAAAGGAACCTTAAGGCATATCTAAAACATGCTAAATCGGGTCAGAACTGAAAGTCAATGCAAAAGTCAACTTTTGCGACTTTCGGTTGCGAACCGGGTCTAAACTCCGAAGTGTCGGGTTGAACATGTCTAATCATGTTCTTACATTAATTACCAAGTTATTTCAATGTTAAAACAGGTTCCATAGCTTCTACATTGCTAATTATGTATTTATTTGCAAAATAGCTTTCTGTTGACTTTTTCATATTAGGTTGACCGGACATTTGACCAAGTTAGGGTGATAATCAGTAGGTGCCCTCTTAAGGGTTTATTACCTACACAATTACCAACTTATAGCTACTTTTAATTGGACTAATTACTGGACCATTAGTGATTAATAACTAAGTCAAACCTTAATTACAATCAGTTTGACTTTTGGTTATTAAACTAATTAAAATAGAACTTAAGGGGTTAAGGACACTTACAATAGTCCTTAGCACGAATTTGAGACTTAAGGAAGCGTGCTTGAGGTCCAGAGAGCTCCAGAGAAGGTTTAGAAATGAGTTTGAAATGAGCAAGAACAATGGTTGCAACTCCTGTTCTATATATAGTAAAAAATAGTTCACAAGATCCTTCCACACAAGTCTACAAGTGTTCCTTGATCATCCCAGGTGTCCCCTATGCATGAAAAACCACTGGAGCAGCCCCTGAATTCGAAAACCAGGCCTTTAAGGCGGTGCAACCTACTGTAATAGGCAACTGTCCAAGAAAACTGCATCTGATGGTTCTACGCGGCCCGCGTAAAGTTTGGTTAACTTTTACGCGGCCCGCGAGAATCTCTTTCTCCGCTTCAAATCTTTTATAAGTTACCATTTCAGTCCCTGGTCCTTATTTCACTTAAATAACTTTCTTTTATTGCGTATATGACCCTTATAGTTAACTATTTAGGGCCTTGGGTCATATATTAACTCCGTTAAGCTTCCGGTTAGTTGTACGGTCACCCGAAACGTCTTGTATTAAATTGATCTTCACAAAATTAATATCTGAAGTTCTTGAGATTAAAACATGTAATTGTTATAATGTTTTTGGGCTCGTAAAAAGGTCATTCAGAGGTATCTTTCAACATGTTGACACTTTCACCCCTTATGTTACACAAGATCCTTATCACAAACGATCTGGGCTTGGTTGGAAGACAACCAATCCATGCCTATCACTATGTCGAAGCCAGCTAATTTAAAAGGAAGCAAGGATAGAGGAAAAGAATGGTTCCTAATGGATATAAAACATCCATCTAACACGGTTGAAGCAGTTTCTACAGTACCATCAGCCAACTCTACTTCATATTTTATGCTTAGGGTTCTAACAGGCAAATTTAATAACTTACAAAATTTATTATCCACAAATGACTTATCCGCACCCGAATCAAACAATACCCTTGCATAAACATCATTTATAAGAAAGGTACCTGTTATCACGTTGTCATCCTGCACTGCCTCCTTGGCATCCATTCTAAAGACCCTAGCATTGGTCTTTCTAGCCTCCTCAGGCTTCTTTGCGTATTTCGGGCAATTAGACTTGATATGCCCTTTTTCGTTGCAGTTGTAGCAGGTTGCATCTTTTATCTTCTTGCAGTCTAACGTTTTATGCTCACTCGACTTACAAATCCCACAAGCTCTACGCTGTGATTGGGATTTTGATTCATATCTGCATTTTCCCAGATGGCGTTTCTTGCAGATCTTGTACTTAGGCTTCTCATCTGTTGGCTGGTTACCTTTGTTGAACCCTGAACTCCTCTTGTTCTCATGGTTCCCTTTGTGCTTCTTATCTGAATGACGTGAGTTTTCATCCTCACGTTTCCTCTTTCCTCATCTGAATTTCTAAGCGATCTCTGCCTGACCGCGTCGAGGGTCAGAGATAATGACAAATCAGCTACTGACCTAAAGGTAGTAGGTCTTGATGCCTTTACGCTTGCTTTAATTTCCGCAGCCAAACCTCTGATAAAACGGGCGATACGCTTCGGTTCCGAAGGTATGGAACCAACCTAGACATGGTATTGAAGCTTGTGAGGTACGCCTGACAGTCCAAGTTCCTCATACCCAATGTTAGAAAGTCAGTCTCAATCTTCTCGACCTCATGTTGAGGACAGAAAGTATCTTTGATTAAAGCAACAAACTGATCCCAGGTCATGTTGTATAATAGGATCTTCCCAGTAGCTTGGATCAATGACCTCCACCAAGCTAGATCTTCTCCTTTAAATGATTGCGACACAAACTTCACTATATCTTGCTCAGCGCAACCACTAATATCAACCACAGTGCCCATCTCGTCGAGCCAGGTCATACAATCGACGGCTCCCTTTTCTCCCATGAAGTCTCTAGGCTTGCAGGAGACAAAATACTTATACGAACAGGTCTTGACCCGAGACTCCTGGCTGAGCACAACCTGTTTAGACGGGACACTTTTCTGATTCGAAGAGTGATGAGATTCACTCTTTCGATCTGTATGAACCTTGGAGGGTGGTTTTGTGTGTTGCACAGACAGGGTCCTACTATGGGTACCACTTGATTCATTGTCTCTTCTGCCAAGAGCTCGAGTAACGGCATTGTCTATCAATGCCTGCAGTTCTGCACCCGCTATGTTGATTCGGGTAGTATCATGATTCTCCCTCGGGTGATTGTTGACTTCATCTGAGCCAGCCATGTAGCTTGATTTGCTACATAAAATATTGA
This sequence comes from Helianthus tuberosus, assembly GCA_030545235.1. Lineage (NCBI taxonomy): Eukaryota > Viridiplantae > Streptophyta > Magnoliopsida > Asterales > Asteraceae > Helianthus > Helianthus tuberosus. The sequence goes on from CM060430.1 coordinate 90,756,569, forward strand.
CAATAATTTATTCAAGAGTCTATTATGGAATCATCATTTCTTGACGATTCATTAACCACGGTAAACATAGACCATATTTGGTTAATTTGTTAATTATATTTATTTAGGACTTTCATTATAATTTATCCTAATTATAAAACAATAAGGGTATTAACAGTGGCACAAAAGGCCTAGTCACAAGGACATTTTAAATCATAAGCCATGATTTCAGAGAATCAAGGCATTAAGGCTTGAACATAGTTCATTGCCTTTCCTGACAGGGAGACGTAGACTACAACTGTCTTTTGTCTTATTTGACAATTATTATGGCCCGTAGGCATTTCATCACTAATGGATGTTTAATATATGATCATCTTAATTGATGATTTGAACCCATGATTTATATATCATTAGGCTTAAAAAAAGGATTGGAAGGATCCAATATAAAGATGACATGTGCGATTTTATCGTATCACTACTGCCAGGAGTGCTAACATGTTTTCAGATATTAGCAGGGATTTGAATCTTTTCTTTTAAATAGGTTTTACCATCATTGCCAGGTCTATAATGACATATAGGCTAGGTTATACCTTTTAAGATTCTTTTTAATATATAATGGCAGATTTATTACAAAAAGGAATGATATTTTTGATTTATTTCATATATTATTCATACATAAGATGACAATGAAATTTAATTAAATCATTCCACTAAATAAAAGAAGTACATATTTGCCCTAAACGGGACTTGAAAGAAATAACATTGTCCTCACAGGGACTAAAAAGGAAATACAAGTCCTCACAGGGACTGAATACATAATTAAATTGTCCACGTTGGGACTAAATTGAAATAACAACAATACAAATAGGGATTTAATGATCCCTCTTATTTTTCCCTTTTATTAAGCTTGCTAAGCCCTTGAGAAATCCCCGGTTGTTCCTACGCTCTTCTTGAAATTCTTGTTCTACCCGGCTCAGCCTCTAGAGGATTTCCTCTTGTTCCGGTGGGGAAAACTGTAGGTCCCGAAATCTGAGGATCGATAACGAAAACCAAACCCTTGTTTATAACAAACAATGTCACGGGTGCGGAATCCCCGTAACGATGCCAAATCAAACACAGTTAATAAAACACACGAGGTATAACCAATGAAACGCAATCTATTGATTAAATGGGATGAGAACCAAGAACACACACACAGTTTTACAGAATAACTCTCAGGGTATGCTCTCATCTAGTTTCAAAGTGAAACTAGAAAGTGTTTATATAGCAGCCTGGGCCATAACATCGACGAAACCATATGTGGGCTCGACGAAACAACATTGGGCCTGAAGAAACCCAACAAACGACGAAACCATGGGGTTTCGTCATTGTTCATGACAAAACCTTATGTATTGGACATTGGGAGGGTTTCGTCATGTAGTACTCGACGAAACCTAGGGTTTCATCGAGGGCTGCAACTGTTGTAACATTTGCTGCAAACAGACTTGCAGCAAACACAGACAAACACATAAATATGACATTAATACCCTTACATGCAACATGCATTGTTCGTATATCATTACATACCAAAACAAGACAAATATGTCAGACACAAGTGGATAGGAGGATATCCGACTTGGTCGACGGCGAATTACATACTCGATAAACGTTAAAAGACCGTAAATTACAATGATAAATACAAGACTAGTTACAGACACAAAAAGGTGCACCAACAAACTCCCCCTTGTCTGTTACTCGTCTTCCGTCTTCACATGTTTAATCGTCAGTGTTGTTCGGACCACGAACTGCCCGCATGAATTCCTCGGTAGTAGCAGAAGCAAGCGATGCGCTGGAATCGCAAAGCTTGATGCGCGTCCTTGTCTTCGTAGAAAATGTCGTGGCGATATAATTTGTCGATGTCGGCGGCGGACATGTTAACGATCTACATCGGATCCAACATCCGGAAATTTTCACGATCACCTCTAAACACGATCACCGCTTCATGAGTGTGTGAGTCGTAGCACCATAATGCCATTTCATTGAGAAAGTTCTGCCGCATCGGCATTAATGGGATTTTATCTACGACTTTCGCGGGCTGATACACAAGCTTGTAGCGCCCCGTGTTCGTTGCTGGATCAAGAGTAAACTTGATTTGCTGATAAATAGGGAACTGAGGCTTGTACGACTCGTCTTTCCAGCTAGACTTTTTGTTCATCTTTATCAGCCGCTCGAATAAAGTTGCGCCTTCGAAGTTTGAGCGATTAATGAGCTCAATTTTCGTCAATGCTGCAACATCGTAAAAAGGCAAAGATAGTATGCTAAGCAATGATCGGAAGTATTGAATACCGAATTCCCTTTTTATGGCGACACAATGTATTTCCTTGACAAACATCCAGCAAGGGATTCTTCCACTCGGCTTCGCTTTCTCAAACTGTAAGTAATCAACTTGTGCGACATCTTGCACAGGCTTGGAAACCTTTGATAAGAACTGTTTTCGCCACTCAGAGAACGCATCTGTGGCATTTTCAGAAGTATCACGGTTCTTTAAATGCTCATCTATGACGTCCACATTCTCTTTTAACCATTCTTCATCGAAAGGAGCGAATTCAGTCCCATCTCGACGAACATACGAAGACTTCTTCTCATTTCCCTAAAAAACAATCTCTTCAATGTTTTCAACATCAGTAGTCTCAGGCTCACTCGGTATCTTATCAATCTCAACATCATCAATCTCTTTCATTGCGTTTAGAGCAAGTAATTGCTCATGTGAAAGATCCTGGATAATTTCCCCTTCTTCAAGTAGTTCCCCAGTGATTGGATGAATAACCTGCAATGCAAGATCAGCACTGCTTGGAACAGAAGATGTACCTTCAATCTGTTGAACTATTCCAGATGAGGTTCCTTGAGTAGATTCGATCGCTGGCGGCTGAGCAACAATGATTTCAGAGAATGTAGTGGCTGGTGGCTGCTGTGATGTAGCAGAAGGGTCAGGATTCCCTTGATCTTCAGGATCATCACCCTTTTTCTTCATAACCTCTTGTTGCTTACATCGATCATCCCACAGAGTAGCAACACGCTTTCGAAGGAACTCATAGCCTGCATTGATCTTTTTGACTCCGTTAGCTATAGTTGTGTTACGAGAGTCGTACCACTCTTTCATGAAATCACATCTTCCTTTAAGATCCTCAGCCAACTTCCGAAGTATAGAGTTGTTTTGCTCTCTCGTTTCTTCTGCAGCTTTCAAGCTAGCGTTCTCTGCTTTCAGTTGCTCAATTTCAGCTTGTTGTCGAGCAACTGTGGAATTCAACGTGTTTATCTGCAGCTGTTGCTTGACCATGTCTGTTCGTGTAATATTTATCACATTTGATTGCCTGTCGATTTGACCTGCAACAGCTTGCAATTGAGAAAATAGGAAGTCTACCTTCTCATCAGGTTGCATCCGCTCAAATCTACTCAGTCTTCGCTCTGCGGCTGGCTGAGATGTCGTTTCTCTAATAGTTACCGCAACTGAGCGTGGAGGATCTTGTGGCACAACAATTGTAGGTCCCGAAATCTGAGGATCGATAACGAAAACCAAACCCTTGTTTATAACAAACAATGTCACGGGTGCGGAATCCCCGTAACGATGTCAAATCAAACATAGTTAATAAAACACACGCGGTATAACCAATGAAACGCAATCTATTGATTAAATGGGATGAGAACCAAGAACAACTGATACACACACAGTTTTACAGAATAACTCTCAGGGTATGCTCTCATCTAGTTTCAAAGTGAAACTAGAAAGTGTTTATATAGCAGCCTGGGCCATAACATCGACGAAACCATATGTGGGCTCGACGAAACAACATTGGGCCAGACATTGGGCCTGAAGAAACCCAAAAAACGACGAAACCATAGGGTTTCTTCATTGTTCACGACGAAACCTTATGTATTGGACATTGGGAGGGTTTCGTCATGTAGTACTCGACGAAACCTAGGGTTTCGTCGAGGGCTGCAACTGTTGTAACATTTGCTGCAAACAGACTTGCAGCAAATACAGACAAATACATAAATATAACATTAATACCCTTACGTGCAACATGCATTGTTCGTATATCATTACATACCAAAACAAGACAAATGTGTCGGACACAAGTGGATAGGGGGATATCCGACTTGGTTGACGGCGAATTACATACTCGATAAACGTTAAAAGACCGTAAATTACAACGATAAATACAAGACTAGTTACAGACACAAAAAGGTGCACCAACAAAAACCGTGGCGGCTGCGGCTATTGCTGAATCGGAGGTTGAAGAGGTATTGGGTATTGATACCCATGCGGTAGGTACCCCGACTGGTACGAAGTCCCAAAAGGTCCTTCGGGGTGAAGAGCATTGTAGTTGGCCGCCTCAAGGTACGGGTCGACGGCAAGGGCATTACAGTAGTTATAGCCGGATAAGCTGGCTGCTCAAAATGGTTATATGCCGTGGTACCGGTGTAAGAAGGAATTGGGTTATTATAACCCATGGGTGGTGGGGGTGGTGCGGCTGGCGCAGAGTCCACCTCAGAAACTGGGTTTGAAGGCCCACCCATTTGCGGGTCTTCATTCAGTGGCGGGTAGTGGCTGCCGCTGGAGTGTTGGGAGGTGCTGAAGTGAAAACCACCTTCTCGCACGGACATCCGTGCACCTGATCTTCTCCGCCTCGGTGGTTTGGAGGCGCTTGCTGTACTGGCGGTGGTGGTGGCGGTGGCGTGACCGCCACAAAACGCAAATCCTCAGAGGGATCTTGCTGTTGTTGTTGTTGAGGGTTGAAAGAGGTAGTGTACTCCCAGAGGTGTGTGGCCCATCTTTCGGCAAAACTGTTCGGGCCGCTGTAAGGCGAACCATGTAATGATGATCCGTCTGATATCTCGATGGGATGCGTGGGCGTCCCGGTCGGCGGTTGGGCTGGTTCTGGATCTTCTTCCATGTCCATGGAGAAGTGGTCCTCCGGTCCTAACGGGTTATAACCCGCTGGTTCATCAACTTGGTTTTCCAGGTTGAACCGGCTTTGAAAGTAAGGGGTAGGGTCGTTAAATGAATGGTGTGAGTTTGAGCGTAGGAGGGGTATGAAGGAGTGATGGGAGTCGTGGGGCTCATTTTCCGATTATGGCCCAAAAGAGTTAAGGTAGGAAGATGATGAGCTAAGCGAGACAGAGCGTCTCGCAGGTTCTAGGTAGGTCATCCAATATTCGTGGAGATCGGAGCTGAGGTTGATTGATGGTGTATGCCGGTGCGAAGGCCCGGCTTCATGATCGTTTCCCATGATAGGACCCTTTCCTCGTCCTCTTCCCCTCATTCTGGGTGGCATCTTCTTGTTCCTGTCAAACAAAAGAACAAACAAGGAAAACAATAAAGGACAAAATAAAGATTAGGATTTAGCCCTAAGTCCTTTGCCTAGACTCGGAAGTCGAGGAATGTGCAACTGTGTCATTGAGATTAAACATAAAAGGCTAGTGTTTAATTCTGTTGGTGCATACGTCTGTCGACTTCGTCTGGTATCGAGTCTTGTATGTATATAGATAGTTCATGGCATGTAATTCGAGAAATGTGTTAAATTAGGTAATTTCGCTTGAAGGGGTAATCAGGTAATTTCGCACGAAATTACTTTGTAATTTCGTGTGGAATTATAATTTCGCTTGAGATGCTAATTTCGCATGAAAGGTGATTTCGTGTGAACCAGTTCAAGTGAAATTAGTGTGCCTATAAATAACAGCTATGTAATTTCGTTTGAGTCATTCTTCTATGTGTGATTCCGAAGCCGAAATGCTGCCGAAGTGTCGTATCACTGTAAAACTTTGTCAAATCAATCAGAAAGACATTTAAAGTGAATATCTAGCTGAATCAAACTCGATATGTCTGTTTCCACCTTTCATATTGAGTAGAACACCTCTGAACGACTCGTTTCGGGTCTAAAAATGATCCTACATATGGTATCAGAGCTCAGGAGGAGGAGTTCTACCGTTTTCAGCTTGATTTCATCAGTTTTTCTAACTTCTACACCTTCTTTTCAAAATTGAACAAGTTTTTACGGTTAAAATGGTTTGAATTTCACACATTATATGCGAAATTGTGTTTTAACAAAGCCTTGAGAGTTTTGGACCTAAAATCGAGCTAAAACCTGATCAATTTGACAAAAGTTTGACCGAAATGATGACATCAGCATAATTTCGTTTGAAATTACACCTAATTTCGCACGGAATTAGTTTTTCGCTTGAGTATTTCGTATGAAATTAGTTGATTTCGCTTGAAATCTGATTTCGTTTGGTTATTTCGTACAAAATTACATATTTCGTTTGAAACTTCTAATTTCGCTTGTGTTGTTATTTCGCTTGAAACTGTTGTGTAGGTTATTTCGTTTCTGGAGGGTAATTTCGCTTGAAAAGTGATTTCACTTGAAAGTGTCTGATTTTGAAAATTGTTACCGAATCATGGAAGAGGAATTCTATAACGCGTTTGCTACATCCCCGACTACTCCAGCTGCCATAGCTCAAAGCATGAACATGGAAAATGAAACTGGAACTATGCAAAAACCCCCGAAGCTAATGGGCATTGAGGAGTATTATGGTTGGAAAGATCGGTTTGAAAACTGGGTTCAAGCTAATCATTTGAGATCTTGGGAATGTGTTGAGAAAAAGTATGTTTTACCACGTACAGATTTGGGAGTTGAGAAAAAGATTTATGAGTTTACGGATAAAGAACGAGACATGTACAAAGCAGAAAAGATGATGATCAGTTTACTCCAGCAAGCTATTAAGGAAGACATATTCATTTTGCTTCAACATGATAAAACTTCACGCTCAATTTGGGAAGCACTTCGGATTAAATTTGAGGGAAGTGAGAAAATGATCAAGAGTAGAAAGGCATTGTTAAAGAAAGAATTTGATTTATTCACAAGTTTACCGGGAGAAGATACAAAGAAAGTGATTGAAAGATATTGTCACTTAGTACGATCAATGTCATTGTTAAACATCAACAAAGATCGAGAAGAATGGGTTGACAAATTAGCTGATGCTTTACCTCAGAAAGAATGAGGTACATTTTTGATGATATTAAAGAATACTGGAGAATATGATGGTTTGACAATCTCTCAGTTCATTGAAAAGATTGAAGGACAAGATCTTGAGCAACAAAAGATTGCAAGAATGAACAATCCTAGTGCACAACAAGATGTTAAAATGTACTACAAAGAGAGTGTTCAGAATAATGAATTAAGTCCGAAAATCCAAACTGCTTTTAATGCCGAAAACTCATCTGAATCAATCAATCAAAATTCAAACACCAGCAGCAGTGGATTCTCTTCATATTCGAGTGTTAATCCAAAAGCTTCAAGCTCAAGCCATAAATTTCAAAGCTCAAACAACAACAATGGTCATGTCTTAAATTGCAACATTGCGTTGCATCTTCAGAATGGTCAAAATTTTTCTAAAGAAGTTGTCAAAAGCCATATGGCATTACTTGTTACAGTATTGGAATCATATGAAGGATTGGTTGCAGGAAGGATCGGAAATCCTATGTTGACGAAAGAGGATTACGATCAGATCGATGCTGAGGAAATGGAGCTTATGGATATAAAGTGGTGTTTAGCGAGTGTGTTGAGGAGAGCTGAAAAGTTTAAAATGATTACAGGAAGAGATGATTTCTTGGATGTAAAAATTTCTACTTTGGGTTTTGATAAATCTAAAGTTACTTGTTTTCGATGCATGGAGAAAGGCCATTTCAAGAGGGAATGTATAAATCAGGAAGCAAGTGGAGCAAAGAATCCGTTTGGTGGCAATGATTATTATCGGAAAGCTATATATCAACAAATTACTCATCAACCGTATCAATAAAAGGAACCACAAACTGCACATGCAAAAATGATTGTAGAAGCAAATAAGAAAGCTTATTATGGTATCATTGATGAAGATGATGAAAAAGTGGTAGAAGGTTTCAGTTGGGACAAATATATTCCATCTGATTCAAAAACTGTAGCTTTAATTGCACAGATTGTTCAAAAGCCAGATTTGATGACAGAATGGATGAAAGTGTTTGCTAGTGATGAGAAAAGTCAAGATGAGGAGTTTGTTTCTTCAGATGATAGTTCAGAACAAACACAAGTGTTTGATCAGTCATCAACTGATGACAGTGATGATGAGGAAGAAAAACATATTAATATTGCAAAAACTCATTTATCTCTTGACAGTTTTCAATTTTATTTTGAAGAAAGAGTGGAGAAGCTGAAGGAGAAACGTGCAGCAAAGAATCAGAAACATGTGAAAAGCAAGGATGGTGCTCAGGAAAAGATTTCTGAACAAAGTAATGAAGAAAAAGTTTCTGAACAGGTAGTTAAAGTTCAAAAAGTAGTTGAAGTTGAAAAGATTGTTGAAGTTGAAAAAATTATTGAAGTGGAAAAGATTGTTGAAGTCACAAAACCTTGCTTAAAATGTTTGGAGTCATGCAAGCAGTGTGAGGAGAAAGATGAAAAGTTGAGTGAGCAAGAAAAGATGAAAGAACAATTACTGTTCAATCTTAATTATGTGAAAGAATCGTATGACGTGTTGAATAGAACAGTGAATGGTCTACAAAAGACAAACTCTGAAAGAGAGGATGCATTGACAATGATGAATGTTGTGATGATGACAAAGCAGAAAGCCATTAATCATTATATTGAAGAATGTGCTAAGTTGAAGCAGGAGTTGGAGACAGAAAAGATAGAGAATGAAAGAATCAGACGATTACTGCAAAGTTATTCTAGTTCTGATTATTTTATTGATAGAATTTATCCAACTGTTGCAGGTATGGAAGCCTTTCAAGACAAGAAGCCTGAAGAAAAGGATACTGGTAAGAAACAAAGTGCAAATTATAACAAGTGTCCGCCTCCGATTTGGGAAGGTTTTTCTCCCAGAAAACCGAATGAGGAGCAAGTCAAAAAGGCTGTCAATATAAAGCTAAAATCCGAAACAACTGATGATTTACCAGAAAACATTGACGTCACTTTTACATCGTCTGACACTGATCTTGAGTCCGAGTTAATAAAAAAGGTGGTCGATCAGGTGTTGGATAAAGATGAGGAGTCTGAGTCAAAATCTGAGTCTGGAAGTTCAAGTTCGTCTATCAAAAGTTCGAGTTCGTCGGTCAACAGTTCAAAGATGTCGGTTAAACAAGTTTACAGTAAAGAATTTTTATTATCAAAATCTAATTTGAATGACGAATTATTCAAAGTGGCATATACTTTGAAAGATTCTGACAAATTATATTCTGATGAGGAGTTTCCAATAAGAAGTGTTCAAACTGAAAAGGTCAAAAAGGTTTTCAAACTAACATAAATTAATATTTCTGAAATAAATGATGTAAATCTTAATGAAAAACCTAAAAACTACACTTCAAGAGTTCAACAACGTTTAAACAAGAAAAAGGGTTACAGTTCTGGTTCTGGTTTTCAAAAGAAACCAAATCATAACGGTAATTTCAAAAAGAAAGGTCTTGGTTTTATTCCATCTAAAAATGATAAAAATGAAATAATTTCTAAAACAAATACAAAATTTGTTTCATGGACGAGTTGTGACAAAGAACAAAAGAGTTCATTCTGGAAGCAGTCAAATAAAGAATTCTTTGAAGAAAAACAAAAGTTTGAAAAGAATGGAGCTTATCAGAGAAAAGAGACAAGAACCTGTTACAAATGTCAAGAAGTTGGTCACATCGCCTAGAATTGTCCAATGGCTACCAACACAAAACAGGAAGTTGTTTCTAAACTCAAAGAGAAAATTGTTGATAAAACTGAACCACCAACTGAAAAATTCAAAGTGTTTAAAAACTCAACATATGAACTTGGTGAATGTTCGAAAAGATTTTACAGAAGAAGAGTGAATCTTGACAACCAGAAGTGGGTTGTTAAGAAATCAGATGTGAAATCTGGCGATGAATCTGATTCCACAAAGTCAGAGGAGCCACAAATTGTTCAAAAAGGAGAAAATCCAGTTCCTCCAATGGATGATGAGAACTTTCCACCATTGAGGACTGAAAATTTTAAACAAAAGGTTGGCAAAGTGGACATCTCGAATCAATTCTATTCTGAGAAGAAAGAATTTGATGTCAAAAAAGCTTTTAATGGAAATGTAAAAAAGATTTTTGGAAAAATGGTTGAGGGGAAAGTGAAAGGGGTAAAAGATTTTTATGAAACAAAGAAGACAACTTTTTACCCAATAGAAGTTGAAGAGGAAACATCCAAGTTTGGTGAGGCTTGGATGTCTGTTTTTCATATGTGAGAAGTATGACTTGCCGGAGCTTCCAGGTTGGTAAGTGTGGAGCAGGTATCGGCATCTTTCTTAAGAAATTCATTTTATGTGATATTTCGAATTACAAGTGGTAAATCAGGGACATTAAGTTGTACTTGATTTTCTACAAGTGATTTTTGGTTGATTGATCTTAAAATTGTTAAATATTTCAAGTGGTAAAAGAAGAAAAAATTGATGAGATCCCCTAACCTACATATAGTTTGTTAAAATCAACAAAACTTATTTTCCGAAAAAACCATTTGATTAAAACAAACTTAAGTGTTTTGAAATCATAATGGGAAAATAGTTTGTTGTCAGGGGGAGTTCTGATTGTTTATGCCAAGTGGATGGCGATTTGAAGCAATTCACAACAGTTGTCAAGTCTCTTGTACAGTTTGTTTTCAAATTTCTTTTAAATGTTTTTGAATTTTAGGGGGAGTAAGAATTTCAAAAAATCCAAAAACTTTAGAAAATTTGAAAAAGTAAAAAACATGATAAAATCAAAAATGAGTTTTGTTGTGAAAAAGAGGAAATGATAGTATATCAGTGGACTATCACAGCATGCTAAAGATTTGGAAAGTCAAAATGAGATAAACGGTCCCACTGATAATATGCCAGTAGGTTTTTGCACATTTAGTAGATTGTGACGAGATATAAACCTAAATTTCAAACTTTCTTATATCGTGGGGAACATCTCTCGGATATATGGGCAACCCCCGAAATCTTGTTTGAAAGGTCCCTCTTTCTGAGATACTAGATCTTTATGCTTAGTGATATCTGGGGTATTATCCCGGGACTTCTGATTTTGCGGAAGCAATGGCCTAGTCCCCGTATAATACTTTACTGCTTGCTTGAAATATAGCACCGCCCTCAGTATAAAAAATGATGAAACATTGAAAAATGCTAATCATGTGCTGTTGAAGAAAAGATTCTCTAAAGGGAACACACCAAAAGTCGAAGCCGTCATCTCTCTGATTTTGCGGAAGCAATAGCCTGAGCTCTGACGGCCCTCGCATTTAACCCTTTACAAATATCATCTAGGTATACTCACCTGTAAGACTGAATATTGGGATATGGATACGGGAGTATATTCTGAGGTGGGACACGCGAATAAGTTTAAATACTTAAAAAATTAATCTCGTATCTCGAAACAGTTGAACTTTGTGTGAAAATTTAAGTGGATCAGTAAACTGACAATCTAAGTGAATCGTTTATAACTTAAAATGTTTAAAGCTTAACAGTGTTGATGATTTGTCTCAAAATCTGATATGATCCTCTTACACAAACTCACAAAAATATTGTTTGTAAATATTACTTTACTGTTTTTTTTTATTCCAAAAGTCCAAAAAGATTTTTAGTATGTTTTAGCATAATTTTTGAAAAATCCAAAAAGATTTTCGACAACTAATGTTGAAGAGCTGATTTTCAAAATTCCATGTGCTGAACATGATGAACATTTCGTGAGGGGGAGTCTGTTTAGAATGGAAAAGATTTTGAATGTTAACATATAAGTGGTTCATCAGATATTAACATTGTAAAAAAATTTCTGTAAATGAATTTTAAATTTGTCAAATGTTAAATTTGTGAAATTTATTTTTGTGTAGAGACGTGTGCAGGTTAGCCAGGTTCTTGATCCTGAACAGAATGTGAAGCCAGGTTACGATTTTGGTATTGCTGATGCTGATGAACTTAAGAAATCAAGAGACCTGATCAAGAGAAGATAGAGCCAGTTTCAGATCCTGATTCTGAGTGTTAGAGAGCCAGGTTGTGATTCTGAACCTGTGGAGATTGAAGATTAGATCAACATCCGAGGAGATCTATTGGTGCTGATGAAAAGAGAAGAAAAGTTTGAGGAAGTTTTACATTGTCAGATACTTCAAAGAGAGCAGGCAGACTGATAAAGACTGAAGACGTTGAAGACTCGACACTGAAGACACGTCAACATCCGAGGTGGAGTCTGTTGGTGCATACGTCTGTCAACTTCGTCTTGTATCGAGTCTTGTACGTATATAGATAGTTCATGGCATGTAGTTTGAGAAATGTGTTAAATTAGGTAATTTCGCTTGAAGGGGTAATCAGGTAATTTCGCACGAAATTACTTTGTAATTTCGCACGAAATTACTTTGTAATTTCGTGTGGAATTATAATTTCGCTTGAGATGCTAATTTCGCATGAAAGGTGATTTCGTGTGAACCAGTTCAAGCGAAATTAGTGTGCCTATAAATAGCAGCCATGTAATTTCGTTTGAGTCATTCTTCTATGTGTGATTCCGGAGCCGAAGTGCTGCCGAAGTGTCGTATCGCTGTAAAACTTTGTCAAATCAATCAGAAAGACATTTAAAGTGAATATCTAGCTGAATCGAACTCGATATGTCTGTTTCCGCCTTTCATATTGAGTAGAAGACCTCTGAACGACTCGTTTCGGGTCTGAAAACGATCCTACAAATTCACTCAATGTTGGCTCTGATACCAACCTGTCACACCCTGATATTTCCACGTATTACCGGTGGGCCCGGTGGGGAGTATCGTGACGTCGTTGATATCATCATAGTCAATAATAACAGTTTAAATGCACAGCGGAAGTCTAAAGTAAAATATATTACAAGCCGAATGAAAGTATCATAAGTAATACAAACGGAATGTAAAAGGATCCACAGGCGGATCTAAATAAAAGGAACATATTGTTCAACAGATTTTTTAGTGACAAAGCTTGCAAGACTTCTTTATTTATTCACTCGGAGTAGCCAGCCTATTTCGTTTATTACCTGCACTTAACCTTTTGGAAAATACGTCAGTTTACACTGGTAAATACAATTAACCGACTCATTTTGAAAATGTTTAAGAAAATTGATTTAGAATGCACGAGGCACAAATAATCTTTTATAACTTGGGATAATTATTTGCATATAAACTTGTAAAAGAATTACATGTTTGTTATACGTTCAGTAGCCCGGGCTGAATACCGGGTTAAAGATTAATAGACACACCACATGATATAGTCCCGCGGCGAGTTATTCTCGAACAGGCGGTTATATCTTTTTATATATGCAACGGCAGGTGTATGCCTACACCCCGTGCTTAGGTCGTGGCCATTTCATTGAATGATGCCAAGGATATCCGAGACATGGTCATTAACCCCCCATAGGCTTTAAGTAAACAAAACATTTTAAACAGGTTATCTCAATTATTTAACCTCCATACGATCAAATATTCAATACCCGACCAAGCGGTATTTTATATACCGTACCCAAACCCGTATAAGGGAAAATAAGTTAAAAGTATTTACCTAAGCAAAATATAATATTTATCTCAGCCGTTTAACAATTGGTGAGTGCAAGTAGCTTTTACCGGGCTCCTAATCTGGAATGAAGGTTTTAATAACCTATTAGATTCCTAACGGGTCTTACTTAAGTTCAAACTTAGACCGGTTAGTTTTAAAGAAAGCTTTACGGTGCAAAACGCATGATTAAGCGAAGACCGGATTAGAATGTGGTTTAGACCCGACAAGTTTGAGGACTTGTATAATATGGGTAAACTAAACACATTCTGGATTTTGAGACAATAATGATAAGGTTTGACCCGTTTCGGTCAATTTATGCAAACTAGTTGCATAAACCGAACCGAACACGAATCATGCATAACGGGTAACCAAACTATGCACCGAAAGGGCATTTTGGTCATTTCACATATGTTTTAAAGGTTAAATTTGGAAATCTTAGTTCAAAATTTTTTACTTACTGTTAAAGTATAAAAATTTACTTAAAACATCAGTAGGTATTAAGTCTTATATGGCAAAAATAGTTTTAATCCATACTATGCGTTTAAAACGCTTAAAAAGTTGGTTTTAGGCGATTTCCGGGTTATATAAGGACAGCTGAGATTTTTATCAGTACAGAAGGCTTTATTTATCATATAAAATCAGTGGCAAAAGATTTGGTATCAAAATGTTATGTAAAACTCATTTTATAAACAAAAAGGGTATAACCGACAATTATCGAATCAAGGCAAGAACCCTACCTTATGATCAGTTTAAAAATTAATAAAAATCTTCAAAAATCTCAAAATATTATATTACATCAGTAGGTAAAAAGTTTGGTGTCGTAATTTGGGTTTAAATAGGTTTTATGCTAATAATGCCGTTTAATTAATAAAAAGCTTTCAAATTACGATATCGTGCATAATTCTCATTTTAGACCATAATCTGATGTGAAACTTTTAGGACATCCTTAAATATCAGTAACAAAGGTCGTGGTCCATTCACATTGTTAAAAACCTTGTTTTATAATTAAAAGGGCATAATGGTCAATAATTAAGCATTTAACGGAAACATGCAAATGAATCGGATAATTAAGGACTTATGTTGCATAATCTCAGAGGGTTATACTAACATGTAATATGGTCCTAAAGGAACCTTAAGGCATATCTAAAACATGCTAAATCGGGTCAGAACTGAAAGTCAATGCAAAAGTCAACTTTTGCGACTTTCGGTTGCGAACCGGGTCTAAACTCAGAAGTGTCAGGTTGAACATGTCTAATCATGTTCTTACATTAATTACCAAGTTATTTCAATGTTAAAACAGGTTCCATAGCTTCTACATTGCTAATTATGTATTTATTTGCAAAATAGCTTTCTGTTGACTTTTTCATATTAGGTTTGACACGACATTTGACCAAGTTAGTGTGATAATCAGTAGGTGCCCTCTTAGGGGTTTATTATCTACATAATTACCAACTTATAGCTACTTTTAATTGGACTAATTACTGGACCATTAGTGATTAATCACTAAGTCAAACCTTAATTACGATAAGTTTGACTTTTGGTTATTAAACTAATTAAAACAGAACTTACGGGGTTAAGGACACTTACAATAGTCCTTAGCACGAATTTGAGACTTAAGGAAGCTTGCTTGAGGTCCAGAGAGCTCTAGAGAAGGTTTAGAAATGAGTTTGAAATGAGCAAGAATAATGGTTGCAACTCATGTTCTATATACAGTAAAAAATAGTTCACAAGATCCTTCCACACAAGTCTACAAGTGTTCCTTGATCACCCCAGGTGTCCCCTATGCATGAAAAACCACTGGAGCAGCCCCTAAATTCGAAAACCAGGCCTTTAAGGCGGTGCAACCTGCTGTAACGGGCAACTGTCCAAGAAAACTGCATCTGATGGCTCTACGCGGCCCGCGTAAAGTTTGGTTAACTTTTACGCGGCCCGCGAGAATCTCTCTCTCCGGTTCAAATCTTTTAAAAGTTACCATTTAAGTCCCTGGTCTTTATTTCACTTAAATAACTTTCTTTTATTGCGTATATGACCCTTATAGTTAACTATTTAGGGCCTTGGGTCATATATTAACTCCGTTAAGCTTCCGGTTAGTTGTACGGTCACCCGAAACGTCTTGTATTCAATGGATCTTCACAAAATTAATATCCGAAGTTCTTGAGATTAAAACATGTAATTGTTATAATGTTTTTGGGCTCGTAAAAAGGTCATTCAGAGGTATCTTTCAACATGTTGACACTTTCACCCCTTATGTTACACAAGATCCTTATTTTAAGCATAACGACTTTCTAAGTTCGATAATTATTCTTTAAAGAATACGAACGTCATGTGAGGTCACTCAGAGGCACAAGTTAGGCATGTTGACACTTTGGATCCTTTTATTCACATATTTACATTGTTTGACAACTTTAGTCCCTCGGAAACAATTCCTTACACGTTTAAGTCCATGACACGTGTCTTCATTACATTGGTCATGATTTTACGAGGTGTTACACTCAAGTTGTTGCTCCCAAGTTCTGTGGATCCAGCAACAAATGCGCGACTACGATTTTGAATTCCTATCTACTCCTATTTTCGTTGATAACAATGCTGCCTTACAAATCACTAGAAATCCTGTGCAGCATTCCAAGACTAAACACATCGAAATTAAATATCACTTCATACGTGATTATTTTGGTAAAAGACTCATCGATGTTGTTAAAGTCCACACTGATCACCAACGTGCCGACCTGTTCACTAAAGCTTTTGATAAGTCACGTTTTGATTATCTTCTTTTGGTCA
This sequence comes from Helianthus tuberosus, assembly GCA_030545235.1. Classification (NCBI taxonomy): domain Eukaryota; kingdom Viridiplantae; phylum Streptophyta; class Magnoliopsida; order Asterales; family Asteraceae; genus Helianthus; species Helianthus tuberosus. Next base: position 90,772,865 of record CM060430.1, read on the forward strand.
ATGGCATTAAGGTGAAACCCGAGTAAAACTTCTTCGGCTAATCGTTTTTGTACATATTTTCTTTAAAAACTCTAAAAATACAAAAAGATTTTAATTTACGTAACCTTTTCGCATTTTAGGGAGAGGAATTTCAAGAAAATATAAAAACATTAGAAAAAGTCAAAAATCCAAAAATATGTCTTTACTCTCTGTCTTTACGTTTGAAAAATTAGATAATCAAAAATAAATAAAAAATCAAATAAAAAATGAGTTTCTTGGATAAGAGAAAGTGATGAGATTCACTGGTGTGGTCGGTCAACTTGGTCAAAAATGTAAAAAGAAAAATTGAGAAATGATAAGTATCTCTTCTAATGATGTATCGGTAGGCTCACAATCAGATTAAAATGTGCAGGATGATATAAACCTAACATAATTCAAGTCAGGTGGGAATCATTTATTGGCATATGGTCTTAGTACCGAAATTTTGTTTGATTGATTGCCGAGGTTCTGAGATATACGGTCTTTATGCTGTTTTATCATCTGTGTATCATGGTTGTTTCGTTTACCGGAAAATAACGGAGACGAAGTCTAGATCTTCCATGATACTATACATACGTGTACATATTGCATTCAACCTCAATAAGTGATCAACAATCACATGTCCAAACAAAATAAGTGATAATATATCACAGCTTTCTTGCGGGAGTCAAGTTCGTCTCTTTGTCTGTACGTTGGTACTAACCTATTCACGGACTTGCTCCTGTGCCCTCATGCATATGAAAATCAAGTTCCTCATCAATAAGTGATTCTATCACATAGGGCTTGTTTTCAATCAAAATAAGTGAGTTTCTCACATCTTTTTATACAGTCAAACAGATGATAAGCGGTATACTCACCGGTAAGATGAACTCTCATGCATACCTTGATACGGGAATGTGTCGTGAGTGGATGAACATCGACTTGTAAGTATAATTCATACCGTAAATCGTATCTCCTAATTATGATTACATCTGATCAGTTTGTGCTTATGTGGACAACAATATCGATAATGGTGGAAGTAATACTTATCTAAAGCTTTAATCAGAAACAAAAACCATGTTGACAAAGACCGTAAGCTGGTATGATTCTTTTACCTTGAAACTCGCACACGTTTGTTTTTGTCCAGTCTTTTACTACTTATTATTGATTGTCGTTTAGTTTACCACATTTCAAATTCAGTTTTAGCGTAATTTATAAAGTTCCTTTTGATTAGCCGAAGTTGAAACTCAAATGTTTTCTGCCGGAAAGCCCGAAACTGACTTGTTTGTGATTTCACTACTTCATAAAGATCCTTTTGCATTTGGTAAACTTAACACAAAGTAAAATCTGTTCAATCTGTAAAATCTGTTCAACTCAAAGACTTGGTGATTTTATGTGTAAAAGGTCTACGAAAGACCTCAAGGTCCACGAAAGACCTTTCCTGGTCAACGAAGAACAGATGTTGGTCAACGAAAAACCTTATCACGACGAAAAACCATTCTTCGTCAAGGTCTTCACGAAGAACCTAGGTTCTTCGTGGACCTTCATTATGGGCTAAATGTTAAAGCCCGTTAAGGTTCTTCGTCGGCCCACAACCAGTTCTTCGTCGGCATCAGTTCTTCGTCGGGGGTCAGGTTATAAAAGGGGACCCCCAGTGCATTATAGACTTCACTTTTTCAAACCCACTCCACTGTTCATCTCCTTCCACACACAAACCCCCATACGCTCACCGACTTCAAAACCCTTTGATTTTCTCTGAGATTTTTATCAAAACAAGGTATATAAAGGGACCATTTACATGATTCGAACCATTAGGACTTCTCTGTTTTGCTCGAAATGTTTGAAAAACCCCCCATCAGAGACCTTTGTTCTTTGGTTCTTTCATATAACTTTCTGTTTTGCCTTTGTTTTTCATCAAAAACTGATGAACGTGATAACTGAATGTAGATTTATACATCTGTTGGGTTTTTGTTTTGGATGTTAAAAACAGGGGTTTGGGATTTTGTTATGTTAAACAGGTTTGGGTATGTTTTCTGGTTCAAACCGATGTCGGTTAAACATCTGGGTTTGGTTCTTCATGTTTGTGTTTAACAAAGTGATTGTTGTTTTGCTGTTTTGAATCAACCATTGATTCAACGGTGATCGGTGAAAAACCCTTGCAGCGAAAAACCCCCAAATTCAACTTGGACGAAAAACCCTAATTGACGAAAAACCCCTGTTACGACGAAGAACCTATTTCAACAAACTGTTTATGACGAATAACCTGTTTGACGAAGAAGCATTCTTCATCAAAAACATGTCGACGAAAGACCCATGGTCAACAAAGAACCATTCTTCGTTGACTTCTATTGACTTTTATTGACCATTGGTTCTTCGTGGGTAAAGGCGACGAACAACCAGTTCTTCGCCATGAGGAGGTTCTTCGCCACAATGTCAGTTCTTCGTGGGCAAACACTTAGAAAAATTTTCATGTTGTTCATTGTAGTGCACTTTCACAGTATGTATGTATATACATGTATACTATTCACAGTACACATGAACATGTATAGATATATGTACTTTGCAAGTATTATGTCCTTATAACTTACAGTGGATGTTTTTCGTATACAGAATGGCTCCGAAAGAACAGAAACGCAAACCCGCGACTAAGAAAACAGACAAACCAGAAGACCAAATCATGTCCGAACCCCGACACAACATGGTCGCGTATCTTGATCCTGAAGGAAAGATTACTGAATTCAAGGAGATCACTCAATGGCTAAGGGAATCTCGGATCAACAAAGCCATTACATTTTCAACGCCGGTTTACAAGTCTCTTATCAAAGAATTCTGGAATTCGGCTAACGTGATTGAAGTTGATGGAAAGGAGCTTATACAAGGGCAAGTTAATCAATTAAACGTGGATGTCTCTCTGGATATTCTAAACGCCGTGTTGGAACTTCAAGATGATCCAAACGCACCATATTATGTTCCAATTATGTGCACACGCAGATGTTTGTTTAGGATGAAATGTACTGGTGATATTTTCAGTGGTCAGATCAACAAAGCATGGTTGCCAATGCGCTACAAGTTTCTACTACATATCCTTATTCAATGTTTGAGCAACCGTCGTGCTGGTTATGACATGGTTGGCAATGACTTAGTTGGTTTCATGGTGGCCTTGGTACTAAACAAGCTGTTTAGTATTTCCAAGTATATTTACGCTAACATGAAAGAGAATCTGAAGAGAACGGGTGCTCGTACGACAGGGAACAAGTTCTGGATGTATCCTAGGTTCTTCCAGATGATAATGAACGTCCAACATCTGAATCTTCCAAAGGCCGACAACAATATTCTGAAGACAGATGCTATGTTAGAGCATTCTCTAAAGATATTCAAGGGTGTTGCAGCAAAATGATACAAAGAAAGCACACCGCCAAGGAAGATGATAGGTGCGCTTGATAAGAAAGACTACGTCGCTCCAGAAAATGATAAATGGCGTCACAATGACAGCCAATCGGATGACGAAGAGCCAAAGTTGAAAAAGATGATGGAAGATAAGTTTGGTCGTAAGAAGATTAAGATTTTCGGTGACTCTACTGAAAGTGATAGCGATGATGATGGTGATGATGAAGGTGGTGATGGTAGAGATACTGGTGCTGCTGGTGCATCTGCTACTGGGACAACTAGTGCTAGTTCAGCTGGAGGTGATGCAGAGGATTCTGAGTCTGATGATAATCAGCCAGAGCCGGGATATGAGTTCTATCTTGACGATCGTGGTGTAAGGAAGGTGAGAAGGATTAGACAGGAGGAGGATGCTGATTATGTTCCTTCTGATACTGAGGCTGAACGTTTAAAGAAAATGGAAGCTGCTGCTCGAAGAAAGAAAAAGAGTAGGAAGTATATTGGTGCTTCCTCTCTACAGCCACATGTGTCACAACAAGAAGCTGTTCTCGAAGCAGAAATGAATCCAAACTTTGGACTCACGGCCGAAGAAGCTGTTGCTATAGTATCGTCTCCTACAAGATCAACTGAACCACCTCCTGTTGTTACTTCAGCTACTGAAACTCCTATAGTCGCACCACAAGAACCTGCACGCACAATAGCATCCACTATTCGAGCAACTACTTCTCAGCACAGCTCAGAACGCAGACAAAGGAAATTTTCTGAAATGCAGCAAGATGAAAAGGTAGATTTCTTGTTTTTTCAATTGCAAGCTGCTGCAGGTCAGATTGATAGGCAATCGGCGGTCATAAATGTTACAAGAGGCGACGTGATCAAACAACGGTTAGAGATGAATACGTTGAAGTCCACTGTTGAGCGTCAACAAGCTGAGATTACACGCCAACAAGCTGAGATTGAACAACTGAAGGCTGAGAATGAGCGCTTAAAGGCTGCTGATGATGTACGAGAACGGCAATTACTGCAAATGTGTGCTGCTGATAACGCTCGAGGGATTGATATGAATAGATTGAAAGAAAGAAGCACCGAGGTTCAAAGAGTGGCTGATTCACTTAAAGCGAAGCATGATGATATGTGGCAGTGTACAATTTAAGAAATACCACATTGACGGAAGGGTTCAAAAACATTAAAGATAACGTCGAGCTTTGCACCAAATGTGTTAACATTATGTGGTCTGAAAGATGTAAACAGATGGAGACCTTGTGCAAGCGTGACCAAGACAAAGAAGACCCTGGCAATCCCGACACTTCTGCAACATCTCAACAACAAGGGGCTTCTGAGTCTTCTCAGATCATAGTGTACAAGCCTCAGCAGACTGCAACTACACAAGGAACCTCCGGTCTCAAGAAGAACTACCACAGCTAGAGAGCAGCCATTATGTTGAGAGCTCCTCGGCTGGTAAGGATCCAGCTACTGAATCTGCTGATCTTGCTCTGAAGAGAGTACATCCAGTGACTGGTGAAGAACTGGAAGAGGGAGAATTAATTGCTGACTTCACAGATGAACATATTTTAGCGCTTAATGAAATGAAAGCAGTAGAAGATGCTGCTATTGAATAGATCCCCAGTGAACCCGAAACAGCAGATTTAGAAAATCTTGAAGAGATTGTCTTTGAAGGTGATAATCACAAGTCTACTTACGTGTGAGAAGACGGAACAGAGTTCATTCCTTTCAATGAAGATTGGTTGAAAGAAAATGTGGACGACATCGATGAACATTTGAAAAAACGTGATGCTACAGATAATCAACCTGATGCGTATACAGCATGGAGAAAACAGTTTCTGTCCAAGGTTACAAAGCCTATGCCAGCTGAAGCTCAAGTCGATTACTTGCAATACGAGAAATAAAATTTGCACGAGAAGATACTTTGCTGGATGTTTGTCAAAGAAATCCATTGCATGGCCATCAAACGTTAACACGACATTCAGTATTTCAATTCGTTGCTGAGCATTATGTCCTTACCGTTTTATGACGTTGCAGCCTTAACAAAGCTGGAGCTGATTAATCATTCAAATTTCGAAGGAGCAAAGTTATTTGCTCACAAGTTAAAGATAAATCGAAGGATAGGCTGGAAAGACGAGTTGTACAAGCCACAATTTCCAATTCATCAGCAGATAAAGTTCACTTTGGATCCGTTAACCAACAGGGCAAGATACAAGCTTGTTTATCAGCCGGCAAAGGTTATGGACAAGATCCCTCTGATGCCAATGAAGCAGAACTTCTTGGAAAACATGGCGTTGTGGTGTTACGACTCTAATACGCACGAGGCCGTTATTGTGTTCAAAGACGATCAAGAAAATTTCCGCATGCTCGATCCGATGTGGATAATCAACATGTCTGCTGCCGATATCAACAAACTGTTTCGTCACGACATATTTTACGAGGACAAGGACGCGCATCAAGCGTTACTATTTCAGCGCGTCGCTTGCTTTTGTTTTTATCGTGGGATTCACGCCGGCAGTTCATGGTCGGAGAAACACTGAAGGTTGAAGAACGAAGATCGAAGACCAAGTAACAGACAAGGGGGAGTTTGTTTGTGCATATTTTTGTGTCTGTAACTTGTTCTTTTTAACGATGTATTAGTACGGTCTTTTGTTTATCGAGTCTGTAATGTTTCCGTCTAGTCGACCAAGTCGGATATCCTCCTATCTAACTTTGGTACGATATTTGTCTCTTTGTGTTTTAAGTTTGAACTAATGCATGTTGCATTTAGTTATCTGTTATGTTTGTGTGTGTAATTATGTTTTGTTGCAAACTGTCTAACAGTTTGCAGCTTTTCTAGATTGCAGCCTCCCCACGAAGAACCTATTCTTCGTACCTTCTTCATCGTTAATGGGTGTGACGAAGAACCCCTTCTTCGTCACATGGTGTTTCGTGGCAACCGTTGGCGAAGAACCTGGTTCTTCGTGGGCTTAGGTTCTTCGTCGGCCCATTTACATTCTTCGTAGTGTAGTGGGCTGGGCTGCAGTATATAAAGCATACTTTGTCTTCTGTGTGAAGCATGAGAGGATAACGTACTGAGAGTATTATCAAACATTGTGTGTATGTGTTTGTAATTTGTTCTCATCCCGTTAATCAATAGAAAGTGAATCTTTTGCATACTTTGTCTTTGCCATACTTTGTTTGGTTTGCATCGTCACGGGGATTCCGCACTCGTGATTGTTTTTGTGATAAACAAAGATTAGGTTTCGTAATCGGTCCTCCGAGAAAAACGGACCTACAAGATTTGATCAAACTTCAATGCTACACATTTGAATCTTCACTTCAACAACATGATTTATGATGAAGTAGAAATATACTTTTAGGAGAAGTTACTAATGTCATGGGTCTTTATAAACAGGCTTTTACTTTTGTATTCCTTGTTCTTGTTTTTCATTATCAAAGTATTGTGTAATTGGGGACATTGACCCTCTCGAATCGGGTTGTTTCTTCAGTTCAAATAAAAGTTTCTTGCTTGAATTATAAAACTTATCATTTGGTTCCATTGTCGGGAAAGTCGAAGATAGTTCAAACCCGGAATAATTATAAGGACCGGTGGATCCAACTCTGATCGGCTTAATTGGCGGCCATAGCTACTAAATTGGAATCTATTGACACAATGTAGGAAGAAATTGCAACGTTAAAAACCGAAGAAAAATCAAAAGGGAGCTGTTATGATGAAGTAGAAAGTTCATGGAGGAATCGACAATCCTTCAGGCCCTATAACAAAATTGAATTTCCAAATTTCAGCACAAGGGATCCTCGTGGATGGGTGTTGAAGGCTGAAAAATATTTCAAGTATTACCAAATAACTACCTGATGAAGAGAGTGTTGAAATTGCCTTTGTGCATTTAGAGGACGATGCATTAGACTTGTATCCTTGGCTCTTAGTGGACCAGTCATTTACGTTTCGGGTAGATTTGGTGCAAGAAATTACAAGGAACTTTGCTCCAGCAAAATTTCAAAATCCTGATGAATTTCTATGTAGCATAAAACAAACTGGTTCAGTTCAAGAATACCGACAAGAATTTGCAAAGAGATCTTCTCGAGTCTCTAATTGGCCAAAGCATTGTCTCATGGGAATCTACCTTAATTGGTTAAAGGAGCAATTGAAGGTGGATATGAGAATTCTGTTGATGCAATTTATTGTGGATACGACTCGTTTCGGTTCGCCCGCATTATGGAGTGAAGGCCAAGGTCAAGATATCCTCCTATCTTGACCCGGTACAATGTTTATTGTGTTATACAAGTATGCATGTTGCTGCTAACTCACGAAAGACATGAACCCTTCATGAAAGACCTCGAAACATGTCATGGCCGAAGAACCTGCTTGGATTCCCACAAAGAACATTCTTCGTGGGACTTGATGATTCATCCCTTGTCTCCACGAATAACCCTTAGTTCTTCGTGATTGTTGGTTCTTCGCTGGGTTGGTCACGAAATATCCCATGTTTCGTGGGCTTTAAGTTTATGTCAGGGCCCAATATGTTTTTCGTAGGTGTTGCAGATAAGGTTATGTATAAAAGGACCCTCTTGCAGAACAGATAATATAGAGAACATAGTGTGAGCACATCTGAGAGTTTTGAGAGCTTTTTCTGGTTTCATCATCTTGTAACAAACTCTCTCTGGAATCAATACATTGAGCTTTAACTTTGAATCTTTTGTGTATTGTGTGTTCTTAAGCTTGGTTTACATACCCGTTTGAATTCTACACTTGTGGGTGTGTTCGGTAACAAGGATAGGTTGTTCTAGATCCTCCTCTAGTGGACCTACAAGTGGTATCAGAGCATTGGCTCTTTTCCTTGTTAAAACCAAGTTTTTACCTTGTGTTTTTGAAGATTTTCATGAAGTTTTTATGAAAGTTTTTGTACTTTTGAAAGAAAATGGTTTAAAAGCTTTGAAAAACTTGTTGTTTGCTTAAAATTTGGAATAATGGATTTTAATAATCCTAACTATTAGCTATTGGCTGGCAACGGTCCCAACTTCAAAAATCACCAGTGGTGGTCCCACCTTTTCATATATTAGAAACCAATGGACCTTTACTCAACCAAAAACGATAAGGGGACAAAAAGAAGTTAAGGTTATGTTAGTAAAGGTCCATTAGTTTACAGTATGTAAAAAGGTGGGACCACCACTGGTTATTTTTTAAGTTGGGACCGTTGTCGGCCAACGACTAATAGTTTGGATTATTAAAATCCATTATTCCTTAAAATTTTTACAAAAACCTTGTTCAAATACATGGAGACATGTTAGTATAGGGTTTTTCTTGAATTTTTTTTTGCAAAAATCTTGTTCGGAAAACTTTTCGGTGAGTTGTTTTAACCGGAATATTCTGTTTTTTTAAAAGGTTACTCACCAACTTTCTTTTACTAAACAAGTGATAAGGTATGCCCTAATTTGGATAAAGTTCACCAACTTTCTACCAACTTTCACAAATCCCCATCCTGCAAAACACCAACTTTCTTTGAGATGTGATAGATAAAGTTGTGGTGATTGTGGTTTGGATAGGTGATGCATTAGAAGTTTATTCATCATCATCTTGGACAATTAATTTAGTTCTTGGTTCTGGTTTGAAGTGTTTATGTTTTTATGGTGGCTGTGGAAGTTGTGTTGTTGGTTTTCTTTTTTGAGTGAGAAGTCCTTTAGGGGACTTGTGTGTTGGTGGTGGTGGTAGTGTAGTTTTAACATTTGTTGTCACTTTTGTAACGCCAACAGATGTTTGAACATTGTGAGTAGTGGTTTGAGTGGTGGGTGTTTTGATGGATGTGACAGTGGTTTGGATATTTGTTGATTTCTGGAACCTCTGTTGAAAACCCTTAATTGTCTTGGATCTTCTTTCTTTCAATGAAGTCCTGCACTGTTATCTGCATATTAGCTTTCCTGGTATCTTTCCTCTTTTCTTTTTTCTACTGCCTTAGCAATATCTTCTTGCCTTACCTTTTTAAGAGTAGTAATGTCAGGCCTTTTTCCAGCCTTTTTGACCAGAGGTGGGAGCTTCCTCATGCAATCTTCCTCCCCCTTTTTGACATCATCTTGATATTTAGTGAGAGTTTTACCAATGTTTTCAAGGATAAAGTCTTAGATGACTTTAACCTCTACCAGAGTATCTTTGTACTTGGCACCCACCATTTGTCTTATCAACTCTACTTACATGTTTTGTTTCTCTTCTACAGCTTGCTTTTGAAGGTGAAGATATGGTTGAACATGTTCCCACATTTCTTTTGCAATGTGTGTATTTGTTGGTGGAGGTCTTGAGTTTTGTACCAAAGTCTTCATCATCTCTTTGATTTCTTCAACTAATGATTCCAACTCGGTGACTCTCCCCATCAATTCCGGTACGCATTTCAAGTACTTCAAAGAATGCTTGTTTTCCCCACCCGCTTTCGCTATTAATGATGCATTTGATAGATACGGTGATGTGCTTCTTGGATGGTTCACCATTATTCATCCCTTCAGTTGAGGAAGAAATACTGTTGCTAAAATGATAAAGTTCAGCTTTGTACGCCTTCCTCTCTGTGTGACAACTGGCACTAAACCGGTAATTTCCGTACACTTTAATTATTATTTAATGACTGCAATTATGTGCTTAAATGTCGACATTGTCTGATTTCATATTATACAAGTGAATTCATGCACGTTTTATACTACAAGAATTACTTTATGCGTTAATGATAGCGTTGCGTCAAAAATACTAGTAAACTCACCGGTAAGACACATTGTGTCAACAATTCTGCAGAAAGCAGTTAGACAATAGAATTGGGGCCTAAGTGTAGGTCCAACGTCAGGAATACATTAAAACCCAAGAGTACATACAAGGGTTAACATATAGACATTCCGGAAGCTAAAATAAGCACTAAAAACCACCCGAAACGCACTTTAAGTGCATCATTTTATTAAATTCAGCTATAATCAGCATTATGACACTGAAATATTATGCAGAAATCATGATTTATCATTCAGAATATTTCCCTAAGTGTCGGGAATTGAAAGGGTTACAAAAGGATACTTAAAAGACACTAAACGGTGCAATTTAGCACTTTGACGAACCGGTATCTAACCGAACAACCGGACACTGCCCGGAACACAAAAATATTGTTAAACACATTGTTTCACTTTTACTAAGCTAGTTATGGTCCCCGAACATCATCACATATACAATAAATATATAACACACATAATACACTAACTAAACATTAGAATTCAACCAAACTAACTTAACATATCATCACCACCCAACTAAACACCCCCCCCCCCCCATACTTACGGTTACATGTGGGCCCCCACATGTGGATTTTATGTGATTAAATAATAGATATTGTCCCCATCTTTAGTAAACATATGGACCAATGGGTGAAGGTGTGTTGGAAGTAAGTTTATATTAACCACAAGACCCTAACATAACATTCTCATTCATCACAACCAACTCCATCTTTCTCTCCTTCTCTTTCTTGGTCTCGGCCGAGAATCCCCACAACCATATCATCACTATCTCTTCACTTTCATACAATCTACATACTCTCAAGGGTGTTAGGGATCCCACAAGGAAGCTTGGTGGCTTTGGAAGTGGAAGGACCTCTCTTAACTTCTTTTATCCACTCAATTTCTTCACTTGAATCATCCCTAGCCTTGTGCTAGTGGTAAGAGTCTTAATATCTTCATTTTATATCTTATTTAAGTGGTTAAAGAATGATACATGATGTTAATCTTGAAGAACACTAAGAATCACAAGAAAAGAACTTGAACATAAGCTTTAAATATGAAGAAATCTTGATATATATGAGTTGTTATGCTTGATGATTGTTGATTATTGTGAAAATGATGTTGATCATCATATGATCTTGCTAGATCATGATTAAAAACATAATCTAGAAAGATGAGAGAATGAAAATGTTGTAAGATGATGGATCATCTACACATAAAGCATGAACTTGAAAGAACATAATGTTTTCTCGAAAAATAATGATCAAAGTATATTGTTAATCATGTAGATCTAAATAATTCAAGTATGATTTTTTTAAGAAACCAAGTTAAAAATACAAGTTTTACTAAATCTTGGTTCTTAAAGAAATCAACCATGTTTTTAGAGGTTAAACAAGGATAGAAATATATATATTACAAGAAAAATTCAAGAAGAAACATTTTTAGAAAATGTGATTACAAGTTGTAAAGGACCAAATCTTTTAATAACGTGATTTACAAACAAACAACCATGTTTTTAAGGATAACTAAACCTACAAAATAACATGGTAAGTTACTACAAGATTTTACAAAAACTTCAAGTTCATGATATGGTGTGATTTACATGATTTTGCCTTATGATAAGTCTTGATTTTGTTGTTGATTTAAAAGAAAATAAACACATGTTTTGAAAACATGGGAAACCTCCATTTTTAGGGGAAACTCTGTCAAAATTTTTATAAATTTTGACACATAGAAAAATATAAGTTTTGAGAAACTTATCCCCTAAAAATGTATTTCAAAGTATTTACCAAGGTTTCCCTAATTTCTGTGTTAAGAAATGATGATTCCTTCAAGATTAAAATTGATATTAAGTATGTACATTTTTGAGAAAAATATATATATTTATTGATCACTAAATTTTGTGCTAAGTGTATGTAGTATGTGTTATACGTGATAATGAATTAGGACTTGAAAATACGCTAAATACTCACAAGAAGTAAAAGCACAAAGAATACACATACAACATACTTAGACAAATACAAGAGAATATATTTATGAAAATATATTACTTGATAGAATAAATAACTTGGACAAGTTTTGAACTTGAAATGAAGATTTAGACAAAATACATAATTCGGGTGAAAAATACAAGATACTTATATTTATTTTTGAGAAAATAATATAAGTAAAATACATAGTTAAAAATATAAATTATTTTTAACACAAGAACACATATACAAAAGATAGTGACTTGTACTTGTGCGATGCAAGTCTAGTGACTAACGTTAATAAAACACGTTTAGGTCACGACGCTAGATAAGAAAATCCGGTGAAGTTTACGACGCAGGAACGCAAAGTTGTGAGTTCATGCTCCCCCTTTTCTTTAACTGTTTTTGGTTTTATAACTTCGGGGGTGAAATGCATGTTACAAATATTACAATGTTTATAAAAGGTTAGATCTAATGGGTACCAGGGCAGCCCCACTCTTGGTGATAACTAGTACCGAGTAGTGTTTTTGTGTCTCCGTCGTAAATCGACAACTAGAAAAATGCCTATGGTTTGGTTGCTTCCTATGTCGTGTCACATGTTAATGGCCTTGCAACCCATTAACAACTTGATACATATAGGAATACTTGAGTTATACAAGAATACCTGATTTATACATGAATACTGGATTTTCACAAGATACATACCATGTTTTTCATACAAGTATACAAACGTTCAATACAAGAACTGCATGAATTCACACCAACATTATGTTGACGTTTTTCCAAAACTCACATGTATTTCAGGTAACTAAAAGTGGATGTGCGCGCGGTCTTACTCATGCTCCTGGATGTCGTTTATGTTTATCCTTAAATAAAGTTGTAAACTTTCAGACAATTTGCAGTCTCGTGATGTAAACACTTAATCTGCATATTCAGTAATGTAATGTTTGGCATTTGAAGTTATTTTTACGAGCATGTAGTATGTTTACCAATCGTATGCAATGAAAACCTTTCATGATCACACCTCGTGCTTCCGCCTTAGAAAGGGGTGTGACACTCTGTATCTAAACCAATATAGTATGTTGCAGCAAAGTTCTCGGTAGCCAACACTCTATATCACTAAGCTGAAACCTTGAGAGTACCATGGTTTCCCCCTGCAATATTATATCGTGGGTTAAAATAATGATGAAATTTAAAAATTGTGCAACGGGTTTAGAAAATTAATCATTTGTATGTTATTACATTGCGATCCTGTTTTATTTAATCCTCCTGAGATGTTTATATTTGTATGTGTGTGTATGTGCGTGTGTATCACTAAATCAATTATCAGTTTGAGCTAGTTTATCTTTCGAATCAATAGTGAAGTCAATTAAGTGAAACAGGCTCTGATACCAATTGTTGGATCTCAGAGTGTGTGTAGTGTGTGTGTTTTTAGAACATTTAATCAAATTGGAAATTCAATCAAACAATAATAAACACACACATCAATCTAACACTATGGGTTTTGGGAATGAATGCAAAATGATTTCATTGAATTTATATAATTTAATACAATCACAAAGGTACATACAGTACTCCCCCTCACCAGGTGAACACTCTCTTAGTTTTTATCATTTCAGCTCTAAGTGTTAATAATTACAATGAACAAACTAAACTATATGCAGGAGGAGTGAACTGCTAGTGACGTCATCAAGAAAGTGACCTTTAACAGCTTCATTAAATGATGTAATTGCCAGCAGTTAGATAGTTACACTGTTGCATTTCTCTGTTGTTTCTTTTGTAAGTTAGTGTGAACTGCTGGATTTCACAGAACTATTGGTTGAGAACCAACACTTCTGGTCTTTGACTTGTTAACTTGGTCTTCTAGTCTTCAACCTTTAACTTTGGTTGACTTTGACTGTTGACTTGTTGACCAACACTTTGACAATCAACACTTTATCAGTTTGGGTAGTTTTTGGCGATTTCAATGTGGTTAGACATCCGGACGAACGTAAAAATTCAATCGGACTTTAACGAATTTATATACGAAACTTATCTGTCGGAATTCGCGATGAAGGGGAGGAAGTATACTTATGTTAAAAAGAACAAAAACCAAGTGAAATGTAGTAAATTGGATCGCTTCTTGGTTTGCCAATACTTTGTGGACAATTGGCCCGATGCGTGTCTCACGGCTCTCCCAAGGTATCTATCAGATCACTCACCTATCGCTTTGGCGACTGATCTGGTCGAATTTGGTCCGGTGCCGTTCCGCTTTTTTGACTCTTGACTTGAGAGACCGGGATTAGAAGAGATTGTGAAAAGTGCCCACGATTCTTTTGTTAGTGAAGGTTGTGCCGATGTTTGACTTTTAGCAAAACTGAGACATTAAAAACATGGTTAAGAATTGGGTGGCTGACATGAAAAAAAAGGAAGGGGAAACAACGGATATGTTAGCTTCAGAGTTAGCTAATTTGGATAATATCATGGAAAAGAGGGATTTATTGGAAGAGGAATGGTGGGTTCATTCTCAGTGCAAGGCTGAGCTTTTGCTTATCGAAGCTCACAACCAAAAAGACTTAAAACAGAAAGCGCGTTCCAGGTGGGCATCTTTCGGAGATGATAACTCGGCTTTCTTTCACGCCTCTGTTAAAAACAAACAGATTAAAAGCAAGATTCATGGTATGGAGGTGGATGGCGTTTGGTGTAACGATCCGAAGCAGATAAAAAAAGAAGCGAAAAAGTTTTTGCAAATAGGTTCAAAGAACCTCTCATGGATAGACCTGATTTTGTGTGCAACAATATAAAGCGGTTATCGAATTCCCAAGCGGATGCATTAATCCAGCCTTTTTCTGTAGAAGAAAGAAAGTATGCGGTGTGGGATTGCGGGGTCGATAGAGCACCCGGGCCAGACGGATTTAATTTCCGCTTTATAAGGAGGCTTTGGAATTTTTTGGGACATGATTATGCTCTGGCGGTTCAGGCATTCTATGATTCGGAGTCTTTTTCCTCAGGCTGCAGTTCATCATTTATCTCCCTTATACCTAAGGTGCATGATCCAATGGGTTTTAAGGACTTTAGGCCCATTAATTTGATTGGATCATACAGTTAGATTGTGTCCAAAGTGTTGGCTTCACGGCTTAAAAAAGTTTTGGGATCCATTATTTCGGACACGCAGTCCGCTTTTATGAGCGATCACATTGTGGATGGCCCTCTTATTTTGAATGAGATAGTGTTTTGGGTTAAAAGGAAACAGAAAAAAACTCCTTCTTTTGAAAATTGATTTTGAAAAGGCCTATGACCATATTAGTTGGGATTTTTTGGATTCTATTCAGACTCAGTGGAACTTTCAGGTAAAGTGGCGAAACTGCGTGAAGGCCATTCTATCTTCGGCTCGTTCCTCGGTTCTTATTAATGGGTCACCCTCATTCGAATTTCAATTCTCCCGAGGTATGCGACAAGGGGACCCGCTTTCCCCTTTTTTATTTCTCATTGGCATGGAGGCCTTTTCATGCTTGATTAATAAGGCGACCAAAGTGGGCTTGTTTTCCGGCTTCCAATCTTCGAATAACGACCCTTACATTTCTCATTTATTATTCGCGGATGACGCAATACTTGTTGGGGAATGGTCTGTTAGTAACGCCAGGAATATGGCTCGAATTCTTCGGTGTTTCCACCTTGTGTCGGGACTTAACATTAACTACTCCAAATCTAACTTGTTTGAGGTTGGATTAGAGATGGAGGAGGTGGAGTCTATGGCGAACTCAATCAAGTGCAACCCGGGCTCGCTTCCCTGTTCGTACTTGGGGTTGACTTTAGGGTCAAATATGAAACGGATATCAAGTTGGGAACCAGTGGTGGAGACTTTTAATAGACGCCTTGCTCTTTGGAAGTCTTCTTTCCTTTTGGAGGGGGGTAGGTTGACGTTACTCAAGACAGTCATGGAGACGCTTCCCACTTATTACTTCTCACTCTTTAAAGCGCCTAATAAGGTTATCGAGATGTTAGAGGCTAAAAGACGTAAATTTTTTTGGGGTGGCAATGAAGACGTGAAGAAAACGAGTTGGGTAAAATGGGATCGGGTCACTATGCCGGTTGTGAAGGGTGGCTTAGGTCTCGCCCCCCTTCGGGATGCAAATGTGGCCCTTTTAACGAAGTGGTGGTGGCGCTTTAAGGTGGAACCGCTATCGCTATAGAGGAGAGTGATTATTTCCTTTCATGGGTCAAATAAGACGTGGCCATTTTTACCTCTCGCGAAAAATAGTTCCGGGGTCTGGAAGTCGATAGCTAGTTTAGAGAATTGTTTGGCTAGTAAGAATGTGAATTTGGCAAGTTGCATCAGGGGTAAAGTGGGTTTGGGCGACAATGTAAGGTTTTGGGTTGATGCGTGGGTGGAAGACATTCCCATTAAAGACTGCTGTCCTAATCTCTTCTTGCTGGAAATGAATAAAAACTGCTTAGTAAGGGACTGCTATGAAATAGTTGATCAAAACATAATGTGGAAATGGAGGTGGAGAAGACATACTTTGAATCAAGAGGAAGAAAAAGAACTATCGAACCTTCTGAATCGGTTGACCCAGGTTTCTTTTTCTGACCAACCGGATCGGTGGGTGTGGACGAAAGAATCGAATGGCGAATTCTCTGTGAAATCTATGAAAAAGGTAATTGGCAATACATCGGAGTCGGACCAGAATTTGGTGATGGAATGGAATACGTGGGTTCCAAAGAAAGTTAACATTTTTAAGTGGAAGGCAGAAATGGGCAGAATTGCTACTCTAAAGGACCTGGATAGAAGAAATATTAATTTGGGATCCCTTGTGTGCAGATTATGTGAAGATGGGGATGAGAGCAACGAGCATCTCTTAACGTCTTGCTACTTCGCAACAGTATTATGGAACTTGGTTAGTAATTGGCGTGGAGTCGGGCCAATATACGCATTCTCTATTCGTGACCTCACAGACGCCCATAAATATGTCAACGTGGATACTGGTAAAAGAAAGGTGATCCAAGGCATTATATACACTACGTGTTGGGTAATTTGGAAAACAAGAAACAACCGAATTTTCAACAAAAAGATAGAACCCATAGCCAAAACTATGGAGAACATAAAGTCACTTGGTTTTCTTTGGATTAAGAATAGGTCGTCCTATAAAACCTTATCGTGGAGAGATTGGTGTAATTTTAATTTGTAATTCTTCTTGTTTGTTTCTAGCGTCTTGCTAGTGTTATAATGAAGTTGCCGTTCAAAAAAAAAAAACTTTGGTTGACTTTGACTGTTGACTTGTTAACCAGCACTTTGACAATCAACACTTGTTCTTCTAAACTCTGATCTTTTAAGGCAGTAGTTTGATGCAGCAGTAGTTGGGCAGCTGTTTCGAGAAGCTTTCGGGAATAATTCGTTCAAGTTGATGCACGTGCTAATTCCACAAACGGTCATGGGGGCTTGAACGTGGTCTTCCAAGAATTTCGGACCTAGTTGTTAGGTTTATTCAAAAGGGGTTAATCAAGTGTTACTTATATACAACTACGATTACAGACACGCACGCTCTCGCATACATTACAAACTAGAGTTCTCACAATACACTTAGCAATTAATTGTACCACGCTTGATCGACATCCGAAGTTGTAATCTTTTTCATTGTACAATATAGTCGATAGTGATCGTTTTCACTATCTGAGGTTTATATGTCGGCGATCTACTAGTGATCAAGGGTTTTTCCTCGTATAAATCCTTGTGTTTGGTTACATTATTCATCAAGCATTCGTTTTACCATTGTTCATCACCTAAGCACTCTACCTCACCTTACAAATTTGGTTACATTATCCCTAATCAGAGTTTTGACCAAAACAATAACGGCCATTAACAACCGTTGTTACCTAATTAATTCTTAATCCTATGAAGTTTAAGATACGAAATATAAGTGTTACATACATAATAAACAATAAATAAACATAATACCAAGTCTAAGTTAATATAATCTAATAATAACCTGGCCATGAGTTGATCTCTAGGTGGGGTGGGAAGAAGATATCCATCAAATATGGTTCCCCAATCTACAAAAGCCATAACCCAATATAGAATAATACTAATATAAGAATCTAAACCACTGTTATTACAAGAACAACTCTAGAGCCCAAAAACCATAAGAAAATGACACCGGTTATTGTAACTGGGCAGAGTAAACAATAAATGCAGGTAGAGTAAATAAAGCCCAGTACAGTCCTTTCTTGTAGCTCCCAGGATTGTGCTAACCTCCAGCACATGGGAAACCACTAAACACGTAGTCTCACTAGAACTTGTCTTCATTAGACTAATAGCAATCCTAAGGATACACTCATTAAACAACAAAATAATTAAAACCGACGACCATGAATATAATTCTTGCCCTAATGTACCTGAGGTGGTATTCGGAACTCATTGAGTTTGCAGGAATCTATGCCTTGAGAGAGATAAGAGTACCAAGAGTACTATCAGGATGGGTGGCGAACTAAGTTCACGTGTAGTCATCAATAACAAACTTTAAGGGTCAAAAGTTGATTTTGTCTATACGGAAATACAATATGGAAAGAATTCTTTCCTATTGATGAACTTAAATGGGGCGAAACTCAAGGCCATATACAATAAGGCCGGACATCATTCCCTCATAATTTTCAAAGTTCAAATTTATAGAAATACAATCATTTTGAAGCGCATTATTTGATTTGAATTTCCACACACAAACCTCCTTCCATCCATCTTCCCTCTCTTGAGGAACCCGATTAACATCATCTATATTCCACGGCTTCGGGGATCTAAAATAAACAACTTCACTCTGTTTATTTTTCTGCTGATGCAAATCTCGCACTATCACTGGACAATGCAACCCAGAACACTTCTCTGAAAGCTTGAACACAAGGTAACAACTATATTCTGTATTTTGCAACAACATTTTACTTTCAATCTTGCAATTTATACGAAACACTTGTGTTGATAAAAGCTCCGCCACCTTTTGAAATGTTGACTTGGTTGTGGGCTTCCAATCAAAAAGCTTCGCGTTAAAAGAGTCGCAAAAGGCCTTCTTTGCTGAAAGCATGTAATATCGTTTCCCCACGTTCCTCCACCTGAATAACTTCAAAAGAGGTTTAGTGAATATGCAACTTTTATCGAAATGAATATCATTAGTTGGCTGCGGGACTTCCATTAAGGTGTTTTCTTCAGGTTTTGCCTGTAGAAATGAAATAAAACCACATTATAACCAAATCTGTAATGCACAACATATCATATGATTAACAAAAGAACAAATTTGAAATTATTGTAAAACTTGCATTGTCAATGGCTCGCAACTCAACGCCTTCAACATAAATTGCACGGTTTCGACAATCGCATCGTGAAAAGCTCTTTATTAGAAACTTAAAATCGGTACTATCAGATTCCTTATGATGATTCAAGAAACGATACAATTCAATATTCATCCACTCATCTTCTCTCCATGTTGCAAAATATGCATGCAAAGTTTCATTTCCCATTTTGTAAGTTAGGTTCACATACATCCGGTTGGCTACATTTTTTCTTGAACCGGGAACTTTGAAGACAAGATAAACACCATAATTGACACCAAAGGATAAAGATCGACTTCTTATTTCTATTTTCATATTCAAATTCGAAATATCTGACAACTCAGCCACTTTGTCAAATCTGCACATACACGTTAGCTATAAGATGTATATAACATGAACTCACAAACAAACACAAAGCGAAAGAGAGGACCTTGATTCTGGAACGGAACACCACTTCTGTGACCAATGATTTTCATATGAAAATTGGCTTGCTGATACCATTTCATTTCTTTCTCCATTACTTCCGAGTGAAAACCACTATAAAAACAAAACAAAGTAACAAACAAATCAAAGCAGGTTTCTATCATGTGTAAAATATGAGACAGGACTTAGGAGATCAAGATAGTTACCACTTTGCCCTCTTGAGTGAGGATTCCTTTGGAGAGAGTGTCATAAAGATCCTTTCCGTTTGCAGTAGAGTAGATTTCAGGGGTTTTTGACATCTGGATTATTTCTTTATAGTCTTTAGGCAGTTGGGTCTCCCATGTTTCATAATCTTTCTATATATGAATTAAACATTAAATATTTATCAATAAATTCACTTTCTCCATGATAAGTCAACGATTTCCAATTTGAGAATTAAAATAAATATACATCCAACAAAAACTGGTTTTCAAGTAATCAACATAGTGACTTAACTTTTCATATATACATTGCGAAATATCATTTCATAAAACATGTATTCCATGACACAATAGTGATATTTTTGATGTTCCACAACTTTTTTGTTTATTATTTATAGAGGCCGGTTGTTGGCTTCAGGTCCCTCACTAAACACTCAGTCAAGACACAATTATATGTATACGTATATGAATGTAAAGTTGCAGAGATAAAACCAAAATGGCTACTGTATTTGATAAAAGAAAAGGGAACTAATAAAAGCATTCTTGCTACTCCTATATATAATACAAAACTAATAGAAAAAACACATGCAAAAATATAACTCCACGTTCATTTCCAACGTCCACATGCATCAAATTCGGTCAACATCGTTACCCCTGATCTCGGTCAAATCTGACCATTTCTTTATTCTTTCAACTTGTAGAGAAAGCCATAAAGTAATCCAAATAATGACCCTTTTACCCTTGATTTATTTTCTCTTTTTACCCGTAACCGGTGACCCGAATTAAACCCGTGACCTGTGATTCGCGTGACCCGTAAACGAACCCGATTAACCCAACATTCACCCCCTTAATCGGTTATTTACGCCACTCGTTTACGACACCCGAATCATCGTTTTTTTTTCCCGAACCATCTCGACTTCTACCGGACACCTGACCTCAACCCCGGTCACGTCCAAAGTCGTCTCCGATCGTGATTTCACTATTCTGTCAAACCCTTCCTTGATAAGCACCACTTGCGTATCAACCACCAACTAAACGCCAGCCACCCGCTGCACCGTCTTCGAGCCGCTAAACGAATATCTCAGCCACCCCGCTGTTTCGTTTCTACTGCGCTACACCCGTTGGTTTTTCTACCCAAAGAATTCTACACCTCCTTGCGATTCCTCTCCTTGGCGAGAAAGAGTATCCGACAAATAAAGACACGATCCATTCTCATTCTTCGATCAACAACTGGGTTAACAAGCCCGCTGATTAGGCCTAAATCTCGACTCGTCTCCGCTACCCTCTTGATCCCCTAAAACATAAACCCTCGAAACCGCCGAACTGCGATCACCTAGTTCTCTCCGATCACTGCTGATCTGTCACCTCCGATCACTGCACACCGGTAACCTCTGATCGCTACAGCCTTTTCTTCCACTTTAATCACAACTAACAGCCACGAGACACACCAATGTTCACCCGTCACCCCCGTCATCCAAACCGGTACTTCACCCGTGACAACGACTGACACGAACACCCTCCCGGTCTCCGTCTTCTGCTGTTACTAGCCTCCCGTGATTTGTGTGTAGCAACACCCAGTGGCGGATCCAGCCGGAGAAATCACTGGGTTCCTTTTTCCAAATCATACAAGGTTTACACTACAAAAAAACGTTTTTTTCCAAATCATACAAGATTTACACTACAAAAAAACGTGTTTTTCCAAAAAGACTGGGTTCCTGGGAACCCGTAGTTTTTATACTGGATCCGCCCCTGGCAACACCCCCTAGTTGCGACCTGAACCGGCAGCCAAACACGCTGCGATTGTCGACCCACCTTGGTCCTGCTGCTCTTGCAGCTCGCTCCCGCAGACTACTCCTATCTTCGAAAGTCGACTCTCAAAACGGCCCTTGTTTAACCTTCGCTCTGATACCAAATGTTGGTTTCAGGTCCCTCACTAAACACTCAGTCAAGACACAATTATATGTATACGTATATGAATGTAAAGTTGCAGAGATAAAACCAAAATGGCTACTGTATTTGATAAAAGAAAAGGGAACTAATAAAAGCATTCTTGCTACTCTTATATATAATACAAAATTAATAGAAAAAACACATGCAAAAATATAACTCCACGTTCATTTCCATCAACGTCCACATGCATCAAATTCGGTCAACATCGTTACCCCTGATCTCGGTCAAATCTGACCATTTCTTTATTCTTTCAACTTGTAGAGAAAGCCATAAAGTAATCCAAATAATGACCCTTTTACCCTTGATTTATTTTCTCTTTTTACCCGTAACCGGTGACCCGAATTAAACCCGCGACCTGTGATTCGCGTGACCCGTAAACGAACCCGATTAACCCAACACCGGTTAACGTACAAGAGTGGTTATCATGCGAAGTGTATTCGAGCATCTCAACCGCACATCTGAGCAACTTGGCATAATTACGCATGTTATAAACTCAAACCCTAATCAAGCATGAACAAAAATCACATAATCACGCATGAACAATACATATATTCACGCATACCCGAATCACGCATGAACAAAACATCACATAATCAACACATGAGGAAACCTAATGACGCATGAACAAACATCAGAAAATCACGCAAGAAGAAACCTAATCACGCATGTTATTTGGTACTCGCATACGCTTCGCACATTAAGGGACTTTTGTATTTTACACTTTTTCATTATTTATATATATTTTGATCCATATATAACAAATACATATAATAGTTGGTATGGATGCATTGAAAGATAGCCATATATTTTGTCAAAACTCAAAACAATGAAACTTACTTGGACATCCAAAGCTTTCTTAAGTTCTATTAGCAATTCACGTGATGTTGGACGTTCTTGACTCTTGTCATGTAAGCATTGATAGGCAATACCTGCAAATATAGACAATGATTCTGGACCTAATTGTTCTTTTATACCCTCAAACACTATCTCATCAAGTTTTCCTTCTTCATGGAACCTTTTAGCCAATGGGCCTAAAGACTCAGCGTGATCCTTACAATCCTCTGCCCATGCCAATCTTCCGCATAAAATCTCAAATAAAACCACACCAAACGAGTATATATCCGATTTTTCAGTTAGTGGGTCAAGGTAGCCGAATGAAGTGTAAGCTTTGCCGCTGACATGTTCCATGTCTTGATGTGATGAACCAAATGAAGATGACTCGAAATTGGAAATTTTTGCCTTCCAATCATCATTTAGTAGAATGCTAGCGCTTTTAATGTCCCTGTGTACCACCTTCTTTTGCATTATAAGATCACGATGAAGGAATTCCAGTCCGCTTGCAATATCAATGCATATCTCAATCCGTTTCCTCCATGTAAGATTAGCATCTTTCAGACTTCCATCAAGACTTCCGTGAGACATATGCTCGAAAACGATGATTTTTTCATCCATTTCGTTACAATATCCTACAAGACTAATCACATTCTTATGCTTACACTTAAAAAGAATATTAAATTCTGTCCGAAATTGATGATCTCCTTGACCAAAGTTGTTATCCCATCGCTTTGCAACAATGGTGGTACGTCCACTAGCATTAGCATTATCTAGTGGAAATGGAAGTTCACCTTTATATGCCTTCCAAAGTTCACCACTTCCAACACAATTCTTTTCACTAAAGTTTTTTGTGGCTAACTTAATATCTTTAAGTGAAATTTGGAGATTTTTCAGTAGGATTTCCTGTGAACCATGAGACATTTAATCAGCTTCACAATTCAAAAAGATGACGTGGAATGGAAGTAAAACAAAAATAATTGAAAGATTACAATAAACTCAAATTATAGCTAGAAATGTATTGTTCTAAGTTTTGCAAATACATTTATTTATAGAATACAAACAGAGAGAAACAAACCCATGTCATATAAATTTTTTAACTAAGTTATGTATTACGATTATAATTTGTACAATGACTAATTATTAACAAAGAAAAAAGTTATTTCCACTAATATTATTTTTTTTAAATACAGATTAAAGCAAAAAATAATAATACATAAAGCCTGAAATATAAAAACAAAACAAAATAAATAATACATAGCATGAAATATAAGAACAAGGAAAAATACAGAAAGGAATTTTTTGAAGATACAAAATTTCTAATAAAATGGATACTTTATTTTAAACTTTTCTAATGTATATGATGATGGAAATCTTAATCAATAACGATCATATCCTTTTATGTGAAAGCATATAGGAGAGCAGGTAAGAGCATCTAAGCATAATATAAGGTTAAAACAAGTAACCAAGAAAATGAAGAGAAGAACATAATTACTTACACGTGCTATCGTCTCAAGCTCATTGATCACCATTTCCATTGTAGGACGTTTAGCAGCTTTTCCCGTACATTGACATGCCACTTCTAAAAATGCGTACAAAGAATCATAATTGGGTCCTGTATTTGAAGTGAAAATGTCTTCATCATTTTCTTTAATTAGTTTCGGATCTATTATCCTCTCTATGCTTCGATCATAGAAACACTCGCGTGCAATGGGTGCAAGCCCTTTCTTATCACTGTTCATGTAAACATGATGGTATGCCTCCCTCCCACAAAAGATTTCAAAAAGAACAACTCCAAAAGAGTAAACATCAGAATGTGTTTCCAGCTTCCCTGTTGTTTCATATTCTGGATCAGCATACACTTTCATGCCTACCTCTTGATTTGTAGGGTGTTTGGAGATCCCAAAGTAAGCAATTTTTGCCTCATGGTTCATGTCTAGCAGAATGTTGGCACTCTTTATGTCACCATGGATTATCCTTTGTGGGCTGGTGTGAAGGTGATTGAGTCCACGTGCAATCTCAAGGCACATGTGTAAACGTTGGGTCCATGTAAAATTCTTCATGTTAACGCTTTTCAAATAGTCATCAAGGCTGCTCTTAGAAGCATGCTCGTAGACAAGGATCATTTTATCAACTTTGTAACAAAAGCCGATAAGAGAGACAATGTTGGGATGCTTATAACTAGTACGCATTTCAAGTTCTTCAAAGAATGCTTGCTTTCCGCGCCCGCTTTCGCTATTAATGATGCATTTTATAGCTACGGTGATGTGCTTCTTGGATGGTTCACCATTATGCATCCCTTCTGTTGAGGAAGAAATATTGTTGCCAAAATGATCAAGTTCAGCTTTGTACACCTTCCTCTTTGTGTCTAAACCAATACAGTATTTTGCAGCAAAGTTCTCGGTAGCCAACTCTATATCACTGAGCTGAAACCTTGAGAGTACCATGGTTTCCCCCTGCAATATTATATTGTGGGTTAAAATAATGATGAAATTTAAAAATTGTGCAACGGGTTTAGAAAATTAATCATTTGTATGTTATTACATTGTGATCCTGTTTTATTTAATCCTCCCGATATGTATATATTTGTATGTGTGTGTATGTGTTTGTGCATCACTCAATCAATTATCAATTTGAGCTAGTTTATCTTCTGAATCAACAGTGAAGTCAATTAAGTGAAACAGGCTCTGATACCAATTGTTGGATCTGAGAGTGTGTGTAGTGTGTGTGTGTGTTTTTTTTTATAAAACAGTTAATCAAATTGGAAATTCAATCAAATAATAATAAACAAACACATCAATCTAACGCTATTGGATTTGGGAATGAATGCAAAATTATTACATTGAATTTATATAATTTAATACAATCACAAAGGTACGTACAGTACTCCCCCTCACCAGGTGAACACTCTCTCACTTAGTTTTTATGATTTCATCTCTAAGTGTTAACAATTACAGTGAACAGACTAAACTATATGCAGGAGGAGTGAACTGCTAGTGACGTCATCAAGAAAGTGACCTTTAACAGCTTCATTAAATGATGTAATTGCCAGCAGTTATGAGAACTGTTGGATAGTTACACTGTTGCATTAAGCTGTTGTTTCTTTTGTAAGTTAGTGTGAACTGCTGGATTTCATAGAACTGTTGGTTGAGAACCAGCACTTCTGGTCTTTGACTTGTTAATTTGGTCTTCTAGTCTTCAACCTTTAACTTTGGTTGACTTTGGTTGACTTTGATTGTTGACTTGTTGACCAGCACTTTGACAATCAACACTTGTTCTTCTAAACTCTGATCTTTTAAGGCAGTAGTTTGATGCAGCAGTAGTTGGGGCAGCTGTTTCGAGAAGTTTTCAAGGGGAGAGAAATTGTTGGACTTGTGACTATACTTTAATTTATTTCATCAGGCAGGGATGATGGTTCCCTTGGGTTTTGGCTTTCATCATCAGCAGGTCTTATACAAAACCCAACACCAACGACTTTACTGAAATTAGAAAAGACTTAAACAAATTGACACCTAGCCCCTAATTATCAGAACTAAGTACTTTAGTCCCACTAATACCTATTTGACTTATACACTACCTTAGTAACCAAGTGGTTGAGGGTTCTAGTCTCATTAATGACATTGGTGTAGATTTACGGATAGGTTTAGAGGGTGTGTGAATTAGTCATGCTAAAAGAAAGTATCTAATAATCCATTAGATAGTTTCCCAGTGCATCTTGCATGGGTTCGCAGAAACTTGCTAACTACACTAACAACATAGCCTATATCCACCCTTGTATAGACCATTAGACACATCATACATTAGACTTCCAACAACATTGACCATATGGCACATTCACCATTTCCTCAGCTGCAAAGGTTGTTTGTGGAGAATCCTTGCTTGGCAATAGGGGTTGTCAAACTTGTCACGGCTTCATGTTGATCCATAAAGAAATTCTATAACACCTCACATAAGCTTATTGTGCCAATCACAACCTTTCAAGCTTTCTATCATTGTAATTTTCCATCCTCAAAATCTTTTGGGCATTTCCCAACTCCTCTATATGGAACTATACCTAAAGCAGGGCCTACATGCCATTAACATATCATCCACATATGCTAGCAAATTCAAAAATTCGCCTGTTATATACACTTCGGAATAAATACAACTATCATAGTTACATCTATGAGACCATGAGTGATCATATACTCGTAAAATCTTTGTCTTGTTGATTGCTTGTGTCCATACAAGGATTTTGTTTAAGTAAAGATGCCTTGCTCTTGACCCTCAACCTCAAGTTCTTTGCATGTTTCATATGTTTGTTCTTCAAGTTCACCATATAAAAACATGGGAAATTGGCATGTAATAATCCCACCTAGACCTTATTGGCCATTAATAATCCCACCTCAGAATATTCCCCCCACCAGTCCCATATTTCACCTATTTTTCCTACAATGGTCCCCCGTTAAAAAAACTTAATAGAGTTAAGCTTTTTTCCAAATTACAAACAGATTTTTTAGGGCTTTCGATTAGAACGACGATACGAGTCCATTGATGTAAAACTTGCCTCGAAACGATGCTCCAAGCGATGAAAACGGTGCTTCAATTCGGGTGTTTAAATTTTCAATTAACCAAAATCAAGTCACTTGGAGCACCATTTCGAAGTAAGTTTTACATCAATGGACTCGTATCATCGTTTTGATCAAAAGCCCTAAAAAATCTGTTTGTGATTTGGAAAAAAGCTTAACTCCGTTAAGTTTTTTTAACGGGGACCATTGTAGGAAAAATAGGTGAAAGGTGGGACTGGTGGGGGGAATATTCTGAGGTGGTATTATTAATGGCCAATAAGGTCTAGGTGGGATTATTACAAACCAATTCCCCTAAAAACATTATACTCACATCAGGTTGTTCCAATTCAAATAAAGCTGAGACCACTCTTGATGAGTGTTTCACTATTATAATTTACCCTTGCTCTTTGTATAAAACCTTTAGCCACAAAAGTTTTGAATCTTGGTCTTTCAACACCCTGGATTCCTTCCTTATATATTGAAGGGGTATGGTCCAAAAAACCTCATGTCGAGTACCTAGGACCATACCACAACTACACTTCTCAGCCCCTTTTTCTGACCTTGCGCGGCCGCGCAACCGGTCCTACAAAAAGAATTCAAAAGAAAGGTAACAGACAACTTTTGCGCGCTGAAAAGGAAATCATAAAACCTTGCGCCTTCCCCCATAAACAAAGGATGGAAATCCTAGTTTAAATACCTCCGCTTAAATATTCCCAGACTTGAATATTATTTACTTAACCGGTGCCACACGATAAAGAGTCACACTAGATTATAGCAATAACCTTCTAGAAAAACTCAATCGTGCACCACCAGACGGTTATAACCGTCTGGACACGTGTCATTATCTCAGACCTCCCTAAAGTCACCACGATGGCACGAAATTGGAGAAGAAATCTCCATTTACTTACTTTCCACGTGGCAGCACCCTAGCTGTCGATCAAGATCACGATCCGTGTGATCTCACCATCTGATCAAAAGAATTAACGGAAGGAAAATAACCGCTTATGGTGTCAGCATCTTCCGTTAATATTTCAACAACAAGTTTTCCCGCCCAAAACTCCCGGCTATAAATACAAAGAGTAATTCAGGTATGAACCTCAAGTTACACACACTTCGTCAATACTTCTTCTTCTTCATAAACACATACTTATTCTCACGCCGGAGTCGGGTCAAGGAGAGAACTCCTCTTCTCCCCTTGACGAGGCTAACGGTCTTTTGTTTTGCAGAGTTTACCGGAGAAGAAGATCAGTCACATCGAATCAAACGAGAGAGAACAACCCCCTTTATGCAGATCCAAACCCCCTAGATAATTTGATTCCGGTCGTTTATCTAGTGTTTCTTCATTGGCGCCCACCGATTCCTCTGTTTTATCAGTTTTATCTCGTTTCGATTTGTTTCCCTCATTCTCTGTTTTCACATGGCAGAGACTTCACCACTACACCCATCAGGTCCTCGATCTGAATTCAAGGGTTCTGTAACCCAAGAAACCCAGATTGACGGAATCATGGGAATCAACAAAAGCAACGGTCATTCAGTAGAAAAGGACTCTTCAGATCAACTCCTAGAAAGAGCTCTAGAATACTGGTTCGACAGATTCCAGGTCGCTATGAACCAGATTTTCACACAAATTAACAGATCTGAGTCGTAAAACATCAGATCTGATACCCTGAAAGAAAGCCAGGGTAGAACTGACACTGTAGTATTGGACCCACAGATGCTTGGTCAGTGGGACATCCAATCTGACAGTCATACTGAGATAATCCAAAAATCTGAAGATGCTAACTGCCAGAAAGCTGAACCTAAACAAATATACATGGTACAAGGAGGTCCTTTACGAAGGACAAATAAACGAAACCATAATCAGCATTGGAGGGAACAGTAAGTTGTGTTTCCCGTTGTACCTGGAGGCCCTCAGGAAGAGCGTCCAGTAATTATTAATGGCATCTTCGGCCATTACCGAACGGATTATATGTTTATAGATCCAGGTAGCTCGATGGATATCATATACGAGCAGTGCTTCAAACAACTTGATCCAGAGGACAAAGCACGTCTAGAACCGGTTGATTTCCCTCTCACCGGATTTTGCAATGAAGTTGTGTTCCCATTAGGGCAAATTGCATTCCCTGTGACTCTATCTGATGGCGAGCATTCGCGCACAGTCACAGTAAATTTCATGGTCATGCCAGTAACATCACGCCACGATGTCTTGCTCGGAAGAAGGTCACAAAGAGAATTCAGCATGATCACTTCTATTCCACATGCTGCATGCGGGTTTCCAACGGAAACTGGAGTCGCAATTTTGTACTCAAGCAAAGAGGTCATGTACGTTGACGACGAGCCACCAACAAAAGTGGCAAAGCCCTCAGTATCAAATGAGCCGGAGAAATGGGTCCTAAACGAAGAATATCCAGAACAGACTATCCTACTAGGGCACGCCATTTCACCGACGATACGCATCCAATTAAAAGAATTACTAACCAACAAAAAAGATATATTCGCCTGGTGTCCAGCAGATATGACTGGAGTTCCACGAGATATAACGTAGCATTGTCTAAACATCCGACCCTCTGCAGAGCCTGTCGCGCAGGGAAGACGTAGCCTCGGTGCTGAGAAAGCAGAAGCTATGTACGAACAAGTAACAGAGTTACTTGAAGCCGGAATCTTGCGCGAAGTCCAGTACCACACCTGGGTCGCCAACCCAGTGATGGTTCAGAAAAACAGCGGAGGATGGCGAATATGCGTCGACTTCAAAGATTTAAATAAAGCTTGCCCGAAAGATTGCTATGCGCTTCCTGAGATAGACAAAAAAGTTGACTCTCTAGCATCGTTTCGCTGGAAGTGCTTCCTCGACTGTTATAAGGGTTATCGCCAGGTCCAAATGAAAGAGGAAGATTAGGACAAGACAGCCTTCCGCACGGACAAGGGCATCTTCTGCTACACAAAAATGCCCTTTGGCCTCCGCAACGCTGGAGCTACTTACCAGCGCTTGTTGTATACAGTCTTCGGGGAAGACATTGGTAAAACGATCGAGGTATACATGGATGACCTCGTCATCATGAGCCACGAGGAGGAAACGATGCTCGCAAATATTCAACGCACATTCGATTCTTTGCGCAGCGTAAACTTAAACCTCAACCCAACGAAATGTTCCTTCGGGATGGAAGAGGGAAAATTTCTGGGTTTCATAGTAACAAGAGATGGTTTTAAAGTAAACCCGGAGAAAGTGCAGGCCATCCAGCTGATGCCATAACCTGCAACAATAAAAGAAATGCAAAGACTCGCAGGACGTCTAGCAGCCTTGAACAGATTCTTGGCAAATCATGCGGCAAAGTCTTATCCGTTCATTAGCACACTACGGAACTGCGCCAAGAAAACTCACTTCCAGTGGACACCTGAAGCGGAAGCAGCCTTCAAGCAAATGAAGGACTGTTTAATTCAGTTGCCAACGCTAACAGCACAACGAGAAAAAGAACCACTGATCTTATATTTATCTGCTGCGGAAGTAGCGGTAGGCGCAGTATTAATGGTGGAGCGAGAAAACATTCAGACTCCAATTTACTATATAAGCAAGATGCTCACTGGCCCAGAGACGCGCTACTCAATGATAGAGAAACTGGTCCTAGCACTGGTACATGCATCACGGCGCTTACGTCGGTATTTCTCTGGTCATGTCATCACAGTTCTCACTAATTACCACTTAGGGCAAATCATATCCAAACCCGACGTTGCGGGAAGATTGGCTAAGTGGGCCATTGAGCTAGGAGGATACAACATCCTGTACAGACCGCGACCAGCAATCAAGGGGCAAGTTCTAGCGGATTTTGCCACAGAGGTTCCCATCGACAAAGTCTAAGAATGCGAGGCAATCCAGAACCCTGTTCCTGTTTTCGACGATAGGGTCTGGACTCTGCACACAGATGGAGCTTCTAATGACGATGGAGCAGGCGCGGGCCTCCGATTGGTCAGCCCAGATAATCACGAACTTACATATGCGATACGTCTGGATTTCTGAAGCACAAACAAGAAGCAGAATACGAAGCGTTTCTAGCAGGCCTTCGCTTAGCGCTCAAGATGGGAGCACGAAACCTCGAAGCTAACGTAGATTCAAAATTAGCAGCTGAACAAGTCAATGGGCATTACGATGCAAAGGGTGAAACTATGGCGTTATATCTGGAACAAGCGCGGATGTTAATCAGCCAATTCCAAACGTTCAAAGTCAATCACATAAACATAAGCGAAAATAAGCACGCGGATGCACTAAGCAAGTTAGCTGCCACCAGCTTCAGACACCTAGCAAAAGAGGTACGCATCAAAGTGTTGTCCAATCCTTATGTCCCTCTCAAACAAGTAAACGTCATAGAGATCGGCAATCCATCTTGGATGTCCCCAATCATCATGTATCTACAACATGGGAAACTGCCGGAAGGAAAGGCAGAAGCTAGGAAAATCCAGAACAAGGCACTAAACTATGAAATGGCAGAAGGGATTTTGTACCGGAAGTCATTCATGGGACCGCTACTGCGCTGTGTTGACAAAACAGACGCGCAATATTTAGTCAGGGAAATCCATGAAGGTTTATGCGGGATACACGCTGGAACGCGCATGGTAGTGGCAAAAATAATGAATGCAGGCTACTATTGGCCGGGAATTCACGTGGACACGGTAGAATTACTACGGAAATGCGCAGCTTGTCAGCCACATGCGCCAAAGACACCCTGACCAAAGAATCCGCTCGTACCGGTCACGTCCGCTTGGCCCTTCCAGCAATGGGGCATCGACCTTGTTGGCCCATTTCCTGACGCGCCTGGCGCAGTGAAATTTATCATCGTAGCAGTCGACTATTTCACAAAATGGGTCGAAGCCAAGGCGTTAGCTTTAACCGCAGCGATGGTAATCCGCAAATTTATATGGGAACATATTATTTGCAGATTTGGATTACCATTGTGCATTATCTCCGACAATGGCACCAATTTTTCCTCCGAAGATCTTCAGAAGTGGTTCAAAGAAATGAAGATCGAACACAATTTTACCTCTGTGGCGCACCCACAAGCAAACGGCCAAGTTGAGAGTGTCAACAAACATATCGTCGATGGCATTAAAGCGCGACTCGAGACAGCGCGCAGAGGATGGGTTGATGAACTTCCCAGCATCTTATGGGCCCATCGTACCATGCCAAAGACTAGCACGGGGGAAACCCCCATTCAGTCTCGCCGCGCATGCTCGCCATGGAAAGGCAAAACAACGAACAAGAACGAAGGATGGATTTAGACCTTCTTGAGGAAAGGCGCGAGAACGCCGCCATCGCAGAGGCAAGGTACAAATCCAAACTTGAAAAATACTACAACGCGCGCGTACGCGTGTGTACGTTCGTTCCGGGAGACTTCGTTTTGCGCGACAATGAAGCCTCTAATGCCGAAAAATCAGGCAAACTAGCGCCAAAATGGGAAGGACCATACATTATCAATGAAGTCCTAGGCAAAGGGGCGTACACCCTGAAAAGAATTGATGGGACACTAGTTCCCCGCACCTGGAACGCACAGTAGCTACGCAGGTGTTATATATAAGCCGAACTATTCCAAAAGGCGAAACTATACAGGCAAAGTATTTTTCTATTCCACTTTGTATTATTGGCCCTGCGCCTTATTAATGCAAAAATTATCCTTACGCATGTTATCGCTTATTACAAATTGCATATAATTCTTTTGGTTTACGCGAAAACAATATGGTAAACATTGTGAGCCTCATTAGCAGTCTAAAAACAGCACAATCCTGCGCGCATTTTTAGGCAAACATTCACACATGAGCACAAATACCATTCTCATTCGCTCTACCCATTCAAAAGTAATTAAGCATATGCAACATATTGTAATTCAAACATAATCTATAAACCATCAAAACACATACATGCACAACAGTGCATCAAAAAATATATATCATTAGTGCAGCAAAAGCACTCTAAACAAGCCATTTACAAAGAACACAACAGTGTTTCTTCAAAAAAAAAAAAAAACAGAGAAGGGGAAGCAAAGTACTAGTTACAAAATAAGAAAACTAGGAAAGCTGATCCAGCACCCCATATGGAGTATGGAGAACTTCACCATACTCAGACAAAGGACGGGGGTCAACAATCCAAGGGTTAGCACCCTCCTCATTACCTTCGACAACAGCAGCCGGAACAGTAACACGGCGACGTCGTTGATAGACAATTGACGAACTCCCTCTCCGACCAACCGGAAAGGACCAAGTCACAAGATGTGTCGACAACCGGGTAACTCCACCATCGTTGTCATCAGCAAGACGAACGAGGAGACGGTTCTCCAAAGCTTCTCGATGGTTTGCATTCTCAACACTTTCATCTCTAACAGCAGGATCAGTCACCGGATTGGAAAGTAATAGCAAACCGTCAGCAGCATCGAGCACCTTCAAGACGTTAGAAAGCCTTCTCCATCGAATTTGTCCCCTGTTCTCCATTTTTTCCCAAATCAGGAGAAAAATGTCACATCTAATATGAATAAATAGCCCAAAGTAGTAATATCGAAATAAGAGATGTGATGATTAAGTGTCAAATCAAGAGCCGTCTCAACGGCGCTGCCACTACAAGTATCACGTCTCATTTAAAGCCCCTGACATGGTCCACACGAATTCCCAGGAGCTACAGTTAAACCAGAAGGTGAAGAGTCAACACAACTTACAAAAATGACGTCAGCTCATGATTATACAAACTCTTCGCCCAAGGTCCTAACAGTTCAAGATAAACAAAGGTACAAATATCTTTTCTTGAAAACTGTTCACCTACCCAAAGTCAGAAATTTTCAAAATCACCATAAGAAGCAAAGTAAATCTTCTCTTAGAAGATTCCCTACTTTCGCGCCAAGAAGCATTCCTCTCGTATAGTCCAGTGCTCCACTTATTTGCATAAGAGCAACACTAGACTAGGGGGACTTGAAGGGGTATGGTCCCAAAAACCTCATGTCGAGTACCTAGGACCATACCACAACCACACTTCTCAGCCCCTTTTTTCTGACCTTGCGCGGCCGCGCAACCGGTCCTACAAAAAGAATTTAAAAGAAAGGTAACAGACAACTTTTGCGCGCTGAAAAGGAAATCATAAAACCTTGCGCCTTCCCCCATAAACAAAGGATGGAAATCCTAGTTTAAATACCTCCGCTTAAATATTCCCAGACTTGAATATTATTTACTCAACCGGTGCCACACGATAAAGAGTCACACTAGATTATAGCAATAACCTTCTAGAAAAACTCAATCGTGCACCACCAGACGGTTATAACCGTCTGGACACGTGTCATTATCTCAGACCTCCCTGAAGTCACGACGATGGCACGAAATTGGAGAAGAAATCTCCATTTACTTACTTTCCACGTGGCAGCACCCTAGCTGTCGATCAAGATCACGATCCGTGTGATCTCACCATCTGATCAAAAGAATTAACGGAAGGAAAATAACCGCTTACGGTGTCTGCATCTTCCGTTAATATTTCAACAACAAGTTTTCCCGCCCAAAACTCCCGGCTATAAATACAAAGAGTAATTCAGGTATGAACCTCAAGTTACACACACTTCGTCAATACTTCTTCTTCTTCATAAACACATACTTATTCTCACGCCGGAGTCGGGTCAAGGAGAGAACTCCTCTTCTCCCCTTGACGAGGCTAACGGTGTTTTGTTTTGTAGAGTTTACCGGAGAAGATGATCAGTCACATCGAATCAAACGAGAGAGAACAACCCCCTTTATGCAGATCCAAACCCCCTAGATAATTTGATTCCGGTCGTTTATCTAGTGTTTCTTCATATATCCACTAACATCCAACTAATTTTTAATCCTAAGCAGTGTTACATTGGGAAACCTCTGTTTGAGCTATCCTCAGTTGCTTTGATTCCAAAAATATGTTTAGCCAGGCAGATGTTTAGTCTTCTTCATCAGACCTTTACTTCAACAGACCTTTACTCTTCAACAGACCTTGTTTCTTTTTAAATAGCAGTTCCAAGGCTTTGATCAGATGTTTGCTTGTCTTCAACAGATGCTCTGATTTAGGTGTTCAAGATTCACTATTTTTGGGGAGAATCTGGTTCAAGCTTCTGTTTATTTCTTGATCACTTGATCATGTTTTGGATTTGGATATCATATGTTCTTTTGTAAGTCTAACAATCTCCCCCTAGAACAGATGATGCGAAAATAGATGTTTATTTGATCAAATTTTATTCCTCTTCAACTTATCTTTGACTTGGGCTTTAAATTGCTTCTCATATCTTTCCGTGAGTAAGTCATCAGCAACCATTTCGAGTGGAAGACCCAATAGATCTTGCAGATCTTCAATTTTCAAGCTCATCACACTATTCATTGAAGTCCTTTTCACTTTTCCATGTGCCCTGACAATTATCAATTCATGGCTTGCTCTTTCTAAGGACCATTTTATAATTTTAGAGGCTGATGGATTTACTAGAATTGATTTTATTAGAAGAGTTGAGGGAATATGTTTTCCCAATACTTGGCCCAACAACTCTTCTAGTTTGGCATCTGGATGCACACACGTGAGTTCATTTTTAATTCCTTCCTTATCTCATTTTCAAATCTTTGCATATCTTCTACAGACATCTCCTTTTGTTTTTTGAGACGTCTTCTAACCATTGAGGATACATGCTTTGCAGATGAAAGTTCAAACGGATTAACCAGTTAGCTGATAGGTAAGTCTTCATAGTTAGGCCCTTTGGTTACTGATGGTTATTTTGGCTCTTAACGCTTCTAATTTCTTGTAGCTCTCTTTGATTGTTGGCTCATCCCACCTGGCTATGGATTGCATAGATCCAAATTTTGCAGCCACCATCTCCTCTTTCATTCTTTTTAATTCAACTGCTTTTTGACCAACAGGTTTTTCTACCTGCAGCCCAGTTGGGAGGAGTGGGCTTGATATCTGGATTGAGCTTTAACATCTCAATCATTGTGATTTCTTCTAGGAGGGCTTTTGTAGTCTGATATGCACAAAATGTAACATATAAATAACATCAAATATGGTATAAAAACAACACTTTTCAGTAATAATGTTGGAAAAAGTGCGTTTCTTTGTTTACTTTTGATTTTCAGGATAAAATAAGCTCAAATGAACAAAAGGAACAAATTAACGACAAAAACCAACATAAAAGACGAAGAAAGGAATTTAACACATTATACCGACCTCCAAGCTTCACCACAACGCTAAAAGCAATAAGTCAGAAGCCCAACACGGGGCCGTGCCTACTAGGCATGGGCCGTGCCCTAGTCAAGATTTCTTAGAGAATAAATACAAACATAAAACGACAAGGGACACGGGGCCGTGTCACCTCAGCACAGGTTGTGGTCAACTCTTAGATTCGCAAATCTGGGTTCGTACAACAAGTACAGGAGACACGAGGCCATGTGTGTAGAAGAGCTGACAGAGCAATAAATGAATACAGAGAAAATGAAGGACACGGGGCCGTGCCCACCAGACACGGGGCCGTCTGAGTCTCTTGTTTCCAACTATAAATAGAGGTGCTTGGCTCACTTGCAAACCATCCCTTGGCAAACCATTTCTCTCACGTCCACCACCACAATACCATCATCTTCCACCACTTTAGTTAGAGTTAGAGTAGTCTCGGGATCCAAGATAGATAGTCAGAGATTTTGTCAAACTATAGTCATGTTTGGCTAATCTCTTACATCACTTGGTGAAGACGAAATCTTTTGTGTATTACTTTTGACTTCCAACCTTTGGTCACTTTTTAATTGGGTATGTATTAATGGTTTTTTATATTGAATCTGGTTCAAGCTTCTATTTATTTATTGATAACTTGATCATGTTTTGGCTTTGTATATCATCTATTCTTTTGTAGGTCCAACAGGCCGCCTCCATCTCTCTCCACTGATGGTAAAGATTCTCCAAACCCTAAATATCAGACTGGTTGGATGCTGACCAGTGTGCAATCTAGCTTCTCAACTCATCCCTCATCGAGGAAGCGGTGGCGGAAATTTTAAGGTTAACCACTGCTCGTCAAATCTATTTTCCCTAGAATCGGCCTACAACGCTTCCATCAAACGTATGCATCTTCTTCGTGATAGTCTTTGCCAAATTTCGAAAGGTTAAGATTTTGTCACCGAGTTCAGCTGTAATTTCTAAACCATATGCGACCAACTGGCCACCATGGACATAATGTCACCGACACAGACAAAACCCACAAGTTCCTTTATGGGCTTTGTTCTTTATTTGAGAATTTTTCTACTGCATGGAGAACCAACGAAGATATGCTTGCCTTTACAGGTTTTGTATCTAAGGCTGAAAGTCACGAAAACTTTTTGCAAAATTTTCGTACCACTCCAATGTCCTCTCCGGTAGTGTTTAGCGCCCCCGTGGTTTGACTTCGTATACTTGTAAAGGCAGGTCACCATCATTGTCTCGTGGTCTCGGCTTCCAATCTCTCTCTCGTGTTTCACACAGACCTCCCCATTGTCAGTTATGTAGAACTGATAGACATTATGCAAACAAGTCTCCACGTCCAGCCTCCTTTGCACTTGCTTCCACTATTGATGCTCATCTCGCTCAGGCTTTCCATACTACTCCAATTTCCTCTCCGGTAGCGTTTAGCGCCCCCGTGGTTTGACTTCATCTACTTGTAAAGGCAGGTCACCATCATTCTCTCCTGGTCTCGACTCCCAATCTCTCTCTCGTGTTTCACGCAGACCTCCCCATTGTCAGTTATGTAGAACTAATAGGAATTATGCAAACAAGTCTCCACGTCCAGCCTCCTTTGCGTTTACTTCCACTATTGATGCTCATCTCGCTTATTCAAGCTCTGTGCCACGTTACCACTGGAAATCTAGATTGGGTAGCCGATACTGGGGCCACCACTTACAAGTCACCCACCACAGAGTCCCTCCATGACACCGCTCCATATACGAGTAACTCTCAAGTTGTCTCTGGTAATGGCAACTCCTTACCTATTTCTCATGTGGATCAATTCCCATTATCTATACGTCGATTATGTCTTGGTTATTCCTAACCTAACCATAAAAATTTTATCAATAAGTAAATTAACCACGGACTATCCTATTGACGTCTTATTCTCCCAACTTTTTTACTATTCCGGACCGGAAAACAAGCCAACTTCTAGCTCAAGGTCGGCGTGAAAACGACCGCTATGTTCTTCAAGATGGGAACCACGCACTCCTAACACCGATTTCTCAAAATAATGCTTCCTTTGAATTATGGCATAATCGTTTAGGTCATGTTGCTTTTGATACGATTTCTTTTTTAAATAAATGTGGTTTTTTTGTCTCTTTCTTTTATTTTACCTAAACCTATTGTTTGCTCTCCATGTCAACTTGCAAAAGCTCATAATATGCCTTTTGATTTGTATGAAAAACGTGAATCAAACCAATTAGATCTTGTTCATTGCGATTTGTGGGGTCCTTCACCCATTGTGAGTGTTGATCATTTGCAGTTCTCATGGCTTTATTTGCTTAAAAAATGAATTGTGTGCCATTTTATCTACTTTCCTACGCTTAGTTCAAACACAATTTTCACATAAGGTAAAAGTATTCTATGGTGACGGTGGAACGGAGTTTGTAAATCAACACGTTCGGAATTTTTTTGATGAAAACAACACCTTCCATCGCCTCTCATGGCCTTATAGTTGACACGGGTTTGGCTATGTTATTCCATGCTCGTGTTCCGGCGAATTATTGGTTTGAAGCCTTTAGTTCCACTACACATATCATCAACCAGTTACCATCCGGTGTCTTACATAACAAGTCACCTTTTGAAATCTTGTTCTCTACATTACTGACATAAACCAATTTTCGGGTCTTTGGGTGTCGCGTCTACCCTTTTATGCCCCACAAAAAATAGCTCCTAGAATCATTCCATGTATTTTCATGGGCTATACTACCTAACACAAAGGTTACAAATGTCTAGATCCGCAAACCTCACGCATGTATGTGACCTATCATGACCGCTTTGACGAAAACTCGTTCCTCTGTGATGGTAATCTTCATCCACTGATTTATCTACTCTTTTGCTTTCAACCTATCAGGAAGAGCATCAACCATACGATTCTTCACCTACATGCTTTCTGAATCAATATAACAACTCCTCAACTCACTCTTCCACACATACATCCCTATCTTGCCCTCTGTGCAAAGATGGCACTTCCACTAATTCTCCGCCTCATTCAACCCAAACACCCTCATCGACTACCACATCACCACCATCACACTGCCCCCATCCCGACTCTCCATGGTTCACACAGAACAAGACCTCCCACGCCTACCCTCTACGGTTCACACAGAACCTAATACAACCCAATCTAACCCAAAACCAACTATGCCC
The DNA here is from genome assembly GCA_030545235.1 of Helianthus tuberosus. Classification (NCBI taxonomy): domain Eukaryota; kingdom Viridiplantae; phylum Streptophyta; class Magnoliopsida; order Asterales; family Asteraceae; genus Helianthus; species Helianthus tuberosus. The sequence goes on from CM060430.1 coordinate 90,812,553, forward strand.
CTGGCCCAACCTGATACAACCCAAGTTGACGTGTCCCAATCTCACCCAATCCGGCCCAATTATCTTCAACCTGTCCCATAGTTACCTGGTCAAAGACCGGTATTTTTAAAGCAGCCCCAAACATCAAGCCCACTTGGCCCATATCATGGAGCCCATGAGGGCGGTCTTGATTGACACTGTTGTTGTGGCCCATAACCTGGAGAATAGCCAAAAGGCCCAAACTAAGAAGACTGTTGCCACTGTTGATTGTTCTGATGTCCATGGCCATAGTCGTGTCCCCTGCCGTGACTGTGCCCCCTTCCTCCGCGAGAATTGGATGGGTATAAGTTGGTGGAGGTGTTAGATGAGGAGTCGTTGGACGGTGGGGTCGGCTAGTGCGATGTTTGGAGGATCGAGTCATGTATGAATCGAGTTGCTTTTGTTGTTTCTTTGAGGAGCGGATCTCGCATCATAAAAATTGGGAGAGGTTTTTGTTGTTGCAAGATCGTAGCAATACCCCCGTAGGCTTCATTGAAACCGGTTAGGAGTTGTATGACGAGTCTTTCTTCAGTGACTTGAGAGCCCACGTTGGTGAGTTGATCAAACAAGGTCTTTGCCTCTTGGCAATAGGCAGACATATCAGGAAAGGCATTGAGTTTAACATTTGCAAACTTTCGTTGCAAAAGCACAACCCTCGAGTGTTGATTATCATGGAAGATGCTTTTTAGATCCGACCACGAATATGACGCGGTGGATTCTCGATGGATAATAGTGCTCGGGAAGTCAGAAGAAATGGTGCCATACATCCATTGAAGGACTACGGCATCCAAACGGTCCCTAACTTCATCGAAAGTAGAGTCTTTCTTGGCTTGATCCTTAGCCTTGTCTTTGTCTTTGGCAGTAGAGGAGGATTCTTGTTGGGGAGGAAAGAGATGGTCAAGGACTTGAAAAGCACCCAATTTACATATTGACTCCATACCATCTCAAGGGTGAGAGGAATAAAGTTCTTGATGTTTGATATAGTTATAGCGAGGTGAGATTTTGGATTCATGTGGATTAAGGGGTGAGGAACGAACTAGAGAAGAGAAGGATATTGAAGGTTAGTGTGACAAGACATAATTCCGAGGTAAAAACCGTTTGTTTTCGCATTTATAAATTAACTTTTACACGTATCTAATTTATGGCATAACTCAAACCGTTTGAACCATGGCATAATCCGATACTTATGATGCCCGAACTGTAACTTGATTAATTTATATTATATTCGTTGATTCTTAACTACACTCTAATTATTAGTTGTTAAAAAAATAATAATATATATTAATATGTATAACACTAATTGCTGCCACCCCCCCCCCCACACACACACATTTCCACTCTTTTGCGTGACATGGGTGCAGTCCACACCCCATATCCTTACGACTCACTACATCCCCAGCCCACACTCATTGAATTCTCGGCCCCATGTGACCCAACCGCCCCTCAACATATTCTAATACTCACGCATGCATGGTATAGCAACATAACCTCTCTTAAGTCAAACCCTAACTTGCGACATCTGCTCTCCCTTCTTTCCCCCTGCGGTCGTGAACGAGAGGCAGGCTCAAGAACCCACGGATAAGTCGATTCCTAGGCTTAACTGATCTCCTTCATCGTCGGTAACTAGTTTTATGATTCTTGTTGTTAAAAATAAGTGATTATATGTGGTTTATGCGGTTAAAATTCGGTGATCAAGGTTGAGTTTTTTAATGTTTCATTGATGATGATCGATATATGTGGTTTAGAATGCATGAACATCGGTTATGATGAATGCGTATTATTGCGTAGTTATGCTTATACACATGTAAGTTCTTTAGGGTTGGATATGTTTAATGGTCTTGATGTTTGAGCATGATAAATCTGATATAAACAACTTATAACCTGCTGTGATTAAGGTTTATGGGTCGCCGGGTTCTTAAATTAATCATTAGTGGGGTGTGAGTGACTAAACAAATTTCGTCCAAAATGTTAAGTCAACTTTACTCGGCTGTAACAGGGTCACAACATAACGAAAATTGGATTTTCTTAAGTCCAAAACGTATTATTTTGAAATACGCATCTAACAGTGCTGGAATCAAAATTTTCCGATGTCGTTTGATATTTTAAACGAATTATTTCGTTACAGTGGTCAAAGCTACAATTTTCTGCAGAAATTGTGTGTTGTTTTTTACGTCATTATCTTGGTGAATATTTGAAGTTAGGTTATGAAATTTATATAGTAGATATTCTTGGGTGTGTGTACGAATCTCCAAGTAAAATCGGGTCAATCGGGTAATCGAGGATTTTTAAATGAATTTTCCCGTAAGCTTCAGTCAGAAAGGGATGAATCTGGCCACTGCATAGTAAATGATTTTTCTTAATTTTTCGGTAAAGAGTTAGGCCTTGGAATTTATACACAAGGCCAAACACACCGAGGGGTACGTCACATAAAATAATCAAAATTTTTGCAACTCCGTAAGTATGGTAAACGAGTCGAATTTCAGTGAATTTGTAGTGCATGATTGATAAACTTTTATGAGTCGAATTTGTTATTTTAAGTGCCTACACTTGTTTAATGATTGTATAAATAACATATGTCATGTCGTGGGTTATATTGTGAACATGTGCATGAAACCACACGATAAAATATTATGTGACAACTTGTTCGCGTGCTAAATGCTAGATATGTGTAGGGCTTACATGAATAGCATGAACACACCCTAACGGATTAGATGGTAATCATTCTAGGACGTGGTTGACCATCCTCAATATTTATCCATCTAAATCTAACCGAGCTAAACTAAGGGGCTGTTTGGCAACATCTGAATGGTTAAGTGCTGAACCAGTAAGATGCCTGAACCATTAAGTGATGAACCAGTAAAAGGTCTGAACCATTAAGAGCCTGTATAATGCTTAACCGTTCAGATGAAAATGTTTGACCAATTCAGATTAAAGATCTTAACCATTCAGACTCTGTATAAATCTTAACCATTCAGAGGCAAATGTCTGAACCATTCAGACATTTGCTCATGAAACAAACAGTCTGAACCATTAAGTGTTAAACCAGTAAGAGGTCTGAACCATTAAGAGGTAAACAAACAGCCCCTAAGGTGAGTTCACACTCTTATTAAAAGCATGCATTCCCGGGTTTAGGAACTACACTATCCCTGGATTTGGGACTACTCTATATTCCTGGGTGTGAATATTGCCTATTAAATACCGTAGTTTATATTTCATTTCTATAGCAAACTAAACGAAACTCTATCTGAAAAGTCCCTACGCATTATACCGATTAGTTGCCGGGTTTGGCAAACGGTGTACCACTTAATAGCGCTATTAGGTTGGACAAATCTCACACCGTGCTGGGAGTCGGGCGTGAACTTTTGACCTTGACTTTAAATCAATGACGATAGACATTGATATGGGGCATAACAACTTACTACAGTCAAGTATTCGGTACTACATAATTTAGTGGCTTAACCGTGGGTTAGCTACCCATGACATATTTTTTAGTAAACTAATGTATTTGAAACCTACTTTACTTAAAAACTAAAACTGTGAACTCGTCAACCTTTGTTGATACACTTGAGCATGCTTTGCAGGACGTTAGGTACAACATGGGAGTTTGCAACATTTGGAGTGTCGTGGCTGTTGTCGTATCTGGCATTAAACTATTGGCTTTAAATTTTATTAAACACTGTGGTTTTTAACTTATGTCTGGATTTTACATTTTGCTTCCGCTGTTGATTTAAACTATCTTTTGGACTTTTAAATCTTAATCACTAATCATGTTGATTACGATGATTTTTAATAACTTTAATACTTGTTCAACATGATTAGTGGCTTAATCCTGATCAGTCGCACGCCTCGCGGTAAAACTCCACATGTGGATTTTGAGGGGTGTGACAGTTAGTGTTCGACGGCAATGGAATGGCCAGAACAAGGCAAAGGACGTCGAGGGAGGTAGGGTGGTTGAGAAAAAAGATAGATTAAAGAAGCTCTGATACCATGATAATAGACAAAGAATCCTTCATTTGTATTCCATTATTCAAATGTATATATAGAGATTACAATGACCTATTCTAAATATAACAATAATATTTACAATTAATAATAGGCAAAGAATCTGTGATTTGTATATATTATTCAAACGTATAAATAGAGATTACAATGACCTATTCTAAATATAACAATAATATTTATAATAAATGTGTAAACATGTATACTAAAATATTGTATGGTCTAATACAAACAAATATCTTTATATTGTAGTTATCATATTTATTCAAATCTTAATTCTACAAACAAATATAATTCATGGTTTAAAGGTATAAGATATAAATTCATATACTTTGTGTGTTTTTGTACATTTGATATGTAAGTTTCTACTTTATGAATCTTAAACTAAAGTGAGATAACACCAACCGAGAATCTAAGCAGTCAATCTCGGTGCTATATCGGTTATCGGACATGGAGTAACATATCGGTTTCAAATATCGGTTTTAATCTCGGTGCCGAGAATATCGGCGATAATTACCGAGATATCGCCAATATTTTGTATATTTCATATCGGCCATCTCGCCGAGAATATCGGCAGGCCCAAATTTTGTTCTTTTCCTTTTAAAATCTGCCATATCCTCCTCAAAGCCCATTCGATTTTCATAATTAGGGTTTTATTATTTGAAGATGACGGCTGTATCAACCAAATGATGCTTACCTGGTGTTGCGGTGAAGAAGAAAGACGACAGATGGATGTGTGGTGTGGATGATCTAGAAGAAACAAGGCATATGGAGAGTTGTTGAAGTGAAGAAACAAGAAGATGAAGATGACGGCTGTAAAATGTAATGCAATTGTAGGGTTTTAAGATGTTTCATTAAGCCCCTTCAAACTTGGGCTTATAAAAGTATTTATAAAAGTGGGGTTTTCTTAAAACTTGGGCTTATTCCTAAAAATCAGAAAATTTTGACTCAGCCCAATGAATTCTTAAGGTGTTTATTGGAAATTTGAAGTATTATTTTATTTTTTTATAAGATATATATATTTATGCATGATATTATAAATTACCGATATCCCACCGATATCTCACCGCGATAACCGATATCTATCGGTACTTGACCGATAACCGATATTTTTCCGCATTAACTGCATAGCCGAGAATATGAAGAAAAATATTGTAAGTTAATCAAACATTGACTTACTTGCAATTCCAATGCCTTCTGAAGTTCCTTGATGACGACTTCCATAGTTGGACGCTTGGCTTGAGTTTCCGCCAAACATCGATATGCAACTTCTGAAAATGTGTTGAAAGAAGTTTGATTGGGTCCTCTATTTAAGGTAAAATTGGAATCAACATCTTCTTTAATCATTTTGGGATCTATCAATTCCTTTAATGTTCTCTCGTTGAAGCACCGCCTTGCAATATGTGCAAGGCCTATCTCATTTTTGGCAATGTAAATTGCGTCATAGGCCATACTGCCGGATAGGACCTCAAATAAAACTACTCCGAATGAGTATATATCCGATTCCCTTTTATACTTACCAGTTTTCAAATACTCTGGATCCATATAAACCATTGTCCCAGCGACATTTTGTGTATAGATAGTGCTAGCTGGTTGCCTCATAGGATGGAATGTCGAGAGCCCAAAGTCTGCAATCTTTGCATGCAAATTTTCATCTAATAAAATGTTCTCACTCTTTATGTCTCGATGAATTATCCTAGGTTTTCCCTCCATGTCAGTGTGAATGTAATTAATTCCATGTGCAATATCAAGGCAAATTTGTATTCTTTGAGCCCAAGTAAGATTATTTCTTCCTAAATAATCACTAAGACTTCCTTTAAAAGCATACTCATAAACAAGAATCAGTTCATCATCTTCTCTAGAAAAGCCAAGAAGAGACACTATATTCGGATGCTTACAACTAGTAAGCAATTTAATTTCTGATAAAAACCCTTGTTTATCTTGCTCGTCTTCTCTACGTAAAATACGTTTTATAGCTACAACTTTGTTTATCTTGGGAAGCTCATCTTTACACTTTCCTTCCATTGATGACAAACTTTGAATATCTAAAACATCAAGTTCAGCTTTGTACACTATACCATACCCGCCAGACCCAATACAGTAGTCGTCATGGAAATTATTTGTGGCTTGCTTTATTTCGATTAGTGGGATCTTCAAAAAATCCACCTACAATATTGTGTTAAGTGAGAAGGGGGGTTATCGGAGCATGTACATCATTTGTGCAAGTTAATAAGAAATATACTAGGATTGGGTATCTTTATAGAGTTTAAAAAATGACCCAAAAGTTTATTCCAAATTTGGTCTATTGTAATTGGAATTTATTTTGTTAAAGAAAATTAACGTAGTTAGTTCAATTATAAAACTCTATATTAGATGAACTTCAAACACACTAAAAGAAAATAATATATAGTTAGATTGTGTTTTGTGTATTATGGTGAAAAATCAAGTTTATTTACCATAATCACCTCAAACTAATTAAAAGAACGTAATTACCTTCAAGTTGTTGAATGGTGTACCTTCATGTGGAGCGATTGAGTGTCCCTTTAATACAGATTATCAATATGGAAATTAAACTCTTAAACATTAAAGTAATAATGAGAAAAGGATGAAAAAAAAACAAAAGCAAAAGAATGTGCGTACAAGATTTTCATGTTTCCTTTGAAGTTCCGACACATCCTCAAGTTCTTTAACAATCTGATCCATAGTTGGACGATGCACAAGTTGTCGATTCAAGCAATTATAAGTTATGTGTTTGAAGAGTGCCAACGACTGTGCGTTAGCTTGTTTCCTTAAATGAGGATCAATTATCTCATCTATTACTCCCTTAATAACATCATTTGTAATCATTGGTTTCCCCCCACAAAGGACTTCAAGCAACAACACACCAAATGAGTAAACGTCGTATTCAGGTGTCATATTATCGGTGTTGAAATAGTGAGAGTAGAGAAGGCGATGCCTCCAACTTTGAGGGTATCTTGTGGAAAATTCAAAACCATATATCTTGGGTTCCCAATTTTTATCTAAAAATATTTTAGAGCTATTGATGTCGCAATGTATTATATCAGAATGGATGTAACTCAGTGCACGTGCTACACCTAAACATATTTCAAGTCTTTGGACCCATGTGAGACTACCATCAGTTAGATGTTGGTCAAGAGTTCCGTGAACTGCTTGCTCGTAAACGACGATCTTTTCATTACTCTCATCATTGTACCCCAATATTGAAATGATATTTTTATGTTTGAGACTCTTGACCATTGAAAACTCAGTCTGCAACTCGTCTCCTTGCCCATGCCTACAATCTAACTTCCGTACCATAAAATGCATCCACTCCTCGTTCCAGAAGAGTTTACCTTTGTACACCTTTCCTAGTGCACCTTCCGTAATGAGATTTTTATCAGAAAAATCGTTGGTGGCAACTAATATCTCTTGAAGCCTGAATCTCTAAATAATTGCGGGGAAAGCAAAATTAGGGATATATATGAAGAAGGTAAATGATACTTTTTATTGTTTTAATAACAATAAATTAGCCAACCAGTGCAACTATAATTGTCTATTAAAATTTTCTATGATAGATCTCAAATTTTAGAGTAGGTTAATTTGCCATTAAAAAAATTCCAAAATTTTAATCGGGCTGGTAACTCAGAGTACCCAAATGATGTTTATGAAAATATATATTTTACGAAATTTATTTTTAAAGTATGTTAATCTCAGCAGCGACAAAAAAGTACATGTCAAATTTAATACAATTACAAAGAGAAATTATATATCCTCATACAAATGATATTTGACCTGAATATATAATTGCTAGAAAAGGACCTATTAGAGCATTCACAATAGAGTTCTTAAGAAATGGTTGTGAGTGGTTGTAGTGGAGGAGAGAGAAAATGTTACTGTTCATCTGTAAATATACGGGAACACTGTTCACACCTTATAAAATATTTTAATATTTTTGAAAATGGTTGTGAGTGGAGGAAAGAGAAAATGTAATGATAAAGGTATAAAAAATATTAGTTAATTGAAAATGAGAGAGAAATAATAGTGATTTTTAGTGTAATTATATGGATAGAGAAAAGGAATTCAATGTGAATACTCTTATACGCTCTCACATTCTCATGGATTCATATCATTACAATGTGGTTAGGCTGGGGGTGTGGTTTAAAGCTCCTAGGGGCTTTATAGTGTCACGTTAGAGCCACGTAAGCGAGGGGCGTTATCGTTAACATGCACGGTATGGTTTAAAGCCCCCTATAAAACAAAATACAAAAAAAAAAAATAAAGAGAAAAGAATTGATTGGCTGAAAACAATGGGTCCCACCTGCAGCTGCCATTAGCGCTCGTTACTGGGATGAAGCCCTCTCAATGGCGCCTCCCTTTGGCGCCCAGGGGGTGGCTATGGGTCGCTAAAGGGCGCTATTCTTGCCGATTTGGCCAGGGGCGGTATACCACACCCCCTGGCCTTAATGCGTTAAAATATCGGATATCGGTACAGATATTTTTTATAAGGTGTTGCTATTTACACCCTACTCTTTCACATCATACCATATATAACTCATTAGTTATCACCTAAGATCTATAAAAACTTGGATAATCATTCATTAATTACTACCTAACTATTTATTACTCAATCATTAGCCTTTATTAATTTATTTATTTTTGTTGTTTCGATTCTTATAAAAAATGAAAAGCTAACTTTGAAACGTATTTTTTATGAAGTATTGATTTGAGTTACATGTGTGGGCCCTCATGGGGGAAAAAGTGAAAGTGCACTAATTTTAACGTTATTTTACTAATTTCGTGAAAATAACGAAAAAAACGGGGGATGGTTAATCATGCATCATGTGGTGGCATTGATAGCCGAAAGACTTGGGGATACATGCACTAATTAGCCTTTGTCCCAATTGCTGACTCTTATGTGTCTTATGTCCAAGGCTTGATGCGAAACTACTATCAAGCCGGGATCTCACTGGAAGTAGCCTCTCTATTCCGACGGAGTAAAGGTAAGACTGTCTACATCTTACCCTCCTCAGACCCTACCTTAGCTTTGCTATTTATGGGATTTACTAAGTATGATGATGATGATCTATTTTGTCCTTTCTCTCTCTAGAAATTAAATATGACGTCCCCCCTTCTCTTCTTCCTGCGACGCATTCTTCTTCACCATTTTCACGACAATTAAACCTCTCTGGCTAGATAATCAGGGTAACAATCTATGTGTATTCCATTTTTTTCATCTGTTTTAGCCGATAATATATATTCAAATTTTTTTCATTGATTTTTTCATGTAAAAGCTAGGGTTTTAGTTGAATGTTCATATAAAGACATTTCTTTGTTCAATAAAGTTGGATTAAGATGCTGGAAGTATATCTGATTTGTGGTTGTTATGGTATATTTGTTCCGGTTATGGTAGGGTTCATAAATATATGTACATAGATGATTTGATCCGATTTTGGGAAGGGGGTGCGTTTATGTTAGGGTTCATACACATGAATACTCTATTATTTCTTCATTCGATTATACACATATGTATTGTGTAGTACTCATTTATACACTTGTGTATTGTATAATAAGTATTGTTGGTCTTCATTCGATTATACACTTATGTATATTCTATACATATTTAAGGATTGTATACATATGTATTGTACATATTTAAGGACTGTACACATATGTAACCACATTAATACACTTCTGCTTAAATAACAATTATAGATATGTATGGTTATGTACATTTATGTAATAATAGTTACACAATATTGTTTTCTGTGGTTTTTGCCATTGCAGTTTTGTATCTTAACAACACTAAGGTGCTTTTGTTTTTTAAGAGGTGCAATATCTGCAGTCTGCGGACTACATCTGTAGAAGAAGGGGTGGACCAGACCTCTGCAGTCTGCAAGAAGAAGACTGTTTGTTTTTTAACGTATGTAGAGTTCTAAAAAATTGGTGAAAGGTAGTGTACGGACGATAGTGATGGGTTGTGGTGGCGATGTTGGCCGGTGGTGGTGAGTGGTGGACGTGGACGTGGACGGTGGGTGGTGGTGGTGGATGGTGGTTGTGGTAGACGGTGGTGGTGGGTGGTGGTGGTGATGGACGGCGGCGGTGGTGGTGGTGGACGGTGGTGGGTAGTGCACAATGGTGGTGGTGATGGACGGTGGTGGTGTGTGGTGGTGCTTAACCCTTTGCAGACCTTAGAAGATCTTAGAAGTGGTTGGGTCAAGTCTGCACCAATAAGAGCTAGCACAGACGTTTTTTAATGAAACGTCTTCGGAAAAACAAACAGTTTGCAGATGGGAATGTCTGCACGTGGTATGTGCGGCGCAGACAAAAGAGGCAGCGGAGATCTTTTTTAGAAAAACAAACACCACCTAATTGTCAACAAACTGGACAATAAAAGAACAAATATTGTAACCTCAGAGGTTAACTATGAGACAATAGCCAGAAATAAAGAATGGTAGGTTCAGGTTGGGGGAGCTTAGAGAGTTGCACGAAGGTGAGGTTGTTGTTCAAAGGCGAACATATATTCTAAGAGATTTATGAACGAAGCTCATCACTTTACCAGCAACAAAAAGAAGAAATAGATGTGTAGATTCTAGTTGTTTGTTTATTTTGTTTTGTTTGGGGTTAAACTTTTGGTTAGCGTTAAGTGTTTTGGTGAAAAAGTTTCAAACATGAATTGAATTGATGGTTGATGTTTTTTGGTGCAAATATATATTTATAAATTGATGGTTATGCCAATTGTTTTGTTTGTGAATCGCTAAACAACAAATGGAACAACCTCTATGCTATTTGATCGGCGTACTCGTTAAAACACCAAATCACGTGGACACTGCCATGAGACGACGGTGTTGCCGCCGGAACAGGTGGCTGGGCTGCCGGTCTTCATCATCCACCACTCATCTTTGTCACCTAGGTCTCCATTTGTAATCTTCTATCTCATTTGTTTTTTTATTGATTCATGACTTGGCTTATAAGAAATATAGGGATCGATTCATGTTTTCGGTTTAAGAGAGAGAGAGAGAGATAGATATAAATAAAAGAATGATGTAAAAAGTATTGTATTACAGATGGTAGTGTAAATGAAAGTGCAATTATCTAATACAAGTAATGTATTACAGAATTTGTCAAAGAAATGATACATATGCACATGTGCATCCATAATTGTTACTCGAGATTTTTTTTTAAACGAAAATTAGCGATTTTTATATAAAAAATAATAAAAAATTGTGTGTTTTTTAGTTATTTTTTATTGTGTTCACATTGGTTCTCATAGTTCTCGCAATAAAGGGTGGTTCCTAATAGAACCTTATCCTATATATGTATAGGGTGGTGTTCTAGAGTGAACACTGGTGTATTTGTGAACTAACACTCTGTTCCCGAGTCTCATTTAACAGGGGGAGGGGAGGGAAAAGAGATGAAAATATGAAAAACCATGTTCCCGAGTTTCATTTAACAGGGGGAGGGGAGGGAAAAGGGAAGAAAATATGACCAAATATTCATCCTCCCAAATTGAAGAGATTAGGAGAGAAAATTTTCCTTCCCCTCCTCTCCCCTCACCTCCCCCTGTTAAATTACTCGGGAACATAGTGTAAGTGAACAAATCCTAGCAATTGATTTAGATCATCAAATCATAAAATACACTAGTGTATACACTTGTGTATTGATAATCAAGGGCTAGGATTAGTTTATTAGTGTTCACTATCAAGGGGGTTGTTCACAAATGAACCTAACCCTATATATATATATATATAGGGGACCGCTAAAATGAAAATCACCTCCAGTTGTAAGAACCATGGTTTAAAAAAACGTTCGAGGCGTACGTACTGAGGCGCGCCTCAGTTCGAAACGGAAGGAAAACGCATATGAGGCGGCGCCTCAGGTTCAGATATTAAACGGACGCCTCAGCTGAGCGATGCGGGAAAAAACGGCCGAGGCGGTACGGATATGGTGAGGCGTACGTATTTGTTTTAGGCGGTATAAATGATGGATTTTAGGCGCCAAAAAAACCGAGGCGGTACGTTTTTTTTACTGGTCCTTCACTGCAATTATTGGAGTTGCGTATAAAAAACTGCCTCACGCGGGCCCGGGTTTTCGGAGATGCATTCGTGTCCGCAGGTGCGGGCACGCATGAGTTCAACCAAATTCCAGCTCAGAAACTCATTTTTGCACCCCCCCCCCCCCTCGCGCGGGTAGGACTTGTGGTAAAACATGTCATAAAGCTACAATAGAGTGGTAAAGGCTTTACCTTATAAACAACCATTCACTTTGTCCCCACACCAATGTGGGACAAAGTATTTACCACCTTCTGATACTTTTATTCACACACCCAAAACTTACAACATATAAGTCCTAAACTTTTGCTACTAACTATTAGCTCCATGATCTTAAATGGCATATATAATAGTTTTTCATTATCCAAATCCAAAAACACAAAAACGCATCTGCCATTATTTTTTTGGTTTCTTTAAATAGCTTTTTTATGTCAAGTATTTGATGAAATTTGAATCTTTTTTTATGTTTTTAACTACTGAAATGAAATTTGATGAGAAAACTCTTTTTTTGATGTTTAGTATTTATTAATACCGCATCGGCCTTACGCCTCGTTCCGCCTCGATACTTACGCCTCGTGAGGCGAAGGGAAAACGCCTCGAAACTCGTTTCCGTTTTTTTAAACCTTGGACGTACCTGGCTTGTAGCGATGAGTGACCAAGAAAAATTAGGGTTTTAGGAATGGAGAAGATGATGGAGGCGTAACTTTAGGGTTACTGAAAAAAGGACAGCTTTTTTATTCATTCCATTTACAAAAACTTACATTAGGACCCTTAAACATTAAACTTTTATCATATTTAACCCAAAACAATTCTCACAAGTTTATTTACATTGGAAAGTTATATGTTTTACGTTTAGTATTTATTTTTTAAAATATATATAATCTTTATATTTATTTTTTAATTCCGCCTCGGGCTTACGCCTCGGTTCGCCTCGAGGCTTACGCCTCGTGAGGCGAAGGGAAAACGCCTCGAAACTCGTTTCCGTTTTTTTAAACCTTGGTAAGAACCGTGAGAACTACACCGTACGGGGCGAGGTGGACCAAATTTTTTTTTCATAAACGTAGATGCGTGTATTATAAACACATTTGTAAAAAAAATGTCGTGTGTGTAGTTTTGAGCACCACAAGTTTGTGTTTACGGGTACCGTTTAAAATTTACGGTACCCGTAAACACAAACTTGTGGTGTTCAAAACTACACACACGACATTTTTTTTTTTGAATTTTTTTTTACAAATGTGTTTATAATACACGCATCTACGTTTATGAAAAAAAAAATTTGGTCCAACTCGCCCCGGATCAAAAAGTTCTCACGGTTCTTACAACTAGAGGTGGCTTTCATTTTAGCGGTCACTTATATATATATATATATATATATATATATATATATATATAGGTAGAGGATCCTGTAAAAAGTGCTCAAAGTGTGAGAAGTGTATTATAACACTATATATAATACTATATAACACCATATAAACACCATATAACAATATGTAACACCATATAATACCATATAACACTATGTAACACTATATATCATTATATAACAAATATAACACTATAGGTTGTCTGATAGCATGTCTATGATAGATGTATAGTGTTATATTTGTTATATAATGTTATATAGTGTTACATAGTGTTATATGGTATTATATGGTGTTACATATTGTTATACGGTGTTTATATGGTGTTATATAGTATTATATATAGTGTTATAATACACTTCTCACACTTTAGGCCCTTTTTACACTATCCTTACCCTATATATATATATATATACACACACACACACACGTAAAACACAAAAACCTATATAATATAATATTAATAATAAAATCAAGTGTCAATAATTTATATTAGAAACACGATCTAATCATAAGCCAAGAAATCTTCCTCCAAGTTGGGATGGTTGAAAGTGAGTTCCAGAGTCGTTGATCGGATTTAGGGTTGACGTGTTGTGCGATTGGAGTTGGCGATCGGGTTTAGGGTTGACGAGTTACCGATTAGATGTGTGTTGTGCGATTGGAATTGGATTAAGGGTATACGGATTCTTCAATTTTATGGTTTTGGACATTGGGTACTAGGCTTTTGGCCAACAACTGGGCTTTGGGCAGTAAAAATATTAAAATGGGCCAACAATCCTAACGCTATAAAATCAGTGAGATAACCGATATTAAGGAAGCAAAATATCGACGATATATCGGTCAATATCGCAGATAATCGATACAAATATTCTGACTGATATTGTACCAGGCAACCTATATATCGGAGATATTAACTGCATAGCATACCAATTGTAGTTAAGAGTATATATAAATTCTCTTATACAAAACGTGCGTTCATACATTCGACTGGTTTGTAAATAAAGAGATAATGTGGCCTCTTGTTTTCTAGTTTAGTTGAGTAGTTTACAAGTTTTGTATATTTCAAGGTAGGATTAATTGAATGCAGTAGTACCTGTCTGTTGTCTGTAAGTGGTAGTGGCTCCCTCTGAACTGTTTTCGTGTCCTGCATAAGCAAGTATGGTTTTATATATACTTTTGATTCAATTATAAGCAATTCTATAAATGATAAACACATTGACATAATTAAGTACCGTGCACATTGTTAGATAATAATTATATATTGTGTCTTATGTTTAATTATATTTTGTAGAGGTCCTTAAGTGTAATTTTAGAGCATTCTCATCCAGGCAATCAAAGTCATCTTTAACTTCAAAATATAAAAAAACTATCTAAAAAACCACTCCAACCAGTCCATTATACCTATACCCTAACCCTAAATATTAAAAAAAATCTACAGTAACTTTTTATACATAAAAAGCTACTATAGCTCTCTATTTCCAACAACCTCATCTCAGATCATTTCTCCCGCCCCTCTCCTCCTACACATCGATTACCAGCAACAAATTCAACAAAACTACTGCAACTTGCAAGGTTCGGATTTGAGGGTTTCTATATGAAAACACTTCCGATTTGTAAACATTGGCGATGATACGGCTTCAGTTGGTGAAGATTTAGGTTTAGGGTTTCGATTCACCTCTTTAACCTTCATACTTAAACATTGGCGATGAAAAGGCTTTGTATTGATTATTGTTTGTTTCGTCAAGCTTAACGCATCTTCTTCACCGTGGATCGGTCAACGTTCCTTCAATCAACGTCCAGGATCTTCCTCCCGATCATCCGCCGCTCGCGTCTCCGTCATCCGTGCCGGATCTTACTCCGAAGAACTTGTTCAAACCGCTGTAACTTTCTCTTTCTGTTTCTGTAACCTTTTGGATTTAATTTTGGTGATTTTGTTTCTGAATTGTAGAAATTTTATATGATTTGTGTTGTGTACGGAGGATCTGATCCGTAGAACGTCTGTTTTCGTTGTTGTAATTGTAGTTGATTTCAGGATTTAGTTTAGTTAGAATGGGACTTATTATAGTTGATTTGCGTTGTGTATGGAGGATCTGTTCAGCATCACGTTTGTGTTATGTTTCTGTTTTCTTTTGTTTTTATTGAATTGAATTGTGATGATATTTGTTTTTGAATTGTAGAAGTTTGATCTGATTTGCGTTGTGTATGGAGGATCCGATCAGTAGAACGTCTGTGTCTCTCGTTGTAGGCAGTAGTTTAGTCAAATTCAGATTTTAGTATAGTTGTCTGATTGCTATTTGCATCATTAGAAGCCATAGAGCCTATATTCATTAATCATGTTGAGCTAGGTCTTTTTAGTTATATGTTTTTGAAGTATCACTACTTGATTAGTTCTGGAATACCGAGTTCTTTCTGTTTTTTTTTTGTTCCGTCATTTGAAGTGAAAGCTAGACTTTTCAATCAATATTAGACATATTGTCTGTGAATTTTGCGATTCAACCATCTGTGCTTTGGGCTCAAAATATGCACTCATTTATAAGTTTGGTGATGAATGATGATAACCAAATCAAATTGCATGAAGTGTACACCAGTATAGTGATTGTGATATTGGGTGTGAAACAGGTCTAAGGATCAATCGCTTACGTGGTCGAGGTGGAGATCTTTTAATGTTTTTGATCCGGACTAAGCTAGTGGTTTTTTGTTTCTGTTTGGGGTGGCTATTTAAAGTCTACAGAGGCTTGTTTTTTCTTTATTTGTTTGTACAGAATCCTAGTATCTTTTAACAATTAATGTTCATAAACTTAAGATCATATTCTTATCCATCATCTTTAACCCTATAATTTAACTTTTTTTGACGCTGCTGTTGCTGCTATTTTCGCCGGTCCAAAACCCAGTCCAAAAAAACTGCAGCAACATTGCTGCTGCTGGTTGCTTTTTCAGCTAAAAAAACTGCGTTTTTTTTGAGGTTTTTCGCAGGAAAAAAACTGCGTTTTTTAGGTTTTTTCTGCTAAAAAACTACAGTTTTTTGGCCGAACCGGGTGCTAAAAAAACCTGCACTTTTTTCGCGTTTATTTGCTGAAAAACATGCTGTTTTTTTGCTGAAAAAACCTGCAGGTTTTTTATGTTTATTTGTTGAAAAAACATGCTGTTTTTTGGGCTGTTTTTGGGGGGTTTTTTGCTGAACAAAAGTTGTTTTGTTGCCGTTTAAACGTTGAATTAAAGTTGTCGAATTTTATAAAATGTAATCCTATTATAGCTTCTATAGAAAAAGTTATTAGAATCAATTTTAGAAGAAACTATAATAAGACAAAATAGATAGTAGTTAAAATTGTAAATTGGAGAAAGAGAAGAAATAATAAAAAAAAGAATATAGAGATAGGTATGAGGTGTTGGATGTAGAAGGTTTTTTAAAACATGAGATAAATTTTAAAAAGTAGTGATTTTTAGTTAAATTATAAGGTTAAAGATGGTGGATTGAATGTGAATGCTCTTATATCCCTATATAATGGGGTTGTAACTCTCTTCTATTCAAGTCAAGAAATAATATCCGTTTACTCATGGTATCATTGCCATAACCCAAGTGGTTGAGTTCCCCTGATCCTTCCCTCTCCCTCCCTTTTCTTCTTCCTCACCTTTTCCTTTTCTTTTGCTTTTCTCCTCCTCTCAGCGTCTGCCTCTTCTTTCTATCCCATCTTTTCTTTTTCTTTTTCATTTTTGTTGTCTCCTTCATGGCTACATCATCTAATACTCCTTTACCCATGAATGCTTTGGCCCCTATGATAACTATCAAATTATCAGCATCAAACTACATCTATTGGCACAAACAAATTCTGCCTCTTCTTTCCCATCAACATCTCTTATCTCATGTTGATGGGTCACTACCAATTCCACCACAAATGATTCAAAGCAATGATAAACAAGTTATCAATCCAGAATATACTACTTGGTTGCAAGAAGAACAACAAGCCATCATTATTCTCAATGCCTCTTTAACTGAAGAAGCTCTTGCCGTGACCGTAGGTTTTTCCTCGGCTCGGGATATTTGGGTGGCTCTTGAGGCGGCATTTTGTAATACGTCCGTTGAAAGGGTTCAAAACTTGAGAGACAATCTCCGTGCTCTAAAAAAAGGTGATAAAAGTGTTGCAGATTTTGGTTGTCAATTTAAATCAATTTGTGATCAACTTCATGCGGTTGGGCATCCCGTGGATTCCATGGATCAACTTCATTGGTTCCTATGTGGACTTGGTAAAACTTTTGAGAGTTTTTCTACAACTGTTCGGTCCTCTCGACCTATTCCAAATTTTGTGGATTTATTGGCTAGTGCGGAGAGTCACGAACTTTTCGTTAAAAACCTATCATCTGATGGTACACCACCTATTGTGGCTTTTTCTGCTCAAACCGAAAAAAATGCCCAACAAGCCCAGCGCAGCTCCTTCTCGAATCGGTCTCGCCAGTCGCATAAGAACTCCTTTTTTGAGCAGGCCCAGCCCTTCTCTGGGCGATCCAACAGGCCCAACAGGGGCGCCTTTTCTCAGACCTTTGGCCGTGGGCCTGGTCAATCTCCTCGGTCATTTTTTGGTCAGCCTAGGGGCTTGACCCGAGGACAGTTTCAATCAGCCTTTGGGCCTCCTTTTTATCCAATTTCCAGCCCGCCAATTTGTCAACTGTGTGGAAAAACCGGACATCTTGCGTCTCAATGTTGGCATTTAGCCTCGTTTGCTGCCTCGGCTTCACCCTCGGATGAACAAATGGCTCAAGCATTTCATGCTCATTGCAATGTGAGCCCCTCCGTTCCCGATTGGACATCCGACACGGGTGCTTCAACTCATATGCTCCCAAATACCACTCCTCTTCAAAATTCCTCTCCGGTTTCAGGTAACGAAAAAGTATACTTTGGAAATGGTGAGTCTTTAAACATTTCACATATTGGTAGTACTAAATTATTTGGTACTCTTGATCTCAATAATGTTCTTGTTGTCCCAAACCTCACGAAAAACCTTCTCTCTATTGGTAAATTAACGGAAGATAATCCGGTTGATTTGATATTTTCTAATCCTTACTTTTACATTCAGGATCGTCAAACGAAGCAAACAATAGCGCAGGGATGCCGTGAAGATGGCCTCTATGTTCTTCGTGACACAAATAAAGCTTTAATGGCCTCTCACACATCTCCTAAAGCCTCCTTTGAAACATGGCACTCTAGACTTGGCCATGTTAATTATGATATTGTTACTTTTCTTAAGAATAATGGGTTTTTGTCCTTTACTTCGGTCTTACCAAAACCCGGTCTTTGTGGCTCTTGTGAACTTGCTAAGTCAAAACGGCAAACATTTGATCTTAATAACAAAAGGGCTAATGCTCCACTTGAATTAATACATTGTGATCTATGGGGACCGTCACCGGTTAAATCGGTTGATAATTTTTTATATTATGTGGCCTTTGTCGATGACTTTTCTCGATTTACATGGTTATATCCATTAAAGGCCAAATCTGATTTTGTTGAAGCCTTGACCATATTTATTCCGTTTGTTCAAACTCAGTTTTCTTCAAAGATAAAAGTTTTTCAAAGTGATGGTGGCACCGAATTTACCAATAATCGTGTTCGCCTCATGTTTGAAAAGAATGGCACGTTTCATCGTATGTCGTGCCCATATACACCTCAACAAAATGGTCGTGTTGAACGGAAACATCGTCATATAGTTGAAACCGGCTTGGCCATGATGTTTCATGCCAAACTTCCTACAAGTTTTTGGGTGGATGCTTTTTCGTCCGTCGTCTTTGTCATTAATCGTCTTCCATCTACCTTACTTCAAGGGAAGTCTCCTTTTGAACTCCTTTACCATCAACGACCAAATTATTCGTCTTTTCGGTCCTTTGGGTGTCGAGTGTTCCCTTATCTTAGGGACTATACTCCTCACAAACTAACACCGAGAAGCATTCCTTGCATTTTTATTGGGTATTGTTCTAAGTATAAAGGATATCGGTGTCTTGACCCATGCACCTCTCGTATATATGTTACTCGCCATGCTCGATTTGATGAACATCACTACCCTCTTGATCACACAACCAATGCGTCACCTATTAACCAACTCGATATTACCACCTTTATTGATGTAAACTATGAAAATCTCCAACCAAATAATCCCATTTTTCCCACAAAGAATTCCAATTACCCAGTTACCATTCCTTTTTTGCCAGCCCAAAGGCCCACTTCCGCGGGTCCAGATTCTGCCAGCCCATCGGCGTCTGGCCCTTCTTCTTCCTCTGGCCCAACTAATGATCCTTCTTCCCCTTTGGATGGCCCGCCAGTTACTACTAGCCCAGTTGGCCCAACGACTGCCAGCAACCCACTGGAAGCTCTGAGCCCAGTTACTGATATTTTAGGCGCTGGCTCAACTTCTTCCAGTCCAGCTGGCCCTTCCATCTCTTCACTGGGTTCTTTGGCTCAGAGCCCGGTTGTTTTCAGCCCATCCTCTGGTTCGTCTAGCCCATCGGAGGATACCCCGATGTCCACTCCCGACTCCACTCCTCCCACTTCTCCAACTCCTCTCGCTCCTTCTCAAATTCCTCCATCTCACCCAATGATCACTCGTGCTAAGGCTGGGATATTTAAACCCCGTCATCGCGTTGATCTGGCCCATACAGATCACTCTCCTCTTCATCGCGCTTTGTTTGCCATGTCCGATCCTTCAACCTTTGCCATGGCCTCCAAAGACACTAAGTGGGTAAATGCCATGGAGGATGAATTTTCTGCTCTATGTAACAATAATACATGGACACTTGTTCCTCGCCCTTTGTACGGAAATGTGGTTGGTTCCAAATGGATTTATCGAACCAAGTTCAAAAGTGATGGTTCTGTTGAACGCTACAAAGCACGTCTAGTCGCTCAAGGTTTTACGCAGGTTCCCGGTCTCGATTACTCTCATACTTTCAGCCCCGTTGTTAAAGCAACGACAGTTCGCACCGTTCTTGCATTAGCTGTTATTAATGGTTGGCCTCTAAGCCAATTGGATGTGAACAATGCCTTTTTACATGGGCACCTTTCTGAGACCGTGTACATGGAACAACCTAAGGGGTTCATTGATCCAAAATTTCCTTCTCATGTCTGCAAACTGAACAAAGCTATCTACGGGCTGAAACAAGCTCCGCGGGCTTGGTTTCATCGACTAAGCCTATTTTTAATGAATAATGGTTTCTCTTGCAGTCGTGCTGATCCATCTCTGTTTATCTTTAACCGTAATTCCTGTGTTATGTATCTGCTTGTTTATGTCGATGATCTGATTCTTACTGGAAATCAACCTACTGCCATCAAATCCTTTATTTCCACTCTCAATAAAGAATTTGCCATTAAATATCTTGGGAAACTCAACTATTTTTTGGGTTTGGAGGTTACCTACACTCAACATGGTCTTTTCCTAAATCAGTCTAAATATGCTATGGATATTTTAACCCGTGCTAAGATGTTGGATGCCAAACCGGCATCAACACCTTTAAGTACAAATGTTTCTTTTGTTTCTACAGGTACTTCATTTCCAGATGCTACACATTATCGTTCTATTGTAGGTGCTCTCCAATATTTGACGATCACGAGGCCTGATATTTCGTATGCTGTGAATCAAGTCAGTCAGTTTTTGCATGCTCCCACCATTGCTCATTTTCAGGAGGTCAAAAGAATTCTACGTTATCTCAAGGGTACTGTTGCCTTTGGACTTCACTACAGCCGTCCAACTCAAACAGCTTTACTTGGTTATTCTGATGCGGATTGGGCTCGTTGTTTGGAAACAAGACGCTCTACCTATGGATATTCTATTTTTCTAGGCGGTAATTTAATCTCATGGAGTGCTAAGAAGCAACCGACTGTTTCACGTTCAAGTTGTGAATCTGAATATCGCGCCATGGCGAATACTGCTGCGGAAATTGTTTGGATAACTCATCTTCTTCAGGAACTTCATGCCTTGCCTGATGCACGTCCAACCATCCTCTGTGATAATCAAAGTGCAATTTTTCTCACTCAAAACCCGGTTTCACACAAACGAGCGAAGCATATAGATCTTGACTATCATTTCTTACGGGAGTTGGTTACCGCTGGAAAACTCATAACCAAGTTCGTTCCTACCAAGCTTCAGGTGGCGGATATCTTCACTAAAAGTCTACCAAGTTCTCAATTTCAGAAGTTTCGACAGATGCTACGCGTTGGTCCCCCACCGTTCCGCTTGCGGGGGGATGTTAGATAATAATTATATATTGTGTCTTATGTTTAATTATATTTTGTAGAGGTCCTTAAGTGTAATTTTATATCCCTATATAATGGGGTTGTAACTCTCTTCTATTCAAGTCAAGAAATAATATCCATTTACTCACACATAAAAGTCATGTGTTCGCAATAACAAGTCACCAAAAGGTGGAGGCATCGTTGATTAAAAAGAGATTATGAATTTTGAACTCTTAATCCTCTAACAATATGAACCCCTTAGAATTGTTCAAAGTAGTTTGGGTGATGAATACTTTCAAGGGGCTACTAAATGTTCTTTCTATTGCACGTCAAGGAGTTTTGTTTGATCAAAAAGAATTTATATACAAGTATTTATGTAAGAAAAGAAAAGAAAAACAGGATTAGATTAGGAAGGAAACAGGAAAAAAATATATACTTTGAACAGGCAGAACAGCCCACTACTAACTACTTCATTCATTTTAGTGATAAAAGTTGTGTTTAATAAAAAATTAATTTGAAAGTTAATTTGAAAATCCATTAATTTTCAAGGCCTTTTTCTAATTTAGCAAATTTATCATAAAAGTTAAACGGTAATTTTCACTTAAAATCCAGTAGCGGACTTTGAACGAAAACTCATTGGGGTCGGGCTCTCAAAATCAAAATCCGTGGGGACCGGACTCTAAAAATTAACACTACGAGTAGAAAAATCGACGAGGGTCGAGGGATGCTTTGCCGGTGCTTAAATCAACCCAACTTTAATTGATGAAACAGGGTGTGCAGCCCCATTCAAGAATTACGTTCCATGTGAGTCGAAGTTTTGGTTTCAAATTTGGGGTGTACACCTTGATCTCCTTACTGAATTGATGATTCACAGACGTGCACGCATGCGCACACGTCCACTCCCTCCAATTTCAGGCTTTTGGAGAGTGGGCAAACTAACTCTCACAAGACCACTAAGCCATGGATGTATTTGAAATTATGTAAAGTATTATATATTAAATGGTCACACCAAGCAAATGATATTTTTAAAGGTGGAACATATTCAACCTTTAAAAGCAGTGGAATTGGCCTGTAATAATCTCACCTAGACCTTTTTAGCTATTAATAATCCCACATCAGAATATTCCCATGCAAGTCCCACCTTTCACTCATTTTTCCTACAATGGTCCCCCGTTAAAAAACCCTAACCCAGTTAATTAAATGGTTGATGTGGCAGATGATTAAGGGATGATGTGTCAAAAAATCTTACGTGGTAGATGAATGTAAAAAAAAAGTGTTTTTATGTTTATTTAAAAAAAAAAACTTAGATGGATGAATGAAATAGAGTAAACCAAACAAATTATTGTTTTCATTGTCTCCCAAAATCTTTAACATACGCTCACCAATATTGACCCTTTTCCTCAAAAATAATAAATTCTCCAATTCAGCAACTCATCTATCAGAGCATTCACATCCTATCTGTGTGTGGGGTTTTTAAAATATAAAAAGTATAAAAAGTGGTTGTGAGTAGAGGAGGGAGAAAATGTTACTGTTCATTTGTATATTTGGGGGACACTGTTCACCCACTATAATTTTTTAATATATATTGAAAATGGTTATGAGTGAAGGAGAGAGAAAAATGTAATGATAAAGGTATAAAAATATTATTTAATTGAAAATGAGAGAAAAAAAGTAATTGTTTTTAGTGGAAATATATTGATATAGGAGTTGTTTTTTAGTGGAATGTATGTATATTTTTAGGGAGCTGGATGTGAATGCTCTCAACAATCATATCTTCTCTATCCCAATTCCTGCTTCCATCATTCATTTCGTTTATGTTCAATTTCCAATTTAGAATTAGGGTTTTTCTTTAATGGGTGAATCAACTCAAACGGCCGTTGACGGTGGCAATGCAGAGATCAACCTCAACATCCGCTGCTCTAACGACAACAGGTTCTCCGTTAGATCGACTCTCCGATCAACGGTCAGCGGTTTTAAAGATCTTTTGGCCCAGAACTGCGATGTTCCAGCGAATCAATAGCGGTTGATTTATAAAGGAAGGATTTTGAAGGATGATCAAACCCTAGATAGTTATGGTAAATGTTTTTTTTATAGATGTTTGATTCAGGTTAATGATTTTGTTGATGATTGTTACATGGTTATGTGTTTGAAAATGTTGTATGATGCTTTATAAAATGTACATTGATCTAGGTTTCAGTGATTTATTGTACAAATTAGCTAAACTTGTAATTTGGCAAATGTATTGGTTGATGATCGCCTATGGTTGATAATCGTTCTGCACTTCGTCGTTATAAGGTGAAAAGGATAAGAGATGATTTAGGGTTTGATAAAGAGGAATTGTGGGTTATAAAGGCTTTAAGTTGTAAAGGATCAGGGGAATACATAATCATCTGCCACGTAAGATTTTTTGACACATCATCCCTTAATCATCTGCCACATCAGCCATTTAATTAACTAAGTTAGGGTTTTTTAACGGGAGACCATTGGAGGAAAAATGGGTGAAAGGTGGGACTGGCATGGGGAATATTCCGAGGTGCGATTATTAATGGCCAAAAAGGTCTAGGTGAGATTATTACAGGCCAATTCCCCTTAAAAGTATTAGTATAATTAATGAAATTTAAAACGATCTAGAACATTTTCAATGGTGGTTAAAGTAAAAAATCTATACCCGCCACATCATTGCAAATCTATTTTTGAGTTAAATATCATATTAGTCCCTGTGGTTTGGGTCATTTTGCCAGTTTAGTCCAAAGGTTTCATTTTTCGCTTGTGGGTCCAAAAAGGTTTCGCCATTGGCATTTTAGTCCACTGGGTTAACTTCATCTATTTTTTCTGTTAACGAGAAAGGCAATTCGGTCATTTTATATGTACTTTTGTTAACTAGAAAGGCAATTTAGCCATATAAAATGACCGAATTGCCCTTCTCGTTAACAAAATTAATTGATGATGTTAACCTAGTAGACTAAAATGGCAATAGTAAAACCTTTTTGGACCCACAAGCGAAAAATGAAACCTTTGAACTAAACTGGCAAAATGGACCAAACCACAGGGACTAAAATGGCATTTAACTCTTTATTTTTTCTTCGACACTAAACTATTACAAACCTTCACATCACCCCACACTTTTATAAAAGAAAAATGAAAGAAGTCATGTGTGTGGTCCCCACTAAGCCAAACCTGACCACACCAAACCAGACAACCAAAGTCAAAGTCCTCCAGTGGTGTGGGTTTGGAGCTGAAGTTTGGATTCCAAACTTCAAGGGCGTAGCTTCCAATGGGCCGGGAGGGGCGTCCGACCCCCCGAACTTTTCGCTCATTGGTGTTATGTATGTACGTTTCGTGTAGAATTTTTTAGGTATATACGTTTTCAACCCCCCGGTTTTATAAAAAAAATTACTTATATAGAAATTTTAGGTTCGGTGACTTCCGACCCCCAGTGGAAATTTTCAAGCTTCGCCACTGCCAAACTTGATACTGTTGGAGATGTTCTTACTTCAACCCACACACATCTCCCTATGAAAAAATGGGCGTTCATCAAACGTCGAATCTTACTTTCTAACTATGACTGGATCAAGAATCCTCGAGTATCATGTCCAATATATAAAAGAAACAATAATTATAACATCAATCTTATTCAAAAATAATTAGCGTATAAATAAGGCTTGTTCTATGTATATATAGAGAGATAGAGGGGGGATGGTGGTCCATTGACAAAGTCAAAGCCTTTAAACACTTTGGGAGGAGAACTTCTTGGGTTCAAGTCTCATAGACAGCACGGAATAAAAATAAAAGAACTTTGTCATTCAAAAAAGAGGGGGATATGTGAATATTAACGTCCATAAATAAAGGCGAGTGTATGTGTTGAAATATACCTTTCTCCGATACGTTGCCGAATAAGGTCTACCGGTAATTAAGTGTTCTCGATATTGCTGCCTAAAAGACTTCCGTCCCATTTCTCGTCTAAGAGAACTCCAAAGTTAATCCGATAAAACCTAAACAATAAGAAACAAAACACACAACGAATCTGTGAGAGATATCTGGTGGTGTGGCGGCGCTATGATGGAGAGGTTAACAGATCGTGGAATGGTGTAAAGTCATATAAAAGATATTTGACCTGAATATATAATGGCTAGAAAAGGGCCTATTATACACTCTCACATTCTCATGGATTCATACCAATTGTAGTTAAGAGGATATATAAATTCTCTTATACAGAACATGCGTTCAAAAAATGTACATCTTTGACCGGTTTGTATATAAAGAGATAACATAGCCTCTTGTTTTCTAGTTTAAGTAGTTTACAAGTTTTGTAAATTTTAAGGTATTAAGTAGTTTACAAGTTTTGTAAATTTTAAGGTATGAAGGCAGTAGTACCTGTGTGTCGTTTGTAAGTGGTAGTGGCTCCCTCTGAACTGTTTTCGTGTCCTGCATAAGCAAGTATGGTTTTATATATACTTTTGATTCAATTATAAGCAATTCTATAAATGATAAACACATTGACATAATTAAGTACCGTGCACATAAAAGTCATGTGTTCGCAATAACAAGTCACCAAAAGGTGGAGGCATCGTTGATTAAAAAGAGATTGTTAATTTTGAACTCTTAATCCTCTAACAATATGAACCCCTTAGAATTGTTCAAAGTAGTTTGGGTGATTAATACTTTCAACGGGCTACGACCGCATTTGCTAAATGTTGCACGTCAAGGAGTTTTGTTTGATCAAAGATAATTTATATACAAGTATTTATGTAAGAAAAAAAAAACAGGGTTTCATTAGAGAGGAAACAGGAAAAAAAATATATCAAATACATAAAAGAAAGAAACAATAATGAATTATAACATCAATCAATCTTATTCAAAAACTATCAGCAGCGTATAAATAAATAAATAAATGCGACTTGAGTTGTGTGAGTTGAAAAATACCAAATGTCCGTAAAAGGTTCACCGTAAGTGGTGCAAATATTGCCTCCGCCTCTTCCGACTGACCATTTCTCGTCTAACAAAACCCCAAACAAACTTAATCTAATAAAACCTTAACAATAAGAAAACAAAACCACACAACGAATCTGTCAGAGAAATCCAGTGCTGTGGGCGCTATGATGAATGAAAGTTTAGTGGGTTGGCGGTGATTACTTTTATATTTATTTTTTATGATGAAGAGGTAGTGGGTTGCTGGGAAGATCAAGGTAAAGTCACATGCTGTGATTATTATTTTTTTTACATGCTATTCACACACACCTGTCTATTTTCACACCCTAAAGCGTCGAGCTTTGGCCAAAGCTCGGCGCTTCAGGATAATACTCAGCGCTTTGGTCAAGGCTCGGCGCTTCAGGATAATACTCACCTATACGTGTCGAATTTTGACGTATTTTGTTATTACACGTCATTTTTTGCAGTATATGGTCTATACGGCACGTTCCGGATAAGTTCGGTCACGTGTGTTGTCGTATTCCATGATTTCATGTGATTCTGTTTTGATTTCACTTGTAGTCCAGCGTATCGTTTTGTATGTATATGCATCCTACCGGATCAGTACTTGACGTATTTTGTCATTAAATGTCGTATTATGACGTGTATTGTCACTATTGTTCCGTACTATCGCGTATTTTGGTCGTACGGGTCATGTCGGTGACCTACGGTATCATGATGTTTATTGTCTGTAAGTGTCGTATTAGTGCGTAGATTGATTGTTATGGCGTATTATGTTTCTATTGATCGTATTATGGCACATTTTGGCCGTACAGGTCGTGTCGGTGACATTCGGTGTTCGGTTGGCATGACACGTGATAGAAGTGCATCTTTTGAACAATAACAATCACAAACACACTTTTGGTTTATAATTGATTTAATTGGATTAGAATTATACATACTTAACCTATATCTTGAACATTTGGGAAAACATTAAGATCCGTGGGTGTGTACATTATCCTTTGGTAATAAACGCATCTATACTTGTTGAATGAAGCTGAGGAACCTCATCAAGTGATTGTGGTTGTGTTCGTCGACGGTGGACATTTCATCCATGATTCGTTGGCCATAGAGCAACGTTTGACCTTATACCATGCTTCGACGTGTCCACTGCGTACCGCCTCCACCACCGTTGTGGTGGCTGTAGTCGCGTCGTCGCCCTAAGTGGTGGTTGGTTCCACCGATCTCCATGAATGCGTATCAAAAGATAATGATCCGGTAGGACACGTATATATACAAAACAGCATGTTGGACTACAAGTGAAATCAAAACAGAATCACTTGTCATGTGTCATCCCAACCCGAACACCGAATGTAACATTTCCATTTTTTTATAATAAAGTATATAAAACTTATATTATTAAACAGGTAGATTACAAGTAAGTTGACTGTTAGAAATATGAGGTATCTAGATGAACATATGAACCGTTTAATAATTAAATAATAAAAATACATTATAATTGACCTTACTTCGTTTTTAACAAAACTTAGGTCAAAATGTAGATAAAAATATACTCGTTCTAAGGGCATATTCATCGTTTTATAAAATGTCATATTTTAGAACTTATAAGCGATAAATGAGTGAAGCATCTGAATTAATTATAATAATAAAATAATAATAAACTTAACAAATATGAATTGAGAATTTGTGTGTACGTGTCCCATGATCAGAAGGAATCTTCAGCATTTTCGTAATCTCCAAGTTTTCAAAAATTAGTATAAATAGAAGCGTGAGAATTCAAAACTGATCACCTTTTTTCCCCTTTCTCTTGCCCCTTCTCTGCTCATATATATATATATATATCCATTCTTCTTTAGTATTACACCTATAATACTACAAAGATCTGCCCCGTTGTAAGTGTTTTAACCTCTGATCACTGATTCGATACCTTGTCTGATCGATCCTGAACCCAGCAACGGATGTCAAGGTGCTGCCTGAATAAGGCTACACTTTGTTAACTACGTTAGGGTTCTGATCTCGTGATGTATTGATAAAGTTGAATTGGATTATTATACTAACATGTGTGCATTGTATATTTTATTAAGAGTTTAGGAATTATACCAGGAGGCTTGTAGTTAAACCCTAAAGTTACAAAGTGAGTCATTCTCTTTTTTTTTTTTTTATCAAATTGCTTTGCAAAACCCTAAATGTTTTAAGTTATAATTACAGTAATTAAGTCTTTACATTCTGAAATTACTGCAAGTATGTGGGAATGCTTTCAAAACCCTATTTGCTATACATTATGTGATATACATTATAGGTAATTGTCACTAATACAATTGCATATTTATATACTATTTTCATAATAAAATTTAATGACATTATAGTGTATTTAATAAATGTATACTAAGATATAAATTGTGAGTTTTTAAATATTATATTTAATATTTAAAATAGTATATTATAAACCTTAATATGTATAATATATAAACCTTAATGTATATCATAATAAAATTAAACGATATCTGTCAATTATATATTTAACTTTTAATATACTAATATATACATCGGGAATGCATTATTTCAAAACCCGATATGTGGGGTTTAGTATACATCATTTGATAAGCATCACTAGTTGAAAGAACGATCAACAGTGTTACGACCACAGTCACTAGTTGAAAGAACGATCAACAGTGATAGGACCACAGTCACTAGTTGAAAGAACGATCAACAGTGATAGGACCACAGTCACTAGTTGAAAGAACGATCAACAGTGATACGACCACAATAACTAGTTGAAAGAACGATCAACAATGTTACGCCCACAGTCACTAGTTGAAAGAATAATCAACAGTGACATGACCATCGTCACGGGAATCACCTAATGACAAATACCTTTGAATAATAGTAAGATATAATGTATACATTACTTGATAACTTCACCATTGGACACGAGTAGCCAATGTGTGATATGACCATAGTCACAGATCCGTCGAGTGACAAGTACTTTTGAGTTTTTGTTAGATATAAACATTGTAATTCTCCTTGATGCTGTAAAGTTATACCAATGTGTCTTTTTATAAAATAGAATGAACTCACCTGTATTTTTCGCTGATAAAATGTTTTCAAACGCGTTTCAGGTAACTTACTGTAACACCTCGAAAATTCACGTCCTATAATGTGTAGACACGTGTCAAATGTTTAAACGTGTGAAAGAATATTATAGAAGGACTAAAGTTGACAATCATGGAAAGTATGTGGATATACGTATTCTAAATGTCAACAGTGAGTAAATATATTGTATATTAACCCTACAAGATGCTCATACCTTCAAACGAATAAATCATGGATCATACGGAGCTAAAAGTGAGAGATTACAAACTACAGGGGCTAAATGTGTCAACATGTTTAAGTTATACCTCTGAGTGACCTTTTGACAAACCCGAAGCTTTGTAACTGTTAATTATGCTCACTAGAATACACGATTTAAATTTCGTAAAGTTTCGTTATCGTATGAGAAAGTTATGATCAAATTCGTGTGCGAAGGGTTAAAGCGTAAACGTTGAAAGTTAGGACTTTTCGGGTAACAATAAAGTTAACCGGGGACTTAGCAAAGGGTTAAAGCATAAACATTGAAAGTTAGGACTTTTCGGGTAACAATATGTTTTAAAGCCCTTATAGATCAATTATGAGGGTTCATAATGCAAGAAACAAGTGCCTAATCGAATTTTGAAGAGCCAAGGATCAAATCGCAAAAATCAACAATTCTGATTTGATCAGAGTAGGCCTAGCGTGACGCGAGGCCCTGGGGGGGGGGGGGGGGGGGGGGGCTTAGCGTCACGCGAGGGGTTCCCAGCTCCGACTTCTTTGGGTTTTTGCCTGCTGAGTGCAATCTGATCGATTTTATCCGAATTTCCACATAAAGGGCGACCCCTAGACACCCCCTAAGCACTAGGAACATGTGTTGATCAGTTGTGGTGGGTTGTAGACTCATGTGTCAAAGATTTGTGGTGGATTAAACACTATATAAAGGACCATGATATGCACCATTGTTCTTCACACCTTCCTCTTGCAATCTGATCATTTCTGGAGCTCCAAGGCACTCTCAAGTGATCACTAATCAAGCTTAGGACTTTTGTAAGTTTTCTAATCCTTCTTTAATAATGTTTAGCTTAGTTATTTAGCTAAAAGTCAAACCATCATAATTACGGTTTGACTTCGAGATTAATTAATAATGGCTCAGTCAAATCTTGAATTAAAAGTAGATATATGTTGGTAATTATGTGGGTAATAAACCCTCAAAAAGGTTCCCCCTGATTCCCACTCTAACTAGGTCTAATGTCGGGTCAAACTTGTATTTAAAAAGTCAACAGAATGTGTAAATTACAATTTATGCATAATTAGCAATGTAGAACACATACAACCTGTTTGATCATTAATATAACTTAGTAATTAGTGTAAGGACATGTCTAAACATGTTCAACCCGAAAATTTCCTGTTTAGACCCGGTTCGGAACCGAAAGTCGCATAGTTTGACTTATACTTTGACTTTCAGTTCTGACCCGTTATGGTATGCTTTAGAAATACCTAAGAGCTTCATTTGGACCAGGTTACATGCTAGTATAACCCTCTGTGATTATACACCATGGTTCATTAGTTAACCGATTAATACGCATGATTCCGTTAATTGCTCATATGTTGACCATTATGCCCTTTTCACTTTAAAACGTGATTTTTGGAAATATAAAATAGTAGAAACCTTAATTACTGATATATAAACTTGTATGCAAAGTTTGACATCAGTTTGAGGTGTAGAATAAGAGTTATGCTCATTAGCGCAAATTGGAAGCTTTATGTTAATTAAACGGCGTATTTAGCGTATAGCCTACTTAAACATACTTTTTGATATCAAATCTTTTACCCACTGATGTAATATATTATTTTTTTATTTTTAAAGATTTTTATTAAATTTTAGGCTGAGCATAACTTATAGTCGTAGGCTTAATCCGGTAATTGTCGGTTTTGCCCATACGGGCCATAAAATGAGTTTTACATATCTAAACGACTCCAAACCTTTTGCTACTGATCACACTTGATAAATAAATTATTTTAAGCCTTCTGGAATAATAAAAATATCATCTTTAAGTATCGAACCCGGAAATGGCTTTTAATCGCCTTATTAAGCGTTTTAGCGCATGGTATGTACTAAGACTATTTTTAAACATACAAGGGTGATACCTACTGATATTTGAGGCAAATTATAATATTTTAACAGTAAGCAAAGTTTGTTAAACTCAGACTTCAGTTTTGAGCTTTTCGGCTTATGTGAAATTACCAAAATACCCCTACGGGGCATAGTTTGGTTATAATTGATAAGTTTCACATATATACTTTAACCTACTGTTATAACTCATTAAATTGAGTATGTTTGCTGATTACATCAGACCTGTAACTCAGTTAAACACTTAAACTCTTTTACAACCTTTAAAATGACCAAACTACCCCTACGGGGCATAGTTTGTGTTTAAACTCATTTCGGGCATAATAAATGATATCTTACTGATGTCACAACATATTTGGAGCATATTAACTTAGGAAACCTGTAAATGGCTCTCATGAATAACCGTCACGCTTATTACGCGTTCGGTTCGGTTTATGTAACTAGTTTACACAAACTAGCCTAAACGGGTCAAACCTTATCGGTTTTATCTCAAAATCCAGAATGTGTATGAAATACCCATATTAAGAAAGTCTCTGAACTTGTCGGGTCTAAATCACATTCTATCCGGTCTTCGCTTAAATAGTGCGTACGAACCGTATCTTCGAAACTAACCGGTCTAAGCCTAAGCTTAACTAAAGACCCGTTAGGATTCTAATAGGTTATTATAAACCTTCGTTCCAGATTAGGAGGACCAGTAAAAGCTACTTGCAATTTGCTTATTGTGATTTATACATTGCTCAGGTAAATACTTTTAACTTATTTTCCCTATACGGGCTTGGGTTACGGTATATAGCATACCGCTTGATCGGGCATCAAATCTTCCATCGTTGGGTGGTTAATTGAATAATTTGATCAGCTCGTTTAAACAGTCTTGTTACTTAAAGCCTTTGGGGGGTTAATGACCATGTCCCGGATATCCTTGGCATCATTTTACGAAATGGCCACGACCTAAGCGCGGGGTGTAGGCGTACACCCGTCAGTGCACAAAAGAATAATGTGGTGTGTCTATTGATCTTTAACCCGGACTAGATCCGGGCTACTGAACGCACAAGGAACATGTAATTCGTTCACAAGATTATATACTTAAATAATTCTCCCAAGTTAAATAAAAATGTTTATGCCACGTGCATCCAAACAAATTTTCAATCATTTTCCAAAATGAGTCAGTTGATTGTATTTATCAGTGTAAACTGACGTATTTTCCCAAAAAGATTAAATGCAGGTACTAAGCGTAATTGGCTGGGATTTCTCCTTAGCATCATTAGAAGTCTCGCAAGCTTAAGATGCCTGAAGTCTGTTGAACTATTGTTTCATTTTGTTTCCGATCCATCTGTGGATAAACTTCCGAATATTGTGACATTTGATATTACAATATTAAATTCGGTTGTATTATATCTTTTAAATTGCTTCCGCTGTGCATATTAAATATTGTGTTGTTTGACTATTATGTTGCCAACCACGTCACGATACTCCCCACCGGGCCCACCGGTGACACGTGGAAATCAGGGTGTGACAGGTTGGTATCAGAGCCAACACTGAGTGAATTAAACACTAGCCTTTTGTGTTTAATCTCAGTTACACAATTGCACAATTCTAAACTTTCGAGTCTAGACATATAACATAGGACAAATTCCACTTTGTTTGTGTGTCCTTTATTTTACATATGTTTTTGTTGTTATCTCATGATATATTGACAGGAATTAAAAATGCCGCCAAGATTCTTCAGGAAAAGAGGAAGAGGCAAGGGGCCAATCACCGCCCCCAATGATAATGAAGCTGGACCTTCAAATGTGCGAGCTCCATCTACCACAGAGAGTGATGATCCCTGGCAGAACCGGAGGAACCTCTTTGAGCCGGCTAGACGGTCGGTCTCACATAGTTCAACACCTCCTAACCCGTATGGGCCACAGCCGGAGTACGAGCCCAACAACCCTCAACCCTCCTACATACCGTTACAGCGATCCTTATCGCATAACTCTTTTGGTGACCCTACACCAGTTTTTAGGGGCCAGTTTAACCCGACGAATTATATACAAGAACCAGTGGGTTTCAACCCATTGGGACCGGAGGACCATTTTTCCGGAGATCACGCAGATGATATGGACGAGGATACGGACCCCGTCGAGCCAGCCAGTGGTACACCAAACCACCCGATAGAGATCTCTGACGGATCTTCTTTCAACGGATCACCCTATGTTGGTCCAGATAGCTTTCACCACCTCAACAGCAGCAGCAGCAACGGGATCCCTCTGAGGATCCAAGATTTGTGGCAGTCACACCACCGCCTCCACCGCCGCCAGTTCAGCCGGCACCTCCGCAACCGCCAAGGCGTAGGAGATCTGGACCGCGTATGTCTACACGGGGAGGAGACTTCCATTTCAGCTCTCATCGGCAATCAAGTGGCAGCCACTACCCGCCACATCAAGAAGATCCACAAATGGGTGGACCTTCACACCCAGTTGCACCGCAACCACCGCCTATGGGTTTTGATAACCCAATTCCGGCATACACGGGTTCCATGGCGTATAACCCGTTTGAACAGCCAGTGCACACCAACTACAACTACGCAGAAGCTGACCCATACATGGTAGCGGCTAACTACAACACCCAAGGACCCTATGGAGATCCATGGGGAGTAGGGTACCCAACTCATGGGTACCAGATACTGGCAAGACCTATTACCAGGCAACAATCGCAACCACCAAGGTTTTCTCCACCTGAGCGTGAAGAAATTCTGCAAAGGTTGGACCATGTAGAGCGAGAGTTTCACAGGGAACGAAGGGAGCGACAAACTTTCTTCCAAGGATTAACGAGCCTAATTAAAGGGAAAAGCAAAAAAGGACCATTGAATCCTTCCATTTGTTGTTGAGCCCCTGCGTGGGCCAGTCTTGCTGTATAAACCCCTGCGTAGGTATGCTTGGTTGTTTTGACCCCTGTGTGGGTCTATCTTTCTGTAAACCCATGCGAGGGTATGTTATTTGTGTAAGTCCCTGCGTGGACTATTATGTTATTAAGCCCCTGCATGGGTATGTGTGTTATTAAGCCCCTGCGTGGGTAAGTACTTGTTTAAACCCCTGCGTGGGTAAGTTTGTTATTTGAAAAGACCCGTTTAAAGCAGCGTGTAATATTTTAATAAAGTAATGGAATGTTTGTTTTATAAATTTCATGTTTGCCATTACGTGCATAGATATATTATATTTGAAATAAATAAATCAAAACTCATTCCTTTTTAATAAATATCTGCCTATGTAAATTTTTAAATAAGAATCTTAAAGAGTGAAACCTAGCCTTCGGGTCATTATAAGGCCGGGCCAAGATGGTAAGACCTGTTAAAAAGATTCAAATCCCTGTTAACATCTGAAAATATGTTAACACTCCTGGCAGACGTGATTCATTAAAAATCACACACGTCATTATTATTAAAGAATTCTTCAAAAGATTCCTAACCCAATTATATAATCTCTGAATCATGGGTTTAGGTTATCAATTAAGATGATCATATTTTTACCATACGTGGTAATATAGTGCCTACGGGCCCTGCTCATTTCCATATGAGCCAAAAGACAGTGGTGGCAATGACTCCCTGTCAAATAAAGGTAATGAACTAGGTTCAAACCTCAAATGCTTTGATTCTCTGAAATCCTAGCATATAATTTATAATTGTCCTTGTGACTAGGTCTATTGTGCCAGTATATTTTCATGCTCTGATTCTCTGAAATCATAGCTTACAATTAAAGTGTCCATGTAACTAGGCCTTTTGTGCCACAAATAAAACTGTTATTGTTTTATAATTAGGATAAATTATGATAGAAATCCTAAATAAACACGATTAATAAATTAACCAAATATGGTCTCTGTTTACCATGGTTAATGAATTACCCTAAGGGGCAATTCCATAATAAACTCCCAAATAAACTATTGTCCTTGTTTTCTGTAACAGTTCAATTAAAATGGCTAACTCAGACGAACTTAATAGCCATCCAGTGGAGAACATCGATAACGCCCGAGTAACTTTAACGGGTGCTGAATTAAAAGAGTTGGTAGACGACGCAGTTACAAAGGCATTGGAAAGGCAGTACGAAGAGTATAGTGGGACTCGTAGTAGGACCCTAACTACACAGCCTTCAAAGCCACCGTCCAAGAAGGACGACTCGAAGAAAGATGATGATCGACACTCCTCGAACCACAGTGCTCCATCTCAGCAGGTTGTACTAAACCAGGGACCCCGTGACAAGGGTTGCTCTTATAAATATTTTGTTTCTTGCAAACCCCAGGATTTCACTGGGGAGAAGGGAGCCATTGACTGTATGACGTGGCTGGATGAGATGGATACTGTTGTGGATATCAGCGGATGCGCTGAGAGAGATGTGGTCAAGTTCGTGTCGCAGTCTTTTAAGGGTGAAGCTTTAGCATGGTGGAGATCTCTGATTCAAGCCACCGGGAAAATCCCATTATACAACATGTCTTGGGATCAATTTATTGCCCTTATCAGGGAAAATTACTGCCCTCAGCATGAGGTGGAGAAGATAGAGTCTGATTTTCTATCATTGGTGATGACAAACCTTGACTGTCAAGCTTACCTAACGAGCTTCAACACAATGTGCCGGTTGGTTCCTTATCTGGTAACCCCGGAACCAAAAAGGATAGCTCGTTTTATCGGTGGTTTAGCCCTGGAAATCAAGGCAAGAGTGAAGGCTTCTCGGCCAGCTACTTTTAGATCTGTAGCTGACATATCCTTGTCCCTCACTTTGGATGCGGTCAGGCAAAGATCGCTGAGGAACAAGGAGGCTGAGAAGAGAAAACGTGAAGATGATAGTTCACGGAGATCGAGCAAGAAGCACCGTGGGAACGGTGACAACAAGAAAGGATCTGAGTCAAGGAAAGATGGGCATCATTCTGATGAGAAGCCCAAATGCAAAATTTGCAAGAAACAGCACTTTGGAAAGTGCAGACTCGAGTCGAACTCTCAAACTCAGTCGAAAACCTTTGCTTGTGGTATATGCAAGTCCACGGATCACAAAACCTTGGATTGCAAGAAGATGAAAGACGCAACGTGCTACCGTTGCAATGAAAAGGGGCACATTAAAACCAACTGCCCTAAATTCACCAAGAAGCCTGAAGAGGCCAAGAAGACAAATGCTAGAGTCTTCAGAATGGATGCCAAAGAAGCGGTTCTAGATGACAACGTTATTACAGGTACTTTCCTTGTAAATAACGTCTTTGCTAGAGTACTTTTTGATTCAGGCGCTGATAAGTCTTTCGTTGATAATAAGTTTTGTGAATTGCTGAAATTACCTGTCAAAACCTTAAATGTGAATTATGAGGTGGAGTTAGCAGATGGCACGCTAGAAACCGTCTCAACTGTGTTAGATGGATGTGTTATATCCATTAAGAACCATTCTTTTCCTCTGTCTCTACTTCCCTTTAAGTTGGCCGGTTTTGACATAGTTCTGGGTATGGACTGGTTATCTCATAACCAGGCCCAAATTGTCTGTAACAAGAAACAAGTGGTGATAGAGACTCCGTCTGGTGAATCACTTACCATTCGGGGAGATACCCAGTATGGGCTGCCTGAGCAAGTGACTATGCTCAAGGCTTCAAAATGTTTAAAGAAGGGTTGTGTCATCTACATGGCACAAGTGATTATTGATGAGCCTAAACCGAAGATAGAAGACATCCCTGTCATCTCGGAATACCCAGAAGTTTTTCCTGAAGAACTACCTGGTTTGCCACCAGATAGGCAAGTGGAATTCAGGATTGATATCATCCCTGGAGCAGCACCAGTTGCTAGAGCACCTTACAGGTTAGCCCCAACGGAAATGAAAGAATTGAGGACACAGCTAGACGAATTGCTAGCCAAAGGTTTCATTAAACCTAGTTCGTCTCCTTGGGGAGCACCTGTCTTGTTTGTCAAGAAGAAGGATGGATCGATGCGTCTGTGCATCGATTATCGTGAGCTTAATAAGGTCACGATCAAGAATATATATCCTTTGCCCAGGATCGACGATTTGTTCGATCAATTGCAAGGAGCAAGTTATTTCTCGAAGATTGACTTGAGGTCAGGGTACTATCAACTGAAGGTTAGAGATGAAGACGTGCACAAAACTGCATTTAGGACTCGTTATGGTCA
This sequence comes from Helianthus tuberosus, assembly GCA_030545235.1. NCBI lineage: Eukaryota > Viridiplantae > Streptophyta > Magnoliopsida > Asterales > Asteraceae > Helianthus > Helianthus tuberosus. The sequence goes on from CM060430.1 coordinate 90,850,447, forward strand.
TTACGAGTTCCTAGTGATGCCTTTTGGGCTCACTAATGCACCGGCCGCGTTCATGGATCTCATGAATCGCGTTTGCAAGCCATACTCAGATAAATTCGTCATCGTTTTCATCGACGACATTCTTATCTACTCGAAGAACCAAGCTGACCATGAGAAACACCTTCGCTGTATTCTCAAACTCCTGCTTCAGGAGAAGCTCTATACCAAGTTCTCTAAGTGTTAATTTTGGCTTCGTGAAGTCCAATTTCTTGGACATGTGGTTAGCGAGCGTGGTATCCAAGTGGATCCTGCTAAAGTTGAAGCAGTTATGAACTGGCAAGAGGCAAAGACGCCTACAGAGATTCGTAGCTTCCTGGGATTGGCAGGATATTACAGGCGTTTCATTGAAATTTTTTCAAGGATTGCTGCACCCCTAACTTCCTTGACCAAGAAGAAAGTAAAGTTCGTATGGGGCCCTAAGCAGCAAGAGTCCTTTGATATTCTGAAGCAAAAGTTGAGCAACGCCCCAGTACTAACATTGCCAGAAGGAATAGAAGATTTTGTGGTTTACTGCGATGCATCGCACACTGGCATGGGGTGCGTGCTTATGCAGAAAGGCAAAGTTATTGCCTACGCATCACGACAGTTAAAGGTGCATGAAAATAATTACACCACCCATGACTTGGAGTTGGGTTCCATTATATTCGCACTAAAACTGTGGAGGCATTACTTGTATAGTATCAAATGTGTGATCTATTCCGATCATAAGAGCCTCCAGCACCTGTTTAATCAGAAGGAATTAAACATGAGGCAACGCCGTTGGATGGAAACTTTAAATGATTATGATTGTGAAATCAGATACCATCCCGGCAAGGCGAATGTAGTCGCCGATGCCTTAAGTCGAAAGGAGAGGGTGAAACCCATCCGAATCAATGCCAAGCGCATGGAGATAAAGAATAATTTGATAGAAAGGTTGTTAGCTGCACAGAAGGAAGCTGTGTTGGAAGCTAACTATCCTAAAGAAAAGTTAGGAGTAACTGAGGAGCAGTTAACTCTTAGCAAGGACGGAATTCTAAGATTAAACGGACGAATATGGGTTCCAACTTATGGAGGACTTCGAGATGTCATCCTCCAGGAAGCCCATAGTTCCAAATACTCCGTTCATCCTGGAGCTGATAAGATGTACCAGGATCTAAATGCAAATTATTGGTGGATAGGCTTGAAGAAGTCTGTAGCCACTCATGTAGCTAAATGCTTGACATGTGCGCAAGTCAAAGCCGAGCATCAGAAACCGTCAGGTTTTCTACAACAGCCTGAACTTCCTACTTGGAAGTGGGAAATGGTAACTATGGATTTTATTACCAAGTTACCCAAGACAAGGAAAGGAAATGATACAATATGGGTTATAGTTGATAAACTGACTAAGTCAGCACATTTCTTACCCATCAAGGAGACTTATAGCTCCGACATGTTAGCCCAGTTATACGTTGATAAGATTGTAGCCTTACATGGCATACCGGTGTCTATTATCTCTGACAGAGATACTAGATACACATCACATTTTTGGAAGAGTTTCCAACAATCTTTGGGCACACGTTTGAATTTTAGTACGGCTTATCATCCTCAGACTGACGGTCAGAGTGAGCGTACTATTCAAACGTTGGAAGACATGCTACGTGCATGTGCGATCGATTTGGGTGGTAGTTGGGATAAGAACCTACCATTAATCGAATTCTCCTACAACAATAGCTACCATACCAGCATTAAGGGCGATTTTATCCGATTTTCCTACAACATAGGACCTTTCGAGTGCAATCTGATCGATTTTATCTGATTTTCCACATAAAGGGCGACCCCTAGACACCCCCTAAGCACTAGGAACATGTGTTGATCAGTTGTGGTGGGTTGTAGACTCATGTGTCAAAGATTTGTGGTGGATTAAACACTATATAAAGGACCATGATATGCACCATTGTTCTTCACACCTTCCTCTTGCAATCTGATCATTTCTGGAGCTCCAAGGCACTCTCAAGTGATCACTAATCAAGCTTAGGACTTTTGTAAGTTTGCTAATCCTTCTTTAATAATGTTTAGCTTAGTTATTTAGCTAAAAGTCAAACCATCGTAATTACGGTTTGACTTCGAGATTGATTAATTAATAATGGCTCAGTCAAATCTCGAATTAAAAGTAGATATATGTTGGTAATTATGTGGGTAATAAACCCTCAAAAGGGTTCCCCCTGATTCCCACTCTAACTAGGTCTAATGTCGGGTCAAACTTGTATTTAAAAAGTCAACAGAATGTGTAAATTACAATTTATGCATAATTAGCAATTTAGAACACATACAACCTGTTTGATCATTAATATAACTTAGTAATTAGTGTAAGGACATGTCTAAACATGTTCAACCCGAAAATTTCCTGTTTAGACCCGGTTCGGAACCGAAAGTCGCATAGTTTGACTTATACTTTGACTTTCAGTTCTGACCCGTTATTGTATGCTTTAGAAATACCTAAGAGCTTCATTTGGACCAGGTTACATGTCACACCCTGACTTTTGCGGAAGCGTGGTTTATTTGGTGTGACTTCTTAATACCATAGCATCAATCATAACAATGCTATATGTTAAAAACATGAGATATTCATTCATTAATAAAGTTTAGAAACATTCCATTTTCAACATTCACAAAATAATTTACAACCCTTAACTTGATTTATTTGAGTTCATAAAGACTTAGCAAAAGACTTTAAACAAAACCAGGCTTAGGTGTATATAACCCGTCCAGGAAGAGGTTACACCTTCTAAATCCTGGATGACTTCTTTATTCAAACGCAGCTTGAAAATACGTGCATACCGTACCAGATCCGTTAGTTTCCTGAAATACATGTAATTTGAAAAGTCAACATAACGTTGAGCGAGTTCATGTGTAAGTGAGTAGGTATAAACCTTTGTAAAAATGTCTGTATGTATAAAAATCCCTGGTATGTAGCAATTAAGGAAAAAGAGACCACCATTGGGTTGCAAAGCCAATGATAAGTGTGAAGTGATGCAGGAAGACTCAAACCTAGCGGATTTGTGCGTCGGGCACTTAGTCACTTCATGGTCCACTCGGCGGACTCAGGAGTGGAGCTCGCTACACCCAAATAGATCTATCACTAATGTGTCTCGGTCCTACAACGAGGATTGATGGCCTTAAGTGTTGTGCCCACCACTCACATGTACGCGTAATAAAAACCCTCCTTAAGCTAACCATACCATGTAAATAAATGTCTGTAAATGTCTGTAACATGTATTTCACCCCCGAGGTGTAAAACTGAAAATAGTTAAGAGAAAAGGGGGGACATGAACTCACAGTATTGCGTCTTCGGTACTCGTAACCCAAATCTCCTCAGCAAACACGACTACCTACAATGGTCTAACGTCTATTAGACGAACGGGTCGTGCCTTGTCTTAGTATTGATTAGTGCCTTTGAGTTACGTTTTAAAGTGTCTTTAATATTTTAGTAATAATACTTCTCGTACTTGTGTATTCGTATTTCCTTCCCAAGGATGGGATATTTTACATATGTCTGTTCGTATTGGAATTATATTTTTAAGTCCCATTTTAGAGAATACATAGTTAACCATATTTCTGTATGAAACCAACCTCCGATACTCCATATTTCGTTATAAAAATTATGGCGAGTTTTATGCTTGAAAAACATAGTCTATAATATACTAGTAAACGCTTGTCCAGAAAATATTTACTAAGTGTTAGGATTTTCGGAAAATTTCGCCATAGTCTCCTTTGTAAATAGAGGTGTCCATGCTTAAAAGCATATAATTTTCTTTTATATATATATCCCGTAGGTCGTTCTCAATAATCAAACCGACATTCATACATGCAATGCCCTATTTACGTCTTTTCAGCTTTATTAAACCAAACAGGACTGTTTTCAAGTAATAAAATAAAATAGTTATCCTTTTCCAAAAATTATCAAATTTTTACAGAAAATGTCATATATATCCACGATTTATTGTGTAAAAATTTCGGAGACCAGTTCATTAGCAATTTTATATAAAAATTCTTTTACCTGACTGCAATCAGATTTGTTACATTCTGATTGCAGTTTTACGGAAAAATTCACTAAAAATCAATCGTAAGTCCGATCGACGAAATTCCAGTTGGAGGGTCACGAGAACAACAGTGACCTTCTACAGTAAAAATTTCATGAGCTGATTCTGCTCAGGTTTTAAGTTTTGACTCTGATTACAACACACTTTTTCAGCTGAAATATTTCAGCTTGAGCTGCTGTCTAAAAATAATTCTTTAAAAATAGTAAACGATCTCGAAAAATTACGATTCCAGTGCCATTTGTTCGTTTGTTCAAAATTACACAATTTAGACTCCAGAAACTCAGTTTTTCGATTAAAAATGACCCTGTTACAGCCTGTTGAAGTTGGCTGGAAATTTCAATCAGCATGCTTATTTCAGGTTTAATGATTCTAACAACGTATCAACGAGTGTCCTAACCTTGATTTGTTAATAACTTGATGATCAAACATGGTGCATGTATTATCCAACCTCAAACCAACCTGATTTTAACCTCAAACAAACTTTTTATGTGGGGTTTTTATGCAGAATTTTAAGTTCAACTTTTTAGTGTTCATCTTCTTGTGATTTGAACAAACAAACGTCATGCTTCATATTTTGACTAAAATAAGATGGAACAAGGTGTAGAGACTTACTACTAGCACAAGGCTAGGGTAGAAATCTAGTGAAGATGATGGTGAGAAAAAGTATGGTGAAGTGACTAGAACAAGCTCTGTTGAAGTTCCTTTAACTTGCTACCTTCATGAACCACCTTCAATGCTTGAATGGAGAGCTTGTAGTGAAGAAAATGGAGGATGTGAGAGGTGGTGGTGATGAAATCGGTTATGGAGAACCGAATTGGGGGAGAGAGGGAGAGGTGGAGTGTGTATCTTGACAAAATGATGGGTATTTCTTGGAAGAATAGGAGCCACCCTACCCTAGGTTATGATTAAAGTTCTTTTGGCCAACCATAGATAGGAAGGATAATCACACAAGATCTAAACAAAATATATGGATGATTTGGGCAGAAATTCGGTTAGGGGGGGGGGGGTAATATGAAAATTTTTGGTAATTAGTAGGTAAGTAAATAAGAGGTTAAGGGTATTTTCTAAAATAGTGGGTGTATGTTATGTTTCTATAGTGTGTGGGGATTTTTGTGACCATGATTATTTAAGAATAATAAAATAATATTTCTGACAAAATTTTGGTGTCCCGGGTAATGTCCGGTTGTTCGGTTATGTATCGTTCCGTTAAAGTGTTAAATTGTACCGTATAGCGTCTTTTATGCATCTTTCTGTAACGAAATCATTCCTGGCACTTAGGAAAGCATACAGGACCACTCTGCCATATATGTGCATTCTACCGGTATAATAAAATGCTGAATTTTATAAAAGAATGCAGAATTCAGTATTTAACGCATGTTTTAGGCACTTCCCGGCACTATATCTATCCCCTAATGATGCAGTCTTATGGTCCTCACTTCCCTACACTACAAACCCGTGTAGTACTCTACCCCTGGCTCATACTGGCCATAATAATATTGTCTGTCTATGTGCTGGTATTGTCAGCATTATTTCCGAATCAACCGTTCAGTGTGTCAATTGTGCTGAGTGCATCAAGCATGTCACTAATGTAGGTGTGTAATGAATGGAGTGACTGTATAAAATATAATGCATGTATATATGATATAGAATCATAGAGCAGTTTAAATTATCAGTTGTAATCAAGCACAGTCATTAAGCACGTAATTAAGATTAATTAATTTGTACAGTATCTGAAATTTTGAGGGTTGTCACATTCTCCCCCCGTTAAGAAAATTTCGTCCTCGAAATTTGTACTACCTTAACTCCTTGTGGTTATGTCACACGTGTATGTATATGAATATTCCCGAGGTTGATAATCATTAAACTGAATTTAACCTACTCGCGTCAGTTGAGTCCAAGTCTATATAACAACCCGAATCCTATGGTTAAAGGTATGTGCTTATAGCATTTGATGTCAAAGGTACAGTACGTAGTCTAGTGTAATCCAGCAGCAGTGTTCCACAAAAAGAGGAGTCTTATCCAATAGAGTTTTCAAATGACTGGTCATAGTATGCAAATTTTCACAAACCATAGCATCCGCTATATGAACTCAAAATCAACAACTTCGAGATGAAAATGACCTGCCAACGGGCGAATAAGTAAATGATAAGGATTTGTGTGTTGACATTCTCGAGTTGCGAAAATACACCGAATGAAGTACAAGCAAATCTGGTGTATCATTGTCTAAATTTGTAGTTGCATCAGAAATGTTTAAATGCAAGTCAAACAAGAGTATATGTAGTTTTGTGAAACAGTTGACCATAATTAGCACAAGCTAGTAACACTACAAGGTGCCGAAATGACGAGATTCAATAATAATGGTGACTGAACAAGTTCACCGTGCCTGAAATCAAATGATAGTGTATCGAGACAATCTGAAGTTTTGATTTACACAACGTCACAAAGTTTTTAGTTAAATACGGAACATCAAAGAGCCACTGCCTTTGGTTGAAGGTGAAAGGCATTAAGTTTGGCAAGGTATTTGATTGACAATGAAGGTATCGTTAGGAGGTACATTGTGCTTATGAAATGAATATATGTACCGTTGCCTTAACACACAATTGTGTTGAGACCGATTTGATCGTGAAGATCCAAAATAGATTGTTAACAACTAAGTAGGGAATTGAATTTCGTGTACGAAGTGAGTAATCAAATTAGCGCAAGCTTCAATTTTGTGAAAATATTACCGCAAGGTATCGAAATAAATCAAACATTTTAGTGGAGTCGTAGACCAACCAAATCTACTACGACTTGAAATGAAAGAATCTCTGCAAGAACAGTTGAATATGATGCTCCCAATACATCATATAGCGTTTCAAATTAATCCTGTGAACTGGATAAGTTCAAGCAATTGAACTTGGTTTCAACGTAACCCGATAATAAACGTATGAACCAACAAAGGAATTTTCGGCATGGTAGCAAAATAAACCATGTCTGTATCTTGAAAGAAAGCGGTTTCAAGAAAGTGCGTTGGCTTGGTAACAAAAGAGTTCAACAATAACAATAATGTAGGTCACTCGAATCAGGAATTTGTAATTAGGCTTAGCAAAATGATATGTAAACTCCAATGAAGTTTTCATTCAAACCGAAATCACATGCGTAGCATGATGCATGTATGTCAGGTAAGTTTCCAAGAAAGGAATAACGAGTATCTGCTAAAGTGAAGAAATGACCAGATATCGAAGCAAAGGCGTGATCGCTCTCAGCGAGAAGATTATTGTGGTGCAACTACCATTAAGAGGAGTAGAGATGCAAACATCTACTCGCTAGAAGTAAAAGAAATTCAAGTACTCTCTGTTTGGTCAACGGAACTGGCATATATGTCAGGTTAATGGTGTCTGCTTAAGTTAACAGATGTGGTTCCTAAGTAACAACCTTTGTGAATTTGGTCCTGGGTTCCCAATGGTCCTAAATACATGTTTTCTAGATTCTCAAGGTTTCGTATTCGTTGTAGAATGGTTTGGGCATTGTGTAGTAAGCACTATTTTTGTGTACGTCTAAGAACAAGTCGTTGTCCCACAATTTTTCCTCGGTATACCTCCTTACTGAATTTATCGCCAATGACACTCGATCGTCGATCAGTCGTGCAATAGTAATTGGATCCTCACAGTTAGTTAAATACGAAATTCGTCAATCCTTGGCAAGAGCCACCGACCCTGGTTGGCTAGCTCGTCCGGCTTCCGATCATTTGAAAGTCATCGTCCTTTTTCTTGATGAGCGGAACTGAGGTTATCCAAAACAGAAGTTTTGGTCTGTTATCTTCCTTCTCTATCTACTACTGAAACTACACTGTCAATCCTTGCATTTCCGCAAATGCGAGTCGCTACGATGCATCGATTTCAGGTGCGGCGCCTGGAATCAGATAGACGCGCAATTTGACTAATCGTTGAGGAAATATATATATATATATATATTTTTTGGCAAGTCTTCGAGGAAGACCTTAAGATATTTCCTTATCATATGAATATCTTCACGCTTTGATTCTTCGGCTCCTCCTGTCCCCGACATGAGCCAAGAATGCAACACATCCTTTATGCAATATTCTTCGTGCCTCCAAGCAATTTGTAACTTGTAGGGGCGTATCCTGCTTCATGAGTCACGATCGTTCCTTTATTCTCCATCGGGGTGCGGACATCAATCTCCGCTTGATCACTTGGAAATTAATCCATCCCAATTACCTCGTTGAGGCCTCCCAACCCAATTAGTAGTAGAGTAACCGTAAACTTATACCCTCCGGGTTCTATCTTGTCGTCTCTAGTTACTGCGTTGGCCTCCACTAGCTTCCCATTAGCTAGTTCCTTCGAGTGCGGATTATCTACTTACTTACTACCAAACCAAGTACACTTTCAAACTCTAGAGATGCGAAGATTAGATTTTGCAATAGTATCTTGCACACAGATGCATAACGTTGAGTAATATAGAATGTACCGATACTTGAATCCCGGCGTGTTCCCATAGTTCTGCTACTGAGCTTTTGTCCTTGTGCTTGATTCTTCTTAGGGCAGTACTTTCTGAAATGCTTCTTGCTCCCACAGTTAAGACAACCTTGCGCACATTTCTGTTTATCACTCGTTCTGCCCTGGTATTCGTCATTGTCGTTGTTTTCACCGTGATTCTCACTACCATCTTGACCTCCATTTCTACTTTCAGTACCTTGTCTACAAGTTTCCTTGGGGTGCCCTCTCTTGCCACAGTTATCACATTTTCCATATTTACATCGCCCGACATGATAGCGTAGACAATTGTCGCACTTATGTAGGATACCCTTGTAATCCTTTCCCTTTTTGGCCTTCTTCTCGTTACTTACCCGAGTAGCCTTCTTACAATTCACGAGTTTTCTCTTGTTATCCTTAGATGACTCTACAGGAGTCTCGTTTTTCTCTTCCGGAGTGGAAAATTTTCCTTGTCTAATCGCTTCTTCAGTGAGCGCCACACTCATGTCGATTGCTTCGATAATTGTTGAAGGCTTAGATATTGTTACCAGGCTTAGAATCTGCGGTGCTAGTCCCCTGATGAAAAGTTCGATCTTCCTAGATTCTGGTTCCACCAAACGCGACGCAACTTGTGATAACTCGCCAAATCTCTGCACATATTCAGCTATCTTTGGACCTTCCATTCTCAAGTTCCACAATTCAGTTTCCAACTTCTGGACTTCCGCCCTAGAGCAATATCTTTTGCGCATTAGTTCCTTCAGTTCGTCCCACGTCATAGCATACGCAGCAGCCTCGCCCATTGCCTGAATTTGAAAGTTCCACCATGACAGAGCCCCATCTACAAATAGCCCCGCTATGTACGTAACCTGATGTTCTGGGGTGCATTTGCTCAATCGTAAGACAGAATTCGTCTTCTCCACCCAACGCACAAATGCTAAGGCACCCCCAGTGCCGTCGAATTCTCGAGGTTTGTGGTTCAAGAACTGCTCGTAGGTGCAGCCGCTGGGTGGGTTATTCCCTGAGGTACCTCCGCCGTGTTCGGAGCGAAGGGCCTCGAGTTGTGCGATGGCTTGCGAGATGCGCCCTTGCAGTTCTGCCTCTGCTGTTGTCGGTAGAGGGTTGTTGGTATCGACGTTCCCTTGTATCGACATCTTCTGAGAAGAAGATTGGTTAGGTCAGGTCTCATTCGTTCGGGGAGTGCATATAGTTGTTTGGAGATCGTGTGTATACACACATATTAGGTTATCATACCAACCAATCAAGCCATAGTATAGTCATAGTATAACCAAGAAATTTGGTAATTATGTTTATTGAGAGCATAGTAAGCAAGCACGTAGCGTTATAATTATTGTATACACATATAGATTAATAACGTGCTTAACGGAGACATAGCGACGGAGTTTCGTTGGTCATTGGTCATAAAGTATTGTCGCATGTTTTATAATGATTGGACCCTAATTATTCCCTGACCACAATTGTATTGCCTTCCAAAATGTATCACATCAATAGGGGCACAGGGTCACCCTACCCTTGTCCATTAAATGTATTAGTGTATCAAAATCACATAGTCTGAAGTGGTCTTTAAAAGTCTCCACAACCCGGCTTATCATTAGTGTCTTTACTTGAAAGCAATGCAATCCGCATAATCCAGAAATCACCATACTAGTGTCTGAGGAGGAGGAGGAAAGAAAAGTAAATTGTTTAACGTGCGTGGACTTCCTCATTGGGCTTGTGTACACGTTGAAGTAATTATCTGCTCTGCCGCTCGATAGTAACGAAATGAGCATCAGGATCCTGGGAACAGTGTAGTAGTAACGGTTGAGAGCGCAAAAGGAACCTTGATAAATGTGGAGGATCAAAGTATGCTGGCAATAAACAGGGTGGAGGACGTGGTGTCTTATATAAACTTTTCAGACAATATGCTGTCTTGTGATGTAAATACTTAAGTCATGCTTTTAGTTATGTAATGTTTGGCATTTGAAGTTACTGAATGGGGTGTTAGCTCAAGCTCCAACACTCTGTGACTCATATCCTCAAACTGTAGCTCATGTTACCGGAGCAACTCATCTCGCGTGTGGCCTCCATTATGTGAGGATCTAACATTAGCGTAGTGTATGGTAAGGACCATCAAAATGGCTCATCCAGTGCCGTAGGGGTGAAAGTAGCAAATGGTGCGGTCGTAGAAAATGTTGTTGTAGCCGATGGGGTCGTTATGAGGGGGCTGATCTGGAGTACCTTCTCGGGGTGCGGGTAAATCTTGAAGGAAAGCGTTAGGCATCTTGGCGCAATGGACGTCGGTCTTCACAAGAGCAACATCAGCAGGTGAAGGTGCAGGTACTGGGTCGGGTATAAGGGATGCATTGTCTGGTAAGTCAAAAGAAATAGGGTCATGATCAAGTAACAGTGCATGATCAGTAGGTGCAACATCAAGTTGTCCCAAAAGGTGCAGAAGCTAACTCAGGAGCAGGCCCTGGGTCGGGTAACGGTGTGGTGCCTCGAGCAGGTGTTAGTGCAGCCGTCATAATGGCGTCGTTGCCCGTGTCAGTAGTAGAAAGATATGACCCGGCCGTCTTTAAGGCTGTAAATGTCATAGACTCAAGGGGGTCTGAAATCGAATATACACTAGAATCAGAGGGTGTCCTGTTAACAGGGGCCAAGAAGTGAAATTAGTAATCATGTTCTCATCTAATCTTCCATCGTCCTGGGCGTCAGCAGGAGGATCATCAACAAGCAGATTAATGTCGCCATTAAACAATTCATCAAATAGACGGATCCTCGGGAAAATAACCACGAGAGGTACGGCGTCGAGGATCGGGGCCATGATGTGCTCGCCATTGAAGTGTCCAAATGATTAGATGGTCGTGGACCGCAACAAGAATGACAGAAAGATTCTCGTCAAAGAAGCCATCAGCAAAGGTAATTCATCGCCAAAGTCTTGCAGCGCGAACGGTTGGAAGTCATCTTCATCCTTGGTCAGTATGTCAGGATCACTCTCAGTGTCTGACGTAAATGTCTCCGGCGCAGATGCAGTCTCATTATCGGCGACGGTGGCCGTAGGGTTATCAATGTCTGATAGCTCGCCTTCTAAATAGTGTGACACGTGCGCCGGTACATAATAGTCATAGCATGTATATCCATAGTAATTATTAACAATTTGTGTATGCAAATACTCACCACATATGCACGTATATCAATAATCAGCAATTAAGCGTGTAAGTAATGACAATGTAAGCATGTAATCATCCTAGCCTTCCCAGACTATCCCACCCAGTCTCTCAGACTAAACTCCCTGGTCTCTCAGACTAACTCCCTGGTCTCTAAGACCAACTCCCTGGTCTCTAAGACCAACTCCATGGTCTCTAAGACCAACCTCTCAGTCTCTAAGACTAAATCCCTGGTCTCTAAGACCAATTATCCCCAGCCTCTAAGGCTGATCCTCCCTCAGCCTCTAAGACTGAACCTCCCTCAGCCTCTAAGACTGATTTATAAACATAACTTTTGATATGTGTATTTGTGTCTTTTTGTTTATAAAAAATGTTTGTTCCCTGGATCTGGACGTATAGTGTATGCAATGTAAAAATGTTTGAAAACGTTTTCGTGAGAGCCCTGATGATCATAGTCTAGACTCGAGAAAGAATCCTAGTTCGCTATGATCGAGGCTCTGATACCAAGCTGTCACACCCTGACTTTTGCGGAAGCGTGGTTTATTTGGTGTGACTTCTTAATACCATAGCATCAATCATAGCAATGCTATATGTTAAAAACATGAGATATTCATTCATTAATAAAGTTTAGAAACATTCCATTTTCAACAATCACAAAATAATTTACAACCCTTAACTTGATTTATTTGAGTTCATAAAGACTTAGCAAAAGACTTTAAACAAAACCAGGCTTAGGTGTATATAACCCGTCCAGGAAGAGGTTACACCTTCTAAATCCTGGATGACTTCTTTATTCAAACGCAGCTTGAAAATACGTGCATACCGTGCCAGATCCGTTAGTTTCCTGAAATACATGTAATTTGAAAAGTCAACATAACGTTGAGCGAGTTCATGTGTAAGTGAGTAGGTATAAACCTTTGTAAAAATGTCTGTATGTATAAAAATCCCTGGTATGTAGCAATTAAGGAAAAAGAGACCACCATTGGGTTGCAAAGCCAATGATAAGTGTGAAGTGATGCAGGAAGACTCAAACCTAGCGGATTTGTGCGTCGGGCACTTAGTCACTTCATGGTCCACTCGGCGGACTCAGGAGTGGAGCTCGCTACACCCAAATAGATCTATCACTAATGTGTCTCGGTCCTACAACGAGGATTGATGGCCTTAAGTGTTGTGCCCACCACTCACATGTACGCGTAATAAAAACCCTCCTTAAGCTAACCATACCATGTAAATAAATGTCTGTAAATGTCTGTAACATGTATTTCACCCCCGAGGTGTAAAACTGAAAATAGTTAAGAGAAAAGGGGGGACATGAACTCACAGTATTGCGTCTTCGGTACTCGTAACCCAAATCTCCTCAGCAAACACGACTACCTACAATGGTCTAACGTCTATTAGACGAACGGGTCGTGTCTTGTCTTAGTATTGATTAGTGCCTTTGAGTTACGTTTTAAAGTGTCTTTAATATTTTAGTAATAATACTTCTCGTACTTGTGTATTCGTATTTCCTTCCCAAGGATGGGATATTTTACATATGTCTGTTCGTATTGGAATTATATTTTTAAGTCCCATTTTAGAGAATACATACTTAACCATATTTCTGTATGAAACCAACCTCCGATACTCCGTATTTCGTTATAAAAATTATGGCGAGTTTTATGCTTGAAAAACATAGTCTATAATATACTAGTAAACGCTTGTCCAGAAAATATTTACTAAGTGTTAGGATTTTCGGAAAATTTCGCCATAGTCTCCTTTGTAAATAGAGGTGTCCATGCTTAAAAGCATATAATTTTCTTTTATATATATATCCCATAGGTCGTTCTCAATAATCAAACCGACATTCATACATGCAATGCCCTATTTACGTCTTTTCAGCTTTATTAAACCAAACAGGACTGTTTTCAAGTAATAAAATAAAATAGTTATCCTTTTCCAAAAATTATCAAATTTTTACAGAATGTCATATATAATCCACGATTTATTGTGTAAAAATTTCGGAGACCAGTTCATTACCAATTTTATATAAAAATTCTTTTACCTGACTGCAATCAGATTTGTTACATTCTGATTGCAGTTTTACGGAAAAATTCACTAAAAATCAATCGTAAGTCCGATCGACGAAATTCCAGTTGGAGGGTCACGAGAACAACAGTGACCTTCTACAGTAAAAATTTCATGAGCTGATTCTGCTCAGGTTTTAAGTTTTGACTCTGATTACAACACACTTTTTCAGCAGAAATATTTCAGCTTGAGCTGCTGTCTAAAAATAATTCTTTAAAAATAGTAAACAATCTCGAAAAATTACGATTCCAGTGCCATTTGTTCGGTTGTTCAAAATTACACAATTTAGACTCCAGAAACTCAGTTTTTCGATTAAAAATGACCCTGTTACAGCCTGTTGAAGTTGGCTGGAAATTTCAATCAGCATGCTTATTTCAGGTTTAATGATTCTAACAACGTATCAACGAGTGTCCTAACCTTGATTTGTTAATAACTTGATGATCAAACATGGTGCATGTATTATCCAACCTCAAACCAACCTGATTTTAACCTCAAACAAACTTTTTATGTGGGGTTTTTATGCAGAATTTTAAGTTCAACTTTTTAGTGTTCATCTTCTTGTGATTTGAACAAACAAACGTCATGCTTCATATTTTGACTAAAATAAGATGGAACAAGGTGTAGAGACTTACTACTAGCACAAGGCTAGGGTAGAAATCTAGTGAAGATGATGGTGAGAAAAAGTATGGTGAAGTGACTAGAACAAGCTCTGTTGAAGTTCCTTTAACTTGCTACCTTCATGAACCACCTTCAATGCTTGAATGGAGAGCTTGTAGTGAAGAAAATGGAGGATGTGAGAGGTGGTGGTGATGAAATCGGTTATGGAGAACCGAATTGGGGGAGAGAGGGAGAGGTGGAGTGTGTATCTTGACAAAATGATGGGTATTTCTTGGAAGAATAGGAGCCACCCTACCCTAGGTTATGATTAAAGTTCTTTTGGCCAACCATAGATAGGAAGGATAATCACACAAGATCTAAACAAAATATATGGATGATTTGGGCAGAAATTCGGTTAGGGGGGGGGGGGGGGGTAACTAGTTTACATAAACTAGCCTAAACGGGTCAAACCTTATCGGTTTTATCTCAAAATCCAGAATGTGTATAAAATACCCATATTAAGCAAGTCTCTGAACTTGTCGGGTCTAAATCACATTCTATCTGGTCTTCGCTTAAATAGTGCGTACGAACCGTATCTTCGAAACTAACTGGTCTAAGCCTAAGCTTAACTAAAGACCCGTTAAGATTCTAATAGGTTATTATAAACCTTCGTTCCAGATTAGGAGGACCAGTAAAAGCTACTTGCAATTTGCTTATTGTGATTTATACATTGCTCAGGTAAATACTTTTAACTTATTTTCCCTATACGGGCTTGGGTTACGGTATATAGCATACCGCTTGATCGGGCATCAAATCTTCCATCGTTGGGTGGTTAATTAAATAATTTGATCGGCTCGTTTAAACAGTCTTGTTACTTAAAGCCTTTGGGGGGTTAATGACCATGTCCCGGATATCCTTGGCATCATTTTACGAAATGGCCACGACCTAAGCGCGGGGTGTAGGCGTACACCCGTCAGTGCACAAAAGAATAATGTGGTGTGTCTATTGATCTTTAACCCGGACTAGATCCGGGCTACTGAACGCACAAGGAACATGTAATTCGTTCACAAGATTATATACTTAAATAATTCTCCCAAGTTAAATAAAAATATTTATGCCACGTGCATCCAAACAAATTTTCAATCATTTTCCAAAATGAGTCAGTTGATTGTATTTACCAGTGTAAACTGACGTATTTTCCCAAAAAGATTAAATGCAGGTACTAAGCGTAATTGGCTGGGATTTCTCCTTAGCATCATTAGAAGTCTCGCAAGCTTAAGATGCCTGAAGTCTGTTGAACTATTGTTTCATTTTGTTTCCGATCCATCTGTGGATAAACTTTCGAATATTGTGACATTTGATATTACAATATTAAATTCGGTTGTATTATATCTTTTAAATTGCTTCCGCTGTGCATATTAAATATTGTGTTGTTTGACTATTATGTTGCCAACCACGTCACGAGACTCCCCACCGGGCCCACCGGTGACACGTGGAAATCGGGGTGTGACACTTACTGTGAAAGTAATAGAAGCCTGCCATGGAGCACTGAAGGCTTAAATAAAGTGGCTATAATTACCTAAATAAAAGAAAAAAATTATGTTTTATCAATTAGGGTTATCCCTATAAAAACATTTAAATGGAATATGGGTTTTAGCCCATTTGTTTAATATTAAAAGTTTGGTGTTTTACAAACTCTAAAATTATTTCCTAACTACGATCTTGATGAAAAATTTTCCGCTGCGTATTTAATAAACACCGGTACCACTTGACTGGTTCATGGCTCCCGCTCCTAGGGTGGGGTCGGAGGCTGTGACAGAAAGTGGTATCAGAGCCACTGGTTTGAGCTATTTAGGTGTTCTTTTAATACCTAAACTTAAACATTAATATTAGGAAATTAATATAGAATAATTTATGTGTTATTCTGTAAATATAAAAATCATATATATGTGGAATATTTTTTATATTATTTCGACAATTTCTAAGTCCACAATATGAGTGACAAAAATCTGTCTGATGTTTTCCAACATATGTCTGATTAAGAGATGGACGAAGGACTATCCGGAGCCATATCAGGATATGAAGCGGATGCGAAAGGATCTTTCATTTTTAAAGCCAAATTTACTGAACCTATACCACCTAAGAGGAAAGGAATTGGACAGTCATTTGCACAACCTACCTATAGAAACTGTAATAAGAAGCAGTCAGGAAAATGCTATTTTAAGAGGAAGCCCTACTGTAAATTCTGCAAAACACCTGTCCATAAGGAGGAAGAATGCAAGAAGAAAAACCCAGTTTATTTTAACTGCAGAGAAACAGGCCATATCCATCCCTATTTCCCAAAACTGACAAAGGCACCTTATAACAAGGCAAAAACATCAGACGAAGCTAAGAAAAACGCATGAACATTCATACTTACAACACAGGAGGCAACAATGATTCCCGATGTGATTACCGAAGTCACATGTCTTCACATTCCCCTGTCTCATTAATGGCAACTACGCATGTTCGACATTCCATAGTAATGTCACCTAACAATCGGTCATCACATAAAATTTCAGGTAAAGTCCTCAAATTTCTTTTATTGAAATTCTGACTTTGCGTATAGTGAGTAGATTTTCACATTTCTACTCCTCCTAATAGTCATTGTATCACGAGGATTTCTTTCATGAAAGTGAACACTCAATTGCTTCATTTCTTGACAAATTCATATGTTACACGTGCATTGTTTGTTACGCATGTGGTTTCACTTCGAATGATTATTTTATCAATAGTTCAAATATTATTTCGCTATACTCAATCTTGGCATTGTGATCTAGATAACCTGCCTTATTGCAAAATGTTGACTCCTTGATATCGAGCCAACAAATTTCTTGAAAACTCCTTTTCTTTTTTAGTGACATACATGGTTTCATTGTAACCATGTCGAAATTTCTCTTGTCGATACATGTATTCATTGTTGGAATGTGTCTAAACCAAGTTCAATTGTTTGAACTTGCTCACAATATATATTCAATTCAAGATCTCATATGATGGATTGAGGCCATCATATTTAAAGTAATCTCAACAAGCACTTCATTTGTTTTGAACCATAGTAGACTTGTTTGACCTTCACCTTCATTAAATCATTTATTTGGTTACAACACCTTGTGGTGGCGTTTTCATTAACTTGAAGCTTGAGCTAATCTTATTTACACACCTGATGTACGGATTTGTTTATTTTCTGTTGGTTCATTATCTTAAAACAGTCTTAATACAATTATGTGTTAAGATAAGGGTACATAAATTCATGTTATATTCCGGTGTACCTCTAACGTTTCTTTCATCATTGATTGAAAATTCTATGATATTCATTTGTTCTTTCATCATCTCTGGAAATCCTATAAGATTTATTTGAAATGAATATCCAAATTTACTTCATTAAAACTTTCAATTGATTACTAACACGGTGAATTTGTTCGGTCACCGTAATTATTGAACTATTTCAATCATTACGACACCTTGCGGCGTCGGTATAAACTTGTAGCTTGGCCTAATCATAATCATACGAATCATGCAAAACTACGTACGTCTTTCGTTTGATTTATCATTGAAAATAGTCTTAATGCAATTATGTATTAAGACAATGATACACTAAACTCTATTGTATTTAGGTGTACCCTTGCAATTCAATAATGTTAACACATTGATTTTTCCTTATGTCATGATTCGATAATTGACAAATCATTTTCAAGCTTTTATTTCATTTGAGCTTGTTAATTCTAAGTCTTCCTTGATTGATGACTAAAGTAAGTTTTCCTTTGGCGAGTGAATCCTATTGTTTCTAAAAGTCATTCACAAATTGTAAACATTCAATTTAGATATCTATTGATCAAAAATCTCTCTTTTGGTTTGACCCATGTAAACTTAATCACCCTTGTGATTATATTGTTACACCTCGTTCGTTTGACATCGATTTTTGGAAATAATTTGGTTGAACCCTTGAGTCCTATTTATTGTAAAACTCGTATTAACAAAATTTGAACATGTCTTGATTCAATACAGTGTCATTACCTTAATGCTATTAGTATTGATCAACGTTTAACATAAAATAACATCATAGCCTAAATCTCGAGGACGAAATTTAAAACAAGGTGGGGAGGATGTAACATTTTCATTTTTTTTAATAAAGTATATAAAACTTATATTATTAAACGGGTAGATTACAAGTAAGTTGACTGTTAGAAATATGAGGTATCTAGATGAACATATGAACCGTTTAATAACTGAATAATAAAAATATATTATAATTGACCTTACTCCGTTTTTAACGAAACTTAGGTCAAAATGTAGATAAAAATATATTCGTTCTAATGACATATTTCATCTTTTTATAAAACGTCATATTTTAGAAGTTCCAAGCGATAAATGAGTGAAGCATCTGAATTAATTATAATAATAAAATAATAATAAACTTAACAAATATGAATTGAGAATTTGTGTGTACGTGTCCCATGATCAGAAGGAATCTTTGGCATTTTCGTGATCTCCAAGTTTTCAAAAATTAGTATAAATAGGAGCTTGAGAATTCAAAACGGATCACCTTTTTCCCCTTTCTCTCGCACCCTCTCTGCTCATATATATATATATATATATATATCCATTTTTCGTTAGTATTACACATATAATACTACAAAGCTCTGCCCCATTGTAAGTGTTTTAAACCCTGATCACTGATTCGATACCCTGTCTGAACGATCCTGAACCCAGCAACGGATGTCAAGGTGCTGCTTGAATAAGGCTACACTTTGTTAACTACGTTGGGGTTCTGATCTCGTGATGTATTCATAAAGTTGAATTGGATTATTATATGTAACACCCCGAAAACGGGTTTAGTAATCAAACCTCGTTAATAGTGATGAACGGGTAAAATACCGTTAGTGGTAAAATTTAACCCGGTAAATATTAGGACTTAAATAAATAAACCTAATATTAATTAAAAAGGAAAATAAATACTTTGAGAAAACAAAGTATATAAAAAGCCCAAATTAACGAGACTTAAAACATAACGGGTTATAACTTCCCGAACCCGTTAAAGTAACTAGGAATAATTAACCTAGTTAGTAGCATGTGATTAAGTGACTAATGGTGAGTTATAGCTTCATTTGATCAAAATAAAACATGAGGGACTAATATTGCCAAGTGGGAAACTTGTTTTATTAAAACAAAAGTTAAACACCAAAACACACACTTAAAGTGTGTGTTCTGGTCGAGATATCCACAGGAGCCAAGAACTCTTGAGCTCAAAAACCCTAACAAGCACAAAATCAAGAAATTGGAAGGGCAAATCAAACCCAAATCGAAATTCAAGCACAAATTAGTGATCACCTCAGTGAAGGGATCACAAGGTATGTCAAAATTCACAATTTGGTTTCATCACAAATTCTTGATAAACTTGTGAAATCGAAATCTGAACTTGACTGATTGATGTTTGAATGAAATTATGATAAATTCAGGGTTAGGAATGAACCCTAATCAATAATTTGATGCATTGATGTTCATGCATGTGAAATTGAGAATCACCCATTTAGGTGTTAAGTGGGTTTTGTAGGATGATGAAAAACATTGGAATCTTGATCATGCAACTAGTGTTATTTGAACTCTATGAAGTTAATCTTGACATTGAACCATGAATCTGATGATTATTTAGTAAAAGATGTTGAAATTGGCAAGATATGTAGCCATAAGTGTGATTATTAAATTTTATAAAAGAATGCTCACTAGGTGTTTGATATAATGCCTAAGAGAAAGCTAAATGTTGAAATTTAGAATAAAATGCGCATTTGAATAATATGGCAAATTATGTGAAATGTGAAGTGATAAGGGTTCTAAACATCATGTTGAATTAGACTTAATTGTGTAAATCATGTGATCAAAAGTAGTTAACTTTTGATAAGTTGAATTAATAAATAATGAGGTCGAACGGTAGTTTCGACATAGAAAATACGTAAGGTGGAATAGTCGTGATTATTAATGACTAATCTAACCACCTTTGAATGATGATGATAGTTTGACACTTAACGAGCAAGGTGGAGGCTTGGGAAGAAACGGGTCAAACAAATCAAGAAGGAAAAGAAAAGCATAGCTCGGATACGAGGTAAGTAAAACTTACACCCTTTTTGTAGGACACGTGTTTGTTTTATAAACTATAAATGCGAATGATGTAATATCTGAAATAAGGGTTCCGACACGATTGAGACAAGTCGGAAACGAGTATAAATGATAAAAACCATGGTTTATGGTAAATGGGGCAAATGGGTGAATTTGGAAATTTAAAACCATGCTTTTATTCTAATTTATGTAAATGTTTGGTCTTATAGTCCAAACGGGTCAAATGAGGTTGTCAAGTCGTATGTTATCAGGAGCGAATAGCAAATTGGAAAATTGCGACGCCATAGAATATTGGTTAATTAACGCGAGGTATAAAACGTGCCTATATGTTGACTCGAGCCAGGTACGCATATATATAGATTTATAGTTAAAAATGCAATGTTGGTCAAATACCTTAGTAAAGGGACCTATGTCGTAAAAGGAGGAAATAAGTTGACGAAAACCCCCTTGATAGGTAAATCGGGCAAACGACCCTTAGAGGTCGTTTAGATACTAGTATTATCATTATGTAACTCTTAGACATATGTAAGATTTGTAGGCATAAACCTCGGGGGTCAAATGCCTATGAACGGGTCAATCACGTAAAATGACTATCCTAAGGGTAAAAAAAATATTAGGATAGCGGTCCATTATGTTAAATCCACCACAAAAATAGTTGTGGTGGGATATAAGAGGCTATTTAAAAATGAGAATACGAAGTGTAGAAAGATGTAAATCCTTGGTCAAAAGACTCTATATGAGTCTTTGCCGTAAAATGATAATCTGAGGGGTAAAACTCGGATTATATAGATCGCCACATTAAACCCATCACAAATATAGTTGTGATGTAAGATCATTTCATAAATAATGTGGAAATAAGATGCTAGAAATAAATAAGTGTGAATTATGCGTAAAAGTGCTTAAATGCCCTTAACGGGTCAATTAAACATCTAAGTAAAAACGGTTTTAAGAATGTATATAAACCCGTGATTTGAATCTAATATAATAAGCAATATGGAAATGATGAGAAATTAGAATCAAACAACATGTTTGTTTGATAAAATCGCGAACGGTTAAAATTTGGTAAAAAGGGTAATAAGCCGAATATTTAAAAGTCTTAAATTTTGTTAATCCGGATGTTGGATTTTAACTCCATATGATGAAGGATCAAATTACAATAACGTAGGAAGAAACGGTAGGTCAAACGGACAAGCGGATTAAAAGTTATGGAGGTTTTCGTTTTAGAAAACGACAAACTTGGAAAATCCTGCAGAGGCCACCATAAGTTACGGTAGCCACCGTAACTTACGGTAGCCTTAAAGTCTTTACGCCACACACCCACTGCTTTACGGTGGGAAAATCAACATTCAGGGGCTACCGTAAATTACGGTAGCCACCGTAATTTACGGTAGACCCTGTAAACAAATGTATTTTTTTTAATCAGTTTCGCTTCCCGGACTCGTTTAGACACGTTTTAAACCCCGTATGACTAAAGCATTTCATGTTTATGAAATGTAGGTACATTTTGGATGCCGGAAGACGATCAAGCTCAACGAAGAACCGAACACGATAAAGATACATGCTTCTGCACTTTGCCTCGTCGCAAATATTAAACGACGAATCCGATCACGTTATGTTGAATAACTTATGATTTGTAAAAGTTTTAATAAACACGTATTTATATAGTATGTGTAGTCTTAACTACACATCTAATTGTTGGTATTTACATATAAAACCGTTAAATAGTAACTAGGGTCTTACAAGTTGGTATCAGAGCCCTGGTTTAAGGGATTCAAGTATGGTGGGGAAAAACCATGCTTGGACTTAAACCTTATGCTCTTGATAAAGATTGGTGTTCGGTTCGAGGCTTGATCGCAAATCCAGTAAATGGGTGTATGTTAATGGTTTAGCGTATTAAAGTGTTGTAAACAGCACATAGGGTTATCGTGTAATACACGTTATCCCAATTAAATGATAGATATAGCTAACAAAATTTCGTGCGTTGACACATATAGTAGAAAAGCCTTGTATTATGATACGGGCGTTTAGTAAAGTTGACATTGCTAACTTTTGTGAATGTCTTAATTGAAGGATACTTGTATTTAAAGAAGACAAGGGTTAAACAAATTACAGATATGATAGAGGGACGGTCCGAAGTATGACAAGAGGAGCAAGCTCACCAAGGACTAAATCGCGTAACGACCGCGAACAAGGTTAATGGCAAGGAACGCCCGTCGGGGCAAGCATTACCAGGTGCGCGCTTTTAAATATAATTGCACAAATAGCAATATGCAACAAACATGTAGAGTATGATTGTTGCATATGTAAATTAGAAACTTGGAAAACCCGGATAGAATACCTATCCAGGATATTATTTCCAAGAAAACTAAATAAAGGGCGTTACTTACGTAGGGCGTGATGTGAAAACTGTAAAAAGGTCGTACGTGTCATGTGTTAATCTCTTACTCTGGCCAAGTAAGTAGTGGCATATGATACCATGAGCTTCTTATAGCGGACACATTTACGTTTGATGTATTAAGGATGGGGTGAATGGGACAAATTAAAAGGACCCAAATGAATCAAATGAGCAAAATATTTGATGATAATGTAAACGCACAGCCGGGTGACGGAAGCGTATTACATTAGAATAATGAGCCCGAGAGAAGGGGACAAAGATTAATATGTAAAATGAGTAAGATATGTATTGGGAGGGAGTGTATTTACACTCGAACCCAGAAAATGCAAATATGACTCTTAACGAGCTGTTTTTGTAAAACGCCAAACTTGAGGACAAAGTCGGAATATAAAAGTGAAACGAAGTCTTAATGCATAACGGAAGGGTTGCAATAATAACGACTTTGGTAAAACACCCGGTTGATGGGTAAGGAGTTAAACACATAAGTAGACCGAGAAACGGGAATTCGGATGGAAAGTCAAAAGACTCGGGTTTTGAGTCATAACTAAAAGGCGACAAGATGAAGTAAATAGAAGTTTTGATAAATTATGTTCAACTATTTTAAAGTTGAACGGGTCGAACAAAGACTGAAGTTTGACATTCATAAGTGATGAATTTTCACACGAACGAGTCAAACGAATTTAATAAAGGATGACACTTGCTGAAGTAAGTAAGCGCGAACCGAATAAATAAAAGTGCGAAATATTAATAAACCTATGTAAAGGAGTTATAGGCGTTAAAAACATTAAAATAAAAGAACCCGAGTAATGGGACGTAAAGAAGTATAGGTAAGAACCGGGTAACGGTGAGTATAGGGCAAACCGACGTGTAATTGACGTTAGAATTCACGAAGTCGGAAGTATAATTCGAAAGAAAACAATGTAGCCTTAGACTACGGTCAAGGTCAAACGAAACCTAAAAGGTAAAAGTGAATAATTCTAAACATAAAAAGGGGTGCCTTAACGCCATATGCATATATAAACGTATACACATTTGAATAAGACTCGAATGAAAGATGATCTATGGGATCATCATAACCTACGGGATGTTAATTAGTGTAAAGGTCTACGGGGCCAAAATAACACACGAATCATGAATTGAAGCAAATGGATCGTAAGGGCCTCGCCCTAAAGAGGTGAAAGCTTAAGGAAATAGCTTGCG
This sequence comes from Helianthus tuberosus, assembly GCA_030545235.1. Lineage (NCBI taxonomy): Eukaryota > Viridiplantae > Streptophyta > Magnoliopsida > Asterales > Asteraceae > Helianthus > Helianthus tuberosus. The sequence continues at coordinate 90,874,586 of CM060430.1, forward strand.
AGGTTAAGTGAAGGAACCTACGGGTCAATAGTGTAAGGTGAGGGAACTTGTTACGATTCCCCGCGTAAAACGAGAACGGGAAAGAATAAATTATGGGTTGTCAATTTCCTTGATATGAGTAATTGACATAGTTAAAGAGAAAAACGTTAAACTAAAATTCACTTTTAGTAAGAAATAACGTTCTAACAAATATGAATACTATAAGACGAATTCGGAAATAACAAATATCAAAGAGTATGGGTCTTAACATCGATAGGTGCGAGACGATACATTCGAAAAGAAGAAGTATGATAAAGAAAAGTTGAATTAAACTTAAACGTGACGTGACACGCTCATGGACAAGAAAAGAAATATAGAAAATGATCACGTTGTAACGTGGGTTACGGGGTATGAAGTCACGGCGACTAATTAGTCTAGCCGGTAAAACTATTCAAAGTTAAGAAAGCGTCATGACAAATACAAGCGCTTGTTAATATAACACAAGCGCGGGATAAACCTGTTAAAAGACAAGCGAGACTAAGTGGTCAAGTGACAACTCAGTCAATAAAAATAAAGGGGTTATAAGCTGAAAGTAACGGCCCGCGAGGCCTAACACGTGAAAGACGTACGTATCAATTTAAAGGAAAACGTTTAATCGAAATGAATGAATGAATGCCTTGAAAACGAAACTAAAATTCGTTTAAATGAACAAACAACATAAATAAGGTTTCGGGGACGAAACCTCTTTAAGGGGGGTAGACTTGTAACACCCCGAAAACGGGTTTAGTAATCAAACCTCGTTAATAGTGATGAATGGGTAAAATACCGTTAGTGGTAAAATTTAACCCGGTAAATATTAGGACTTAAATAAATAAACCTAATATTAATTAAAAAGGAAAATAAATACTTTGAGAAAACAAAGTATATAAAAAGCCCAAATTAACGGGACTTAAAACATAACGGGTTATAACTTCCCGAACCCCTTAAAGTAACTAGGAATAATTAACCTAGTTAGTAGCATGTGATTAAGTGACTAATGGTGAGTTATAGCTTCATTTGATCAAAATAAAACATGAGGGACTAATATTGCCAAGTGAGAAACTTGTTTTATTAAAACAAAAGTTAAACACCAAAACACACACTTAAAGTGTGTGTTCTGGTCGAGATATCCACAGGAGCCAAGAACTCTTGAGCTCAAAAACCCTAACAAGCACAAAATCAAGAAATTGGAAGGGCAAATCAAACCCAAATCAAAATTCAAGCACAAATTAGTGATCACCTCAGTGAAGGGATCACAAGGTATGTCAAAATTCACAATTTGGTTTCATCTCAAATTCTTGATAAACTTGTGAAATCGAAATCTGAACTTGATTGATTGATGTTTGAATGAAATTATGATAAATTCAGGGTTAGGAATGAACCCTAATCAATAATTTGATGCATTGATGTTCATGCATGTGAAATTGAGAATCACCCATTTAGGTGTTAAGTGGGTTTTGTAGGATGATGAAAAACATTGGAATCTTGATCATGCAACTAGTGTTATTTGAACTCTATGAAGTTAATCTTGACATTGAACCATGAATCTTATGATTATTTAGTAAAATATGTTGAAATTGGCAAGATAGGTAGCCATAAGTGTGATTATTAAATTTTATAAAAGAATGCTCACTAGGTGTTTGATATAATACCTAAGAGAAAGCTAAATGTTGAAATTTTGAATAAAATGCGCATTTGAATAATATGGCAAATTATGTGAAATGTGAAGTGATAAGGGTTCTAAACATCATGTTGAATTAGACTTAATTGTGTAAATCATGTGATCAAAAGTAGTTAACTTTTGAAAAGTTGAATTAATAAATAATGAGGTCGAACGGTAGTTTCGACATAGAAAATACGTAAGGTGGAATAGTCGTGATTATTAATGACTAATCTAACCACCTTTGAATGATGACGATAGTTTGACACTTAACGAGCAAGGTGGAGGCTTGGGAAGAAACGGGTCAAACAAATCAAGAAGGAAAAGAAAAGCGTAGCTCGGATACGAGGTAAGTAAAACTTACACCGTTTTTGTAGGACACATGTTTGTTTTATAAACTATAAATGCGAATGACGTAATATCCGAAATAAGGGTTCCGACACGATTGATACAAGTCGGAAACGAGTATAAATGATAAAAACCATGGTTTATGGTAAATGGGGCAAATGGGTGAATTTGGAAATTTAAAACCATGCTTTTATTCTAATTTATGTAAATGTTTGGTCTTATAGTCCAAACGGGTCAAATGGTGATGATAACACCATTTGACAATATCGACTAATGAGGTTGTCAAGTCGTATGTTATCAGGAGCGAATAGCAAATTGGAAAATTGCGACGCCATAGAATATTGGTTAATTAACGCGAGGTATAAAACGGGTCTATATGTTGACTCGAGCCAGGTACGCATATATATAGATTTATAGTTAAAAATGCAATGTTGGTCAAATACCTTAGCAAAGGGACCTATGTCGTAAAAGGAGGAAATAAGTTGACGAAAATGCCCTTGATAGGTAAATCGGGCAAACGAGCCCTTAGAGGTCGTTTAGATACTAGTATTATCATTATGTAACTCTTAGACATATGTAAGAGTTGTAGGCATAAACCTCGGGGGTCAAATGCCTATGAACGGGTCAATCACGTAAAATGACTATCCTAAGGGTAAATAAAATATTAGGATAGCGGTCCATTATGTTAAATCCACCACAAAAATAGTTGTGGTGGGATATAAGAGGCTATTTAAAAATGAGAATACGAAGTGTAGAAAGATTTAAATCCTTGGTCAAAAGACTCTATATGAGTCTTTGCCGTAAAATGATAATCCGAGGGGTAAAACTCGGATTATATAGATCGCCACATTAAACCCATCACAAATATAGTTGTGATGTAAGATCATTTGATAAATAATGTGGAAATAAGATGCTAGAAATAAATAAGTGTGAATTATGCGTAAAAGTGCTTAAATGCCCTTAACGGGTTAATTAAACATCTAAGTAAAAATGGGTTTAAGAATGTATATAAACCCGTGATTTGAATCTGATATGATAAGCAATATGGAAATGATGAGAAATTAGAATCAAACAACATGTTTGTTTGAAAAAAATCACGAACGGGTCAAAATTTGGTAAAAAGGGTAATAAGCCGAAGATTTAAAAGTCTTAAATTTTGTTAATCCGGATGTTGGATTTTAACTCCATATGATAAAGGATCAAATTACAATCACATAGGAAGAAACGGTAGGTCAAACGGACAAGCGGATTAAAAGTTATGGAGGTTTTTGTTTTAGAAAACGGCAAACTTGGAAAATCCTGCAGAGGCCACCGTAAGTTACGGTAGCCACCGTAATTTACGGTAGACCCTGTAAACAAATGTATTTTTTTTAATCAGTTTCGCTTCCCGGACTCGTTTAGACACGTTTTAAACCCCGTATGACTAAAGCATTTCATGTTTATGAAATGTAGGTACATTTTGGATGCCGGAAGACGATCAAGCTCAACGAAGAACCGAACACGATAAAGATACATGCTTCCGCACTTTGCCTCGTCGCAAATATTAAACGACGAATCCGATCACGTTATGTTGAATAACTTATGATTTGTAAAAGTTTTAATAAACACGTATTTATATAGTATGTGTTGTCTTAACTACACATCTAATTGTTGGTATTTACATATAAAACCATTAATTAGTAACTAGGGTCTTACATTATACTAACACGTGTGCATTGTATATTTTATTAAGAGTTTAGGAATTATACCAAGAATTATACCAGGAGGCTTGTAGTTAAACCCTAAAGTTACAAAGTGAGTCATTCTCTTTTTTTTATCAAATTGCTTTTCAAAACCCTTAATGTTTTAAGTTATAATTACAGTAATTAAGTCTTTATATTCTGAAATTACTGCCAGTATGTGGGAATGCTTTCAAAACCCTATTTGCTATACATTATTTGATATACATTATAGGTAATTGTCACTAATACAATTGTATATTTATATACTATTTTCATAATAAAATTTAATGACATTGTAGTGTATTTAATAAATGTATACTAAGATATACATCGTGAGTTTTTAAATATTATATTTAATATTTAAAATAGTGTATAATAAACCTTAATATGTATAATATATAAACCTTAATGTATATCATAATAAAAATAAACGATATCTGTCAATTATATATTTAACTTTTAATATACGAAGATATACATCAGGAATACATTATTTCAAAACTCGATATGTGGGGTTTAGTGTACATTATTTGATAAGCGTCACTAGTTGAAAGAACGATCAACAGTGTTACGACCATAGTTGTTGCAGCCCCCGACCCCACCCTAGGAGCGGAAGCCGTGGGCAACAACTGGTGGTATCGGTGTTTATTAATTTGGCAGCGGAAATGAGACATCAGGATCATAGTTAGGAAATAAATTTCAGAGTTTTAAAACACCAAACTTTTATATTAAACAAATGGGATAAAACCCATGTTTCATTCATAATATCTTTATAGGGATAAACCCTAGTTACTGAAAACATAGACTTTTATTTAGGTAACTTTTATAGCCACTTTCTTTAAGCCTTCAGTGCTCCATAGCTGGCTTCTTATAGCTTCACATTAAGTTATCTGAAACGCGTTTTAAAAACATTTTATCAGCAAGAAATACCACCGATCGATTACAATAACTTTAGTTTAAAAATAACTTTTATAACTTTACAGTATTAAGAGCGATTACAATGTTTATATCTACCCAATTATTCATTCAGTATTTGTCATGTTGGCAGTTACAATGAACGTGGTCATATTACTATTGGCTAACTCTTTGTCCAATAGTAACGCTTGATTAGTAGTGTATACAAAACCCCACACACCGGCAGTAATTGTAGAATACAAAGACTTAATCACTGTAAGTATAACTGATAAGGTTTTGTAAAACATTTAAGATAATGGCTCACAAACTGTGAGAAAAAGATATTGACTCACATTGTAGACTTATGTATTTCTACAGCTTCCTTTTGATTTTTCCTGATTATTTTCTATTAAAAACATACAATGCACGCGTGTTAGTAAAATAACCCAAGTCACTTTAGCCATACAACACGAGACAGAACCCCAACGAACTTAGTCAGGCAGAGCCTTGACATGCGTTATGGGGCCCTAGATCAATCGGGTAGGGTAACGAATTAGTGATCGGGGGTTAAAATACTTACAACGGGGCAGAGCTTCGTGTTTTAGGGGTATAATATCGAGCTATTTTCGGCTATAATATAGACTGAGAGAGAAAGAAAGATGAACGAATTGAAAGTGCAGAAGTCTGCTCAATTTATAGCTGAATCGGGCCTCTCTCGCGCCCCGCGACCCCCTTCCCCTGGTCTCTCTCGCGCCCCGCGAGGGAACCCTAGCTACGGCTAGGGTTGCCTGATCACAACCCTAGACTTACCACGTTACAGGACATGTGGCATCACCGGTGACCGGCAAGCAACATCATGTCGCGCCCCGCGACACACCTGGGTTTCCCTGTCGCGGCCCGCGAGCGACATAAAAACTTTATTTTATTTGATTTTTAATGAAATTAGGGTTATACGGGTTCGGTTACGTGTATACGGGGTATATTAGGGTGTTTTCGAGGGTTGTTATGTCCTCCCCACCTTGTTTTAAATCTCTTCCTCGAGATTCATTGGAATAGGTATGGATACTTTCTTCGCATTTCAGATTCCAATTCCCATGTGTACTCTGGTCCTCTTTTTGAATCCCATTTCACTTTGACTAGAACTAATCTCTTGTGTTTGAGATTCTTGATCTTTCTATCTTCAATCTGTATGGGTTTCTTTACAAACTTAAGTTTTTCATTTACCTCTATGTCCTGAAGAGGTATCACCAATGTTTCATCTGCTAAGCATTTCTTCAGATTACATACATGAAATACATCATGTATTCCTGCCATTTCCTCTGGCAATTGTAGCTGATAAGCTACTGGTCATATTCTTTTGATAATTTCAAAAGGTCCAACATACCTTGGGCTTAGCTTTCCTCTTTTTCCAAATCTGACAACTCCTTTCCATGGAGAAACTTTTAGCAATACCTTATCTCCAACCTGAAATTCCAATGGTTTTAGTCTGTTATCTGCATAACTCTTTTGACGAACCCGTGCTGCTTTTAGTCTTTCCTTGACTTGAATAATTTTGTTCGTTGTTTCATGTACAATCTCATGTCCTGATAGTTTCTTTTCTCCAATCTCTGCCCAACATACTGGTGTTCGGCATTTTCGTCCATGGAGTGCTTCAAATGGTGCAGCATGGATGCTGATATGATAACTGTTGTTGTAAGAAAATTCTATTAAAGGTAAATGATCGTCCCAATTTCCTCCAAAATCAATTACACAGGCTCTAAACATGTCTTCCATTGTCTGAATTGTCCTTTCACTTTGTCCGTCTGTTTGAGGATGATAAGTTGTGCATAGATTTAATCTAGTTCCCATTGCTTTTTTGAAATTTGTCCAAAAATGAGAAGTAAAACAGTTGTCTCTGTCAGACACAATAGATAAGGGAATTCCATGTAATGAAACTATTTCATTTACATATACCTTGGTTAACTGTTCCATACTGAAAGTTTCCTTCATTGGTAAGAAATGAGCATATTTGGTTAATCTGTCTACAATCACCCAGATTGTATCATTACCTTTTCGTGTCTTGGGTAATTTGGTAACAAAATCCATTGTTATCAATTCCCATTTCCAAATTGGTATCTCTAATTGTTGCAATAATCCTGAAGGTTTCTGATGTTTAGCTTGAACCTGTGAACAGGTTAAACATTTAGCAACATAATTTGTTGTATCCTTTTTCATTCCTATCCACCAGAAATTCTTTCTTAAGTCTTGATACATCTTGTCACTTCCAGGATGCATCGTATACTTAGACTTATGGGCTTCTTCTAAAATTCGGTTTCGTAGGTTTCCTTAAATAGGTATCCGGATCCTTTTCTTACGGAATCTCCAAATTCCATCTGCGACTTTTTCTAATTCCTTAATTATTCCTTTTAGACCTTCAGCATCGTCCTTGATTGATATTTCATGTATCTTTCTCACTTGTTCATTTAAATCTATCTGCAGGTTTAGTCTAAGGGAGCGTACTCTTTTTGGCTTTTCATGATACTTTCGACATAAAGCGTCAGCTACTACATTAGCTTTTCCGGCATGATACTAGATATCACAATCACAATCACTAAGAATTTTCATCCAATGTCTTTGCCTCATGTTTAATTCCTTTTGTCCGAAGACATACTTTAAACTCTTATGGTCGGTGAAGACAACTTGCTACCGTAAAGATAGTGTCTCCAAATCTTAAGGGCAAAAATTATGGATCCTAACTCTAGATCATATGTTGTATAATTATCTTCATGTTTCTTAAGCTATTTAGAGGCATAAGAAATTACTTTTTGACGTTGCATCAATACACATCCGTATCCTAATTTAGACGAGTCACAATATACTACAAAGTCTTCAGTTCCTTCTGGCAAAGCGAGTATGGGTGCATGGGTTAACCTTTGTTTCAAAATCCTAAATGCTTCCTCTTGTTTTGGTCCCCATTCAAACTTAATTGATTTGCAAGTCAGTTTGGTTAATGGAATGGCTATTCTAGAGAAATCTTGAATAAAACATCTATAATATCCTGCCAATCCAAGAAAACTTCTTACTTCCATTGGTGACTCAGGGACTTTCCATTTGGTGATGGCCTCGATCTTTGTGGGATCCACATGAATTCCTTCATGATTAACCAGATGTCTAAGGAATTGCACTTCTTGTAACCAGAATTCACATTTTGAGAATTTAGCATAAAGCTTTTCTCTTCTTAACAATGTCAGAAGTATATGCAAATGTTCCGCATGTTCCTCTTTACTCTTAGAGTAAATTAGAATATCATCTATAAAAACAATTATGAATTTATCCAGCTATGGTTTACATATCCTGCTCATCATGTCCATAAATGCAGCTGGGGCATTGGTTAAACCAAATGGCATGACTGTAAATTCATAATGACCGTACCTTGTTCTAAAAGCAGTTTTAGGAATGTCCTCTTCTTGTACCTTTAACTGATGATATCCTGAGTGTAAGTCGATCTTAGAAAAGAATCGAGCTCCTTGAAGTTGATCGAACAGGTCATCTATTCTCGGTAGTGGGTACCGATTTTTAATCGTAATCTTATTCAGTTCTCGGTAATCTATGCACATACGCATCGATTCGTCTTTCTTCATGACAAATAACACCGGTGCTCCCCATGGCGATAAACTAGGCTGTATGAAACCTTTCTCTAGTAATTCTTCAAGATGTTTCTTCAATTCCTGGATCTCCGTTAGTGCTAGTCGATAGGGTGCTTTGGCAATCGGTGCCGTTCGTGGTATCAGGTGAATTCTAAATTCAACTTCTCGATCTAGTGGTAATCCAGGTAATTCTTCTAGAAAGACATCTGAGTATTTAGATACTACGGGAATATCTTTTAATTATTTTCCTTTAGTGTTAATGATTACTGAAATCATATACACCATTCCTCCTTTCCTTGCATAACTTGCAGTTTTCATCACAAAGATGAATTTTGTGGTTTTCGTTGGCTTGTCTCCCTTAATTGTGATTTTTTCACCATTTAGTGTACTTAATTGCATAGACTTTTTACACATAAAATACTGGCATGATTGGCTACCAACCAATCTATTCCTAATACGACATCGAATCCGACTAGATTCATTGGAAAAAGATTAGCAGTAAAGTTATGGTTTAAAATTTCTATTCTGGCTCCCTGCAGGATTTCGCTTATCTTGATAGAATCTCCATTTGAAGTCTCCACCAAACAATCTTGGTGAAGTTTAGTTAATGGTTGATTGAGAAGTTTGCAGAAAGAAGTATTGATGAAACTTTGGTTTGCACCAGAGTCAAATAATACTTTAGCATAAACATCATTAACTAAAAACGTACCGGCAATCACATCCGGGATCATCTTGGCTTCTTCGGCTGTCAGAAAGAAGGCTCCGGCGTTCTTTTTAGGTCCTTCGGTTGCCTTTGCTTTATTGTTTGTCGCTAGAACTAGTTTCAGACAGTTCGGTTTGATGTGGCCAGCTTCTCCGCAATTGTAGCATATTCTGGCACTAGCTTTCTTCCTAAAGTCTTCTTCCTTATATCCTAGAAATTTGCAATAGTTGCAGGACACCGCACACTTTCCAGCGTGCTTCTTTTTACAGAACTTGCAGTAGGGTACAGAGGAAGAACCTGTTCCTTTTCCGCGATAGCAATTACCATAACGCAATTCTTGAGTAATCTTTTGAGCTAGGTTCTTTTTCTGATTTTCCTCTTGTGTACGAACCAATTCATATGTCAGAGTGTGGCAAGTTCTACTGATTCTTCTATAGTTTGTGGTCTAGTTGCCTTAACTACATGTTTGATCTCACTGGTTAATCCCCAGATGTAACGGGAGATTAATACCGGTTCCGGTGAGACTAGTGTTGGTACTATCCTTGCATATTCAAAGAATATGGTAGTATATCCCCTGCAATCTACTCCACTCATCTTATGATTCAGAAACTTATTAGCAATTTGTTCGTTTTCATGAGGAGGACAAAATTTCCTTTCAACTATTTCCTTAAAGTTGGTCCATTCTATACTGTAGACCATGTCACTTCCTCTGGACTGGAGAATGGTATTCCACCATTCTAATGTTACATTCTTAAAGAGATTAGAAGCATACATGATCTTATCTTCATCTGCACATTTACTTATATTTAAGACTGCTTCTGTCTTTTCTATCCACCGCAAGGCTGAAATGGCTCCTTCATGGCCTGAGAATTCTATCGGTTTGCAGGCCAAGAATTCTTTATAAGAACAACCATATGAGATTGTCCTTTTTCTTTTTGGAATTGGAGCTTGGATAAGGGGTCCGTGATTTCCATTCACACTGTGACTTGGTTCAGTGGGTGCACGTTTACTTCCGATTACAGAATTATTTTCTGCCTTTCTAATAGTGTTGATAATATATGGCATGGCATCTATGATTCCTTGGGCTACTATGTGTTCAATAGCACTTTTATTCACTTGGTTTCCGTTATTATTGTTATTCTGGATTTCCTAATTTACTTCGTTTGACATCTGAATTGTAAACATTTATCAGGTATTAATATCACAAAATAAAGTTAATATAAACAGACACTCAAGCAGATTGAATCAAAAACGTCGATCATTGCGACTTACTCTTTTCATATATCTATATATGCATCTATTACAAATTACAACTGGAAATTAAAACATTAGTAATTATGTATCAATATATTTATATAGGTGATATATATTAGTTTATATCTATTTTAGTTGATTATATTTTTTTTTCAAAGAAACAAAACACACACACACACACACACACACACATATATATAGAAACGGGATCAGGAGAAAACGCTCAAAAGTGTGAGAACGGTGAGAACGCATCCTGGCCGAATACGTGGCGCGGGGAATGATCAGGGTCCGAGGGATTTTTTTGTCTTTTTAGTATTCTTCTCCCTTGACGATTTTCGCGTTTGACATGCTTCTTTATTTTTTGCATGCAAGATAATTTTGGTGTTATGTAGAATTATTAATTTTTTGACTCGTGTTTTTCTCAGATTTCTTCTCGTTGAATTAATTCTTTTTGTGTCACATAGTTAATTTTTTGGCGTTATGGCTTTTTCCATGTTATTTTTGGCGTTTTGTATATTTTTTGTTAATAATTGATTACCATAGATTAATATTTTATAAAACTACAATAACACAAAAATCAAAATAAACTAATAGTCTTCCGTAGGTGGGATTACATCAGAGATGTACCCATCGCTTTATTCATCACTTTCTTCATATTCTTCATCATCAAATTTCATTTTTGCGTATAACGCCATTAGCTCGTCTCTTCTTTGCTGCAACCTATTCTTGAATATCAATGCATCCTTGGATTTTGGATCGTTTGAAGGTGTTAAATCACAGAGTTGTTCAATGATAGATAGCAACCCTGTCTTCAACATTTCTTCCATTGGCCTTGAATATTGCACCCCGTTTTTATAAGTCACTTCAAGTGTTCCTTCTTCCTCATGCAATACCCAACTGCTAAGTTTTGGTATATGAGTATCTTCATTATCATCATCATCTTCATCATCTTCTGCTGGAAATTTTCTCTTCAGTCTTTTTATTACAGTTCTCGTTCTTTCACAATCGTTATCTATTGGAACCCCAAGGGCCAGGATATCCTTCTGAACATTTTCATTCATTCCCAGCATGGCTTTGATTGTCCTTACCTTTACCCTTCTCCTGTCAGAGAACTTTATGATGAATCGTTTCTCTTTCCTTTCAAACCTCCATGCAATAACCTTAGCCATTTTTAAATTTTTTGGCGTTTTGGACAATATGTGGCGTTTTAGTCAAAATTTTTGGCGTTTTGAGCTTGGGTTCTCATGGTCTTCTTTTATATTGACTTTTTTTTTCTCGCGTATGACAGGTAATTATGGCGTTTTGAAAAAGATAAATAAATATAAAATATGTTAGTAATTATGTTTTTCGTCGTTTCATTTTACTGTTTTTTGCAGTTTACCGTATTTTGTTTTCAGACTCAACTGTTTCAATGGTGTAACACGTCAAATCTTTTGACGGCTGTAATTATGGCGTTTTGTTTTCCAATGGCGGTTAGATAACTATTGGACTTCTTTTGTTTTTATATTTTTGCACATTGTTTCACGCTTTTTTATTTTTTATTTTTTTATAATATTAGTTGTTCAAATTAATTTTATTATAGTTTGGTAGATTTTTGGGGGCGTTTTTATGGCATTATGGCGTTTTACACGTATTTGCTAATTTTGGCGTTTTATTATATTTTCATTATAGCATTAATATTCTTTTGTTGTGTATTAACTGACATTACAAAACAAACAATAGATAAAGAGAATTAAAAAAAAACAAAGTAGAACCAATTTATGATTTTAAATTTTCAGTGTCATCGGTCTCTTTTTTCTTTTGAAACTACAAGAAATGTGACAAATAAATGGCGTTTTGGGTTTGGCGTTGTTTATTTTCTTTGTTCATGTGTTGAAGTGTCTTTGTGGATGTTGGAGACATAGATCGACGCCGTGTGGGTGAATGCTATCTGCCTGTCGTCTTCATTATAATCATCGAGGCCAAAGTAGCATTTACACTGGTATAGGTCTCTTCTTATCATCCAAACCTTCTTCAGGAACAAAGATGACAGTATGACATATGGGTGTCATCAGTCCCTCTTTTTTCAATTTTGTCAATCTCATGCAGCAAAATCTTACTACACTCACGTAACAAATCATTAAATGAAACTTCATGCAGAACATTACTAAGGATCAAAGAGAAAGATGTTTGCTATTGTTGTATTTTTTGGCGTTTTACATTGAGTTGTAAATTTTTTTAGCAACCACTGTGTGTTTTTTTGTGTTTTTTTGTTGTGATAAACGGAAGGTGGTGAGACGTTTCTATTTATAGAATTTTTTTTGGCGCGTAGTTTAGGCGGGATGTTATTTTTATAACAAAAAATGTAATTAACATTTATCCGGATGTAAGCTTTGGCGTTATATATAATGGCGTTTCATATTTTTTGGCGTTTTTGTAGCCAGAGAGCTTGAATAAAAACACAGAAAAAAGTACGCAGTGATAAAATTGGCGTTTTGTATTTATTTGACATTTTATTTTTCAATGGCGTTTTATGTGAGAAATGGTTTTTTACTTTTTTACCCTTAATGAAGCGCGTCCACGTAATAAAATTGGTGTTATTTACTAAAATGCCACCGCGCTAATCTAGTCCATAGATTGTTTTGATCGGACGATCAATAAGCGTTCTCACCGTTCTCATACTTTCTACCGTTTTCTCTAAATCCCGACCCTATATATATATATTAGGCGACTATCTTCTTAGTACTGCATTTCCCGCTCGTCATATTACCAGATGAGTTTTTCTCCGATTTGACGAATCCGGTTTCCTTCCTCAACCAACTCTTCACCATATTGGCGAAGCTCTTCCGCATTCTCCTGACTCATTGGGGGTAATGGGGCTGGTATGGGTTCAGGGTAACGTGGTATTGGTTCTCCGTGAGGATATGGATTATTTAGTAATATCTGAATTGGCCGGTTGTCGTCCCACCACGGATCTAAAGGGTTTGGTGCTGGAATCGTAGGTATCTCATTTGGATCAAAAGCTGGGATTGGAAGTTGGTTTTCCTGGTTTTGTTCTAGCTATGCAGTCAATCTCGGCGATATCTCGGTGATATCTCACCGATATATCGGTTATCGGACCTTGGCTGGCATATCGGTTTGAAAAATCGGTACTAATATCGGTGGCGATAATATCGGTGATATATTCCGATATATCGCCGATATTTTGTATTTCTGATATCGGTCATCTCACCGATAATATCGACAGGCCCAACTATAGTCACATAATTCGCTGGTGAGATAGAGAATTCAATCGTGATAGAGAAGAAATGGTGGCTAATCGAAGTTGTTGAATCGAAGCTTACCTGCTGATCGAACCTTACCTTCCCTGCTGGATCGAAGAATGAAAGAACTCTCTGTCGGCTGTCTGTTTTTTAGGTTTAGAAGATGGAGGAGCGAACAGGGAGGAGGTAGACAAGAGACGGCGACTGCTTTTTAGGGTTTTCTTTTTTTATTTACAGGTGTCGGCTGTAGTAGGGTTATAAAAATAAGTCTTTTTTTTTTCCTGTTTACACACCTTACCTTTTAGCTGAATTACAATTTGATCCTCCAGTTATAGATTTATCGAAATTAACCCTAGACTTTTACAAGTTAATGCATAAACATGTTGTATACATACATTATATAGGTTCTAGATATTAATATACATATATTTTATAGGTTCTGTATATGTATATATATTTATACATTATATTATAAATTACCGATATCTCACCGATATATCACCGCGATAAACGATATCTCAGATATCGGTCCTTGACCGATAACCGATATTTTTCCGCATTAACTGCTTAGTGTTCTAGGTCCATGGGTTGGTCAGGGAATAAGGGTAGAAGTTGTGGGTCTGGTTCTACTACTTGGTTGAGATCCATTTCTATTCCTGCATTTCTAAACATGTGAAAATCAGCCGGTTATCTATCCAACTCCTCTTCCCATAAGGGTCTAGTTTCTGGGTTTTCAGTATTCCTCTCAACTCTATTTGTCATTCGCTGTTGTTGGAGTTTCTTAGGGGGAAAAGGTTATTCGGATTTGGCTTTAAAAACAAAGACATCCTCGGAATCACCTATGTATCCTGAGGTTGGCTGGGATGTTCTTTCATCCTTTAGAGAATGAGGTAGGTGACTGTAAGCGTCAGAAGTACCCTGATCACTCATAATGTAAACTAAGAAAATTTGTCAAAAAGACAAAAAAAATAATATCATACAGATTTACATAGAATATCACAGAAGTTATGAATATTTCCTAACATAATTGTTTAAAATTTAGGTATTTAAAAGAACACCTAAATGGTTTAAGCCAGTGGCTCTTATACCACCTCCTGTCGCAGCCCCTGACCCCACCCCGGGAGCGGGAGCCGCGGGCAACAGCTGGTGGTATCGATGTTTATTAATTTGGCAGCGGAAATGAGACATCAGGATCGTAGTTAGGAAATAAATTTCAGAGTTTCAAAACACCAAACTTTTATGTTAAACAAATGGTATAAAAACCCATGTTTCATTCATAATATATTTATAGGGATAAACCCTAGTTGCTGAAAACATAAATTTTTATTTAGGTAACTTTTATAGCCATTTTCTTTAAGCCTTCAGTGCTCCATAGCTGGCTTCTTATAGCTTCACATTAAGTTACCTGAAACGCATTTTAAAAACATTTTATTAGCAAAAAATATTGGCGAGTACATTCTAGTTTAAAAATAACTTTTATAACTTTACAGTCTTAAGAGCGATTACAATGTTTATATCTATCCAATTACTCATTCAGTATTTGTCATGTTGGCAGTTACAATGACCGTGGTCATATTACTATTGGCTAACTCTTTGTCCAATAGTAACGCTTGATTAGTAGTGTATACAAAACCCCACATACCGGCAGTAATTGTAGAATACAAAGACTTAATCACTGTAAGTATAACTGATAAGGTTTTGTAAAACATTTAAGATAATGGCTCACAAACTATGAGAAAAAGAGAATGACTCACATTGTAGACTTATGTATTTCTACAGCTTCCTGTTGATTTTTCCTGATTATTTTCTATTAAAAACATACAATGCACGCGTGTTAGTAAAATAACCCAAGTCACTTTAGCCATACAACACGAGACAGAACCTCAACGGACTTAGTCAGGCAGAGCCTTGACATGCGTTACGGGGTCCTAGATCAATCGGGTAAGGTAACGAATTAGTGATCAGGGGTTAAAATACTTACAACGGGACAGAGCTTCGTGTTTTAGGGGTATAATATCGAGCTATTTTCGGCTATAATATAGACTGAGAGAGAAAGAAAGATGAACGAATTGAAAGTGCAGAATGTAGAAGTCTGCACAATTTATAGCTGAATCAGGCCTCTCTCGCGCCCTGCGACCCCCTCCCCTGGTCTCTCTCACGCCCCGCGAGGGAACCCTAGCTACGGCTAGGATTGCCTGATCACAACCCTAGACTTACCACGTTACGGGACACGTGGCGTCACAGGTGACCGGCAAGCAACAGCCTATCGCGCCCCGTGACACACCTGGGTTTCCCTGTCGCAGCCCGCGAGCGACATAAAAACTTTATTTTATTTGATTTTTAATGAAATTAGGGTTATACGGGTTCGGTTACGTGTATGGGGTATATTAGGGTGTTTTCGAGGGTTGTTATAACAGTCACTAGTTGAAAGAAGGATCAATAGTGATATGACCACAGTCACTAGTTGAAAGAACGATCAACAGTGATACGACCACAGTAATTACTTGAAAGAACGATCAACAGTGTTACGACCACAGTCACTAGCTGAAAGAATGATCAACAGTGATATGACCACCGTCACGGGAATCACCTAGTGACAAATACCTTTGAATAATAGTAAGATATAATGTACACGTTACTTGATAACCTCACCATTGGACACGGGTAGCCAATGTGTGATATGACCATAGTCAAAGATCCGTCGAGTGACAAGTACTTTGGAGTTTTTGTTAGATATAAACATTGTAATTCCCCTTGATACTATAAAGTTATAACAATGTGTCTTTTTATAAAATAGAATGAACTCACCTGTATTATTCGCTGATAAAATGTTTTCAAACGCGTTTCAGGTAACTTATTGTGAAAGTAATAGAAGCTTGCTATGGAGTATTGAAGGCTTAAATAAAGTGGCTATAATTACCTAAATGTAAGACCCTAGTTACTATTTAACGGTTTTATATGTAAATACCAACAATTAGATGTGTAGTTAAGACTACACATACTATATAAATACGTGTTTATTAAAACTTTTACAAATCATAAGTTATTCAACATAACGTGATCGGATTCGTCGTTTAATATTTGCGACGAGGCAAAGTGCGGAAGCATGTATCTTTATCGTGTTCGGTTCTTCGTTGAGCTTGATCGTCTTCCGGCATCCAAAATGTACCTACATTTCATAAACATGAAATGCTTTAGTCATACGGGGTTTAAAACGTGTCTAAACGAGTCCGGGAAGCGAAACTGATTAAAAAAATACATTAGTTTACAGGGTCTACCGTAAATTACGGTGTCTACCGTAATTTACGGTAGCCCCTGAATGTTGATTTTCCCACCGTAAAGCAGTGGGTGTGTGTCGTAAAGACTTTAAGGCTACCGTAAGTTACGGTGGCTACCGTAACTTACGGTGGCCTCTGCAGGATTTTCCAAGTTTGCCGTTTTCTAAAACGAAAACCTCCATAACTTTTAATCCGCTTGTCCGTTTGACCTCCCGTTTCTTCCTACGTGATTGTAATTTGATCCTTCATCATATGGAGTTAAAATCCAACATCCGGATTAACAAAATTTAAGACTTTTAAATCTTCGGCTTATTACCCTTTTTACCAAATTTTGTCCCGTTAGTGATTTTATCAAACAAACATGTTGTTTGATTCTAATTTCTCATCATTTCCATATTGCTTATCATATTAGATTCAAATCACGGGTTTATATACATTCTTAAACTTGTTTTTACTTAGATGTTTAATTGACCCGTTAAGGGCATTTAAGCACTTTTACGCATAATTCACACTTATTTATTTCTAGCATCTTATTTCCACATTATTTATCAAATGATCTTACATCACAACTATATTTGTGATGGGTTTAATGTGGCGATCTATATAATCCGAGTTTTACCCCTCGGATTATCATTTTACGGCAAAGACTCATATAGAGTCTTTTGACCAAGGATTTACATCTTTCTACACTTCGTATTCTCATTTTTAAATAGCCTCTTATATCCCACCACAACTATTTTTGTGGTGGATTTAACATAATGGACCGCTATCCTAATATTTTATTTACCCTTGGGATAGTCATTTTACGTGATTGACCCGTTCATAGGCATTTGACCCCCGAGGTTTATGCCTGCAACTCTTACATATGTCTAAGAGTTACATAATGATAATACTAGTATCTAAACGACCTCTAAGGGGTCGTTTGCCCGATTTACCTATCAAGGGCATTTTCGTCAACTTATTTCCTCCTTTTACGACATAGGTCCCTTTGCTAAGGTATTTGACCAACATTGCATTTTTAACTATAAATCTATATATATGCGTACCTGGCTCGAGTCAACATATAGACCCGTTTTATACCTCGCGTTAATTAACCAATATTCTATGGCGTCGCAATTTTCCAATTTGCTATTCGCTCCTGATAACATACGACTTGACAACCTCATTAGTCGATATTGTCAAATGGTGTTATCATCACCATTTGACCCGTTTGGACTATAAGACCAAACATTTACATAAATTAGAATAAAAGCATGGTTTTAAATTTCCAAATTCACCCATTTGCCCCATTTACCATAAACCATGGTTTTTATCATTTATACTCGTTTCCGACTTGTATCAATCGTGTCGGAACCCTTATTTCGGATATTACGTCATTCGCATTTATAGTTTATAAAACAAACATGTGTCCTACAAAAACGGTGTAAGTTTTACTTACCTCGTATCCGAGCTACGCTTTTCTTTTCCTTCTTGATTTGTTTGACCCGTTTCTTCCCAAGCCTCCACCTTGCTCGTTAAGTGTCAAACTATCGTCATCATTCAAAGGTGGTTAGATTAGTCATTAATAATCACGACTATTCCACCTTACGTATTTTCTATGTCGAAACTACCGTTCGACCTCATTATTTATTAATTCAACTTTTCAAAAGTTAACTACTTTTGATCACATGATTTACACAATTAAGTCTAATTCAACATGATGTTTAGAACCCTTATCACTTCACATTTCACATAATTTGCCATATTATTCAAATGCGCATTTTATTCAAAATTTCAACATTTAGCTTTCTCTTAGGTATTATATCAAACACCTAGTGAGCATTCTTTTATAAAATTTAATAATCACACTTATGGCTACCTATCTTGCCAATTTCAACATATTTTACTAAATAATCATAAGATTCATGGTTCAATGTCAAGATTAACTTCATAGAGTTCAAATAACACTAGTTGCATGATCAAGATTCCAATGTTTTTCATCATCCTACAAAACCCACTTAACACCTAAATGGGTGATTCTCAATTTCACATGCATGAACATCAATGCATCAAATTATTGATTAGGGTTCATTCCTAACCCTGAATTTATCATAATTTCATTCAAACATCAATCAATCAAGTTCAGATTTCGATTTCACAAGTTTATCAAGAATTTGAGATGAAACCAAATTGTGAATTTTGACATACCTTGTGATCCCTTCACTGAGGTGATCACTAATTTGTGCTTGAATTTTGATTTGGGTTTGATTTGCCCTTCCAATTTCTTGATTTTGTGCTTGTTAGGGTTTTTGAGCTCAAGAGTTCTTGGCTCCTGTGGATATCTCGACCAGAACACACACTTTAAGTGTGTGTTTTGGTGTTTAACTTTTGTTTTAATAAAACAAGTTTCTCACTTGGCAATATTAGTCCCTCATGTTTTATTTTGATCAAATGAAGCTATAACTCACCATTAGTCACTTAATCACATGCTACTAACTAGGTTAATTATTCCTAGTTACTTTAAGGGGTTCGGGAAGTTATAACCCGTTATGTTTTAAGTCCCGTTAATTTGGGCTTTTTATATACTTTGTTTTCTCAAAGTATTTATTTTCCTTTTTAATTAATATTAGGTTTATTTATTTAAGTCCTAATATTTACCGGGTTAAATTTTACCACTAACGGTATTTTACCCATTCGTCACTATTAACGAGGTTTGATTACTAAACCCGTTTTCGGGGTGTTACAAGTCTACCCCCCTTAAAGAGGTTTCGTCCCCGAAACCTTATTTATGTTGTTTGTTCATTTAAACGAATTTTAGTTTCGTTTTCAAGGCATTCATTCATTCATTCATTTCGATTAAACGTTTTCCTTTAAATTAATACGTACGTCTTTCACGTGTTAGGCCTCGCGGGCCGTTACTTTCAGCTTATAACCCCTTTATTTTTATTGACTGAGTTGTCACTTGACCACTTAGTCTCGCTTGTCTTTTAACAGGTTTATCCCGCGCTTGTGTTATATTAACAAGCGCTTGTATTTGTCATTACGCTTTCTTAACTTTGAATAGTTTTACCGGCTAGACTAATTAGTCGCCGTCACTTCATACCCCGTAACCCACGTTACAACGTGATCATTTTCTATATTTCTTTTCTTGTCCATGAGCGTGTCACGTCACGTTTAAGTTTAATTCAACTTTTCTTTATCATACTTCTTCTTTTCGAATGTATCGTCTCGCACCTATCGATGTTAAGACCCATACTCTTTGATATTTGTTATTTCCGAATTCGTCTTATAGTATTCATATTTGTTAGAACGTTATTTCTTACTAAAACTGAATTTTAGTTTAACGTTTTTCTCTTTAACTATGTCAATTACTCATATCAAGGAAATTGACAACCCATAATTTATTCTTTCCCGTTCTCGTTTTACGCGGGGAATCGTAACAAGTTCCCTCACCTTACACTATTGACCCGTAGGTTCCTTCACTTAACCTCGCAGGCTATTTCCTTAAGCTTTCACCTCTTTAGGGCGAGGCCCTTACGATCCATTTGCTTCAATTCATGATTCGTGTGTTATTTTGGCCCCGTAGACCTTTACACTAATTAACATCCCGTAGGTTATGATGATCCCATAGATCATCTTTCATTCGAGTCTTATTCAAATGTGTATACGTTTATATATGCATATGGCGTTAAGGCACCCCTTTTTATGTTTAGAATTATTCACTTTTACCTTTTAGGTTTCGTTTGACCTTGACCGTAGTCTAAGGCTACATTGTTTTCTTTCGAATTATACTTCCGACTTCGTGAATTCTAACGTCAATTACACGTCGGTTTGCCCTATACTCACCGTTACCCGGTTCTTACCTATACTTCTTTACGTCCCATTACTCGGGTTCTTTTATTTTAATGTTTTTAACGCCTATAACTCCTTTACATAGGTTTATTAATATTTCGCACTTTTATTTATTCGGTTCGCGCTTACTTACTTCAGCAAGTGTCATCCTTTATTAAATTCGTTTGACTCGTTCGTGTGAAAATTCATCACTTATGAATGTCAAACTTCAGTCTTTGTTCGACCCGTTCAACTTTAAAATAGTTGAACATAATTTATCAAAACTTCTATTTACTTCATCTTGTCGCCTTTTAGTTATGACTCAAAACCCGAGTCTTTTGACTTTCCATCCGAATTCCCGTTTCTCGGTCTACTTATGTGTTTAACTCCTTACCCATCAACCGGGTGTTTTACCGAAGTCGTTATTATTGCAACCCTTCCGTTATGCATTAAGACTTCGTTTCACTTTTATATTCCGACTTTGTCCTCAAGTTTGGCGTTTTACAAAAACAGCTCGTTAAGAGTCATATTTGCATTTTCCGGGTTCGAGTGTAAATACACTCCCTCCCAATACATATCTTACTCATTTTACATATTAATCTTTGTCCCCTTATCTCGGGCTCATTATTCTAATGTAATACGCTTCCGTCACCCGGCTGTGCGTTTACATTATCATCAAATATTTTGCTCATTTGATTCATTTGGGTACTTTTAATTTGTCCCATTCACCCCATCCTTAATACATCAGACGTAAATGTGTCCGCTATAAGAAGCTCATGGTATCATATGCCACTACTTACTTGGCCAGAGTAAGAGATTAACACGTGACACGTACGACCTTTTTATAGTTTTCACATCACGCCCTACGTAAGTAACGCCTCTATTTAGTTTTCTTGGAAATAATATCCTGGATAGGTATTCTATCCGGGTTTTCCAAGTTTCTAATTTACATATGCAACAATCATTCTCTACATGTTTGTTGCATATTGCTATTTGTGCGATTATATTTTAAATCGCGCACCTGGTAATGCTTGCCCCGACGGGCGTTCCTTGCCATTAACCTTGTTCGCGGTCGTTACGCGATTTAGTCCTTGGTGAGCTTGCTCCTCTTGTCATACTTCGGACCGTTCCTCTATCATATCTGTAATTTGTTTAACCCTTGTCTTCTTTAAATACAAGTGTCCTTCAATTAAGACATTCACAAAAGTTAGCAATGTCAACTTTACTAAACGCCCGTATCATAATACAAGGCTTTTCTACTATATGTGTCAACGCACGAAATTTTGTTAGCTATATCTATCATTTAATTGGGATAACGTGTATTACACGATAACCCTATGTGTTGTTTACAACACTTTAATACGCTAAACCATTAACATACACGCATTTACTGGATTTGTGATCAAGCCTCGAACCGAACACCAATCTTTATCAAGAGCATAAGGTTTAAGTCCAAGCATGGTTTTTCCCCACCATACTTGAATCCCTTAAACCAGGGTCTGATACCAACTTGTAAGACCCTAGTTACTATTTAACGGTTTTATATGTAAATACCAACAATTAGATGTGTAGTTAAGACTACACATACTATATAAATACGTGTTTATTAAAACTTTTACAAATCATAAGTTATTCAACATAACGTGATCGGATTCGTCGTTTAATATTTGCGACGAGGCAAAGTGCAGAAGCATGTATCTTTATCGTGTTCGGTTCTTCGTTGAGCTTGATCGTCTTCCGGCATCCAAAATGTACCTACATTTCATAAACATGAAATGCTTTAGTCATACGGGGTTTAAAACGTGTCTAAACGAGTCCGGGAAGCGAAACTGATTAAAAAAAATACATTTGTTTACAGGGTCTACCGTAAATTACGGTGGCTACCGTAATTTACGGTAGCCCCTGAATGTTGATTTTCCTACCGTAAAGCAGTGGGTGTGTGGCGTAAAGACTTTAAGGCTACCGTAAGTTACGGTGGCTACCGTAACTTATGGTGGCCTCTGCAGGATTTTCCAAGTTTGCCGTTTTCTAAAACGAAAACCTCCATAACTTTTAATCCGCTTGTCCGTTTGACCTACCGTTTCTTCCTACGTGATTGTAATTTGATCCTTCATCATATGGAGTTAAAATCCAACATCCGGATTAACAAAATTTAAGACTTTTAAATCTTCGGCTTATTACCCTTTTTACCAAATTTTGACCCGTTCGCGATTTTATCAAACAAACATGTTGTTTGATTCTAATTTCTCATCATTTCCATATTGCTTATCATATTAGATTCAAATCACGGGTTTATATACATTCTTAAACCCGTTTTTACTTAGATGTTTAATTGACCCGTTAAGGGCATTTAAGCACTTTTACGCATAATTCACACTTATTTATTTCTAGCATCTTATTTCCACATTATTTATCAAATGATCTTACATCACAACTATATTTGTGATGGGTTTAATGTGGCGATCTATATAATCCGAGTTTTACCCCTCGGATTATCATTTTACGGCAAAGACTCATATAGAGTCTTTTGACCAAGGATTTACATCTTTCTACACTTCGTATTCTCATTTTTAAATAGCCTCTTATATCCCACCACAACTATTTTTGTGGTGGATTTAACATAATGGACCGCTATCCTAATATTTTTTTTACCCTTAGGATAGTCATTTTACGTGATTGACCCGTTCATAGGCATTTGACCCCCGAGGTTTATGCCTACAACTCTTACATATATCTAAATCATTGACATACTTGTACTTACCGGATTTGCGATCAAGCTTGAACCGAACACCAATCTTTATCAAGAGCATAAGGTTTAAGTCCAAGCATAGTTTTCCCACCATACTTGAATCTCTTAAACCAAGGCTCTGATACCAACTTGTAACAACCATAAATTTATTTTGCGATTTCTATAAATAATCACAATTACTGAGTATTTATGTTTATACATTCATGCTAAAATACTGGTTTATTAAAAACTTTTACAATTTAAAGTGATACAAGATAATGTGATTTAATTCGTCGTTTTAGAATAACGACGAAACAACATTGCGGAAGCTTCGTTTAACGTCAGTTTTGATAATTAAATAACTAGTACAACAAGGAAGATTGGGTCGAATAATCGAATTAAACAAGGAAATCAGGAAATTCCAACATTGATATCTTGATCCCAGAAACAAAGACTTGAAACTGGCCTCCACCGTAACTTACGGTGGGCACCGTAAGTTACGGTGGCCCCTGGTATAAAATACCCCCACCGTAAGGCAGGAGGTAACTGCCGTAATGCTTTCAGCCCCCACCGTAACTTACGGTGCCCACCGTAAGTTACGGTGGCCCCTGTATCAGACCATCCCATTTTGCCTTTTTTACACGAAAACTTTCGTATCTTACAATCCGCTAGTCCGTTTGACCTACCGTTTCTTCCTACATGATTGTAATTTGATCCTCCATCAAATGGAGTTAAAATCCAACATCCTACATAATAAATTTTGAGACTTCTAAGCCTTCGACTCCTTGCCGTTTTACCGAATTTTAACCCGTTTATGCATTTTATCAAACACACATATTTGTTTAATCCTTATTTCACATGCACCTCTTCAAATTAATGTTATCTACCATGTTAGGTTCTAATCACAGGTTTCTCACACAATTTAAATATGTTTTCGCTCGTATGCTTATTTTGACCCGTTAAGGGTATTTAAGCACTTTAGAACTTGAACTCGCTTTCATACATTTCTAGCATCTTATTCCCACATTTCTTATCAAGTAATCTTCCACCATAACTATATGTGTGTTGGATTTAATGTGGATATCTATATGTTCCAAATTTTACCCCTCGGATTATCTTTTTAAGGCAAAGACTCATATAAAGTCATTCGACCCAAGAATTTACATCTTTCACTATCTTTTCTTATTCTAAGCATTTATTTAATCATAAAACTCGTTTTCGAACCTCTTGCAAGGGTCGTTCGTTCGAATTAGCTTACAAGGGAAATTTGGTCAATTTTCATCCTTCTTTTACTACAAAGGAACTTTTAAATACTTGTTTGACCCAAAATCCGACCTTTTAACTATAATCTTGTTTATAACCCATGTGCTTCTAAAACACCATAATCATAACTCAATTTATTCAGTTTACCTAAAAGATAACCGAATAACTATATTTTAACCTTGTCTAACTCTTATAGAATCTCAAGTTCTACATGATGAGTTGAATCATTATACATACCTGGCTCGGATCAATATATTGACCCGTTTCAATACCTTGCCTTAGTAGCCGCTAAACAATAGCGATGTGCATATCCATTTGATATTTATTCCTATAAACATGTAACTCGACAAACCATTAGTCGATATTGTCAAAGGGTGATAATTTCACCTTTTGACCCGTTTATTTACCTAGTGATCTTCGTCACTTCAACTAAATGCAAATATCATGTATTATGCTAATTTAAAGTCTACTAGCGAAAATACAAAATCAAGCATAACGTAACGGAATCGTGGTTACGTACCTTTTAAGCATCCTTTTCAAACGCGTATTTCCACCGGCTTGTCCACTTGACGATCCGGATTCTTCACCTAAAGAGTTCAATTCACAATCCGTTTAGAACCCTTTTTATAAGTCTTAACGCACAATTTGCCATATCCATCAAACATGCGTTTTTGTCCGATTTTCAACATTTATCTTTCATTTAGGCATTTTAACGAACACCCAACGGGTATAATTTTACATATTTAAAACCAAGTTCATAGCTTAATATTTTTGCCCAATATAAACATACATATTGATTCCATTATGTCAAGCATGCATACTAATCTCAGAATCATTTCATAGAAATCAAGTAACACCATTTTTTTGGTAGTCATGATTCTTGTGTTCATCTTAATTTTACATAACCCATTTAACTTGTCAATGGATTATCATGAATTTCATAGATTATCCACTAATCCAACATGTTATTGACTAGGGTTTACTCCTAGACATCATATTACTTCAAGATTCATCAATGCATGACATATTTAAGCTCAATTTCAGTTTCTCACAATTAACCTAGAATTCAAGATGAATCAAAACATCACAATTTTACATACCTTATGATCCTTTCAACTAGGTGATCATTAATTTGTGCTTGAAAATCGATTTGGACTTGATTTAAACCCTCAATTTGTGTTTTTTATGAGAATTAGGGTTGGGTGAAGAATCCCCTTGTCGCCCCCTGCTTCTTGATCGACCAGACACCCCAAAATGGGTGTTTGGTGTGTTTTAATTTTGTTTCATGTTATTAAGTTTCAAATTTAACAACATAAGCCCCTTCAACTTTAGTTTGGTTTATAACTTGATATTTTGTTCTTTCATTTAATTACAAGACTTGTACTAGGTTATTTATTTCCTAGTTACTTTATCTTGTTCACAACCCGTTTTATTTTAAGTCCCGTTAAATCTCGGGCCTTTTATATACTTTGCTTTCTCAAAGTATTTCTCATCCTTTTAATCAATATTAGATTTATTTATTTAAATCTTAAAATTTACCGGGTAAGTTTTACCACTAACTGTATTTTACCCGTCCTGTAGTATTAACGTGGTTTGATTACCAAACCCGTTTTCGGGGTGTTACACCTGCCGATGAGACTCTCTTCAATTGCCCAGCTGAAGCCCAACTTCCAGTCAATCTGGAACCTGCTATTCTAGATCCCCTTGTTAACCCCCGACCTCTAGGAGAGCTAGAAGAATGGTGGACCACTGACTGGCAGTTTCAGAATCTCCTAAATAACCCTAACACCTTTTTCCCCCAATTTGATCTTGAGCCTCCACTACACCCACCTATGAGCTCCGAAAACTTGGCTGAACTCCGCCACTATGGCGAGGAGCTAGTGGACGCAGGAAATAGAATCCGGGAAGTAGGGGAGAGGATATCCTGGAAATACGACGAAATGGAACGTCGTTTCTGAGATGCCAGCTGACCGTGGTTGTGTGATTGTGGGAGTATATGTTTAATAATAATATAAAAATATAATCATATAACATAACTAAAAATAAAACTTTTGTAATATAATTAGTGTGTACGGATGCATACTACAATATATAAAAATGGAAGTCGCAAAGTCGACAATTTTAGCTATACGTGTTGACATGCTTATGTGTGATTGTGTTATTGTGACTAATTATTAATAATTTTGTGCCAATAATTTATATATTTATATATTGGTAATTATCAGATGGAACACGCCGACAATGAACCAGTTAATGAAGTTAATCAATCCGAACAAAACCATGAAGATCAGTTTCTTAATAGGCAGGATATAGAAAATATCGTTGCCCAAGGAATAGCTAATGTTATTCCAGCAATCCTTGCTGCTGCCCGAAATCCAGTTGAACCTCAACCACCTATTCCCAACAAACGTACTCGTGATGACAATTTCAGTAATAGTGTAAATGGAGGCGGCAACAATAATAATAACGATGATGTGATACAAGCCCCATTTCTTAAAAGAATGAAAGCTGCAACGCCTGGTTGCACTTACAAGGAATTTCTTGCCTATAAACCGACTGAATTTGCAGGCAATGAAGGGGCGACTGCTGCACTGTGTTGGTTAGAGAAAACCGAAGCAGTAATTAAAATAAGTAAATGTGCCGAGAAAGACAAGGTCATGTACGCGTCGCATCTTTTTAAAGAAGGGGCGTTAGAATGGTGGAATACGGTACTACAAGCCAAGGGAAGCGATGTGGCTTATGCCATGAATTGGGAAGAATTTAAAAGGCTGGTAGAAAGAAAATTATGTCCCGAATATGAAAAGGAATAAATGACAAATAAGTTCCTCAATCACCGGATGGTAGACGTTGATTGTCGAGGGTATACTTCGACATTCTTCGAGTATGCTAGAGTTGTACCAACCCTGGCTTCGCCAGAACCGGTACTTATTTCTCGCTACATCTGGGGTTTGATTGGCGAAATTCGTGACATTGTCAAAGCTGCGAGACCCCGCACTATTGACGATGCGATGGAATTAGCCAACACTTTGACCGACGGACTGGTGCGTACGCGGGAAGAAAATAGAAAGAAGGAAGGGGCCCAAAAGATTACCCAGGGATTTCGTGTAGGTAATAGTAGTAATTTCAAGAAAAAGGGAACTGGGCAATCTTCCACTGTTCCATTTTGCAATACCTGTAAAAGAAAGCATTTTGGTAGATGCAAAGGGTATTGTAATTTCTGCAAGATTCCAGGGCATCAAGAGGAAGATTGCAGAAGGAAGAAATCAACAATCTGTTACAACTGTGGAGAAGCTGGACATTTTAGACCAGACTGCCCCAAACTGGTCAAACCAGCCGACAACAAAGCCAAACCTGCAGACGGAGCTACCAAGAAGAATGCAAGAGCCTTCCAATTGACCACACAGGAAGCCGAACTGATCCCTGACGTGATAGCTGGTATGTTCCTAGTTCACGATGTTTATGCAAAAGTATTATTTGACTCTGGTGCAAACCAAAGTTTTATAAATACTTCATTCTACCAAGCCCTTAAACTACCCTTAACCAACCTTAGACAAATCTTTACTGTTGAAACGGAAGATGGGAATTCTGTTAAAATAGACAAGGTTTTGCGGGAAGGAAAGATAGAACTCTTAGGCCATAAATTTTCTGCAAACCTGTTACCTATGAATTTAGCCGGATTCGATATTGTGTTAGGAATGGATTGGTTAGTAGCCAACCATGCTCGAATTCTCTGTGATAAGAATTCCATAGAAATACATATACCCACAGGAGAAGTAGTGGTGATTACAGGAGATAAGCCACGTAAGTCAATGAAATTCATTTCAAGTGGCCAGTTATTTAAGAAAACAAGAAATAATATATATGATTTCAGTAATCATTAACACAAAAGGTAAGGAACTTAAAGAAATTCCGGTAGTATCAGAATACTCGGATGTATTCCCAGTAGAACTACCTGGATTACCACCCGATAGGGAAGTAGAATTTAGAATTCATCTAATTCCTGGAACTACACCGATAGCCAAGGCACCCTATCGGTTAGCACCCACCGAAATGCTAGAATTGAAAAAGCAGTTAGATGAATTATTAAGCAAAGGATTTATACAACCCAGTTCATCCCCGTGGGGAGCGTCAGCGTTGTTCGTAAAGAAGAAAGATGGGTCGATGCGAATGTGTATCGATTATAGGGAATTGAATAAGGTTACAATTAAGAATCGATACCCATTACCTAGGATTGATGATCTTTTTGATCAATTGCAAGGAGCTAGATACTTTTCTAAGATAGATTTACGCTCCGGATATCATCAGTTGAAGGTACAAGAAGAAGACATACCTAAAACTGCTTTCAGAACTAGGTATGGTCACTAGGAGTTTACAGTCATGCCTTTTGGACTAACAAATGCTCCGGCAGCATTTATGGACATGATGAATAGGATCTGTAAACCGTACTTGGATAAATTCGTAATTGTCTTCATCGACGATATACTTATTTACTCCAAAAGTCAGGATGAGCATTGTGAGCACCTGCATGCACTCTTAACTTTGTTAAGAAAGGAAAAGCTCTACGCCAAATTCTCGAAGTGTGAATTTTGGCTACAAGAGGTACAATTTTTAGGTCATATGGTGAATCACGAAGGTATTCATGTAGATCCTGCTAAGATAGAAGCAATCACCAAATGGAAGGTCCCGCAATCAGCTATGGAAGTTAGAAGTTTTCTAGGATTAGCTGGGTACTATAGGCGCTTCATTAAAGATTTTTCTAAAATAGCTGTGCCATTAACTAAGCTAACCTGTAAAACAGTCAAGTTTGAATGGGGACCTAGACAAGAAGAGGCTTTTAAGATTTTAAAGCAAAGGTTAACGAACGCCCCAATTCTTGCCTTACCAGAGGGAACAGAAGATTTTGAAGTTTACTGTGATGCTTCTAAGCTAGGATTAGGATGTCTGCTAATGCAACGCAAGAAGTTAATTGCGTATGCCTCAAGGCAATTGAAAAAGCATGAAGAAAACTATACGACTCATGACTTAGAGTTAGGAGCCATAATTTTTACCCTTAAGATTTGGAGACACTATCTGTATGGAAGTAAGTTTACTATCTATACAGATCATAAAAGCTTAAAATACATATTTGGGCAAAAAGAATTAAACATGAGACAAAGAAGATGGATGAAAATTTTAAGCGATAACGACTGTGATATTCAATATCACGAAGGAAAAGCAAACGTAGTTGCTGATGCCTTAAGTCGTAAGTATCATGAAAAGCAAAAGCGAGTTCGTGCTCTTAGATTAAATCTGCAATTAGATTTAATGGAATAACTGAAAAATATTCAGGAAACAATAATCAAGGATGATGCTGAAGGAATGAAAGGACGAATAAAAGAATTAGACCAAGGAAGTGATGGAATTTGGAATTACCATAAGAAAAAGATTTGGGTACCTAAGCAATGAGAGTTAAGAAATAAGATTTTAGAGGAAGCCCATAAATCTAGATATACCATGCATCCTGGTAACAATAAAATGTACCAAGATTTAAGAAATAACTTCTGGTAGATAGGAATGAAAAAGGACATAGCTAGATATGTTTCTAAGTGTCTAACTTGTTCGCAAGTTAAAGCAGAACACCAGAAACCTTCAGGTTTACTACAACAATTAGAAATGCCTGTATGGAATTGTGGATCGATTAACCAAATCAGCTCATTTTCTACCCATAAAGGAAACCTTTAGCATGGAAAGATTGGCAAAGTTGTATGTAGATGAAGTAGTATCCTTACATGGAGTCCCACTCTCCATTGTATCGGATAGGGATAGTCGTTTCACTTCACATTTTTGGACAAGTTTCCAAGAAGCCATGGGGACACAATTAAATTTAAGTACAGCTTATCATCCCCAAACAGACGGACAAAGTGAAAGGACGATCCAAACCCTGGAGGACATGCTTAGGGCATGTGTAATAGATTTTGGTGGAAACTGGGATGACCACCTACCCTTAATCGAATTCTCCTACAATAATAGTTACCATTCAAGCATCGAAGCTGCCCCGTTCGAAGCACTGTATGGACGAAAGTGTAGAACTCCAGTTTGTTGGGCAGAAATAGAAGAAAGTCAATTATCAGGTCCTGAAATCGTGCAAGAGACCACCGACAAGATCACTCAAATCAAGGAAAGACTAAAGACGGCTCGAGATCGTCAGAAGAGTTATGCAGACAATCGACGCAAGCCACTAGAATTTCAAGTTGGAGACAGGGTACTCTTAAAAGTTTCTCCTTGGAAAGGAGTAGTTCGGTTCGGTAAGAAAGAAAAGCTAAGTCCAAGGTACGTAGGACCCTTCCCAGTAATCCAACGCATAGGAACGGTTGCATATCCTTTACAACTACCAGAAGAGCTAGTTGGGGTACATGATGTATTTCATGTATCTAACCTCAAGAAATGTCTATCGGACGAATCACTAGTAGTCCCTCTTCAGGACATACAGGTGAATGAAAAGTTGAAGTTCGTGGAGAAACCGCTTCAAATAGAAGACAGAAAGATCAAGTTTCTCAAACACAAAAGACTGGTACTTGTCAAAGTCAAGTGGGATTCGAAAAGAGGACCCGAATATACCTGGGAGTTGGAATCGGAAATGAAGCAAAAATATCCTCACTTATTTCAGTAAATCTCGAGGATGAGATTTTAAATAAGGTGGGGAGGATGTAAGGATCTGCAAAAATGTCCCTAAACGACCCGTAAGTGAAAACCCGGACCCCTGAAACCCTAATGTGCATGAAAAACCAAGAAAACAAGATTTCTGGTTTTCACGCGGGCCGCGTAAATGTAAGCATATGCTTACGCGGGCCGCGTCAACTCAAGGTTGACCGGGTAAGCGATACAGGCCACGTGGCAGCCACGTGGCAGACCTACCAGTGACACGGATGCCCTAGTCGTAGACTAGGTGGCCCTCGCGGGCCGCGTAAGATTAAGAAAGGGTTTACGCGGGCCACGTAAAACCCATTTTTCAGCTATAAATTGATCCGATCATGGCCTGTTCATCTGTGTCGAAAACTTTGATCAAAAACGAAGTTCTACTGCTCAAAATCAAACTTTCACGTAGAGAAACGCTGCTACGATA
Source organism: Helianthus tuberosus (assembly GCA_030545235.1). NCBI lineage: Eukaryota > Viridiplantae > Streptophyta > Magnoliopsida > Asterales > Asteraceae > Helianthus > Helianthus tuberosus. The sequence continues at coordinate 90,906,233 of CM060430.1, forward strand.
CAGGGTATTAACTCGATCGCTGCTACGATTCAATGTCCGATCGATTGAAACCAAACCGGTGGATGTTTAAGTGCTGCTCAAACTCGGGCTATACTTTGTCATTCGTCGTGAATTCGATGGATGTTTAAGTATTGCACTTTGTCATTCGTCGTGAGGGTTTTGATCTCGTGAGTTATCGTAAATGTTGTATTAAGTTACTGACCTAGTTCGTATGCATTGTCATTTAATTAGGTTACAAGGCTTATCAGTAGGCTAAACTCTTCCCATTTAAACTTGCAATGTGAGTCATTCTCTTTTATCAACAATATTTTACAATACTCCAATTATTTTCAAAAGTTATAATTACAGGGATTAAGTCGTGGTTATCTTGAATCACTGGCTAGTGGGGTATTGTGCACATTACTAATTTCTCACAGTTAGGTTCATCAACCTAACAGTGATAATCATCACTACTTGGGTGAAAGGACCCAATAGTGGTATGACCATCGTCACCAGGAGGTGACACGGCGCCAAATAAAAATAAGATAGAGGCCATTGTAATCGCTCTTATGCTGTAATTTATAACTATGTGTCGTTTTATTAAACTTGAGTGACTCGCCAGTATTTCCCCACTGATAAAATATTTTTCAAAACATGTTTCAGGTGACCTACTGTGAATCAAGGAAAAGTGCTACGGAGCACTAATAAAGCTTGAAGTGGTGGCTTAGTTAAATAAATAAACATGTTTTGTATAACAGGGAATTTCCTCGTGAGATTCCTCTCTTGTAAATTACGGGGGTTTTCCCGAAATGTTAAATAAAATAATCGGGCATTTGCAAATTTTAAAAGATCCTGCTAAACTTCCGCTGACAACTCAAATAAGAAATACCACGGGTTTCTGTCCCGCGGCTCCTAGACCGGGTAACACCGGGACGGGGGCCGTGACAGTGGGGTCGGGGGCTGTGACACCGAATGTCACCGATACGACTCGTACGGCCAAAATACACCATAATACGAACAATAGAAACATAATACGCCATAACAATCAATCTACGCACTAATACGGCACTTACAGACAATAAACGTCACGATACCAAATGTCACCGACATGACCCGTACGACCAAAATACGCGATAGTACGGAACAATAGTGACAATACATGTCATAATACGACATTTAATGACAAAATAAGTGAAGTACTGATCCGGTAGGACGTGTATACATACAAAACGACACGTTGGACTACAAGTGAAATCAAAACATAATCACATGAAATCATGGAATACGGTAACACACGTGACCGAACTTATCCGGAACGTGTCGTATAGACCATATACTTCATAAAATGACGTGTAATAACAAAATACGTCAAAATTTGACAAGTATAGGTGTGTTTTTGAATTAAAATCAAATTTAAAAAAAAATAAAAAAAACCACCCAAACGCCGATCTTTGGCCAAAGCGCTGAGTATTACCCTGAAGCGTCTAGCTTTGAGTGTGAAAATAGACAAGAGGTGTGTGGGAATAGATGGGGCCTTTTTTAAGAGTTTTTACTTTATGCGGTTTGACCATTTTGACATTTTTGCCCTGATAGTTTAAAAAAAGAGAATTACTTTTTGAGTCCCTGTGTTTTAGTGTTTTTAACCACTTGAGTCCAAATCAAAAAGTTTAACACCCTGAGTCTCTAGCAATTTATTTTATAACATTTTGAGTCCAATTTTGTTCATTTTATAACGGTTTGAGTCCAATTTGTAAAAAAAAAAAAATTGGACTCAAAAGGTTAAAATTTAGACTCAAAAGGACTCAAATGGTTATAAAAAAAGTGTCTAGGGACTCAGGGCGTTAAACATTTTGATTTTGGACTCAAATAGTTAAAATCACTAAAACACAAGAACTCAAAAAGTAATTTACTCTTAAAAAATGTTATTTGTCTTTTTGATCTTTCTAAGTTATCACCAAGGGCGTGCCCACCTCAAGCTGTGGGTGAGCGGGCACACCCCTTGAAAAAATAATTTTTAGTGGTATTTTTCGCTGGAAATTTCGACCGCACACCTTGGAAATATTTTAACCCGCACCCCTTGAAAATTTTCAACCACCCTACTTAGAAAAAATATTATGAATTTACAAAAAAAAATAATAAACACTGATTATTATTTAATATACAAGTATATAAAACAATTTATATTATTATTCTTTAACCACTTATTCACTTAATTACTTAACCCAATTAAAGCCCAATCTACAATATATTTTTCTTAACCCAAGCTAAAACCCAACCAAAAAAAATTGAACTAAATAAAATAACCTAATCTGCAATCTAAATTATACTTGATTTCTAAATCTTCTTACTGCATTTGATTTTGTTCTTAACATTGTATACATTCTAATTAGCTCTCTTGATTTTTTTTTTTTTTTTAGTAAACACATTTATATATAAGGTCAAACAAATTACACCAAGATAGCCGGTAAGCGGGCAACAAGTTGCGCCGCTACCCCCTTTTGAATAGCGAAACCTAACCTAGTAAAAACGAAACCCCGATCTCTAGGAGACGAAATGTTGCTGTGAACAACCCGTTGGACCCGTTCAAGAAATCTGATGGCTTCTGGGGCTAGCGAGCCAAAGGTATCAAAGGCAAAAGGGATAAAGGAATGTTGATTATCCTTGCAGGCTTTTGCATGTTTGTCCATTTTCTTTGCTGCCGCCCTTGCGATCGCCTGACCAGGGACAAAACCTGTATCCCGAAAGCCTACAAGGGGGGAAACCCCGGTAAGATCAACACAAGCGTGTTTACCTGCATCCCACCCGAAAACTAAAACGTCCGCGGGGCGCAATGTGGATCTCCCTTCCCTCGGATCTGTCAAAAAGTTTACGGGGGCTTCTTTCTTCACCGAGATCCCCGCCCGTTTGAGGATGTCCCCCAAGACATCCCGCACCCAGTCGTGCCTATACTTAAAACCCGGCAGTTCTTTACAGTGCAGAGCATGCTCCCCAAATTGGTCTAAGCAAGCTTTCCGGCAAATCGGGCATTGCTCATCATCAGGGAACATAGGAATCATGAGCCGATATTTTAAGATAGCACGATATTCAACGGCTGACATCTTTTGGCCTAAGCCCTCGATGGGGATGACCGATAGAAAATCTTGGGCGTGGGGGCCCCGCAAGCATTCTAGGACGGCGTTCTGACGGGGGGTCGTACAGAAATCTGATCTAATATTCTGAGCGATACGACAAAACAGAGCACTCGCCAAAGTCTTCTGGGTCTTCGGTGGGGCGGTGTCCCTGTTCGCGAAACCGCCAATATCCAAATCCGGGAGGTGTCTATGCAACTCCCCCAGAGCCATGTCAAAATCCCCATCCATTCCAATAACCCCACTCTCGCGCAAGATGTGATCTTGCAGCCCCCACGATTGAGCTCGTGAGGCAACAAACCCGTAAATGGAGACATCCATGGCCGATAGAAGCCCCAACCCCCCCCATCTTACAGGGCAGAGAAGCAACCCGCCACTGAAAATCCCCAAAAAACGGACCCCCACACACCACAATGTCCTCTATAGCCCCCCGTAGCCCTTTATCGAATAAGGATACCGCCTCCTTTACAAACACAGGTTGACAAGTTCGCAGACCAAAAAGGAGCTTGGTGACACCCATGCAAGAGCGCAGCAGGAGAAGCTCACTTTGCGGGTCTCGGAGTTGCGAAAGGCTACTCATAAGGTCCACTGCCCGGGAAGCTCGCCGCGCAGCCAAAGCACTAATGAAACTGGGGCCCCGGCTTACAGCTCCCCCAAGGAGTCTCACGCCCCCTGTTGATCTTCCAATCTCCTTCGGGAATAAACTAGCCTCCAATTTTTCTCCATTGCAAGACGGCCAATATACCTCAGTTTTTTTTATATTAAGCCGGAGCCCCAAAGGTGGCCCCTCAGATTGAATGATAGCCAGAGCCTTTGCTACCTCAGATGTTTTTCCCATAATAGTACCATCATCCAAATACCACGCGTGGAAGGGGAGGGTGCAACTGTCTCGTATACGTTGAGTGAGGAGGTGCAAGACAAGGGCGAACAATAGAGGCCTCTTGATTGACATACAAAATTGAGTTTTTAACTATTTTAATTTGCCAAGGTAGTACGACACATCAACCGTATGTCTTCTATCTTAGGTTTTTCGGTTTTGTACCTTTGTTTAAGCCGACTTGATTTTGTTTTAGTTGACCGGTCTTGGCACTGTCGGTTCATGTTTGAGTCGCGCCTATTTTAATGTTTTTGATTGATTAGTTTTGCTTGTTTGATCTTTAGAAGCTAGGTAACCCATTGGATTATGTGACATATAACCCATGTTTTCATAGTCCTCGTAAAGGACCCTTGTCTATAGTTGTCGTAGGGAACACAAGCCTGTACGTCCAATCGTCGCGCCTGACTAGATTCGGATAGACCTTGACACTTATAAAAGTTATCTTTTGGTACAGGATGAAACAGAACACAAAGGATAAGAAAACACAAGTAAAAGAAAAGAATACAACATGATAAATAAAGACAAACAAAAAATCTTTAAAAACTTTTGGCTTAAAACAACCTCATTTAAAGGCATGAATATAGTCATGAAAATGGAAGTTTTTGTAAATGAAATGTGACAACCATTTCGAACCCACAAAGCACAAAAGTGCAGCAACAGCAAGCGTATTTCTTGCAGCCACTGATATCATCCCCTGTTTGGCTGCAGCCACAATAGCTACCGAAGCAACCGAAAACACCTGAAGAGCCACCTTAAGCGCGTTCAAACCTTTGTACGCACCATTGCAGCAACTGCAATTCACCACATGGCTCCAGTACCTAAAATAAACAAAATCAATCAAAAAGCAAATTAATTTCGACATTCATAACCTCATTTTGGTTGCATTTTATGCAAGTAACCTGTCCATGAGCCGATCTCTAGGTGGCGTAGGTGGTAAAGGTTCATTAAATTTGTTTCCCCAATCGATCTGACCGCCTGCATATTTCTTTATCCACTTTCTATACGCAACCACATTAGCATCTGCTTTTGTTGGCACAAAACAGACTTTTTGCCAATTTGATTGACCAAACTTCATCAGTTTCTTCTCCTATAAAAGGCGCATAATCTTTCAAAAACTAGAATACAACAGTTCGAATCATGATCAGGGTTTGATGGGATAGTTTTACCTGTTCATGAAGAAGACATAAATCTGAATCAATAATCAAATTCTGCCCAATATGCTGGATCCATCTGGGAACAACTCGATCTATCCAAAGAGCAAAGTTTCTAGGGAAAATGAACATCATTCTGCTATTACCCGGGCTTACTGGTATGCATATAAAGATCAAAAGCACCCTTAGAGGTGGCTTCTTTTTCCCCTGAAGCAATCAAATTATAGGAATGAAGTCAGACGGGTTGGTCAAAATAGGTCAAAGGGGTCGGTCAAAGGTTATACTTGGAAAGTTAAGTGTATACCTCTACGTTATCTGTACTTTTCCCGATTGTGGTATCTCCGTGAAACAGACAAGGAGGAACAAAGTTCCATATAGCATCTGGCTCGGTTGTAGTGAAACCATTTTTGTCGATTTTTTGTATGTTTAAATCGATAGGTGAACCACCTTCTCGGTCAAGCTTAACAGTGCAAGAAACTTGTGTTAGTCAGGTAAATTTCAAGAACACAAGAAAATGGAGAATACAAGAGTTATTCGAATGTATATATACTTATCTAGGCTGTTCTGACTTTAATATACCATAATGTGCATACGGAACATGAGAAGGGTCCATTAGATTTTCAATCAGGACTTCGTACCTACAAGCGTCACACTCTGATCAACAAAAACCATAATTTTTATAATGATTTGAAGCAGAATGTTACATACCCGTATGGTATATCTCTGTTAAACATTTGGTAGGTAAACGAAGGATCGTCGAGTTCAGGGATGTATGGAGGTTTCTTCGTCGTGAGGATATCTTTATATTGCGGATCAGTGTTAGGCCAAAACCAAACAATTCCGTTTTGCACGGTGCTTGGATAAACACCAACACACGCCTTTCCGAACGTATGAACCTGCACATCTTTTATCAGCGTAGTCATAATATAATATATAAAGAAGAACCAAAATGATCTGGTTTACCGGAGGACCATCAGGGGGAGCTTGAGGGATAAATTTGCAGTCACCGGAGCCACCAAAGCACCAGCCATGATACACACACTGCAGCCTACCCCACTGGTCAATCCTGCCTTCAGAAAGAGGGGCCAATCTGTGAGGACACATGTCGTCGAACACCTTCCATGAATTCTCATTCTTATCCCACCACACCACAACATCCAGACCCATCACCTTCTTCCCTTGTGGGGCCCTCTTGTCCAGATCACACACAGGCATGACTGCGTACCACTGAGAAAACCAGTCGAATTTGTCATTTTGATCATGGGTTTCGGTTTCTTGTTCGGTGGAAACAAATGAAGAAATGGTGGTAAAGTTGTTGAATTTGGATTTTGTAAAATGGGTCAAGTTGGGTAAGGACAGTTTTGGGTTTTTTGGAGTGAATGAAAGATTGAAAATGGGTTTGGATATGTGAGGTTTGATGAGTGAAGGTGGAGCAGCAGTGAAGACAGTTGTTAAAGCTATCATTTCTATGATAGTTTAAATTTTTAAGGATTTGGATTATTGCATATATAAATACAGTGCATGGGAGTGATTGTGGTTACAGTTACTCCACCGTTACAATCCAGCATTATTGTAAAGGTCTTCCAGTTGAAACTTGCAAGTAAAGTCATATTTGGCTATTTGGGGCTTTGAATGTTTCAGAATTGTTGCTTTCGTGGAGAAAGACTTTTAAAAGGATTTATAGTTATAATCAACTAACAAGTTGATATTCAAAATCATAATTTAATGGTATAAAGACTTGTACAAAAGTCAAAGATTCGCGCAGATGTTTAGTTAAAGACTCACGCAAGAGTAAAAGATTTGTGTGAATGTTCATGTGTGGGTCACGTGAATGTATAGTTTCGTGTGGTATGTTACGCGAATGCGAGTGTATGTATGTGTGTATGTATAGAACCAACTACGCTTAATTAAGAGACATCTAAATGATCAAATGTATGAATAAACTCGAATATGTATATAATTAAACATCTTTACATCAATGTATTATGCCTTTTACAATAGCTACATACCACCATTAGCACAATACATTACAACAAACACAAGTTTGAAAAGATTTATCAGTGAAACACAAAAGCGTGATTATAGTCATGGTAACGAAAGTTTTTGTATATGAAATGAGACAACCATTTCGATCCCACAAAACACAAGACTGCAGCAGCGACAAGTGTATTTCTTGCCACAACTGATAGAAAACCTTGTTTGGTTGCAGCCACAATAGCCACAGAAGCAACCGAAAACACCTGTAGAGCCACCTGAAGTGCATTTAGACTTTTGTATGCCGCATTGCAGCTGCTGCAGTTCACCACATGGCTCCAGTACCGGTCCAGGAGTTGTTCACGTGGCGGGCTCGGTGGAAGAGACCGATCGAAGTTGTTTGCCCAATTGAGTTGACCGTTTGAATATTTCTTTATCCACTTTCTAAATCCAACCACAAGGGCATCGGATTTAGTTGGCACAAAGCATATTTTTTGCCAATCGTTCGGATCGGCTTCCAACACTTTCTTCTCCTGCAAGTTTCATAATCTTTTAAGAACTGGTCGGACTCATGTATTGAAACAAGGGTGTAAATTTCTCACACGACACAAACCTAACACGGAATTTGAGGGTTTGGGTTTAGTCTAAACGGGCCAGCTCAGTTTCGGGTCGGGCCCGCAAACAAATTTAGTTGAACGGGTTGTGTTCGGGTCAACCTAGAGGTGTACAAACCATTTTTTTTACAAACCGAACCGGTTTTTTAGGGGTAAACAACCATTTTTTTCCAAACCAGTTCAGTTTTAAAACCGGTTTCCAATGATCAAACCCCAAACTGATAACAACCGGTTCGAACCAGGTTTAAAACCGGTTCTTTTACAACCGGTCAGGTTTTTTAACCAGTTTTAAAGATCGGGAATAGGAACTGGTCTACAAACCGCTGGTTTGGATCAGGTTGGAACCGGTTTTTCACAAACCGTTTTTTTTTTCCCAGACCGGTGCCCACCTCTAGGTCAACCTGACAGGTTTGTGGGTTGACCCGTCTAAAACGTTTATTTTTATAGCTTAAAAAGTCTGTTTTTTGTCATAGTATTATAGTTTAAACGTAATTATTATACACTTGTATTTTCTTTTTGTAAATTTTAACATATTATATGCAATAATATGAAATTTCTGGCTAGTCAGGTCTTGTTCGTGTCAAGTCACGAAAACTCCTGACGTGTTGGGTTCATATATCTGACACAATTTTCTAGTCCGTGTCAGGTTCGACCTGCCAACCCGCGAACACGAGTCATTTAACACCCCATATTTCAAATCAAAACCGTGTCAGGTTTGACTTTTAGTTTTACCTCAACGTGAAGAAGATACAAATCTGAATCGATAATCAAATTCTGGTTAATATGGTACACCCATCTGGGGATAATTCGATCCATCCAAACAGCAAAGTTTCTCGGTGAAGCAAATATCAGTCTGCTATTACCCGGGCTCACTGGCATACAGATAAAGATCAAAAGCGCCTGTCGAGGTGGTTTTTGTGCTAATTTCCCCTATATTAATCAGATTATACGAGTTTAACACTTTAAATACCAATACAGATGTTTAGTTACACTTATAAGTAAAATGTATACCTTTGCGGTTCCATCTGATTCATTCTGATTTCCGCCAAATGTTATACTACCGTATAACACACAAGGAGGTAGAAAATTCCATTTACCGTTTTGCTGTTGTGCAGTATAACCATTTTTGTCTATCTTTGTTACGTTCATTTCAAGAGGTCTACCCCCTTCGCGATCACGCTTAACAGTGAAGGAATTAAAACGCGTGTTAGTCTGACAATTATCTGACAACATGGTATGTAAACAATGTAATGGTATAAATACTTATCTGGGCTGTGGTGTCCGCATTATTCCATAATGTGCATAGGGCACATGAGCGGGATCCATGAGATTTTCGATCAAGATTTCATACCTGAAAGTGTAACACTATCAGAACAAATTTTGATAAACGAGTTTGCAAGATATAGGTGAAATGTGCATACCCGTATGGGATGTCTCGGTTATACATTGTGTGGGTAAATGAAGGGTCGTCGAGTTCAGGGATGTATGGAGGTTTCTTTTTTGTGAGGATATCTTTGTATTGTGGATCAGTGCTGGGCCAAAACCAAACAATTCCGTTTTGCACGGTGCTGGGATAGACAGCAACACACGCCTTCTTGAACGTATGAACCTGCGCGTTATACAATAACGAAAATGCAGTGAGGCATTGTGCATTATATATCAACGATTTAATCAGTTACGATAAACCCTAACTAATATATTCTCTCTAATAAACATATCTTGTCTCTATAATCTTAATATAAATATATAATCATGTCATGTATAAAACAGTTGAAAGAAGGAAGACCCAAAGTGATGTAAATTACCGGAGGACCATCAGGGGGAGCTTGAGGGATCAATTTACAGTCACCAGAGCCACTAAAGCACCAGCCATGATACACACACTGCAACCTGCCCCACTGATCAATCCTTCCTTCAGAAAGTGGGGCCAATCTGTGAGGACACATATCGTCGAACACCTTCCATGCATTCTCGTTCTTATCCCACCACACCACAACATCCAGACCCATCACCTTCTTCCCATGTGGGGCCCTCTTGTCCAGATCACACACTGGCATGATCGCATACCACTGTGAATACCAGTCGAATTTCTCATCTTCATCAGGGGTTTCGGTTTCTTGATCGGGTGGGGAAGTGGGTTCTGTTGAAACAGAGGAAGAAACGGCAGTGAATGTTTTGAATTTGGGTTTATTGAATTGGGTTAAACTATTTGGTTTGTTTAGAGTGAAGGAGAGAGTGGAAAGGGGTTTGGATAATTGGGGTCTGATGAGTGAAGGTGGGGAAACAGGGGACGGAGCTCTGAGAGCTTCCATGGCGGAAATTTATGAATTTTGTGAATTGAAGATAAAATGTGGTGGTTATTGATGATGATGATGATACAATTGTGGTTGTAATTAAGCCACATGTACATGCCAACGGTCCAACAACTACCATGTAATTAAATCATTGACTTAATTGCCTAAATCGTCCATGAGGTTTGAGCATATTTGCCATTTTCGTCTAAAATGACACTTTTGTACCAAATTGCCCTCAACGTTTGTAACTTTTTGACAATTTCATCCAAACCACTAACTTAGTTTATTTTTTCTGTTAAGTTGAGGATATTTGGATGAAACTGGCAAATATAAAACCACATGGACGATTTTGGCAATTTACTCAAACCCTTTTTAATTTTTTTTATTTAATTATTTTTGTTACATATAAAATAAAAAAATATATACATGGAGATTTTAGAAAAAAAAATTAATAGTTTTGTCGCATAATTTTTATAAATTTTCATCCAAATCATTAACTCAGTTTATTTTTTCTGTTAAGGTGAAGGATGTTTTAAATTTTATAAATTAAGACAGAAATTAATTTACAGCTTCTTTATATAAATCAGTTTTATAAAGAGAAACGTTATTGGTGTGCAACACATAACAATCGATTACAACTTTTAGTATTTATCAGTTGTAGAGATAGAAAAAAATTGTAAAATGTTACATATTTTTTTAAATGTGTTGAGCATCTAGGAAATATGTTGGTAGAAATAAAATATTTATTTAATTAAGATTATGAGGGTAACTAACTAATACTTATTCTGAGTGGATACTTATTCTGAGTGGCTTGAGTAAAGAAACATTTAGTTCATAGCATTATAATTACAATTTGGTGGATAATTTTAAGGTTTGGTAACGATACGTTGTTTGATAGAGGGAGGGGGGGCACTAGCTTCTGTTTTTCCTGATGAGCGAAGTTAAAAGAGTAGAAGATGAATTACAAACTTTGTACATATGATAAGATTTTTTTATTTGACATTTTTCAATAAAGTCACCAGCATTTTAGTTTTATAAAATTTAAAGGTTTAAGTAGATTTTATTTTTATAAAACTGGTCTATATAAAAAAATTAAAAATTAATTTTTGTCTTAGTTTATAAACATCAATCGCCTTAATAGAAAAATTAACTTAGTTAGTGGTTGGATGAAAATTTATAAAATTTATGTGACAAAGCTATTATATTTTTCATATAAAAATTGCATGTATATTCTTTTTTATTATATATGTAACAAATTAATTAAATAAAAGAAAGAAATTTGAAAGAGTTTGAGTAAATTGCCAAAATCGTCCATGTGGTTTTTATATTTGCCAGTTTCATCCAAATATCCTCAACTTAACAGAAAAAATAAACGAAGTTAGTGGTTTGGATGAAAATGGCAAAAAGTTACAAACGTTGAGGGCAATTTGGTACAAAAGTGCCATTTTGGACGAAAATAGCAAACCTGCCCAAACCTCAGGGACGATTTTGGCAATTAACTCTTAAATCATGTTTTCTTAGTTTTCATCATTGATAATTAGACTAAACTGCCAAAATAGTCCCAGAGGCTTAGTCGTTTTTGTCACTTTAGTTCAAAACTCAAACCTTTTAAATCTGGGTCCCTATTGTTTCAATTTTGTTGCAATTTTCATCCAAAATCAAAATCTAATCAAATTTTTCAGTTAACATCCAGCTTTTTTTTTTTTTTTTTTTTTTTTGTCTTTTTCCTCCATTTTAATGAAGGGCAAAATAGTCTTTTAACTTTATATTATAACAAATTAAAAAAATCTGACCATTTTGTCATTCATTAAAAGGGAGGAAAAAGACGAAAAAGCTAGATATTAACTGAAAAATCTGAACAGATTTTGCTTTTGGTTGAAAATGGCAACAAAATTGAAACTAAAGGGACCCAGATTCAAAATGTTTGAGTTTTGGATTAAAGTGACAAAAGTGACCAAATCTCATGAACCATTTTGGAAATTTACTCTAATAATTAACTAAGAGTGGGAGTTGGCTAGAAAGCCTAAGTTTCCTAAAAAGTCTAGGAAGCAATAGAGAGGTGACATGTGACTTTTAGGTTTTTTATTCAAAAGGGGATGATGGTAATTTGATTATTAATTTAATTTTGGAATATTATATATCCTAAACTAACTATCCAGATATTTATAGAAACGTATATCTCTTTGACAATTTCAAATCATTACGATTTCAAAAGGGCCGTTACTTTAAATTACGAAGATCAAATCATTAACAATTTCTTCACGTTGTGTTTTATCAGTTATTGGGTTCATCACAATGTGTTTTAGCAGTTACTGGTTTCAGTTATTGTTTCATCACAATGTGTTTTATCAGTTACTGGTTGATATGATTTTTGGCATTCTTGATGTTGTGTTTTATTAGTTACTGGTTTTATCACAATGTGTTTTATCAGTTACCGGTTTCAGTTACTTTTTCATCACAATGTGTTCTATCATTTACCGGTTGATGTGATTTTGGTATTCTTGATGTTGTGTTTTATCAGTTACTGGTTTCATCACAATGTGTTTTAGCAGTTACTGGTTTCAGTTACTTTTTCATCACAATGTGTTTTATCAGTTACTTGTTCCAGTTACTGTTTCATCACAATGTGTTTTATCAATTACTGGTTTATATGATCTTGGTATTCTTGATGTTGTGTTTTGTCAGTTACTGATTCACGTTGTGTTTTATCAGTTGGCATTCTTGATGGTGTGTTTTAGCAGTCAGTCACTAGTTCATCACATTGTGTTTTATCGCTAAAACACACCACTATGAACACATCTAGATCTGATTTATCGTTATTTTTTGTATGATTTGGTGTTTTCAAATGTGAGGGATTAGAGAGAGAGAGAGAAAAAAAATTGCGACATTTTTGGAGGTGGTTTTATGATTCGTAGTTACTTCCTTATTTAAAACAACTTAAATGACACGTTTACCCCCAATCAATTAAATTAGCATATTTTAAAGACACGTATATTACCAAAATACCACCAAAATAATCTCAACCATTAAACACACTTATCTGATGGCCTAGATCGCTTCCTACACTTTCTAGGAAAAACACACTTTCCGCAGGATCCCCACTCAATTAACTAAATCAATTATGCAACTTCAATTTATATACAATTCTAGATTTACGTAAACAAACAAAACGAGTTAATTACATAGTTAGTCCCTATGGTTTGCACAAAGTAACATACTTAGGTACTAATAGTTTAAAATCACATTCTAGGGTATTAACTTTTCATTTTGTAACGTTTAAAGGTATTAATGTTATTTGTAGGTTTAAAATCACATTCTATTAGTACCTCAGTATGTTATTTTGTGCAAACCACAGGGACTAACTATGTTAATACCCTAGAAGTTAATACCTCCAAGCGTTACAAAATGAAAAGTTAATACCCTAGAAGGTGATTTTAAACTATTAGTACATAAGTATGTTATTTTGTGTAAATCACAGGGACTAACTATGTAATTAACTTCAAACAAAACCATTTAGATAATTAACTTTTTACTATTATTATTTGACTTAAACGAGAAAGTAGATGAAAAAACGTTGAACCCCACATGCACGTTGCGGCGTGTTAACTCAGAAAATTTAGAACGAAACATTAAACGAAAAATTTGTGAAAGATGTAAAGTACAAGAGATCAAAATTGAAAGTAAAAAGTGTTGGGGTTAAATTGTAAAAGATGAAAAACTTTGGTTAAAAGAAAAATAATCAAGGGGTTAAATTGCACAAGATGAAAACTTTTGAATTAGAAGTGAAAAATCAAATTAGTTAAAGAGGTTAAGTTACTAAAGATTGAAACTTTAGACTTAAATTGTCAAGGATTGAAACTTTAAGGTTAGAAATGAAAATATCATTTTTTTTTTAAAACTCACAAGGCCAACAATACAACTACCTTATGCATAAACATGTTGGTTATTTATAGTTTTGTAATTTATATATGATTCAAGATTTACATAAATGTATATAAGTTTAGTATATTTAAATAAATAATATTATGAGGTAAATTATTACGTTAGAATAAAGTTTTGGCTCAAAGTGCAACACTAATCTATACTGTATAATAAAAGAAACCATTTTGGGGACGCATGTCGCTTTATGAAGTGGTCTCAATTAAAATTTGTAGAAGAGATTTGATGATAAATATAAAGATAAGTGATAACTATATATTAATTATTAAAATTAAAAGATTTTGATGATAAGAATAAGGATAACGGGGAAGGTTCATTTGAGAAAAATTTAATGTGAGAAGAAAAGAAGAAATAACATAATGGTAAAACATTAAATAGTTTATAACTCCCCACATTAATTATGTTATCTCTCATTAATAAAGTAAAAAAAACATTTTATTCCTACATATTTCAAAATTTATCCTACATATATTTTACACTTACCGAAATTTACCCTACGCATATTTAAATTTATAATACACATTTAATAATTTATCCTACACATATTAAAATTTATCCTACACATGTCGAAAATTGTCCTTCATCCTAAATTATTTTATCTTGAAATAGTATATTTAAAAGTGAGTTACAATTTTAATTAGTTAGCTAATTAATTACAATTAGAAATTTACCTATATGCCCTTATTAATAACATTAAATACACATATTAAATGAAGTAAAATGAAGCATTTCGATTGGTTTAAAACTTATTTTTTTTATTCTTACAAAATTTTTCTTCTCATTTGAACCATCCACTAAGGATACCTGATAACCATATATTAATTAATAAAATTAAAAACTATATATTAACTTTTTTATTATTTATAAAGATAAAGATAGTTTTAATTGTTTATATAAAAGTTTATAATATTTATCTTTATTTACTATCTAATAACCGACAGGTAATAAAAATTAAAAAAATAACATTTTTTTCTTTTAACTTTTTCTTTTTCTTTTTCCGCTTATTAATAACTATTTAATTTAAAATTTAATCCATTTAACCATGCGTAATACTCACGTTTCTAACCTATTAATAAATAAATAAAAAATAAAGTAAAATGTTAACTTGTGTAATACACAAGTTTCTAACCTAATAATAAATAAAAAAAACAAAGTAAAATGTTATAATACATCAAAGTTTATTTTTTTCAAAAACATATATTGACGACCATATGTGTTAACCGATTATATTATATTTAATCAACCTGTGTAATACACGTGTTTATTCACATGCAATTTAGTTAGAAGTTGAAATGTTATAATACATCAAAGTTTATTTTTTTCAAAAACATATATTGACGACAATATGTGTTAACCTATTATATTATATTTAATCAACTTGTGTAATACACGTGTTTATTCAACCCATACAATACACGTTTTTAAAGATGTAACTTTTTTATTATTTATAAAGTATAGATATTTATTCAACCCGTGTAATACACGGGGTTTGATGAGGTATGACCCGGATCGGCCAACCCGACCCGGTCATTACCTATTATTTTATTAAAAATACTTAATTGCACATGTTTATTCTAGAATGTTCCATTCTGCATGGATAAACCACGTAACTAAATCCCAAATCTTTTGGGAAAGATCATGCAAATCCCTAACTTATCGGAGCTCATCCTAAGTTAGAGGAAACCCTAATGGTAAACTATAAATAGAGGTAAACATCAAAGGTACGATTCATTCTGCTCTCGTTTACTCTCTCTCTCTCTCTCTACACATATTCTTTTACTCCCAAAACCGAGACTTATTATCACGCCGGATGGTGGTTACAGGGATAACCCCATTCCTGTAACGAGTCCAAACGGTGTTCTGTTTTGCAGTCAGCTGTTCGGATCGCCAACGAGTTGAAGTCCTAGCCGGAGCTTACCGTTAAGGTCAGTGTTTCTTCATTGGCGCCATCCGTGGGACCCTTCGGTAATAGCAACAAACTTGAACCCATGGCAAGCGATCAGAACACGGCAACAACACCTAATCAAGCAATGATAACCAGCAACCCATTGCTTGTAACGAGTTCTGTGGTCACCACCATGCCGGTCTCACCCACCATAACTAGGTCTCTAGACCAGGAGTTTGAAGCAGAGGCACCACCACTAGGGTTTGCAAGATTCTCAGTCGCCCCCTTTGGGACGACAACTGTAGACCCTCTCTCATACACCTCCTGGCAGCTACGACCAGTGATACCAACCACAACAACCACCATTGTCTCCACCCCAGCATCGATAACAAGTGCACAGACTATACGTCATAGCACTATGCCCGTTATTACATTCGCGGGTCCAAGTATCACCACACAGCAGATGAGTATGGCTCAATACTATTAGCCGTCGGCCACATAATCCATGTCGCCGCTATACTCAGCAGCACTTACAACAACATTGTCCATGCCACCCCATCAGCCAGTAATCATGCCTGCTGAAGTTATGAATGCTCCAGTCACACCTGGGAATCAAGCTTATTTTCCAGGATACTACTATGCTCCTCCTTACGGGTACCTACCTCCATACAACAACCAGATGTATTCACCGCAAATAACGGCACAAAGTTATGCTCAATAGCCGCTATAAGCGGCCTACATGCCACCCTGGTGGTCTTTCCCAACGTTACAACCGACCTATAGTCAATCCCCTCCTATAGCGGAGCCTGTTTACGACAGGGGAAACGCCTCAAGACCACGTTTCTCTACAAACAGGGGTCCCGGCTCCGCACTCAATATCACCACAACTCAACCCCCTATCACCCAGGGAACAAGCCAGAGTGGGGCAATTCAATCGATACAGCCCATTAACATGGAAGAAGATGACCTCACCAGGCCTTACAAGCCTACAGACGCTACTTTCAAGTCCAAGTTTACAAGGAGAATTGCCGAAGCTCCAATTAAGGAAAAACCCAAGATGCCTCAGACAGTGGGTAAATATGATGGTTTAGGCGACCCTGATGACCATCTCAACTTGTTCAAGAGCGCCGGAGAGGTAGCCTGTTGGCCCATGCCTCTGTGGTTAAAGATGTTTGTCCAAACGCTGGTAGGGTCAGCACGAGTATGGTGGGATAGCCTACCTATTGGGGAAATCGATAGTTTCGAAGACTTAGAGTCCAAATTCACATTGCAATTCAGTCAACAGAGACGGCACACAAAGGATCAAAACGAACTCCTTCACATTCGTCGGCGAGACAATGAAACAATCGAGAATTTTATCATTAGATTTAACAAGGAGAGCCTGGCGATCCCAGGTATCACAAACGATCTGGCCTGCGGTGCCTTCCTACAAGGAGTAAACGATGATGAGTTATTAAGAACACTCTATGGAAGGGATGGCGTACCCTCAACTATAGATGAAATCCTGAGGATAGCCAAAGTGTATGTCACAGAAGAAAAAAACTGTGGCAGCCAGTCACGCGGCTAACAGAAAAAAGGAAGCACAAAAAAGCCAAGACGATAGAGAACAACGAAACTCTAAGGGCAAAGGCAGAGCAGACAGGTTCCAGAAAAATGACAGGTCAGACTCGCGATATAACAGATCCAGGAACTCATATTCAAGAAACGAATCCTCCTCCAAGTTGAGGACTGATTACCCTAACTTAAGTAAAATGCCGGCAGAAATCCTGGCTTCTGAGAACCTGAAATTCAACCCTCCAAAGCCATTGAAAGACGCCCCCAACAAAGACACTAGCAAGTACTGTGAATATCTCAAGGGCAGCGGCCATGATCCCAATGATTGCTATCAGTTAAAGAAGCAAATCGAATATTTCGTAAAGGCGGGTAAGTTGGCTTACCTGGTTCGAGACATAAAGCAGGTTTCGCCCCCTAACAAAGAAGACGCTGACAAAGGGGCGGGCAAGAGACAGCGAGAGCTGAACATGGTTTACGCCGATAAGGGAAAGGGAGCAAAGCGGAGTTTCTCCACACTCGAGCCCTGGATGCTGGCAACCATAACGGTCGAACCACGTGTTGAGGATCTGCACCTCACCACAGACCCCCTCATCATATCCGCAGCTGTAGGCAACTACAACATGCGAAGGATCCTAGTAGACATCGGAAGCTCTGAAGATATAATCTATCAACATTGTTTCAATAGAATGCAGCCGGAAGATTAATTAATAGTAAATTGTGCTTATTGATTGTGCAGAAAATTGACTAAATGGTCGTGAATGTTTTCCTAAGTGTTGGGAATTAAAAGTGTTACAAATAGTTACAAAAAAGATACTATACGGAATAACCTAGCACTTTAATGAAACAGGATCTAACCGAACAACCGGACATTACCCGGAACACCAAAATTTTGTCAGAAACATTGTCTTATTATTTTTGGACTAGTTATGGTCCCCGAATACCCCAACACATTATATAATGCACCATACACATATAACACTAGATATTACACTTAACCTCCTAAATTTTACCTACTTACCATTGCAAGTAACACTTACCCCCCCCCCCTTTAAGATTTACAGCCCACAAGAGGACCCCACCACTAGATTTCATCTCAATATTATATTAGATTACTTGCTTGTATGAGTAGCCAAAATATGGAGGAAGAGATTACAAGTATGGGTTGCAAGATCACCAAAATCATTCCATATCCTTCCATATCTCACAACTTCACCCAACTCCCTCAACCTCTCTCTCCCCCTCTCGGCTCTACTTAGAACCGCCACCACCACCACCTTATCACCACCATCATTCCATTCTTAAGCTTGTTTCAAGTGTTAGAAGGTGATACATGGAGCTTGAAGCTTGAAGATCTTGAAGAATCCTTCTCATTTGGTTTCATCATCCATCTTTGTCATCTTCTTCTCTAGTATTCTTCCCTAGCTTAAAGCTAGTTGTAAGTTCTTGATTAACCCTTGTTTACTTATACTTTAATGGTTAAAAGACGTAGTATATTGATTATCACTAGAACCCTAAAAGACATGAACATAAATCTTGAACATAAAGATGAAATACGATGATATATTGTTAGAATGATGTTGTTTAGTAGATGGGTGATGATTGCATGTTGATTTCTAGTAATATGATGATTGATCATCATATGGAACTTGTTAGAGTATGATTAAAAACATGGTTTAACAAGTTAGAACGTATTGTGATCATATGTGCGTGTTTTAGTAACGTTTAAGCGATTAACAGCATGCTGAGTAACATTTACAGCCAACTTCAGTTGGCTGTAAACAGACCGTTATAAATCGAAAAATCGATTTTCTGAAGCCTAAATTATATTTTTTAGAAAAATGAATCAAATGGCACTGGAATCATATTTTTTCGAGGTGGTTTACTATTTTAAAGGTCCGTTTTGTACAGCAGCAAAAGCTATGTTTTTACTGCAGAAAATGTGTGTTATGTTTTTCATCATAACTTGGAATCTGTGTAGAATTAGCTCATGAAATTTGTACTGTAGATGACCACTGATGTCGTTGTAATGCTCCAACTAGAATTTCATCAATTGGACTTACGATGAATTTTAAATGAATTATTCCGTGAACTGCAGTCAGAAAGTGACGAATCTGATTGCAGTCCGGTAAATGATTTTTATAAAATATTGGTAATGAATTGGATCCCGATATTTTTACACAATAACATTTGGATTGTTTTAAACATTCTGTAAAAGTTTGGGAATTTTTGGAATAAGTTAACTATTTTATTAAATTACTCGAAAACAGCCCAGTTTTGAATGTTAAAGCTGAAACGTCATAAGTAGTAATTTGTGTGTCTAAATGTCGGGTAGGTTATCTGAGAATGATCTAACGTGTTATATGTCAATGAAAGTGTTATGTGCAATATCGTATGTTTGCTTTTGAATGGTTATAGATGGATGTTTATATGGGCGTGAAATGTTAACGTGAGTGCGTGCTATGTGATAGATGCGTGTAGGAACTTTGTGTTTTATTTAAAACTATTAACAAACTAAATGGTAATCATATTAGGACATGACTGACCAACCCTGACCGTTAGCTATTTTAAGAGTTCAACCGAGCAACCAAAGGTGAGTTCACACTCTTTCTAAGGCATGGGATTCCCGGTGGTTTGGGAATGGGTTAAAGAATTAAAACGGAACCTACATATCCTCATTGGGTAGGATATGTACCGCCATCCTCCATGGGTAGGATGTCAATATTAATCCTGCGTATTCTACTTGGGTAGAATACGTACGTTCGTCCTCTTTGGGTAGGACAACAACCTTAACTTACTAGACAAAACTCTATTATTAAGTCCCTCATTTTATATCGACTTAATTGCCGAGGCCGATGGCGAGCGGGTCATTAGTTAATTGCGCTATTAGGATTGACAAACCTCACACCGTGCCGGTCGGACGGGCGTGTACTAATGAATCATGGCAAACAGTCAATGATGATAGACATTGACTGAGGGCACAACTTACTTTCGTCAGTAGTCGATATGGTAACGGTCTAGTGGTTCACATGGGGAAGCCACCACTGATTATGGATATGGTTTGGGGAAAAACAAAGATGCTGATTAACTCATGGTTTACGAAACAACTTATGGTTTTCAAAACAAACTTGTAAAACTAAACAACCAACTGTGAACTCGCTCAACTTCGTTGTTGACTCGTTGTTATATGCCTTGCAGGTCCTTAGGTGCTTATGGAGCTTGCACAGGGAGGAGTGGTCGTTGTGGGACATGGACTGTTGAGTCCCATGTCAAACTTTTAAACTTTATGAACTTATTACTTATGTTTGGGTTTTACAAATTATGCTTCCGCTGTTAATTTAAAGTTGGTTATTTTCTTTTAAACACCAATTATATTGTGGTTCGTTTTATTTACTTAATTACGTTGTTCAATATGATTGGTAGCTTGATCCTGGTCATGTCACGCCTCCAAGCGGTGATACTCCACTTGTGGATTTTGGGGGTGTGACAGATTGGTATCAGAGCCATTGGTTATAGCGAACTTGGTTTTAAAAAGGGGAAAAGCTTTTTGATAAAACCAGACTATAACCTGTACAATGCTCAACGATCCACAACAACACTTCGCTCCACATGCAAGACTCAACACACTATAGGTAATATGGTTTGTGTTTGTATTGCCTGCCTGTTTGTTAAGTAGTGCATCATTTATGGTATACTTAGTTGACATAGCCACTGACTGAAAACCCTGTGTGCTTACTCTCGCCTGTCATCCCATGCTTACGCACTTATGCGACACCTTTCTTACCTGTGTTTCCCTCGATGTGAAGATCATGAGTGGGCGTCTCAACTTGACTCAGGATCACCTGATGACCTTGATTAATGAACAGGTTTCTGAAGCTTTAGCAACCCAAACAGGGAGTCAACCCATGCACCCTCAAACACGCATAGGCACCTTCAAGGCATTCTTGGAATGCAAACCTCCCACTTTCGACGACACTGGAGGGGCAATCGGCCTTCTACACTGGATCCGAAGAATCGAATATACATTCGAAGAAAGTGAAAGCCTTGCCAGCAAACCAGTAGAGTACGCTACTGGCATGTTGCAAGGGAAAGCGTATTCTTGGTGGAACGCACAAGTTCAGATGCTCGGGTTGGCAGACGCGAATGCCACCCTCTAGAGCGACTTCAAGGATTTAATTAAGGAAGAATTATGCCACCTGGACGACATTCTGAAACTTGAAATAGAGTATTATGGTTTGAAGATGGAAGGATCGGAGATTGAGGAGTACACAAAGAGGTCCAACGACTTGGCTGCCTCATGTCCTAACTTGTCACAACCCATACCTAGATGAATCAAGCTATACCTCAGAGGCTTAGTCCCGGAAATCCAAGGGACTGTAATTGCGGCCAACCTTCCCACAATCCAGCAAGTCATTCGTTTGGTGCACCAACTCACCGATTAGGCGGTGGAAGAGGGCAAGTTGCCCAAGCGTAACTCTTCCAATGCAAATGCTCTTATTAGTAACAAGTATATTTGGGGTGATCACCAAGGTGAGGGTCCTAGCTCTATACAACAGGAACCGCACAGGAAACTCGTACAGCAGGGGCTGAACTACCAAAATCAGGGTGGATACCTAGGGAATATGTAACAACCCTCGGTAAAATCAACACCCTTATAATTATTCCGACACCCTGTTATATGTTAAAATACCCTTATATATCTTATATTACACCCCGTATGTGAAAACCGAGCCCTAAATAGATTATAACATATAAAATAAAATAAAAACAAGAAATATAGGGCTGAGGCGGGCCGCGTAATACCTCACCCCTAGTTTACGCGGGCCGTATGAGAGTGTGACCGGACTCCGCTGAAACCTTTAGTTGAAGCGGGCTGCGTAAGGGTTATGCTTAGTTAACGCGGGCCGCGAGAGCTCGTGAAACGCGGATACACCCAGAGGCCGACACGTGTCATGATCGTGGCGGTCTAGTGAACGACTCAGCTAAGCTACTGCGTTGACTGGTGTTAACGCGGTCCGCGTAAGGCTTAGCCTTACCTTACGCGGGCCGCGACAGGACTGAAATCAGCAACTATATAAGAAGGCCATCAGTCTACGTTTTTCGTCACTCGTTCTCAAATCTCGAATCACAAATTCAGTAGGAAAGTTATTATAGCCAAGTATTATACCCCTAATTATCGAGGTTCTGCTCCATTGTAAGTATTATAACCCCAGTTTCGTAACAGTTACGCTGCCCGATTGATTTAGGGTTCCGTAACAACTGTCGTGGTTCTGCCCGACGTAGTTGTTGGAATGCCGTCTCGGGGAGGGTATCATTAATAATTTCAAAGAGTTATGATACTAACCAATGTACATTTGTATAAATTATAGATTATATCCAGGAAACCCTTACGAAAAGCCTAAGACAACAATGTGAGTTTATCCTCTTTTTGTTAATGTTTTTGGTAATGTTTTACCAAACCTTAAATGTTTTACTATGAAATTAAGCGGTGATTGAGTCTTTGTAGTTCTTCAATTACTGCCGGTATTATGGGGTTTTGTATACAAAATTTACTACGAGTAGTAGTAAGTCTGAATGACAGTGCATTACCATTGGACAACGAGTTAGCCAATGGGTAATTTGACCATAGCCATAGATCCGGTCGAGTGGCAAATACTGAATGAGTAATTGTGTAGAAATAAACAATGTGATCGCTCTCAATACTGTTTTAATTGATAAAATGTTTCTTGATTAAACTGGGATTCACTCACCAGTATTTCTGACTGACAAATGTTTTTAAAACGCGTTACAGGTAACACAATGTGAACAGCCAATTAGTGAAAAGCCAGCTGGAGAGCACTGAAGGCTTGGGAAAAATGTGGCTATAAAAGTTACCTAATAAACGATGTTTTAAATTCAATAAAATAGGGTTTATCCCTATAATGTATTGTAATAAGAAACTTGGGTTTTTGCTCATGTTATTATTAATATAAAAGAAGGTGGTTTTACTCTGATAAACATTTCCTAACTACGGTCCTGATGTAAATTCCGCTGCGAGACTAAACAACCTGATACCACCAAACTCTGAGCTCACGTCCGCCCATTCCCGGGAAACAGGGATCGGGGGTTGTGACAGAAGGTGGTATCAGAGCCTAGCCACTGGTCTGAGCCAAAGAAGTGTTCTGCTGACACTTAAATTCTAAATTTTGTGTTAGGAAATAATACGTGCATAACTGTATTTATTGGTTATGTGTTATTTGACTATCTGTTAGTTTTCAGTATGAGTGATCAAGGACCATCAGACGTGAATCGTCAGTTAGCTGATTCACCTAGGAGTAAAGGTACATCATCACAGCCTGCCCTCTCTGGGTATACTGCTGATCAGGAAGACGGGATATTTGCCTTTAGAGCTAAATCTGAAGAACCATTTCTTACTAAGAAACGAGGGTGGTTCAGTAAAGAAGCTTTTGCTCGTAGGAAGAGAATGCGAAAACTGCAACAGCAAAGGGCTTTAGCAGCCATTAAGAAAGAAACAGATGCTCATACTCAAGATATGCTAAATAGAAGCCTAGCTAATTTCCATATCTTAGCTACAACTGCTGCTGACCCAGGTCTGGAACAACTAATAGCCCCACAACCACAAAACCCAGAACAGCCCATGGAAATAGAAAATCAAGAAAACCAAGTGGAGATGCACAACTTTAACCCAGAAGAAATCCCTAGAGTACCTGCACCAAACCCCATAGATCCGAATTATGACCCCTGGTGGGACGACAATAGAGACTTTGTGCAACGTTACCCTATTCAGGATTATCCACCCATACAGAACATAGAAGCTTATCCAGGTATGGACCCTTTAGATCCCTATTACGAAGATGATTATATTAGGGAGATATTAGAGGATCCTTACCAATTTCATGAACTGTCACCCCCATATCAGGAAAACGCACCCCAGATTCTAAACCCAGTCCGAGAACCTGCACCCCCAATGAGTGCAGAAAACATTCAAGAACTTAGGACTTTCGGGGAGGAAATTTTAGAGAACAATGAGAGAATGCGTCAGGTGGGAGAGCGTCTCGTATGGAAATACGATGAGCGCAATATGGATTTTTGGATGAATCCATATCCGTGAATGTTAGAATGGAGGAAGTGGTAGTAATAATAATATAATAAAATAAAATAAGATATGTGTGTATGGATGCATATTATTATTTTATTTCTGTTGGTATTGTAATCTTTAATTCTGTACTAGTGTGTAATAGACGCATAAGTATATGAAAAGAGTAAGTAGCAATGATCTACGTTTTTGGTTAAATTGCGTGTCATGTGAATTGTGATTAACTATATTAGATATTAATTGTGATATTAATATGGGGTAAATGTTTAAAATTCAGATGGCCGATGAAGGAAATCAAGGAAATCTGAATAACGATAACCAGAGTAACATTAACGTGGTTAATGATAATCCGAGCATCCATAACAACGAAAACCAAATGGATAATAGTGCCGTTCAACATATAGTGGCACAAGGAATCATAGATGCTATGCCATTTATTATTCAAACTATTCAAGAAGCGAATAATAAAAGTAAACACAGCAGTAAGCGACCAATTGAACCAGAAAACAGCGTAAACAATGGGCCTACACTTCAAATGCCTATTCCTAAAAGAAGAAGAACCATGCCTAACGGTTGTTCTTATAAAGAATTCTGGTCTTGTAAACCATTGGAATTCTCGGGCAATGAAGGAGCCATTGCAACCTTACGCTGGATAGAAAAGACTGAGGCAGTCTTAAGGATAAGTAAGTGTGCTGAAGAAGATAAGATATTGTTTGCTTCTAATTTGTTTAAGAATGCAGCACTAGAATGGTGGAACACTATCCTCCAGACAAGAGGAAGTGATAGGACTTATAATATGGAATGGGAAGAATTTAAAAACAAGGTAGAAAGGAAGTTCTGCCCACCCAATGAAAAAGAACAGATAGCAAACAAATTCCTAAATCTTAGGATGACTGGTGTAGATAGTAAAGGGTACACTAAAATATTCTTTGAATATGCTAGAATAGTGCCAACTCTTGCTTCACCAGAACCAGTGTTAATCTCTCGTTATATTTGGGGATTAATTCGTGAAATTAGACACGTAGTCAAGGCAGCTAGACCTCAAACCATAGAAGAAGCTGTAGAATTAGCCAATACCTTGACTGCTGAGTTAGTCCGTACCAGAGAAGAGTATCAAAGGAGGAACCTAACCCAGAAGTTGACTCAAGAATTTCGTTCTGGAAATTCTAACCGTGGGAAGAATATAAGCTCTACCTCTACACCCTACTGTAGGTATTGCAAAAGAAAGCATTCAGGGAGATGCTCCATATACTGTAACTTTTGCAAAATGTCGGGACACAAGGAAGAAAACTGCAGAAAGAAAGCTAACAGCAGGGTATGTTACAATTGTGGAGAACAAGGTCATATCAAGTTGAATTGCCCAAAATTAGCTCCAGCTACAGATAACAAGAATACTAAAAATGCTAGAGCATTCGTTCTGACTGCAGATGAAGCCAAGATGATTCCAGATGTCATTGCTGGTACGTTTTTAGTTAATGATGTCTTTGCTAAAGTATTATTTGACTTTGGTGCAAACCAAAGTTTTATTAATACATCGTTTTGCAAATTTCTAAATCAGTCATTAAATAAACTACCACATGAATGTTTAGTAGAGACAGCCAATGGAGAAACTGTTAGAATTTCTGAAATCTTGCAGGGAGCAAGCATAGAAATTTTAAATCAGAAATTTATAGCAAACCTATATCCCATGAATCTGGTAGGATTTGATGTTTTTTTAGGAATGGATTGGTTAATAGCCAATAAAGCCAGTATTTTATGTGATCAAAAGTTAATCCAAGTAAATTCACCAAAAGGTAAAACGATCACAATTAAAGGAAATAAATCTTCTAAGTCCAATAAATTTATCTCTGTGATGAAAACTGCAAGTTGTATAAGAAAAGGTTCTATAGTGTATTTGATTTCTATAATCACTAACACTAAAGGAAAAGATTTAAAAGATATTCCAGTTTTATC
Source organism: Helianthus tuberosus (assembly GCA_030545235.1). NCBI lineage: Eukaryota > Viridiplantae > Streptophyta > Magnoliopsida > Asterales > Asteraceae > Helianthus > Helianthus tuberosus. The sequence goes on from CM060430.1 coordinate 90,932,674, forward strand.
TCAGTTTTCAGATGTCTTTCCAGAAGAATTGGACCTGTGGCCTATCAACTACAACTGCCAGAGGAAATGGCAGGAATACATGATGTGTTTCATGTATCTAATCTCAAAAAGTGTTTAGCTGATGAATCATTGATAGTTCCTCTTAAGGATATAGAGGTAAATGAACAAATTAAATTTGTAGAAAGACCTCTACAGATTGAAGATAGGAAAGTCAAGAATCTCAAACATAAGAGACTAGTTCTAGTCAAAGTGAAGTGGGACTCCAAAAGAGGACCTGAGTACACATGGGAACTCGAGTCAGAAATGAAGAGGAAATATCCGCACTTGTTTCAGTAGATCTCGAGGACGAGCTCTAAACAAGGTGGGGAGAATGTAACAACCCTCGGTAAAATCAACACCCTTATAATTATTCCGACACCCTGTTATATGTTAAAATACCCTTATATATCTTATATTACACCCCGTATGTGAAAACCGAGCCCTAAATAGATTATAACATATAAAATAAAATAAAAACAAGAAATATAGGGCTGAGGCGGGCCGCGTAATACCTCACCCCTAGTTTACGCGGGCCGTATGAGAGTGTGACCGGACTCCGCTGAAACCTTTAGTTGAAGCGGGCCGCGTAAGGGTTATGCTTAGTTAACGCGGGCCGCGAGAGCCCGTGAAACGCGGATACACCCAGAGGCCGACACGTGTCATGATCGTGGCGGTCTAGTGAACGACTCAGCTAAGCTACTGCGTTGACTGGTGTTGACGCGGGCCGCGTAAGGCTTAGCCTTACCTTACGCGGGCCGCGACAGGACTGAAATCAGCAACTATATAAGAAGGCCATCAGTCTACGTTTTTCGTTGCTCGTTCTCAAATCTCGAATCACAAATTCTGTAGGAAAGTTATTATAGCCAAGTATTATACCCCTAATTATCGAGGTTCTGCTCCATTGTAAGTATTATAACCCCAGTTTCGTAACAGTTACGCTGCCCGATTGATTTAGGGTTCCGTAACAACTGTCGTGGTTCTGCCCGGCGTAGTTGTTGGAATGTCGTCTCGGGGAGGGTATCATTAATAATTTCAAAGGGTTATGATACTAACCAATGTACATTTGTATAAATTATAGATTATATCCAGGAAACCCTTACGAAAAGCCTAAGACAGCAATGTGAGTTTATCCTCTTTTTGTTAATGTTTTTGGTAATGTTTTACCAAACCTTAAATGTTTTACTATGAAATTAAGCGGTGATTGAGTCTTTGTAGTTCTTCAATTACTGCCGGTATTATGGGGTTTTGTATACAAAATTTACTACGAGTAGTAGTAAGTCTGAATGACAGTGCATTACCATTGGACAACGAGTTAGCCAATGGGTAATTTGACCATAGCCATAGATCCGGTCGAGTGGCAAATACTGAATGAGTAATTGTGTAGAAATAAACAATGTGATCGCTCTCAATACTGTTTTAATTGATAAAATGTTTCTTGATTAAACTGGGATTCACTCACCAGTATTTCCGACTGACAAATGTTTTTAAAACGCATTACAGGTAACACAATGTGAACAGCCAATTAGTGAAAAGCCAGCTGGACAGCACTGAAGGCTTGGGAAAAATGTGGCTATAAAAGTTACCTAATAAACGATGTTTTAAATTCAATAAAATAGGGTTTATCCCTATAATGTATTGTAATAAGAAACTTGGGTTTTTGCTCATGTTATTATTAATATAAAAGAAGGTGGTTTTACTCTGATAAACATTTCCTAACTACGGTCCTGATGTAAATTCCGCTGCGAGACTAAACAACCTGATACCACCAAACTCTGAGCTCACGTCCGCCCGTTCCCGGGAAACAGGGATCGGGGGTTGTGACAGAATAAACCGAGATGCCGCAAGTGCCAATGGCACCACAGCGGGATCGTGTTGCCATCGGTGCAAGAAGACGGGACATATGGCTAGAGACTGCAGGAGCCCATATCCTGCAAACCAGAACCAGCAGCAGCAGGGTAGCAAAAAGGGGTGTTTTCGATGTGGAACTGAAGACCACCTCAAGAGGAACTGTCCGCATATTAGGCATAATCGTGACAACAACAGCAACCAGGGCAATGGGAACAATAACGGAGACAATAATGATAACCACAGGGCTGATGAGCGTGAGTTCCTGAATGGACAAGGAGAAGAAAGAAACAACCCCAACGTTGTAGCGGGTAAGTTCCTACCAGACAATTTCTTTGTTTCTATTTTAGTTGATTCGGGTGTGGATGCTAGATATGTGTTCCTAAGAGTTAGTCAGATGCTTAAGCGTACCCCATTACCCTTAAAACACCAAACATGTTGTAGAACTAGCTAATGGTAAAAGTTTTGAGGGCACACACATAGTTAAGGGTTGTAACCTCGCTTTAACTGGTCAGACCTTCTCTATCGACCCTATCCCCTTTATACTTGGTAGCTTCGACGTCGTTATCGGGATGGATTGGTTGTCTCATCATCGAGTAGAGATTCTTTGTAAGGAGAAATCGTCCTCATTCCTCGTTCTACTGAAGAACCTCTTATTATTCGTAGCAACAAGAGTAGCGATGTGGTGAACATCATCTTTTTCCTTAAGGCCCAGAAGTGCTTACGAAAGGGCCACACTGTCATCCTAGCTCTTGTTACTGACACCTCGACGAAAAGAAAATGAGATAGAAGATACCCCGATTGTACACGATTTTCCTGAAGTATTCCCTGAGGAATTACCTGGCCTTCCGCCTCATCATCAGGTCGAATTTCAAATCGAGCTAGCTCTTGGAGCAGCACCGATAGCTCGTGTCCGCTCAGCTTCAGGAACCTTCGGGCAAGGGTTTCATTCATCCTGGCTCTTCGCCTTGGGAAGCTCCAGCGTTGTTCGTGAAGAAAAAGGACGGTGCCTTCCGCATGTGCATTGATTACCACGAACTCAACAAGGTGAGCGTGAAGAATTGCGACTCTCTCCCTCGTATTGACAACCTGTTCGACCAGTTGCAAGGGAGACATTTGTGACTTATTTTGGAACTTCTTCGTAATAAACAGCTTACGCTAAGATCTCGAAATGTGACTTTTGGCTTCGTGAAGTCCATTTCCTAGACCACGTGGTTAATAAGGATGGGATTCATGTTGATCCATCCAAGGTTGACTCAATCAAGATCTGGCCTGCAAATCTTGGGATTTGTAGGATGCTACAGAAGGTTTACCAAGGATTTCTCAAAGTTTGCGTAGTCTATCACTGTCCATACTCGGAAGGGTGGCACCTACCGTTGGGGTGATGCTCAGGAATCCACATTTCAACGGCTAAAGTTGAAACTTTGAAGCGCACCTATCCTCTCGTTACCTGAAGGCACAGACGATTTTGTGACGCGCCAGTCCAAGGACTTGGTCGTCAGATGATGCAACGTGAGGAAGTCATTGCTTACACGTCACGCCAACATAAAGTTCACGAAAAGAACTACACTACTCACGACTAGGAGTTGGGAGCCGTGGTTTTTTGCTCTTAAGATATGGAGACATTACCTGTACGGTACCAAGTGCACCATCTACACCGATCACAGGAGTCTCCAGCATATCTTCAAGCAAAAGGAGTTAAACATGCGACAACGTCGATGGGTCGAGCTCTTGAATGATTACGAATGCACGATCAAGTACCATCCGGGCAAAGCCAATGTTGTAGCCGACGCCCTCAGTCGAAAGGACACTACACCTAAGCGCGTGCGAGCGTTACAACTTACCATCCAACCTAGTCTTCCTACCCAGATACGAGATGCTCAGGTTGAAGCATTGAAAGCATAGAACATCAGGGCTGAGTCCTTACGAGGATCGAGGAAGCGGTTAGAACAAAAGGAAGACGATGCCTGCTATGTAACAGGGCACAGCTGGGTCCCACTTTACGGAAACTTACACGAGCTTGTGATGGATGAAGCGCACAAGTCTCGTTACTCAGTACATCCTGGTTCAGATAAGATGTACCACGACTTAAGGACTACATACTGGTGGCCTAGCATGAAAGCCAACATAGCAACCTACGTCAGTAAATGTTTGACTTGTGCGACAGTCAAGATTGAATATCAGAAACCATCCGGCCTACTTCAACAACCAGAGATACCTACATGGAAATGGGAGCAAATTTCCATGGATTTCGTTACTAGCCTGCCTAGATCTCAACACGGAAATGATACCATTTGGGTGATCGTGGATCGACTGACCAAGTCTGCACATTTTCTGGCTATCAAGGAAACGGATAAGTTTTCTACTCTAGCAGATGTCTACCTAAAGGAAGTAGTATCAAGGCACGGAGTGCCAACCTCCATCATTTCTGATCTTGACTCACATTTTACATCTGAGTTGTGGCAAGCTATGCACAAGTCCTTTGGTTCTCGATTAGACATGAGCACAGCATATCATCCACAGACGGATGGGCAATCTAAACGCACCATCCAAACCCTTGGAGACATTCTTAGGGCATGTGTGATTGATTTTGGTAACGGCTGGGAGCGACATCTACCTTTAGTAGAATTTTCGTATAATAACAGCTACCACACCAGTATCCAGGCCGCTCCATTTGAGGCATTGTACAGACGTAAATGCCGATCACCTCTTTGTTGGGCAGAAGTTGGTGACAGCCAAATCACAGGCCCATAACTTGTGGTAGACACGACTGAGAAGATTGCTCAGATACGACAACGAATGGCAGCAGCTCGTGACCGTCAGAAAAGCTATGCTGATAAGCAAAGGAAACCACTCGAGTTCTAGGTTGGGGATCGAGTGCTACTTAAAGTCTCACCTTGGAAATGTGTAGTTCGTTTTGGCAAACGAGGCAAACTCAATCCGCGTTATGTCGAACCGTTCGAAATCATTGAGAAAATTGGCAAAGTTGCTTACAAGTTGAATCTACCGGCAGAACTCAGCGGAGTTCACAACGTATTCCATGTGTCGAATCTGAAGAAGTGTCTGTCAGATGAGACCCTCATAGTTCCTCTCAGGAGCTCACTATCGACGATCAGCTGCGATTCGTCGAGGAACCAGTAGAGATTACCGATCGAGATGTTAAGGTTCTCAAGCGTACCAGAATACCTCTTGTTCGAGTTCGTTGGAATTCCCGTCGTGGCCCAGAGTATACCTGGGAACGAGAAGACCAAATGAAACACAAGTATCCCCAGTTGTTTGAGAAAAGTGCAACCACTACTGAGGCTGAAGCTACTGCGGAATTTCGGGACGAAATTCCAAACCAACGGGGGGATGATGTGACACCCCAGGAAACCCAGGAAACCACGCAACTTAACTAGCTTCCTCAGTAACCACGTGCTAAATTTTGGGATGAAATTTTCTTAACGGGGGGAGAATGTGACAACCCTCATAATTACATGTATCCGTACGATTAATTAATATTAAATTGTGCTTATTGATTGTGCAGAAAATTGACTAAATGGTCCTGAATGTTTTCCTAAGTGTTGGGAATTAAAAGTGTTACAATAGTTACATAAAAGACACTATACGGAATAACCTAGCACTTTAACGAAACGGTATCTAACCGAACAACCGGACATTACCCGGAACACCAAAATTTTGTCAGAAACATTGTCTTATTATTTTTGGACTAGTTATGGTCCCCGAATACCCCAACACATTATATAATGCACCATACACATATAACACTAGATATTACACTTAACCTCATAAATATTTACCTACTTACCATTGCAAGTTACACTTACCCCCCCCCCCTTTAAGATTTACGGCCCACAAGAAGACCCCACCACTAGATTTCATCTCAATATTATATTAGATTACTTGCTTGTATGAGTAGCCAAAATATGGAGGAAGAGATTACAAGTATGGGTTGCAAGATCACCAAAATCATTCCATATCCTTCCATATCTCACAACTTCACCCAACTCGCTCAACCTCTCTCTCTCCCAATCGGCTCTACTTAGAACCGCCACCACCACCACCTTTTCACCACCATCATTCCATTTTTAAGCTTGTTTCAAGTGTTAGAAGGTGATACATGGAGCTTGAAGCTTGAAGATCTTGAAGAATCCTTCTCATTTGGTTTCATCATCCATCTTTGTCATCTTCTTCTCTAGTATTCTTCCCTAGCTTAAAGCTAGTTGTAAGTTCTTGATTAACCCTTGTTTACTTCTACTTTAATGGTTAAAAGATGTAGTATGTTGATTATCACTAGAACCCTAAAAGACATGAACATAAATCTTGAACATAAAGATGAAATATGATGATATATTGTTAGAATGATGTTGTTTAGTAGATGGATGATGATTGCATGTTGATTTCTAGTAATATGATGATTGATCATCATATGGAACTTGTTAGAGTATGATTAAAAACATGGTTTAACAAATTAGAACGTGTTGTGATCATATGTGCGTGTTTTAGTAACGTTTAAGCGATTAACAGCATGCTGAGTAACATTTACAGCCAACTTCAGTTGGCTGTAAACGGACGGTTATAAATCGAAAAATTGATTTTCTGAAGCCTAAATTATATTTTTTAGAAAAACGAATCAAATGGCACTGGAATCATATTTTTTCGAGGAGGTTTACTATTTTAAAGGTTCGTTTTGTACAGCAGCAAAAGCTATGTTTTTACTGCAGAAAATGTGTGTTATGTTTTTCATCATAACTTGAAATCTGTGTAGAATTAGCTCATGAAATTTGTACTGTAGATGACCACTGATGTCGTTGTAATGCTCCAACTAGAATTTCATCAATCGGACTTACGATGAATTTTAAATGAATTATTCCGTGAACTGCAGTCAGAAAGTGACCAATCTGATTGCAGTCCGGTAAATGATTTTTTATAAAATATTGGTAATGAATTGGATCCCGATATTTTTACACAATAACATTTGGATTGTTTTAAACATTCTGTAAAAGTTTTGGAATTTTTGGAATAAGTTAACTATTTTATTAAATTACTCGAAAACAGCCCAGTTTTGAATGTTAAAGCTGAAACGTCATAAGTAGTAATTTGCGTGTCTAAATGTCGGGTAGGTTATCTGAGAATGATCTAACGTGTTATATGTCAATGAAAGTGTTATGTGCAATATCGTATGTTTGCTTTTGAATGGTTATAGATGGATGTTTATATGGGCGTGAAATGTTAACGTGAGTGCGTGCTATGTGATAGATGCGTGTAGGAACTTTGTGTTTTATTTAAAACTATTAACAAACTAAATGGTAATCATATTAGGACATGACTGACCAACCCTGACCGTTAGCTATTTTAAGAGTTCAACCGAGCAACCAAAGGTGAGTTCACACTCTTTCTAAGGCATGGGATTCCCGGTGGTTTGGGAATGGGTTAAAGAATTAAAACGGAACCTACGTATCCTCCTTGGGTAGGATATGTACCGCCATCCTCCATGGGTAGGATGTCAATATTAATCCTGCGTATTCTACTTGGGTAGAATACGTACGTTCATCCTCCTTGAGTAGGACAACAACCTTAACTTACTAGACAAAACTCTATCATTAAGTCCCTCATTTTATATCGACTTAATCGCCGAGGCCGATGGCAAGCGGGTCATTAGTTAATAGCGCTATTAGGTTTGACAAACCTCACACCGTGCCGGTCGGATGGGCGTGTACTAATGGATCATGGCAAACAGTCAATGATGATAGACATTGACTTAGGGCACAACTTACTTTCGTCAGTAGTCGATATGGTAACGGTCTAGTGGTTCACATGGGGAAGCCCCCACTGATTATGGATATGGTTTGGGGAAAAACAAAGATACTGGTTAACTCATGGTTTACGAAACAACTTATGGTTTTCAAAACAAACTTGTAAAACTAAACAACAAACTGTGAACTCGCTCAACTTCGTTGTTGACTCGTTGTTACATGCCTTGCAGGTCGTTAGGTGCTTATGGAGCTTGCACAGGGAGGAGTGGTCGTTGTGGGACATGGACTGTTGAGTCCCATGTCAAACTTTTAAACTTTATGAACTTATTACTTATGTTTGGGTTTTACAAATTATGCTTCCGCTGTTAATTTAAAGTTGGTTATTTTCTTTTGAACACCAATTATATTGTGGTTAGTTTTATTTACTTAATTGCGTTGTTCAATATGATTGGTGGCTTGATCCTGGTCATGTCACGCCTCCAAGCGGTGATACTCCGCTTGTGGATTTTGGGGGTGTGACATCTTAATTAATTATCCCCTACAGCAAATCTTACACAAACCAGAAATATCTGGAAGATTGGCCAAACGGGTGATTGAGTTGGGAGCCCTAGATATTGAATGTAGAAAACGAAAAGCAACCTAGGAACAAGTGATTGCCGATTTCTTAGCTGAGATTCCTGATGGGGAAGTGATACAAGACCCCGTGGTAAAAGATATACCTGAGTCTAGCACAGCCAGGCAAACCTGGAAGTTATACACTGATGGATCTTCCAGTGGAAAAGGATCCAGGGCAGGCCTCATGCTGATAAGCCCAGATGAAATAAGATTGATGTACGCCATGCGGTTTGACTTTGAATGCTCCAACAATGAAGCAGAGTATGAAGCACTGCTAGCGGGCTTGAGAATGGCCCAGTCCATGGGAGCAACAAGGGTCGATGCATACGTCGACTCTCTATTAGTCAATAACCAGGTGAACGAGACCTATGAAACCAAGGATGAGACGATGGCAAAATACCTGGCTAAGACCAAGGAACTCATAGCTTCTTTTGACAGTGTCACACTAAATCATGTCCATCGGGAAAAAAATCAAATAGCTGACCCTCTGAGCAAGCTAGCTACCTCGGGCATGGAAAACGAAGTAAAACTGGAAACACTACAAGCACCTTCCATAGAACCCCAGGAAGTGTCCGCCGTCACAGCGGAAGATCACTGCTGGTACACTTCAATTTTAAAGTTCCTCACAAAGGGGGAATTACCCTCCGCCAAAGGCGAAGCCCAGAAAATACAAACCAAGGCGTTACAATATGAGGTGAACAACGGCGTCCTATACAGAAAGTCGTATTTGGGACCACTATTGTGGTGTGTATCCCCAACGGAAGCAAAGTACCTGATCCAGGAAATACACGCTGTCATATGCGGCATTCACGCCGGACCCCGGGCAGTTGTTGCCAAAATCCAAAATGCCAGATACTATTGGGCCGGGATGCATGAAGACGCGGTAGACGAACTCAGAAAATGCCGCAGTTGTCAAAAGTTTACTCCACAAACCCTCCACCCTAAAAATAACTTAATTCCCGTCACGACGGCCTGGCCTTTTCAAAAATGGGTAGTTGATATCGTGGGGCCGTCCCCGCTGGCCCTAGGGAAATTAAAGTACTTAATCGTGGCAATTAATTATTTAACCAAGTGGGTCGAAGCAAAACCCTTGGCCAAGATAACTGCTGAAAATGCTAAGAAATTCCTATAGGAACACATAGTGTGCCGATTTGGATTGCCGTTATACCTCATGAGTGATAACGGAACACAATTCTCAGATAGAGTCTTGCAAGATTGGTGTACGGAGCTTCAGATTCAACAATTCTTTACATCGGTTGCACACCCCCAAGGAAACGGCCAAGTGGAGCGGGCAAATAGGAGTCTGATTGATGGGATCAAAAGAAGGTAAGGCTACGAAGGGAGCTCTTGGGTTTAAGAATTGCCAAATGTCCTTTGGGCACATCGAACCATGCCCAAGACAAGCAACAACGAAACCCCCTTCAGCCTAACCGACGGCGCAGAAGCAATGATACCTGCGGAAGTTGGATTACCATCGCTAAGGCGCCTTACTACTAATGATGATAATACAGGCTCCTACGGGAAGGCCTTGACCTCCTGGAAGAACGGCGCGAGGCAGCCGCCATCAACGAGGCAAAATACAAGAAAACTTTAAAGAAGTACTGCAACCAACATGTGGCTCAGCAAACTTTCAAGGAAGGCGAGTATGTCCTGTGGGACAACGAGGCCATTAGAGCGGAGCCCTTAGGCAAACTAGGACCCAACTGGGAAGGTCCGTACATCGTCCAAGAGGATTTAGGAAAAGGGGCTTACCGCCTATCCAGGCTCGATGGCACAACGGTTCCATGTAGCTGGAACGCTACTCAGTTGAAGAAATGTTACATGTAGACTCCCGTCCCTAATGGCGGGATAAACTGTTCTCTTTTTTAAACAAGTGTAATCCATCATTAGCGATGTCTCTTTTTCTTTTAAGTCATTGAATTAATAAAAGTTATTTTTTTATCTTTTATTACTTACATGCACAATATCAATTACCATCACATTTATACTGCATATTACGGTACAAAAAGTTACCATCGCATTCAAACTGCATATAACGGTAAAAAACGACTCTAACACGAAATATTTTTCATATATAAGTCAGACGACCAAAATTATACAGCGCTAAGAGTGGGTATCTTGGTAATAGATACATTAACCACTACAAAAAAGATAGGTATTTTGGTAATAAATACATACAACTATCTTACAAAAACCAAGTACTTGTCCCTGTTGCTAAACACCAACATATGGGAACCAAAAAATGAACATGTTCTATATACCTAAACATCGGAGAACATTGCTCTCACCTCTGCAGGGGTGTACAATGCTTCACTGTAGTACTCCAAAGGATGAGGGTCGACGATTAGGTCGTCAACATTCACCTCACCAACCGGAGAAGTCGACACCTTTCAATCATCAACCAGGCTTGCACATCGACGACCACTGCGGTGTCATTCATATACCATCCTACAACGTTGAACATGCTCGGGGGGAAATGCTTGCATCAGGGTGTCGGCTGATAGAGGAACCATACCTGTTTCTGCCTTCGAATAGCCCCCATATTCGATACTTTTGCAAGACCCGCTTACCCAGGGCACAGTATCACCAGAGTTAATCTCCCTACCTCTAATCAACTCTTCCGTCACCGGATCTTGGAGATGAACCAAAGCCTCAGCTGCATCCAAACGTCGAAGTACATTGGAAATTTTCTGATTACGGCACTTTCGCCCCATTTTTTCAATTACCAAATTTGGAAAAAATATGACTTAATTTATAAGAGTTTAAGGGGTCTGACAACAATGACGATAGCAAAAATAATAAGAAGACATCATTACATGTCAAATTGCCACACTTAAGCAAACGACGGCGTCATCATCATAATCTCATTAATTGTCTGACAGAAAATCAAGTGCTTACACGAACCCCAAACAAAACAGTGTTTTACAAAATATCTAAGGAACAGTGTACATAACAAAAAATAAAAACACTCATTCCTCTTCAGACTCCTCCGCCACGTCCAGCATCTGGCGTAAGGAGTCCACGCCGTCTTCGGCCACCTTGTCCATCAGCTCTGCATACGCGGGCAGCGGATCATTACAAGCCGCCTCAAGAGCATCCGCCATCTCCGCCTGCAGTTTGCCTCTGTTCTCTTGGAAAGCGGGAGTAATCTTATCAGTTTATTGACAATCAAAGTAGCCATGGTAAACACCATCATGATGTCCTGATTGATAAGCAGCAGCAGAAAGGCGGTCCAAAAGAGTCACAAAGGACTCTGACTGGCGTAGATACTCAAACGCCCCAACCAGGCCATTGGTTATCAACCAATTCATGTCACCTTGTAATCCAGTCAGGCGGCTGGTCAGGCTATCCACCTCGGTGTTCGATTGCTCTAATGCACTTTCCGCCTCTTTAAGGAGCGCCTAGTGGGTGGTGGAAGATTGAAAAACTTGGTTCTTTTCGGAGACAAGGGAGTCAGATAATTGCTGAAGTTTCCTAAGTTGTTCCGCCCGCTCCTCCAACTCAACCTGTTTGGCTTGGACCTTGGCATTGGACGCCTCTAACTCCACAGTTAGACCTTGGTACCACTCCTGCAACTGAGACACAAAATCAGTGTCAATACGGAACTTTTCCATCTTAGCAGACAGCTCAGATCTCACCTTTTGAGCCTCGGCGATAGCTTTGCGCTCCAACTCCTCTTGAATGTTTTTGGCGTGAGCAAGGACTCGGTCATTTTCTGCTATATCGCGGGCCCACAGTATCCTCTCTTCGGCAAGGTTGGCTGTCACACGCTTCAAATCATCTTCTGCCTTGTTCTTCTCGGAGACAAGTGATGTGTGCGAGGGTGTATATAAGTTTAAGTATATTTTAAGCCCTTTTTACCCGTTAGTCAAGTTTTAAATTTATAAAAACACAATATTTTACTAACACCAAACACACATATGGGCAAGTGCACCCATCGTGAGCATAGTATAGTGTTGGAAAGATACCGAGGTCGTCCAAGGACACAAGAGCTTTTAGTACCGGTTTATCCTCAACGTCTAATCAAATCAAAAAGTTAGAAAAAATGTTTTAAACTAGAAAAATAAAAACTAACTAAAATGCTGAAAAATAAAATAAAATAAAAACATATAGACAAGATGAATCACTTGGCTCCGACTTGTGTTTAGTATAACCTTTGATTATTTCCGAACTTTTGCACTTTTTAAGAGATTATCTTAGTTATTGTAGTAGGCCCCTCTTTTGAAGGTGAACTTACCCTCAACCCAGTAGTTTGAGTCAGCAAGGATACAATCCTAAAGGGTCGGATTATTGAAAGATAATTAATTAAGTTATTAATGCATATTATGGTAGGCCCCTCTTTTGGAGGTGACGTTACACTCGGCTAAGTAATCTGAGTCAGCAGGGATACAGTCCTAAATAGCCGGGTTAAAGTATTAATAGTAGCTTACATATGAGGGGATTAAAGAGTTTGGACCCCCACCATCCAATACCGGTGGGTATTGAAGGAGGTCCTACTAAATTTGACCCAGGTCCTTGTAGGATCCATACACTGAACAAGGCAATACTCTTACCAAACCGTTCCCTTAACCCCTGACCAGGTAGCCAACATATCTCCATATAGACCGTGGAGATATGAATGGTAAAAATCTTTTATTTTATATAGACAGTAAAATAATGTCAAGACACCACGGACAAACGATAAGGAAGAATCACCTTCAACATAAGAAACTAGTTATTAAAGTCATTAATACATAACCAAGTAAAAAGTGCGAAAAGATTAAAAAAAATTACACTAGACACTTGTCTTCACCAAGTGATGTAAGAGACTTAGGCAAACATGGCCTTTGATTGTCAAGAACTCTTACGATCAATCTTGGATCCCGAGACGACTCACACACTCTCTGATGGACAATGGATGATGGTGGTGGATGATGGTGTTGTGATGGTGGTGGGTGAAGTGTGAGAGAGGGGGTGTGCCAAGGGATGGTTTGCAAATGAGCCAAGCACCCCTATTTATAGCCTAAATAGTAGCTCGGGCATGGCCCCGTGTCCACCTTCTTCTCTGTCTTCATTAATTGCAGTTTGTCTGCATTAGTTGACCACGCCCCCGTGTCTGCTGGGCACGCCCCCGTGTGCAGAAGCGTATCTGTACTATCAAGATTTCCTCAGATTCTACGAATCTTAGAGTTGACCACGGCCCCGTGTCCGCTGAGCACGACCCCGTGGTGGTTGATAGAAGCTTCTACAACTTTGTCTTTTCTGCTGACACTTGGGCACGCCCCCGTGCTCACTGAGCACGGGGCGTGTTCAGTCTTCTGTTTTCTTGTTTTGCTTGGGAAGATGCTGTCGGGGAGGCCGGGCATGCCACGTTTGTTCCTTTTCTTGTATTTATGTTAGATTTAGCTGCCTTTTTGCTTCTTTTGTTAATTTGAGCTCATTTAATCCTGAAAATACAAAAGGAAGACAAAAACACACTTTTTCCAACATTAGTACTAAAAAAGGGTTAGTTTTATGCCACAATTGATGTAATTTATATGTTGCATTTTGTGCACATTAAATACCCCCACACTTAAATCTTTGCTTGTCCTCAAGCAAAACTCTTTATAATGTGGCTTTACTCTCCCAAATGGAATGGGTAGAAGAGAAATTTTTTGGGCTTGTCATAGAGTGTCGGGATTTCCAAGATTCTTTATTAAGTTTTATTTTTATTTATTTACAATCCTATTCGTCATTATTTATTTAAAACATTACATAAGATAAATTACTTATTAGGGCATAACGTGCATTTTTTAAAATTTCACTTATATACAAGTTCACATACCTCACGGGGGATCACTCAACACTCGGCCGAAGATATATTTTAGTGGATCACTCGAGAGTGGCATGGAACTTACTCCTGCCATAAGTTTGCCAATCAATCAATCCTCCTCCTTTTTAACTATACACCTTTGTAAATATCAAGAGAACTTTTGGGGTGAAGGGTTAGGCTTGGGTTAAAGGTAGGTAGTTGGGTTAGTGGTTAGTAAAAGGGCGAAAAGGCGTAAAAAGCGTCGGTTTTCGTAAGACTGTTTATTTTTGAAATTTTTATTTTGATGAAGCCATTATTCAAACAAAGTTATTATTGATAAACTTGTTTGTTTATTTTTCTATTGCTTCATCATCATCATTTTTTTTTTTAAAAGTCATACGAAAAACCGAGCTTGTTACTAAAAACAAAGGGTTAAAAATAAAAAGGTTTTGGTGGGTGAAAGGGTGTTTGTTTTTTTTTTTTTTTTTGGGTTAAGAAAGGAAAAGGTTTAGGCTCAAAGGGGTTAACTGGGGGGATTTTGGGTAGGTGGTAAAAAAAAAAGAAAAATAATGGTGTAGAAATAAAAAGGGTTAGTCCTAATGCCTCCGTCATTTACTTACTCGGGTTTAAGTTGATAAGGACCGGGAATGTATCGTTATGGCAAGTTCTAGAGTCGTAAGAACCAAGCGGCTATTCACACAAGAAACGAAAAATGAGCATTTAGTTTAAAGATATATATTTGTATGCTCAATAAAGGCTCAAAACTCAATTTTTGTGGGAATGGGTTTTTATGTGATCAAGTAAATATAATCAAATTTTAACTAAGCTTGTCATGCTGTTTCATAATTTTCTTATGCTGATTCTTTTTATCACGACGTTATCGGTTGTAAATTTGTAAAAATATAACCTTTTTAGAACTTGAAATTCCAAAATTAAACCTAGACAAGTAAAAATAAATGAAAAACTTTTGAAAAAAATTGGGGTGATTAGCGGTTCCAATAGAGTTTTGTGTAAGGCTTATTATTAGGACTTGCAAGATTCAAGGTTTTAGTATCTCCCCACACTTAAATTACACATTGTCCTCAATGTGTCCCAAACAAAAGTTTTAGGTTGAATGAATGTGTAAAAAGGTGTGAAAAAGCAAAAATTAATGTTACTGGGTGTCTGGACACGGCCCCGTGGTGTCCGGGCACGGCCCCGTGGTGTCCGGGCACGGCCCCGTGGTGTCCGGGCACGGCCTCGTGTTCAGATCGCCAGTAACAGAAATTGTTAAAAAGAAACAAAAGCCTGGGCACAGGGGCGTGTTCAGTGAGCACGCCCCGTGTCCAGTTACCTGAACTGGGCATTTCCTGCAGATTGTGCAGCACGGGGCCATGTTGGGCGGGCACGGCCCGTTCTAAACTTGCTGTAATGAAGAAAAATTTGTCGGGTGGCCCTGTTTTCTTGCATGGGGTGCTGGTTCAAGTTCCCTTGTTATCCTTCACCATCCCAAGTGTGTTTTATTCCTGAAAATTAAAACTAAACTAGAAAACATAAAAATTAATCTAAACTAAACTAAGGATAGTTCCGCGGAATGCCTCCGTGGTGCGCCACGTTTATAAGGGTCCTTGGCTAGACCCAAAGCCTGGTTATATGTCACCCAAGTGGGATGTTTTGCATCCCATGCTACACCGTCGGAGAGCGTCATCCAAGCTTGAGTCTATGACCTTCATGTAGTTGACCGGGTCTTCGTCTTCTACTCTTTTTCCAACTCCAAACTTCACTTCCTCGTCCCCAAACTTCAATGTTAGTGTTCCGTCATTCATGTCTACCACTGCTTGGGCTGTGGCTAGAAATGGTATCCCTAGGATGAGAGGGACTTCGGCGTCTTCTTCCATGTCTAGTGTTTTGGTCAAAAATTACCTAAGCAATTAAGTGATCAAATTAGTTTTGTGAGGTAGTGTGCTAGCAATACTTTGTAAAAAATATGTTGGTTTGTTAATTTGCGAAAACAGTTTCAGGATACGGCTCAAGATATAGAGTTGTATCTGTGATCAAACAATGAGCAGAAAAGTAAAGGTTGACACGTGATGTACGAGGAAAGCCCTTGATCAATCTAGATCGCCGGCATAAAACCTCGGGAGCTGACAATTGCAGCTGCCTTGTTCTTCTATTGCTTCAAATATCAGGATACAGTGCAGGATGTAGAGCGAATCAACTAGGTGTTACAATGTGATTTGAATACAAGTGTTTTGTATGTAGTGTTTGCAGAGAGCTAGAGAGAAAGTGTTAGAAAATGTGAAAGTTGCGTGCCTTAATCTGATCCGCCCCCATCTATTTATAGTAAAACAAATATAACAAACTATCCTAAATAACCGGGATCCAGCGAATATTCCCCACTCGAACGTTGTAGACCTAGTCTTTCGGGTTCAATGTCTCTCCCATAACAAACATGCCCGAGTCTTGAGGAGATGAAGTCCATCTGACCGTTAGCAAACCCCAGCCTTTAACCTACACGTGGTTAATTCAATCAACCTCAGGATATCGCCCAGGATGTTAGCAATATCCCCGTCCAGTATCCTGGTCACAAATAAACAATTAAAAGCAGGATATTGATCAAGATATGTACGCTCAGAAAATGACCCATAACAATTGTCCCCAAATATATCTGTTGGTATACCAATCCAATGGATATATTTTAAAAGTTTTATCTCATAAATTAAAGCAATTAAATCTAGACGACGGTCAAAATCACATCATAACCTCCAACGCGCTTTTAACTCGATGGAGATCCACAATGCCCCTATATCTTCTCTCTTCTTGTTTGAAAAGCAGATATCTTCAACAGAGTCTCCAGGTAATTCCATACTTCTTGTTTATTTCTTATCAATCTTTCTTTCTTCATCTACCATGGCCACCAGGACTCATTCCCAAACCGGTGAATCATCCGAGACTTTTACCCAGCAGAATCTTCTCAAAAATCCTGAAAAAGAAGTCTGTGCCTTTGATAATGCAAACATTGCGGCTTTGAGAGCTTTCGGTGCTTTCCCTGATAACACAGTCTTTAGACCGTTCGATCGGTCAATTCGATCGGATGTTTCTTCCACTGATTGGGTTTGCTTTCCAGCATACCCTTTTTCGCTAGGTCTTCGATACCCTTTTCCCGAATTCATGATGCAATTCTTCCGGACCACCGGCATCTCTTTTGCTCAAACCATGCCCATGGTCTGGAGGGTATTAATCGTGCTTAACCAAATCAAAAACCTTCACTGTCCCGACCTTTGTATCGAAGATCTGCCAATCGCTTATCACCTCCGATCTCACGGCTCTAGCCGGTTTTTGCTTTTTTCGATTTCCAACAAACCCCTTATTCTTAAAGCCACTAAAAATGAAGACGGATGGCAGCGCAAGTTCTTTTTCGTCAAACGAGATTCCATTGCTGAGGGTGCCAGCCTTCCGGTGGAGTGGTTAACCACCGGTAGGATTATGAATGTTCCTACGTACCTTTAGATTTTTATCTTTTGCTAATATCCTTCTTTTTTATTTCTTTGCAGTAAATTTCAAGGAAGTAGCTCCCCCTACTGCTGAATCAGGGAAAAGAATCAGGACTGTTTACCAATTACCTGCAATAGACAGGAGTTTCACCACACACATCCCGAGTTCCAGTCAATACTCGTCATCTGAAATGTCTGGTAAGGACTACTTTTAAAATAGTTAGTTAGTATATCATAACAGAATGAAGAGTAATAATAATGTAAAACTTTTTCCTTTATGTAGCACCAGCTAAGATCCCTGAAGTCTTTGATCTCGACGAGTTGGACAGCTATTCTGATCAGGTTCAGATCAAGAAGGAACCCAATCCTAAGGCCACAGCCTCATCCAAATCCAGTGGTTCCAAGGCCATTGTCATCACCAAACCCTTGTCAACTACCAAGCCCCGGAGCTCCAGCTCTCGTAAAAGGAAAGAGCCCGATTCCACCGTCATCTCTGACACTTTTCCCTATGAGAAGCACGGGTTCATCGAAGCTAGCGAGTTTATGACTTCCTTTCTTAACCAGGTTAGTATTCTCAAACCACATCCTGCAGCTTATGTCATTTACAAAGATTTATCAAAATCAATACCTGTCCTCTTACTTTCGCAGGGACTTGAACGTCTGGTTCATCTATATCAAGAATCCTGCGGGCTTAACAAGACGCTTGAGTCCAAGTTAAAGGAAGCAGAACTCACGATCTCCGATCAAGGCATGATTGCAGCTGCCAAATCTCGTCATTACGAGGAGAAGTTCAAGGCTATGATTCAAGAACACCAGACTGCTCTCAACAAAGCTACTCTTCAAGCCCAAGCCGATCTTGAAGTTGCCCATGCGCAACATGAACGGGATATGGTCAGCTATCGGGATAGCCTTAAGAGTTCCGTCGTCACTTCTCTTCTCCAGGCCAGGCTGAAGATGGCCCATGAAGCCAAAACACTAGGTTTTGAATGCCCTTCTTGGGACGTTGGTGCCTGGGAAACGAAGCTAAAGAATCTTGGCGGCATTTCTACCACACCAGCTGCCGAAGGATCTTCCAAAGTAGCTGAAAAAGCTAACGATGCTGAGAGGGATGCTGAGGTGGATCCTGAGACGGATGCTGCTGGCACTGCCCCCTAAAACTTATTTCCTTTTGTTAAAACAATTTTATGTCTTATGAACAATTTTTATTTCCGTATCAAAACAATTTGATAGCCGAAGGTGGATGGGTCCTAGGTTTTAGGATGAAGCCTTTGGTTATCAATTAGTACCATTCATTTCCAATAATTTCATCTTTCATTTTTCTTACTATCACTTCCTGTCTTTCTTATTACAGACCTTAGTTTTGCAAAATATACTCAGTGACATATTATGAAAATAGAATTTCTAAAAATTCAATCACCTTTAGAGAAAATTAAAAGATAGTCCATTTTTAAAATCTGTTTTGACGATACTTGCTTGATTAAAGTTTCAAACCAGTACCAGCTTCGAATATCTTAATCAAATATCCTGAAAAATATTTCGAAAATATATTTTGAAAATATATTCCGACAATTCATCCTAATCAGGATGTTTAACCTTTTACCAAACATAGTACTGTTAAAAACTTAAACAACGTTTACAAAGGAAAGCTCATACCAGGAATAGGGTATAACACTATTCTCAAACTTCAATCCCCTTGCAATTCTTCCAATAAAGATATCCCTTGTCTGAGACACTTAGTGTATCAGGTCCGAGCCTTTCGCTTTGAGCTTTACACCATTGCCTTAGTAGGAATGTCCCCTGTGTACAATGTCTTCAAATACTTAGAAATCTTCTGGATATCAGTTCCCATTGTATAGACAATTTTTCGTGTTACAGGGGTAAAACCCAAAAAATGTATTGGGGATGAATCCCTCGTATCCTGGGGGAAATCCCAGATTTTCGTGCGCTACAGGCGGGAGTGTATAAACTCCAAGACTTAGAAAGGTGAAAACCTTTAAACCTTAGAGAGTATGAAAATACCCTTTCGTGAGAGAGGGTGATCAATCCTCATATACCTTTAGGATTCAGGATATAGCCAATAGTAACGAAATTGTCAGCCACTTTTACATGGACTGGTCCCGCCACCTTGAACTATTCCCGAATAACTTGCGCTCCAGGCGGGGTGTTTAAACCCAATTCGGATGAAAGGTGAATACCTTTAAACCTGTGAAGGGATCAGGATCCCTTATACGTGAGAGAGGGGGCCAATCCTCTAATCTTCTGAAGTATCCTGAGTGTGTATCCTGGAGCTATATCCCGTAGCATATACTGCAAAACATTTCAAAACTAAGGTGGGTGTTAGCTTGGCTAACATCCCTCTGATGCTTAAGTCAGTATTGGGTTTCAAAGAATAAATTAAACCAAACACATTTAAAAGAGATAGAATTCATACCCTCCTGAGTTAGAAATTAAATTCTAAACTCATTTGAAATAAAGCTTAAGGTGTATAGCATTCCAAGATCTCGGTAGCATATCCCCTTCCATATTCTTGAGTCTATATGCTCATTTCCCTGCTTCTGACTCAACCTCATATGGTCCTTCCCATTTTGGAGCTAGTTTGCCATTGGCAGGATTAGTGGTATTTTGAAAAGCTTTTCTTAACACCCAATCTCCAACTTTGAACCTTCTAATCCTTATATTCTTGTTGTATGTTTTGGATATCCTTTGTTGATATGCCGCCATTCTTAGCCGTGCTGCATCTCTTGTCTCATCAATAGTATCCAGCTCCTGGCATAGGACTTCAGGATTCTGCTCAGGATTCCAGAGGTTGGATCTTGCTGTGGGTATCACCATTTCTGTCGGGATCACTGCTTCTGCTCCAAATACTAAGGAAAACGGGGTTTGACCAGTTGCATTTTTTACCATCGTTCTATCAGCCCACAAAACAAAGGGTAATTCTTCTGCCCATCTTCCTTTCTTGGCCCCTAATCTTTTCTTCAAGTTGTTGACAATTATCTTGTTTGAGGATTCAGCTTGTCCATTTGCTTGAGGATGTACCGGAGTAGACGTAATCATTTTGATTCCCCAACTCTTGCAAAAGTCAGTAGTCCTCTTACTTATAAACTGAGAACCATTGTCACAGATTATCTCGGCTGGTACTCCGAATCTGGTCAGGATATTTCTCTTTATGAAGGATAGCACTTCTTGATCCCTGACTTGGACAAATGCCTCGGCTTCAACCCATTTGGAGAAATAATCTGTCATTGCCAACATAAAAACTTTCCCTCCTGGAGCCTTTGGGAGCTTTCCCACTATATCCATACCCCACTTCATAAATGGCCAAGGGGAAACAATAGGATATAATGGTTCAGCAGGCTGATGCAGTATGTTACTATGTCTTTGACATGCATCACATCTTCGAACATATTATGTGGCATCTTTCCTCATTGTCGGCCAATAATATCCTGTCCTTAATACTTTTGAGAATAATGACCTGCCCCCAGCATGGTTACCACAATCCCCTTCATGTATATCCTGAAGTACTTCCTTGGTTTCAGGATCCTCCAGGCACCTCAGATATGGTCCTGCAAGAGATTTCTTATACAAAACATCATTTATAATAGTGAATCGTGATACCTTCATCCTATAGGCTTTAGGATTCTCATTCTTTGGGATGTATCCTTGCTTGAGATATCTCATGATTGGAGCTATCCAGGACTTAGGATCCTCCTCAAGATAGCCATCATTAGGATCCTGAATACTTATTACCTCCTTATCCTGAGGATTCGTCGCAGGATATAAGATATGTAATATTGGTATTTGGGTCCCTTCTGGTATCCTGATCGATGATCCCAAATTTGCTAAGGCATCTGCTTCAGCATTATCCTCCCTTGGTACCTGTTCAAGTGTAAAAACATCGAAATATCCTGCTAATTTTTTGAGAATATCGAGATATTCGATTAACTTCTCACCCTTAACTGCATAGGATCCATTAAAATGGTTAGTAATTAACAAGGAATCAACATATACTTGCAAATTCTTGATACTCATATTCTTAGCCAACTCTAATCCTGCAATTAAAGCCTCATATTCTGCCTCATTATTAGTAGCAGGGAATTCACACCTAATAGCCTGGGGTAATATGTCCCCCTGTGGCGATTTTAGTAGTATACCTAAACCTACACCTCTTACATTGGATGCACCATCAGTATATAACGTCCAAGATCCTGAGGATTCTCCTAACTGTTGGACTTCTAGGTCTACCTCATCCTGAATGTCACTACTGAAATCAGCCACAAAGTCAGCTAAAGCCTGAGACTTTATGGCATTTCTAGGTTCATATACTAAATCATAAGCACTCAATTTTACTGACCACTTGGCCATCCTGCCTGACATCTCTGGTTTCCTAAGCACATTTTTGACAGGATAATTTATTTTAACATGAATCCTATGTGTCTCAAAGTAATGTCTAAGCTTCGTCGATGCCATAACTAGGGCTAATATCAATTTTTCTAAATGAGAATATCAAGTTTCAGCATCTAATAGACTTTTACTAACATAATAGACAGGATATTACGGACCTTCATGGTCTTTTATAAGAACGTCACTTACAGCATTCCCTGATACAGCGAGGTATAGGGATAGTGGTTCACCATTTTCAGGCTTCATCAATAGAGGTGCAGTCGAGAGATATCGCTTCAAATCCTGCAAGGCTGCTTCATGCTTTGCTCCCCATTCGAACTTCTTATTCTTCTTGAGGATATCATAGAATTCCTTGCATTTTTCCGAGGATCTTGAAATAAATCTGTTCAATGCTGCTACTCGGCCTGTTAACCGTTGAACATCCTTCATATTCGAGGGTGATTTTATATCCAGGATAGCTTTAATCTGCTCCGGGCTTGCCTCTATCCCTCTTTTCGTCACCATGTATCCTAGAAACTTTCCTGCCCCCACTCCGAAATGGCACTTAGCAGGATTCAGCTTCATGTTATACTGATCCAGGATATCAAATGCTCCCTTGATATCCTAGAGGTGATCCTCAGCCTTTTTAGATTTCACCACCATATCGTCAATATATACCTCCATGGTGTCCCCCAGCTTATCTTTGAACATCATGTTCACCAATCTCTGGTATGTTGCACCTGCATTTTTTAAACCGAAAGGTATAGCAGTATAGCAATAAATACCTGTTGGTGTCATGAAAGCAGTATCCTCCTGGTCCGAAGGCTCCATTTGAATCTGCTGAAATCCCGAGGATGCGTCCATGAACGTTAACATCTCATGCCCAGCAGTAGCATCCACCATTGCATCAATATGAGGAAGTGGGAATGGGTCTTTAAGACAAGCCTTATTCAAGTCTGTGTAATCTACACAGACTCTCCATTTCCCATTTTTCTTCTGCACTACGACCACATTTGCCAACCATCTTGGGAACTTGACTTCTCTGATCATTTTGGACTTCAACAGTCTTTCAACTTCCTCTTGGACGATTATATTTCGCTCAGGAGTAAACTTCCTTCTTTTTTGCTGAACATGCTTGAATGACCTGTCAATTCCAAGCTTGTGTGTAATAATGTCTTTGGATATACCTGTCATATCCTCATGCTTCCACGCAAATGTCGACATCCTGCACTTCAAAAAGTCAGTTAATTGTTCTTCAATATCCCGAGGGATATTGGTTCCGACGAGCACCGAGATATCAGGATTATCCTGATCCAGGATAACTTTCTTCACATCCTGTTCTAAAGCTTCCAAGGTATCCCGGGCCCGCATCTTTAATTGCTATGCTGGATTAGGCTTGGTCGAGGATTTTGTTATGGGTGAAATTCTGAGCCCATATCCTGACTTTGTATCTTGATTTTCTATTAGTTGTATATGATCAGGATACCGGATCAGGATACCGGACCAGGATATTGGTAACATCCTGAGGCAGTATCCTGACTATTACTAACAATTTGCTTGTAAACGTTGGCTACAAGGGACTAACGTTCATAAAGACCAAGTCATCCTGAAGACCCGCTCAAATTGGTTAGGATATGGACGTTGATGGCGGAAAAATAGCTCTTGTAACGGTCAGCATTGAAGATTGACGTGTTTTATGGAAAGTTACGAAGATTGGTCAAAGATATTAATGTTATAACGGTTATGGAAGCTTAAATCCTGGAGTTATAGTTGGAATGCGCGTGGAAAACGAGTTAATACAGCCTGGCAACGTTCAGAAAGGAAATAATCTCAGTATCCCGGATTTTTAGCATAATATCCCGGATTTTTAGCATAGTTAGTTGTTTCCTTTTACTATATAAAGGGGTGATCGGATCATAGGTAGGGACAACTTTCACACACACAATTTCTTGTACACTCTAGCTCTCTACCACCTGTAACCACTCACAAACACTCACACTTGTACTCGAATCGCATTGAAACACTTAGTCGATCCGTATCATATCCTGCACTGTATCATGTTATTCAAGCAATAAGAAGAACAAGGCAGCCGACGATTGTCAGCTCCCGAGGTTTTATGCCGAAGATCTAGATTGATCAAGGGCTTTCCTCGTACATCACGTGTCAACCTTTACACTTTTGCTCATTGTTTGATTATAGATACAGCTCGATATCCTGAGCCGTATCCTGATAACTGTTTTCGCAAACTAACAAACCAACGTATTTTTCACAAAGTATTACTAGCACACTACCTCACAAAACTAATTTGATCATATAATTGCTTAGGTAATTTTTGACCAAAACAATTTGGCGCCCACCGTGGGGCAAGTGGTGCTATTTCTACTAAAAGCTTTTGCAAAATCATTACTTGGTTTTCTATTTTTAAAACTTTTTGCTACACTATTTTCAATGGCCTCGAGATCAAACATGAGCTCTTCCACCGTGTCTGCTACAACCTCTGCAACAATTGGTTCGATGCTTCCACCACCTCCTCTGAGAACGCAAGCCTCTTCACAAGGAACCGAAATTCATGTGGCTCGGGATGTTATTCCCACTCAAAATATTCAGGGATCTGCTCCTGTTTTGGCCTCTAATGAAGAAATTCTAACTTTATTTGGTAGTGTACAGGAACAAATAAGACAGCAGCAGGAGACCAACCAAATGCTGATAAGAGAGATACAACTCTTGAAATCCAGCTCAAGCAGGCCCGCTGAGGATATTGTCACTCCTTTGCAACCAAGAGCTTTAAACTTCAATTCTGCAGTATATACTGAGGATAACAGGGGGAATATTGTGCCTAGCCATTCCCAGAGTCATATTCCTGAAATACCCTCTTCGGTCAGGGTGTCGACTGTGAGGGATCCAAGATACGCCCCAGGATATAGCCAGAATCACCAAGCTGGTAACTTGTCTGTTAACACCAGTATCCCTATTACTAATAATCTTGGATCGTTGCAGGATGCAGGTGTGACATCAGCTATAACCAGAGAGCTTCAAAAGTTGAAGGATATGATATCAAGTGTGCCTGGGATAGTGCATCCTATACCGGAAGTATCCCGGGATAGTCACAACATATCCCGCTTTGCTCACCCCATTTGTGATGCAGAAATCCCAAAGAGATTCCAGACTCCTAACATGAAGCTGTATGATGGGACGACGGATCCTGAGTAGCATATTGCCCAGTATAGGGAGAGGATGGAGATTAACCCTATCCCGCCAGATCTTAAGGAAGCATGCTTGTGCAAGGGCTTCGACTCTACTTTAACCGGATCATCCTTGAAATGGCTTCTAAATGTTCCACCTCATTCAATTACATCATTTGCTCATTTAGTTAATTTGTTTAACAGTCAATTTTCTTGCAGTAGAAGCTTTGAAAAACTTACAAGTGACCTCTATAGGATAACACATGGACCTCAAGAATCCCTAAGGGATTATGTGAACAAATTCAGCAGGGAATCCTTGGATATCCCACACCTTGATGTTGCTACAGCAGTCCAAGCATTCAAGATGGGACTACAAAGGGATTCCCAGTTTTATCAGGATCTTGTGATGAATCCTTGCAGGAACTTGGACGAAGCTCGAAACAGGGCTTTGCGATATATCAAGCTTGAAGATGATAAGAAAATGCAAGAGAGGATGAATGCATCCTCAACATATGAGTCAACAAATAGGAAATCAGAATCTTCACATAAACCATACCGCCCTAGGCCGTATGATAAAAATGAAAACAAAAGAGTGAACGTTGTCCAAGACGAGGATCCTGAGGAGTATCCTGAGTTCTCAGAATATTGTTTTTCTGTTAATATACCTGAACTAATGTATGCTATGCAGGGTTTGGGAGATAAAGCCAGGTGGCCTCGGAAGAATCAACAAAAAGCTGATTGGAAGGATAAGTCCAAATGGTGTGCCTTCCATGAGGATTTCGGACATGTTACTGAGGATTGCATTGCCCTGAGGAAAGAAATAAGCTACCTACTAAGCAAAGGATATCTGAAGGATCTTCTGGGCAGAAGGAAGAATAAGGGTCAGGATATTGAGAAGGATCCTGAACGAGCAGCATCACCTCCCACCGACGCCAAGATAATTAACTTTATCTCAGGAGGGTCCGATATCTGCGAAACTTCTTATTCTGCAGCCAAAAGACATGCAAAGGAGGCTAAGGCAGAAAGGGGAGACAAGCCAACCAGGATGTCAACCCTCACGACTGATAAAATGATCACGTTCGATAGTGATGACAGGGATACTGTCCAGGATCCTCATCATGATGCTCTGGTAATAACTTTATATGTTGCTAATCACTTTGTACGCAGGATACTGGTGGATAATGGCAGCTCAGTCAACATCATCCAATTGGAAACCTTGAAGAGAATGAACATCCCCGAGATGGAGATTACCTCAAAGTCCACTGTGCTTGTAGGGTTTAGTGGAGATGCAAAGAATACTGTTGGGGAGATAAAACTGCCCGTATATGTCGAAGGAGTCAACTCAATACAATGCTTCTGTGTCATGGACTCCTTATCCTGCTACAATATCATATTGGGTAGGCCATGAATCCATGATATGAAAGCTGTGCCATCAACCTATCATCAGTGTATCAAGATCCCTACTCCTTAGGGGGTTGTCAAGGTGGAAAGTGATCAACAGGAGGCAAAGGAATGTTACTCATCCTCGATGAAATCCTCAACCAAGCCTAATGCAGCATAGCAATTAAAGATGCGGGCCCAGGATATCGTGGAGG
Source organism: Helianthus tuberosus (assembly GCA_030545235.1). Classification (NCBI taxonomy): domain Eukaryota; kingdom Viridiplantae; phylum Streptophyta; class Magnoliopsida; order Asterales; family Asteraceae; genus Helianthus; species Helianthus tuberosus. Next base: position 90,959,329 of record CM060430.1, read on the forward strand.
CTTCAGAGCAGGATGTAAAGAAAATTATCCTGGATCAGGATAATCTAGATATCTCGGTGCTCGTTGGAGCCAATATCCCTCAGGATATTGAAAATCAGTTAACTAACTTTTTGAAATGCAAAATGTCAACATTCGCATGGAAGCATGAGGATATGACAGGTATTTCTAAGGATATTATAACTCACAAGCTTGGAATTGACAGGTCTTTCAAGCCTGTCCAGCAAAAGAGAAGGAAGTTTGCTCCAGAACGAAACGTAATTGTTTTGGTCAAAAATTACCGAGGCAATTAAGTGATCAAATTAGTTAAGTGAGGTAGTGTGCTAAGAAAGTGTATTGAAAATAGGCTTGATTACTTGTTTAGGAAAACAGTGTTCAGGATACGGCTCAGGATATTGAGCTGTATCTATGATCAAACTATGAGCAAAAAGTAAAGTAAATGACACGAGATGTACGAGGAAAGCCCTTGATCAATCTAGATCGCCGGCATAAAACCTCGGGAGCTGACAATCGCAGCTGCCTTGTTCTTCTTATTGCTTTCAACTTCAGGATACAGTGCAGGATATAGACCAGATCGCTATGTGTTACAATGCTTCTTGTACGAGAGTGAAAATTTGCTAGAGAACAAGTGTTAGAGTGTTGCGAGTGTAAATGTGATGTCCTATTCGATCTGGTATACCCACCTATTTATAGTTACTAAATAGAAACTAAAATTCCTATAAATATGGGATGCTCCCGAATATTCCATAAATACCCGTTTGGAACCAAATAAAGCGGGCTTAACGTCTTTCCTTGAACAACTTGGACCGAGTCTTCCGCGGAATGAGTCCTTGTGAACGTTGCTAGCTTCTAACCCACGTACCTGCACATAATCCGTTAGTAATCCTGAGGATACCATTCAGGATGTTACCAATATCCTGAATCAGCATCCCGGATGTAAACAGATACTATATAATCAAGATATAAATCAAGATACTTTCCAGGATATGGGCTCAGAATTTCGCCCATAACAATTGTCCCCAAAAATGTTACCGTTTGTTATCCTGCACTAACGGTTACATTTTTCACGAAGACCGAGGTAATTAATAGATAAGACCAGTGATGTGACAGTTTTCAACTACCCGGCCTATATTTACTCATCATACCCTATATCTTCTCATCCTCATCTCTTTTTTATTCATAATCGACAAGGAACAGGTAATCATTCTCTCTCTCATTTTCATACTCATCTTTATCCTCTTTCTCCGGCGAAAAATTCAGGTGACCAAATGCCAAGGCAAACAAGATCTAGTTCAGGTGACTCGGCTCCCACATTCATCCAACAGAACCTTCTCCAAGAACCGGAGAAGGAAGTATGTACCTTCAATAGTGCCCACCTGTCAGCCTTAAAATCCTCCGGTATCTTCCCGGAAGGAACCGTATTTAGACCGTTTGACCGGGAAATCCGGTCAGATATGGTCTCCAGCGAGTGGATATGCTTCAGTGCTTTCCCTTTTACCCTAGGGCTACAATTCCCCTTTCCGGACTTCATCACCGAATTCTTTAATATCACAAAAATCTCTTTCAGCCAAACCATGCCAATGCTCTGGCGTGTTTTGTCTGTTCTTGACCAGATCAAGAGAAACCACATTCCTGATCTTTCCGTCCATGATCTACCCCTAGCTTACAAGCTTAGATGCCATGGATCATGTAGATTTCTGTTTTATTCTACTTCTGGTGACCCATTGATACTTCGTGCCACCAGGAACGAGAATGGTTGGCAATCCAAGTTTTTCTTTGTAAAAAGGGATTCAATCCCTGGTGGAACGGATTATCCGATGAAATGGTTGAAGAAGGGTAGGATTTAGGGTTTAAAGATGATCCTACCTCTTATCCTACTTTATATCCTGAACTGACCAATTTTATTTTCTCTGTTGTGCATGCAGCTGATTTCAGGAAGATTGCACCTCCTCTTGCTGATTCTCAAAAAAGAATAGACGCCATCAGACTCCTTTCAGAAGCAGAGAGAAGCTTCAACCCATCTCCACCAACTCCAAGCCCTCTTTCAAGTGCAAACATGTCTGGTAAGGATCCTGCAAGATATCCTGTACACACATGTTTTTATTTGATATTCTTAGGAGAAAAGTTTACTCCCTATGTACAGACTCCAGCAAGGTGCCAGTCTATCTAGATCTCGACGAACTTGACAGCTATCCTACTCCAGCCACGGTCAAGAAAGAGACTCCTGCTGCTACCAGCTCCAAGCCACTCCCGGCTCCCAAGGCCAATCCAAGGACTCGTGCTTCCACAGCAAAAAAGAGGAAAGGTCTTGAAGTCAGTGCTCCAGGTTCAGAAGGGTTCTCCTATGACGAACTCAGTTTCTCTGATTCTTTAGAGCCAATGACATCCTTCCTTAACAAGGTAATATCCTGACGCATATCCTGCACATATATCCTGCACGTATATCCTAATAGGATATCCTGATAGGATATCCTGGTTAATATATTCTAACTTATACCCGAAATTAATGTGCAGGGCCTCCAGCACTTGCTCCACCTGTATAATGATGTCTGCGGTACTGCTGCACTCCATGAAGCCAGGATCAAACAGCTTGAAAGCACCGTTGCTGACCAAGGTGCCATTGCCGAAGCGAAGACCCGGCACTACGAAAGCATGCTGAAGAAGGTCACCAAAGACGCTGAGCTCAAACTTGCCACCGTTCAAATGGATCATGATCAAGCCATGGTCAATTTCCGGGAGGGAATCAAGGCTTCCGCTATCGTCTCCCTGTTACAAGCACACATCAAGATGGCCTACGAGGCCAAGGAGACGGGCCTTGTTTGTCCATCCTGGCCAGTTGAATCCTGGGTGGCCAAGCTAAAGGAGCTCGGAGGCAAAGCTGTGCCACTTCCTGTTGAAGCTGGTGAGTCTTCTAAGTCAGCAGAGGTGGTGATCCAGGCTGGAAACAAGAATGATGCTGGAGCGGATGCTAGAATGGATACTGGTGAGGATGCTGGTGCTGAGAAATCTGAGAAGGTTGGAGAAGATGCCGCTGTGTGAGGGCATTCAGGTGGGCGATGACGGATATACGTGCCAAGGCCAGAGCCCACCTTTTTGAATTTGAATGTTGGTCTGTAATCCCTTAAACAATTTACTTTTCTGCACTTTACTTTTCTGCACCTGAACAATTTACATTTCCTGCATGCTTTTTGAACAATACAACAGTTGGAGGTGGATGGGTCTCGGTTTGAGATGAAACCTTCAACTGTTGGGTAAATATGGTAAGGAACTATTGGTGCTCTTAGTGGATGGGCCTTGTTTTGAGGTGAAACTAAGAGCACATCTTTTGGTATGTTAATAATATAACTTCTCTTTTGACTTTATCATTGTTGTCATTGATATACAAATTTTACTTGTGAAAACTGTTTTGTTTGAACATTTTTAGGAATATATTATAAACGTATCCTAGAAGATATCCTGATCAGGATATTGAAATACAACCAATAAATTGTCCAAATAAAAAGGAGAGATCATACCAGATATTCTTAGAGAATCAATTTCAATCCTCCATTATAAGTTTGTCCCCAGTGCATACTTATAAACTTGGATCCATCCTTTGAATAGTGTAATGTATGTCACGTGTGTTCGACACAGAAACGCAAATGTATTCATACTTTGACTTGAATAAATTCCAAATACCCCAGGGCAAAACCCCTGATATCCAAAAATGAATCCTTAGCATACTTGGGATAAACCCTTAATATCTTGGGGATAAACCCTAAATTTCATGCGCTACAGGCGAGAGTGTATAAACTCCAATTCTTAGAAAGGTGAAAACCTTTAAACCTTAGAGAGTATGAAAATACCCTTTCGTGAGAGAGGGTGATCAATCCTCATATACCTTCAGGATCCAGGATATAGCCAATAGTAACGAAATTGTCAGCCACTTTTACATGAACTGGTCCCGCTACCTTGAACTATACCTAGATAACTTGCGCTCCAGGCGAGGTGTTTAAACCCAATTCGAAAGAAAAGTGAATACCTTTAAACCTTTGAAGGGATCAAGATCCCTTAAACGTGAGAGAGGGGGCCAATCCTCTAATCTTTCGAGTTATGCTGCGTGCATATCCTGGAGCTATATCCTGAAACATATGCTGCAAAAACAATTGTAAACTAAGGTGGGTGTTAGCTTGGCTAACACCCCTCCGATGCTTAAGTCAGTATTTTGTTCAAGATAATAAACAAATATAGTTAAAATAGAATACATACCATTCCGGGATAGAAAATAAATTCTACTCTTACTTGAAATAGAGCTTTAAATGTATTGCATTCCAAGATCTTGGTAGCATATCCCCTTCCATATTCTTAAGTCGATATGCTCCTTTCCCTGCTTCTGATTCGACTTCATACGGTCCTTCCCATTTCGGAGCTAGCTTGCCATCGGCAGGATTAGTAGTATTTTGAAAAGCCTTTCTTAACACCCAATCACCAACTCGAAATCTCCTAGTCCTTATATTCTTATTATATGCTCTGGATATCCTTTGTTGATATGCTGCCATCCTTAGCCTTGCTGCATCTCTTTTTTCGTCTATAGTATCCAAATCTTGAAATAAGGCTTCAGGATTCTGTTCAGGATTCTGTAGAATAGATCTTGCAGTAGGTATCGTCATTTCTGTTGGAATCACTGCTTCTGCTCCAAATACCAAGGAAAACGGGGTTTGGCCGGTTGCATTCTTTACCGTTGTCCTGTCAGCCCACAAAACAAAGGGTAACTCTTCCGCCCATCTTCCTTTTTTGGCTCCAAGCCTATTCTTTAAGTTATTGACTATTATCTTGTTTGAGGATTCAGCTTGCCCATTCGCTTGAGGATGTACCGGAGTAGATGTGATCATTTTGATTCCCCAACTCTTGCAAAAGTCAGTAGTCCTTTTGCTTATAAACTGGGACCCATTATCACAAATGATCTCAGCTGGTACCCCAAACCTAGTCAGGATATTCCTCTTTATAAAGGATACTACTTCTTGGTCTCTAACTTGAACAAATGCTTCAGCCTCAACCCACTTAGAGAAATAATACGTCATTGCTAACATAAAGACTTTTCCTCCCGGAGCTTTTGGTAACTTCCCTACTATATCCATCCCCCATTTCATGAATGGCCAAGGGGAAACTACAGGATATAATGGTTCAGCTGGTTGATGTAGTATGTTACTATGTCTTTGACATGCATCACACCTTCGAGCATATTCTGCAGCATCTTTCCTCATCGTTGGCCAATAATATCCTGTCCTTAATACTTTCGAGAACAATGATCTGCCCCCGGTGTGATTACCACAATCCCCTTCAGGTATATCCTGAAGTACTTCTTTGGCTTCAGGATCCTCCAAGCACCTCAAATATGGTCCTGCAAGAGATTTCTTGTATAACACATCATTTATAATAGTAAATCGTGATACCTTCATCCTAAATGCCTTAGGATTTTCCTCCCCGGGAATGTGTCCTTCCTTGAGATATCTCATGATTGGAGCCGTCCAGGATTTGGGATGCTTTTCAGGATACTCTGCATTAGGATCCTGAATACCCGCTACTTCTTTATCCTGAGGATTCGTTGCAGGATATAAGATATGTAATATCGGTATTTGGGTCCCTTCTGGTATCCTAATCGACGATCCAAGATTTGCTAAGGCATCTGCTTCAGCATTATCCTCCCTTGGTACCTGTTCAAGTGTAAAAATATCGAAATATCCTGCTGATTTTTTGAGAATATTGAGGTATTCGATTAATTTCTCACCCTTAACTGCATAGGATCCATTAAAATGGTTAGTAATTAACAAAGAGTCAACATATACTTGCAAATTTTTGATACTTATGCTCTTAGCCAACTCTAATCCTGCAATTAAAGCCTCATACTCTGCTTCATTATTAGTAGCAGGATATTCACATCTAATAGCCTGGGGTAATATGTCCCCCTGTGGCGATTTTAGTAGTATTCCCAATCCTACTCCTCTTATATTAGATGCACCATCAGTATATAATGTCCAGTATCCTGAGGATTATCCTAACTGTTGAACTTCTAGGTCTACCTCATCCTGAATGTCACTACTAAAATCAGCCACAAAGTCAGCTAAAGCCTGAGACTTTATGGCATTTCTAGGTTCATATACTACATCATAAGCACTCAACTTTACTGACCACTTAGCCATCCTGCCTGACATTTCTGGTTTCCTAAGCACATTTTTGACAGGATAATTTGTTTTAACATGAATCCTATGTGTCTCAAAGTAATGTCTAAGTTTCGTTGATGCCATAACTAATGCTAGTATCAATTTTTCTAAATGGGAATATCTAGTTTCAGCATTTAACAAGCTTTTACTAACATAATAAACAGGATATTGCTGACCTTCATGGTCCTTTACAAGGACGGCACTTACAGCATTCCCTGGTACTGCGAGGTATAGGGATAATGGTTCACCATTCTCAGGCTTCATCAGTAGAGGTGCGATTGAAAGATATTGCTTTAAATCCTGTAGGGCCGCTTCATGCTTCTCACCCCATTCGAATTTCTTGTTCTTCTTCAGGATATCATAAAAATCTTTGCATTTCTCTGAGGATCTTGAGATAAATCTGTTTAATGCTGCCACTCGCCCCGTTAATCGTTGAACATCCTTCATATTTGAGGGTGATTTAATATCCAAGATGGCTTTAATCTGCTCCGGGCTCGCCTCTATTCCTCTTTTGGTCACCATATATCCTAGAAATTTTCCTGCCCCCACTCCAAAATGGCACTTAGCAGGATTTAGCTTCATGTTATACTGATCCAGGATATCGAATGCTCCTTTAATATCCTGGAGGTGATCCTGAGCTTTCTTTGATTTTACCACCATATCGTCAATGTACACCTCCATGGTGTCCCCCAGTTTGTCTTTGAACATCATGTTTACCAACCTTTGGTATGTTGCACCTGCATTTTTTAAACCAAAAGGCATAGCTATATAACAATAAATACCTGTTGGTGTCATGAAGGCAGTATCCTCCTGGTCAGAAGGTTCCATTTGGATCTGCTGAAATCCTGAGGATGCGTCCATGAAGGTCAACATTTCATGCCCGGCAGTGGCATCTACCATTGCATCAATGTGGGGGAGAGGAAATAGGTCTTTAGGACAAGCCTTGTTCAAGTCTGTGTAGTCCACACAAACTCTCCATTTCCCATTTTTCTTCTGTACCACAACCACGTTTGCTAGCCACCTTGGGAACTTAACCTCTCTGATCATCCTGGACTTCAATAATCTCTCAACTTCCTCTTGGATAATCGTATTCCGCTCAGGAGCAAACTTCCTTCTTTTTTGCTGAACAGGCTTGAATGATTTATCAATTCCAAGCTTGTGAGTGATAATGACTTTGGATATGCCTGTCATATCCTCATGCTTCCATGCATTGACATCCTGCATTTCAAAAAGTTAATTAACTGTTCTTCAATATCCTGAGGGATATTGGTTCCTACGAGCACCGAAATATCGGGATTATCCTGGTCTAGGATAATTTTCTTCACATCCTGCTCCGGATCTTCCACGATATCTTGGGCCCGCATCTTTAATTGCTATGCTGCACTAGGCTTGGTTGAGGATTTCATCGAGGATGAGTAGCATTCTTTCGCCTCCTGCTGATCACTTTCGACCTTGACCACTCCCCAAGGGGTAGGGATCTTGATGCATTGGTGATACGTCGATGGCACAGCCTTCATATCGTGAATCCACGGTCTTCCTAGTATGATATTATAGCAGGATAGGGAATCCATCACACAGAAACGTTGTATTGAGTTGACTCCTTCAACATATACTGGCAACTTTATTTCTCCAACTGTGTTTCTAGCCTCTCCACTGAATCCAACAAGCACTGTAGATTTCGAAGTGATATCCATTGGAGATACATTCATTCTTTTCAGAGTTTCTAGTTGGATTATGTTGACGGAGCTGCCATTATCAACCAATATCCTGCGTACAAAATGGTTAGCCACATATAATGTTATTACCAGAGCATCATGGTGAGGATCCTGGACAGTATCCCTGTCATCAGCATCAAATGTGATCACTTTGTCAGTTGTGAGGGTAGTCATCCTGACAGGTTTGTCTCCCCTTTCGGCCTTAGCTTCTTTTGCATGTCTCTTCGCCGCCGAATACGAAGTCCCACAAATGTCGGATCCTCCCAAAATAAAGTTGATTATCTTGGCATCTGCAGGAGGTGACGCTGCTCGCTCAGGATCCTTCTCAATATCCTGACCCTTATTCTTCTTCCTCCCTAAGAGATCTTTCAGATATCCCTTGCTTAGAAGATAGCTTATCTCTTTCCTTAGAGCGATGCAATCCTCAGTCACATGCCCGAAATCTTCGTGGAAAGCACACCATTTTGACTTATCTTTCCAATCAGCTTTTTGTTGACTCTTTCGAGGCCATCTAGCCTTGTCTCCTAGACCCTGCATGGCATACATCAACTCAGGAATGTTAACAGAAAAGCAATATTCAGACAACTCAGGATACTCTTCAGGATCCTCATCTTCGACAGCATTCACTCTCTTATTTTCATTTCTACCATATGGCTTAGGCCGATATGGCTTGAATGAGGATTCAGACTTCCTGTTAGTTGACTCATAGGTGTTGGATGAGTTCATTCTCTCTTGCATCTTCCTGTCATCCTCCAATCGAATATATCTTAGGGCCCTGTTTCGAGCTTCATCCAAGTTCCTGCATGGGTTCATTACAAGATCTTGATAAAATTGAGAATCTTTTTGCAGCCCCATCTTGAAAGCTTGCACAGCTGTTGCAACATCAAGATGCGGAATGTCTAGGGATTCCCGGCTGAACTTGTTCACATAATCCCTAAGGGATTCCTGAGGCCCCTATGTTATCCTGTAGAGATCACTTGTTAGTTTCTCAAAGCTTCTACTACAAGAAAACTGACTATTAAATAAATTTACTAAGTGAGCAAAAGATGTAATCGAATGCGGAGGAACATTCAAGAGCCATTTCAAGGCTGATCCTGTTAAGGTAGAACCAAAACCCTTGCACAAGCATGCTTCCTTGAGATCCGGAGGGATAGGGTTAATCTCCATTCTTTCCCTATACTGAGCAATATGCTCCTCAGGATCCGTAGTTCCGTCGTAAAGCTTCATGTTGGGGGTTTGAAATCTTTTTGGGATCTCAGCATCACAGATAGGATATGCAAAACGAGATATCTTGTGGCTGTCTTGGGACACTTCCGGGATCGGCTGGACCACCCCAGGTACACTAGATATCATGTCCTTCAACTTCTGAAGTTCCCTAGTAAGTGCTGATGTTACACCTGTATCCTGCAAAGATCCACTATTGTTAGTAGCATGAGTATTATTATTATTTGACACGTTACCCGTTGGAGGATTTTGCCCATATCCTGAAGCATATCCTGAGCTCCTCATGGTCGACATCCTGACCGAGGAGGGTATTTCAGGAGTATGATTCTGAGGAAGACTGGGCACAATATTCCCCCTATTATCCTCGGTATACACGGCTGAACTAAAGTTTAGAGTTCTGGGTTGTAGTGGAGTGACAACATCCTCAGCGGATCTGCTCGAACCAGACTTCAAGAGTTGTATTTCCCTCAACAGCATTTGGTTTGTTTCCTGTTGCTGCCTCATTTGTTCCTGCACACTTCCAAATAAGGTTAAAATTTCATCATTAGAAGCTAAAATGGGAGCAGATCCCTGAACATTCCGAGTAGGGATAATATCCTGGGGTTGTGAAGAGGTTGGCATTCTTGGAGGAGGTGGTGGAAGCACCGAACCGGTAGTAGCAGAAGTCATAGCAGACATAGTAGAGGAGCTCATGTTTGATCTTGAGGCCATTATGGACAATGTGGCAAAAAGTTTTGAAAATAGAAAGCCGATTAACGATTTCACAAAAATTTTTAGTAAAGAGAGCACCACTTGCCCCACGGTGGGCGCCAAATTGTTTTGGTCAAAAATTACCGAGGCAATTAAGTGATCAAATTAGTTAAGTGAGGTAGTGTGCTAAGAAAGTGTATTGAAAATAGGCTTGATTACTTGTTTAGGAAAACAGTGTTCAGGATACGGCTCAGGATATTGAGCTGTATCTATGATCAAACTATGAGCAAAAAGTAAAGTAAATGACACGAGATGTACGAGGAAAGCCCTTGATCAATCTAGATCGCCGGCATAAAACCTCGGGAGCTGACAATCGTAGCTGCCTTGTTCTTCTTATTGCTTTCAACTTCAGGATACAGTGCAGGATATAGACCAGATCGCTATGTGTTACAATGCTTCTTGTACGAGAGTGAAAATTTGCTAGAGAACAAGTGTTAGAGTGTTGCGAGTGTAAATGTGATGTCCTATTCGATCTGGTATACCCACCTATTTATAGTTACTAAATAGAAACTAAAATTCCTATAAATACGGGATGCTCCCGAATATTCCATAAATAGTCGTTTGGAACCAAAAAAAGCGGGCTTAACGTCTTTCCTTGAACAACTTGGACCGAGTGTTCCGCGGAATGAGTCCTTGTGAACGTTGCTAGCTTCTAACCCACGTACCTGCACATAATCCGTTAGTAATCCTGAGGATACCATTCAGGATGTTACCAATATCCTGAATCAGCATCCCGGATGTAAACAGATACTATATAATCAAGATATAAATCAAGATACTTTCCAGGATATGGGCTCAGAATTTCGCCCATAACAGTAATTATTCAAGAAGAGGTTAAAAGACTGTTGAAGTCCAAGATGATCAGGGAAGTCAAATTTCCCAAGTGGCTAGCAAATGTGGTCGTGGTTCAAAAGAAGAATGGGAAATGGAGAGTTTGTGTAGATTACACAGACTTGAACAAAGCATGTCCTAAAGACCCATTCCCTCTGCCTCATATAGACTCGATGGTGGATGCCACTGCTGGTCATGAGATGTTAACCTTCATGGATGCATCCTCAGGATTCCAGCAGATCCAAATGGAACCTTCAGACCAGGAGGATACTGCTTTCATGACACCAACAGGTATTTACTGTTATACTGCTATGCCTTTTGGTTTAAAAAATGCAGGTGCAACGTACCAGAGATTGGTGAACATGATGTTTAAAGACAAACTGGGGGACACCATGGAGGTGTACATTGACGATATGGTAGTCAAATCCAAGAAGGCAGAGGATCATCTCCAGGATATTAAAGGAGCATTTGATATCCTGGACCAGTACAATATGAAACTAAATCCTGCCAAGTGCCATTTTGGAGTGGGGGCAGGAAAGTTTTTAGGATACATGGTGACTAAAAGGGGTATAGAAGCAAGCCCGGAACAGATCAAAGCTATCCTGTATATCAAGTCACCATCCAACATGAAATATGTGCAAAGATTAACTAGACGAGTAGCAGCATTGAACAGATTTATATCAAGATCCTCGGAAAAATGCAAGGAATTCTACGATATCCTGAAGAAGAATAAGAGGTTCGAGTGGGGAGAAAAGCATGAAGTAGCCCTACAGGAATTAAAGCAATATCTTTCAACCGCACCTCTGATGATGAAGCCCGAGGATGGTGAACCATTATCCCTGTATCTTGCAGTATCAGGGAATGCAGTAAGTGCTGTTTTGGTTAAGGATCATGAAGGTCAGCAATATCCTGTCTATTATGTTAGTAAAAGTTTATTAGATGCTGAAACTATATATTCTCATCTAGAAAAAATGATATTAGCCCTAGTTATGGCATCAACGAAACTTAAACGTTATTTTGAAACACATAGGATTCATGTTAAAACCAACTATCCTGTTAAAAATGTGCTTAGGAAACCCGAGATGTCAGGTAGGATGGCTAAGTGGTCAGTAAAATTAAGTGCTTATGATATAGTATATGAACCTAGAAACGCCATAAAGTCTCAGGCCTTAGCTGACTTTGTGGCTGATTTCAGTAGTGATATTCAAAATGTAGACCTAGAAGTGCAACAACTAGGAGAAAATATAGAATCTTGGACACTATACACTGATGGTGCATCTAATGTAAGAGGTGTAGGTTTGGGTATACTACTAAAATCGCCACAGGGGGACATATTACCCCAGGCCATTAGATGTGAGTTTCATGCCACTAATAATGAAGCAGAATACGAAGCTCTGATAGCAGGATTAGAATTAGCTAAAAATATGAATATTATATATTTACAAGTATATGTTGATTCCATGTTGATTACTAACCATTTCAATGGATCTTATGCAGTAAAAGGCGAAAAGTTAGCTGAATATCTTGAAATTGTTAAAAAATTAGCAGGATATTTCGAAATTTTTATACTTGAACAGGTACCAAGAGAAAAGAATGCTGAAGCTGACGCTCTAGCAAACTTATGATCTACTGTCAGGATACCGGAGGGAACTCAGATACCAATAGTGCACATCTTGTATCCTGCAATGGAACATTTCAAATCTCAGGATAAAGAAGTAGCATGTATTCAGGATCCTGGTAATGGATATCCTGAGAAGGATCCTGAATCCTGGATGACTCCAATTATGAAGTATCTTCAAGAAGGAGATATCCCAAAGGATGCAAATCCTAAGGCTTTTAGGATGAAGGTATCTCGTTTTACTATTATAAATAATATTTTGTATAAGAAATCCCTTGCAGGTCCATACCTAAGGTGCTTGGAAGATCCTGAAACCAAGGAGGTACTTCAGGATATACACGAAGGAGACTGTGGCAACCATACTAGGGGCAGATCTCTGTTCTCGAAGGTGTTGAGAACAGGATATTACTGGCCGACCATGAGAAAGGATTCCGCGGAGTATGCTCGGAAATGCGATGCATGTCAAAGACACGGCAACATCCTGCATCAGCCTGCAGAACCATTATATCCTATCATATCCCCTTTGCCGTTTATGAAATGGGGAATGGACATAGTGGGAAAACTTCCAAAGGCTCCAGGAGGAAAGGTTTTTATGCTGGCAATGACAGATTATTTCTCCAAGTGGGTCGAAGCCGAGGCCTTTGTTCAAGTCAGGGATCAAGAAGTGGTATCCTTCATAAAGAGGAATATCCTGACCAGATTTGGGGTACCAGCTGAGATAGTTTGTGACAATGGCTCTCAGTTCATCAGTAAAAGAACTACTGATTTTTGCAAAAGTTGGGGAATTAAAATGATCACATCTACACCGGTACATCCTCAAGCAAATGGACAAGCAGAATCCTCAAACAAGATAATTGTCAACAATTTGAAGAAAAGACTTGGAGCTAAGAAGGGTAAATGGGCAGAAGAACTACCATTTGTCCTATGGGCTGATAGAACAACTGTGAAGAATGCTACTAGGCAAACCCCATTTTCTTTGGTATTTGGGGCAGAAGCAGTGATCCCGACAGAAATAGTGATACCGATAGCTAGATCAAGCCTACGGGATCCTGAATCAAATCCCGAAATCTTATGTCAAGAACTAGATACTATTGATGAGACAAGAGATGCAGCAAAGCTAAGGATGGTGGCATATCAACAGAGGATATCCAGAGCATATAACAAGAATATAAGGACTAGAAGGTTCCAAGTCGGAGATTGGGTGTTAAGGAAAGCTTTTCAGAATACTACGAATTCTGCTGATGGAAAGTTGGCTCCAAAGTGGGAAGGACCCTATGAGATTGAATCAGAATCCGGAAAAGGAGCATACCAGCTTAAGAATATGGAGGGGGTATACTACCAAGATCCTGGAATGCTATACACCTTAAGCTTTATTTCAAGTGAGTTTAGAATTTAATTTCTAACTCAGGATGGTATGAATTCTATCTCTTTTAAATATGTTTGATTTGATTTATTCTTTGAAACCCAATACTGACTTAAGCATCGGAGGGGTGTTAGCCAAGCTAACACCCACCTTAGTTTGAAGATGTTTTGCAGTATATGCTTCGGGATATAGCTCCAGGATACACACTCAGGATACTTCGAAAGATTAGAGGATTGGCCCCCTCTCTCACGTTTAAGAGATCCTGGTCCCTTCACAGGTTTAAAGGTATTCACCTTTCTCCCGAATTGGGTTTAAACACCCCGCCTGGAGCGCAAGTTATCCAGGGATAGTTCAAGGTGGCGGGACCAGTTCATGTAAAAGTGGCTGACAATTTCGTTACTGTTGGCTATACCCTAGATCCTTAAGGTATATGAGGATTGATCACCCTCTCTCGCGAAAGGGTATTTTAATACTCTCTAAGGTTTAAAGGTTTTCACCTTTCTAAGTCTTGGAGTTTATACACTCCCGCCTGTAGCGCATGAAAATTTGGGATTTTCCCCAGGATACTAAGGGTTTATCCCCAGTACATTAAGGGTTTATCCCCAGTGAAACTAAACTTTTTGACAAAAATTCCAAAGATGTGACAAACTACGATTGTGTTTACACACGTTTTTCTGTTGGTGAAAAGTCATGAAGTTTAATCACTAAGTGAAGAGATACTCAAGTGTGTCATATATTGATGCAATATCCTGCACAGACAGGGGACATCCATGCCGGGGACATTGCAAAGGATTCAAAGGTTGAGGTTGGAAATTATTGCCTAAGTGTTTCTGGTATGATTTATTATTTTTCAAGTCTTGAAAACCTTATCTAAATGATCTAAGTTTTCTAGAAAGTCATATTCAACCAAGTTTTGTCTAACATTTTTATGACAAAAGTATTAAACATTTCATCAATGTCATGACCAGGATGTTTGACCAGGATATTCAAAACATACCTTTCAAAATAAAAACATAACAACAACAAATAAGGCTAAAAGGTTAGTTTATTGTTAATGGATTGTATTCTTGGTTTCATCTCAAAAAAGAGACCCATCCACCAAGAACACAATTAAGTTTTTAAAGCATATTTACATAAACAGTTGAAGGCTTCATCCTAGAAACACAGGATCCCTCCAACTTCAACTGTCAAACTATTCTACTTGTAGGAAATTAAAATTGTTCTAAGTGCAGGACGACCGGATGATTTAGACCCTACAAAATACAGGTATCATTAAAGACAGACTAACCAGGATACAAGTTCAGTAAATGTGTACGAGATACAGGATCTGGATACTTACCTTATTAGGGAAAGAGATCATGGGCTCGATAGATTCCGTGAAGCCAAGGTCATCATAAGAAAAACCTTTGGCAGCAGCAACGGACGACTCCTCTTTCACCAGAACAGGCTTGGGATAGCTGTCAAGCTTCTCAAGATCGAAGAAAACATATATCCTTACCAGACATGTTGGAATGACGAAAAAATATATCCGTTGGAATCAGGATATCCAACAGTTATATTTTTGGGGACAATTGTTATGGGTGAAATTCTGAGCCCATATCCTGACTTTGTATCTTGATTTTCTATTAGTTGTATATTATCAGGATACCGGATCAGGATACCGGACCAGGATATTGGTAACATCCTGAGGCAGTATCCTGACTATTACTAACAATTTGCTTGTAAACGTTGGCTACAAGGGACTAACGTTCATAAAGACCAAGTCATCCTGAAGACCCGCTCAAATTGGTTAGGATAAGGACGTTGATGGCGGAAAAATAGCTCTTGTAACGGTCAGCATTGAAGATTGACGTGTTTTATGGAAAGTTACGAAGATTGGTCAAAGATATTAATGTTATAACGGTTATGGAAGCTTAAATCCCGGAGTTATAGTTGGAATGCGCGTGGAAAACGAGTTAATACAGCCTGGCAACGTTCAGAAAGGAAATAATCTCAGTATCCTGGATTTTTAGCATAATATCCCGGATTTTTAGCATAGTTAGTTGTTTCCTTTTACTATATAAAGGGGTGATCGGATCATAGGTAGGGACAACTTTCACACACACAATTTCTTGTACACTCTAGCTCTCTACCACCTGTAACCACTCACAAACACTCACACTTGTACTCGAATCGCATTGTAACACTTAGTCGGTCCGTATCATATCCTGCACTGTATCATGTTATTCAAGCAATAAGAAGAACAAGGCAGCCGACGATTGTCAGCTCCCGAGGTTTTATGCCGGAGATCTAGATTGATCAAGGGCTTTCCTCGTACATCACGTGTCAACCTTTACACTTTTGCTCATTGTTTGATTATAGATACAGCTCGATATCTTGAGCCGTATCCTGATAACTGTTTTCGCAAACTAACAAACCAACGTATTTTTCACAAAGTATTACTAGCACACTACCTCACAAAACTAATTTGATCATATAATTGCTTAGGTAATTTTTTACCAAAACAGATTTCATCGAGGATGTGTAGCATTCCTTCGCCTCCTGCTGATCACTATCAACTTTGACGACCCCCCAAGGGGTTGGAATCTTGATGCATTGGTGATAAGTCGAAAGCACAGCCTTCATGTCATGGATCCACGGTCTGCCTAGTATTATGTTATAGCAGGATAAGGAGTCCATCACACAGAAGCGTTGTATCGAGTTGACCCCTTCAACATATACTGGTAACTTTATCTCTCCCACAGTATTTCTAGCTTCTCCACTGAAACCAACGAGCACAGTGGACTTCGAAGTAATGTCCATCGGAGATACATTCATCCTTTTCAATGTTTCCAGCTGAATTATATTGACAGAACTACCGTTGTCCACCAATATCCTGCGTACAAAATGGTTAGCCACATATAATGTTATTACCAAAGCATCATGGTGAGGATCCCGAACAGTATCCCTGTCATCACTATCGAAAGTGATCACTTTATCAGTTGTGAGGGTAGTCATCCTGACTGGTTTATCTCCCCTTTCACTCTTGGCTTCCTTTGCATGTCTCTTAGCCGCCGAATATGAAGTCCCACAAATGTCGGATCCTCCTGAAATAAAGTTAATTATCTTGGCATCCACTGGGGGTGATGCTGCTCATTCAGGATCCTTCTCGGGATCCTGCCCTTTATTTTTCTTTCTTCCCAGCAAGTCCTTCAGATACCCTTTGCTTAACAGGTAACTTATTTCTTTCCTTAAAGCAATACAATCCTCGGTCATATGTCCGAAGTCTTCATGGAAGGCACACCATTTGGATTTATCCTTCCAATCAGCTTTCTGTTGGTTCTTCTGAGGCCACCTAGCTTTGTCCCCTAAACCCTGCATAGCATACATTAACTCAGGTATATTAACAGAAAAGCAGTATTCAGATAGGTCAGGATATTCTTCAGGATCCTCGTCTTCAACAACATTCACTTTCTTGTTATCATTTCTGCCATATAGCTTGGAGCGATATAGCTTATATGAGGATTCTGATTTCCTATTGGTTGATTCGTAGGTTGAGGTAGAATTCATCCTCTCTTGCATCTTCTTGTCATCTTCCAAACGGATATATCTCAAAGCCCTGTTACGAGCTTCGTCGAGATTCCTGCAAGGATTCATTACAAGATCTTGATAAAACTGAGAATCCTTTTGTAACCCCATCTTAAAAGCTTGCACAGCTGTTGCAACATCAAGATGTGGGCTATCCAAGGATTCTCGACTAAACTTGTTCACATAATCCCTCAAGGATTCCTGAGATCCTTGAGTTATCCTGTAAAGGTCACTGGTTAGTTTCTCAAAACTCCGACTACAAGAAAATTGACTGTTAAATAAATTAACCAAATGAGCAAATGAAGTAATTGAGTGAGGAGGGACGTTTAACAGCCATTTTAAGGCTGATCCTGTCAAGGTAGAACCGAATCCCTTGCATAAGCATGCTTCCTTGAGATCTGGAGGGATAGGATTGATTTCCATCCGTTCCCTATACTGGGCAATATGCTATTCAGGATCCGTAGTTCCGTCATACAGTTTCATGTTGGGAGTCTGAAATCTTTTTGGGATTTCAGCATCACAGATAGGATACGCAAAGCGGGATATCCTGTGGCTGTCTTGGGATACTTCCGGAATTGGCTGGACCACTCCAGGTACATTGGATATCATGTCCTTTAATTTCTGGAGTTCCCTGGTAAATGTTGATGTCATACCTGCATCCTGCAAAGACCCATTGTTGTTAGTAGCAAGAATATTATTATTCGACACATTACCGATCTGAGGATTTTGGCCATATCCTGAAGCATATCCTGAACTCCTCACAGTCGACATTCTGACCGAGAAGGGTATCTCAGGGGTATGATTCTAAGAATGGCTTGGGACGATATTTCCCCTGTTATCCTCAGTGTAAACTGCGGAACTGAAGTTCAGAGCCCTGGGCTGTATAGGAGTGACAGTTTCTTCAGCAGGTCTACTCGAGCTAGCTTTTAAGAGTTGTATTTCTCTTAACAGCATTTGGTTAGTTTCCTGTTGCTGCCTCATTTGTTCCTGCACACCTCCAAATAAAGTTAGAATTTCATCATTAGAGGCTAAAATGGGAGCAGATTCCTGAACACTCCGAGTAGGGATAACATCCCGAAGTTGTGAAGAAACTGGCATCCTTGGAGGAGGTGGTGGAAGCACCGAACCGGTAGTAGCAGAAGTCGTAGCGGACATAGTGGAGGAGCTCATGTTTGATCTCGAAGCCATTGAAAATAAGTTAGAAAAAAGTTTTGACAATAGAAAACCGAATAATGATTTTACTAAAGTTTTTAGCAAAAATAGCACCACTTGCCCCACGTTGGGCGCCAAATTGTTTTGGTCAAAAATTACCTAAGCAATTAAGTGATCAAATTAGTTTTGTGAGGTAGTGTGCTAGCAATACTTTGTAAAAAATATGTTGGTTTGTTAATTTGCGAAAACAGTTTCAGGATACGGCTCAAGATATAGAGTTGTATCTGTGATCAAACAATGAGCAAAAAAGTAAAGGTTGACACGTGATGTACGAGGAAAGCCCTTGATCAATCTAGATCGCCGGCATAAAACCTCGGGAGCTGACAATCGCAGCTGCCTTGTTCTTCTATTGCTTCAAATATCAGGATACAGTGCAAGATGTAGAGCGAATCAACTAGGTGTTACAATGTGATTTGAATACAAGTGTTTTGTGTGTAGTGTTTGCAGAGAGCTAGAGAGAAAGTGTTAGAAAATGTGAAAGTTGTGTGCCTTAATCTGATCCGCCCCCATCTATTTATAGTAAAACAAATATAACAAACTATCCTAAATAACCGGGATCCAGCGAATATTCCCCACTCGAACGTTGTAGACCTAGTCTTTTGGGTTCAACGTCTCTTCCATAACAAACATGCCCGAGTCTTGAGGAGATGAAGTCCATCTGACCGTTAGCAAACCCCAGCCTTTAACCTGCACGTGGTTAATTCAATCAACCTCAGGATATCGCCCAGGATGTTAGCAATATCCCCGTCCAGTATCCTGGTCACAAATAAACAATTAAAAGCAGGATATTGATCAAGATATGTACGCTCAGAAAATGACCCATAACATCTAGTATGACAAAGTCGGCTGGGAAGACGAAATTGTCGACTTTGACTAATAGATTTTCAACGACACCTTGTGGATATTTGACGGATCTGTCGGCAAGTTGTATGCTCATCTTTGTAGGGCTCGTTTTTCCTAGGCCGAGTCTTTTGAACATTGAGGCGGGCATGAGGTTGATGCTAGACTCAAGATCGGCTAGTGCATTGCGAATGGGGGATCCCCCAATTGAGCAAGGAATCGTGAAGCTTCCAGGATCAATCTTCTTTTGCGGGAGTTTGTTGAGTAGTAAGGCGGAGCATTCTTCGCCTAAGTTAACTAATTGCAATGATTCAATTTTCCTTTTATGAGTGAGGAAGTCCCTCATAAATTTTGAATATTTAGGCATTTGGGTTAGGACTTCGATAAATGGAATATTAACATGCAATTGTTTTAGTAAATTTTTGAACTTTGCGAATTGCTCATCGGTCTTTTGACGAATTAACCGACCGGGGTATGGAACCGGAGGAGTCTTAGTGGGCTCTTAGTTTGGTGGAGAAGCCTTCTCTGGTTGGGGCGTGGGTGGAGTTGTGGTATGGCTGGATTGGCTTCTTTCAGCTGGCGGTAATGGAGTCTCCTCGGGACCCACAGTTCGGTTTCTCAATGTGATGAGATGTACTTGTGCTTTTGGGTTGGTTTCGGTATTACTTGGTAACGCGCCTTGTGGTCTCTCGGAGAAATTTTGAGCTATTTGATTTAATTGTTTTTCAATGTTTTGAATGCTAGCTTGTTGATTTCTGAAATTCGATTCCAATTGCTGAAATCGATCCGAGTTTTTCTTCTCGGTGTCGGAGATGAGGCGAGATACAGTATCTTCAAGCCTTTCTCGTCCACCTTGTTGTTGAGAAAAATTTTGTGGTTGTTGAAAGTTAGTTCGTTGGTTTTGTTGGTTACTACTATTGCCGGGATCTCTCCAACCAAGGTTAGGGTGGTTACGCCATCCTTGGTTGTAGGTACCCGTTGGAGGACCCGACGGCCTAGGTCTATTATTAATGTAGTTTACCGTTTCCGTTTGATCATCTAATTCTTTCATACAACTCCAATTTTCATGTGGTCCACCACACCCTTCACAAGCCATAACCGAGACCGTTTTTGCCATGTCTAAATTTTTATTTTTGAAGAAAGGGCCTCGATTTGGGCTTGTAAAGAAGTGCTTTCATCAACCTTATGGGAGCCCGGGGCAATAGATTTACTGCCTCGGGGAGTGTGCCACTGAAAATTGATTTGAGCCATTTCCTCAATTTGATTATATATTTCATTTGGGCGACGATTACCTAGAAGTCCCCCGAAGCTAGAATCAAGTGTTTGTCTTGTGTGTGGCAACAACCCATTGTAGAAAGTGGATACTTGTTGCCATACCGCAAGACCGTGATGAGGACACTTTCTTAGTAGCTCCTTGAACCTTTCCCAAGTTTCATATAAGGATTCCCCATCCTCTTGTGAATATGTATTAATTTCAGTCATTAATTTAGCCGTTTTAGTAGGAGGGAAATACTTATATAGAAACTTTTGGGCTAGTTCATCCCAGGTGTTTACCGAACCAACTGGGAGGGTGTTAAGCCAAGCCTTAGCTCGGTCTTTTAGTGAAAATGGAAACATACGAAGGCGGATGGCGTCGTTTGATGTTCCATTGATCCGAAAGGTATCGCATATTTCTAAGAAATTAGTAATATGTAGATGAGGATCCTCGTCCGCAAGCCCATGGAAGGTTGCGGAGTTTTGAAGCATTTGTATCAAATGTGGCCGAAGTTCGAAGTTGTTGGCTTCGACATTCGGTGCATTGATAGCGGCGCCGAGATTACCTACGGTGGGGCGTAGATAATCCATGAGGGTACGTTGGTCCGCCATTAGAAGTGGGTCCCCTGAAACTTTCTCTTGGTTTTTAGCTTTAAGTCTTTTTCTGAGAAAGCTTTCGGGTTCTTCAAGAGGTTCTTTTATGTCTCTACTAGAACTGGAGCTCAAACACTACGTAGAAAGTTCAGATGTGGCGCCTGGGTTCCGAGTCCTGCAATAAAAACAGAAAAGAACATTGGTCAGAAGGTTCACCACGGCCCCGTGCTCAGGTGAACACGGCCTGTGGTCGGAAATACAGTGATTGTTTTCCGGATCCCTGTTACTGGGGAGCTGGACACGGCCCCGTGTTGCACCGACACGGCCCTGTGCTCAACTCTCTGTAACTCGGAAAATAAAAACTGCCAATGACAATGCTGGGCACGGCCCGTGTCCGACCAGGCACGACCCGTGCTAAGCTCTGCGGAAACTGAAAAATTAAGAAAATGCTAAAAAAACAGAAAAATTAGAAAAAAAAACGATTAGGCCGTTGATTCTTAACTTTCTTAAAATCCTTGTGTCCCGGCAACGGCACCAAAAACTTGATGTGTGCGAGGGTGTATATAAGTTTAAGTATATTTTAAGCCCTTTTTACCCGTTTGTCAAGTTTTAAATTTATAAAAACACGATATTTTACTAACACCAAACACACATATGGGCAAGTGCACCCATCGTGAGCGTAGTATAGTGTTGGCAAGATACCGAGGTCGTCCAAGGACACAAGAGCTTTTAGTACCGGTTTATCCTCAACGTCTAATCAAATCAAAAAGTTAGAAAAATGTTTTAAACTAGAAAAATAAAAACTAACTAAAATGTTGAAAAATAAAATAAAATAAAAACAGATAGACAAGATGAATCACTTGGCTCCGACTCGTGTTTAGTGTAACCTTTGATTATTTCCGCACTTTTGCACTTTTTAAGAGATTATCTTAGTTATTGTAGTAGGCCCCTCTTTTGAAGGTGACGTTACCCTCAACCCAGTAGTTTGAGTCAGCAAGGATACAATCCTAAAGGGTCAGATTATTGAAAGATAATTAATTAAGTTATTAATGCATATTATGGTAGGCCCCTCTTTTGGAGGTGACGTTACCCTCGGCTAAGTAGTCTGAGTCAGCAGGGATACAGTCCTAAATAGCCGGGTTAAAGTATTAATAGTAGCTTACATATGAGGGGATCAAAGAGTTTGGACCTCCGCCATCCAATACCGGTGGGTATTGAAGGAGGTCCTACTAAATTTGACCCAGGTCCTTGTAGGATCTATACACTGAACAAGGCAAGACTCTTACCAAACTGTCCCCTTAACCCCCGACCAGGTAGCCAACATATCTTCATATAGACCGTGGAGATATGAATGATGAAAATCTTTTATTTTATATAGACAGTAAAATAATGCCAAGACACCACGGACAAACAATAAGGAAGAATCACCTTCAACATAAGAAAATAGTTATTAAAGTCATTAATACATAACCAAGTAAAAAGTGTGAACAGATTAAAAATAAAAAGTATTACACTAGACACTTGTCTTCACCAAGTGATGTAAGAGACTTAGGCAAACATGGCCTTTGATTGTCAAGAACTCTTACGATCAATCTTGGACCCCGGGACGACTCACACACTCTATGATGGACAATGGATGATGGTGGTGTTGTGATGGTGGTGGGTGGTGGGTGAAGTGTGAGAGAGGTGGTGTGCCAAGGGATGGTTTGCAAATGAGCCAAGCACCCCTATTTATAGCCTGAAAAGTAGCTCGGGCACGGCCCCGTGTCCACCTTCATCTCTGTCTTCATTAATTGAAGTTTGTCTGCATTAGTTGACCACGCCCCTGTGTCCGCTGGGCACGCCCCCATGTGCAGAAGCGTATCTGTACTATCAAGATTTCCTCAGATTCTGCGAATCTTAGAGTTGACCACGGCCCCGTGTCCGCTGAGTACGACCCCGTGGTGGTTGATAGAAGCTTCTACAGCTTTGTCTTTTCTGCTGACACTTGGGCACGCCCCCGTGCTCACTGAGCACGGGGCGTGTTTAGTTTTCTGTTTTCTTGTTTTGCTTGGGAAGATGCTGTCGGGGAGGCCGGGCATGCCACGTTTGTTCCTTTTCTTGTATTTATGTTAGATTTAGCTGCCTTTTTGCTTCTTTCGTTAATTTGAGCTCATTTAATCCTGAAAATACAAAAGGAAGACAAAAACACATTTTTTCCAACATTAGTACTAAAAAAGGGTCAGTTTTATGCCACAATTAATGTAATTTATATGCTGCATTTTGTGCACATCAACAAGCCAACTCTCCCTGAGACCCACGGCTTGAAGTTGGCTTTTCAAGCGGTACTTTTCATCCATAAGCTCCTGAATGGTGATCCGCGCCTGGTGGAGCTCGTTGTTATCATGCATCCACAGGTGTCGGATTTCCGCCAACCTCCGGGGTTGACTGACCGCATCCACCATCGTGACATTCATCAAATTTTCATTATTTAACCCCTCTACATAGGCTGACTCAGCCGGGGGATACCCCCGTTCAACCCAGTGATGCATTACCGGGGGGAAGATCAATCTGGACGACTCCGCTATTTTCCACTTTAGTTGATAGCGCTTGTCCTGCACATTTGGATCCCAATAAATGGTGGGCAGATAGAGATCATCACCCAAATGGGCCCCATCATCAACAAAGCCACTGTTAGACCCCCAGTGTCACTTACAGTAGCATCCCTGGCACTGGTTGACTCACCGACAACAGAAGCTGCAGGCATCTCCTTCTTAGAAGCGGCCGAAACGCCAATAGGAGAATCAAACAGTGATACGGGGGGCAACGCTAGAAAAAAAGGGGTGTTGAAACAGGGTTGGTGGTCACAGACACAGCAGCTGTAAACACAGGCGGCGGAATTAAAGAGCTGACAGCAACAACACTCGCCTGCAATATGAGGTCTGAAAGGCTTAACCCGCCTGAATCGGAAGACAAGACATCCCCAGATGTCAAGGGCATAGAGGACACACCCTCAACTTGGACCTCAACAACGGAACCTGTATCAAATCAGGTATTCAGCATCACAGCATAAAAAGTCAACGTCTACATCCACAAATAAAGTCACTTACCAGTGGGTAGGGCATGAGCAGCTTGGATTGCTTGAAAGGAAGTCAAAGGAGGCAATATCCTGCATTTTTTTTCTGAGCACGCGGTGGACTCATCAAACTGGCAGCAGCGGAAGTAACATCAGTACCCCCTGGGGCCACAGAGACGCTAACCACCACAGGCGAAGTAGTAACCCCCGCGGCCATATATTTCCTCCCGGTGATCTTCACCCGGGTAGGCTTTTTTGTCTCTATAGCAAAAATGCTACTCCCTCCGCTGGGGGGGGGGGGGGCTGAGATATACAAGCAGTTGAATCTGCCGGTACGGCGGTAGCAGAAACTGCTCAAGGTGAATTTTCAGCACGTCGGGTTCCTGCTCCCCAATCACGCGGTCTGAGGCCCTTAAAGCAGCGTTCCGAGGGGGATCCACGAAATCAAACAAGCTTCAGTTGCCTATTTGACATTTACACACGTTAATACAAATACAATTATCAGAGTAAACTCAAAGCAAAAGGCAACATACCTTCATCATCCCTTTGGAAGGAAGGGTACAATCTGATATCACGCCATAGCAAACTCATCCCCGCCATCACCAGGGCTCCCTCCGGGATCACTGTGCACTCGGAGGGGCATTGACACAACCTCTTAAACAGAGCATTTCCAACATAAGCATCAGCAGGGGGACCATCGTCCTTGAACTTGTCCTTGGTTCCCATTTCCCTCCACTGCATTTCCCCGGGGATAACAGTGGCGTCAATATAGAAGAATTTCTTCTTCCATTCCTTATCCCTGGAACTGGTAGGGATGTCCCTCAAGCAAGACACACTGTTGTCTCGCCTATCAAAGGTGAAAAAGGGGGATTTCCAAACAAGAACGAAAAAAGCCCTAAAAACGGTAATTTCAGGGATATGACCGTGGGCTATGCAAGCGAACTCAAAATGATGAAGTTTGACCAACCCTAAGGGATGCAATTGGGAGATGTGAATGGGATACTGGTCAAGAACAGACTTGCAAAACTTGGTGATTGGCAATCGAAAATTGTAGAATTTGAAAAAATCACTAAATAGAGTGATTTTGCCCTCTTTCAACGGAAACGCCGTATCTGTCTTCGACGGCAGCACTGGATTCCACTCTGACTTAATATTATACTCCTGTATAAGATTGTTGTACGATACTGGTCCCCATTTTCAATACAATGCATCGGAACCTGTTTGGGCAGAGGAAGATTCGCCAGTTTTGGAGGCCATTTTTGAAATCATGAAATTGAAGAAGTGAAGAAATTGTGGACAACGATGGAAATGGAATTCCAAACCCTAAATGGGAAACCTATTTATAAGGGATAACAACCCTTTGAATTCAAAAAGGCAAACGGATGGGAACGCGTGTCAAGACAGGGGAGGTACAACTGTCATCCTCATGATAACCTAACTGTCACATCTTTTCCCATCGCCTCCATTTTTCAAAAAACGTAACGGCACCCCACTCGAGAAACTTACAATCAAAGGGGGAATTTTGACTTTTTCCTTTTTTAGTCCGATCTCATGAACTTCATTTCATAACTTCGGACTGGGGGGACATGACGATGTATGACCCGGATCAGCCAACCCAACCCGGTCATTACCTATTATTTTATTATAAATACTTAATTACACATGTTTATTCTAGAATGTTCCATTCTGCATGGATAAACCACGTAACTAAATCCCAAATCTTTTGGGAAAGATCATGCAAATCCCTAACTTATCGGAGTCCATCCTAAGTTAGAGGAAACCCTAATGATAAACTATAAATAGAGGTAAACATCAAAGGTACGATTCATTCTGTTCTCGTTTACTCTCTCTCTCTCTCTCTACACATATTCTTTTACTCCCAAAACTGAGACTTATTCTCACGCCGAATGGTGGTTACAGGAATAACCCCATTCCTGTAACGAGTCCTAACGGTGTTCTATTTTGCAGTCAGCTGTTCGGATCGCCAACGAGTTGAAGTCCTAGCCGGAGCTTACCATTAAGGTCAGTGTTTCTTCAGGGTTATAACCTAGTATATGATATTGCAAGGTATTAGATGACCTAAGACATCCGTTTATTAACTTTTTCAAGACGTTTTACTTTTACTCTTTCATAAATTTTTAGGTTTATTTGATTTCCATGTTCTGTGATTAAAATATGTATCAATTTATCCTAAAATGTATAATATTATTAGGATTTGGTTAATTTAGATTTCAGATGAGAACTGTTAAAATAATCTTCAAACAACCCAGAACTGATACATGGTTACACCATTTAAAAATAATAATAAAATAATAATAAATAAATAAATAAAAACCTATGACCAAACTTCTTTATGTGATATGTAACCCAAATCTTGATAAAATAATAATAAATAAATAAATAAAAACCTATGACCAAACTTCTTTATGTGATATGTAACCCAAATCTTCATTATGTCAAACAAGTCTCATACAAAAGCATGATTATAGGCATGATAATGGAAGCATTATCTATCTATACTATTATAAAATGGAGAAGTGACGTACAATATTATAATTTTACCATGTTTACAAGTTATAAAGCACCATGTACAAAGATGTGTAAGCTATTTTAGAGGGGTTTCACCCAAAATTTTAAGACACTATAGGGGTAAAAAGGGAATTTCAGCCTACATATTGAATGCTTCCGTTTCTAATCATCAATCGCCCCCTTCATCCTTTATTATTGAAACCCAGCACCACCCCTTCTTCACCTTCATTCCAATGAATATGTAATGAAATCTTGAGAACGAACCGTTCAATATCCCTCTTCAAAACCCAAAGAAAGCGGATGCAAGATGGTTGCTTGGATGGAATCGTCCCAGGCGGCCCGTACTCGGTTCATCTCCTCCGGTGTTCAACATTTCGATTGCGTTATCGCAAATCTTATTGTTAAAGAAATCCAAGAACCGAATTGCAGGGTGAGTGACTTTAGTTTCTTGGGCATGTTTGGCTTAGCTTATTTTCAACTTTTGAAAAGTCCTTTTAGGCAAAATAAGTCAGGAATTCCTGACTTTTGGCAAATCCCTCTCACATAAGAAGAAAAGCCAAACACTTTCAAAAGGACTTTTGCCCTTCAAAAGTCCTTTTACCCTCAAAATAAGGAACCCCAAACACCCTCCTTGTATTGTTTGATGGATTCTCATATATCTTTTGACATGATTTCCGTTCTGAACACTTCGATCAGTTGTGTTTTTTGGGGGTAAACTTCAATTACCTACATTGTGATAGATGTGATAGATATTATGTTGGTTTTGGGCGTGGGCGTGGGGGTTGCCGTCGATTTTGTGGATCTGATTTTGTTTCTTTTTTGTGTTGTTTGCAGGTTTTAATTGAGTTGGTATTGGTGTTGTTTTTGAGTTTGTTTGCTGGATTGATGGTGCCAGGAAATTTCCGATCAATTTTATCGTATTCTGATGAGAATAGGTACTTATTATGTATAATTGAGCATTTCATTTAATCTTAGAAACGTATTTGTTGAAATACACACATTCTAAAAGGTCCAACTGCAGAAAATAATGCTATGATGGACTTGAGAGGTGTAAATGAAACGAGAGTTTAGACGCCCACCTGTCCCATCTAGCTGGCTCCTTAAATCGGTATTTTTTGTAACCTCTCTTATTCAACATTCTCATAGCCTTTACTTTTAAAGTATAGGGTAATTCAAAAGAATAATTCCGACCTATACTGTAAATTGGATGTATATAACCAATTTTTTTTTTCTACTTTCCCATTTATCTCAGATATATTGTGAAAGATATGCTTGGGCAGGGGGGACATTTGGTTTCCGTTCGTGACCTCAACCTTGAAACACTATTCACGAGTGAGCTTGGACTCGCTCGGTTTGTTAACACCCCTAAGAGTCTAGCAGAATAAACCTAGCTCAACATGAACAAAATCTACAATGCGCCTGATCACAGGTTTTTATAGTTAAATTCCACTTCTAGAAACCGAACACTGCTGGTGTACTCAGGTCATTATTCTTTTTTTTTTTTTTTTTTGTTCTTATGAACACTGCTAGGACGACCGATCTACACTTTTTAGTCTAAGTTGTATTTTTTTAATATTAATGTGTTGAAAATGATTAAACATACAATTGTTATTAAAATAATATGGTTTTCATGTAGTCGGATAATGTGGAGATTGGTCTCATAGCTTCAAGATACAGCATGCACCCTACCATTTACTTGTATAGAGTTGCCTTTATAAAGCCTTTTTTTTTGTAGGTTGAGAATTACACCCAAGATCTTTGTTAGGTTATTCTCTATTACTTCTCAGACGTAGCCCATGGACATGGTTATATCCATACCACTACGGGCCCTTTGCGTTGAATTTAAAAGGTCATTTTAGCACAAAGGTGATGTTTAGTAAAGGCTTGACATTTAAACCGTTTGATCAGCTCATGATCTCATGGCTGTTCTTCCTACAAGGTGAGCTCTTGGATCACTTTTTTGGAAACAAATGGGTACTTTTGTTTGATATATATTTTTTGATTACTGTGTTTAATAATATGTTCATGTGGCGCTCACGCACTTCCAACACCATATCAAGCCCTCATGACCGATGAAGAATCAAGTAATCTTTATTTCTATCCATCTGGTATAATGATGATACATGATTATCTATTCATCTGTTTAACAAGCTTGACACCTATTGTAATTATGTGTAGCATCCTAAAGCATTATCCAAAAAACCACTTTTTTATGTGATGTGAGAACTGAAATTGGGAATTGGTGCGCCAAGGACCAAAATGTACTGAATTTGATACTCATTGTAAGTGTGTTTCTAGATTTTAATAATTCAAAAGCAAAACCGTTTACACATATATACTTACTTGTTTTGTTAATAATAATAATAATTAATAATGATTATAGTTGTTTTCTGTTCCTACATAGTTTAAAGGATAACAAATGGTAGCTTTTATCCAAGTAACAATTTCAGGTTCAGTGCAATTTTTTTGTACACAGGAACACACATTTACAATGTGTATCAAGTTCAATTCACTGTTTACTTATTTTGGAAAGCACTTTATTTAAGTCTTTTTTTTTCCATCATTTATACTCATATTTCATTAGCGACACAGAAAAAGATTTATGGGGGTCAGTCATTCGGCAGTTAACCGGAATTTTTTTCAGTTTAAGAGTGAGATGAGGTGGTGTTTGGATTTGTTGGGGGGTGATTAGGGATGAGCACGGTACCCGTTCGGTACCAAAAGTACCGGTACCGAAAAACGGGAAAAGTGGGTACCGGTACTTACCGGTGTTTTACCCGTAAATACAGGTACCGTACCGGTACCGGAAAACGGAGAAAGTGCGTACCGGTACCGGTACCGAATATACCCGGTAAGGTTCGGTACTGGTACCCAATACCAAATGCTCATCCATTAGTTGACTGGAGTTGTTCATAGTCCTGTTAAAAGCCGAACGAAAGTTGCTAGATCGCCTTACATGGTTAATGTTTTTGATTGATTTTGTTAGGCGAAAAATGGTCGCATGGGTGAAAACTAATGTCATATGGGTCGTATGATGGGCAAAAAGTAGTCACACAGGTCGTCAGACGAAAATGAGTCTTGTGTGACAGGCGAAAAATGTGATATGGGTTATAATGGGCGAAAATGGTAACATGAGTCGACAGACAAAAAACAATCATGGGTCGTGTGACATGTGACAGGCAAAAAAAAGGTCATATGGGTCGTATGACGGGCATAAATGGATACACGAGCCACCAAACAAAAATTGGTCATGGGTCGTGTGCAGATGAAAAATGGTCATGTGGGTTGTACGATGTATTTGACTAACTCTGAATGACTGATGTGACTATTAACAAAGTAATTCGGCCCATATGACCATTTCCGCTCTGTTAAACGGTCGTATGGAGACGTCATTTGGTGTATTCAGATTTCAGAGCAAGGCATATATTGTCACTTTGATGATATGCCATTTTGATAGTTCAGTATTTTATTGATTGCTAATATACATGTTTTTTGTTAATCTTTATGTTTTTGTAACTATTTGAGTATTGGGTTTGTAACTATTTAGTATTTTATTGATTGCTAATATACATGTTTTTGGTTATTCTATTAATCATTTTTATATTCATATTATTTGCATTAACTACTGGTTACATGTTGATATATATAGGCTTCCACTGAAAGCTATGAAAGTAATGCACACTGTGGCATTAAGGACTAAATCAAGTTCAATCAACACGGTTCCCCTTGCTCGGAAATCTGCTAAAAAGGCGTGTGCCAATCGATGCAATTTCTTAGAGGTTATAAGTTCGACCCATAATTTGGGTTTTGTTTTATCTCTAACAGATCAAATTGGATGACTTAAAAGATTTACCTAAAAAAGAAACGTGTGATCAACAGGTCACATTAACATGTGGTGCGCGCACGTGACGTTACGCATTTTTTACTTTGTTTCACACGTTACGCTCGTATAATTAACGTCATTAGACAGATAAAAAGAGTATGTATCGGACGTTGCGGTGTAAAGTTTTAAAAGTAATTTAGACACTAATGAAGTTAGGCATAGATAAAAAAAATGTATAAAAATGAAGTTAGCCACATGTTGCAACCTCACTTATAATTTCTTAAACATATATATAGCTTCTACAAAAATATTTCATGTTGGTTAATCTGGCACCTTTTACAAAGCCATATGGGTGACATTTTTGGCTACCCTGCTGCAACAATAGCCAACACTCTCAATACTCCTATCATCGTGTTTACAAGAACGGGGTCCATGGCTGTAATTTTAAGCCATTACCGTCCGTTTTCAACTATCTTTGCCTTCACAAATGTGTGAGTACTATACAAACAATTACTTACACACTCTATTCTTAGTTTCTTACCCTTATTGGTCATGAATGATGTTTTAATATGATAATCGGATGCTTTTGGCAGAAAAAGAGTTCAACAAAGATTAATGCTTTATCATGGTGTTATGCCAATATACATGGAGTTCTCTGATGATACTGAGGAGACCTTTTCTAGAGCTCTTAACATTATAGTGGTTAGTGTGTTCATAAAGTGGAAAAAACCTTATTTCGTAATATGGATTATATCAACTTCATATCTTTATATATAGAGAATGGAAGCATGTTCTTAGTTGATCATATTTATATAATTTTAATATCTTTATCAGGACAAGATTTTGGTGAAGGAAGGGCAGTATGTTACTTTTGTTCAAAGCGGAGCCCAACCAATTTGCCGTCAAGAGTCTACTCACCACATACAAGTTCGTATGGTTCAAGGTTGACTCGGGTACACAAAATAATAACACTCCACGAGTTTTCTGAATGCTAGAGTAACTTGTAATAACTATTCAGTTCTTCTTTCTTCTTTCTGGATATTAGATTTTGTTGTACATTTATTCATTAGAAAGTGTTTTTGGCCTCCATCAAAGAACAAAAGGGAAGACAAGATACTTTTTTTTTCTTTTTGAGTATATACTTGTTGAAAACCAACCAGTTGTCATTTTCTACGTTGATCTTCAGTGGCGAAGCTTGAGATTTCCGACCGGGGGTTTTTAACGTTTTTAGGTTTGAATTATGATCTCGGCCCATATTGTCAACTCCGCTGCAACGCGCTGGTTTCCCACTAGTCCTACATATACAAAAAGAAGTTGTGAGAATAGTGTCAGGCAACTTGTCTAGTACTTCTCTATTGAACCAACCCATTTTTAATTTAATTTTATTTCTAGCTTAAAATTACAGTTTCATCATTTGTTTAAAATTACGTTTTTGCCCCTAATTCAAAATAAAATTATATTTTTGCGCTAGCTTAAAATTTACGCTTTTGCCCTCAGTTCAAAAACTCATTTCTAATTCTACTCCCAGTTTAAATTTACGGTTTCGCCCTCCGTCTAAAATTACGCTTTTGCCCCCCGTGCAAAATAAAAATATGCTTTTACCCCCAGCTAAAAATTACGATTTTGCCCCCAACTCAAAATTACGTTTTTGCACACAGTTCAAAATAAAATTATATTTTTCCCCATAGCTCAAAATTATGATTTTGCCCTCAGTTTAAAATTATGAATTCGCCCCCAGTTCAAAATATTTTTATGATTTTGCCCTCTTTTCAAAATTATGATTTTGCTCCCATTTCAAAAATTACGATTTCTCCCCCAGTTAAAAAATATGATCTTGCCATCGTTTTACTTTTTTTTTTTTTTGCAAAACTATAGTACTGTTTTATTTTGCTTGGTTGACTCGGTGTAACTTTTATTGTGTCAAGCAGTTGTCTAACACTCGCTCATTGGTCCTGACAAATTAGTATTTTACCCCACCTCAAAATTACAGACCTGTTATTGTTTTAATTTTTTTTAGCAAAATTATGGTAGTGTTTTCGTTTAATTGGTTGTCTCGATGTATTTTTTTTAGATCGTATTATAAGTAGTATGTATAAGTAACCTAAATACATGCATACATGTTATGAAACTAAGAAATATTTGATTTAACGCCCTGCAACGCGGGCGGGCATAGGTGTAATTTTTATTCATCCAGGCATGCCTGGTACATGCTCATTTGTCCTAAAAATTATAATTTCGCTCCCAGTTTAAAATCATAGTCTTTCCATCGTTTTAATTTTTTTTAGTAAAAGTATGGTAGTGTTTTTGTTTTAATTGGTCGACTCGATGTAATTTTTTTTGAGATCGTGTTATGAGTAGTATGTACAAGTAACCGAAACGCAGACATACATGTTATGAGAGAGAAATATTCGGCTTATTGCCCCGCAACGCGGGCGAGGCAAAAACTAGTTCATTATGTCAAACAAGTCTCATACAAAAGCATGATTATAGGCATGATAATGGAAGCATTTGTAAACAAAATGAGACAACCATTTTGATGCCATAAAACACAAAACTGCAGCAACAGCAAGTGTATTTCTTGCAGCCACTGATACCATCCCCTGTTTGGCTGCAGCCACCATAGCCAACGCAGCAACCGAAAACACCTGAAGAGCCACCTTAAGTGCATTCAAACCTTTATATGCACCATTGCAGCTGCTGCAGTTCACCACATGGCTCCAGTACCTAAAATCAACATCAATCAAAAAGTGAACTAATTTAGATATTTTTAACAACAATTTGGTTTAATTTTATGTAAATAACCTGTCCATAAGTTGTTCTCTAGGAGGAGTAGGGGGTAACAATCCATTAAATTTGTTTCCCCAGTCAACTTGACCGCCTGAATACTTCTTTAGCCACTTTCTAAATGCAACCACTTTCGCTTCTGATTTGCACAAAACAGACTTTTAGCCAACTTGAAAAACCTGTTTCCATCAGTTTCTTCTCCTGTAAGACGCATAATCTTTCAAGAACTATCTCTAGCAAAATGGATGTTGAAAGTCAATGTCAACATTCACTTGGCAGTCTAGTTGGCAACTTATTTACCGTTAATTTTCACTTGAATAAGTCAAGAGAATGAGTCAGTCACGTAGGCTTATTCTTGCTATTTTATGATTTGTTAGCTATTTTTCTGCAAGTAGTGCATATGCACGTTTAAGTTTATTTTCCCTATTTATTTAAGTTGAAGTTCCAGTTCTAATTATTCAGAAATATTGAGCAGTAAAAACAAGTGTGCTATCTTTTACTTTCTGAGTGTGTGTATTTGTGAGTTTGTGTGTTCATCGTGACCTTACCAATTTAACAATTGGTATCAGAGCCAATCGGTTCTAGCTTACGTCATGACAGAGATCCAACTCGTTGGTGGTGTGAAGAAATTGAGCAACAGAAACTATAATTCTTGGTCTACATGTTTGATGTCATACTTGCAAGGCCAAGATTTATGGGAGGTAGTGAACGGTTCGGAGACTATAGCACCATTACGTGAAGATCAGAATGGCGTGTTGAGGAAATGGAGAGTGAAAGCCGGTAAAGCCCTATTTGTTTTGAAGACCACAGTCGAAGATGAAATATTGGAGCATATTCGAGACTCCAAGACCCCAAAGGAGGCTTGGGATATACTTGTTACCTTGTACTCTAAGAATGATTCAAAGTTGCAACTTCTAGAGAACGAGCTGTTGTCAGTGTCCCAACGGGATTTAACAATCCCCCAATATTTTCATAAGATAAAGACTTTGTGCAGAGAAATAGGAGAGCTTGATCCAGAATCCAAGATCGGTGAGGCACGAATGAAGCGTATCATAATACACGGTCTAAAACAAGAGTTCCGAAGCATCGTAGCGGCGGTTCAAGGGTGGCCTACACAGCCAACTCTAGCAGAGTTCGAGAATTTATTGGCATCCCAGGAAAACCTAGGTAAGCAATTTGCAGATCTGTCTATTAATACAACAGTGAAACCAGATGCAGAAGCCTTGTATGCAAATAACAGGCCCAGAGGTAGAGATCGGTATAAGGGCTCATCTTACAAACATAATAGGCCCAATAACAACAATGAAGAGTCCCAGTCCAAAAGGGGGATAGAGAAGGGATCTGAAAAAGAAAAGAACGACACCTCTGGTAGTCAAGGATACCGTAAAATCCAATAATCAACGTCGGAGATTTCCATACCGATGCAATTCGTGTGATCGTAAGGGCCATATGGCCAAGGATTGTCGATCGGCACCAACTGAACAAGGGAATACAGCAACAGTGGAAAACGAAGAAGCATGGGATGTTCATGCCCTAGCCGCTCATGTAGAAGGAGTCACTGCACACACAGCAACAACTATAGACCAACGCCCTAACCGACTTGATGAGTGGATCGTTGATTCAGGATGTTCGAATCACCTCACCGGTGACAAAGCCAAATTAAGCAATCCAGTGAAGTATGGTGGCAGCAGGGTTGTAGTCATAGCAGATAATTCTAGACATTCCATTGCCCACATTGGTAATGTCAATTTTCCCTCGAAAGCGGGAACTGAAACTGTCAGACGTGTATCATGTACCCGGGGTTAAGAAGAACCTTCTGTCAGTTCCTCAATTAACTTCAGAAGGTAATTATGTGTTATTTGGTCCAAAAGATGTGCAGATTTTTAAGGAATTTGAGACTCCCTCATCCAATTCTAAAAGGCCATAAAAATGAGACAGTGTATGTATTGTCTGCTGAACATGCATATGTAGAGAAGACTAAGGGTACACAAAATGCCGACTTGTGGCACCATCGGTTAGGACACGTTGGATACGACAAATTGAAACTGATGATGGAGCAGAGTTTGGTTGCTGGGTTACCAAAAGTCGAAGTCAATAAAAGTCTTGTGTATGCTGGATGTCAATATGGTAAAGCGCAACAACAGCCGTTTTCGTCATCTGATTTTCGAGCCGAGTCGCCTCTGGCCCTGGTGCATTCTGATGTCTTTGGTCCTTCCAAGCACACTTCAATTAAAGGTATGCGGTATATGGTCTCGTTTATAGATGATTATTCAAGATACTGTTGGGTGTATTTCATGAAAACCAAAGCAGAAGTGTTCGAAAAATTCAAGTTGTTTGAAGCAGAGGCTGAACGAGAAACAGGCCATAAGGTGGGTTGCTTGCGATCGGATAATGGTTGAGAATACCTCTCTTATGAATTCGATAACTATTTAAAGCAGAGGAGAATAAGGAGACAACTCACATGCCCGAACACACCCCAACAAAACGGTGTGTCCGAGCGAAAGAATCGGCATCTTGGTGAAGTAACACGATGTTTGGTTCATGACAAGAATCTTCCAAGTCGATTCTGGGCTGAGGCGATGCGAACAGCCAATTATGTAATCAATCGAACTCCATCTCAAACCTTGAAATACGTTTCACCGTTTGAAAGGTTATTTAAAACCAAACCTACAGTTCATTATTTTCGAGTGTTTGGTTCCGTTTGTTATGTGTTTGTGCCTAATCATCTCCGTCATAAAATGGAGAAAAAGGCAATTCGCTGTGTTTTTGTAGGTTACGACCCGGAGAGGAAAGGTTGGAGGTGTTGTGATCCAAACACCGGAAACATACATGTTTCTCGAAATGTCGTATTCGATGAAACATCCTCTTGGTGGGGGGCTGATAATCAGGTAGTAGGAGACACAAAACAACTGGTTGAAGACTTGGAGTCTTCTCTAGTAAAATGGTCAATGGTGGAAGAAGACACTGAGAATCATGAAACCATTGAAGAAAGTCCATCCGATCAGCCTATTCAGCAACCTGTTCAGTCACAAACATCAGAATCAGAAGCTGGGTTGAGACGTTCACAAAGGGAAAAGAGTACCGAACTCTAAGTATGCGTTCATGTATTCCCATGTTGCTACAGTTGGGAAGACATACTTTGTGAACCAGAAAGCTTTCAAGAAGCAAGTCAGAAACAAGAATGGCTAGACGCAATGAAAACAGAATTGGATGCTCTTGTTTCAAACCAAACATGGGAATTGGTCCCGAAACCTCACAATGTCAATTTGGTGTCGTGTAAGTGGGTTTACAAGGTAAAGCAGAAAACAGATGGAACAGTTGACAGATTTAAGGCTCGTTTGGTGGCTCGTGGATTCTCTCAAGAATACGGGTTAGATTACGAAGATACATTTAGTCCGGTGGCCAAGATGACAACAGTACGTGTTCTTCTTGCCTTAGCAGCCTGCAAGGGCTGGAAACTTTGGCAAATGGACGTTAACAACGCATTCTTGTACGGTGAACTCGATCACGTTATTCATATGGTTCAGCAAATGGGATTTGAAAGTCTAGAGCATCCTGAATATGTATGCAAGTTAAAGAAGGCAATTTATGGATTGAAGCAATCACCAAGGGCGTGGTATGGTAAGATTGCAGAATTTTTAGAACAAAATTACTTCAGCCGACTCTAGTCTGTTTGTCAAGAAACTTGGTGAGAAAGTTGTTTGTATTCTTGTATACGTAGATGATCTAATCATTTCAGGGGATGTTGAAGAAGAAATTGAGCTATTAAAGTCTAATCTGTCCACTCGGTTCAAGATGAAAGATCTTGGGAGGCTCAAACATTTTCTGGGTCTAGAATTAGACTACACTACAGATGGAATGGTTTTACATCAGAGAAAGTATACCAGTGATCTGTTGCACAAGTTCCAAGTAGCTTCATGCAAGCCAGCAAAAATTCCTATGGACAGGAATGTTAAATTGTATGCCACAGAAGGAAAAAAGTTGGATGATCCAACAAGGTATAGAAAGATGGTCGGTAGCTTGATTTATCTCACGTTGACTCGCCCCGACATTGCATTTGTAGTTGGGGTCCTTAGCCGTTTTATGCAAGATCCAAGGAAACCACATATGGTAGCTTTGAAAGAAGTTCTGAAGTATATTAAGGCTACTGCAGGAAAGGGTATACAATTCAGAAAAGAAGTTGAACCTAAGTTGTCTGGTTTTTGTGATGCCGATTATGCAGGTGATGTGAATAAACGAAGATCAACAACTGGATATGTTTTTCTGTTCGGGTCAAGTCCTGTTTCATGGTGTAGTAAGCGTCAACCAACTGTTTCATTATCTTCGACGGAAGCTGAGTATCGGGCTGCTGCTATGGCAGCCCAAGAGTGTGTGTGGCTTGTCGAACTGTTAAAGAATTTAAACCAGAAGGTGGAATATCCGGTGCAGCTATGGTGTGATAATATTTCAGCCATTAAATTGGCTCAAAATCCAGTGTTTCATGCTAGGACGAAACACATTGAAGTTCACTATCACTTTATTAGAGAGAAAGTGTTCAGTGGTGACATCAGCCTGGAAATTGTTGGTACAGAAGAACAAGTTGCAGATTCTTTGACAAAGAGCTTATCTGAAGTGAAGCTAAAGCAACACAGTGCAAGTATGGGAATTGTGGAATATGACATTGAGAGGGGGTGTTGAAAGTCAATGTCAACATTCACTTGGTAGTCTAGTTGGCAACTTATTTACCGTTAATTTTCACTTGAATAAGTCAAGAGAATGAGTCAGTCACGTAGGCTTATTCTTGCTATTTTATGGTTTGTTAGCTATTTTTCTGCAAGTAGTGCATATGCACGTTTAAGTTTATTTTCCCTATTTATGTAAGTTGAAGTTCCAGTTCTAATTATTCAGAAATACTGAGCAGTAAAAACAAGTGTGCTATCTTTTACTTTCTGAGTGTGTGTATTTGTGAGTTTGTGTGTTCATCGTGACCTTACCAATTTAACAATGGACGGGTTGGATTAGGTGTTGAGTCAGACGGGTTCAGGTCACACCTATTCTGACCCGTTGTTTAATTTTAGATGACCCTTTCTGACCTGTTATTTAATTTGAGGTCGACCCATATGAACCCAGAAGTAATTTTATGACTAATCATCTTTTTTTCCTACAAGTTACCTCAATATGAAGGAGATACATATCTGAACAAATAATCAAATTTTGCCCAATATGGTATATCCATCTGGGTACAACTTGATCAATCCAAAGCGCAAAGTTTCTTCCGGTAAGAATGATCATTCTGCTATTACCCGGGCTCACTGGTATACATATAAAGATCAGAAACACCAGGCGAGGTTGTTTTCGTGTTGATTGCCCCTAAGTTCATTCATTACAGAAGTAGAAGTACCAAAAAGATTAATATAGTTCTAAAGGTTAAATACTTAAATGTTCAGTTGTATACCTCTGGAATTCTAGAAACTAAGATATGATGACAAGGAGGAACAAATTTCGATTGCTCGTATGGCTCATTTGTAGTAAAACCATTTATGTGCATCTGATCTATGTTTATATCTATAGGCATACCCCCTTCACGATCAACCTTCACATTGCAGGAAACTAACGTTAGACGGGTCAGGTCACGGGTGATCATCAAGAATACTAAAAAACTAAAAATAT
Organism: Helianthus tuberosus; assembly: GCA_030545235.1. Taxonomy (NCBI): domain Eukaryota; kingdom Viridiplantae; phylum Streptophyta; class Magnoliopsida; order Asterales; family Asteraceae; genus Helianthus; species Helianthus tuberosus. The sequence continues at coordinate 90,998,334 of CM060430.1, forward strand.
AAGAATTATGTGGTTGCATATATATACTTATCTAGGCTGTGGTGTGCTCATTATCCCATAATGTGCATATGGAAGATGAGCAGGGTCCATGATATTTTCAATCAAGATTTCATACCTGAAAAAGTCACACTTTTGACCAACAAAACCAATAACAAATTTGTTGATTCATATAGGTGAAATGTGCATACCCATATGGTATATCTCTGTTCAAAAATTGGAATGTGAATGAAGGATCATCAACCTTAGGGATGTATGGTGGTTTCTTCTTTGTGAGGATGTCTTTGTACTGTGGATCAGTGTTGGGCCAAAACCACACAATTCCGTTTTGCACGGTGCTGGGATAAACAGCGACACACGCCTTTTTAAACTTATGAACCTGCACATTACAGAATAATGAAAAGTCCATAAGGTATTGTGTATTATTTATCAACTATTACCGGAGGACCGTCAGGGGGAGCTTGAGGGATAAATTTGCAGTCACCAGAGCCACCAAAGCACCAGCCATGATACACACACTGCAGCCTACCCCACTGATCAATCCTTCCTTCAGAAAGTGGGGCCAATCTGTGAGGACACATATCGTCAAACACCTTCCATGCATTCTCATTCTTGTCCCACCACACCACAACATCCAGACCCATCACCTTCTTCCCATGTGGAGCCCTCTTGTCCAGATCACACACCGGCATGATCGCATACCACTGAGAATACCAGTCTAATTTCTCATCTTGATCAAGACTTTCGGTTGAAACAGATGGAGAAATGGCGGTAAAGTTGTTGAATTTGGATTTTTTGAAGTGGGTCAAACAGGTTAAGGGTGAATGTGGTTTGTTTAGAGTAAATGAGAGGCCGGAAACCGGGTTGAACAATCGGGATCTGATGAGCGAAGGTGGAGGAGGAACAGGGGTGGGAGCGCTGAGAGCTTCCATAGTGAATGATAAGGTCACTGTGGTTATAATTATGCCACCTATGCATTCCAACGGTCCAGGCTCTTTGATTATTATTACTTGTATATTTATTTATTTTTATTTTTACTATAACCACACAAACCATTAGGGGTGTTCAAAAAAATCCAGATCCGAAACCGAACCCGAAATATCCGAAAATCCGTATCCGAAATATCCGAAATTTCGGATATCCGAAAATTCGGATATCCGAATTTTCGGATTCGGATATGGATTTTCAAAAAATTCGGATAATAATCGGATTATCCGATATCCGAAAATTAAAAAAAAAACATTAAAAATAACTTTAATAGATGTACGTGTATATGAGTATTACCCACTAACTTGGGATTTGTGAACCCTTGCCATTCAAAACAAAGATGCGTGAACCCTATCTCTTCCAGCCGTCGCCTGCAACTCATCTTCCCTCCTCCCGCCGGCCGCTGGCGACTTAGCTCTTCACTCGACCCTTCATGATTGCTGGTTAGGGTCTTCTTCCGATTGCAAGCAAATCAACCCCATCACCATCACAGATTCCTTCTTTTTCCCAACAATCTTCACAGATTCTTCAAGATAAATGATATTTATTTGCAATTTTTTATTAGTTTTTGTTAAAGAATAATTTAGCTTATTAATTCCAAATTACAATTTCTAGTTACTGCCATTTGATTTTTGACAGTGGGTTGTTAACTTCTATAGCTAATTAATATATGTGGATCTTGATTTATTGTGTGATTGTTCGTTGTTGTACAGGGTAGCTTGTTTCAGATTCAATGGAAACAATTTTTTTAGTTTTCTTTTTTAATTTCGGATATCCGTTTAATTATCCGAATCCGTATCCGAATTTTCGGATATCCGAAAATCGGGTATCCGAAAATTCGGATACCGATTCGGATATTGATATTCACTATCCGAAATTTTCGGATATCCGAATATCGGATATCCGAAAACCGGATAATCCGATCTTGAACACCCCTACAAACCATGACAGGAAATAGTGTTTTCTGGCATCGGTTAAAATGGCCGCCGGCCAATAGTGCCAGACAGGTCAGCAAAATTATAATTTTTCCCTATTTAAATTCACAGTTTTATCATTAGTTTTGTTTTTTTCTTCCCAGTTAAATTACAATTTTGATCTCAGATTAAATTTACAATTTTTTCATCGTTTTTGTTTTTCTTTTCCGTCAAATTACGATTTTGCCCCCGGTGTAAAATTACGGTCATGTCATCATTATAGTTTTTTTTTTTTTTTTGACAAAACTATGGTAGTGTTTTCTTTTAATTAGTTGACTCGGTGTAATTTTTATTCGTGCTAGACGGCTGTCTGACACACGCTCATTTATCCTGAAAAAATACAAATTTTCCCTCGGTAAAATTATAGTATTTCCATCGTTTTAGTTTTTTTAGCAAAAGTATGGTAGTGTTTTGTTTTAATTGGTTGACTAGACGTAATTTTTTGAGATCGTGTTATGAGTAGTATGTACAAGTAATTGAAACACATAACATACGTACATGTTACGAGAGAGAAATATTCGATTTAGCGCCCGGCAATGCGGGCGGGGCAAAAACTAATTGTTTACAAACTTAGAAACATTGAGTTAACCAATGAGATTGGTACGTACTACTTAAGGTTTTTTTTTTTTAACGGTGAACCTTATGTATAAGGTTACCATACTTTCTAAATCGAAGAGTCTCATATTTCTGGCCAGACTATGTTGTCTTAACCAGACCCATGCTGGCTCAAAGTTTGGTTTTTTTTGGGCGTTCCCCGGAAAACCTTACCGCCAGCTGTCACTTGACAGTTATTGTGCCACCACAAGAGCAGAACTCTCTAGCGTAACACACGGTGGGACGAAAACCCAGTTGGGCTTGGGAATCGAACTGACAACCTCACAGGCCTAGTCCAAATCATTCATTGCATATCTCCACCTCAATACAACACAAATGAGAACTGAACTTGAGTCTCTATTAAAAAACTCAAACTTCCTACCACTAGATCACAAATGAGAGACTGCGTAATTCGAGTTGATTTGAAAATATTACATATTTAACTATTTATTAAAAATATTAATATAGCAAAAGTATTAGTTATAAGTTATAACACAAGTAATGATGATTATTTTAATATTAAAAATAATCGTAATAATAAGATTTTTTTATTGAGCTTATAAGTTTAATATCGTTTGTTTAGAGTATATACTTTATAATATATGTTATTTACAGAGGCGGACTTAGGTAGTGTTTGGTATACATGAATGAGAGATGGAATGAAATGAACTATTGCGAGAGAATGAAAAAAGTGTGTTTGGTTGGTCAACGTAATGGAATCACTCATTACATAAGTCATTCCATTCACTCAAATTCATTTCATCCACTCCCCCTGTTTTAGTTCCATTCCATTACCTCTCTCAGTCTAAGTCACGAAAACCGCCCATCACCTCCACCATTTGCCACGACTACCACCTGTCGTCGTCACCACCCGCCACCAACCTCCGCCGACCACCACCGTCCTCCGCCGCTTGGCACCACCGCCGCTACCACCATCGATTACCACGCTGCCACCCGCCATTGTAAACCACCGCCACCTTCTGCCGACCACCACCACCATCCTCTGCTGCCACCACCCGCTACCGTCGACGACCACCACCCACTGTCGTCATCGCCGCCACCGCCATCGCCGCCGCCCGCCACCACCGACCATCGCTACCCCGACCACTACCGCCATCCTCCGAGCCACCTCCCGCTACCGTCGACCACCATCACACACCGTCATCGTCGCTACCACCATCGCCACCACCCGTCACCACTGACCACCGCCTCCCCGACCACTACCGCCATCCTTCGCCGATCACCACCACCATCCTCCGCGGCCACCACCCGTTACCGTTGACCACCACCACCCACCATCGTTGCCACCACCATCGACCACCATCGCCGCCACCTGCCACCGCAGACCACCGCCAACCTCGACCATCGCCGCTACCACCGCTAACAACCGTCACCCACTGACCACCGCCAGCCGCCACCACCGCCACCACCGACCACCGCCACCCATCGCTGCCACCGCCACTAGCCGCCACCAATCACCGCCACCACACATCGCTGATTTAATTCATTCCTCTTTTCTTACCTATCAAACAACACAAGGTAATAATTTATTCATTTCCTTCATGGTAACCAAACAAGACTATGGAATGTAATGATCTATTTCATTCCTTTGTTCATTCCATTACCTCGTCTATTCTATTCACTCATCTATTCTATTACGACATACCAAACAGACCCTTAGGGTCTGTTTGGTATGGGGTAATGGAATGGACGAAGGAATGGAATGGACGAGGTAATGGAATAGACGAGGGAATGCAATGGATCATTACCATTCCATGTCTTGTTTGGTTACCGTGTGAATGGAATGAATTATTATTGTGTATTGTTCGTTAGGCAAGAAAAACAGAGTAATAAAATTAGCGGTGAGTGGTGGTGGTGGTCGGTGGTAGTGATTGTGGGTGGTTATAGGTGGCGGTGGTGGGTGTCGGCGGCGGCGATGGGTGGTGGTGGTGGCGGCGAGTGACGGTGCGGCAGTGACGACGAGTGGTGGTTGCGACAAGGTGGCCGTTGGTGGTGGGTGGCAGCAAAGGTGGCCGTTGGTGGCGGTGGTGGTGGCATCGACGATGGTGGTAGGCGGCGGCGAGTGGCGTTGGCGGTTGGTCGCAGCTGTGGGTGGCGGCGGCGGTGGCTGTCGGGGTGAGGTGGTGGCGGGTGGCGGCGGGTGGCGTCGGTGGTGGGTGGTGGTGGTGGGTTGTGGCGTAGATCGTGGGTTGTGGTGTTGTTGATGAATGGTGTAAGAGGGGATGGAATGGAAAAAAAACATGGGGGGTGGAAGGAATGATTTTGAGGGAATGGAATGCCTTTTGGAATGGGTGATTCCATTCCATTGACCAACCAAACACTCTTTTCTTCATTCTCTCGTAATCACTCATTCCATTCCACCTCTCATTCCTGCATACCAAACACTACCTTAGAGTGTTACTAGGGGTATACGGGTTACCCTTCAACCCCGTCTCCTTAGTGTCAAAATATCTCTTAACTCCATTTCTGTAGTGTAAAAATACCCCTCAACTCCGTTTACGTTATATAAAAGATACCTCTTATCCTAAAAAAAATTAGGATACCCCTTGATAGCAATTGGTACAGTAGGTATTGAATCAAATCTCGTTCTTGTTATTAATAATTGGTTACAACTGGTTACATAAATTCCATTATATATAACCTAAACAAGAAACCTATTTTGACTCAAATTAGGATTAAAAACTAACTCAAAAAACCCCTAAGTTTATAACCCGGTCACTTTTTACCTGAGCTTTGTAAGTCGCTCACTTTTAACCTGAACTTACACATGATATGCAAGATTAGTCTAACAATCACCCCCTTAATCTTGCAATACCGAAAAGATATCTCATCTCGATAATCTTCAATCGTGGCACGGCTTTTGTGAGGATGTCAGTCCATTGCAAATCCCCGCTAATACGTTCCACTTTAACTTGCTCTTGCAATAAGTTCTCGACTTTCAAACTTGTCTCTTCATTTGATAAACCGAGCATCCATTTAAGTATTGAAGTGCTGAAAAACGCTGTCACAGGCTGATCAGATTCTGTCGCTGAATGGTCAGATTCTGTCGCTAACTGGTCAATCTGCTGTGTCGCTGAATGCCCAGATTGGTCGCTAATTCCTGTTGTTGACTGATCTGTTTGGTCGCTAACTTCTGTCACAATAGAGACTGGTTGGTCGCTATTTTCAGCCTTGTCCTCTTTAGTCTGTACGCAAACTGGAGATACAACCTCAAGATAAATCTTGTAAATGCGATTAGGTGAACGAGGTACCTTCATTAGCAAAGTTCCGTCTTGCTCAAACATCCAAAGCATACCGTCTTGGATTGCGATCTTGTACCCTCTCTCGTCCAACTGACCAATGCTTATTATATTACTTTCAAGTGCTGGAATATAGTAAACATCATGCAACACCCTTTGTTCCCCATATTTTCCTTCCAAGACGACCATCCCTTGTCCTTTAATCTCTACGCATGACCCGTCTCCAAACTTCACTTTTCCCTTGATGTTGTGATCGAGGTTAGTGAACCACTCCTTTTTACTCGTCATGTGGTTACTCGCCCCATTATCAAGAAACCATGTATTAAGTTCACTTAGGCTCGAAGCAAACATCCTTGGAATGATCCTTTCCTCGTCTAGAAACACATCATTGGCCTCTTCGACGTGTGTTTGCAAGTAAAGAACCGGTTCAACCCTTTGAATAAGATTGTTTTCCTCGTCCTCGTCCTTTTTACGTGTAGGAAAATCTGAAGAAAAATGTCCTAATTCATCACATCGAAAACACCTTATCTTAGAACGGTCCTTCTTTGGTTTTTGATCTGGTTCCTTGTCTTTATCTTGACCCCCGGTTTTTCCTCGACCGCGACCCCGACCTCTTTGACTAGACTCGGTCGTTCCTTTGCCTCGATCATACCCTTCCTTTTTTCTAGCTTCCCACTCTTCATAAGTTAGCAGTAACTGATCACTTCTAACCGGTTGCTCCTTATCTTCAAGGTTGACGCGTTCCTCATAGGCTATAAGACGACCTACGACATCATCAAATCCAACTGTCTTAAGGTCAATGGATTGCTCAAGAGAGGCAACCATGTGAATAAACCTTTTTGGCAAACCATGTAGAAACCTTTTAACCAGATTCTCTTCTTTAATCACTGTTCCAAGAGAAGCAGATCTAGAAGCAATCCCTGAAATCTTTCCTGCGAACTCAGCGATTGTACTTGGTTCCTTCATCTTCAAACCCTCAAATTCCGACATTAAGGTTTGAAGTCTTGCTTCTTTCACACGTTCAACACCTTGATTGCGAGATTTCACCGCTTCCCACATCTCTTTTGCTGAATCATTGTTCCCAATCTGCAACACTAGCTCTTCGGGTAACCCTTGGAATAGCAAAGCGATTGCTATAGAATCTTTGTGAGTATCGATGGTCGTCCCTGGGTCAATCACATCCCATACCTTGTAAACCTTGAAGATTACCTTCATCTTCGTAGCCCAAACGGTGTAGTTTGTATCCGTAAGCATTGGACATGGAAGGCTAGGCATCGGTTCCTTCGTTGGAGGTACCCGGTTCACGTTATCACCCATCCTTCGGTTTCTTCTACTGTATGTTAATGGAGTGCTCGGACTTAAATCAATTTTCTAACCTCAAATCGATTCCCTAGAATAATAATCCTGCTCCTTCCTTCTAATCGCAGGTTTTAAGAAGAAACAACAAATCCTTCTGTTGTTTTTTTTAATTTGTTTTTAACCCCAACATACAAAATCAACTCCTGTTGACTTTTGTGATTTCTTTCTTTTGATCGTGGCTCAAGGAAGAAATAAGGTCCCTTTTATTTCTTTCAATGGCAGCTTACAAAAGAAGAAACAAAAACTTTTTTCTTTTATTGTTTAAACGTAGCTAGCTTTTAAAATAAAGAACAAACCCTTTTGTTAGTATTTTTTTAATTGCTGCTACAAAGAAAAACACTCTCTGCTTCCTTTGATAATATTAAAAAAATAAAAACACACTAGGTTTAAACTTATTTTTTTATCGCAAGTTTTTTTTTAAGAAAGCACCAGAACCTTAACTTGTAATCTTGATCAACTCAAACGGTAAACAACAGCAGCCTTCCCTTCGTTTGCTGCTATCAAACCAGCCGGTATTCCTTTGTCCCAATTACAAACCTGATTCAGAGCCTTACGCGCCAAGTCTCGTTTGCCGCCTTCTCTGATCGGACCCGTTACAAGTTCTTGATCGAAACAAGGATATTCTTCCTTCTTCTGTCCCAATCAAACTTGCGAATCAAGTTTGTCTCGCCGCCTTCTATGATCACCGGAACCCGTCGCAAGATCTTATCAATCGCAAGCCTTCGTCGATTGATTCTTTCTTGCCGGACTCAAAGATCGACAATCTTGAACGTGGATCGAACTCTTAGAGCTCTGATACCAATTTGATAGCAATTGGTACAGTAGGTATTGAATCAAATCTCGTTCTTGTTATTAATAATTGGTTACAACTGGTTACATAAATTCCATTATATATAACCTAAACAAGAAACCTATTTTGACTCAAATTAGGATTAAAAACTAACTAAAAAAACCCCTAAGTTTATAACCCGGTCACTTTTTACCCGAGCTTTGTAAGTCGGTCACTTTTAACCCGAACTTACACATGATATGCAAGATTAGTCTAACACCCTTAACTTTTTTGGCTAGTTCCGCCACTGGTTATTTACATGTTGTTCTCTTAAGGTTGATATTTGTTATATTTGTTAATAGTTATATTAAGGTTAAAGATTGACATGATATTTGTTACCTCTAGTATTTGTTGTGTTTTATACTTTGTCATTCGACCCTACCCTTTGGTTTTGAATTTCTGATATCCAAATTTTGATTTATTTTTTATCTTTGTTCCTGAGTTGTGGTATGTAGAAATTTAAACTATTCTATATTAGTGTACATTTTGGTATTACTAAATTCTTGTGATTTGAAAGCTAGTTTATTGTCACCTTAGGTTATTACACTTTATAACGTTTTATTATAACTAGTTTTTTATATCGCGCGTTGCGGCGAAACCAAGCAAATGATAATGTAAAACAAACGTGATTTGAAAGTAAAACATGTTTAAAAAGTCAAACGATTAGAACGATTTAATTTATCATCGTACCGTTTTATGATACCAAATAAATACTTTATTTTGAGTATAACCCCGTTTTAACAAAACTTATAACGGAATTTCAGGGAAAGAAATCAAACACAACCACGTACTTAAGTTTTTAGAAAAAAGTTATAAACGTAACTTATTAAAGAAGTATCAAATTAATCGATAAATTAATATATGTTAAAAAAGAAAAAAAAACAATTATTAAAAAAAGGTAAAGGAAATAGATGTTAAAAAAGGAAAAACATGTTATTAAAAGTAAATATAATAATAAACTATTATAATATATTAAATAATAAAATAATAAAATAACTATATATTATTATAAAAATAAAGTTACCATTCATCGTCGCTCGAAATCAATATATATATAATTGCACTTGTTGACAATAGGCTCAATCGTGTCTTCATTCTTTATGCTCAACGGGTTAATAAAGCTATTGGGAGGCAACGAAGAGTGTTTAAAGTTGAGTTTGAAATTATTAGAGAATATTCAGTAAATAAGTCAACGCAACAACTTTAGGAGGGAACTTATATTTGGTTTATATTTGTATTTATGATTGTGATTGTATCTTTGTATATCTTCTCATTATTCCTCTGTAATTGCTAATATCTTAGCTGTAATATGCTTATATATGGCTCAAACTATTGTGAATAATATGCATCGAACATTTAACCTTTTCATGGTATCAAGAGCCTTCAAACTCCTCTGAGTTTTTTTTTCCGATCCAATCATCACCACAATGTCAAAATCCATTGTTGAAGTCACTTCCCATACCCACTTTCCGATCAAACTAACCGCAACAAACTATCCCTCATGGCGGAAACAGGTCATGGCCACTCTGGTTGGCCTTGGTCTCGAAACGTTTGTCGCTGGCACAACTTAAACCCCCGCCAAACATCTTCCGGCCGACTCCAATAAACCCAATCCTGAATACACCATCTGGTTCCGTCAGGATCAGATTATACTCGGTGCAATACTTGGTAGTTGTTCTGACTCCATTCAGCACATTCTGGCTTCAGCCGAAACCTCTCGTCAGGCGTTTGATTTATTGAATGCAAGTTATGCCGGTACATCGAGATCGCGTATTATTTCTCTCAAATCTCGCCTAGCCAAAAACCCGAAAGGCACCAGAACCATGACTGAGTTCCTTTATGATATGAAAACAATAGCAGATGAATTGGCTCTGGCACGTAGTCCGGTCACCGATGAAAATCTAGTCGTTCATATTTTTAATCAGTTGGGCGATGAATACGCCAATGTTGCTGTTGTTCTCAAAATGCGTGATACTACTATCACATTTGCTGATTTATTTTTTCAAACTTGTCGATCATGAAAGAACACTCCTTGAAGCTCAATCGACGCCACCCATGGTCACCGCCAACACGGCGCAACGGTTTTCCGTTCGGCCTTCTACAAGATCTGGTTCGGACTCACGCGGTCCACAAAGGTTTAATGGCAATGGTTCTCGATTTGTCAAGTCTTCACCACAGCAGGGCTGGAACAACAATACTGCACGTGGTAATCGTACTCAATCCTTTTGTCAATTCTGTTCTATTCCAAGTCATGAAACTAAGGATTGCAGGAAACTAGCATGTTTTCTTAAAGACAATAATATCAGCATCTCCATGAACTCACCTTCCAGTCCGATGGTCAACACCTCATCATCTAGGACTACTTCACATCCTCCATCCTGGATGATGTTTGATACAGGGGCTACCGATCATGCGGATCCTGACGGTGCATCTCTTCACTCTATATCTGAATATGGTGGACCCGATGAAATTGTGTTAGGAAATGGTAAGGGTCTCTCTATTACTCATATCGTTCACACCACATTACCCACTCACTCTCGACCCTTACACTTAAACAAAGTTCTACTTGTTCCTCAATTACGTCATAAACTTGTTTCGGTTGCAAAATTATGTCGTACTAATAAAGTTTCTGTTGAATTTTTCCCATATCATTTTTTGGTGAAGGATCTTTGCACGGGGGCGCCTCTCATGCGGGGAACCAACATAAATGATATTTACTATGTGGCAACTCAAAGTCTCAAGCAAATCAATTCCCCACAGTTACTACCACCGATCCGGTCCTCTCTTGGCATCACAAGCTGGGACATCCTTCTATCAAAGTCTTTAAATTGTTACTTAGAAATTTAGGACTTGAGTCAAATCATGTGTCTAAACTTTCATTTCATTGTGATGCTTGTTCCATTAATAAAAGTCATAAAATTCCTTTTGGTGATAATTCTTTCCAGGCTAACAAACCACTTGAACTTGTGTATTCGGACGTTTGGGGTCCCGTTCAAACATCGAATGATGGCTACAACTATTATGTCATCTTCGTTGATTATTATTCTAAGTACACATGGTTATACCCAATAAAACGGAAATCTGAGGTGTCCAAATTGTTCCCAATTTTTAAAACACTAGTGGAAAAATATTTTCATACCCCCTCGTCTCGTTATTTACTGACAATGGTGGGGAATTCATTGCCCTCATACCATACCTCCAACAAGGTATTTCTCACTTTACCACACCACCCCATACCCCAGAACAAAATGGGGTTGCCGGAAGACGACACCGACACATTGTCGAAACAGGGTTGTCTCTACTTCACCATGCTAAATTACCATTCACCTTTTGGTCGTACGCTTTTCAAACCGCTGTATACCTTATTAACCGCTTGCCCACACCCAACCTTGAGTTCAAATCACCATTTGATAGGTTGTATGAATCGCCACCCGGTTACTCGAAACTCAAGTCGTTCGGATGTCTCTGCTTTCCATGGCTACGCCCTTATGCCTCCTCCAAACTTCACCCGCGCTCTCTCAAATGTATTTTCCTTGGCTACTCATCTTCCAAATCGGCGTTTAAATGCTATGATCCGGTCTCACATCATCTCTATCACTCGAGACATGTTGAATTTGTACAACACATCTTCCCATACAAAAATGACACATCAATTGTTACTCCACTTCCTAGTGCCACCAAATTCTTCCAAACTCTTCAACCAACCACTAATATTGATATACCCACTGTTACCCCAAATACATCCTCCACCACCTTTACACTTAATACACAACCTCTTACCCATTCCCCAGTTCACGTGGAACCAACTGCTCCCTCATCCACTCCCATGCAACCTCCATTACCTACCTCACCAAACCATCCACCACCTAATACTTCACCTACCGAACCTTCTGTTATCTCAGCCGACACAATGCCTACCGATCCGCTACCTAACCAGATTTCTTCAAACTCAACGCCACCAACACATCCTGACTCTAGCTCAGCTGCGCCATATCCGCTACCCAACCGCACTCGCAAACCGAACCCAAAATATTTTAACCAAAACTACGTAAATGTCACTACTCTTCACCCTCTTCCACCAACCCTTGAGCCGTCAACTCACTGTCAAGCCCTAAAAGACCCAAAATGGCGTCACACGATGGACTTAGAGTTCAATGCTTTGTTGCAAAACCAAACTTGGGATCTTGTTCCCAACACATCTATAACGCCTATCGGTTGCAAATGGATCTTTCGTGTTAAACGGAATCCTGATGGCTCGGTATCAAAATACAAGGCACGACTTGTCGCGAAGGGCTTTCTCCAACAATATGGGAAAGATTATTTCGATACCTTTAGCCCCGTTACCAAACCCGTTACCATTCGAACGATTCTATCCATAGCTCTCTCCAAGAATTGGCCTTTACGCCAACTTGATGTCAACAATGCGTTCCTACACGGGACGTGAGGATGTCTTTATGACTCAACCTTCGGGTTATGTCCATCCACAATTCCCTAACCATATTTGTGCTCAAGAAGTCTCTATACGGCTTGAAACAAGCTCCTCGAGCTTGGTACATTGAGCTAACAAATTTCCTTATACTATCTGGCTTCACCAAATCTCTTGCAGATGCCTCTCTCTTCATTTATAAAAACCATATGACCACATGTTACTTTATGGTGTATGTTGACGATATTATTCTCACGGGCAACAACCCGCAGTTTCTTGATAGCTTCGTCACAGCCCTAGGCAACAAATTTTCGGTCAAAGATCTTGGCATGCTACATCACTTCCTTGGAGTTGAGGTCATTACCAAATCAGAACGTAAAATTGTATTATTGAATAAAGGAGATTACAAAGGTCCTATATATAGATAATACTAATTACAATTGAATACCCTTAACAATAAATAAATTGACAAACCAATAACTTTGTTTAACACCCACTTCTACGGGCCTCTTTCTCTCTCAGTCGCGCCATATTCAAGAGGTATTGAATCAGTTCCATATGGATGGTGCAAAGGATGTCTCTACGCCTCTTAGTACCGACCCTTTATCCCTAAATGACTCCACTTCACCTATTGATCCCACTCCCTACCGTAAACTGGTAGGTTCGCTTCAATACCTAGCCTTTACCCGACCCGACATTTCATTCGCCATCAATAAATTATCTCAGTTCATGCATGCACCTCGCCAAACACACTGGCAAGCTTTGAAACGGGTTCTCCGATACTTAAAAGGTACCATCCATCATGGTCTCTTCCTAAACCGTGATTCTCCGCTCACACTCTCGGCGTTCTCAGATTCAGATTGGGGTGGGGTTCATGATGCAGGCAGATCAACAACTGCGTATTTACTATATCTTGGCACTAATGTTATTTCATGGAAATCGACAAGACAAAAATCGGTCTCTCGCTCGTCAACGGAAGCCGAGTACAAAGCGCTTGCGAATGCCTCGGCTGAACTCATTTGGCTTAAAAACTTACTTCGGGAACTCGGCATCACAATCACACGACCACCAACCTTATTTTGTGATAACACCGGCGCTACGTACTTGTGTGCAAATCCAGTATACCACTCGCGGATGAAACATGTGGCGCTGGACTATCATTTTGTTAGAGAACAAGTCTCCGCTGGTCTTCTACGAGTTATTCATGTCAGTTCTCAGGATCAACTCGCAGACATGCTAACAAAGCCTCTATCTAGGGCGTCTTTTCTCAAGAATCGGTCCAAGATTGGCGTATCCGATGGATCCTCCATCTTGCGGGGGCGTATTAGAGAATATTCAGTAAATAAGTCAACGCAACAACTTTAGGAGGGAACTTATATTTGGTTTATATTTGTATTTATGATTGTGATTGTATCTTTGTATATCTTCTCATTATTCCTCTGTAATATGCCTATATATGGCTCAAACTATTGTGAATAATATGCATCGAACATTTAACCTTTTCAGAAATCTTAGTCATTTGATGTGATAAACGACTTAATAAAGCATGTTGTAATAGTTATATGATTTTTATTATTGAACTTTTATATGTTATGCATTTATAAATTCTGTAAAATTATCATTCAGCCAAACAGGGTTGGGGTGTTACACTAACCATCAAAAGCATATAATCTAACCTAATAGTGATCATGCATAATTTCATATCAGATAACATATTATAATCATTACAAGACAACTAATCTTATCGCGTGCAATACAGTTTCTACCAAGTTGGAACAAGGGGATGTACGAACCGATACATGAGAGTTGAGACGGGCAAGTTTTACTGGGGAAGCATAAACTACTTATTGTATTGTGGCATTCATCTTCGACTGGCGGTCAATCTTAGTTCTATCCAACTTTAAAACGTATAAAAGCGATATTTTATTGGGAAAGGTGCACTAAAGAAGCGAGAACCTCTATCACAAATGGTCATACTAGCCAAGTGTGTGTGGTTATGACTTATGAAAACTCCGAATCAGTGGCATTAATAGAGTGATGGTATAATACCAACTTCTCTTAGTAACATAGCTATTAAAAAAAAGGTTTTTGGAGCAGGGGTCTCAAAGGGAGTGGCCTCTCATCGCCTCTGGTAGAGATAAGGTTTGCCCTCATCAGAGCTTCACATACCTTACTAAGCTATGTTATGAGTAAGAGTACATTGGGCACGCTTTGTAAGAGGATTTGTGTTTCTATAATGTGATAGGCACTCAAAATTTCTTACACTTTTTAAGGCGAGTCTCACTTTTCATATTAAATAATAATAAATATATATCATTATCTTTATTGATCTTTAATAAATATATGGACCTCAAGACCTCTTCACATCAATGTATTATGTCAAAACAAGTCTCACTTAAAAGCATGATTATAATCATGAAAATGGAAGTTTTTGTAAACAAAATAAGCCACCCATTTTGATCCCACAAAGCACAAAACTGTAGCAACCGCAAGTGAATTCCTTGCAGCAACCGTTATGATCCCTTGTTTGGTTGCAGCCACCATAGCCACCGCAGCAACCGAAAACACCTGAAGAGCCGCCTGAAGTGCATTTAGACTTTTGTATGCTGCATTGCAGCTGCTGCAGTTCACCACATGACTCCAATACCTAAAATCATCAAAATCAATCAAAACGCAAATTAATTTTGACATTAATAACATCAATTTAGTCAGCTTTTACGCAAATAACCTGTCCATAAGTTGCTCTCTCGGCGGGGTAGATGGTAAAGACTTGTTAAACTTGTTTCCCCAATCAATTTGGCCGCCTGAATATTTCTTTAACCACTTTCTAAACGCAACCACTTTCGTGTCTGATTTAGTTGGCACGAAACAGGCTTTTTCCCAATTAGGAAAACCGGCTTCCATCAGTTTCTTCTCCTGCAAGTTGCATAACCGTTCAAGAACCTACTCGAATCACATTGCATAATCAGTTTCTTCTCCTACAAGTTACCTCAATATGAAGAAGATACAGATCTGAATCAATAACCAAATTCTGATTAATATGGAACGTCCATCTGGGAACAATTCGATCGATCCCAACAGCAAAGTTTCTTCCGGAAATAAAGATCAATCTGCTGTTACCCGGGCTCACTGGTATACATATAAAGATCAGTAACAACCGTCGAGGTTGTGCTGATTTCCCCTGAGTTTATTCAATTACAGAAGTAAAAGTATCAAAAATATTAATATAGTTCTAAAGTTGAATGTATAATTGTAAATTATAATATTTTATACCTTTGGAATTTCAGTAAATGAGATATGCAGACTAGGAGCGACAAATTTCGATCCGCCGTATGGCTGGTTTGCGGTAAAACCATTTTTGTGTATCGGATCTATGTTTATATCTATGGGGGCACCCCCTTCCCGATCGACCTTAACATTGTAGTAAACTTATGTTAGACGCGTTGGGTCACGACTCACGGGAGCTCATCAAGAATACTAGAAAATTGAAAGTATAAGAATTGTGTAACTGTAAAAATACTTATCTAGGCTGTGGTGTCCTAAGTATTCCATAATGTGCATATGGAACATGAGCAGGGTCCATGAGGTTTTCAGCCAAGATTTCATACCTGAAAGTGTCACACTCTTAGATCAGTTTTGAACCAACGAATATGCAAAATATAGGTGAAATGTGCATACTGCATACCCATATGGTATTTCTCGGTTAAACATTTGGAATGTATACGAAGGATCGTCGAGTTCAGGGATGGATGGTGGTTTCTTCTTTGTGAGGATATCTTTGTATTGCGGATCAGTGTTGGGCCAAAACCAAACAATTCCGTTTTGCACGGTGCTTGGATAAACCGCAACACACGCCTTTTTAAACGTATTAACCTGCACGTTATATAACAATAAAAACCGGTCAGGTATTGTGCGTCCTCTGGATGTATACAATAAACGCTAACTAATATATTTTCTCTAATATGTTATCTAGTATACCGGAGGACCGTCAGGGGGAGCTTGAGGGATTAATTTACAGTCACCAGAGCCACTAAAGCACCAGCCATGATACACACACTGCAGCCTACCCCATTGATCAATCCTTCCTTCAGAAAGTGGGGCCAATCTGTGAGGACACATATCGTCAAACACCTTCCATGCATTCTCATTCTTGTCCCACCACACCACAACATCCAGACCCATCACCTTCTTCCCATGTGGGGCCCTCTTGTCCAGATCACACACTGGCATGACTGCATACCACTGAGAAAACCAGTCGAATTTCTCATCTTGATCATGGGTTTCAGCTTCTTGTTCGGTTGAAACAGATGGAGAAATGGCTGTTAAAGTCTTGAATTTGGGTGTTTTGAATTGGCTTAAAGTGGTTAAGGGTGAATATGGTTTGTTTGGAGTAAATGGGAGAGTGAAAATGGGTTTGGATAATTGGGTTCGGATGAGTGAAGGTGGAGGAACAGGGGTGGGAGCTCTGAGAGCTTCCATGGCGGATGTGAATGCGAAATGAGTTTTGTGAATTGGAAATAAATGCGATGGTTATTGATAACGCAATTGTGGTTATAATTACGCCAACAATACTTACATGCTAACTAATTTATTTTTATTATTTAAAGAGTTAAATGCCTTTTTACTTTTTAGTCCCTCTGATTTGATCTATTTTGTCAGTTTAGTTCAAAGGTTTTATTTTCGCCTGTGGATCCAAAAAGGTTTCACCGTTGTCATTTTAGTCCACTAGGTTAACTTCATCAATTTTTTCTGTTAACGAGAAGGGCAATTCGATCATTTTAAATGTAATTCTGTTAACTAGAAGGGCAATTTGGCTATATAAAATGACCGAATGTCTTTCTCGTTAACAGAAATAATGGATGAAGTTAATCCTGTAGACTAAAATGGTAATGGTGCAAGTGCAACATTTTTGGACCCACAGGTGAAAAATGAAAACTTCAGACTAAACTGACAAAATACCTTAGACCACAAAGACTAAAACGACATTTAACTCTTATTTAAAATTGATTTACAAAATAAAAAACTCTAGGTCAACCAATCGTCCATAATTCCATATAAGGTTTGAAACTAAAATATTATTAACCCTTTTTAAATTTAACTAATGGCTCGTTAACGAAATGGGCAATGCTTTAGTGGTACCTGGAAACTTTCGCAGCGGAGGTCGTCAGTTGAAATCTCATTCGTTACAAAATGTCATGTGTGAGTCAAGGTTTTACCATAGTAGGATTTTGAGTTGTGGATTTCCTTTGGAATTAGTGATGGGCTAGGTAACCAACGCTGCCTGCGATCATGAGCATGAGTAAGTGGCATGTTGCCTATGATGGTATCTGGGTAAACGGGTTTTGTTGGACGTTCATAAAAAAGAAAAAAAAACTAATGGCCTATTAAATTGGTTAAGTTTTACTTCTTTTCAGAAGAGCTATATAGGACCTCTAAATCTACTTCTAAATCTAGATTTTTTGTTCATCACGTTACTTAAATCAACATCATTCGGGAAGGGACACTTCTTTCCAACATTTTAGTACCACGAGACCAAAGTTCCTTAGTCATACAAAATGATGATGAACGAAGTTTAGCTTTTTCATGTCGGGATGAAATTATTGTTTAGCTTGGGTATTTTGGACTTATATTTTGAAGTTATATTAGTTTAGGGTGTTCTTAAATACACCCAAAAGGTCAAACTTTTTTTACTTTTACCAACAACTCAAGCCATTTCAGTTAGCTTTTCAACTTTTTTCGTAAACCAACTTTAATGGAACAAGTTTCCATAAAACAACTTTATTTCATTTTCTTTCCATTTAATTTTTCCTTTTTTTATCATTTTTCCATTTTCTTTCTATTCTATTCTTAGTTTTGTTTTTCATTTTAAAACTGAAATCTTATATTATTATTTATTTTTTTATTATTTAAAATAATTACAACTAAACAGCTATTTAAATTATTTCTTTCCTTTTATTTTATAATTTAAAACTAATGAAGCAAAGACGCTTTGAAAATATTATAGCTATATTTTTTAGATTTTTTATTTTAGTTTTCATGGCGAATAATTTATAATAGACAAAGTTTTCATGCCATACTTTTCTGATTTGTTTTTTTACGGTAAAGGAAAAGTTTAACAAAATATAATTAAAGTAAAAAAATCATATATAATTTGTTTATTATATATAATTTGTTGCATTTGATTGTTTTACAATTGCCCTAGTAAATGACGAGAACCATTATGTCACGGTGGAATTACAAGGAGGGTACCCGATGCCTACAATCACGCCTTATTGGAATTTTCGCAACATTAGCATGTCTGCGGCTGGATGGGAGACCATGTATAGGTGGCGTCTATAATTATATACCCAGCTTTATCGTCGTGAAAGTGATTTTGTCGATCTAAGTGATTAATTGTTTTAATGTTTGCACGTTTACTTTTTTATTAGATGAACTTTTATTTACTAGTGGGAAAGCCGCGCGTTGCGGCGGATTCGACAATACGGGGTGAGAACATAACTCAACCCTTAAAATGTTTGAAAATTCATATACAAGCTTACATTATAATCTAGTGTTCCATCAAATTTCTTGTCCAATACATATGGGATTTCCGTCGTTGCAACTTTAAAAGATATCAATTTGAGTTTTTGCATTTTGAATCTTGTTTGACTTGATCATTAAAATTTGCTACTGCTTGTGTCTTTTTTTTTTTTATCGTTGTTCATCCTAATCTGCTGGTGGATTCTGATGTTGGTCTTCATGAGTTTTAAGTTGTTAATGATTTGATGATCCTATAGGTGGCAGGATGGATGGTCTTTTCTTTTTAGTATGAGTTGAAATGGGTTGGGTCATGCATGATTGGGCTGTCATGTAAACTCTTGTTTGCCCATTTTTATAAGTAATTACTGTGGCTAATATCATAGAAAGTTAACACATATTTTTTTCTATGTAGACACATTTTGACCTGAACCTATTATGATTAGTATTCGTTTTAACCCGAACCAAATTACTTTTTATGGGTCCATTCTGGCCCGATACCTGATCCGCAGTCCTGATAGGCTTAAATCTACCATGTATATTGGCTAGTCCCCAAAGCTTTAAGCAAATATAAATGTTTTTTTTTTAAATTTAGTTATAATTGATTATTGTTTACCATTTTATTTGTAGTACAAAAAATAGGATAAAATGCTTGAGTAGATTTAATAGCATTGATCAAAAATCAAAACCTCTAATATTGTGTTCTTATGAGGACAAAAAAAGCCCAAGATTTCAACTACCTTTTCAACCAACACAAGGGTCAACCACTTGTCCCATAAACAACACTACCCCGTCACATCTTCTCTAATCACATACAAGAACGGGTGATCCGCTACAAAATCCACCTTTTTATAGGCACGTGCATTACAGGTCCTGAAACCTGCTCTAGTGACCGTCGCAGCTTCTGTACCTTCTTCATTAACCTCCACCAAAGATTTATGGTGAATTCCCGAAACAAAAGGGCTTTCACCAGTAGAAGAGTTACCAATTTTGGTCAAATCATCTCCGTATCTGAAAGGCAATACAATCCCTAATTCCTTGAACATGTTTAAGGAGGTGGAAGTCGAATTTGTTACCATTAAGGAGGTGGAAGTCGAATTTTTCCATCATTGACTCCAAAAACTTCTTACTCCATGCTCCCTTGAAGTAGACCGCATTTCCAAAGAGAAGCCCCGTACGACAGTTAACGACATTAGCAGGAAGGACACCCTTTATAAGGCCATTTGTTTGCTTTGCCCATAAATCCACTTCTTTAGCTACCTCAGCAGCCTTCATTAATCAATCAGAAAGAAAGTTTTATAAGCATGAACTTTGTTAACAAAATAACTAATATTCATATCAATGTAGGGTAGGGTTCATGAGTGAACAATGATTTATTTGTGAATAAAATGAACTTATCCTGACCATTGATTTTGTAGATCTAGATTTTTTCTTTAATGACAAGATTGTAATTATCTTTTGTAACTTACATGTATTTTAATAGACACAAGGGTATAATTGTATATTTCTCTCTTCATTTAATTAATTAATTTTTTCTCTCTCCTGGTTTCTCTTTCCAATTAAAAGAATATTTAATTACATTCTCTATATTTTTTCCTCTCACATATTACCTAACTTATTATTTCATAATTTAAAAAAAAATACAAACATTATCAAATATTGTTCCATCTAGAACACAATTAAAAATATTTTATTACATTCTCTATACATATATGTATTAGACCAATGTTTGATGAAAAGATGTATAGTGGAAACAATATGTAGTAATACACAAGTGTATAAGTATGGTATATATCGAAATGTATACACTATGTACTTGAATAATACACAAGTGTATAAATTTGGTTTATACCGACCCGTGGAAACAAGATGTAATAATACACAAGTGTATAAGTCTTGTATATACTGACTTCTATACACATATGTTAAAAATCATAATTTAATTAGGTTTAATATTTAATTTTAAAAGGAATATAACAGTTTAATTAAAAAAAACATTAGCCCTTCAATATTTTATAATTAAAATAATAGAGAAATAATTAAAAATGAGAGAGAGAGGGGGAGAGTTAAGAGAGGAGAAAATTAAGGGATTTTAATTAAAAGTACTTGGCTAATGTCAATCTTACCCTTTTAATCTAAAAAATGATCAAGGGCCAAGATTAGTTCACTTAGTCCACTCTCAAGAAGTTGTTCACTCATGATTCTAATCCTATCAATGTAATTGCTGGAATTATAAACATGTGAAACACTACTAACATGATCATTGCAGATAAACCTAGGAAACATGATCTAAAACTTATAATAAACCTTTATAGAACTTGGATTAGGTTAATGTATCACAAAAACAAAAAATATTGTATCACAAAATAAACTATTTTAGTAATCCTGTTCCTTTGTAATTCTAAAAAATAAAAAAATAAAGAACTAACCTTCGCAAAATCGACTTGTTTGCAATCAGCTTTATTATAAATAGTGTCCACCAAGTGTTTATCAACCCAAAACCCGTTAAAAAAATCACAACAAAACAAAACATTCAAAAAAAAATCAAAAAAAAATTAAAAATAAAAAGTCCAAAAATTAAAAAATAAAAAAACATGATTTTTTTAAAAAAATAATTAAAATAAAAATCCTAAAAAACAAAAAATTCTAAAAAATTAAAAAAAATAAAAAAAATTCTAAAAAATCTAAAAAAAATATAAAACTTCTAGCGACCCGCGGCTGTTGACGCTGTGTGGCTTCAGTGACCGCTGTTATCTCGTGGTGACCGGTAGGATACTTTCTTCTTTGGATCGTCATCGTTTTCGTCTTCTTGTTGCTTTTCGAGATTATTATGCTCTTCAGCTTCGTATCCACTGTGATAATATTTTGCTCCTATCACTTTCCTGTATGAAAATCAAACGGTCCGAACATAAGTTACTAATCAACTCATTTTAAATCAATTTTGGAAATGATTGAATAATTGAATAAAACCTGTTGCAATTTGAAGTGTTGAATGCTGCTTCCCCTGACTGGCATATCCCTTTCCATCCAGCCGGCACTGGAGGCATGCCTGCGTCGCTAAAACACGTTGATTCTGGCCAAATTCCTATATTGACATTGGTGTTTATCATAAATTTCAGTATTAATTACAAAATAATACATCGAACCAAATCATTTATGACTTTTTACTGTGTTAAAAGTGGTATTTATTACAAATGTTAATGCAATATCTGATTGAAAACTTGAAAGACTTCCACTTCATTCTAACTTGACCCCACAAACATAATCAAATGTAATGAATTGAAATGATACCTGTATCAATGAAACCAATGATGACATTGACTTGATTCTTAGTGGAGAAACCTGGGATTTCCATGGTTCTTCCTCAGCCAGATCTATGAAGCCCCATGAATGTGTCGTGTGAAGTCTTTGCTTTGTGTTTTCAAACACCGAAACCACCCCTTCCATCTCTGCAATCACTTTGCCGACTCCACAGATGATCAACTCCTTTGATTTAAACATCAGCATTTGTCCTTTTGTGCATCTTTTTCTTAAACCGAATATCACCCTTTACTGGAAATCATAATGTAATATGCGGTTAAATCGGCAAGAAACAAAAGAATCTAATTACATGACCCGCGATCCTGACATGTATATGTGTTTGTGCAATGGAAAACTAAAACAACTATTTATCATAGTGTACACCACAACAATGGTTAAACAAGATTTTATTGTAGAAGATTGTGAAACGACCTTTTGGTCTCTATACGCCTCATCGCCCTTTTCTTGGCATTCTATATAACTCGGGAAGTCTTTCCCAACAAGGAAGTAGTCTCCACAACCAAAGCCTTCATTACCTTCTAAAGATCCTATTAATTCATCATAGTCATAAGGCCCAAACACACCACTTTTAACATATTCCTTTACTTCTTCAAAATGGGCGTCGGGCAGAAACTGTATACAAAAAAAACTAATACACATTAACTCGATGAAGATACCATTCGAGAACATTAAGATTAAAAGAAGGGGTAAATAGATAATTTTGGTTTACCTTTCCCTCGGCTCTTTCCTTCAGTAACCCGGTTATCTCATGGGCTTGAGCACCAAAAAGATAAAAATTGTGTTCTCCAACTTCTTCCCTTATTTCCACATTAACCCCATCATTAAGATTAAAAGAAGGGGTAAATAGATAAGCCAAAGCCTAATCAAGGAACCCCATAATACAAGACCCTCTTTAGCCAAAGCCTAATCAAGGAACCCCATAACACACCAAAACAATACAACCACAAAAAAGGCAACAACAAACAGATTACAAATAAAAATTTATAACACCAAATTTTATCCGGTCACCATGGTGTGAAGAAAACTGGACAAATGGGTCAAACGGGTTGAAGTTGTTTAAAGTGATGATGCTATTAAGGTTTTAATATTTACCTGTAGCATTTTTAAAAATAAAAATTATTACTTTCATTTTGTTGCTATTAAGGTGAATAAATGAATATTAACAATTAAAAAGACTTGATGCAAAATATACACTATAATGTTACAGAAACAATGAAATCAAAGAAAAGATTACATGTAATTTAACCAGGAGAAGCATGATCATCCAACGACGCTTCATCAACAACGAAAACTCGAACAAAATTTAACAAAATAGCTAATTGGACTGAGCCACATGAGACAGAGTAAATCATTACCAGATCATTTGAATTAACATATGTTTCCATAATATTTTTTTACCCTTATGCACTGGATTAAAGATGATAAATACGTACCACGGTTGGGCTTTCAATCTGCGTCACCGTCATCTACGACAACATTTGACAATCATCACACAAATTGCAACAATATTCCAACTTAACAGCAAAACCCTTGATCCAATGAGTCATACTTCAAATTCGTAACGACAATCTGAATTGAACAGAAACATAACAACAATAAAATCACAAAATAAGTAAACAAAAAAACTTACACACATAAGCCCTAAAATTGTTAGATCTTGAAACGAAAGCGATGAAATCTACAAAAATTTAATCCATGCAATTGTGGAATTAGAGGGCTAGGAAATAGGAAACCTTGGTTTCATATGATGAGATGAATCGGTTGCAGCCTTCAATTAAGACTCTGGTATCCAAACCCTAGATCGATCGTCTTCTTCTGGCATGATGTCTTGCTTGCTTGAGCGGAAGTGGCTACTTCGAACAGAAACCCGAGTGGGAAATCTAATCTTTGATATGTGGAGGATCAGATTCATCACCAATGGAAGCTTTAAGAATAGAAACTCAGGTTATAGGGAAGATGGGAACCGGCGAATACCAAAGATCGCATTCATTTGCTATTGAAGAGAGAAGGGCACGATGCACGCAATAGGGTTTTAAGGGGCGGGGGCATATTTGGGAACATGGGACAAAAATGGAGGGAAATTAGCTTAGAACCCATACGGCGTCTTAAAATTGTGTGGTAAAATTCCATTTATGTCGAAATGGTTTATATAGATGTATGTATAGATTTATGATGAACTTTTTTACTTTCGTTTTTATAATAAAGTGTCTTGACTATTTATTTATTAATATTGCTATTAATACTAATAAGAGTATAACAAAATATAAAAAAATAACAAAAGTATTATAAAATAAAATAACATAAAAAACATAATTATTACTTTTGACTTTTATAATAAAATAATATAATAAAGTAAATAACATAAAAACATAATTATTACTTTTGACTATTATAATAAAATAATGTAATAAAGTGCTTAATGATTACCAAGTTTGACTAATTGGTATATTGGATTAGGTTCAAGAGTGAACACTACTGTAGCTTGCGAACTGAGTGAACTAATCCTGGCCATGCACGTGTGTAGATCAATGGCCAGGATTTGATGTTGAAATACACTAATGTATTTTACGATTTGATGATGAGATCCTGGCCATACACGTGTGTAGATCAATGGCCAGGATTTGTTCACTCAGTTCGCAAATACACTAGTGTTCACTCTAGAACCCCACTCTTGGTATATTAATCCATATCTTGAGTGTATTTATCACACCCTGATGAAACAATGGTTAACCGGGTAGAGTTAACTCACTGGTCTCGTCAAGAGGGTTAATCCCTTCTTTCCGAGGATCGTTGGCTGGATCGTCTGGTGGTGGGTTTCCTGCAAAAGGAAACAAACCGTGACTCGTAACAAGGAGGATGGGGTGGGGGGTGCTCCTTGTTACCACTCTCCGGCGTGAGAATCAGTTAGTTGCTTGGGAAGCAAAATATGATAGTAGTAGTATTGAGAGAGTTAGAAAGTGATACCTCAAACCTGGTTTGGGGCGAGTATTTATTGCCGAGGAGTGAAGGAGGGTAGTTGAGTAGCTAGTCTGACATCGCACAACTATTTGCAGGTGTGTCAGTCCTGTCGGATGCTGTGGTGATGCCACGTCCGGCTGTGGTGTCAGACTGTTGTTCATACGTGGGCTAGTAGGCGACTGTTCCCAGTGCCACTTGCATTGTGGTGTCAGACCCACTTGCTTTGTAGGCAGGATGCGGTGCCAGGCCGCATCGCTGCTTGCGGTCATTGATGTTGTTCCCGCATTGGTTGTTCCATCCATGATTTGCGAGGGATGCGGTGTTGTGCCGCATCGCCTGTTGAGTGACTGTTACTGTTGTCCAGATCCCTTGTCGTGACGAAAATGTTCATAGGATGCGGTGCGAGGCCGCATCGCTATGCGTAACATTAGTTTCCGTCCTTAAGGTAAGTCTTCTCATCAATGGACAGATTGGACCGCAGTGTTCGCGTGTATCTTACGCGGACACTGGATAGTTAATTGTTGTTGGGGGTTTTTAATGAGGGTAATGGTCATTCGCGGTCGTGCTGACGCGATATTTGGGACCATACCCCTTCAAGTCCCCCCAGTCTAGTGTTCCTTCCGTATGCGAGTCGCATGTGGGAGGGATACTGGACTATGTTGTCTAGAAGGTTAAGATTATGCCATGCAGATGGCATCTTCTTTAAGTAGTAGGCCCTTTCTAGTGGATTGTTTCTTCCTTTGAGAAGGGTGTAGGGTGAGCAAGTTCCGTCTGATGCGGAATTCTCAGCCAAAGACTTGACTGTTTCTACCTTTTGCTGATGTCATCAGCCACCTGTTGGTGTTTCGGACCAACCTTTGATACGGTGACTGAAGGTATTAGCAGAATTCGAACCAACCTTTGAGATCGTGACTGAAGATGTTTTCTTCAGTGTAGTTGGAATCTCTGCGTCAGTTGGTGCAAAGTTGTAAGTACTTTGCTCAAGCTCTATGTTCAGCAACTGGACATGTAACGATGATCCCTGTTTTGTGGGGTGTTCGTGTTCTCCAGTTAAGCTTTCTAGTAACCGCACGTCTTCTTCGGTTTATCTCTCAAGTAACCGCACGTCCTCAGAGGTGTGGCTCTCTGGTAACCGTTCGTTCTTTGCGGTTACCTCGTTGCCGAACCTCGTTTGCCATGTTTCTTTGAGGATCGTGGGGTAGTTGCGTCATTGTTGGCCGTGTTTGGTCGAACAATGTGAATCTGGACTATGGGCAAATAAACATGATCATAGGCAGGGTTGTGCCCACCATTGTTTATTCTATGCGGTCCATAGGTGGGTAACTAGTCATAGGCAGACTTGTTACCGCTGTTCTGGAGCCACTTTCCTTCACGCTTTGGTGGAAAGTAGTTTCCCTGTAAGTAGCGTTGCCGGAAGAGATCGTCTTAGATACTTGGGAAGTTGGTTGAAACTCTTCCGCATTCGTTTTGTAGCCACTTTCCTTCACGTTTAGTTGGGAAGCAGTTTTTCTTGAAATAGCTTTCCTCTTCCGCGTAGTGGCTTAGTTGTGGCTCTTCCGTAGCTACCGTTCGCATAGTTGCGGTTTGCAGTAACTACGTAAGAATGGTTGCGGTTTGCAGCAAAGAACTCGCTTCTAGAAGTCTTGTAGCCTGGATGTGGCTCTTGAAGGTTCAGGGGACAGGGTTGCTGATGTGCGGTTGCTCAGCATACTTGTCCTGTTCCTTAAGGAGAAGCTGTTTGCGTTCCCTCGGTGGTTGTGAACCGGAAACGAGGGTTTTGAAGCTTGAAGAAGCTTTCATGGGGTGCGGTTTACCGCATCCTGAGAAGCGGTTTTCGCAGTCCAAAGAACCGTGCTGGTTCTGAGTATCTGACACACCTGTGCGGGTTGGTGTGTGTCATCTCCGCATATTCCGCGTGTGCTCGTGGATATGTGCGGTTTATGACTTATACCCCTTTATATAATTTAAAGATATATATTTTTGCCTTTTTTGAGGGGTATGTAAAAAACGACATGCGGTATGGGTTATGGTGCGGTAACCAGAGAAACCGCATGCCGCTTGTGTTTGGATAAGGTTGTCGCTTTCTGTTGCTTACGTCACGATTGCACGTGTGGGTTGTTGAAGTTGGTAGGATTCTGACATGTGCTGATTTGAAAAGACGTTTACACTGACCGAGGTCATAACTGCACTGTAGCAGGAAGAGAAAAAGTCTTCTTTGTCAGGCGCGTAGGCGGCCACGCGCGCGTGATAACCGTCAGCGGAAAGGTCGCTAACCACGTGTCGCCTTGTAACTCGCTTATTCTGAACGTGTTGATGCGGTTACTGTATCGCATTTATTGCGATGAGTATATAAAGGGGGAACCGTTTGGTTTCTCCTTACTGTTCAAAAAATTTTTAGAAAAATTTCTGTTGAGAGAGAGAGCATTCCCTTCGTCTTCTCCGATCAATCTGTCATTTATTCCGGCAATCTTTTGGGGATTTCTGAGTTTTTTCTTTAACTCGAAACTGCTGTTCTACATATTTCTGATGGCTGATCCATCTAACCCACATAATGTGGAGGGTGAAAACCCTGAAGCATCTTCTCCGGTGGCCGTAGAAGAAGAAGATGATGGTGGCAGTGTTCCTGGTGGTGGCCTACCACCCTTGAAGTGGTCGAAAGTTGCATTCGACCAGCTGATGACCAAGATTGAGATGCCTCACGAGTTTGGGGCTGAATATCCCCAAACTGGTGATACTGGTGCCAGTGCTCCGGCCGGTTACATCACCATGTGGGCCGAGTGTTTTACTGATGGTAACCTTCGTTTACCATTAACAGTTTTTGTTGCTCAGGTCTTGGAACATTACAAGATCCATATCTCCCAGATGAGTCCTTTTGGGATGATCCGTATTAGACATTTTGAATCAACTTTTCGAGCTCTTGGTCTGCCGGTTACCGTTGAAAACTTCCGGGGGTTTTACCAGTTGACGGTGAACACCGGTTTCTTCTCCTTTAGAGAACGGTATGGAAGCATCAAGTTGATGACCCCTCCGAAGGGTATTTCGAAGTGGAAGTATAAGTTCTTCTATGTTAAAGCTGCCGCGGTTGTTGTGGACATGAATATGCGGAACGTCAATGAGCCTATCCCTGCGGAGGATATTGCTATGCCTACCGCAGAGACTGCGGAGTGGTTCTCAAAGCTGAAACCTATTGAGCATCGGCAGCTGACCAATAATGAGTTGTGGGTGCTGCGGATGATGTTGACCCGGCCTAATAGGAATTTTACGCCTGTGGTGCGGGAGAAAACTGGTGGTAAGTGTTACCACTCTTTTGCGGTTTCTTTATTCCCGTGTTTGTTATTAATTTGGACATGTATTATCAGAAATTGTGAAAGTGTGGAAGATTTTTGATCCAACTTTTACTGGCAAAGTTGATCTTATTCCGACTGCGGAGGGTAAAGGTTTTAACTTGACGATTGTCCCTCTCTTCCGCGTTGCGTCACGCGCGGTGATGACTGCACCCCTGCCGCAGGGCAAAGGTATTACTCATAACTTTTATTGCTTTACAAGGTTTGTTGCTGATATTTTATACGCAGGTACACTTGGGAACCTTGGTAAATTTGAGTCAAAGGGTGCCCCCAAAAAACATGCGGAGAAAAAGCATGTGGATAAACCTGGGCGGGGTCGCGGTGTGAAGAAACCTGATGTATCTGTTGTTCCGCCCTTGGTGAAGCCAGCAGCAGGTATCTCTCGTTCTCATTTCCGCAGATATACCGATTACGTGGTAGTATCTGACACCCTAGAGGGCTTGGGTGTTCCAGGTGTTGGTGCGTCCACCGGTGGAACCGCTGCGGGTTCGAAACCGGGTGATGAAAAGAAGAGAAAAACGGAGGATGCTGGTGATGCTGGTAGGGGAAAGAAACCGAAGATTCAGACCAGGCGCAAGCCTTTTGTCATACCAAGGAAGCCTGCGGTTGTGTCTGGTATGTAACGTATGACTAACAAATATTTCGTGCTTATACTTGTTCTTCAAAGTATCTGTGTTGATTTCAGAGCCGCAAGATGAAGGGTTCTTCGACTTTGATGCTCCTCCTCCCCCTCCCCCGCACGACACTGCTGCGGGTGCGGGGGTTCATAAGGTTGTTACTCCTGATGCCTCTGTGCGGGGGGTGGATACTGGAAAGGGTCCCGCGGCTCAAATCCATGACACGGTTGATTCGAGTGATAATGTTATCACCCCAGAGGATACTGTTGATATGGATTTGAAGTTTGGTTACACCGGAAAGCCAAAGTCTCCTGCTGCCGAGAAGGCTTCCGGTTCCGCCGGTGGTGCGGGTTTTGTAGAGACTCCAATTCAGCCTGAAGAGTCTGAATTGGAGTATTATTATCGCTCTTACACAGAAGATCGGGCCATGTCTTACCACCGCCCTCCGTGGTCTGTGATGCAAGGGGATGATATTTATGCTGATCCCTCTGCGTGTAGGGAGGTTTTGAGTGGTTTGGGCACTCCTTTTGAGGTAAACCGGGCCCGTTCTTTACCGACTGAGGTCCAGATGAACCAGCTCTCCTCCCTGCTTGTGGGGAGTTCCATAATGGCAAATGCCGTTATAGAAAAGTGCAAGGTGCTGGGGCGCAAGGAGGAGGAGAATGCGCGTTTACGGGCCGAGGCAGAGGAGTTGGTGAAAGCTGCACGTGAGGGTGCAGAGCAGCTTGAGAGGGATAGAGCTGCGTTTGAGAAGCATAAGCAGACTGAAGAATGGGCTGCAACTGCTGAGCTTAAACAGGTTCGTACTCTTGCAAAATTGCTGTCTGATGAGCGTAAGCGTTGGAAAGAAACCCTTTCTGATGAGCGCAAGACGCTATCTGATGAACGCAAGACTTGGAAAGAATCTTGGGGTAAACAGAATGAAACTCTCTTTCATGTTCGTCAGGAGCTTATCAATGCCAAGGCAGCAATTTCTGCGTTGGCTAAAGAGAAAGCTGAGGCTGTTGCGGCTGCCCAAGGGGCCAAGGAAGCAGAGGTTCGTCTTGCCAAGGCTCTGGAAGAGGCCAAGGAGGCGGAGGCTCGTGCTGCAAAAGCTCTTGAAGGGGCAAATGTTGACCGCAGCAGGTTGAGCCAAACTATCTTGGACCTTCAGGTATAAGTTTTCCCTAACTTTGAAAATTGTGTCTCACAAGTTTGTTGATTCTTTTTGTATACTTCAGATTTCTTGTTTGAAAGGCTGAAGTGCGGACCCGGGGGGTCGCTATTGAGGAAGTTTCTGCCCGTGCTGCTGAAGCTGAAGTGCGGGCAAGAGAGGCTGAAGAGGCTAGGGATAGCCACGCTTCTTCACTTGGGTTGCTCAAGGCTGATCATGAATGGATGCGTATGCGCGGGATCGGGCATGTAAGTATCCGTTGTTATTTTTTGTTGTAGGTTTGCCTTTGATAACCATTGTATTGATGTTTCACAGATTGTTACTGCCATTCTTGATATTAATGATATCAGGGAGCGTGCCCGGGATGCTGGTTTCAAAGCTGGCTACAACCGTTGTATTAGTCATTTGAACGTTGCAGCGCGTGGCGGGCTTACTGATGAGCGGTCCGGGTTTCATGGCGTGGACACTGAAGCGCTTCTTGCTTCTGCGATTAAGGAGTTTAATGAAACAACCCTCACAGATCTTGAAGAACTTGAAAAGTGTCTAGAATCGGAGGATTATGTGGACCGCTTGCGAGTCTTATACGCTGATGAAGATGATGATGAGGAAAAACCAGATGTTGAGGGCACGGATGGTGCGGGCCCCAGTGGCACAAAGGAAGATTAGATTTGGCCTGCGTGCCTCTTTTGGTTCCTTATGTAACCGTTACAAAACTTTATGTAAAGTCCTTGCGCACCGCGCAGGTGTAGGAATTTTTTGAATATAAAGAATTGTTGTTTCAATTTTTACAAGTGTTTTTAGTACTTGCATGTTTGAATTTGTACGCGTTTAGTGTTACTGTTAGTAATACTAAATCTGTAATTGCCTTTTGCATATCTAGGTGATATGTAAGTATGAAGATATGTTTTTGGCTAGACAAACAGCATTGCCATTGCTGGCCTATTACAATAGTTGCGTGTGGTTACCATTCTGTGTGGGTATCACGAATGAAGATTTTGCTGATCTGTTTTTGTGTATACCTCAGAATGGAAAACGCATTTGTAATAGAAATAAATAAACAATATTGCATTGAATCGTCTATTTATTTATTTGCAAATGGCCTGCGGCCCAATAGATTACATGCAGAAAACATGGCTTACATGTAACAGCGTCGAAGTTGCTGTGCGTTCCATGTGCGTGCGATAGTTTCGCCGTCTAATGTTTGTAGTTTATACGCGCCTTTGCCCAGGACCTCTTGGATGAGGTACGGTCCTTCCCACTTGGGGGCAAGTTTCCCCGGGCGTTCTGCGTTGGATGCTTCGTTGTCACGAAGGACGTAGTCTCCAGGGTTGAAGGTACAAATGCGAACGCGTGCATTGTAGTACTTTTCCAACTTGGTTTTGTACTTGGCCTCGTTGATGGCAGCGTTTTCGCGCCTTTCTTCCAAGAGGTCCAAGTCAACCCTGCGTTCCTCATTGTTGTCCACCTTGTTGATGGCCAACATTCTAGGTGAGGGGAGGCCTACTTCCGCGGGGATCACCGCTTCAGTACCATAGACCAGGCTGAAGGGGGTCTCGCCGTTGCTTGTTTTTGGGCTTGTCCTGTGAGCCCATAAAATACTTGGGAGTTCATCGACCCAGCCGCGTCTGGCTGTTCCCAACCGTGCTTTGATGCCTTCGACTAAGCTTTTATTGATACTCTCGACTTGGCCGTTCCCTTGCGGATGCGCCACTGAGGAGAATATGTGTTCAATGTTTAGCTCTTTTAGCCATTTTTTAAAGTCGTCGGCAGCGAAATTGGTACCGTTATCGGTGACGATGCACATTGGTAGACCGAAACGGCAGATGATATGTTCCCATACGAATTTCCTTGTTATCATAGCAGTGGTTGATGCAAGGGGCTTTGCTTCTACCCATTTTGTAAAGTAATCAACAACTACAATGATAAATTTCACTGCTCCTGGTGCGTCTGGAAATGGTCCTACCACATCGATTGCCCATTTTTGGAATGGCCATGCGGTGGTGACGGGGATCAAGTTGTTCTTGGGACGCAAGGTCTTGGGAGCATGTCGCTGACAATTGAAACACTTGCGTAAGACTTTGACTGCATCCAGGTGCATGCCCGGCCAATAGTACCCGGCGTTCATGATTTTGGCCACCACCATGCGTGGTCCTGCGTGTATGCCACATATCCCCTCGTGAATTTCGTTGATAAGGTATGTGGCATCTTGGGGGTTGACGCATCGTAGGAGTGGCCCCAGGTATGATTTACGGTATAAGATACCGTCTCCCATTTGGTAATGACACGCTTTGTGTTGCAATTTGCGTGCCTCTGCTTTGTTTTCGGGGGTAACACCTGATTGTAAGTATGCCATGAGCGGTGTCATCCAGGAAGTTGTACCGTATTGGATGACATTGACTTGGCGCAGGGGTACTGAGGGATTTTGCAGAATTTCGATGCGTACCTCTTTTGCCAGGTGTTGGAAGCTGGTGGACGCAAGTTTTGATAGTGCGTCCGCGGGTTTATTTTCACTCCTGTTGATGTGGCGAATATTGAAGGAGGTAAACTTTGACTTCAGTTGCAGGGCTTGTTCGAGATAGAGGATCATGGTATCCCCTTTTGCGGTATAGTCACCGCGTATCTGCCCTGCAACTAGTAGTGAATCGACGTGTGCTTCAAAATGTTTGACGTCGAGTTTAATTGCTAAACGCAACCCTGCCAGTAGAGCCTCATACTCCGCTTCGTTATTCGTACTTTCGAAATCGAGGCGTGTTGCGTAGGTTAGCTCTTGGCCATCGGGGCTGACAAGTTGCAAACCTGCGCCCGAACCATCTTCGTTGGATGCACCATCTGTGAATAGTGCCCAGGTTTTTGTGGAGGATGGTTGTGATACAGGGTTTTGTTCTTCTTCGCATTCTTGGATGCGGTTTGCTGGTATTTCAGCGACGAAGTCAGCCAAGACTTGGCCTTTGATTGCGGGGCGCGGCTTATAGTTCAGTGAAAGCGCACCCAGCTCGATTGCCCATTTTGCTAACCTCCCAGAGATGTCGGGTTTTGATAGGATCGGGCCGATCCTATAGTTGGTTAACACTGTGATGACGTGGTTTGCAAAGTAACGTCGTAAACGTCTCGATGCGTGCACTAGTGCCAGTACCAATTTTTCCATGATGGAGTACCTTGTCTCTGGGTCGTTGAGCATTTTGCTGATGTAGTAGATGGGTGTTTGGACTCCTTCCCGCTCCACTATAAGTACCGCGCCTACCGCGTTGTCCGCGGCAGACAGGTATAAGATAAGTGGCTCATCTTTTCGTGGTGCGGTTAAAGTTGGGAGTTGGATCAAACACTCTTTCATTTCTCGGAAAGCTTTTTCGGCCTCTGCGGTCCATTGGAATTGTTCCTTTTTTAGACAGCTTCGCAGGGTCTTGATGAAAGGGTAAGACTTAGTTGCATGGTTTGCTAAGAATCTATTGAGTGCGGCTAGCCTACCGGCTAGTCGTTGCATTTCCTTCATCGTAGAAGGCGATGGCATGCGCTCGATCGCCTGAACTTTTTCCGGGTTCACCTTGAATCCATCTTTGGTTACGATGAATCCAAGGAATTTGCCTTCTTCCATTCCAAACGAGCATTTCCCTGGGTTGAGCTTCATGTTAACGCTTCGCAGAGTTTGGAATGTTCTGTCGATGTCGTCGAGCATGGTGTTTTCCTCCATGCTCATGACGACCAGGTCGTCCATGTAGATTTCGACACTTTTGCTGATTTGACCGTGAAAGGTGTCGTTCATCAACTTTTGATAGGTTGCGCCCGCGTTGCGCAGCCCGAACGACATTTTGGTGTAGCAGTAATTTCCGGTAGGAGTGCGGAATGCCGTTTTATCTTCATCGTCGATTGCCATTTGTACTTGGTGATAGCCTTTATAACAATCGAGGAAGCACTTCCATCGGAATGGTGCGAGGTTATCGACCTTCTCGTCGATCTCTGGAAGTGCATAACAATCTTTGGGGCAGGCCTTATTGAGGTCTTTGTAATCGACACACATGCGCCAACCCCCACTCGGTTTTTCTACCATGACTGGGTTGGACAGCCAAGTCTGGTCTTTTACTTCCCGCAGGATGCCTGCGGAGAGCAGTTCCTGTACCTGCTCCTCCATCGCCGCGTTTTTTGCTGATCCAAGGTGGCGTTGGCCTTGGATCACAGGCTTGATACCTGGCATGGTATTCAAGAAGTGTTGCACAATTTCGCGTGGTACCCCTGTCATATCTGCGGGTGTCCACGCGAAAATATCCTGGTTTCTGAAGAGGAGTTGCTTCAGGCGCGCTTTGATGGTAGGTGTCAAGGCATGGCCCAACGTGACTGTTTGTTCTGGGTGTCTTGCATTAAGAACCCATTTTTCTGGTTGAGTGTTGGGGGTAGGCCTTGCTACCTTTGTCGGACGCAGTTCGTCCGTAGACATGATTTCTCTTTGGGCGTATATTATCGCGATCCCCGTTTCGGTTGGAAAACCGATGGCAGAGTGGGGGACAGATGTTATCATGTTGAAGTCGCCTTGGGACTCCCTCCCGAGAATTACGTCATACTTTGAGGTGTGAGGTAAAACCATAAAGTTCACCTCCTCCGTCCTTGTGTGCCTTCCGTTGGTGAGGCACACAGGGAAGGTAATTTGTCCCAAGGGGAACACGGTTTCCCCTGAAAATCCAGCCAACGGGTAGTCCGCTGGCTGCAGTCGATCTTTATCTTCTTGATCGAACTGTTGAAGCACTGCTCGTATATAATATCGGACGTACTGCCTGGGTCAATGAACAATCGCTCGGTGCAGTAGTGAGCTAGGTGCCCAGTGATAACGACGGCGCGCCTATCGCGCGGTCCGCCTCGGACTTTTGGAAAGACGACTTGCTCGTCCTTCCAGTCATTGTCCGGCTTACGCGGCCTTCCTTTTCCTCCATTGATCATGTGGGTAGAGGCCACGTACATGGCCCTTTTACCCGAGGAGGTGCCCTCATTGTGGGGAGTGATGCGCTTGGTTGCTTTTTGTGCGCCTGTCAACAGGTGTTGCAGTTTCCCCTCTTTTAGGGCTCGCTCAATCTCTAGTCGGAGACTGATGCAGTTGTTCGTGGTGTGGCCCGAGTCTTTGTGATACTCGCAGTAGAGTGCGAGATCTTGATTCTTTTTGGACTTCATTGGTTGGGCCGGTCTTAGGAATTGTGCATCCGTGAGGAGAACGTCGCTTGGCAACTGGTTGATCTCAGTCCAGCTGCGGTCCCGAGATTCTTTCTTTGACGCCCGGTTTTCTCGTTGGGCGTTGATTGTAGCCCTTGCGTCGGGCTGGTTGTTCCGGGGGACATATAGCTTGGGATCGCTGCCGCGATTCCATGTGTCCCTGTTGCGCTTATTGCTGCGCTTGGATTCTTGTCGGGAAGACTGGCCTTCCGCTAGGGGTTGTGCCTTTGACATGTGCGGTCTGAGAGACCGCTGCGTTTGGGCATATGTTTTGACCTTAGCCATGACATTTTCCCACTTCTTAGGCAAGCCGTTGCCGCCGGAAATATTCATAACCATTTGTTCGTCTTTGACTGCAACAATGAAATGGTTACGTGCCATCTGGTTGTCAACGTCGCCTATCTCTAGTATCTCTTTATTGTAACGGACAACGAATGCGTCAAGCGATTCGTTGTCTCTGCGCCAGATGTTCATGACGTCCATTGAATCACGTTCATGGCGTCGTTGCTGGCTAAAGTGTGCGAGGAACTTTTGTTGTAAGTCCTCAAATGAGGTCAGTGACCCTGGTGGGAGAGAATCGAACCATGCCCTGGCCAGACCTGTTAGGGTCTGTGGGAAAAAATGGCACCAGGTAGGTTCGTCCCACTTACCGTTGCACCCAGCGCCGACGAAGATGTTGTTGTGATCATCTGGGTCGGTCGAGCCGTTGTATTTCCCAATGTTTAATGGGAATTTTGTGGTGGTGACATCGGCGTTGGCGATCTCTGGGACAAATTTAGAGTTTTCGGCCTGTAAGGTTTGCCCTGGTTGCGCTTTGCAGCGCGGAGGTATGTGTTGCGGGGTTGACTGGGAGGAACATAGTTGCGTCCGCCCGGTCTACTGTTGGTGGAATGGGACTCCCCGCGGTATGTACTGTCATCTGGATCAGTATGTCCATACCCTTCATGGTGGGACTGTGGTCCCAAACGACTATGAATGTTTGTGTTGCGGCGCATTGTAGACTGCCGCCTTCTTTCTTCTTGAGAGCCTAAACGGCTATGTATGGAGTCCCTGCGGCGGGACCCGTATGAGGAATCGTCCTCATTGATTGTGCGGACATCACAATAGGAGGAGCCGCGGTCCTCCTGCCTGCTTCTGGAGGCTGGATGTGTGGGGGTCCTGTCGTCGTATCGTAAAACACGACCGGCAGGTGTACGGGGTATCGGGGTAGGTCCGATACCTCCTTGTTCGTCTGCACAAGCTCTGTTGTACGTTGCGGCCAGAAGGGCTGCTTGTTGGTCATACCAGGTATGAGGGTTCATGCCTGGAGGTATAACAGCAGCGTATTGTGACAGATCGTGTCCAAACGTAAGGGATGCGCCCCCTTGCGCTGATGTGCCAATGTGTTGGGCACTTGGGCCTAGGGGAATGGTTCCCGCAGGCCCTTGGTTTGCGGGGTTTAAGTTATCCCCGGTAGTGTTGTTTTGACGATCAGACATCTTTGGAAAGAAAAGGATGATTGGAAAAAAGTGTTAAGAGTAACGGTGGGTGCCAATGATGAAACAATGGTTAACCGGGTAGAGTTAACTCACTGGTCTCGTCAAGAGGGTTAATCCCTTCTTTCCGAGGATCGTTGGCTGGATCGTCTGGTGGTGGGTTTCCTGCAAAAGGAAACAAACCGTGACTCGTAACAAGGAGGATGGGGTGGGGGGTGCTCCTTGTTACCACTCTCCGGCGTGAGAATGAGTAAGTTGCTTGGGAAGCAAAATATGATAGTAGTAGTATTGAGAGAGTTAGAAAGTGATACCTCAAACCTGGTTTGGGGCGAGTATTTATAGCCGAGGAGTGAAGGAGGGTAGTTGAGTAGCTAGTCTGACATCGCACAGCTATTTGCAGGTGTGTCAGACCTGTCGGATGCTGTGGTGATGCCACGTCCGGCTGTGGTGTCAGACTGTTGTTCATACGTGGGCTAGTAGGCGACTGTTCCCAGTGCCACTTGCACTGTGGTGTCAGACCCACTTGCTTTGTAGGCAGGATGCGGTGCCAGGCCGCATCGCTGCTTGCGGTCATTGATGTTGTTCCCGCATTGGTTGTTCCATCCATGATTTGCGAGGGATGCGGTGTTGTGCCGCATCGCCTGTTGAGTGACTGTTACTGTTGTCCAGATCCCTTGTCGTGACGAAAATGTTCATAGGATGCGGTGCGAGGCCGCATCGCTATGCGTAACATTAGTTTCCGTCCTTAAGGTAAGTCTTATCATCAATGGACAGATTGGACCGCAGTGTTCGCGTGTATCTTACGCGGACACTGGATAGTTAATTGCTGTTGGGGGTTTTTAATGAGGGTAATGGTCATTCGCGGTCGTGCTGACGCGATATTTGGGACCATACCCCTTCACACCCCTTAGTTTAAATATCTTGGAATGTATTGCTAAAGTCACACATAAAGTTAACTGAAATTTTTAGGACCACGGAGATGGTGGTATAGTAAAGTTGTTCAATAGCAAGTTATGTTTTTTTTTCCTTCAATGCCAGAGGCAACACACAAATACATCATTTAACCAAATAGAGATGCTATAAAAGTAGAATTACAGTAACAAATTATGTGATAGGTAAAATCTGCTTTAAGATGATCGATTTGTATGTTGGCTGATGAGTGATGAGGCGATATCTAAGTCACCGAACCGAAAAATAAGTTCGGTCTCCGCAACCCTGTCCGATCCATTCTCCCAATCCGGGCTAGAAGGATCTTTTATAACTAACCTGGGTCTCGCACCAGACAAAGATTGGTCCGACCATAACAAACTGGGCCATGTCATCATTCCGACAAGTATAAATACTCCAATGGAACTCCCAAAAAGGGTAATCGTCTCTCTCTTTATCTCTATAACTCTTCTAACTTATCTTGTACTTCCCTAGTTCTTATTTTCACGCCCGAGCTTGGTCAAAGAGAGGCTCCCATCCTCGTGGCGAGGCTAACGGTGTGCTTTGCGTATCATTGTGTAGGGTTCACTTATTCTGGAAGAGCTATTCCAATCCACCTTCCAGTTGTTGGTTTTGGAATCTTCAGTAGCGCCATCCACTTGTACTCATTCAACACCAATTGAACATCCTTCGATTCATGGCGTCTTCCATGACATCATTCAATGAAATTGCCTTCGGGTCTGTTGTTTCCGCTGCAAACTTTCCTTCAAGCTCAGCGGGGACGATGCCTACCTCAATTGCCCCGATCGCTTCATCCATTGAAAGCACTGTTGCACCCATGTCATCCATTGTTCCCACGTCATTTTCAGAACCTCCTTCATCTTCGAAGTTTGATGACGCTTTCCTACAACGAAATGCTGATCTCCTTCGGTAGCTTAGGTAGCAGCAGCAAAGGAATGACATGCTCAAAGGTTTAAGAACAAATCTGTTCGGGAGTACTTTTAAAGGTTCCAATTCATTTTCTGTTGGAACGTTCTCCTCCGGATCCCTGGGCCCACATGGGTTGGATCCCCAGCTGCCAAGAAGATAATTTAGACCTGATCTTCCAAGACGTTGAAAAATGTTGTTGTTTATTTACAAAATCAAGACAAAGCCAGTAATTATAAACAACATAATGAAATCCTCCTTTTATATAAAAAATAGTAGCTCGTAACTAATGATAGTTTACAAGGTCGATAACTAAGAACTCGACTAAATTAATAGATTAACGAACCAAAACCGAAAGAGCTAACAAAAGCAAACAAGCAAACCAAAAAAACTTACCTAAGCTAATAATTGGCAGTTTGTCTTTTTTTAACAAGTAGTTACGCTTCAATTTCGGTTATGTCTCGCTCTAAAACCAAACTGAACCGAATCAAACAACACCGAGCTTTTTCAAATGTTTATTATTAAATATATAGTTCAAATTCATTATTTTAGGCCAAGAGTTTTATGCCCGAGTTTATTAAAAAAATGATTAACAAAAACTTTAGTACAAAAGTTTTTTTACTGGCTCAAATATTTCAAACCTAAATGAACAAACTCATAACTGAACTAAACTCACACGCAAAAACGAAAACTAGAAAACCAAAACCGGACAACAGTCTAAAACTTAAAAACTGGATTTTCGGTTTTGGTTCGGTTTAAGCCCAAAGTTGACGCTGATCGAACCATGCAAATCCCTGCAAGTATTAAGTTTCATGTTCAAGTTTCCTCATTAATAACCAACTCATCAAGCCTTGAAGATTCTCAACTTTTTTGAAATTTATATCACATAGCAACATGAATGAATAAGAGACGAGAACTTGTGTTATTAGAGACATGTCTCCTACAAGTGTAATAACTATAAACTAAATTAAATTAAACGCAAAAAAATAACTTTATATTTCGCTATGATTGGTGGCTGAAATATCTAATTAAATCTACGTTCAACAAAGCTTCTTCATTTTCAAGACATTTTAATAAACATATCGTAGACACTTTTTATCCGTCTTAAATATCTAATTCACAAAAACTTATATAAAAGCTATTCTATTTGTCTTAAAAATCTAATTCAAAAATAACTTTATATATAAAATACCATATTCAACAACATGGAATTTTAGTTTTCATAAAAACTTTTTTATAAAAATGTTTTTGAAGCATTTTAGTTTTCATAAAACCTTTTTTGAAAAACATTTTAATGAAGTTTGGTAATTAAGTTTTCCACCAACAAACTTTTAGGAAAAAAAACTCCATAATCTAAACATAATACATCTTCAAAAACTATATACAAAATACAACAAACTTTCTAACTAAAAGGGTACCAAATCTGATAGAAAACTAAGCGTGAAATACAAACTTTTGAAAATTAAACACTAATGCACTGCTAAAGTTATCCTATAAATACATAATAATAATGCACACATATGTCTATTGCCAAACAAAAATGGATCCAATTTAAAATTCAACTTGTTGGAAAAACCAAGCATGTGAGATTGAAGCTTTCTAAGGTTGGTTTGGTAAATCAAAGCAATGCATATACAATTTATTTTTACTTTTATGTGAATGTTATTAACATATTTGATTTTTTAGGATTCACTTTCACGATTAACATACCAATTTAAACAAGCCAAAGGATGTAACAATTCAGTAGGAAGAGATACAAGAAATTTTGGAGGACGCTGATCTCGATGATAAAAAATGGTGGTGTGATAATATAGATGGCATCCTTGAGATGTTAAGCCTTATGATTACTAAATTGATCTCATCATGATGCAAAATACTTGACACTTGATCCCTTAGTTTCAAATTTTATGTTTAAGACTTATATTTCCTTATTCATGTACTATTATATATTAAGATTTATTTTTTCTTTTTCGTGTCTTACTTTATTGCATAAATGGTTTCTTAAAGTATTTGATAATTTAAATTATAAATTTAATAATTATATATGTTATACTCGCCACTCGGTATCCCCTATTCACCTTTTTTAAGTATTTTAATACAAATAACATTTATTATTTTTAAATCATTTAAGGCTTAAGGGTGTGGGGTCATGGTTGGGACATGATTCGCCACGTAGTAACATGAATGGAAGGTTATACCACCCCCTTCCCTAATCCACCATGATTTACGTGGATTAAACCATGACAACCATAGTCATCCTTTCCATTTTTCAATTAATCATTTCTTTTTTCTTTAGACAAAGATAAATTAAAATAAATAAGGGGATAGTGTTTTGGCCAATGACCACACCCTTAGTCTAGAGGGTGTGGGATGGAGCCCCTTGGGGGTTATAAAGGACACATCAGCGCCACCTAGACGCCACGTCAGCCAGGAGGCTTTATAACCCCCCTTTAATTTGCAGGGTGTGGGATGGAGCCCCGTCATTATTACCTAATTATTTTTTTATTTTTACATTTTACTTTTTTAAATTAAATGGCCATTTTATATAACTATAAAATTTAAAAAAAAAAACATAATTTTTAAAAAATTAGAGTATTGTATAAAAATTTGAGAGAAAGTGGGTGAAATGAGATGGAAAAATGGAGAAATGGAATGGGTATTTATAAACTTTGAATTTGAAAAACATTTTTTTTTTTAAAACCTGACCGTTCAACGGTCAAAAAGATTAAATGTGCCTCGATCTGTGTGTTGTCCTCTCGTTACCATGTTCGCGAAACAACTATAGCGCCCCAAGTTAATTAGGTGGGTGTGGGTGTATAGCGCCCAGGGCGCCATAGATGGTGACCTGGCGAGGGTGGCGCCCCCCACACCCTCCGGCCTTAGGGTAGTGGTTTTGGATTGTGGATTAGAGGTGAGTGACATGACACTGACGTGGGGGGTCATGGTGGTCATGAGGGTCATGACCACACCCTATAGCCTAATCTATCTCTTATATTAAAGCAAAATAGTGTTGACTATTTGACTTTGATGTGGCTATTCTCTTTGGCCAGAGAATTGATATTTGAGCGCCATTTTGCTTCTTCCTACCTACGCTCTTCTTCAATTTTGGTAACCTAATCAATTCTCTCAATCAGTGGAAGGAAAATTGATTTCTCTTTAAACCTCAGATGTTACGCATTCTCTTTGTTCCTAAAGCTTCTTCCACCATTACTCGATTATAAACCCCAATTCTTCTCCATTCCTCTCAAACCCTACAGAGAATCAAATCAACCTGCACCGCTGTTGTTTTCACTCAGCGATCTCTCACCCCCTCGAAGCACTCCTTCTTCGGTATTTCAGGCATGATATTAAACTTTCGTTTCTTTTTTGCTTTCTGAAACTTCTATTTTTTTCTTCTTTGGACACAACGTTACTCGATTTCATATATTGTAATGTTCTTGATTTAAGATGCAATTGGATTTTGAAATTTTAATTTCTTCATCGAGTATGCATCAAACCATCATCAAGGTATGTTGTTTTCTTCGATGTTTGATGATGTAATATGATAATCCTTTGATTCTTTAGCTTTAATCAATGTTTAATATTTTAATTGTTGATATATGTATAGATTTGTGGAATCGTTTTTGATTTTGTCGTTCAATCACCATTTAGCCGCTACCAAGTCTCAATTTAAGGGTTTGTGGGCATGTGAATCTGGTTCAGAAATATCGCCGGATATGGTTGTCTCTATTGCGTAACCTGAGATGCTTGATCAACTCGATCAAGTAGTTCTCTCTTTGAAACTTCTATATTTTTCCTTTTTGTTTATGATTATGGTTTGTTAAACCAGCTTTAAAATTTGGTCTGGTAATACTGATCATGTTTAGAAATCCGGTTTTTGTCTAGAGCAGGTGTTGGAGTTTTTTGCATCAGTTGCAGGGCTCTGCTGCAATTATTAATTCATTGGTCATCTGCTGCAATAGTTCAGTATGAAGCCCATTGAAGAACACCCTACAAGAATTTATACGGATGATTGGCGGTTTTTGCAGCTGTTGCAGGGTTCTGCTATTGGGGATATGAGGAAAGTGAAGAAAGATAGTGAGGGTAGGTGAGGTAACGCCGGAAAGGTTTCGCTGTATCATTTGGTCAGTAGCATATGAATTTGTTTCTAATTTTTTTGCTTTTGTTGCTATTTCGTCTTTAAAGATGTTTTTGTGTAGGTTCTTGCGATTTGGTTTGATTGCGTCTTCGCTATTGTCTTCGTTCTCTGATTCAGTTGTTGGTGTATGTGTGAAATTTGGTTACTATCTATTTCTGCGGGGTATTTGTTTGGTTCCTGATTTTCCACGATTTGTGTTGATATTTTCTTGGGGTTTTTGTAATTTTTTTCCAGGTTTTTTATTGTGGTTGTCTGTTGAAGTGAACTAGATATGTTTGAGGAGGCACTATTTGAGGAGGTTGCTCAACATTTTTTTAGTTATGGTAAGTGTTAAGCAGGTAAATTTTTAAAGTTACGAGTCCTTATTTCATCGAGCAAAAGTAGTTTTCTTAAGATCTTCTTTTATTTATATCAATGATGGAATTTTGGGCATAAGAAAAATGTTCAAAAAGTTTACTTGGTTGTAGGCTTTCCATAACATACATTGTTTTTTGTTGTGTAAAGTTTAGTTAGACTAATGTTGCTGTCTTTTTATGTTGTGTAAAGTTTAGTTAGACTAATGTTGCTGTCTTTTTAAGCATTTCATATTTGTGGATGTTTTTTGGTTATTGAGTATGTGTGTAGATACGGGTGTCATGTTTATGTTTTTTTGTTGAAATTTCACCTTTTTTAACGTTTCTGTTTAGAGGTATAAGGATAGGTTTACTTGGAACTAGGGGTGTTGAGGTGTTCATGGTTTTGTTTAAACCCGTGAAACCGTCTAAACCGGTCATCGGTTTGGTTTCACGGTCGGTTTTTTAATATCTTTCGGTCGATCGGTTTTGAAGTTCTCAAACCGTAATGAACGGTTTGGTTTGCGGTTTCAAAAAATTTTAACCGGATAAAACCGAACCGGACTGCAAGATTTTAATACATATTAACTTTTTAAATATTTTATATCATATATATTTGATTATTTATATCCTTTATGATATTTAGTAAAAAGATAATAATGTGGATGACTATAGATTTCTAAAGTGTAGTGTAGCAATGTAAATTGCAGCGGGTCATCAGATAATTTGGTTTAAGATCTAACATTTTATTCCAGTTTACAACTCTAAGGCTTACTACAAGGTTGTAGCACTATTCGACTTTATTCTCATTTTAATTTATATTTTTATTTGAGATGTCAAAAAGATTGTTTAACATGCTTTCTTCACATAGTAGGTAATGATTCCGATTTATCCCTATTTCGAACAGAATTTGAAAAATCGGTTATGTATGTACTGTTTATATGTGAAAGTTTTTCAATTTTTTTAGTTTTCCACAACTGCACGAAGAAGATGGTATTGATGAAGAGCTGCTATAAACATAAAAATAAAATAGCAGATGCTTATAACTAGGTTTCTCACTAATAAGTATTTACACCTCTTTTTCCATGTATTGCAATGGTCGTGTATTATATTATTGTTCACTGATGTTGTAATATGAATGATATATATATGGGTTTGATGGTTCAGGTCTTACCTGGCAACAACGGTCAACTCAGTTAACGTTCAGACGTTGAGTGAAAACTGATAAATGAGGTTAACACAGATTGTGGTCAACAGGAGTATGTGAGTCATTTGCAACTGAGAAAGTATAACCTGGTCAATGAGGTCACCACAGATTAGACGTGATCACGCAATCAAAGCAAATTAGTCCTAAACACTTTTCTTTTTACCCTTATTACGTATTTTTTACCTGGTGATTTCATTGAGTTTTTTATCCACTTTGTATATATTTGTAGTTATATTCTTTTTTTTTCAGATCCAACATATGATGAATTTGATTGTGAGCTCAGGCGCGACGACATTGCTAGGTTGA
This sequence comes from Helianthus tuberosus, assembly GCA_030545235.1. Lineage (NCBI taxonomy): Eukaryota > Viridiplantae > Streptophyta > Magnoliopsida > Asterales > Asteraceae > Helianthus > Helianthus tuberosus. The sequence goes on from CM060430.1 coordinate 91,043,174, forward strand.
ACCATAGAGATTGCTGGTAATGGTTAGAGGTTGTTGTTGTAGCGCCGATTTTTTGCTTTGAGGCATCTTGTAAATATTCTTGTAATAGCTACAATTTTGTTTATGATATGAGTTGAATTTGGTATAGGCAAGACGCACATTGAGATCTTTGAAATGAGTGTTGAGGCTGCAAACGTTACTCCGAGGGTGGTACGTTAGGAAATAAGCAACTATGACACTGACTCTAGTGCATGCAGGTGCTGCTCTAGGTCCAACACAAGTCAGGGCTCGATGGGTTCGCATGTCCATTGAAGGTGAACATGTCCAAATGATGCTCAGGTATTGGCTCTCCAGAACGGGAAGTTGTTTTCATACCGTTTTCAAAATGGCAAACTTTCAGATATGGACTATTTTCATCATTTAAATGAGTCATTTTTCCCGACACAGCTAAACAATCATAATATTAAGATTATTATACATAAATGAGGAAAAATGAAACAGTTTAGAGTGTATATGCTTTTGTTTTCAATACAGACATGAATCCCGGAGCGTGAACGATGACCCCTAAATCTCTTGATGCCCATGTCGTCTTCGTTGAACCCTAAATTTGTATATGCAGAGTTATTTGGATTATAATTTTAATGTGAAACCGAAGAGCTCGTCAAGCGTTTCGAAGCCCGTGCTATTCAACCATCTAATCTGGTTGGTTTTCTTTCTCTTTCATGTTTATCTTATTTTTATTCACTGTGTTGTATTGCTATTTTGCCTATCTGTTGTGTTCACAATGAAACCAGCGAACAATAGTGTGGTTGATTGAGCTGATTATGATTCTTATTTCATAAGGTAGCTACGAAACAAACCTAAGTGTAGCATGACATCAATTGGATTTACAAGGAATTGTTAGATCATTTTGCCAAGAAAATTTATTGTTTTAAACATTTATAATGTCTAATTGTATAGGTTGATAAGGTATAAGTGCCCCGGGAAACAATTGTTATTGGTGATGGTGATGACAACGATAGATGGGCGCCAAACTTGGAGGTGGAGGATAACTACAATACATATATTTGATTTAGTGTTTTTATGTATTGGAAGTTAATATGTGTTTGTAGAGGATTTGAATGTTTTTTTGATAAATTATGTGTATTTGACATAACATGATGCGTGTTCAATGCACTACCAAAGAGGGAGGCTTTTGATATGTGCTGGATGGTAAAGAACACCTTTGAGCTCATACTTCGTATTATGGTATGCACTTCGTTTAGGAATTCCAGGTTTAGTATTATGGTATGCACTTCGTTTAGGAATTTCAGGTTTCGTATTTTTTTTCCACAGGTTGATGTTATCTTATATTACGAAACCATAGCGACATCACACAGAAAGCCAAAGAGTTCATCTAGGGTTCTGACGAACTTCCGGACAAGCTCTGGTAAGTCTATCTTTAGCTGCACTTTCATTTTCCGTTAAAGTGGTCTATGTTGTGTTGATTAAAAGAAATGGTTAATAACATGTGATTGTAACATTTTAAAATAATGAAAGTGGAAAATTTTTATATTGTTTGCAGGTTTATATTTTGGTGTTCACGTTGTTAGCCCTTTGATATCAATTTTGATGGCACCAGGTTTGACACTCAATAAAAATTAATGGTGTAGTAAAAGACTATACTAAGACATTTTAAGAAATCATAAGCATCACTCGAGACGATTGAGTATAGGTAATTTTAAGAAATCATAAAGTCTAACTTATGAGGAAAGAACCTGATGAGGTAATAAAACTTAAATGGTGGTCATGGTGATCTTTGAGTATGGGTAGACTCTTATAAGACTCATAGTTTTCTGAATTTGTTCTGATTGATTGTTATATTGTGTAATTGTTGGTTTGCATTAGTAAACATTAGTAGTAATATTGTTGGTTTATAGTTTTCATGTTACCATAATGTTTTGATTACAATAAAGGAATAAACTTTGTTGATTAGAAGAAGTTGTAAGTTTTAAGCATGGAATATTTTGTTTTTTTGTTATATTTATCAATTTTAACATCATCCATCACATGTTTAGTTGCTAATATAACCATTTCATGAGATTGACCTTGCATGTTTTGTTGTTGTTTGGTATGTTGAAGGACCAAGTGGACCGTTCAACGTGTTTAAGGATACCGATTCTGTCCAAACATGACACCTCAATCAAGATTTCAGATGTTTATGCTGTTGAGTTTATAGATTGGGGTTTGGTGCATGATACCCTTCTCACAAACCCCGGATTCCTATTGGGTCATGCATTCGAGGTTAGAAAGTGTCATCCTTTTTGCGAGTACATAGGTTTTTAGTTTTAATTTTCGTAGGAAAATAGTAAGGTTATTTTTTGTGAGTATATATTGCTTGTAGATGTATTGGTTCACGGTTCATGGTGTAGCGAGGTCAAAAAGTCAATCTTCTTTGTGGGCTCCGGTTGTTTATACATTTGGTCATGTGGATAAGCAAACGTGTCAAACGTGGTCATCAAGATAAACTCTTTTCTAAGCTTGGAAACAGATCGACCTAAGAGCCTTCTGGTATGTTTCATTTAGGGTGAATGTTATTTACTTTTGATCATTTAGGGTCAAATAATAAGTTCTTGCTAGACGATAAATTGTTTGACAATTTGTTCAGTTTATGTTCACTAGGTTTACGTTAATCCAGGAAGCGGAAAAGGAAACGGTTGTCGAACATGGGAAAGTGTAGCTCCAATCTTTTCTCAAATTAAAGTGAAAACAAAGGTTCATGTCTTACACTCTTATCAAAAGTGATTTTTTTTCAGATTTTCTAAATTTTCTCAACAAAATTTAAATATTTATTAGCTTTTGATGATTTTTTTCCATAGGTTATTGTTACAGAAAGGAGTTTATCATGCTTTTGAAGCTATGGCTTCTATTACAAACCTCGAGCTTAATTTGTACGATGGAGTTGTTGCCGTTGTGAGTATCGTCTTCTTAACACATAAATTTTTGCATATTTTTTAGGTATTGGTGGTTATTAGATTTTCGACCAAAGTATAGCCACAACATTTTTACATTTTATTGATATTGTTGTTTCGTTATGTGATGGGACTTAGGGTGGTGATGGATTTTTTAACGAGATTCTTAACGGGATTCTATTGACAAGACATAGAGCTCCTTATCCACCTTCCCCTCCAAATGACGATCCAACTGTTCAAAACGAAAGTGATGTATTACTTATTTACTTCATGACCCCACAGTAACCATTGTGGACTCTACGGTTTCTAATGACGACGCATCTCCTCTTCTTAAAAGGTCAAAATTCAACGAATCACAAGCCATAAGTCTCAGTACGCACCTTTCGGCACAAGTCTTCATTTATTTATTTTTAAAATTTTAATCATAGTGTGACAACTATTTTTTTTCTGTCTAGCAGATCTAGATTCTGAAATGTCTTTTCCAAATGAATGATTTCGATTCGAGCTTATTCCTTCTGGTTCCACTGATGCTATCGTAATGTGGTAATTTCCTCGCATCACAATTTTATACTATATCCGTTTGTCTACTGCGTTTTTCTGTAAATATTCATTGCACTTTGACTTTGACTTTTTATCAGCACAACTGGGGTGCGGGATCCGATGACGTCAGTGCTGCAAATTATCTTGGGTAAAAGGGTATTCCTTGATATAGTTCAAGTCATGAGATGGGATAAATCACACGTATCCAAGAACGAGCCTCATGTACGCTATGCAGCTTCCTTTGAGTATAGGTAGACTCTTATAAAGTCTCATAAGTCTAATTGGATGATGGATACAAAAAGAGGTTTACACAATGGTTGGAGTGGTGATCTTGGACGGGTGGAAGTCGGATGACAAGTGGTGGTTACATGGTGGTCACGGTGTGGTTGTCGATGGTGGTGATTTGGATGATAAACGTGTGGTGACCGGAAGTTAGGAGTCTTATATGGTCTCTATAGAGACGACTCAACACTTAATTAACTCGGTCAACTATGGTAAACGTAGACAAGATGGGTCAGATTCGTTCAACAATAGAAATGGAGGATTCGAAAAGGTATAAACAAAAACATTGGAACTAAGAAAACAATTAATTGTTTAATAATTCGTATAAGCGTTTGTTCGCAATCGGTTGGCTGTTTAGTTTCAAGTGTGTGTTCGTTTTATTGCTTATGTTTTCTATCATCTTACTGCGGATTTTTCGATCTTTAATTTGCATCATACACAATTTATATTTGATGCAATGGCTTCAATTAACCACAGTGGTGAGTAGTTTTGTTAATTTTAGGGATCTCGATACTGTGATTAGGTTACTTAGGGATTCTGTTTCATTTAGTTTTGAATTTAAAATTAATTTTGATTTGACTGTTATGATATTGTTATGGAACAAGTGATAATTATATTATTTTTTCTGTGGTGGTTAAGAGATTATAATTCAAATGGTATGAAATAAAAAAAAGTTGTTGAATAACGAGTTTGTTGGATGCATAGCTCCTTTGCTCTGTCTACTTTTATTGATTTGTACAGGTAATATTCGTGTCTATATCTTTTCCCACATAAGTTTGTTTTTCTTTTAAAATTGCTACTCTGCTTATTAAAATAAATTGTTCCACTTAATCATCATTATGTTCAAAGGATATTAACAAGCTTAGGTTGGCATAGGGATGAGCTCTGTACCAACCGGTACCGGAAATCCACAAAAGTGGTACCGGTACCAAATATACCTGGTACGGTTTGGTACCGGTCTTTGAGTGTAAATACCGGTACAGAAATGTCAAAAATCGGTACCGAAAATGTGTCTGGTTCGGTAAATTCGGTACCGGTACCCGGTACCCTTTGCTCATCCCTAGATTGGCAATCTCCATTTGTTAGCACTTCTTATGGTGGTGGATAGTTATCGAAGTTAAATAATGTTCTAAAGATGATCTATTCCATTTTGCAACTTTCGCCTCCTTTTGGCTACTTCTGTAGCTTTGTACAGGTAATATTCATTGTATCATGTTGCAACCTTGAAGATCCTTCGTAACAGAGACGTATATTTCTGAACATATGTTTGAATGTTTCTTTTGTTAGTCAAATTAGTTTGACACGAGGAAGCAAATTGGGGATGGTGGGTCAAAAGCTTAACATGAGATATCCTACTATAGGCTTTTGTGTAATTTTTTTAAAGAAAAATGAAACGTCAATATTTAGTAAGAGCTCAACCCTATTGTATATAATGTTAGTAATTATTAGTTTATAAATATGTAATAAGTGCTTATTGTATATAATGTGGTTTACGATTGTTAAAGATGAAAGAGGCTATTAAAGGGAAAGCCAAACCACATAAGAAGGGAAAGATATTAGCTTTGTTCGAGTAATTTAGGAAAATGTGGTGCCTAAAAAAATATTTAACGATTTGTGCTTTTTTCGTATTCATTTCTTTCAATTCATTGTTCGTTGAATAGAATGTTTTTTTTTTCATTTAAAAGTTTTTTGAACACTGTTAAGTAATATAATTTACTTTGAGGCCACCGGTGTAACACACGGGTACTTAGACTAGTAACTAATAAAATAAAGATAGGATTAACAGAACTTATCATTTATAATAATAAAAACATTACTTAACAAAAAAAAGAACATTAACCGGAACTTTTCAACATTTATTAAGTATGTGGGCCTAAAAACCTCTAGATGCCAATTGTCAAACAAGTCTCATTTAAAAGCATGATTATAGCCATGATAATGGAAGCATTTGTGAACAAAATGAGACAACCATTTTGATCCCACATAGCACAAAACTGCAGCAACAGCAAGGGTATTTCTAGCAGCAACTGATATGATCCCTTGTTTGGTTGCGGCCAACATAGCTGTAACACTTGTGTCACTTCAACCATCAAACAAATGCCAAACCAATGAAATATTGTATTTCATACTTGGGATTTGTAAAAATATGTGTATCATTTGCACATATCAACTCTTGTTTGATTTTAAGCTTTAAATTGCTTTCTGGAAGGTTATACGCGCTCCGATGCGTAAATATAACAGTTTAATCCAACGAACACTCCGGAATAGTGAAATAGGCTTAACATACCTTAAATAACCTTTACATAACTTAGAAATAAGTTTTGAAGGCTTTGGTATGGCAAAAACAAGTTAATTCGCTTACAGGGACTAAATTTGACAAATTGCGAAAGTATGCCAATTTGAACTGTAACAGACATTCCGGAACATGACCATAAGTTAAACATACCATAAATATCCTTTACATATCTTAGAAATAGGCTTTGAGGGGTTCGGTGTGCTAAAATAAACTTTTGGGTCATTCAGGGACTAAAAGTGTCAAAAAGTGCACAAGTTTGCATTTTCGCGCATAACTTACGTTCTGAATACATCCGGACATCCAAAAATTTATGTAAGCACTAAAATATTTTATTTTAGTGTTCGCCATAAGAAAAATCCATTCGTCGCGTCATTTGGTTCGTTTTTCGCGCTTATGCGCATTCCGTCGTAATTAAGCGAACATCGCGTTCGTACGGCTAAACGAACCGACATCCGAGATATTTTTGAACATGTTTTAAGTTCCCTATACTTTAACTTCATTTTAGAGCTTTGAAATGGGGTTAACGGGCCTTAAACGTGTCGAAAATGGACTGATTGCAATACAGGGACCAAAAGTGTAATTCTGCCAAACTAGGGCCTAGCGGTGCGCTACACTTTTAGCGTAGCGGTGCGCTAGCCTGTGCCAGAACAGATAATATCAACCAGTCAGCAGATTATCAGCTGATTAAACCACAACCACACATTCTAAATCGCCCATTCTGATCATTTAGGGTCATTTTTAGTTACCACAACAATTGGACAAGTGTACGCACAAGATTCGAGCACGGTTTTCATGAAACGATCTTAACGGTTACCCGAAATCTATAAATACCCATCACATTTTCTTTCATTCCTCACAAGAATCTGATCAATTGTGCTCTAAGTTGAAACCTTTGTTTCATACCTGAGCTATTTTGATCTAGATTAGCATTCGGGGACCCTTCGTAAGTGTTCTTTCGTTCTTTTATCGCTTTCGAGTCCGAAAGTCAAACTTTGTTTGACTTTCTGCATTGACCAATTTATGGTCGATGCGAAGTTCGTTGAACTTCATAACGTGAGTGTGATCACGATGGTAATAGTCCCTAACGACTATACCTACTGATTACCACGTTATCTAGGCTCAGTGACGAGCCGTAGTTTCGGGCAGAATACGTATTCTTACGTATTTTGTAACCAAACTACTCTTAGGTATCACAACTGTTTGTTGTGATACCAAACCTGTTTTCTAAAACTTAGTTAAGCATGTTTTAACATGCTTAGCTCGTCACTTTTAGTTTAGTGCTTATATAGGGTCGTAGAGGTAAGCGATCTAATCAATCGCTTATAATTTCGAACCCGACCCGTTTGGTCGATCATTAGGATCCGACCAAGCACATTAGGTGACCATAGTATATAGGGAATAACCTTACGAGGTTATACCTTATGGTCGCTTCGTTTAAGTAGTTGTATGATAGGTAGTTTATATGCCTTAGGTAAATTACCAAAATACCCCTTTGATGCCAAAATTCATTTTAAACATATGTAACATAACTTTTGACATCTAAACTGATTTGACAACCATATTAGACATGTTAAGGCATATATTACTTGTCATAGGACTAGTTAGGCGGTCCGAACGTGTTTCACGCGAACGACGCGTTAAAGTAGCATAAGCTACCTAAACGGGTCGTAATGGGTCACAAGCACTTAGGATAGGTTTCATTTAGTATGTAGGCGTTGTTAAACCAAATGACACGAGTCTCTACACTCGTTTGGTTTATGAAACCTCATTCTATCCAATCATCCGATTAAGGTCCGGTTATTAACATAGTTACCTATATTAGGTGCCGTTTGATTCTGAGATCTCTAGCATTACTTGGTGATTATCTTTAGACATCTGAGCAATCTCAGGTGAGTACATAGAACCCCCTCTTTTAAATGTTTTCAAGGTGTTTATGTGAGTACAAAGACCCCTCTTTTACTGTTTTCCAAACTGTTTTGGGGTGGAACACATGTGCTACTTGTTACTTTCATGCTTTCCATGTTTTCACATCATATACCTGCTATGTTCGCTAGTACATTATAGTACATGATTTCATTACATTTCATGCTACGTGTGCCCATTGTGTGCATTACTTAGTACAGCTGATTTCATCACATGCTTACATTTTGACATTTGTTTATACATGTTATTACTTATATTTTGACAAACTAAATGACTATCTATGATTTAAATACAGATTTCTCAATGAACATAAAATAAAATGTTGAATTGTACTTATTTTATGTTCACCAGACCGATTGTTAGTATGGTATAGCGCTATAGGATTTGACACCCCATTCCTGTTGTCATGGAATGTCTGAAACCAATTTGTTGCTCCATCCAAATAGGGATTGCCTTTGTGGTATTTCTATAGTCTCAAAGGTGTATTTTGATGCACCAGGTCTGAATGAATTCTTAAATCACACTATTAAAGTATAGTTTGATATACTCTCATGTGTGGTATTGTACAAACCAACATATATTTATCATCATCCAAAGCATATTTTGATATGTTATTTACAAAACCAAAACATAGTTTAATATGTTATTTATCACATCCAAAGCATATTTTGATATGTTACTTATGAAACCAAAACATAGTTTAATACGTTACATACAAATCCAAAGTATACTTTTGATATGCTACTATAAGGTTATTCGTTTAACCTTACATTACTTACAATACATAAACATTTCTAAAATTGCTAAACATTACATCTTGGTGGTTTGGTTTGATTAAGTGATTAAGTAACGAGGCGTGTGTAATATGATACAAGCATGGTGGATACGCCGCTGGTACTTCCTATATATAAGTGTTTGTATGGTATTACATATCGTAGCGTTATTTGAATCATTTCGGTTGAGACATAGAACATTTTATACAAATAACATACTTTTCACAAAACATTGATTTATAAACAACTTATCTTATACAAACTCATTTTATATGGTTATTCATTTAACCATACATTATTCACTTATTTATACCTATCATCTGATCTTATCGTTTTTCAAATGATTTACAAGACAAAGCAAATTACAAGGTTCATGACTAAACATTTTCACAAACATAAGTCATGAATCCTATTTTCACAAAACCTATGTATCTCACAGGCATTTTTATGCTGACGTACCTATTTTCACATGTGTTTTCAGGAGATGATGCATAGGACTTATCAAGACATACTTAGGCGGACCTGTGCCTTAGTGATTTAAAACGAGACAAGACGAGTTAATTATGTTATACTTCTTTGTTTGTTAAGACATTGTAACACTTTTGATTAATAAAACGAAACTACAATTGCCATGGATTTGAGACAATTAATTCTGTTACAACACTCCCCGATGTTTCCGCCGCGATTTGTTGTTTTACGTGGTCGGGGTGTGACAATAGCCACCGCAGCACCCGAAAACACCTGCAGAACCACCTTAACTGCATTCAGACCTTTATATGCACCATTGCAACTGCTTCAGTTCACCACATGACTCCTATACCTATATAATCAAAAAAGCAAATGAGTTTCAACATTCATAACATAAATATTGTTGAATTTCATGCAAATAACCTGTCCATAAGTTGTTCTCTAGGCGGGGTAGGCGGTAAAGATTCATTAAATTTGTTTCTCCAATCAATTCGGCCGCCAGAATATTTCTTAAGCCACTTTCTAAACGCAATCACTTTCGCGTCTGATTTAGTTGGCACGAAACAGACGTTTTCCCAATTAGAAAAACCGGTTTCCATCAGTTTCTTCTCCTGCAAGTTGCATAATCTTTCAAGAATTGAATGAATCACATTTGTATAATAAATATCTTCATCTACTAGTTACCTCAATATGAAGAAGATACATATCTGAATCAATAACCAAATTCTGGCTAATATGGTACATCCATCTGGGAACAAATCGATCAATCCAAACAGCAAAGTTTCTTCCGAAAATAAAGATCAGTCTGCCGTTACCCGGGCTCACTGATATACACATAAAGATAAAAGACAACCGCCGTGTTGATTTCCCCTGAATTCATCAAGTTACAGAAGTAAGTAAAAGTACCGAAAAATTATTATAGCTCTAAAGTTGTATGTATACCTCTGGAGTTCCGCCAAATGAGATGTGTAGACAAGGAGGAACAAATTTCGATTGGCCATATGACTGGTTTGCAGTAAAACCATTTTTGTGCATTTGATCTATGTTTATTTCCATGGGGCAACCCCCTTCCCGATCAAGCTTAACATTGCAGTAAAGTTATGTTAGGTGTGTTGGCCCATTATACAAACAAAACGAAGATCAATCTAATAATAGTGGATTAATCATTAAGAACACTAGAAAACTGAAAAAAAGAGCTAAGTAATTGCACATATACTTATCTCGGCTGTGGTGTCCTCACTATTCCATAATGTGCATATCGCACATGAGCAGGATCCATAAGATTTTCAATCAAGATTTCATACCTGAAAGTGTCACACTCTCAATCAAAAAAAATAAAAAATTGATGTACTGATGCAAAAAAAAAAAAAAAAAAAAACTTGGTTAGGGCCAAAGGACGTAGAGTGTAATGAGTATTCCAAATAAAGGACTATAACTGTAATTATTGAAGTTAAAGGTCATCCATTGCAAGCTGTTACAAACATAAAGGACGAAAAATGTAATTTACCCAAATAAAAAACAGGTGAAATGTGCATACCCATATGGTATATCTCTGGTATACATTTGGAAGGTAAATGAAGGGTCGTCGAGCTCAGAGATGTATGGCGGTTTCTTCTTTGTGAGGATATCTTTGTATTGTGGGTCAGTGTTGGGCCAAAACCATATGATCCCATTTTGCACCATGCTTGGATAAACAGCAACACACGCTTTCTGGGACGTATGAACCTGCACACATTTCGTAAGTATGAAATTGTTGGAAAGAAAATCACAAGTGAAGTCATTTACCGGAGGACCATCCGGGGGAGCTTGAGGGATAAATTTACAGTCACCAGAGCCACCAAAGCACCAGCCATGATACACACACTGCAGCCTACCCCACTGATCAATCCTCCCTTCAGAAAGTGGAGCCAATCTGTGCGGACAACGATCATCCAACACCTTCCATGAAATCTCATTCTTATCACACCACACCACAACATCCAGACCCATCACCTTCTTCCCATGTGGGGCCCTCTTATCCAGATCACACACCGGCGTGACTGCATAGCACTCAGAAAACCAATCAAATTTTCCGTCTTGATCATGAGTTTCGGTTTATTGTTCAAGTGGGGATGTGGGTTCGGTTGAAACAGATGGAGAAATGGCTGTAAAGTTCTTGAATTTGGGTCTTGCAAAATGGGTTAAATTTCGGGTTTTCTGATTAAAAGCAAGAGTGAAAATGGGTTTGGATATTTGGGGTCTGATGAGTGAATGTGGGGATACAATGGAGGGAGCTCTGAGAGCTTATCATATGGGAGATATGGATATAATATATGGCGGGAAATTGAGTTACATACACGCCACCATATAATTTAAATTTAGCCACCATACAAATTGGGTAATAAAATTTGGTCAATATAATGGATTTTTGTGCCATCTCATAAATATATGCAACTTTTTTTATTAAACACATGACCGTTTGTAACGGTCAAAAATTTCAAAATCTTTCTCCCTAGCGCCGCGATTAACATCACGGGGACTCCATCTTTCTCCCCCATAGCGCCTCCTGTTTTGGTGTTGGGCGGCGCTATGGGGCGCTATAGCTCAATTTCACGTGATATACCGCCCCATTACACATAGACTAACGGCAATCTAATCTATTACTGATAATGCTAGACCAGTGTTCACGATGTGACCTGAACGCACAACCTTTGAGATGAGATACCACTTTACATACTACTTGGATATACCACTAGGGCAAAGGCCACTTAGGCTTTGTATTCGGGGTTTTAAGATTTTTACTATCGAAGTGTAGAACGTATATAAAATTGTGAAACATCTAAAACAGGTGTTTTCCTCTATACGTATCCAAATTGTGTATTTCCGATACAAGCGGTAGTAGCTAGCAAACTCCAAATGTCTAGATGAACTAGTAATTTAAGAACTTTGCCTTAAAGTTTAACAGTTCAATGAAAGCAACGTTTTCAAGATCATACTAGTCGGACTAGGACTCACTTTTAAACCATCTATGTATGGGTCGATCGGTTGGAATGGCCAGTGATGGAAACAGTGACCGAGTTTTGTAGATTATACCAGACTTTACTTCTTTAAAAGAAAAAGATTTTAGTTGTGACACGAAGAAGTTGCTCATAAGAGGGGTGTTTAACGTTTGGTTTATAACACAGTAATAAACACCCCTTGCTCATATGTGTGTATTCCATCTATAGGTAATGTAGACTTGAAGGAATGGAAACATTAACCAATGTTGGATCAAGTTAAACAAAGGAAAGTAATTTATAAGTGGGGTGAAGGTGAAGGTGAAGGAATGGAAGCATGAGACCATGTGGCCTTAGAGTTTTGTTAAATGTTAATTGGTATGCCATTTATTTTGTTTTTTATTTTTTTTAATAAAAAAGGTAATTAAAAAAAAATTAATCTAATGTAAAATATTATTGGAATTTGGTTAATTTAGAAGACCAACTAAAAACCAAAACAAGATTACACCATATAACAGAAATCCTATGAACAATCTTCTTTTATGTAAGATGTAACCCATATCTTCAATAAAACATAATATTATTGGAAATTTGGTTAACTTACATAGTTACATGACCAACCCGTTAAGAAAAATCTTCAAACAATGAGAAACTGAAACATGATTACACCATAGAAAAACTATCCTACTAATAATCTTCTTTTATGCAGGATGTACCCAAATACGTTTCATAACCTATATTCGATGTGCTTTTATCCGTACATCCATTGAGACTCACTTTGCGTATCAACATTTATTTAAATTATTATGTTTGTTGATCCTTATTAAGTATAGGAGCATCCTAAACTTTTGATATCAATGCTTTGTGGTCAATTTTCAAACAAGCCTCACTTAAAAGCATGATTATAGCCATGATGATGGAAGCACTTGTAAACAAAATGAGACACCCATTTTGATCCCACAAAATACAAAACTGCAGCAATAGCAAGTGTGTTTCTAGCAAACACTGATATGATCCCTTGGTTGGTTGCAGCCACCGCAGCAAACGAAAACACCTGAAGAGCCACCTTAAGTGCATTCAAACTTTTATATATTTTTTTTCACCATTGCAGCTGTTGCAGTTCACCACATGGGTCCAGTACCTAAATAAACAAAATCAATCAAAAGGAAAATGAATTTCTGATGCAGGCCCAAGTGTAGAGGATCGGGCCATGACATTTCTGGAGGCACATGATCGAGCTTCCAAGGGTGTCTTACGAAAACGAGCATAACTTTGGCTACGGGTCTCCGTTTTAGGCGTTCAACCAGTCAAATCGAAGCTTGAAACGAGGAGCACGTCGTGGCAAGGGGCCTTGTCCAAGTTTCGCCCCAAAAAACGCATTCTAATGGGAGCCTTGGACACTTTTTATGTTTTTTTCGGTGTTTTATGCATTTTGTTTTTGGGCTTTTGTTTGGCCTATGGCCTTTTTGTGGCCCATTTCGAATTTCAATCACTATCTATGTATTCCTCTTGTAATTTGGATGGTCAGAATTGAATTTTGAGAAATAACCATTTTCACTTCAAATTCTTTGCCCTTTGGGTTGGATTTTGGGGGTTTGGGGAAGATCATCACAGGTATTCGTAGAATCAACGTGATTTGTTCTTCGTTATCATTTCACACGCTACATCAATTTCTATATTCATAACATCAATCTTGTTGAATATTATGCAAATAACCTGTCCATAAGTTGTTCTCAAGAAGGAGTAGTTGGTAAAGATTCATTTAATGCGTATCCCCAGTCAATTCGGCCACCTTTTTTTTTTTTTGAACGGCAAATTTGGATCACTGACCGACCACTGGAGTATCATCGTGCCACCAGCGGAACCACCCGATCATATCCATCTCCACTAGGCATAATGCCTATACACCAATTCAGGAGGAAACCTAATAAATATAGGAAAAACCCCTTGTGGGAATCGAACCCAGGACCTATTGGTCCCAAAGTCTTATCCCACCACCAAGATGCCACTAGGCTATAAAGCCATGGACCAATTCGGCCACCTTTTTTTTTGAACGGCAAATTTGGATCACTGACCGACAACTGGAGTATCATCGTGCCACCAGCGGAACCACCCGATCATATCCATCTCCACTAGGCATAATGCCTATACACCAATTCAGGAGGAAACCTAATAAATATAGGAAAAACCCCCTTGTGGGAATCGAACCCAGGACCTATTGGTCCCAAAGTCGTATCCCACCACCAAGATACCACTAGGCTATAAAGCCATGGACCAATTCGGCCACCTGAATATTTCTTTGGCCATTTTCTAAATGCAACCACTTTCGCGTCTGGTTTAGTTGGCACGAAACATGCCTTTTGCCAATTTGAAATACCGGCTTTCATTAGTTTCTTCTCCTGCAAGTTGCATGATCTTTTAAGAACCGACCCAAATCACATTTTCATAGTCAGTTTCTTCTACTACAAGTTACCTCAATATGAAGAAGATACAAATCTGAATCAATAACCAAATTCTGCCTAATATGGTATATCCATCTAGGAACAACTTGATCAATCCAAATAGCAAAGTTTCTTCCGGGAATAAAGATCACTCTGCTGTTACCTGGGCTAACTGGTATACAAATAAAGATGAAAAACAACCGTAGAAGTCGTTTTCGTGATGAATTTATTAAATTACAAAAATAAAAGTAGCAAAAAGATGAATATAGTTCTAAAGTTGAATATAAAGTTGTATACCTCTGGAATTTTCGTATATGAGATATGCAGACAAGGAGGGACAAATTTCGATTGGCTGTTTGACTGGTTTGCAATAAAACCATTCTTGTGTATCTGATCTATGTTTATATCTATCGGCGTACCCCCTTCTCGATCGAGCTTAACATTGCAGGAAACTAATGTTAGACGGGTCGGGTCACTTGTGATTCTTTAACAATCATCAAGAAGACTAGAAAGATGAAAAAAAATAAGAATTATGTGATTGCATACATACTTATCTAGATTGTGGTGTCCTCAATATTCCATAATGTGCATAAGGAACATGAGCAGGATCCATGAGATTTTCAGTCACGATTTCATACCTAAAAGTGTCACAAGATTTCATACTTAAAAGTGTCACACTATCCATCAACAAAATGAATCATTAATTTGATGATTTTGGCTAGGGTTGTAAACAAGCCGAGTCTGAGTGGGCTCGGGCTCAATGAGCCATTTATCTTAAAGTTGAAATGTTGAGGTCGAGCTCGACTAAAGATCTCGAGCTAGCTCATTTATTTAAAAAAATTAGTTTTTACACATATTGACAAATATAGAAGCATAAAAAATAATATTTTTAACAAACACATGAATGATGCAGAATTTATAAACTATAAGATTTATGAATTATATATACTAAATTGAACTTTGGTTTATGATTTGGATTATTATTTTAGATATATTAAAATTTAAGCTATAATTTTAACAAGCCTAAATAGCGAGTTGAGAAGCCAACTATCGAACAATCCAACGAGTCAGCTGATGAGCGAGCTTACCTTGGTTTGTTATCTTAACGAACTTAAATGTTGAGTTCGAGTTCGGCTTGTCAAAAGCTCAAGCTAGCTCGTTTATTATTCATTTCATTGAATTTCAAAATGCACTTTACATCAATATCGCAGGTAAGCGAGCAACAAGCTGAGCCGCTACCCCTTTCTGGATAGTGAACCCTAGCCTATTAAAGACAAACTCATGCCCCCCTGTTGATGAGTCACTGCTGTGGACAACCTGTTGGACCCTAGTCAGTAAACGGATAGCTTCTGGAGCTAGGGATCCAAAGGTGTCGAAGGCGAAGGGGACAAAATGACAGACAGTTTATCTGTAAAAAATGACGGACATAAAAAAAATAACATACACATAATAAAGGATTTATTTATAAACTAGATGATTTATGATTTATACATATTAAACCTTCGGTTGTAACTTTCAGCCATAATTTTTATATGTATTTTACTAGGTTATCACCCGTGAATACTCACGGGTTGGATATTTAAATTTATTAATCACGAATGTTTATATAACATTTCAAGTGAGCTCCAAGCTATCATTTTTTTAATTTTGCATTCCATCACATGTGAAAAGTTTGACCCTTTATAAATAAATGAGTCGATATATAACATGTCAAATTGGTAAAACAAAATAGGGTAAATTACACTTTTCATCCTTTATGTTTTTATCGGATTGCAATGGATGACCCTTAACTTCAATAATTACAGTCACAATCCTTTATTTGGAAAACTTATTACATCTTTCGTCCTTTAACACTAACCAGGTTAAAATTAAAAGTTAATTTAGATCATGTAAGGGTATTTATGTCTTTTAACACCCAAACAAACAAAAATAAAAAAAATTATATTTAGGACATAAAGATATAGAACTCATATCCTTACCTTATCTCTCTCTAACTCCTGGTGCCTGAGAGCATTCACATCCATTCCATTAAATTTTGTGTGTAGAGTTTTTATAATATAAAGGGTATGAAAAGTGGTTATGAGTGAAGGAGAGAGAAAATGTTACTGTTCATCTGTATATTTTGGGTGACACTGTTCACCCTCTATAATTTTTTAAAATATTTTGAAAGTGGTTGTGAGTGGAGAAGAGAGAAAAGGTAATGATAAAGGTATAAAAAATTATTATTTAATTGAAAAGGAGAGAGAAAATTTAGTGTTTTTTAGTGTAATTTAGAGTGAAAATATGGTAGAATGGATGTGAATTCTCTAACACCACCGCCATAGCACCAGCCCTAATAGCACCACTACCACCTCCACCGCCATAGCACCACTGCCGACGTTTTCCCTATCATCGAAGAAACAATCACCAACTCTGCAATCTTGCTGGAAGATTCCCTTATCAATCGCTGGTAACTCTTACTTAGGATTACATGTTTTGTTTTTCTCTTTTGTGCCCTACCTCGTCTGCTGCCATAATCACAATAACCATCTATGTCCACGACCATCTCCGAAACCATCACACTTCATCTCGTTCGCCGGAATCAAAGCACGTGAGGAAGGTTGTACGACGAATCCGACGATGACGACGACTGGATTTGTGGGATCGGGTGGTGGGGTTGTCGGATCGGGATGGTGACATGGCGGCGGTGATAGTGGGTTTAGGGTTTTGGGTGTAATGCTTTTAACAAAAAAAAAAGGACTGTGACTGTAATTATTGAAGTTAAAGGGTATCTGTTGCAATCCAATATAAACATAAAGGACGAAAAGTGTAATTTACCCAACAAAATATTAGCTAAAAAAGAAATAGGTTGAATGGGTCAAATGTTGTCCGAAGTATATTTAAATTGTATGAAACTTCCCAAATGACTTCTTAAATTTATTTTTAAGGTTCAACAAGGAACGAACAAAATAACACTTTTAACCTCTAAAGTATTCCCTTTCCATTCTCCACCACAAATTTTTAGTTCGGAACGTTTTTTTTCATGACATTTGTAGTTGAGACAAATTTTAACGTAATTAACAAAATATGCAAAAAAAAAACATATATTGTACAATTTTTATTGATATAGTAAACGACTAAAGCAAAAAGGTTCAATCCCATACAACTAAAGGTGTTTCTTAAATGAATCTTATTTTTCGTATGCATCACAGAGATCCATTTGTTGTATGCAATTATATATGGTTGTTGAGTTAAGTCATCAACTATGTGTACCTAAGCCTCAATTTCAATGACAAAATTATTATTCACAATAGTATCTTAAAATGTATCAAATAGAAAAGGTAGTATTAAATATGAGAAGTCCCAAAATAAGCGGCAGGGTCACAGGTCAAAAAGTGTTGAATTGACTCTCAAACACTATTTTTGTCTGATATTTTTTTTAAATAATGCTTTGATTAAGAAATGTTCAAAAAATGTATGCACCTTATATTCTTAAAATTCAAGTGACTTTTTAACCCAATTAACTCATCCAACCCATTTGACCAATTTCATTCTCATTAAAACCTTAAC
Source organism: Helianthus tuberosus (assembly GCA_030545235.1). Classification (NCBI taxonomy): domain Eukaryota; kingdom Viridiplantae; phylum Streptophyta; class Magnoliopsida; order Asterales; family Asteraceae; genus Helianthus; species Helianthus tuberosus. The sequence continues at coordinate 91,061,351 of CM060430.1, forward strand.
TGACCCACCTATTTAGAATAATATAACCAAATCTATCAAAAATGTAATCTCTTTCTTGATAATAAAAAATCAAAACTTTCTACAACACTTTTATTAAGATGTAATAGACTTTAATAGGAATATAGCGGGTACCAAATAAATATTTCAGGTCTATAAACATAACCAAACAAAGCGCGTTTTCTTTAACTACAAATCTTGATTCCGAAATTGCCCCTACATAATCCTTTGCAGCTGGTAACAACCTCACATTTAGTATCTTAGTCTAAAATTTAAACAAAATAATAACGAAATACTAAACGTCTTTAACCAAAATAACGAAATATTCAACGTGTGTACCATGTCCATATTTTTACCTTTGAATTCTTCATGGCTTCTCTTTTCAGCCTCTTCGACTCTTGCACCATCTTTTGCATTTATCTTTCTTCGTATGCAAGTGTTTTTTGAGCACATGCTATCATGTTTAGATTATCTTTTTCAGCTTCATCCTAATTTTGGTAAAGCTGAAAGTAATCTAATCTCTTACGAATCTAACAAAAAAATATACGAATCAACCACAATACCTTGGCATGTAACTTTTAATAATCAGTTGTTAAATAAAGCATTCACAATGCATTCTCCATCTTCGTCCCTACACTTTAGCTACCTTCGTCCCTACAATTTAGCTATGAAATTATTATTTTTTTTAACAAAATGCAACACATGTATTAATTACTTAAAACTAACGAACGAAACGCACAAAATAAATACAAAAAAGAAAGAAGTACCCCTTAGCAAGGATGCGGAGGTGAGCCCCACCGCGACTCGGCATGGATGGTCTACATATTTTCTATTAATAATAACCATTTTATAAACTTTTGGCTAAAAATATATGAACTTCTACGAAACTACAATTTTCACAAATATAAGAAGTTGTAAATACTTAACTAAATAAACGAAGTTGTTTATATGTTCTAACCGACTAAACAACCATATTTTGCTTTTTTAATTGTTCAAGTCCGAGTGTAATGTACTAATGTTCCATCAATGTCGTATTTAATTTTGGTTTAATAGATTAATCTAATCTATATATATATATAAACATGATAAATAAGGGCTTATGTGTCATGTTATGAGGGCTTGGAAAATGAGGTGGCATCACCTAAGACAATCTAGAAATTGGTTTTGGCTCCAAAAACTTCCGTGTTAAATCTTATGAGAAAACGCGGGATCGAACCCGACTTTGATGACCCGTTTGATTAATGTCGGATCCTTTAAATACATTTCTATCCGACAAATTTCTCATTCCATCTTTCATTACCTAGATCAAACCCTAATTGCTCTCTCAACCGAACGGTGATTTCCTGTGAAATCCATCAAGAGCAATCAAATCGTTCATCTTATTATCTTCTCCTATTTCTTAGATTTAGGGTTTTTAATGGAGATTTATATACCGGAAATTCAGAAGATGTAGGAGGTGGATTCCATCTCTGACATGTATTGATCTAGGGTTTTTTTTTTTCATTCATTGCTCTACAATTTTGATTGCTACCCAAATCGATTGGAGACAGTAAGGCTATTGAGATTCCGTAATCAGGTTTGCGATTTGCAAGATTTAGTTTATGTGTGTCCTTTAAATGTTGTCGATTTATGTTAATGATGTTAGGGTTTTCACGTGGAACAACGGTGGTGGCGTTATTGTGGCTATAGGGTGGTTAGCGACGGCCATGATCCAAATCCCGATTTAAAAATATGTGAGTTCCGGTTACCATTATTTTCTATTTTCATTGTGTACTTTTTTTATCAGCTTTTTTTCTTGGTGTGGTTTTATTTTACAGATCTGAAAACTAGGACAAAATGCCCTAGCCGCCCCTTCAGCTATGACGGCTAGGGTTCCGGTCATTAGTCATCCGTTTTTTCGCTTCAGAATCCATGGTGTTTAGGTATCCCCAAATTATTGTTTGTTATATTGATATTTTTTCTTTAATTCATTGATGGTTGATCTGTAAACGTTAAAAGGCAATATTTTTATTTGTCTTTTGAACATGATTTCATTGGGCTCAAGTATGACAGGGCAAACTGAATTAATCTTACAAGTCGTAAGTGTTGATTAATGTTTTTAATGATGCTTGAAGGTACCACAAGAGCCAACTTTAAATAGCTTAATCTCCACATGATTTGAATTATTACTTTATTCTTGCTCTATGTGTTCAAGTGACTTCAATCCTAATGCTTTTAAGGTTGCAAGTATTAGGATTTTCTTATTTAGTTGATAACTATTTAGTTGTTGGTTGTTTCTTACTAAAGTTTTGCTGCCATTTTGTTTATTGAATTAGAGTAGAATTTTCCTTTTAAACAATAGATTCCTTATGTTTAAACTAATTATTTGATTTGTCTGAGACAATGACTAAACTTCTTACTCTGCAGGTGTCCTTCTATTGGCAAGCGTTTTGTAAAAATGCTCTTTTGGCGGTATGGTAAACAGTAATTTTTCCATTTATTTTTATGATATAAAAGGTTTTGTGCAATATAAATACATGCTAGAACACTTTCAACTGTTCGACGGATTCGTCTCACAAGTCATTGTAACTACGTTCATTACATTCATAGTAATTAGTCTTCAATGATCTTCAGATTTTAAGTTTTCTTATAATAATTCTTTAAACTAAGGCTTATAGGTGGATCTTGATGGTTGTAACTACCGATATATAATTCAATTTTAGGTTGAAGAGAAGATTACAATGACAAGAGCAAGACTGTGTCAAAGAAGGGGAATTTGTGAAAAGATCCATATCACAACTTAGGTATGCCAGTTTGTCTTTAAAGTCCAACACTTCATGTTGTTCATTTGATAACATAAGATACTTATATTCTTTGATTTTTATAAACTTTTAAATGTGGAGTTAAGGTATGCCAAACAGGCATGGGAAGAAGTCTACAATGTATATAAACTACGTATTTAGATGGTGGGTCAAATAAAACATCGATTGTGTCAGCCCCGTGCTTTTCTTTTCAAAGTTCTTGAAGATAAGGCTGGCATTGATTGTATGCTTTTGGTGGTAACTTTAAGTGTCCATTTTCTATTTTTAATCAGTTTTTAGAATTTTATTTGTTTTGTTTGGTCACTAGGGTTTGCCCAAATGAAGGAAACTGGAAAGGACAGATTAACACAGGCATGTGCATTTTATAGTGGACATGAATCCTAATGAATTACTGGCTGATATACTGAGGTGTCTTTTAGGCTTTGAAAAGGTGCATTATTTTAGTTATTTGATGTGTAATTTGTTCAGAAAGCCTACTCGGTTTTTATGTTATTGTTTTTTAAGTTATTCATTACTATGTAAGTTTTGTTCTTAGAATCCTGGCTGCTACTTGGGAGCTTCAGAGGATATGTGGGAAGGAATAAGGAAATAAATGTGTCATAGAGAGTTGACTTGGTCAAGTTACTGCATGTTTCATGCATGGTTTTATGCTTTTATATATTATTTTAAATTTTAAATAAGACGATTATATTTAGTATTTTTATTGTTTTATTTTGTATTCAATTCCTGATCTAGCTAACATTTAGTATTATCATTAAACTGAAATTATGTCTAAACTCTTATAACACCCTCTCTTACTCAAGATATCCCCTATGAAAACAAAACTTCAGGTTGTAATGTTGAAATGTTCTATATGATATTCTTCTAAGTACTTGCAATTTCCATAACTTTTATTTTTCCTCTATGAACATTCAACATAAATATAAAAGTTACAACACAACAAAAGTGTAGAGGTGGTAGTTTCGGCTTACTTATGAATGAGTTTATTTGAATTGTGTTTTGGGTCAAATGAAAACCTTTAGCTGAAACGGGAACACACCAAACGGGTTCAAAATCTTTCAAAGTTCATCTTTGTTGTTTACAACCTCCTAAATAGTTATCATTCAACGATTAGATTGTAATTGAATTTTTTAATCATAATTAACACAATGATTGCTTAACCTGGCCTGCCTGACAGCCGACCCGTTTTAATCCCTTACTCAAACCGTCCATCTTGCCATATCTACAAGGTAGTATGGACTTTCATATGAGAGTATAGATTAAAAAAACTAATAGCTACAGTTATCATACTCAATGGACTGAGCAATTAAAAAAACAAGATCTCTTTCTTTCATACCGATCCCTTGGAACACGATCCGAACATATTATGCCCTGAGTAAAAGATGGGATTAAATATGCACACACCACAATTATGTGTATACATTTTTCTTTTGTTTGTACTTAGGAATGATGTTAATGCCTGAAAAGTAGCACCTATATGGTAGTGGCACCAGTCGTTTAATCTCTTGCCCACATTGCATGTTAATTACAACCTTCCATTGATTGGATTGTAGCTTTTGATCTGGAATATGAAAGTGCCAAATCCGTATGGCGCTCCTATCATTTGATCCAAGTTAATTCAAGTATTTACTTAATGGCTTCTCAACTGTTTTCTTTTCATTTTGCAGACACCAGAAGCTCATTCAAAGGTTTGGGAAACACTAAGGTAATTTTTTATACATCAACCAACTCTACGATTGCCGTAAATATCATGCATTTTGCATATTTTTTTTATCATTTTTATCTGTACAACTTGGTTAATCATGCATTTTGCATATTTTTTTTTATCATTTTTATCTGTACAACTTGGTTAATCTTAGTTTATTTATGGTGGTATGCATAAAATTATCTCAATATGATATGATATTATAATTTTTAAACTAAATATTGATATGTACTGGTTTCTTTTTATTTTTACATTCCACATATTATGGCTCTTTTTTAAACATATAATTTGTTCTGAGAAACCCTTCATGTAAATAGGACCCATAGAGACTAGAATTGAAGTACCAAGTTGCATAAAGAAACATTAAGAACTGAATTGGAAGTAAAAATCAAATCAAAGTCATTATATTCAGAAAAAGATACATGGAGTTGTTAAGAGTGAATTTTTTTTTTGCAGCTTGACGGTATGAAGATATTGGGCACTTAGAATCAAGTGATGCTAACGATACTTAGTGTAGGTATCGTGAAAGCAATGAGTAACCGATTGCTGCTTCTATGCTTATCACTGGTTAAGTTTTATAATATTAATAATTTTAGGGTTCTAATTTTGTAGAATTGTATGCCAAGTTTTTTGAATTTTACTTTTTGCGAAATCACTGATAATGAGAGATTGAGGTTCTTGAAGGTTGTGAAGATTTTGGAGGTGATGTGCTGAAGATTATATATGTCGTTGAAGGAAATAAAATTAATTATTTGTATACCTTAAAATCAACCTGTAAAAGTAAGCTCTCTTAATTTTGGGTTTTTAATTTTATACTTGATTACAATATGATGGGATTGGGTACAAAGTTTTTTATATTAAAAGAAGTTTTCAACACAATATGCGTTAAAGCCATGTCAGTGTTACTCTTGATGCAATATTTAACTCATAGGTATGGTTTGATTTTAATTTTAAATAGAAATGAATTAGTGTGTATTTAAATTTTTGATTAATGTAATTTAAAATTTTCTACCCGGGTGTCTACCCGGGTGATAACCTAGTAATCAATATAATCACAATCATTATTTAGTTGAACTAAAAAAACAAAGAAAGCATGAAAAGAAAACCAACCGAAATGGGATTCAAACTGTGAGAATCGAGGTTGTGTAAAATGCCATTGTTGGTTATGAATTACTAACATATAAACAAAATAATACAAACAAATTGATTATATGTGTATAAATCAAATAAATTCAAAACAAAGTTACATAATTTATGGGGTGCCTTATTCCCACATACCCTATATCTTATTTTCACATCCCCTATTGTATACGGGCCGTATACAATTATACGGCTCGTATAGAATGTTTTTGAATAGGAAAATGCGCAGAGAATGTTTTTTTTGGTTTTATTATATACGGCCCGTATACAGTTATACGAGTCGTATACATGTGTATACGATGTGTAAAACGTATACGGCTCAATTGATTTATTTTTGTGGGTTTTTGATGTTAGGACATGTATACGGGCCGTATAACTATATACGGGCCGTATATATTGGCTTTTTTCAAGTATCACGTTTTATTCCCGTAAAAACACAATCATTCTAGGGTTTCTAAAACTCTTCATCACCTTTAACAATGTCGATAAACGTTCATCGGAACATGCCGCTTAAATCGGAGCACAGGTAGAGTAACGTTACCGATCAGTCCATTGATGAAAACCTTAGCGATCACAGAGATCTTCGTGTTGGTTATTTATCGATTCCGAGTAACTAGTAGAAGAACCTGCCACAAACAAGTTCTCCACAGTTTGTTATTCAGATCTCTGTTCGGTCATCTTTCCAAACTACAACACACGATACTTTTAATAAGCTGTCATAGTTGTCAAATTCGATTTCAACAAATCTTTTCATTTTCCTTCAATTTCTAAAACATTCTCTGTTACATGAAGATGTGTCAGGTTCTTCTACTAGTGGTATTTTACTGAAGTATTGAAGATTGAGGCGGGCATTGTTTAAATCTGAATATAACTAGATGTTACGTGTATCAGCGTTGTTTATCACCCTGTGTGAGCATTGGAAACCCGACAAACAGTCTTGACAACTATGACATTTTATCTATCTATGTGTGTCACATCCATCCTGTTATTGCAATCGATATGATTAATTTTTTCAGATTTTTTTCTAATTAGCATTGTTAACTACCAAAAGAATGCATACACAAATAGTTCTAGTAGACGAAGCAAAGAGACCGTTGTGTATCTGAATCAGGTTCTCAAACAAACACTACCAAAGATGGGTTGGTGAAAAATACCGGAGCTGTTATCTCGGTTGTTCAGTACTCTCCTATATCAACTTGAACGGTTGATGGTTACAAGGATCGTTCTAATAGATTAAATAGAATAAACCATTTTTTACCAATTTTCACTCCAGTAGTTGAAACTTGAGCGCATGAATCAATTCAAAACCCTCACCCTCAAAAATCAACCAGAAACCAAAGGAAAAAAGGGCTGATAATGGCTGATGGTTCTTCGTTGAGGAAACCAAACGTAGACGGAGATGATAGGCCTGGTAACCGGAAGAGAAATCAATTGTATTTTTTTAGTTGCTTCTCTGGTTAAGTTTCTGAACCAACCGAAATCCACAAATTCCAACAGTTTCTTCATAGATTTCGTCCGGTTTCCAAACTCTTTCACACAAAGTTAATATTCACTGTGGTGGATGCAAGCATAAAGTTAGAAAAAATACTCAAGTTGAACGGACGATATGTATCAACAAATTGTGAGTGGGAATATGGCTATGAAGAATAGTATGGATAAACAATCACCGTATACGGGTTTTTCTGCTAGTTATTCGGAATGTTTCGAATCATCACAGAAGACGTGTCGGGTTCTACTGCTAGTAGTATGAGTCTGAGTCCATTATGGTTCGTGAATGTTTCGAATCATCACGACAAGGATCGTTCTGATAGATTAAAGAGAATAACCCTTTTTTTTACCATTTTTTACCCATAGTATACGAGCCGTATAATAATATACGGCCCGTATACAACCATCGTATACATTGTATACGATCGGTAAAAATATTTTTTACCAATGGTATACGGCCGTATAAACCGTATACGACTCGTATACATATGGTAAAAAATGGTAAAAACCTCTTTAATCTATTAGAACGATCCAATAAACGAAGAAACCAAACGTAGACGGAGATGATAGGCCTGGTAACCGCAAGAGAAATCAATTATCTCAAACACTACTAAACATCTGCTTTCTGAATCTGAATGTTAACTTTTTAGTTGCTTATCTTGTTAAGTTGTGTATTTACGAAGCTGACAAACACATTGGTATTTTCTCAAAATGTGCAAACTTGAAGAATCTCACATTAAAGGAGTTTGCAACAACGGGATCAGATGGTTTGAGTATCTTTCATCCTCGTTTGGCTAATCTCACACTTGAAAATGACCACATTGGTATTTTCTCAAAATGTGCAAACTTGAAGAATCTCACATTAAATATCTCTACACAAACTCTTCTACATCTTTTAACCAGTTGTCCATCACTTAAGACCTTGAAAGATTTGTTGAAATCGAAGCATTCACGAACCACGATGGACTCAGACTCATGTTCAAGTAAGTGTCTAAAAATCTAAAAATTCAGGTTTACCTTGTAAATTTCTCAAAACAAACTCTCGTTTCTTCATCTTCATCTTCATTTGTTGAGAAACCATTATCTTGTCTTTCAGAAGAGTTTGTATTGAACCAAGAATACTACAAACATTCTATACCTTGCAACGTATACAGGTGCAAGAGAATGGCGAGTTATTTTTCAGTTATTTCTGTTGAATCACAAATTCCATTGTTTAAACCAGAATCAGGTTCTCAATACAAGGATCGTTCTAAGAGATTAAAGAGAATACACCATTTTTTTACCATTTTTTACCATAGTATACGAGCCGTATCAGAATATACGGCCCGTATACAATCATCGTATACATTGTATACGATCAGTAAATTTGTTTTTTACCGAGCATATACGGCCGTATAAACGGTATACGGCCCGTATACATATGGTAAAAATGGTAAAATAAGGTCTTTCTTTCCTTTTTTTAGTTGCTTCTCTTGTTAAGTTTCTGAACCAACCGAAATCCACAAATTCCAACAGTTTCTTCGTGGATTCCGTCCGTTTTCCAAACTCGGTCATTCCTTGTGATACATGAACGTTGTATTCTTGTCTTTCAGAAGAGTGCTGTAATAGAGAAATCATCCTATGTCTTTTATCAACCGAAGAGGCAGCAAGGACAGATAATACTTCATTTGTCGAGAAACCATACTGTCAAGAAACTAACATCTTTTAATACTTCATTGCGTATGTGCTTGTGCTGTAGAAACCGGTGATGAATTTGTGTATCTAAATCAGGTTCTTTGCCTTAGATAGGTCATTCCTTGTGATACATGAACGTTGTATTCTTGTCTTTCAAGACAAGGATCGTTGGAAGGATTGTAGTAGCAGGACATTGGTACCACTGTGAAAATTGCATCAGGAGGGGAGAGAGTCTGATACAATAAGGATGTTGGGAATTAAACGCATGTACGTGACAAAATAAGGATGTTCGCATAAACATATATTCGTTTCATAACCTCCTCCTATAAATCAACCACAACCGACAAAGAGCCTGTATTAAAAGCCATCCTATGTCTTTTACCAACCGAAGAGGCAGCAGAAGGCGTGTCGGGTTCTTCCAACATTCACGAACCACAATGGACTCAGACTCATACTACTCACCCTCCCCTGAGGAAAAGTTTTCCCGACGACTCAACAAAATCCTGATAGAGAAAAAACATCAACAACCATTTTTTTTTTCCTTCAATTTCGAGAATATTCTCCCCTGTGTATGTGCTTGTGCTGTAGAAACCGGTGATGAAAAGTTTCAACCAAAGGGAAATCCATGAAACGAAAGGGATTTCGAGCAGTTGGTATTGAACCAACAAAATCCGAATACTGAAAAACCGACATTCCTTCAAACATTCTAAACCCTACCTGGAAACAAACCAACAAAAGTCTGCTGGCAAGAATCTTTTTTCACATGGTATTGAACCAAGAATATGATACCTTCGAGATACTTCGTGTTAGTTTGATTTGAATTTTGAAAGTTGGATGTCCGTTATCTCAACCGAACGTTAATTGCTATTGTTTTAAATAACAACAGATAATGAACGGATTGTTGGTGGATAACGCAAACAAGTTCTCCACAGTTTGTTATTCAGATCTCTATTCGGTCATCTTTCCAAACTACAACACACGATAAGTTTAAACTTTATAGTGTGTGATTTGACCAGGAAATGATTGGAGGTGAAGGTTCAGTGCACGAAAAGTTTCTTACGAAATGTACGTGACAAAACAAATATGTTGGGAATTAAACGCATGTCCGTAATCCCGCGTTGATAGCTTCCGTTTTATTCAGACTCCTTACAACTCTCATCAAATGCCTCACCCTTCCTTTTATTCTATAAATATTAAATAAAGAATAACACCATGCCCGTAATCCCGCGTTGATAGCTTCCGTTTTATTACAGTCATACGACACGTTTTCTTGTTCTTCAATCTTTATTACTTGTTGATGTTTTATTTTGAGCACCTCACCACTCTAAAATATTTTAAAAATCAAAATTTCGTTCCATACGGGCCGTATACTGTTATACGGCCCGTATACACGTTCGTATACATTGTATACGACCAGGCAAACTTATTTACACATGGTGTATACGGGCCGTATAACAGTATACGGCCCGTATACACCATGTGTAAATAAGTTTTCCCATGTGTTAATATTAGGACCCTAATTTATTCAAAAGTATGTTGATTAGACAAAATGAATTCAAAGCACTCACTTTTAGGCATAAAAATATTGGCAGATATAATTTTTTTAGCGATAAACTAAATCTTTATTAACATAGGGAAAGCCGAAAGCTTAACCCAAACATCAAAGTATTTACATTAGACCGTCCGTAGTGGACGGTATTTTTTCAAAAAAATGCCCCCAAACACGCCCCCAACATGCCACGTCCCCCACCCCCTTGGGCGTTTTTGGACGTGATTTTCGAAAAAAAGTCCCCAGCGTGATTTAAATCACGCCAAAATAGAAAATTGTTGGCCAATCACATGCATCCCTCTTTTTCTTGGCCAATCCCCTTTTTTTGTTAGTTTTTTTTATTTAATTCTTTACACCCCTTTTTAACATAATACCCACATCCCCACTACACCCATTTAAGAAAAACGACCAATAATGCCCCTTGCTGACTGGACTACCACATGGCAGAAAATGGCCAAGGGTGGGGGCATTATTCACCCTTACCACTACGCATGGTCTTATACATATTACATTCCACTAAACGAATCATTACAGTTTGAGCATTTTCCATTCCTACCAACCAAGTGTGTTCATTCTTGCTCAATTTCTAATCCATAGGAATCCAAGAACTTTGACCTCTTTAACTATTTTATGCTAAGATGCCTACTTTTCGCTAAAGCGATAATGCTAGAATCCTAATCTTATTTAATAAAAAAAACTTTTTTGAGGGCTAAATCAACCCGGACCATTATGTACTAAAGCCCCCACTATAGATCTATGATAAATAACATTCATCAACCAAGTGTTACACGTATCTAAACCAGTGTTACACGTACCTGAAAGTAGATTAAGTCATTAGAAATTGGTTCACCTCCTAGACTGTTCTGACTTGGTTCCTACATCATTGGAAGAGGATTTGAAAACTAAAAGTCAAAAGCAATATAAATGGACCTCAAACACAAAATTTAACAGCTAATCAAGTTATAGGGAACCAAATTGCTTTCAACAATAAGAGTATTAATCAATAAAACATTATTGAAAGAGGATTTGCTAACTAATATATGTTTTATTCTCAAGATATTTGCATATTCTAATAATAATAATAACAATTCGCACATTTAGTTAACACATGGGCCATAAGTTTCAGTGTCTTCTCCTTTCTTTCATTATAGTTATTGTTATGGGTCATTTTCTGAGTATACATATCTTGACTAATGTCCCGCTTCTAATTGTTTATTTATGACCAGGATACTGGACGGGGATATTGCTAACATCCTGGGCGATATCCTAAGCTTGAGTGAATTAAACACGTGCAGGTTAATGGCTGTAAGTTACTAACGGTCATCAGGACTTCTTCTCCTCAAGACTCGAGCGTATTTGTTATGAGAAAGCCGTTGAACCCGAAAGACTTGGTCCTCAACGTTCGAGTGGGAATATTCGCTGGATCCCGGAAGTTTAGGATAGTTTGTTATATTACCTTTACTATAAATAGATGGGGGCGGATCAGTTTAAGGCACACAATTTTACACTTACACTCTCGAACATTTTTACTCTCTAGCTCACCACACTCAAACACTTGTATTCGAATTACATTGTAACACATAGTTGATCCGCACCACATCCTGCACTCTATCCTGATATTTGAAGCAATAAGAAGAACAAGGCAGCTGCGATTGTCAGCTCCTGAGGTTTTATGCCGGCGATCTAAATTGATCAAGGGCTTTCCTCGTACATCACGTGTCCACCTTTACATTTTCGCTCATTGTTTGATCATAGATACAGCTCTATATCCTGAGCCGTATCCTGAAACTGTTTTCATATCTAATCTTGTTAACACATTTTTCACACATATTTCTAGCACACTGCCTCACTTAACTAATTTGATCACTTAATTGCTTCGGTAATTTTTGACCAAAACAATTTGGCGCCCACCGTGGGGCAAGTGGTGCTACTTTTACTAAAAATCTTTGTAAAATCATTAATCAGTTTTCTATTTTCAAAACTTTTTGCCACATTGTTTACAATGGCCTCAAGATCAAACATGAGCTCTTCCACTATGTCTGCTACAACCTCTGCTACCACTGGTTCGATGCTTCCACCACCTCCTCCAAGGATGCCGTTTTCTTCACAATCTCAAGATGTTATCCCTACTCGGAGTGTCCAGGGATCTGCTCCCGTTTTAGCCTCTAACGATGAAATTTTAACTTTATTTGGAAGTGTGCAGGAACAAATGAGGCAGCAACAGGAGACTAACCAAATGCTGTTAAGAGAAATACAACTCTTAAAAGCTAGCTCGAGTAGACCCGCTGAAGAAACTGTCACTCCTATACAGCCCAGGGCTTTGAACTTCAGTTCCGCAGTTTATACTGAGGATAATAGGGGGAATATCGTCCCAAGCCATTCTCAGAATCATACCCCTGAGATACCCTCTTCGGTCAGGATGTCGACTGTGAGGAGTTCAGGATATGCTTCAGGATATGGCCAAAATCCTCAGAACGGTAATGTGTCAAATAATAATATTCCTGCTACTAACAACAATGGCTCTTTGCAGGATGCAGGTATGACGTCAACATTTACCAGGGAGCTCCAGAAATTGAAGGACATGATATCCAGTGTACCTGGAGTGGTCCAGCCAATTCCGGAAGTATCCCAGGACAGCCACAGGATATCCCGCTTTGCATATCCCATCTGTGATGCTGAAATCCCAAAAAGATTTCAGACTCCCAACATGAAGCTGTATGATGGGACCACGGATCCTGAAGAGCGTATTGCCCAGTATAGGGAAAGAATGGAGATTAACCCTATCCCTCCGGAGCTTAAGGAAGCATGCTTATGCAAGGGATTTGGTTCTACCCTGACAGGATCAGCCTTAAAATGGCTGTTAAACGTTCCTCATCACTCAATTACTTCGTTTGCTCATTTGGTTAATTTATTTAACAGTCAATTTTCTTATAGTCGGAGTTTTGAGAAACTAACCAGTGATCTTTACAGGATAACTCAAGGGCCTCAGGAATCCTTGAGGGATTATGTGAACAAATTCAGTCAAGAATCCTTGGATATCCCACATCTTGATGTTGCAACAGCTGTGCAAGCTTTTAAGATGGGGTTGCAAAAGGATTCTCAGTTTTATCAGGATCTTGTAATGAATCCCTGCAGGAATCTCGACGAAGCTCGTAACAGGGCTTTGAGATATATCCGTCTGGAAGATGACAAGAAGATGCAGGAGAGGATGAATTCTACCTCAACCTATGAATCAACTAACAGGAAATCGGAGACCTCATATAAGCCATATCGCTCCAGGCCATATGGCAGGAATGATAACAAGAAAGTGAATGCTCTTGAAGACGAGGATCCTGAATGTCACACCCCAACCGATGGCGGAATCATCGGGGCGCGGCACTGAGCGAAACAGATTGTCCAGAAGTTTCCATAACAACTATCATTACCATTTAATTAAAGCAATACGTCCCATACCGTATCTTAAATAGTCAAGCAAGTTATTACAGATAACATCAAAACAAATATTCTGTTCCGACAACTCAGATTTAAACATAACAATTTATTCGTTGGTTTCTAGGACTCCAGTTCCTAGCTTCAAGTTCATCACAGCCTGAGAAGTATATAAACAACCTAGGCACCTATCACATACGTTAAAATAAAGTCAATACATAAACTGTAAAGGTGAGCATACAAGTTTGATAATAGCATATAAAGTTCGAATTCGTTTACGCATAACCAGCACGTACACATAGTGAAATGAAGTACGTTAGTTATCGACATAGATCCATCGATACCAATGACTGCGGGTTGACTGCCCGAGGCAGTTCGCAATACACGATTACCACTGTAATCCATGCAAGTAAAAGATCCTTAACAACCCCCGTGTGAACGGGTGCTGAGTCCAAACTATAGTACTATCGTTGCTAAGGCAGGTAGACAGCATTCCATGTGTAAACATAACAAACAAGCATTCATAAGCCACGTATAACATGCATTAATGGTCTAGCGTTAAAATAGCTTGAGTAGTGTGATTGTTGTAGTTTGAATAGTTGTAACGTATGTAACACCCAAAAGTGCTAAAAGCAAAAAGGGTTCGAGTATACTCACAGCGATTATGGATTGAAGGGAGCGCTTTATAGCGAGTACGGTTAGCCTGAATAGATTCGATAACGTAACGTTAAGTGGCGTGTAAAACAGTACGAAGTGAGAGTGGTTAGGATGGCTAATCGTGCGGATCAGCTATCCGTGAGAGGAAGTCATCCGTGCGCATGACCTATCCGTGCGGATGGTGATGCGTGCGGATGATGATCCACCCGGATATGCTATCCGTGCGTACGACTGTCCATGCGGGTGGTAACCCATGCGGATTACTTGTACGTGCGGATGACTTATCCGTACGGTCAGGTTGTTTGTGTGGATAAACGTTCAAGTGGATTGTTTCTTCCTAAGATGTGTTTGTGTATGATGGCTTGTGCTTTGGAGTTTTCGTTGTAGCATTTAGAAAACACATAAGTGTTTCTACCTTCAAAGCCGGTCGCGCGGACGGCAGTCCGTGCGTACGGTAGTCCGTGCGGACAGTGATGGTCCGTGCGGGTAGTCTGTGCGTGCGGACAGGAACCATCCGTCCGGATAGACTGTCCGTGCGTACGACTTGGCCGTGCAGATGAACATTGTTTGAATTTTAGTTGAAGGCCTTAGTATCTCATGATCCGAAGAGTAATCCTTTCAGAGGTCGTCTGTCCGGATTGTTCATTCGTCGATACTCAAACCTTATTTGGAAAGTGGGTCCCAAGGGTAGCTCGTCCGGGTGGCAATCCGTCCGGATGACCTGTGCGTGCGGATGGTAATCCGTGCGCACAGCTTGTCCGTGCGGACAGCTTGTCCGTGCGGACAGCTTGTCCGTGCGGACAGCTGGTCCGTGCGGACAGTCTCTGGTCTGATTGTTCCGTTCGTCTACTCTTGGTTTCTGTTTTCGTTTATCGAGACGTTCTGATTACGTGGCAACCACTTGGAATTTGTATTCCCACCCGCGTGACTAGACCGGTCAGGAACCACCCTAACTCGGCCTGTCGGCGACTCAGAACGTTCATTCCGGTTGACCCCGAAATCAGTTGTCTGTGGGTAGGATTCCGGATCTGGAACTAGTGCATCACTATTATCGAGTAGAGACTAGAACCGATCAGATTCGTACCGATTCTAAGGGTAAAAGGAGGAGAGAACTTAGGTTTATTTCTTTCAACTCTTTTATCCTTAGAAAAGTTTAGATCTAGGTGAAGTTATTGTGAAATCTTGTAGAAATCATTTAGATCTGAGTTATTCTTGGTGGAATGAGGTCAAGCTTGAAGTTCATAAGGAACTTCATGATGACGTCACCCGAGAATACCTCAAATCCGGATGATTTCATGGTTAAAAGTGAAGATTTGAAAGATGGAAATGTGTAGAATTGTGTAGTGATCAAAGATGTACAAGAATTAGTGCAAGATCTTACCTGGATTGAGAGAAATCTGAGAAAAAGTGAAGAATGCGTGTGGTTCGGACGTCACTTGCCAAAAGTAGAAAAGTTGGAGAGTGACCCGTGTATTTATAGGATGCCAAAAAGGGAAAGGGTGAGCCGTGCGCATGGCACGCACCCGGGTAGGCTATCCGCGCGGACTGGTCATCCGTGCGGATTGGCAACCCATGCGGATGGGCCATCCATGCGGATTGGCCATCCGTGCGGATGCCGCCTGCTTTGGGGTGTTCGGTGCGACGTTGTTTCGGTTTCGATTTGCGAGCGATTCGATAGGGTTTCCTAGTCAAATTACTTTCAGTCCCAACTACTTCTTATGGGTTCGACTCGGAATTCGGGTTCGGGTTCGTTTACATTCGATTTAGACTTCGAGTTCGATTGAGTTCGCTTGATTATCACAACATAACATAAAATAAACATGCACAGGTAACACGTAAGGCACACACACACGTATAATCAACAAGTAAAATACACAGTTCGAGTTTGATTCGATGTCGATTTGATTAGCATAGCTTGATTAACTTTATCGCATTGTTACTTCCTATGATTCACAGTCGTAGGTCGATTGAAATACAATTAACACGAGTCGATTATTGCAATGTACGACACTTACTCCACATAATATAAATAAATTAAAAACATTTCTACGAGTCAAGTCGCGCGAAATCGGTCGTTGACTTTGACCTTGACTTTGACTTTCACTCGTGGAAACACGGGGTGTTACAGCCTCCCTTTGTTTAGGGAATTTCGTCCCGAAATTAAGCTGGAAGCCGTAACTAACCGTGGAATCACATGTGAGAGTCCTTCGTTCGGACCATTGAAAATCGTCAAATTGACCGGGATTTTACGGTTAAAAATTGAAAATTTTCGGATATGATGTGCGAAAACAACTAATCTAAAGCCTATAAAGTCTTAGATTTTAATTCGAAGTCATTTGGGAGAAATCTGACTATTGTAGGTCCGGATCTATCTTTGATTCGATTGCGTAACAACACGTTCGACGTACGGAATCCGCGAACGTGCTTGACTAAACGTAATCGTAACGGAGTCAAATCGGTCCTAATCAAGTGGTATCTGAGCAGGTGATCGATTGCGAGGATCAAACGCACTCAGATTTGATCAAGTTCTTCATCTTTCATTTCTGTCACGTTTTTCTCTGCAAATTGCTAAATTAATCGTATACAACAACCGTGATTCTATTGATTATGATAACGTGTACAAAGCCAAGAATCACGTTTTGCCTTTTTCTCTCTATTTTCTCTCTCTAGCCCTTATTTACAAGTATACCACCTTGCCTTTCTTAATAGGACACTACTCATTCGTTAAACAGCTGTGGATACTTTGCCTTCATGTCGCTTTCGAGTTCCCAAGTGAACTCTGCGCCGCGTTTACCTTCCCATCGGACCTTCACAATAGGAATGCGTGAGCGCCTGAGTTCTTTGGTTTGGCGATCCATGATCTCGACAGGCTTTTCCACGAAGTGTAATGTTTCGTTCACTTGTAGATCATCTAGGGGAACGTGTAGATTGTGGTCGGCGATGCACTTTCGGAGGTTTGACACGTGGAAAGTCGGATGGACATTGCTAAGTTCCTCCGGTAATTCGAGTCTGTAGGCAACTTTTCCGATCCTTTCCAGAATCTTAAAAGGTCCAACATATCGAGGCGCGAGCTTCCCCTTTTTGCCGAATCGGACTACACCCTTCCATGGTGATACCTTTAGGAGTACGTAGTCACCAACGCCATATTCACGGGGCTTGCGCTTTTTATCGGCGTAAACTTTCTGTCGATCCCGAGCTTTCGCTAGGTTGTCCCGAATTTGGAAGATTTTGTCTGTCGTTTCTTGTAGCAGCTCCGGACCGGTTAGTTGCGAGTGACCGATCTCGTGCCACACAAAAGGCGATCGACATCTTCTTCCGTATAAGGCCTCGAAAGGTGCCATCTGGATGCTAGCCTGGTAGCTGTTGTTGTACGAGAATTCGACTAACGGAAGGTGTCTATCCCAATTACCACCGAAGTCTAGAACACACGAACGGAGCATGTCTTCAAGCGTACGGATCGTCCTTTCAGTCTGACCGTCAGTTTGTGGGTGGAACGCAGTACTTAGATTAAGCGTTGTACCGAGTGCCGTTTGAAACGTTTCCCACAATCGTGAAGTGAACCGAGCATCACGATCAGAGATGATGTCACGAGGCGTCCCATGTCGACAAATGATCTCGTCGGTGTAGATTCGGGCTAATCGTTCTACCTTGTAGTCTTCTCGTATTGGCAGGAAGTGAGCTGGTTTGGTCAAACGGTCAATAACAACCCAAATGCTGTCGTGACCTGATGACGTGGTTGGAAGCTTGGTTACGAAATCCATAGCTATGCTCTCCCACTTCCACATGGGAATTGGTGGTTGTTCGAGCAAGCCAGAGGGTCTTTGATGTTCAGCCTTGATCCTGGCACAAGTTAGGCATTTTCCGATGTTAAGAGCGATATCCCGTTTCATACCCGGCCACCAGTACCTGTAGCGAAGATCATGGTACATTTTGTCAGCTCCGGGATGAATAGAGTATCGGGATTTGTGGGCTTCATCCATGATAATCTGTCGCAGGTTGGTTCGCTTGGGAATCCAAATCTTGTGTAGGAAGTGGAATATCCCATTTGATTTGCTTACCAGTTGGGCTCCATCGTGGTAGATCCTCTCTTTCTTCAAAGTGCGTTCGTTGAAACATGCATGCTGGGCGTCGCGAATGAGAGCTTCGAGGTTGTGCTGGGCTTGAACATTACGAGTGCTAAGCAGATAACTCCGTCTGCTAAGCGCGTCGGCAACAACATTTGCTTTACCTGGGTGATAGCGAATCTCACAGTCGTAATCGTTGAGAAGTTCTACCCATCGGCGTTGACGCATATTTAGTTCCTTCCGATTAAAGATGTGTTGTAGGCTCTTATGATCGGTGAAGATCGTACACTTTGTACCATATAGGTAGTGTCGCCAAATCTTTAATGCAAAAACAACTGCGCCTAGCTCGAGATCGTGGGTTGTATAGTTCTTCTCGTGGACTTTGAGCTGACGAGATGCGTAGGCTATGACCTTGTCTTGTTGCATAAGGACACAACCAAGACCAAGGTTGGAAGCATCACAGTAGACAATGAAATTATCGTTTCCGTCGGGTAGCATGAGAACAGGAACATTGCAAAGCATGTATTTGAGGGTTCGAAAGGCAGACTCTTGTTTGGTTCCCCAGACAAAAGGCTGGTCCTTATGCGTGAGAGAGGTAAGTGGTACAGCAATCTTCGAGAATCCATCGATAAATCGTCGATAATAGCCCGCTAGTCCGAGGAAAGAACGGACTTCAGACGGATTCTTAGGCGTAACCCAGCTCTTAACAGCTTCTATCTTCGCAGGATCGATGTGAATGCCTTGACTATTTATGATGTGACCCAGAAACTGAACCTCCCCCAACCAAAACTTGCATTTGGAGAATTTGGCGTAGAGTTGGTTCCCCTGGAGTAACTCGAGAACCAGACGTAGATGTTGCGTGTGTTCGGCTCTCGTTTTGGAATAGATCAAGACATCGTCGATGAACACGATGACGAAACGGTCGAGATATGGTTTACACACTCGATTCATCAGATCCATGAAAACTGCTGGTGCGTTTGTTAGGCCAAAGGGCATGACAACGAATTCGTAATGGCCGTAACGAGTGCGAAACGCGGTTTTGGGTATATCCTCCTCTTGTATACGCAGCTGATGGTATCCTGAACGTAGATCAATCTTCGAGAAACACGTAGCGCCTTGTAGTTGGTCAAACAAATCGTCGATTCGAGGTAAAGGATAGCGGTTCTTGATCGTCAGCTTATTCAATTCCCGGTAGTCGATGCACATCCGGAACGACCCGTCCTTCTTTTTGACGAAAAGGACCGGTGCGCCCCAAGGAGAGGTGCTCGGGCGAATAAAGCCTTTTTCAAGTAGTTCCTGGAGTTGGGTTGAGAGTTCGCGCATTTCGGACGGCGCGAGTCGGTAAGGAGCTCTAGCGATAGGATTGGCTCCAGGAATGAGATCAATGCGAAAATCAATATCGCGCTTGGGAGGTAGTCCGGGAAAGTCCTCTGGAAAAACTTGAGGAAATTCTCGAACCACAGGAACGTCTTTCACTTCCTTCTTCTCTTTCTTTTCCTTCTCCGCTGCTACAATGTTAGCCAAGAAAGCCCTGTATTCCTTGCGGAGATACTTGCTAGCTTGGAGGCATGACATAAGTTTGAGACCCTTATAAGTAGTATCACCATAAACACACAGCGAATCACCGTTTGCGAGCGAAAAACGAATCATCTTATCGAAGCATACAACTTCGGCATGGTTTTCGCGAAGAAAGTCCATGCCTACTATGACGTCGAAACTCCCGAGTTGCATCGGAATGAGATCAATGGAGAAGATGTGATTGTTGAGCTCGAGAGTGCAATCACGAATAACAGAATTTACAGCGACGGTTCTTCCGGTAGCAACTTCAACATCGAATGCCGAGGAGAGTCGGGAACGTTTACGATTAAGGAGTTTCTCAAATTCGAGTGACACAAAGCAATTATCGGCTCCAGTATCAAACAAACATGAAGCATAAATACCATTCACAAGGAACGTACCATTGACCACGTTGTTGTCGGCCTGGGCTTGACGCACGTTGAGATTGAAAGTTCTGGCTCGTGCGACCTGTTGTTGCGGCTGCTGTTGTTGTTGCTGCTGTGGCGGCTGTTGTTGCGGTTCTTGTTTCACTACCTTGTTCGGGCACATGTTGGCGAAATGGTTCGGGTCGCCACACGTGAAGCATGCTCTGGCTTTGACTGCGGGTGCCGGAGGAGCTTGTTGACCCTGTGGGGCAGCGAGTAGAGCTTGATTGGCAGGAGCTTGACGAATACGGCAGTTGGCAGTAAAGTGGCCGTACACGTTGCAATGAGCACAAAAGCGGCATTGAATAGCAGTCGGGTGATGATAGGTGCAAGTAGGGCAGAGTGGATGTGGCCCAGTATATGCACGCTTTGCAGGCGGTGCGTTGGCCACGGGCGCCGCTACTTGACGCTGTTGGGCAGGTACAGTTTGGATCGGTGCAGCAGTAATCGCACAGTTCTTGTTGGTGGAGTTGCTCTTTCTCTTGTTCTTTCTCTTGTTGCTTGACGAGGTGGCTTCAGCAGTTGGTGCAGTAGCGGTGGCTTGATGCAGATGCTTGGAGGTCTTATCCCACACCCCAGCCTTAACCCTTTTGTCGTTGATCTCAGCGGCCAGCAGATAGGTTTCTTCGATCGTGGTAGTCTTAGCCGCTTGCACGAAATCAGCAACGCAGTCGGGCAAAGCTCGGATGTACTTCTTGATGGTCATATCGGGAGTCTTGACCTGATCGGGACAGATGATGTTGAGTTGTTTGAAACGTGCAGTAAGGCCAGCATTGTCTCCGTCCTTCTGATGTATGTGCCAAAATTCATCTTCGAGCTTTTGACGCTCGTGAGGAGGGCAGAATTCCTCTAGCATGACTTCCTTGAGCTCATCCCACGATAAACCATAAGCTGCATCATTCCCTCTCTTGTTCCTCTCGGCCGTCCACCAGTCCAAAGCACGGGACTGAAAGACGCCGGTAGCGTTCAGAGTTCGAAGGTCATCAGGGCAACCACTTTGTCGCAGAGTAACCTCGATAGAGTCAAACCAGTGGAATAGAGCAGTAGGACCTCCTTCGCCTGTGAATTCTTTCGGCCCACATGACTTGAATTGTTTGAAACTGAAAGGTCTCGCGACAGCTTTAGGACCTTCAGTCCTCGATTCCTCGGATGATTTGCTGGCATTCTCATACGCGTCACTCACGGCTTTTGCCACACTTTTTGCGATGATCGAAGCAAGACGTTTGTCCCTCCTTTCTCGACTAGAAAGAGTCGTATGACGGGATCCTAACGACATTGTCTGCAATAGACATCGCCACGGAACTCAACACATGTATTCGAGTCTCACCTCACACGTTTATTACTACTAAAGCTCAGTAACACGTACCATGTAAACGTATATGTAGTCACAAATTCACAGAATTGCACAAAATCACATAAACACATAGAGCACATAATCTCGACATTCCTAAACACGTAAACATAACAGCAGGAATCACATATAACTTAATCACTAAAAGTACCTACGAGCATACAAAGCATTCTGACTGCCTCTATTGTTGATTCGTTAGCGATGACTTGTGTGGGTTTCGTGTTTCAGCAGGAGTAATAATGTTGGGTCGAAACCAATAATACCTCAAAATGTTAACAAATAGCA
The DNA here is from genome assembly GCA_030545235.1 of Helianthus tuberosus. Classification (NCBI taxonomy): domain Eukaryota; kingdom Viridiplantae; phylum Streptophyta; class Magnoliopsida; order Asterales; family Asteraceae; genus Helianthus; species Helianthus tuberosus. The sequence goes on from CM060430.1 coordinate 91,083,473, forward strand.
GAAAATGCATAAAATTTCATAAAGATCGATAAATCGGAGGTGGATTGTCTGTGGCTAATAGACTTCGACTGACCAAAGTGGCTCGACTATTCGCAAGGATCCTGCACAATTACCTCCAGGACTATGCCTTTGCCTCGATTCTTGGGCGTTGGCGCAATTCCCATTGGTTATATTGTGTCTTTAGACCGTTGGAGTCCATCGAAACTTTGGTGAGAATTTTGTATAAAAGCAGGACGAGTCATCAAGGTTAGGGTTTCACCCCTATCTTGCAACTTCGTCCTTGGTTTTAATAAAATTGAGGAGATTATTCATCAAAATATGGATTTCACTCCTAATTTGGTATGATTCTCCTCGTTTGTAGCTAAATCGTAAGTTGATTAGGCAGCTTTAGTCGAGAGTTTGTGGTTTTCACACCTATTCTCAGCCTCATTGCCTGTTCACAACTTGAAAATTTCGAGTGCAGTGATAGAAAAGAGTGAGTGATAGTGATGAGTTTACGCATACGCGTGAGTCGGTCTGTTGGTTCTTAACTATAGACTAGGTCTCTAAGACTTCGACCCGGACAAGGTCGAGTCTTGCCTAATTCCCTATAGTTATGGCTCTGATACCAATCTGTCACACCCCAACCGATGGCGGAATCATCGGGGCGCGGCACTGAGCGAAACAGATTGTCCAGAAGTTTCCATAACAACTATCATTACCATTTAATTAAAGCAATACGTCCCATACCGTATCTTAAATAGTCAAGCAAGTTATTACAGACAACATCAAAACAAATATTCTGTTCCGACAACTCAGATTTAAACATAACAATTTATTCGTTGGTTTCAAGGACTCCAGTTCTTAGCTTCAAGTTCATCACAGCCTGAGAAGTATATAAACAACCTAGGCACCTGTCACATACGTTAAAATAAAGTCAATACATAAAATGTAAAGGTGAGCATACAAGTTTGATAATAGCATATAGAGTTCGAATTCGTTTACGCATAACCAGCACGTACACATAGTGAAATGAAGCACGTTAGTTATCAACATAGATCCATCGATACCAATGACTGCGGGTTGACTGCCCGAGGCAGTTCGCAATACACGATTACCACTGTAATCCATGCAAGTAAAAGATCCTTAACAACCCCCGTGTGAACGGGTGCTGAGTCCAAACTATAGTACTATCGTTGCTAAGGCAGGTAGACAGCATTCCATGTGTAAACATAACAAACAAGCATTCATAAGCCACGTATAACATGCATTAATGGTCTAGCATTAAAATAGCTTGAGTAGTGTGATTGTTGTAGTTTGAATAGTTGTAACGTATGTAACACCCAAAAGTGCTAAAAGCAAAAAGGGTTCGAGTATACTCACAGCGATTATGGATTGAAGGGGGCGCTTTACAGCGAGTACGGTTAGCCTGAATAGATTCGATAACGTAACGTTAAGTGGCGCGTAAAACAGTACGAAGTGAGAGTGGTTAGGATGGCTGATCATGCGGATCACCTATCCGTGAGAGGAAGTCATCCGTGCGGATGGTGATGTGTGCGGATGATGATCCACCCGGATATGCTATCCGTGCGTACGACTGCCCGTGCGGGTGGTAACCCGTGTGGATTAGTTGTACGTGCGGATGACTTATCCGTACGGTCAGGTTGTTTGTGTGGATAAACGTTCAAGCGGATTGTTTCTTCCTAAGATGTGTTTGTGTATGATGGCTTGTGCTTTGGAGTTTTCGTTGTAGCATTTAGAAAACACATAAGTGTTTCTACCTTCAAAGCCGGTCGCGCGGACGGCAATCCGGGCGTACGGTAGTCCGTGCGGACAGTGATGGTCCGTGCGGGTAGTCTGTGCGTGCGGACAGGAACCATCCGTCCGGATAGACTGTCCGTGCGTACGACTTGGCCGTGCGGATGAACATTGTTTGAATTTTAGTTGAAGGCCTTAGTATCTCATGATCCGAAGAGTAATCCTTTCAGAGGTCGTCTGTCGGATTGTTCATTCGTCGATACTCAAACCTTATTTGGAAAGTGGGTCCCAAGGGTAGCTCGTCCGGGTGGCAATCCGTCCGGATGACCTGTGCGTGCGGATGGTAATCCGTGCGCACAACTTTTCCGTGCGGACAGCTTGTCCGTGCGGACAGTCTCTGGTCTGATTGTTCCGTTCGTCTACTCTTGGTTTCTGTTGTCGTTTATCGAGACGTTCTGATTACGTGGCAACCACTTGGAATTTGTATTCCCACCCGCGTGACTAGACCGGTCAGGAACCACCCTAACTCGGCCTGTCGGCGACTCAGAACGGTCATTCCGGTTGACCCTGAAATCAGTTGTCTGTGGGTAGGATTCCGGATCTGGAACTAGTGCATCACTATTATCGAGTAGAGACTAGAACCGATCAGATTCGTACCGATTCTAAGGGTAAAAGGAGGAGAGAACTTAGGTTTATTTCTTTCAACTCTTTTATCCTTAGAAAAGTTTAGATCTAGGTGAAGTTATTGTGAAATCTTGTAGAAATCGTTTAGATCTGAGTTATTCTTGGTGGAATGAGGTCAAGCTTGAAGTTCATAAGGAACTTCATGATGACGTCACCCGAGAATACCTCAAATCCGGATGATTTCATGGTTAAAAGTGAAGATTTGAAAGATGGAAATGTGTAGAATTGTGTAGTGATCAAAGATGTACAAGAATTAGTGCAAGATCTTACCTGGATTGAGAGAAATCTGAGAAAAAGTGAAGAATGCGTGTGGTTCGGACGTCACTTGCCAAAAGTAGAAAAGTTGGAGAGTGACCCGTGTATTTATAGGATGCCAAAAAGGGAAAGGGTGAGCCGTGCGCATGGCACGCACCCGGGTAGGCTATCCGCGCGGACTGGTCATCCGTGCGGATTGGCAACTGTGCGGATGGGCCATCCGTGCGGATTGGCCATCCGTGCGGATGCCGCCTGCTTTGGGGTGTTCGGTGCGATGTTGTTTCGGTTTCGATTTGCGAGCGATTCAATAGGGTTTCTTAGTCAAATTACTTTCAGTCCCAACTACTTCTTATGGGTTCGACTCAGAATTCGGGTTCGGGTTCGTTTACATTCGAGTTAGACTTCGAGTTCGATTGAGTTCGCCTGATTATCACAACATAACATAAAATAAACATGCACAGTTAACACATAAGGCACACACACACGTATAATCAACAAGTAAAATACACAGTTCGAGTTTGATTCGATGTCGATTTGATTAGCATAGCTTGATTAACTTTATCGCATTGTTACTTCCTATGATTCACAGTCGTAGGTCGATTGAAATACGATTAACACGAGTCGATTATTGCAATGTACGACACTTACTCCACATAATATAAATAAAATAAAAACATTTCTACGAGTCAAGTCGCGCGAAATCGGTCGTTGACTTTGACCTTGACTTTGACTTTCACTCGTGGAAACACGGGGTGTTACACTGAAGAATATCCTGACTTATCTGAATACTGCTTTTCTGTTAATATACCTGAATTAATGTATGCTATGCAGGGCTTAGGGGACAAAGCTAGGTGACCTCGAAAGAACCAGCAGAAAGTTGATTGGAAGGATAAATCCAAATGGTGTGCCTTCCACGAAGACTTCGGACATATGACCGAGGATTGCATTGCTTTAAGGAAAGAGATAAGTTACCTGTTAAGCAAGGGGTATCTGAAGGACTTGCTGGGAAAAAAGAAGAATAAAGGGCAGGATCCCGAGAAGGATCCTGAACGAGCAGCATCACCCCCAGCAGATGCCAAGATAATTAACTTTATATCAGGAGGAACCGACATTTGTGGGACTTCGTATTCGGCGGCTAAGAGACATGCAAAGGAAGCTAAGAGCGAGAGGGGAGACAGACCAGTCAGGATGACTACCCTCACAACTGATAAAGTGATCACTTTCGATAGTGATGACAGGGATACTGTTCAGGATCCTCACCATGATGCTTTAGTAATAACATTATATGTGGCTAACCATTTTGTACGCAGGATACTGGTAGACATCGGTAGTTCTGTCAATATAATTCAGCTGGAAACGTTGAAGAGGATGAATGTATCTCCGATGGATATCACTTCGAAGTCCACTGTGCTCGTAGGTTTCAGTGGAGAAGCTAGGAATACCGTAGGGGAGATAAAGTTACCAGTATATGTTGAAGGGGTCAATTCAATACAACGTTTCTGTGTGATGGACTCCTTATCCTGCTATAACATCATACTGGGAAGACCGTGGATTCACGACATGAAGGCTGTGCCATCGACATATCACCAATGCATCAAGATCCCTACCCCTTGGGGAGTTGTCAAGGTTGAAAGTGATCAGCAGGAAGCGATGGAAATCTACTCATCCTCAATCAAAATCCTCAACTAAGCCTAGTACAGCATAGCAATTAAAGATGCGGGCCCAGGATATCATGGAGGATTCGAAGCAAGATGTGAAGAAAATCGTCCTGGATCAGGATAATCCTGATATCTCGGTGCTCGTAGGAACCAATATCCCTCAGGATATTGAAGAGCAGTTAACTAACTTTTTGAAATGCAGGATGTCAACGTTTGCATGGAAGCATGAGGATATGACAGGCATATCCAAAGACATTATCACTCACAAGCTTGGAATTGACAAATTATTCAAGCCTGTTCAGCAAAAAAGAAGAAAATTTGCTCCTGAGCGGAATAAGATTATCCAAGAGGAAGTTGAAAGATTGTTGAAGTCCAGGATGTTCAGAGAAGTCAAGTTTCCAAGATGGCTAGCAAATGTAGTTGTGGTACAGAAAAAAAACGGGAAATGGAGAGTCTGTGTAGACTACACGGACTTGAACAAGGCTTGTCCTAAAGACCCATTTCCTCTCCCTCATATCGATGCAATGGTGGATGCTACTGCTGGACATGAAATGTTAACGTTCATGGACGCATCCTCAGGATTTCAGCAGATTCAAATGGAGCCTTCGGATCAGGAGGATACTGCTTTCATGACACCAACAGGTATATATTGCTATACTGCTATGCCTTTCGGTTTGAAAAATGCAGGTGCAACATACCAGAGATTGGTAAACATGATGTTCAAAGATAAGGTGGGGGACACCATGGAGGTATATATTGACGATATGGTGGTAAAATCTAAAAGAGCTGAGGATCACCTCCAGGATATCAAGGGAGCATTTGATATCCTGGATCAATACAACATGAAGCTGAATCCTGCTAAGTGCCATTTCGGAGTGGGGGCAGGAAAGTTTATTGGATATATGGTGACAAAAAGGGGAATAGAGGCAAGCCTGGAGCAGATTAAAGCTATCCTGGATATAAAATCACCCTCGAATATGAAGGACGTACAACGGTTGACAGGCCGAGTAGCAGCTTTGAATAGATTTATTTCAAGATCCTCGAAAAAATGCAAGGAATTCTATGATATCCTCAAGAAGAATAAGAAATTTGAATGGGGAGCAAAGCATGAAGCAGCCTTGCAGGATTTGAAGCGGTATCTCTCAACTGCACCTCTATTGATGAAGCCTGAAAATGGTGAACCACTATCCCTATACCTCGCTGTATCAGGGAATGCTGTAAGTGCTGTTCTTATAAAAGACCATGAAGGTCAGCAATATCTTGTTTATTATGTTAGTAAAAGTTTGTTAGATGCTAAAACTAGGTATTCTCATTTAGAAAAATTGATATTAGCTCTAGTCGTGGCATCGACGAAGCTTAGACATTATTTTGAGACACATAGGATCCATGTTAAAATGAATTATCCTGTCAAAAATGTGCTTAGGAAACCAGAGATGTCAGGCAGGATGGCCAAATGGTCAGTAAAGTTGAGTGCATATGATTTAGTATATGAACCTAGAAATGCCATAAAGTCTCAGGCTTTAGCTGACTTTGTGGCTGATTTCAGTAGTGATATGCAGGATGAGGTAGACCTAGAAGTCCAACAGTTAGGAGAATCTTCAGGATCCTGGACATTATATACTGATGGTGCATCCAATATAAGAGGTGTAGGTTTAGGTATACTACTAAAATCGCCACAGGGGGGACATATTACCCCAGGCCATTAGGTGTGAATTTCCTGCTACTAATAATGAGGCAAAATATGAAGCTTTAATTGCAGGATTAGAATTGGCTAAGAGTATGAGTATCAAGAATTTGCGAGTGTATGTTGACTCCTTGTTAATTACTAACCATTTTAATGGATCCTATGCAGTTAAGGGTGAGAGATTAATCGAATACCTCGATATTCTCAAAAAATTAGCAGGATATTTCGATATTTTTACACTTGAACAGGTACCAAGGGAGGATAATGCTGAAGCGGATGCCTTAGAAAATTTGGGATCATCGATCAGGATACCTGAAGGGACCCAAATGCCAATATTACATGTCTTATATCCTGCAACGAATCCTCAGGATAAAGAAGTAGCGGGTATTCAGGATCCTGGAGCGGAATATCCTGAACAGGATCCTAAATCCTGGACGGCTCCAGTTGTGAGATATCTCAAAGAAGGACACATCCCCGGAAATGAAAATCCTAAGGCATTTAGGATGAAGGTATCACGATTTACTATTATAAATAATATTTTATACAATAAATCTCTTGCAGGACCGTATTTGAGGTGCTTGGAGGATCCTGAAGCCAAAGAAGTACTTCAGGATATACATGAAGGGGATTGTGGTAACCATACTGGGGGCAGGTCGTTATTCTCAAAAGTGTTAAGGACAGGATATTATTGGCCAATAATGAGAAAAGATGCCGCAGAATATGCTCGAAGATGTGACGCGTGTCAAAGACATAGTAACATATTGCATCAGCCTGCTAAACCATTATATCCTATTGTTTCCCCTTGGCCATTTATGAAGTGGGGTATGGATATAGTGGGAAAGCTTCCAAAGGCTCCAGGAGGGAAGATTTTTATGTTGGCAATGACAGATTATTTCTCCAAATGGGTTGAAGCCGAGGCATTTGTTCAAGTTAGGGATCAAGAAGTAGTATCCTTCATAAAGAGAAATATCCTGACCAGATTTGGAGTACCAGCCGAGATAATCTGTGACAATGGTTCTCAGTTTATAAGCAAGAGAACTACTGACTTTTGCAAAAGTTGGGGAATCAAAATTGTTAGGGCATGAATTTTATGCTAAGGATCATCTATCTTGAGACTAGGCATGGATCACGGATGCTTAATGGCTGATGTAGAGAGTCTGAGGATCCAGAGTCTGAGGATCATGCGTCTGAGGATCACGAGTCTGAGGATCAGGACCCTTTATGTTTTGCACGTTTTTAATGTGTAAATGCAGGTAATGGACGTAGTGGACCACTTCTTTGCTGGAATCTCGTGGAATATGCTTTTAGGCACGTGCATATTGAAGAAATAACCGTTAGTGGTGGTCATGGGTGACTTCCACCTTTTTCAGGAAGTTAGTTAGTTGATTTTTCCTTATCTTTTTAAGGGGAAACAAGCTCATTAGAGGCACATTTTGTACACACCACAGAAAAAAAAACACTTAACACACGAATTCTCTGCAAACACTTAGCGAAAACACACACTTACACTAGAAATTCATTGTATTGAGCTTGTTTTCTTCCGAAGTTGTACAAGGATCACTGCTGTTTTTGCAATACTGGTGATCGGTAGTTTCCATCACCCGAGGTTTTTTATGCCGGAGATCTTCTAAAGATCAAGGGCTTTTTCCTCGTATAAATCTCGGTGTTCATCGTTGATTTCATATACTTGTTGTTCATACAATTAACCAAGCATCATACCTCACAAAATCAGATTTGGGTGCATTATCCTTGTGTGATTTTTGACCAAAATAGTTTGGCGCCCACCGTGGGGCAATTGGTGCTTCAATTCTGAGAAATTTTGTTCATTTCATTCATTTCGGTTCATTACCTTCAACCACATGGCTTCTCAGGGAAAACTTCTCCAAGTTCTATGTCGGCGGTCACTTTTTCACAGGGCATTCCGCCTTTGCATCATCTCCCCCTTTGCATTCCAGAAGAATGCTGAGAATTCTCCGAAAAAGACAACCCCCGTTTTCACAAAACCAACTGTTGTTTCTTCCTCTACACCTACTAACAGTGATTTTTATGCTTTGATTGTGCAGATGAAGGATCACATGCAACAGGTCAAAACTAATGGCAGGATCCTTCGCGAAATTGATAAAATCAGCAGAGGATCACAACCCTTTGATGTCGAGGTCGCTGAATTTCGACACTCCGGTCATAACTTCCCAGCACTTTGCAGCTCCACATGTCCAATACCAGGGTGGATCAACAGGAATACGTTCTGGATCATCGGCAATGTCTCAGGTTCAAGGATCCTCTCAGGTTCAAGGATCCTCGCAGGTTTAAGGATCCTCTCAGGTTCAAGGATCCTCGCAGGTTCAAGGATCCTCTCAGGTTCAAGGATCCTCGCAGGTTTAAGGATCCTCTCAGGTTCAAGGATCCTCTCAGGTTCAAGGATCCTCTCAGGTTCAAGGATCCTCGCAGGTTCAAGGATCCTCGCAGGTTCAAGGCTCATCTCAGGTTCAAGGATCCTCTCAGGTTCAAGGATCCTCTCAGATTCAAGGATCCTCGCAGGTTCAAGGATCCTCTCAGGTTCAAGGATCCTCGCAGGTTTAAGGATCCTCTCAGGTTCAAGGATCCTCGCAGGTTCAAGGATCCTCTCAGGTTCAAGGATCCTCGCAGGTTCAAGGATCCTCTCAGGTTCAAGGATCCTCTCAGGTTCAAGGATCCTCTCAGGTTCAAGGATCCTCTCAGGTTCAAGGCTCCTCTCAGGTTCAAGGATCCTCTCAGGTTCAAAGATTCTCTCAGGTTCAAGGATCCTCTCAGGTTCAAGGATCCTCTCGGGTTCAAGGATCCTCTCAGGTTCAAGGATCCTCTCAGGTTCAGGGATCCTCCTCCCAGGTTCAAGGATCCTCTCAGGTTCAAGGTTCCTCCTTCCAGGTTCAAGGATCTTCACCTCAGGTTTCCGGATCCATGGATTATCCTCCAAGACCTACATTCACAGCATTTCAAGGATCCAACATCTTCCAGGATCAAGGATACTTAAGGAGTGTGCAACCCAGAAGTTCAGATTTTTATCTAAGAGACTTCATACCAATGCAGACCATTGCTTCCTCTGGTCCCTCGGTTATGCCAGAATCCCGCCAACATGGATTCACATCTGGAATTCCAAACTTGAATCATTCAGGAGAGATACCGAAGAGGTTTCAGACACCAAATCTGTTTGCTTGTGCAAGGGCTTTGGATCCACACTTACCGGATCAACATTAAAATGGCTGCTAAGTCTTCCTCCTTACTCTATTACTTCATTTGCTAATCTAGTTAATTTGTTTAATAGCCAATTTTCATGTAGTAGAAAATTTGAACGATTAACTAGTGATCTATATAGGGTAACGCAAGGTCAAAATGAATCACTTAGAGATTACATCACTAAGTTTAGTAAAGAATCCTTAGATATCCCTAACCTGGATATAGCTACGGCTGTAGAAGCCTTTAAAATGGGTTTACTTAGGGATTCAATGTTCTATGATGATCTTGTCATGACCCCTTGCAGGAACTTAGATGAGGAAAGAAACAGGGCCCTTAGGTTCATCCGTTTAGAGGATGACAAAAGGATCCACGAGAGATTGTCAGGATCCTCAAAGCAAGACAAATAAGGATCCTATCTCAAGGATAACTGATCTAAGCAATACTCCAAGCGTGACAACCAAAGTGTGCATGCTGTGGAACAAGAGGAAGATGATCAGGATTATCCTCTTATTTCTGAATATTGTTTTTCTGCTGATAATAATGAACTAATCCTTTCTATGCAGAGTTTAGGTGACAAGGTTAGGTGGCCAAGGAAGAATGACAAACCGCCTACCACCAAAGACGAGTCGAAATGGTATGCTTACCATGGGGATTCTGGTCATCTCACAGATGAGTGCATAGCATTAAGGAAGGAGATAGGTTATCTTTTGAGCAAAGGATACTTGAAGGAATTGCTCGGAAGGAAAAAGTCAAGGATCAAGTATCCTGAGAAAGTTCCTGAAAAAGCTCCTCCTCCACCATCCGATGCTCAAATCATCCATTTCATCTCCGGAGGTTCTCATCAGCTAAGAGACGTGCAAAGGAAACAAAGATGGAGAATGGGGGCAGACCTGTTCGGACCTCCGTCCTTACCCAGCAGAAAGTGATATCATATGATGAGGATAACTGATTCTCATTGATGGGAAAAGCTCAGTGAACATAATCCAGTTGGATGTCCTCAATAGAATGGACATCCTTGAATCCGATAATGTCCAAAGATCATCTGTCCTTGTGGGATTCAGTGGAGAGACAAAGATTACATTGGGGGCACCGAACTTCCTATCTACATAGAGGGAGTGAATTATGTTAAAAAAAATTCTATGTTATTGATTGCTTATCTTGCTGTAATGTTGTCTTTGGCAGGCCATGGATACACGATATGAAGGCAATCCCTCTCAACATATCATCGGTGTGTCAAGGTCCCAACTCTATGAGATATGGTGAAGATAGAAAGTGATCAGCAGGAGGCAAAGAACTGTTACACTTCTTCAATGAAGCCAGCCTCCAAGGAGCAAGACATCATGGAGGCAAGAGAGCAAGACGTCAAGGATATTATGTTGAACCCAGAGGATCCTGAATCCAAAAATTTTATAGGATCCGGGATCCTAGACAGTATTGAGCAGGATTTAGTATCCTTCTTGGAAAGAAGAAAATCTACCTTCGCTTGGAAACATGAAGATATGACAGGAGAAAATTTGCACTTGAAAGGAATGCCATTATCCAAGAAGAGGTAGACAAATTGCTCAAGACAAGTTTGAGTGGACTGATAAGCATGAAGTTGCACTTAAGGTTCTTAAGGATTATCTATCCTCAGCACCAGCCCTGATGAAACCAGAAAATGGAGAATCGTTATCCTTATACTTAGCTATTTCAGCTAAAGCAGTAAGTGTGATCCTAGTTAAGGATCATGAAGGCTCTCAACATCCGGTATACTATGTAAGTAAAATTCTACTTGATGCTGAGGCCAGGTATTCTCATTTAGAGAAATTAATTCTTGATTTAATTATGGCTTTTGCTAAACATAGACATTAATTAGAAACTCACACCATTATTGTGAAAACTAACCTTTCTATCAAGAATGTTCTCAGGAAAATTGAAATGGCAGGTAGAATGGCAAAGTGGATAGTCAAGCTTAATGCATATGACATTAAGTATGAACCTAGGACTGTCATCAAGTCCGAAGCTTTAGCTGACTTTGTGGCTGATTTCAGTAGTGATCTACAAAGGGAAGCTGAATTAGAAGTTCAACAACTTGAGAAGACCAAGGATCCTTGGACACTCTTCACGGATGGAGCTTCAAATGTTAAAGGAACTGGACAAAGCACACTACTAAAATCGCCACAAGGGGACATTATACCCCAATCCATTGCATGTGAATTCCAAACCACTAATCATGAGGCAGAGTATGAGGCCTTGATAACAGGTTTGCAATTAGCTAATAATATGAGGATCAGGTATCTTCAAGTATATGTAGATTCTCTATCAATTACTAATCATTATAACAGTTCTTACACTGTCAAATGTGAAAAGCTAATCAAGTACTTAGAAATAGTCAGGAAACTGGCAGATTCTTTTGCTTTTTTCAGTCTACCACAGGTACCCAGGGAAGAAAATGCGGAAGCTGACGCTTTAACTAACCTTGGATCATTCCTAAAGATGCCAGAAGATGTGAAAAATACTCATCACCCATGTTTTAACTCCTGCAATTGAGGATCACGTAGCCATGGAGATAGTGGAGGATTCTGCAATCATACCTGGTGATCCTGCACAGTCGAATTCAGGATCCTGGATCCTTCCAATCCTAAGATATATACAACATGGAGAGATCCCTACAGGACAAAATCCTAAAGCTTTCAAAGTCAAGGAGACTGTGGAAACCACACTGGGGGTAGAGCACTATTCTCAAGGATCCTTAGAACAGGATACTATTGGCCTACCATGAAGATGTATGCTGTGGAATACACAAAGAAATGTGATGCTTGTCAAAGACACAGTAATATTCTACACCAACCAACATAACATCTGCATCCTAAGAAGAAGCTTTTGCTCAAAGTCAGAAAAAAGGAAATGGCCAGTTATCAACAAAGAATGGCTGGAGCATACAACAAGAATGTCAGGATTAGAAGATTTCAAGTTGGTGATTTTGTGCTAAGAAAAGCATTCCAGAACACTACAAATCCTTCTGATGGCAAGCTAGCACCAAAGTGGGAAGACCCCTATCTAATTGAAGCTGAATCAGGAAAGGGGGCATATCATTTGTTAACAATGGATGGTGATCTCCTACCAAGAGCTTGGAATGTTGTTCATCTCAAAAAATACTTTAAGTAAGAAGGATCAGGGATCCTCGGCGATACCGGTATTCTGATTAAGGTTCCAGGATCCTCAAAGGATATATGATTCTACATTTGGTAACACATTACTTTCATTTTCATTTTCATTCATTTTATACTTACTTATTACTTATCATAAGTTAAAGATGTTAATCAGTTAACATCTATTTTCACAAAGTTTAAGCTTTTGCAGAGTTGTTATCATTTTACAGAAGATCAAAGTGGTTGGCCAACTCTCCAAAGTTTTTGGGCTTGTCCCTAGTTTTGGGCTTGTCCCCAGTTTCGCCAGTAGCGCACGATGATCCTGGTGCAGTTCAAGGCAGTGCGACCAGTACTCATTTTAGGGGCTGACAATTTCATTGTACTGGCTGTACCTAGGATCCTACGTATAATGGTAGACGTACCATACATCCGTTCCTAAGGTTTCTAACGTTTTCACGTTAGCTAAGGTTTCGGCATTTTCATGTCGCTCAAGTTTGGATAGTCGCTAGTGAGGGCCATACTCCAGTTTGGGCTTGACCCCAGTTTACATCCGTTTATATGGGCTTGACCCCAGTTTACATCCGTTTATATGGGCTTGACCCCAGTTTACATCCGTTTATTTGGGCTTGTCCCCAGTTTTTTTGGGCTTGTCCCCAGTTACTAACTCTTATCTTATATTGGCTTAGTCCCAAGTTGTATCCTATTTCAGGTTTTTGGAGACAAACGACCAAGGATCCTTGATCCTTACCTTCCATTAAGGTTTGTCTTATGGTTATCCTGTTTATAATGATAAAGGTTAGGATCCTAACTTGGATTCTCAGGTATGATCCTTAACTATTTTGATTTTATTCATTATTCATTTGAATAACCCTTATACTTTGACAACTGAACTTATGATCCTTAAAATATATTACTTTTTGGAACTTTTCGACTATAGGATATTTGATCCTGGATCATATCCTAAAATTCTTAAACTTAATTTGTTTAACTTTTCTTATTCAAACAAATGTATATCACAACAATTGAAAACTAAAGGATACATAAGGATAGCAACACGGGAGATAGCCAAAAAGTTAAAGTTATTTTATTCACAAAATGTTCAACCCCTTAAGGTTGTCAAAATTGCCAACCCACGTTTCTACCAGCAAAACGTGGCCCGTCCACATGGGTTGGCAAAGGGTGTCCATTGTTTACGGGTCTTTGTAGTGCAGAAAATAAAAGACGGAAGGATAACGAGTGGCTTCATCCCCCAAACAGAGGATCCATCCACCACCCATTATCCTGCCTATTGTTCAAGGATCCATGATCCTTCATCCTAGAAACTACTGTCTAAAGTTATACAAGTTCTGACGATAAGGATCCTTGATCCTAGAAGCTTTACTTTTCATAGTTTGCTTATTCAGCAATAATTTACAAGGATATAGAATCCTAACTTGGATTCTCTGGTATGTTATATTCTAACTTTTTCGAAGCTATAAGTTGTCTCTTATCCTTTTTGGTTAAGGGTCATTGATCCACATTTGTTCGAACACTTCAAGTTTTCTGTTAAAAGTTTAACATTATCATCAGATTTCCAATAACTTTCCAGTTGTTTGGCGATGATATCTTTGAAAATAGACAGCATACATGAAAAATAAAGAGGAAAGAAACAACAACAGTTGTAGCTAAAAATGTTTAATGTTATTACTCATTCATTATGTATCAAAATCATCTGGCCTGGATTTAACCAGCAAAACCGTGGACCATCCATCAAGGCCGGACATGGCTATCTAACAGTTAAAGTGTCTATGCAGAAATTAAATTGCAGGAAGGTTAATAGCAAACGGTGTAGAAGGATTCATTATCCACAAATAGAAGGATCTTCTTGTCTGTAAAGGCACTTGAGGAGTTATCTCTAACTCTATATTTTGCAATGATGATTATAGCAGGTCTTATCAGTGATGACAGGCAGTGTAACCACTAGTTACCAGCAGCAACGGCTAGTCCGCTTCTGACGGAAATATGACACCTGTGAATCCTTATCACAACTGCCATATTGGGGGCAATTGTTAGGGCATGAATTTTATGCTAAGGATCATCTATCCTGAGACTAGGCATGGATCACGGATGCTTAATGGCTGATGTAGAGAGTATGAGGATCCAGAGTCTGAGGATCATGCGTCTGAGGATCACGAGTCTGAGGATCAGGATCCTTTATGTTTTGCACGTTTTTAATGTGTAAATGCAGGTAATGGACGTAGTGGACCACTTCTTTGCTGGAATCTCATGGAATATGCTTTTAGGCACGTGCATATTGAAGAAATAACCGTTAGTGGTGGTCATGGGTGACTTCCACCTTTTTCGGGAAGTTAGTTAGTTGATTTTTCCTTATCTTTTTAAGGGGAAACAAGCTCATTAGAGGCACATTTCGTACACACCACAGAAAAAAAACACTTAACACACGAATTCTCTGCAAACACTTAGCGAAAACACACACTTACACTAGAAATTCATTGTATTGAGCTTGTTTTCTTTCGAAGTTGTACAAGGATCACTGTTGTTTTTGCAATATAGTTGGTGATCGGTAGTTTCCATCACCCGAGGTTTTTTATGCCGGAGATCTTCTAAAGATCAAGGGTTTTTTCCTCGTATAAATCTCGGTGTTCATCGTTGATTTCATATACTTGTTGTTCATACAATTAACCAAGCATCATACCTCACAAAATCAGATTTGGTTGCATTATCCTTGTGTGATTTTTGACCAAAACAAAAATGATAACATCTACTCCGGTACATCCTCAAGCGAATGGACAAGCAGAATCCTCAAACAAGATAATTGTCAATAACTTGAAGAAGAGGCTTGGAGCCAAAAAAAGGAAGATGGGCAGAAGAATTACCCTTTGTTTTGTGGGCTGATAGGACAACGGTAAAAAACGCAACAGGCCAAACCCCATTTTCCTTGGTATTTGGAGCAGAAGCAATGATTCCAACGGAAATGGCAGTACCTACTGCAAGATCTACCCTAAGTGATCCTGAACAGAATCCTGAAGCCTTGAGTCAGGATTTGGATACTATAGATGAAAAGAGAGATGCAGCAAGGCTAAGGATGGCAGCATGTCAACAAAGAATATCCAGAGCATATAACAAGAATATTAGGACCAGAAGATTTAAGGTTGGAGATTGGGTGTTAAGAAAGGCTTTTCAGAATACTACTAATCCTGCCGATGGCAAGTTAGCTCCAAAATGGGAAGGACCATATGAAGTTGAATCAGAAGCAGGGAAAGGAGTATATAGAGTCAAGAATATGGAAGGGGATATGCTACCGAGATCTTGGAATGCTATACACCTTAAGCTCTATTTCAAGTGGGTTTAGAATTTAATTTCTAACTCAGGATGGTATGAATTCTATCTTTTTTAAATATGTTTGGTTTAATTTGTTCTTTGTAACCCAATACTAACTTAAGCATCGGAGGGGTGTTAGCCAAGCTAACACCCACCTTAGTGTAAGGATGTTTTGCAGTATATGCTTCGGGATATAGCTCCAGGATGCTCACTCAGGATACTTCGGAAGATTAGAGGATTGGCCCCCTCTCTCACGTACAAGGGATCCTGATCCCTTCACAGGTTTAAAGGTATTCACCTTTCTTCCGAATTGGGTCGCCTGGAGCGCAAGTTATTCAGGGATAGTTCAAGGTGGCGGGACCAGTCCATGTAAAAGTGGCTGATAATTTCGTTACTGTTGGCTATATCCTGAATCCTAAAGGTATATGAGGATTGATCACCCTCTCTCACGAAAGGGTATTTTCATACTCTCTAAGGTTTAAAGGTTTTCACCTTTCTAAGTCTTGGAGTTTATACACTCCCGCCTGTAGCGCATGAAAATTTGGGATTTTCCCCAGGATACAAGGGATTTATCTCCAGTACATCCTTGGGTTTTACCCCTATGACATGAAAAATTGCCTATACAATGGAAACTGACATTCAGAAGATTTCTAAGTATTTGAAGACATTGTACACAGGGGACATTCCTACCAAGGCGATGATGTAAAGCTCAAAGGATAAGGCTCGAAACTAATGCACTAAGTATCTCACACAGGGGACATCTTCATTGGAAAAGTTGCAAAGGGATTGAGGTTTGATAATAGGGTTATATCCTATTCCTGGTATGATCTTTCCTTTGTAAACATCGTTTAAGTTTTTAATAAGACTATGTTTTATAAAAGGTTAAATATCCTGATATATTCTCAAAATCCTTTTTAGGATATTTGATTAAGATGTTTGAAACTAATACTAGTTTGGAACTTTGATCATTTGAGTATTATCAAAACAGGTTTTGGAAAAGTGGATTGTTTTTCACTCTTTAAAAAGCGTTCTACAAAGTTGAACGAACATTTGGAAGTCCTATCTACTAAGAAGTTTTTATAATATATCGCTAAGCATATTAATCAGGATATAACAATATAAAATTTTTGCAGAGCTAAGATTTATACTAAGAAAAATGAAAGATGAGATTATTTTTGAAACAATCAATACTAGTTGATAACCGAAGGTTTCATCCTGAAACCCAGGACCCATCCGCCTTCGGCTATCAAATTATTTCGATACAGAAATAAAAATTGTTCATAAAAACATAAAATTGTTCAAACGATTTAAGCGAAATAAGCTCTAGGGAGTAGTGCCTTCTTCGTCCATAGTGATTTCAGCAGCCTCCGTCTTGGGATCCGCCTCAGCATCTTTCTCAGCATCAGTTGCTTTTTCAACTGCTTTGGAAGATTCTTCGACAGCTGATTTGGAAGAAATGCTGCCAAGGTTCTTTAGCTTGGTCTCCCAGGCACCAACATCCCAAGAAGGGCATTCAAAACCTAATGTTTTGGCTTCATGGGCCATCTTCAACCTGGCTTGGAGGAGAGAAATGACGACGGAACTCTTGAGGCTTTCCCGGTAGCTGACCATATCCCGTTCATACTGCACGTGGGCAGCTTCAAGATCGGCCTGGGCTTGAAGAGTAGCTTTGTTGAGAGCAGTTTGGTGTTCTTGAATCATAGCTTTAAATTTCTGCTCGTAATGACGAGATTTGGCGGCTGCAATCATGCCTTGATCGGAGATTGTGATTTCAGCTTCCTTTAGCTTGGTTTCAAGTGTCTTGTTAAGCTTGCAGGATTCTTGATATAGGTGAACCAAACGCTCAAGACCCTACAAAGGTAAGAGGACAGGTATTAATATTGATAAATCTTTGTAAATAATGTAAGCCGCAGGATGTGATATGAGAATACTAACCTGGTTAAGAAAGGAAGTCATAAACCCGCTAGCTTCAATGAACCCGTGCTTCTCATAAGGAAATGTGTCAGAAATGACAGGGGAATCAGGCTCTTTCCTTTTGCGGGAACTTGAACTCCGGGGCTTGGTAGCCGGTGAAGGTTTGGGAATAATGATGGCTTTGGAACTGCTGGGTTTGGATGAGGCTGTGGTCTTGGGACTAGGTTCTTTCTTGACCTGGATCTGATCAGAATAACAGTCAAACTCGTCGAGGTCAAAGACTTCAGGGATCTTGGCCGACATTTCAGATGACGAGTATTGACTGGAACTCGGGACGTGTGTGGTGAAAGTCCTGTCTATTGCAGGTAATTGGTAAACAGTGTTGATTCTTTCTTCTGACTCTGCGGTGGGAGGAGCTACTTCCTTGAAGTTCATTGCATAAGGATCAAAAAGAAGGATGTTAGTAGAAGATAAAAACCAAATGGTCTATGAGAATATTTATGACCCTACCGGTGGTTAACCACTCCACCGGAAGGTTGGCACCCTCAGCAATGGAGTCTCGTTTGACAAAGAAAAACCTGCGTTGCCATCCGTCTTTGTTTTTGGTGGCTTTAAGAATAAAGGGGTTTGCTAGAGGTCGAGAAAAGCAAGAACCGGCTAGAGCCATGGGATCGGAGGCGGTAAGCAATAGGCAAATCCTCGATGCAGAGATCGGGGCAATGGAGGTTTTTGATTTGGTTAAGTACAATTAATACTCTCCAAACCATGGGCATGGTTTGAGCAAAAGAGATGCCGGTGGTTCGGAAGAATTGCATCATGAATTCGGGAAAAGGGTATCGAAGACCTAACGAAAAAGGATATGCTGGAAAGCAAACCCAATCAGTGGAAGAAACATCCGATCGAATTGACTGATCGAACGGTCTAAAGATCGTGTTATCAGGGAAAGCGTCGGAAGCTCTCAAAGCCGCAATGTCTGCGTTGTCAAAAGCACAGATCTCCTTTTCGGGATTTTTGAGGAGATTCTACTGGTTGAAGGTCTCGGCATCCATTACGAGTAAGGCAAGGAGAATTGATAGAAAGTAAATAAGAAATGGAGAATTACCTGAAGGTTCTGTTGAAGATATCTGCTTTTCAAACAAGAAGAGAGAAGATATAGGGGCATTATGGATCTCCATTGAGCAAAAAGCGTGTTGGAGGTTACGATGTGATCTCGACCGTCGCTTCGTTTCGAATGCCTTGAATTATGGGATAAGACTTTTGAAATATATCCGTTGGATTGGTACACCAACCGATATATTTGGGGACAATTGTTATGGGTCATTTTCTGAGTATACATATCCTGACTAATATCCCGCTTCTAATTGTTTATTTATGACCAGGATACTGGACGGGGATATTGCTAACATCCTGGGCGATATCCTAAGCTTGAGTGAATTAAACACGTGCAGGTTAATGGCTGTAAGTTACTAACGGTCATCAGGACTTCTTCTCCTCAAGACTCGGGCGTATTTGTTATGAGGAAGCCGTTGAACCCGAAAGACTTGGTCCTCAACGTTCGAGTGGGAATATTCGCTGGATCCCGGAAGTTTAGGATAGTTTGTTATATTACCTTTACTATAAATAGATGGGGGCGGATCAGTTTAAGGCACACAATTTTACACTTACACTCTCGAACACTTTTACTATCTAGCTCACCGCAAACACCACACTCAAACACTTGTATTCGAATTACATTGTAACACATAGTTGATACGCACCACATCCTGCACTGTATCCTGATATTTGAAGCAATAAGAAGAACAAGGCAGCTGCGATTGTCAGCTCCCGAGGTTTTATGCCGGTGATCTAAATTGATCAAGGGCTTTCCTCGTACATCACGTGTCCACCTTTACATTTTCGCTCATTGTTTGATCATAGATACAGCTCTATATCCTGAGCCGTATCCTGAAATTGTTTTCATATCTAATCTTGTTAACACATTTTTCACACATATTTCTAGCACACTACCTCACTTAACTAATTTGATCACTTAATTGCTTCGGTAATTTTTTACCAAAACAGTTATAATATCTTCTGGATCAGAAATCTTATATCCATCAATTTTTCTTTTTAATTTGGCATGCTGGTCCAGTGGCCTGTTATCACTTAAACACAACCTAAACCGGCCGATTTCCAAATTAACGGGTCAAAATTGAATCAACGTGCACATAACTACATAAATAAGAAATATAAATTTATTTATTCCAAACTAAATAATTTCGATTATTTGTTAAATATATAATTCATAAGCACATGGTTCGTCCAATATTCATGAGAAACTGTTTATAAAATCTGTGATAAAAAAACTAATTCAAAATTTTTTAATGGCAACGCTTACATACTCCTAAATTACACCAAATAAATCAAAATCTACTCTTTGCTTGGGATTGAACCCAAGACCTCCCACTAAGAGGCAAGAGCTTCTACCAAGTCAGCTATCCCCACATTGGCACTAATTCAATTTTATTAACAACCCAATTTGCTAACACAAATAATATGATAGCGACATACCTTTTCACAGAGGTCATTGGTTTTGTTATGAATAAGAAACCATCAGGCTGAAGGGATTGCAAAAAAATAGATATAATATAACTGTGAATATTAAAATGGAAAAGAAATCACACGTTTGACCTGTTAACAATATAACATAACCCAACTTGAACCATTTGTGCATACCTGAGGATAAGGTAGTATTTTATATACAAACTAAACGAAAGGTCTTGGTTCAACAATTTTAATAGTCCTACATATATAATCATATAAAAGAGGTTAAATAATTAAATAGAAATAATTGTGGATGTATATAAAAAAAATATTACTTCAAAATGGCACTGAGAACTATCACCCAAAATAGATTGAGCCCGCCCAAACCACCAAACACTGCCCCCTGTCTCTATATCAAAAAGAAAATTAATAATAATAAAAAAACAGAATTTAACAATTGTATTCAAAATTTTGTTAAACAATTAATGAAATAGTGTCCACCTACCTTAAGAAAAGCGAAATAAGGCACAACGGTAAACCAAATATTCCGCAAATATTTTGGTTGTTCTTCAGCTTCAACCTGAAAATTTTAATTGAAAAAAATCAATTGCAATCATGATATGATATGAATGAACCAAGTATATACAAACAACTTGATTACATACAATGACAGAAAAAAGAAACTAACTTTGAAAAGAATGCACAAAAAAGAAACCACCTTAACTGCATTCAGACCTTTATATGCACCATTGCAACTGCTTCAGTTCACCACATGACTCCTATACCTATATAATCAAAAAAGCAAATGAGTTTCAATATTCATAACATAAATATTGTTGAATTTCATGCAAATAACCTGTCCATAAGTTGTTCTCTAGGCGGGGTAGGCGGTAAAGATTCATTAAATTTGTTTCCCCAATCAATTCGGCCGCCATAATATTTCTTAAGCCACTTTCTAAACGCAATCACTTTCGCGTCTGATTTAGTTGGCACGAAACAGACGTTTTCCCAATTAGAAAAACCGGTTTCCATCAGTTTCTTCTCCTGCAAGTTGCATAATCTTTCAAGAATTGAATGAATCACATTTGCATAATAAATATCTTCATCTACTAGTTACCTCAATATGAAGAAGATACATATCTGAATCAATAACCAAATTCTGGCTAATATGGTACATCCATCTGGGAACAAATCGATCAATCCAAACAGCAAAGTTTCTTCTGAAAATAAAGATCAGTCTGCCGTTACCCGGGCTCACTGGTATACACATAAAGATAAAAGACAACCGCCGTGCTGATTTCCCCTGAATTCATCAAGTTACAGAAGTAAGTAAAAGTACCGAAAAATTATTATAGCTCTAAAGTTGTATGTATACCTCTGGAGTTCCGCCTTAGTTCCTTTTCTCAATAGACGCATTAAAAACACTTGTAGAACCATGATCAATAGTTGATGAAAAAGAAAGCTAACGGCTAATCAAAGTTTTTCAGTTTGTGAATGTTTTAGTAGACATATATGCACTCATTTATCAGTCAACTTGATCAATGGCAAGATGCTAATGACGAATGGCAATATATTACTCAAAACACCCAAGTAGATCAGATATATTAATAGCACATGAAAGGCTCAATTCATATATAACACTTCCAATGAGCTATGACACTAATCTTAGTAAAGAAGTTTTACCAGATGTTGTTGGACCTATCAGCAAGACCAACGATTGATGATGCAGACATTGTGTGACAATTTCCAAAGTTGATGTCGACCTGGCAATATTTTTAGTTCACATGAAGAGTCAATTTGAGGCTCAATTTGAGATTTACCAACATCGACATTTTCAGAATAGTCAAAAAGATAAAAGGAGCCTACCTCTGGATCTTAGCAATAACATACCGGTATATGTTATATCAAATACATGTAAATTATTTTACATGATTTTAAAGAAAAGTTTAAGCCAAGCCAGTTTGACTTATCCGCCAATCCTTTAAAAATCATCACTTGAGGTGGTTTGGATTGCTTTGAAGCCGCCTTCCCTACAACCAAATGAAATAATGTAGTTTGATAAAAAAAAATCCTAAATCAATAAAATGCAATATAATATGAGCAATTATAACCCAAACCCAAAACATTCGCAGCCTTGTATCAGTGGCAAAATAGTGCAAGAGATGAGAAGCATTTGTTTGGATAACATTTAAATACATGTATGGGACATCTCATTAGTGAGTAAAATTATAAAAAATACCTCGAATTAACTCAATTTGGGTCTTACTTGTCATCCACATTAAACAAAACAATGGCTGAAGAAAAATCCCTCGAAACTTAGCGTCTATTGCTAAGTAAGTAAAATTAGAAAAAATACCCCGAATTAACGCACGTCTACCATGAAGGATGATTAAAGGCAATGCAATCTTTACCCAATTGTAACTGAAACTGCAAGAGTACACAAAATCTCATGAGCCAATTACAACATAAACACGTTGTCCAAATTTCAAGATCAACGATCACAACTTAAGTTATTTGCCGAAAACTGACCTATTTATAAAGCCTTCTTGATTTGTGCGAACCCACTGAATCAGATCCGCAAATAACAAATCCACGCTAATTATCAAACACAGATCCGCGTGAATGTGATTAGACACCTTCAAACAGATTTGGAATATTGAAAACACCTGCAAGTTCTTTATTAACACTGTTGTAATCAAACAACTATCGAACCAACTAAAAACAACACTAATGCTTTTTTATTAGCTCTTTTCAATACGCACACATAAATGTATTTGCATGCATATACATACATAAACATGATATCAACACCCAGTCCAACTTGAAAACTGACCTCCTTCCTGAGACAAACATCAAGTCCAAAAGTCACCCACCTTGCATTTGCAAGAACCACCACACGATGTGGTTTGATGTTGATAACCCAACTTCAACTACTGCGGATGAAAAACATAGTCACAGACTGACCAGCCAACAATAATCAAAAGCAAAATGACAATGTTTACTTGAAATCTAAATAACTCTATTTACCCATCTACATATTTATTTGTCATCTAAATAATTTAAAGGCAAACTTATTAAACATACATAAAAAATTAGATTTTCTAGAAATTGTTAAAAGAATCGCATATAACCATATTGAATACATGTATTTACATGAGATTTAAATCTAGTTTAATTTAATACTATATAAATAATGTTGATATATCTATCACCCTAATCCTAAATACCACCATACTCAATAACATCATGACCATCATCCATCCCCACCACCATACTCAATAACATCATGACCATCATCCATCCCCTCTGCGATCTGATTCTATACATACACATATAAAGTTACACTAATTTTTAAAGATATTCAAGGGTTTAGTCAAGATTTGGCCTAACAAATCTCCATCTCCATAACTGAAATCAGTGGGTGGATAATTAGGCGGCAGAAAGTAATCTGTAAATTAGGGTTTCGAATATGAATCAAAATTAGAATAAAATCAATTGCGTACAATTAAAAAATCGAAACTGATCAAACCTGATGAAGGATTTGTTGAGGAAAACTATCAAATTGAATCCTGAATAAGCGTTCTTTGGAGAATACAGAGAGGAAGAAACCTGGAAATTAGGGTTCCAAGTTCTAATGGTACACGGGTTATAATAGTTATATAGGATCCAACATTGTATTGACGGAGCGGGTTTAGGTCGAGAATTTCAATCGAATGCTTCAAATAATCAAGAACACCATTAGATTAAAGTGATAGAAGATGATTGTCGGGTGGTGAGATTTTGTGAAACTGATGAGGGATCTTGGGGGTGGCGATAGGAGGGAGAGAGAGCAGCAAATATGTTTTTTAGGGTTTGTGGATGAATAGTGTGAAAGAAGAATGAGAAAAAAAAGAAATATAAAGGATCCGTTAATCCGACCCGACAACATCCGGATCCTGCGTCCAACATCTGGTTTGTGTATTGAGAATTTTGGTTTGTGTATTGAGAATTGAGATGGATTCCCTCCCAAAATCATCATCTACTCCACCATAAGATGCCACATAAGCAAAAATACTCCATCATCACATCACAAATGGTCCAAATCATCTCATTTATTAATATATATAGATATATAGATTGGGCTTCAACAGGGGCGGATTTACAGCCAGCTTGAGGGTTCTTAGAAACATGTTCGTTTCGTAATTTATAGTGTTAAATTATAAATAAAAAGGAACCCTTTAATAGGGAGCCGCTAGAATGAGAACCACCACGAGTTATGAGAACCGCGAGAACCAAGTGCCACGGAGGGGCGTTGACCACGATTTTTTTTTTACAACTAGATCCGTATATTTTAACAACATTCGTAAAAAAAAAAAATTCAAACGGCGCGCCCGAGGGGGTAGTTTTTTACACCCAAAGTTTGGTGTTTTTATTATTTTTTTGTTTTTTCTTTTTTTTTACAAACTTTGGGTGTAAAAAACTACCCCCTCGGGCGCGCCGTTTGAATTTTTTTTTTTACGAATGTTGTTAAAATATACGGATCTAGTTGTAAAAAAAAATCGTGGTCAACGCCCCTCCGTGGCACTTGGTTCTCGCAGTTCTCATAACTCGTGGTGGTTCTCATTCTAGCGCCCCCTTTAATATTTTGTGAGTAGCCTTACTTTTTGCGTTTTTTTTCTTTTCTTTTTTTTAATCAAAAACGAATTAGAACTTTTTTTTTCTTTTTTAAATCAAAAACGAATTAGGCGATTAGGGTTTAGTTGTTGTCGCCCTTCTTAATTACTCTCTGACTCAAACCCAAACACGCACACACTGAAGGAAACCTCTGCCACCACTCGTCTCCACTCTCTCCAGCCACCAGCCACCACAGCCGCTCGCCGGAGCCACTCCATACCGTTCTTCATTTCGAATTAACTGGTAATTACATACCCCAAGTCTGCTTCTCTGTATCTACCGATTAGAGATTTTTTTTTGCTTTTAGATATGTTATAGTTTACAGGTAATTACATACTCTAATTCTGTGTTGAATTGTTCAATTGATGAATGAATATCTGATTCTATGTCAAATTGGTTGTGAAACCTAGGGTTTAGATTGAAAGAGTTGATTGCTGAATTGTTTCATGTTTGTTTTTATTAAAAAACTTGTGCTTTTTTTGTTCAATTAATTGCTGAATCTATGAGTAGTCTCAGTTTGATTCATAATGTTACTGTCTAATGTGTGTGAATAAAGTGGACCTGATATTGTGAGATAGATATGATGTTTCATTCAGTAACTTTGTTTTTGAGCCTAGAAGTTTCAAGTTTCAACGAAACGAGTGTTTTTTTATCATAGATGTGCTTGTGCATGGTATGATAAACTGATTATCGTAGATGTGTTATTTTAGAGCGTTTTTTAAAGATAGGTGAGCGTTTTGAGAGCGTTGTGTTGAAACTAACAATATTCATATATACTTGTTCATGGGTGAACACCGAAAAAAAAGAGAACAGCTGCATAACAGTCGTACATGGCTATATAGCCGAGTTAAAAAACCTACGGCTGTTTAAAAAATCGAGTTAAAAACCAGTGTTTGCGTTGGTTTCTGGAGCGAAAATCCCAAACATATTACAATACAAACCTACGGTTCGGGTTCTAATCTAATTGGTTTTCTTTACTGGTTGTTTTTTTTAGTTTTGGGTCGTCGGTTCAAAATCTTGTTACAATGTTCACCTCCAAATTACAAGATAGAGCGGAAACTGGAAAGTACCCATACAACATCTGGGCGTTAAGCCCATAGTTTTGTAGCAAATGCATGTTCAGCCCACACAAACGGGCCCTCAAATTCTCAATCCACAAAACCCATGCCCATCTGTTCTTTCTCTTACCTCTTGAACAAAATCAAAAACCCTAGAACCCTCAAATCTAATCAATCGTCTCATAGATCGATTCACCAATAAAGCGTCAATCGTGTTCCTGTTTTCTTTCACCACTGTGTTACAGGTTACTTTTCTTACTTTCATCACTGTTGATCCTGTTAATAGATTTGATTAATGAGTTTTTTTCTGCATTTAACTTATGAATTTGCACTTAAGTTGCTAAGTGTTTCTCATAGTTTCACAAATTGAAGTTTGTCAGATATAGCGTATCTGTCCCTTTGAGAACCCTAATTTGGTGGCTCAGTCGTACTCTAAGACCTAGAACACAACTCTATTAATAGCAAATTGAACTAGTGAAGTACAGACCATAATAAATTTGTGTTAAGTTGTATTGAGACATGAGTGTGTAATGTGTAATGTATTTAGATATGTATTTGCAAATACACCCCTACCGAGTCCTGGATTCCGCCGAGTTTAGGCGATTAAACAGATAATCAAGTGCATGTCAAAATTGGTCATGTCTGGTTGTCAAACTTTTAATCAGACAACTAATGTATTAACTATAATTATAAAATGGGGTTAAGTTATTCTACAAAAGCTCCTAAAAATAAGAAGTGTACAAAGACACAATGGATCACTCAATGCCGAAAAAAATTACACAATGTCGAGGAAAAAGACACAATGAGTCGCAAAAAGACACAATGATAATAAACAAAAATTCTAAAATTTACAACCTATAAATCCAAAAGTGAAAACCTAAAATCTCACATTGTAGACTTCGATGAGACGGTTTCAATGCCGCTTGCATGAGATCAATCGGAGTACGTTTGATACCCTTTGTACGACTTCTTATTTTTAGGAGCCTTTGTATGTTATCCTAAACCTTATAAAATGTACTATGCTAATATAATCTGTTTTTAATAAAACAATTATAATCTAAGAATTTGAATACATTTTAGTCGATTTTGGATAATAATACTGCAAATTATTTACCTGTTTTATCCATTATAAATATTCTAACTTTTGTTTTTTTACAGCCGACTATTGTTTTCATTCTTCAATATGTCGTCCCTAAGGAATGCTGTTCAGAGACGGGCCCACAAGGAACGAGCTCAACCGTGAGTGCTTCACATACCTTTCAGTTCTTTTTCTCATGCTTAGATTCTTACATAGTGACTTGCTCATTCTTACATCTCTTACATGTGATTTGTATTCAGAAAAGAAAGAAAAAGATTTGGGCTTCTTGAGAAACACAAGGACTATGTTGTCCGTGCAAAAGCCTTCCATAAAAAAGAGGATTACTTGCAGGTAAAATCGTAAAGCTTTTATTTTCATTATTATTCTGATTGCATTCGTGTAATACGAATATATCTTTTATATAATTTGGCATTTGGTAAAACTATAACCCTGACTTTGATAACAGAAACTCAAGGAAAAGGCAGCAAATAGGAATCCAGATGAGTTCTACTTTAAGATGATCAACTCCAAAACCGTTAATGGAGTTCATAAATCAGGGTAAATTTTTATATATTTTTTATATTTAGAAGGAAGAAACGCATAGTTAGATTTTTAAATTCTTATATATGCTGCAGGGGTGATTCAGACAAATACACTGAAGAGGAACTGTTGCTGATGAAGACACAAGATATAGGTTATATCTTGCAGAAACTTCAAGCTGAAAAAAAGGTGATGGGATTATTCTTTTTATTTAAGTTTAGTATTTCAGAATACTCTTTCTTCGCTAAAACCGTCTATATTTGATGCAGAAAATTGAAAGGCTAACTGCAACACTGCACTCACTTGATTCTCAGCCGTCAAACAAGCATGTATACTATGCTGAAGATAGGTTTGAATCTCACATGCTCTCTTTTTTTGCATTTGTATACTGGACTTTAATCGGTAACTTTTTCTTTTTAATCTTGTACAGGGAGGATGCTAAGAGAATATTATCAGAAACAAAGAGTGTTGGAGGATTGCCAGCTTTTGAGGATTTGCCTGAAAGCATCAAAAGGTAAAATAACTTGTTAACATACATTATACATATATATAGAGGAGCACGTTCGTTTTATAATCAATAGTATGTTGTGGTGTATGTGCAGAAAGACAGCTTCTTCATACAGACAGCTGGAAGACAGAAAAAACCGAGTGCAAGAGTTGGAGAAAGTTTATAATGAAATGGCATTGAAACAAGAATTACGGGTATGTATGCTCAAGACTCAGTAAGTGTATATAAATATTAGTAAATAAATAAAATCTCATTTTTTGGATCAGAAAAAGGGTAAAAAACGAAAGCTGCGTGAAGAGGAGATCGTGTGCCCAACTTCTAGACCAGTATACAAGTGGAGAACCGAACGTAAACGTTAAACTAAGGTATCCTATTCGTGTCCTGGTCTTGTAACACTTTTGGTTTGTTTTTATCTTATGTATTTATCGATAGGACAAACTCATGACATCGTCATAATTATTGGTCGCAGGTTGAAGTTTTCTGGCAGTGCAACTGTGCAAGTGAGTTCTGATGTGTTTTGTGGCTGGGTTCTTGTCAAAGTGATTAAGGAACCTGATTTTCAACTATTTTTAGGCATTTTGACCAAATTTGCATGTAATTCAGTTAAACCGAACAACAATGGATGCCCTGATCCATGATGACATGATTCCAGTTACTTTATCATACAGTTATTAATTAATAGGTTTGAACTACTTGTTTTGGTGGGGCTGCCTCGGTTTGAGGTAGCGTTTAGTGTGTGAATGAAGTTTACATTTAAAAAAAAAAACAATTTTATTTTCAAACAACATGAGATGTGGTGTCACTTAAAGCGTGTTTAATGAAGATGAGATGCGTCACTTAAAGCGCTTGTAGGCGCAAAGTTCACATAGATCTCATCAAATCGCACACCTCTTCTCCCCATTGGCCTCCACCCCCGGACCCATCTCTCCCCATTTTACACATGCTGACAAATTCCATCGTTTCCATGGATCCCACGCTTTCCACTTTTCGTCCACATTAGTAGCCACGTTTTTTTAGCCCTGCTTGCGGTGTGTGCATATAATGTATATGAGTGGGCTCTCAGGGGGTAAAAGTGAAATTACACTAATTTTAATATTTTTTTACTAATTTCGTGAAAATAACGTTTAAAGCGGGGGACGGCATCATGTGATGGTATCGTTAGCCGAAAGACGAGGGGTACATGCACTACTGCCGAGTGTTATGTGCTTTATGTCCAAGGCTTGATACAAAACTACTCTCGAGTCGGTGGTCTTACTGGAAGCAACCTCTCTATTCTTACGGTGTAGAGGTAAGGTTGTTTACATCTTACCCATCCATAAGGTAATTTTGTATATGTTATAAGGGGATATATCGTCTTCTAAATTTGAAAATTTGCATTTTTGTTTTAAACACAAGATTTTAATGCACAATGTATATAGGATATAGGAAATTGCCCATTATATACTAGAAGTGAGCAAAGTCGAGGAACCGACCCAACCCGACAATTAACCGACCCGACCTGATGATTAACTGACCCGACTCGAAACCTGGGGATAATAAAATAAAGAACCAAAGATCGAATTTAAACAAGATCTTAGGTATTGGTTTCAGCAGCATTTGGGTAGATCAGTTTTCAAAAAAAAAAAAAAAACGAAACCAATTACACCAAACCTAATGAATTTAGTTTCAAAATCGATCTAGATTACACCAAATTCGTTCCATTTCTTCTATTATTGCATTTGTATACATGGATGATGTTATCGTTAATGGATATTCTCAGACGAGCAGGGATCTCGGCGAAGAAAGAGGCACCGGTTAATTTTCTTACAGACCCGTCGGAGGGGAGATCCACCCTACGCCCAGCTGACGTGCTAGTTTTTGGTTGGGAGGGCGGGAAACATGCTTGTGTCGATCTCACAGGTGTATCTCCACTAGCCGGGTTCCGGAAAAATGGGTTTGTGGCGGGGCAAGCGGTACTGAAAGCAGAGTCAAAGAAGGTGGAATAGCACGCGAAAGCTTGTGAGGATAATCAACATGCCTTTGTCCCCCTGGCGTTTGACACGTTCGGCTCCTTGGCGCCGGAGGCAGTTCGGTTCTTGTCTAGAGTTCAGCGTGTGGTCCATAGCAACTTTTCGACCCCTCAGGGGCGGGGCTTTGTTTTTAGTAGATTAGGGTTTTCTATTCAAAAAGGGATGGCGGCGCAGTTTGTTGCTCGTCTACCTGCTATCCTTATGTAATTTGCCCTGATGATTGGAATGAAATTTTACTATTGAAAAAAAAAATTGTAATTTGTGTTTTTCTGTTGATTGATAAGAACATGTACCTATTAGACCTTGCGTACTGGGGCGGTATAACCCCACATAGCGCCGAGATGGCGCCGAGAACACCAAAACAAAGGGCGCTATGCCCAAAAAAATTTTGAAGGCGCGATAATTATCGCGGCGTTTTGAATGGGTGAATTGATTTTTTTGACCGTTTACAAACGGTCATTTTAATAAAAAAAAAATCAATTTATTTTTCAAACTTTCCTTTAAATCATTACCTCCTCTCCTATTTTTTTTACCACAAACACTCAAAAACTCTCATCATCTCTTCCATTTTTTTTACAAATCTTGATATTTTATACAGTGCATCCATACAACCGTGGCTTCATTCCTCCCCGATCAAGTGCGGACCCAAACGAAAGTGGTAATCCTACTCGCCCCGTGTTGCCGGTTCCCACTAGACCCAACCCTTTCGGCTCCGGTTTTCTCGATTACAATCAACAAAGTCCCGGGTTCATGAATCTTTTGAACCAACCGCTATCATGGGACCCTAATCTCTACGGGTGGAACCCGAATCAAAACACGGATGGGATGGGGTCGTCTCAAGCGTTTGGGTCGGCTAATGCTTTCGCCTCCCCACTACACGAACCCGATGTTGTTCCGGAGACGCAACCCGAGGTACCGGATACGCAACCGGAGACGCAAAAAGGAAAAGAAAAAGCAAAACGGCCACATAAAAAGAAAGTGGAAACCACTACCCGAGCGAAAAAAACTGTGATAACGTGGGAGCCCGAAGAGGAGTATGCGTTAACCCGCGCTTTCATCGATGTTTCGGAGGACCCGGTTATATGTATGTTTTTTTTTCTTTGTTTTTTTTTTTCGTTTTCTGTTTTTTTTTTTTTTCTGTTTTATATTTATTTTCTGTTTTTAAACATTATATTTTGTTTTTTTGTAGCAAACAATCAAAGTAGAAGCGTTTTTTGGCAACGAATACGAGACCTTTTTTTCGATCTCATGGGTAGAGGAGACGAATACCGGCTACCGGACTCTATATCGGGGAAGTGGACCGATATAAACAAGAAATGCACAAACTTTCAAACCGTGTACCAACGCACGTTTGCCGGATGGAAAAGTGGAAGTAACGATGAAGATATTACGCAAGCGGCATTGGTCGAGTATACGAAGGGTAATGGCCATTTCCCATACATGAGGTGTTGGCAAATCCTTCGCCATAGCCCCAAATGGGCCACCGTATCTACTCCGAGTGGTCGTTCGGGAAATACACGGCCATCAAAGAGATCCAAAACAAACGAGTCGGGTGAACCCGAAACGCCAACCTCCGACGCTCGAAACACCGACTTGAACGAGGATATTCCGTATGACGAGCCGGCGGAGGAGTTACCAAGACCGCCCGGAAGAAAAAGTCGGGCGAAAAAACCCGAGTCGTCGTCGATGTCTATGGGAACGGATATGAGTAACGCATTTTCGGAGATAAACATGCGACTTCATGATTTACACGAACTCGGTAATAAACGTTTGGAGGAGAAGCACGAAGTTACGGAGATTATGCGGGATAGACAATGGGAACGGGACTTTGAGTTCTACTCGAAACCGCACGACCACCTTACCGGAAAAGCTTTGAAGATGGCGTTGGCCCAAAAGCAAAGGATCGAAAAAAAATATAATCTTTGAAGTGTTGTTTTTTTATTTTTTTAGTCAAACTTTTTTTTTTTAGTGGAACCGTTTTTTTTTTTTTAAGTGTAATGTTTTTATTTTTATTTTAGTGTAATGTTTTTTAATTTAATGAAATGAATTTTAATTTTATAAAGTTAGAAAATAATTATAAAAAATTAGAAATTAATAATTGAGTAATGATTAGACAGGGGCTTTATGACTACGGGCTTAAAATGCATAAGGCCCCATAACGCCCCACGCTGACGTGGCGCGCCACGTGTCGCATAACGCCCACAAAGGGGCGTTATGACTACACATGGCCTTAGTGATCGCAAATTGTAGTTTCTGTTGTTTAGAACTTGAAAAGTACAAAAACATATTCTATCTAAATGGCGTCACCACTATATCCCTAATTATCTATCTTAAACATGCACCCACCTAGGTTGGGCCCATTCTAGTCTCTAATATTTCGCTCTTAGTTGATTGTTTCGGTTAACTTAGGTTCGTGGATCGGAACCGACCTGAACCCGAAATGGGACAGAAAAGCATAAGCGAAATGAATACCTACTTACCAAGTATCGGTTCGGTTTCGATGATCTTAGGGTTTGGTGCTTGGGTATTTTCGTTCCCACCCAATATTTGCTCACCCCTAGACTGTATACAAGGCATGCTTTCACCAAGGGTGAAATTTTTTATTCTTTTAGACATTTTATATGTAATTTTTTAAAACCAAAGTTTATAAGTAAAAATCCTAATAATATTTACAACTCACTGATGGATTTTAACACATTAACCTATGTAGTTTTGGCTTATTTAAACCCGTTTTTCATTTAAACTGACTCTATATTACACAATAAATTTTTAAATTCAATCGAATAACAAAATCTGTTTTTATTATCTTATCACACATTCACACTTATCCTTGTATTGTTGATCTTTTATATATGTAAGTTTGTATTTTACGGGCTAATTTTTTGTAGACGCACAAGGCAATTTCTCAGGGATGGCCTTGTGTATATACAGACGCTAATGAAATTTTAGACCACCCATAGTCGTTATGTATTTGGGCGTTTTTGGGCAAAACAACGAGCAACCACGTCGGAGCCATCGCCCCCCGCAGCGTTTTTGAACTAGAAAATCGAAAAGCGTTGTATAAACAACACCGGAGCCCCATTTTGAAGATATTGTTGGCCTAATCACATGTAACCATCTTTTTCATTGCCCAATCACTTTTTTTCATGGTTTTTTTATTTATTTAATTCTTTACACCTCTTTTAACATATGCCCACATCCCCACTACACCCATTTGTGAAAAACGCCCCTTTGCTGACTAGGATAACACGTGGCGGAAAACGCCCATAGATGAGACATTATTCACCCTTACCACCACACATTGTTTTAGAGGTTCTCTACTTAAATTTTATTATGTTTTAAATAACGCTCCTATATATTATTATCTGTATTGTGAAACTAAATATAATGTTTCACTGATGGTATACAAGTGCATGGCACTAGAAGATATTTGTTTAGTATTCTTTTTTCACACGTCTTTTTAGAGATTAGTTGTATATAATTACAATGAACTTTATAATGATAAATATTCATCAAATCTTTTTAGAGATCGGTTGTATTACAGGGCCGGCCCTAGGGGTGGGCGAGCCGCACCCCCGGCCGAGGCCCGTTTTTTCCGAGGGCACTAAATTTAAAAAAACTATAGCTTATATATATACATTTGGAGCCTTTCTCAAACAAAATAATGTTTGTATTGGTGGTTAAGGCGCCGCCTTCATTTTTCGTAAGGCCCAGGTTCGAATCTGCGTCCTTTTAATTTTTCCTTGTTGCTATAATTTTGCAAAGCTGCAAAGGTCTCATGTATTGTTGTAATTTTTCAAAGCTGCAAAAGTCTCATTTATTGTTATATGGATTTCCAAAATGTTTGTTTAATACATGGTAAATTTATTTTGTAAAATTCTGATTTCGCAATTATATAGTATTTTTAGTAAACAAAACTTATTGTTACATGGATTTCCGAAATGTTTATTTAATACATAGTGAATTAATTTTGTAAAATTCTGATTTCGTAATAATATAATATTTTTTCGTAAACAAAAGTTAATTGAAATAATTTAATTTTGATTTATCATGTTTTCGTATATAAAATACTTAAAAAAAACCTAAAATTTTATATAAACAAACTCTTATTTATATAAAAACTAGTTAATGCTCCGCCCGCGTTGCGGGGCGATAGGCCGAATATTTCTCAACTAATTAAAAAGTACTACTATAGCTTTGCTAGAAAAAAAACCAAAAACGATGGAAAAATCATAATTTTGAGTTTGGGCCAAGACTGTAATTTGTCAGGATTAAAGAGCGAGTGTTAAGCAGCTCATTGAGACGAAAGAAAAATTAAATCGAGTCAACAAATTAAAACAAACACTTCTATAGTTTTGCTAAAAAAACTAAAATGATGGCAATAATGTAATTTTGACCGGAGGGAAAAATTGTAATTTTTGACTGGGGTAAAATCATAATTTGCCAAAAGATCAAGCGATGAAAATACTGTAACTTTGAACCATAGGCAAAATCGTAATTTTAAACTGGGGCAAATTCGTAATTTTTAACTGGGGGTAAAATCGTAACGTACCCAGGCCAATGTGGGAGTGCCATGCAGCAGCCTGGCACTATTCCCCCACACATCTTTTAAAGAAACCAAAACGATGGTAATACTGTAATTTTTACCCAAGGGCAAAATCTTAATTTTTGGATGGGGTAAAATCGCAATTTACGAAAAACTAAAGCGATGTCAATACGGTAATTTTTAAGCAGGGGCAAAACCGTAACTTTAAACAAAGGTGGCAAAATCATAATTTTAAACTTGGGGGTAAAATCGTAATATACCCGAATCAATAAGGAAGTGCCAAGTAAATAAGAAAAAAAAAAGGAAAAAGACCACCGCCCTTTTCCTCCACTTGTTGTAAACAACTATTACCTTATGTTAGTTTTATTGTTATAGTGAAAGTGAATTAGAGATATATATAGTTTTAAAATATCGGATCGTATAAAATTAAATTATGTTACACCTAATAATTTTGATTAAAAAATACTACTATTCACTAAAATGTCATACAAAGTGAAAATACCATCGTGGGTTAGAGATATTACCGTAAATTTTTTTTTATATAATTCGTTAAGGTCTAAGGGCCTTTTCTTCGGCTGGTACAGGGTACTTAAATTCTCAGGACCGGCCCTGGTTGTATATAATTACAATGAACTTTATAATAATAATAAGTATTAATAACTATTCATGAAGCTTGTAAGAGAGCACTTTTTCCCACATAATTTATAAAAAAAATAAATACCATTTTCAGGGCCACTATCTAATGTTCTTACAAATCCCATTGCTTACTTGTACTGTTGTACATCATGGCATGTTTCACTTACAAATAGCACATGTTTTCCCTTTTAAATTTAAAGAAAATGAATTAGTGTTCCAATAATTGATATAAACATATTCAAGTTGATATCCATTCAGATTAATTATAGACTTTTGCTTAATCATTTGTACACTTTGGTAATTTAATATTCAATCTTCTAGTTTGTCAAAGCTTTGGTACCTTGTTAGATAAACAATACAAAAAATAACACATAATTGATGTTAACCAAAGCCTTAACCACTAAATTTAAACATAACTATTTGTGTGCAAATATCAAATGAAAGGACAAAAAGTATATGTAATATTGATATGATTCAACAATTGAAATACTTGTATTTAAAACAAGGGGTTCAAAAAGGAGAAATGAAAATGGCCCAATTTTTGTTCGATTTAGAGTTACGAGTCAAGTAAAATATAGACGTAAACAACTTAACAGGCCAAACGTCATGACAAATTATCTCATCTAGAGCCCGGTTATGATTTTGACGGTTTCCCCACAACTTCATGCATATAGTTTTTTTAACGGCTAATTTCTTTAATCCCCTATCGTCTGTGTGATCCAAGACCTTCCCTTTCCCAACCTGGGTGTTTTTAAAAGCTCTGTCTTTGTCAATGGACCACCACCCAATTGGTCATTTTCATGCATATAGTTGACTAGGTTTTGTTGTACGAGTTGTCGATTCACATGTATTGTTTTGAAAAAGGCATGAATTGTGTGATTTGTTCATTCGTGTTTTTACTTAGCTGTTTAATTTCAGTTGTATTCAATTAGGATTTTCTTTTTATAAAAATTTTTGCAACATTGGATTTATGTACATTTAGGCTTTCCTGGTTTAATGTAATGGTTTTTTTCATTCACGAAAATTTCTCTTAAAATTTGTGTTCATTCTTTGTGCTTCCGCTTTACATCAATATAGGACCGAAACGCAAGATAATTTATAAAACAATGTGTAAAATCAAACTTAAGAGAAATTGGTATGATTTGATTCTCATATTGGGTGTCTTGTCTGTTCTTTGAACCATGATGGTTTTGTGTAAATATGACATGATCATAAAAACAGTTTCTAGTTTAAGATCTGTCTGTCTGTGCCTTAACCAACAATTTCAAACCTTCATCTCTGTAGTTGTTGTTTAAATAATGACTTCTTCCCAACATTTTGCATCTCAATCTGACTCAAAATAGATGCATATTGCAGTTGTGGAGGAGTTCCCCAATAATGCATGCTTCAAAGTTACATATTCAGCCCCTCAAAAACCTTCAATCCTATGTGTCCCATGATTGCAAAAGACAATACATTTAATTTTATCAAATTTTAAGAGCAAGTTTTTACGTTTTTTTAACATTGTTTTCATAACAAGCCTTTATCGGTTGATTCGGTTCATTGGTTTAAAAACTGAACAATGTCACAAAGAATTTAGAAATAGAAAACTATAGCAATAGGCTGCTCGAATTAAAGAGAACGAAATGTGCGCTAATACGGTATAATTTAAAAAAAAATTAACGTACGAAAAAGTTATAGCCATTTGAAAATCAAGAGGGGAAGTTGTTTATGTGAGAAAAGACTAAATTACCCTTCAAGCCAAAGACATTTGTCCTTCTCTAATTCTCACATACACTTCGTATGAAATTGTTATCTTGTACAAGATTCAACCTCCGAAAATATATGTATTTTAATTGTTATAAATACAGACCATTTTAAAGCACTCACATTGGAGTTGGTATAATGCCTAATATCCTTAAGTTATTGGTCAATTGTGTTAGAGCACCCAAATCAGGTTCTCTATTTCATCCATATTACTAAATTGTAGCAAAAGAACAAAGTTTTTCGTCTTTTTTCATCTCCATCAACATCTCTAAAATAAATATAAGGTTTAAAGAACCTACACTAGTTCTCTAAAAATTGGAGATTCACCATTCATCATCCACAACATGAGTACTATTCATCTCTAAGCAGTATTTTGTGAATGTATAAAACCAAGGAAAAAAATAAATAGTGTTTATAAGTAAGATAAAAAAAGATAGAGAATCTGATGTGAGAGGTTTTTACAAAATAAACAAATGTTAGAGATAAAGACGTATTCTAGTTAAGCTATAGTAATATAGTAATAGAGATAGAAAACCTAAAATGAATGCTCTTAGTTCAATAGAGTTGGTACACTCATTTCTTATCCATATAATTTTACCAGTCATTATAGTGAATTAGTAAAGAGTAAACTGTCATTTTGGTCTTTGAGGTTTGGTCACTTTTTACACTTTAGTCCAAAACTCAAACCTTTTAAATCTGGGTCCCTGTGGTTTCACTTCTATTGCCATTTTGGTCCAAAAATTAAATCAGCTCATATTTGGCTAATAAAATCCTGTTATTTTTTCCTTTTCCTCATGGGCAAAACGGTTAATATCATTTATTATAACACATTATTAATTAAATTAATGAAATCAGCCGATGTTTGGCCATTTTGTCCCTGAGGAAAAGGACAAAATAACAGGATTTTGTTAGCCAAATATCAGCTGATTTCATTTTTGGACCAAAATGTCAATAAAAGTGAAACCATAGAGACCCAGATTTAAAAGGTTTGAGTTTTGGACTAAAGTAGCAAAAGTGACCAAACCTCAAGGACCAAAATGGCAGTTTACTCATTAGTAAATAAACCAATCTCCTACACATTCTATACCAAATGGGAAGTAGGGTATTTTTTAAAAGTTTGTTATTTTCTAGAGTATATGTTTTTATATAATTTATAAAAAGAGTAATTAAAATGCAATTTGCGTCCCTGAGTTTATAGGGCGTTCCCCAAACACAATTTTCGACGTCTCCCCATTTTTGAAAAAAAACGCTACAACTTGAGTCCCTACCACTGACTCAGTTAACCAAACTAACAGAATGCTCATTTATCCCTTTTCTTAGAGTCCATATGGTTTAAAACCTGTTATCCACTTGAGTCCCTGGTCGAATATTAATTGTATTTAAATAAAGTATTTTGTAATTATGGTTTTATAAAGTATATTAATTGTATTTAAATTGCGTATTTTGCGAATATTAACGTAAGATTAATTAATATATACACCTATGAAATATCTTTTTCAAATAATAAAGTTTTATGAAAAGATTATACTAATTTTATGTCGAGTTGTAGACGAAGATGGTTAGAGCATCCACAATAGAGGCATTTTTTTGTGTTTTTAAGGAGAGAGGGTGTGATGTGGAGGAGAGAGGGTGTGAAGTTGAGGAGAGAGGGTGTAGTGGTGTATGTAAGAAAAAATGAGAAAAAATGGAGGAAAGAAAGGTATGTGAGTGTGATGTAGGAAAGAGGAGAGAGTAGATAAATATTTGATGGGTATTTTGTTTGTGAGAGGGCAAGAGAGAGAAATTTATGGGCAGGTGTCATGTGGCACCTTAAAAACATCTCCTAAATATTGTTTATTGTGGATGCTCTTAAAGTATGATTTTAAAAGGGATAAAATGTTAATCGCATTTAAAATTAAATATAGTAAAAAATCTTTTTGCTTCGAGTAGACTCGATCTTAACTCTTATTTCTATAATTTCTTTGTTACGTTGAGGTTAATTTCTAACGACTGGATATATGTATTTCTATACATTAAAAATCCATCTTTTTTATTTTACACTAAAACCATATAAAAATAAGGGATGCATATCTTACTATTATTTATTTATTATTTTTAATATTTTATACTCTTATTACTACTTAATGAACCTGTATTTTAAGAGATTTAAATCTACATTACATTTATACCACTAGACTACAAGATCATATAATACATGACAATTTGTAAACAAAAGAACGTAAAAGTCGTACAATCATGTGTAGATAGCATAAACTATATATGGTTAAAAAGAAAATGGGACACTTATTATAAACTAATGTTATGTGTTTTGATAAAAAAAACATTAGATGATGTGAGTATGCGATTGATATAGTTCCCTATGTAAATTTAAATTTTATTTAACGTATAAAGGTAAAATAATCACAAATCATGAGTTATAAAAGTGTTGCAAATATTATGTAATACGTGATATTTAAAAGACAATAATATAATTGAAAAGATTACAGTAATTTTATTCATTTTTGTATGTAATATAACTAATATTTACATTTTATATTATACTAATTTTATGCATTTTGGCATGTAATATAACTAATATTATGCATTTTGGTATGTTATGGTAGGTGTTTATATTAATCTTACGTTAATATTCGCAAAAAACGCAATTTAAATACAATTAAGATATTTTATAAAACCATATTCACAAAATGCTTTATTTAAATACAATTAATACTCAATCAGAGACTCAAGAGAATAACGGGTTTTAAACCCCTCAAAGAAAAGAGATAAATGGACATTCTATTAGTTTGGTGAACCGATTTAGTGGCAGAGACTCAAGTTGTAGCGCCTTTTAAAAAATGAGGCCTCAGACGCCGAAAATCTCGTTTGGACCCGATTTTCAAAAACAAACTAGGAATCGAGTAGGAACTACCAGGCCCAAAAGGGTAAGGAACGGTTCCTCCTCATATTGGATAGGAACCAGTTCCTACCCTACCCGACCCGCGGGTACAGACCAATTCCAAACCCAGGTTTAGGAAATGGAACTGAATAGGAAGCACCGGAACCGGTCCCACCTCTACCCGGTCAAAACCCGAAAATCCGGCCAAAACCTGAAAAATCCGGCCAAGAACCTAAATGTACCCAAAACCAGTTCCTACCCTACCTGGTTATTGACTTTGTTGACTAAACCCGGACCTGGTTCCCACCCGGTTCCAAGTTCTTAAAAAAACTCAGTTTGTGCACCTCTTGAGTCTCGCATTGTGTCCGATTGTAAAAATAGGCTTTGTTCCCATCCGACCACTTGCCCAACTTGAAAAGTAATTATTAGAAAGTGCTAACCGATTTTAAGGGTGGCGACTTTGTTGACATGTTGAACCCGCTCAATTAAATGGATCATGTTTGGGTTTGCCTTTCTAACACATTTAACTAAATAATTAAAATGGCATATTAAACAATACATTATTAATTAGGTCAACCTGTTAATGACCTGTCTACATCAAACCAAACCGTTTATGACTTGTTTACCAGTTACCGCACCCATGGTTGTAAAACAAGGTTTCCAAGGCCGACTACTCTCCGAGTAGTCGCTACAAGGTAGGCTGCCGATGCGACTTTCTTCAACTCCGCCTAGTTACTCGGAATCGATCAAACGCAGTCAACCTCAGCCAGAATCGGATTTAGTAGGCCAACTCAGGCCGAGTTTGACTTAAAAAAAAATAAAACATAATTTCTATGTTTATCATATTAAAGAATGAATATCATTTTCACGCATTTTGTTATAAATATTAGTAAATTTATGTTATTTGACATATATTTAATTTCTGAAAACTAATTTCTTTATAATTTAATATGTCCGAGTACTCCCCGAGTACTCTCCGCCAAGGCAGAGTACTCTCAACTCCCCAGTCGACCGACTAGGAAGCGCCTAGCGACTTTTGCAACCATGACTGCACCCTAAACCGTTTATGACCCCGTTTTACAACTTTATTTTAGCATGTTAATCCATTTGACTCGTTTAGATAACTAGTTAACATGAGTCGTGTTAAGCTAAAGGTCCTGATTAAAGTTAATGTCTCTGATAGAAATATACATATGGGTGAAGTTCCGGTTTATCAATCAATACGCGAGCCACCCATAGCAAGTTGCCTCACTTTATTAACGTATAGTTTGTTCATTACTTGTTCGATTAACCATATATGCAAGTGCTATCGATCTTGATCTTATGTAAATATTTAAAAGATAAAATCTTTTATTTTTTGTATAATTCTTTGACGATTAAAATTCTTATAACAAATTTTGTTACTTTATAAATATTACTATCCTGGATTAGTTAGCTACTGAACTACAATCATGCATGATTACATATTGCATGATACAACATTACAACTCATCGTGACTTTAAAACGTTTGAACGGTCAAGATTTCTATACCAAACATTAGCAATTTACATCTAAACCCCTCAAAAAGCTTTAAATAAATGAATTATTTGAAAGTGACACGTTTTTAGGAAAGGTATGTTTCACTCCATTTTTTAATAATTGCAAAGTCAACATAAGAGAAGCCCTAAAGATTCATGAACCAAAGTTAATGAAGAAACATTTTCTAAACACTTCAAAGATTTGAGCATCTTGTTTTAGATCATGACATGATTGGTCTTAAGTGTCATTTTTGTTTTTGTTTCTTTGAACTCCTATCCACCATATCCCTTATCTTCTTAGATTTTATGCTTTTCAACCATATTTTTTTTTTCTAACTCATTATTCGGACTAACTTTTAGGAACGATCTGATACAAGTTTAAGCCGACAGCTAACTTTAATTTAGATGAATCAATTAAAGAAAAACAAAAGATTCAGAAAGGGTCCAATTTAAATGAGAATACTGTTTTTATGGGTTGAACTTATGTGACCCATATTTGTAAGATATGAACAAAAACATGTTATCAAGTAGGACGTGTTGATAAACACCAAAGGTGGTTTTATGCCATTCCTAGTTGTTATGTTTTTATGTCATTCGGATTTTAATCGTAAAACATGTGAATCTAAGAATAGAAAAACACCTGACATTTGAAACGCATGGGACGGAAACTTGGTATACGACCACAATATTGTTGATCAGTTCTGTTTTAAACACAATGGAAAACATGTAATAACATACCTTTGATTGCATCAGTAGAGAATCCAGTCAGATACGCAGCAACGGAGTTCGACATGGTTGTCAGTTTGATCTGGTTCCTCCTTAGGGTGTAAAGTGATGATGGTGATGAACCGAGACT
The DNA here is from genome assembly GCA_030545235.1 of Helianthus tuberosus. NCBI lineage: Eukaryota > Viridiplantae > Streptophyta > Magnoliopsida > Asterales > Asteraceae > Helianthus > Helianthus tuberosus. Next base: position 91,125,619 of record CM060430.1, read on the forward strand.
AGGGCAGAATCGGTTGAGGGAGAGAGAGGGACGAAATTGATGTTAGTGTTATTAGGTTATGTGTCTAACTCTTTACCTCTCTAATAATCTCCTTATATATACACCCAAGAGGAAACCCAATTAGTTAATAAGGGTAATATGGTCCATCAACAATTACCAACTAATTATTAATAGGTTATTAATATATTTTGATCTATATTATATAAATGATAATGATGGCTACTAGATTAAATATAAATAAATAAATATTTAATCTTACATTCTCCCACTTAGCCGAATAATCATTTATCATGAGTATTAGATAAGTCTGATCAGAAGTTAATACTCATTTTAGCCTTAAACAAGTACTATAGCAGAGAAATACAGCCGTTGAATCATTATGCGACTCAGGACCCCCATTAGTCATACTATAGCCTTAATTTAAAACCTAACAGTTATGATCAAAATATGTAAGCCCTTTAACGTTTGATTTGTATTTATAGTTGTCTATATGTCATTACACCGGCAGAACATATGTAAGAGACATACAAAATCAAACTGATGAGGAAAATTAATTAATAGTTAGTCATTCATAGTACGATATGCAGTTGTACATGGTCATCAATTAAAACCCTTCTCTTTTATGTGCACTCTTAATAAGACTTATGGGTAATTGACCTTTAGTTATAGGATCCTTAAGCATATCATGAATGCATTCGATACAAATATTTAGTTTCCTCAATTCGTTCATAAACGAATTATTAATTGCGTATCGAAATTTAATGCAGCACCTCTCGAACTGTTACTGTTCAAGGAGACATGGTAGCTGACTTTATCACAATAAGTCTTCAATATATTAATTATATGGAGTTAATAAACTTATGAGTCCACTGATAAATTTCCAACAACATTTAGTAACTATTGCTTTGTGATCAACAATATATTATGTCGTTATAACTTAGGTTGTTGATATCAGTCTATTATGACTCCTCCATGAGATAGGTTTTGTTTGCTGACATAAAGATATACCCAAAATTACATTTTATCATCTTTGAATATTACAAAGTTAGAGTAATAATAAACCGGTTTGAGTTCTCACTTCTTCTTTAAATCATAGTCTCTCGTTTATTTTAAAGATATTGTAATACTCTATTAAATGCTTCACATTAATCTAGACATATCTAGTGTGCTGCAATATGAGTAATATCTAAACGAGTATAGACTTGAACTTACATAAGGCTTCTAATTAATGAAGCGTAAGAAATATTCTCATTTATCCTATTATCCTCTAAAGGAGAGCAGTATTGTTTGTTACATATGTAAGGACCAATTTAATGTTAAACTTATGGAACGGAAGTAATGTTCCATTTGGTCTATCTCAACATGTTATGATATCTATTATGTAAGAGATATCTCTGAGATCTATTATATCAAAGTTTGTGTTAACAATGCTTTGACTTATGTAACATCTACTTGTCAAAAGAATATCATCTATATAGACAAGTTTATCTTAGTTGCTCCCACTCATCTTGAGGTAGGCACGTTAATCCACTTGGTTGTTGATGAAAATAATTGCGTTAAGATTTCATCACATTATGATGTTTGCATTAACCCATACATGGATTTTATTGGCTTATAAATAAAGTGTTCTTTAACCTTAAGTTTAGAACTTTCAGGTTGTTTTATGAACATGTAAATATGTCAGCCAGTTGTTAGGGAAAATTGTTTTAATGTTCATCTAATGTAGCTCAAAACTATTATAAGCTACTAGAACAGTGATGATCCTAAAAGAAATCTTTTGTTAGATATGTAATAAAGATTCTTTAATAATTTATCTCTTCCTGAGTACAACCTTTGACAATCAATCATGCTTCTTTGTGTCTTAACGTTTATATCAGGATTTGGTTTAGTTATGAACACTCTTAGGTTATTCAATCAAATCCCAAACGTTATGCGAACACATAAAACAGTTTTACTAGAAAACAATTTTATTCCATTTAGAAGATTGATTGACGCTAATGGCTTAATTAGAAAAGATAGGATCAGTGAACTTTTCCAAAATCTGTTTCAACTTCAGTTAGGGAGGTTATGTAATCATCAAAGTTAGTAGGCTTTTAAACCTAGATGACCTCCTGAGTTGATTATAGGGTTTGTTAGAAGTTTCAGTTTTATGGATTAGCTCTTGATTATGTTGCTATCATTTTCAGGATTCTAAGTTTGTAAGAGTTGGTGCAGTATGGTGTACAAGAGGTGTAATCGGAATTAAATTCGGAGTGAAATTTAATGACACTCTTCCCCCCGCCTCTTGTATTCCTTGCAAGTCATGATAAGGACTTTGACTGCTCCCACTGACCTTAGAAAATTTTAGGAACTCAGCATGCTTAGGGTCAATATTTAACGACCAAACAAATTCTAATAGAGAAAACATATAATAGAGAAAACATATTAGTGACGTTAGTCATTGTAGTTTCTCTTGTTGAGGATTATGTTGGTTTAGATCAGAAATCTAAGCGTGCCCACAATTAAGCAACAATGAAACTTTTGTAATAGTAGCATTAGATTTTAAGGAGACAAGTTTTGATGGAACAGTGTCGTGATGGAGCGGTGTCTTGTACAAGAGGTGCAAATTGAGGTAATGTGAAATTTTCACTCCCCCACCTCTTGCAACTATTGCAAGTTGTTCTAAAACACTTAATGCTCCCACTGATCTTTTAATATCTCTAGAATGCTACAAGAGAAGTTTCAATTAGGTATTTGACGTGGGAACCTATCATATATATATATGTTAGACTGACTTGATTTCCTTAATGTCCAAATGTCATAAAACTTAGGGACATATTTAATAGAAATCATGTTAATCACATATATGAGTAGAATTCTTTAAGACCATGGGCCATATGCGACAAAATTTTAGATACAAGTAAATAGTCTTTAAATGATAAATGAATTATGTCTAAATATTCCATTTGGAATAAGTTCCATGAATGTCAATGAATGACTTATGATGGACCCATACTTATTCCTTAAGCCAAATAATATTTAGGGCTATAACGTCATGATTTAACATCACTTAGAATGAGATTAGATAAGAAATCATCCTCATTAACCATGCCATGATTTCTCATGAATTTTTGGTTATAATGGATGAAATTTGTAAGTCTCATTTTCCTTTTGTCAAATTTTTCATTTGCATGATGACAAAAAATTGTGAAAGTGTAAGGTATCATCTAGTTTTATCTTAATAATGTTTCAATCCAGATATTTAGAACAAATAAAATGAGAGTTTAAGGTAAGTGTGACTTTATGTTGACTATGCAAACCTCACAACCTTCATAACATTGCTTAGTTATGATACAATATTCTGATTAATTTTCAGAATATATAAGGTATCGAAAGGCGTTGTTAGAAGACTGATTATTATGGTTTTTATAGCCTTAACATTTAATTTTGTCACTAACTCTCATGTTAGTTATTTGTAGAATTCTGGTAATGAAACGTATAGAACTAGAGTCAACTAATCATGTGTTAGTTGGAATATTATAATTAGTAGACTTAAATATCTTTAATAAGTGACTATCTAATTAATTCATCCAACTGTTCTTTAGAATAATGGATGGTCTCGTTGCTTATGCCTAGTCTAATGGCATAATCATGTAGTGAGATTTTCCCTTGAAGAACATTAGAGTTGGGATTTTGTACTTGTAATTTGTCTATGGACCTTAGAACAATCCTTTTTTAAGGTTTTAAGTGGTTGTAAGGTGAGTAACAACTTATTTTTCCAGCTTCAAACATTTATTTCTTTGTACATATGTTGCTTATCAACACACTCATTATACTTTGGTATTTTTGAGTGTTATAGTTGATTTATAAGGCATCAAATTGTACAAGTGAAAATCTTAATATGTAATGTACTGGAAAATGTACTTATTTCCATGCGTAAGCCCTTAACTTTATGGGTCATGGTTTTGTACATTATAATGTATTCACATATACCACTTAACTTTATAGCTTAGAATTTTAAAAGAAGACATGCATCTTAGGAGTTCTAGTGATTATTCCATATATAAGAGAGTAGCCTTAGGAAGGACTTAATCTGAAATAACTTTAGTGATAGCATTATGTTAGATAGTTCTTGATTATCATAAGAGACATCATGTTCGATTTGTCCTAATCATCATGCTCTACTTTTCTTCTTTATTATCTTTATCAGAAGAGAGCAATAGGATTATCGTGTGTTAAGAAATAATCAAGGATTTAGTTTAAGAGCTAATTCTAATAGAAACTTTAAATAAAGCAAACAATTTAGGTTTAGGAATTAGAGTGGATGAGATATATATAGAAGTAAATTATAGTGAGAAAAATTATGGGTACTAAGAATAAGACAGACGAAATGATCATAAAATTAATTAAGGATCATTATGTGAAGAGATTGTGATATGTCTATTACTAACATCAAAATAATAGACTTAGTAAAATTCTACTTAAATAAAGACAAATCAGCTTTGGCCAGAAGTGTAATCATTTAAGTATGTGTGCAAAGTAATCGTGACAAATCAGCTTTGGCCAGAAATGAGACAATCACTTTAGTTATGCACTTGTCAAGCATGCTAAACATAAATGAATTAAATCAGCTTTGGCCAGAATTAAGACATTTCACGTTTGTAATGCATACTTAACATAGCTTTTATAATACTTGAACAATAAATAGATATATTAAATCAGCTTTGGCCAGAATTAATACATCAGAAGCTCATTCAAGTTAAGCTATTTTGGTTTTGTAAAAATTATTTGATCCTTATTAAGTATTTAAGTATAAACAAAACCAAGTATTTAATAGCAAAACCACCTGTTAGCGCGGATCGAACTCCGCGGTGAGTTCGCTGGGGGGTGCGGGGGGCAGCGCGCCCCCGCCCGGGGTTCGGGGCGGGAGCCCCGAAAAAATTTTTAGGTCACATTAAACAGCTTAAGGTAATGAGGTCTCGAGTCAGTTCTCGAGTTATGATGATTATGATCTCGAGTCGCAATCTTAGTCTCGAGTCGCAATCTTAGTCTCGAGTCGCAATCTTAGTCTCGAGTCGCAACCTTAGTCTCGAGTTGTGATGATTATGGTTGCGAGTCACAATCTTAGTTTCGAGTTGTGGTTGCGAGTCGTGGTTGCGAGTCGTGGTTGCGAGTCGTGGTTGCGAGTCGCAATCTCAGTCTCGACTTGTAATGGTCATGGTTGCGAGTCGTGGTTGCGAGTCGCAATCTCAGTCTCGACTTGTAATGGTCATGGTTGCGAGTCGCAATCTCAGTGGTTGCGAGTCGCAATCTCGTGGTTGCGAGTCGTAACCTTAGTCTCGAGTTATGATCTCTGTTAACAGCTGCTGATTGTGATAAAACATAAACTCGATTTTTAAGGGATTTGGGATAGTGTTTCTATTTTATTTTTGATCTATACTTATCTAAAGATTTCGAAAATAATAACTGATTATCCTTTTAACAGTTTTCGAAAATTTTAGTAGATAAAACTTAGATCAAAAACAGTAAAACACCCACTAATCCAAAATTATATTCCAAAATAATGAAATTTTCGAGTTTTTTATTTAGAACAGTTGATGAACCCTAAGAAAAATAAGAACATAATCTGGAAATCCGAAACCTGATTTTAATGGTTTTGTAATGGATTTCGTGACAATAAGTTTAATCCTTTATAGTTTCGAGTCGGTTTATCAAGTAACAGTTTCCGAAAACAGGGATTTCGGCCACAATGAAACCCGAAAACAATTTTTGATTTTAAAGGCTTTAAAACTTCCGTTTTCCAGATTTTGATCCGTGAATAATGGATACGAAAAACAGAACTGATTTATCAACATATGCTCTGATACCACATGTTGATCAGTTCTGTTTTAAACACAATGGAAAACATGTAATAACATACCTTTGATTGCATCAGTAGAGAATCCAGTCAGATACGCAGCAACGGAGTTCGACATGGTTGTCAGTTTGATCTGGTTCCTCCTTAGGGTGTAAAGTGATGATGGTGATGAACCGAGACTAGGGCAGAATCGGTTGAGGGAGAGAGAGGGACGAAATTGATGTTAGTGTTATTAGGTTATGTGTCTAACTCTTTACCTCTCTAATAATCTCCTTATATATACACCCAAGAGGAAACCCAATTAGTTAATAAGGGTAATATGGTCCATCAACAATTACCAACTAATTATTAATAGGTTATTAATATATTTTGATCTATATTATATAAATGATAATGATGGCTACTAGATTAAATATAAATAAATAAATATTTAATCTTACAAATATTAGTTTTGAAAATATTCACAAGTTAGGGACATGTATGATTTTAGGTGATACCAGTCTGATTATCTGAACTCATTAACCAACATCAAAATCAAATGTATTAATATATTATATAATAATAATGAATTTATTGATAGTACATTGTAGTTATAATTTGAAATTATTAAAGTTACAAAATTGCAAAAATTATATAGTTGTTACAAGTGTAGTTGAGTAATTGGTAGTTGTTATAATTTGAAATTATTAAAATTACAAAATTGTAAAAATTATATAGTTGTTACAAGTGTAGTTGAGTAATTGGTACTTCAAGTTGGTTTTTTTATGCAACTTTATGATCAGGTTTTAGGTGATATGTATTTCAACGAGTATTTTTAGCCAAATAAGACCACAAAAAGTATACCCTATACATACAATATACCAACGAACTTGATGAGTAACGAGCACGTGATAGATATGGAACATGTTTTTCTAAATGGGTATGTTTTTCTAAATGGGTATGAGACTGTAGATACCAACACCCGCCCCATTATCATCCCTATGTGAATGTATATCATTAATGGTGTATCTAAGTCATACATTGTCAAATGTGCTTGTTTTGTTAACACAAAAAATATATTTGCGTGATATAAATGCTAAATGTAACTACTCATATCTTAGTATCCTACATGTCCAATCACAAAAAAAGTTTTCCATGACTTGTCAATTGACCAAATCAAGCAAGAAATATTGGAGATGAGTATCATGGTCAATGTTATGGTCGAATTGTGTATATACCGTGTCAAGTATGGTGCACTCATAAAAAAAACAAAAGTTATAGAACTTGGGAACAAAATAACCACAATCGATGCTACAGTTGTGATGCAAACATCGAAATGATTTGAATGGCGCGAACACTAAATAATATAGCGTTATTGGATTTTATTACTCCCAACTATTGGATATTGGTTGCCGCCACTCCCAACTATCACCGGCGGTTAGTCCAGAAAACAACTCATCTGCTCGAATATTAACCATTCTGACACTTTAGACTATCATAAAGCTATGATATATTTTAAGTATCGATAATACTAATGCATCTCCTGACGCTAATCCTGCTATCCGGCTGTTACGAAGACTCGGGACTCAAACCCTAAGATATCAATCTCGTCACGATATGAAGAATTCGAATTTCCTATGATCACGAACTAATGAATCTAGATCCTATGCATCCCCAGACAATCTGAAATCGGAACCGCCCGAATACTGTTGCATGTCTAAATTTCAAAAATGCCTGAATTTAAATATATTCTAATGAAATTTTTATTCCTCTCATTTTTGCAAATTCTGACCTCTCTGTACTTATCACTGAATTTCCCCCTCAAAACAAGCAAATTCAGTCCTATCTGTTTACTAAAAAACTCAACTATGCGGAAAATGTGACATTTTGTTCCACAAAAGTTCATTTTTCATCAAATGCGGATTTTTCTTGTTGGCCCATTAATAGTCACTATACCAAATGGTAAACATTCTGCATAGGTATCAATGACTACCCCACTATCTTCAAAACTCTGTGATCTCATCATCATATCTATTATCTAAATCCTCCGACGGTGTCCCCGAACAACCCGTATTTGATGTTAAAATCTCAAAAAAAAAAAAAATCCAATCACCAAATTTTTTCTGGACAATCGTCTCATCACCATAATCACCAAATTTATTTAGGCATTTTGACACATTCACGTGAATGAGAAAGGCTCATTCGTGCGGATGTATCCTTCGTACGGATGAACTGATTTTAGAACGAATTAAGGTTTGTTTGTGCAGATGAGGTCTGGTTCACGCGGATGAATGTCTTCCATGCGGGTGAAGGTTGGTTCGTGTGAATGTAGGACTAGTTCGTGCACATGAACACGATTTGTCAAACAAATAAGGTTCATTCGTGCGGATGAATGACTCCTTCGCATGGATGTGACACTCCTACGCACGAAACTCTCTCGTCCATTCGAAACGTCGTTGTTCACATATTTTGATCTAAAATATTTATTTCTTCGACTTTTATGATGACTCTTTACAGACTAGGTCGAAATTCATTATTGATCAATCATATGGTTTCAATTCTACTTTTACTTTTTGTCCGTGAATTGATTGTTAATTTGATGTTTTACGTCTAAAAACCCCTAAAAGCCCATAAATCATGAGCGTAGGTGATTCAATCCACTGTTAGATCAATTGAATCGGTACCGTAGCTCTGATATCAATTGAAAGTTCCGGATCCGATGGGTTTAGACGGAAGTTTGGATAGGATAGAACTAATTCAGTAGAAATCTTATTAGATTAGTCATAAGTAGAAGGTTCCATTTTATACCGAAAGAGTTTACCTCGTTTACAAGCTGGAGAAAAAATTTCTCTAGCATTTCCCCTCAAAAGTCCAAAACTTGTCAAACTATGAACACCCGACACTATATATAGACATTGGTTTGGTACGGTACAGATAAGCACGTTCGTGCGGAGTAGACTCATCCGTACGGATGTGATCTCATCCCCTCCAACATGTCGTGTGTTCGTTTTCTCACTAAACTATACAATATTCAACATACGCTCTATCTAGCCTATTCACACACTGGCGGACACACAGAATATGCACTAAATAGATATTACACTTCTTATCCATACGATCTGTAAAAACCTATTATGTCCCAAAACAATCATTTAATCAAATGAGCGTGTCTTTTCAAAACCCAATTACTAATGATTTGTCTTTTTATGCTTACGATCAATAAACATTTTGATTGATATGTTTCATCCTACTCCGTGAATATAGGACCTCCAATTAAAACTCATTGTGTGAACGATAAACTTTATACGTTTGTACTACATTGCAAGTACAGGAAAATACATATTAACTACTTTATCAAAACTGAGATGCAAGTATAAAAACCTCCTCGTTATTATATCATGATAATTGGTGCATGTTGAGATAACATGTTCATCATAGTGATAATATGATTTACTTAAGTATGTTCATCATGAAAAAGCATATATACTATTTATACACGTGTGTCTAAACTTTATACCGAGCATATACATTTCAGTTGGTCAGTAAACAGAAGTCAGTAGGAATACATGACTATATGTATGTGGTGTGTATACTTAGAAATACCAGTATATTTCTAGTTAGATGTATAAACACTCATCATCATCATCATACTCAGTAAATCCCACCAATAGCAAAGCTAAGGTAGGGTCCGAGGAGGGTAGGATGTAGACTGCCGTACCTCTACCCCGTAGGAATAGAGAGACTGCTTCCAGTGAGACCCCCGACTCGATCAGATGTATAAACACTAGATCTAGTATATCAAGATACACATCTCATGACCATTTTAAAGGTTTCTAAAATGTGTTTATTAATTATATTTACCAGCGAAAGCTTACGTATTTTAAAGATTGATCCTCAAGTGAACATTAATCGCTAAGATGTTGGAATGGTCTAGTTCTATATAACAATATTTTGAGTTTTGTGTTTTGTATAAACTTGTATTTTTATATATAAATGTATAGTCCTTTTATTTCTACTACAAACATAATTATGTTAACGAACGATCGTTCTAGTGCCCCACGTTCGTGCCCACCAACAAAGTGGGGTGTGACACTTTAAAGATAAACTAGGAAGCTAAATAGTAGGAAATAAAGATAAACTAGGAAACTATATAATAGGAAATATTAGATTATAGATAAATATATATTTTTTTTTAAGATCTTGATCTTTTATTCTTGGGGTACTCCAATCTTCAACCCTTACAACATTCGGCCCAAGTTACCTCATCTGCAAGCCTAATGTTGCCTTCAAACGCCGAACCTGTGAATAAGCGAATACCGGGATCAAATGGCCCACTAAACCTTAAGGCCACCAATAGGCCCATGAATGCTCTTGCGTTAGTTTAGTAATATGCATCGACCATCCAAAGGTCTTGCAAACATTCAAGAATAGAGCAAAAAACTTTAAGGGTAGAGCAACATAAGAGTTGTGGTTAGTTGGATGACCGAACCATGAATTGACCATAGTACACCTAAAAAAATTATCAATTTAAACTTCAATATATCACTTCAACAATGGGCCACATATCCTTATACAAGACGCAACAATGAAAAGATGAATGACATCTATGTATGTTGAGCGTAAGATTATTTAAAATGACTAGATTACTATAAATCTCAGAAATATATCTTTGTAAATTAAAATAAATTTTTATAAAATAACTCAAGGTTTATAAAAGATCGGATTGATTAGGATATAACATAAAAGTCTAAAGTTGAAAGTGCAACAAGTTTCATGAAAATCAAAACAATTTTTTTCATTAAATAGACTGTCACACCCCGATATTTTAACACAAACCTGATGGGCCCGGGTGGGGAGTATCGTGATGTAAGATTGGTATCGTCATAGTCAAACAATCACAGATAGCACAGCGGAAGTCTTGGAGTATAAAATATTGCGTTCAAATGTTCAAAAATAATTATACAGACTTGTTTGTAATAAAATCCACAGGCGGATAAAATAAATGTACAAAAGAGAGATCAACAGACTAATAGGCTTATGCAAAGGAGTTGCAAATTCCTCTTCTAGCATTACCGAGCAGCTTCCAGCCTATTTACGTATTTGCACCTGTAACTTAGTCTTTTGAAAACACGCCAGTTTTCACTGGTAAATACAATCAACCGACACATTTTGAAAAGATTTTTAAAAATTTTTTATGTACACAATGGTACATATAATTTTCATAAATAACTTGGGGTAAACTATTTCTCATGTTATCAGTTTTACAAGCTTGATAATACATATGGGGCCCAGTATGAAAACCGAGACATGACTAACCGACACACCACTTATTCCCTTATTGGGAATACCCATATTGGGCAAAACCCGTATTGGGTTATAAAAATCATTTTAATAAAGCATTAGCATCTGTCAGGTGTATGCCTACACCTCGTGCTTAGGTCGTGGCCACTTACAATTAAATGAGCCGTGGATATCCAGGACACGGTCGTATTAACCCCCAATGTTTATATCAAAGCAGTACGAATTAAAACGGATTATTTGAATTCCTGACACATTGGTCTTCGATCCCATATCCGACCATGCGGTAATAATATACCGTGCCCCAAGCCCGTATAGGGGAAATAGTTTAAGAGTATTTACCTGAGCTAATACTTGTCTTATAAATGCAAGGTTTATAAATAACTCATCCGTTTAATCAATTTGACAAGTGTAGGTAGAAATTTACTGAAAGGCTCTAGTATGGAATGATGGTATAAATAACCAATTAGAATGCTAACTGGTCTTATTCAAGTCGTAGACTTAGATCGGCTAGCTTAAAATATCGAAAACGGTACGATATGCTTGATTAAGCGATGATCGAAATAGAATGTAGTTTAAACCCAACAAGTACTAAGACTTGTATAATATGGGTAAACAAATAACATTCTGGAAATTGAGATAAAAATGATAAGGTTAAACCTGTTTCGGTAAACTTATGCAAACTAGTCACATAAGCCCAACCGTACGCGTATAAGCGATAACGGGTAACCGGATGAGTCATGAACAAGTTCTATATACCAATATACTATAAATAAGTTATAATATCAGTAGGATATCAACTTGTATGCCTGTTAAGGTTTTAAAATCAAACTATGCCTCATAAGGGCGTTTTAATCATTTAGCAACGTATAAAAGGAACTTGCATATAATCTGATGTTATGACCATAGACATTCTGTAAAAATACGTTGTTTATGATATAATATCAGTAGGATATCAAAGTGTGTGTTTTATAATTTAAGACCAAACTATACACCGTAGGGGCATTTTGGTCATTTCACACATAGTTTGAGAACTTATTTGGGAATCTGAGTTATAAACACGTACCTACTGTAAAAACATTTTAAATAATTATAAAATCAGTAGGTAAGAAGTCTTGATTGATAAATATGGTTTAAAACCACATTATGCGCCAAAAGGGCGTTTAAGTCGTTAAATGACGATGTTTGCGATCTTTTATCAAAACTGATGTTATGAACAGATTCTTAGTGACAAAATATGTTATTTATAATATCATAACAATAGGTGATTAGTTTTGTATCACATTTATGATTTAAAATCATTTTAAGTGCCAAAAGGGCATTTTTGTCATTTAAGGACATAAGAACTTGTACATAAACTCATATTATAAACTGACTTGGTATCCCAAAATATTCTAATTATGATATTACATCAATAAGTAATGAGTTTGTTATGAGAAATTATGTTTAAAACCGTTCTATGTACCGAAAGGGCATTTTGGTCACTTTAAAGCATAATTTACGACATTATATAAAAACTCAGTTTATGATCAGTTTAATAACATCATAATATGTTAATTACTTTAACATATCAGTACATAAGTTATTTGAAAGTTCATTAGTGATTAAAACCTTATTATTTACAAAAGGGCAATTTAGTCAAAGTATGGCATAATAACGGAACTTTGCATAAAACTCAGATTACTATTATGATCATGTAACATAACCTCAGAGGGTTATGCTACATTAAATTATGACCATAATGGAACCTTAAATCAATAGCAAACTAATCTAATTTGGGTCAGAATCGAAAGTCAAAGCAGAAGCAAACTTTGCGACTTTCTGTTGCGAACTGACCTTAAGACTGGAATTGACGAGCCGAACATGTTTACACATGTTCTATTAATTATTACCAAGTTTTTTAAGTGTTAAAACATAATTTAGAACACCTACATTATCAGATTATAACATTTTCAAAAACTGACAAGTTTGACTTTTTAATATTACAACTTACACCCGTCAATTGACCAAGCAAACGTGATTTTCAGGATGTGCCCTTTTGAGGGATTAACACCTACCTAATTACAATCACGTAGCCATATTCTCTTCGAACAATGGCCGGGCCATTAAGGTCTAAACCAAAAGTCAAATCATTTATCGAAAATGCTTGACTTTTGGCTTAACAAGCCTACAAAATGAAAATGCAGGAGGAAGGAGCACTTACTAGTTGTCCTTGCACGAATAAGAACTGAGTTTGGAAGTCCCTTTCAGCTAGGCACCTCCAGAGATGAGAGGAGAGTGATAAACAAGAAGTGAGCAAGTTGTGAAGTGTTGCAACACTTTTATTTATAGTGTGGAAGGATTATGGAGGAGCTTCCAGGTGTTAGAGGGAGTTATAAGGAGCCTACAAGTGTCCTCATACGTGTCCCAAACCAGAAACTAGCCCATGGTATCGTATATGAAGTGTTTTGGTTGTTTGTGTGGTCACCAAGCAAGAAATTCGAACTGGGCATCGTCTGGCGACCCGCAACAGGAAGCCCTACACCCATCGCGGTCCGCGGAGCACGAACACAAGTTTAAAACATTGGCAGCTTTAGTCCCTTGACTCCCATACTCTCATATATTAACATATTTGGCACAATTAGCCCCTCAGGAGCAATATTTAACACACCCGAGAGTATGACCGAACATCATTAAGCTCCCGGCTCGTTAAAGGGTCACTCAGAGGTATAAATTAACATGTTGACGCCTTTAATCCTCCAAATAACAAACTTTCACACAAATTCACAAACGGTTCCTCTCGTCCAACAAGTGGCTCATTTGAGAATACGAACACCGTAAAAGGTCAGTCAAAGGCATAGTTTCAGCATGTTGTCACTTTTAGTCCCTCCACATTCATACTTTCATTATTTGGCAAAAATAGTCCCTCCTAGCCAACATTAGGCATAATTAGGAATAGGGACACGTGTCAATACATTATTGGACACGATTTTACGAGGTGTTACAAAGACTAATTGTTGTAGGAATCCCATTCGCAAAATAAATAAAAATAACATTTTTTATTAATTTTCTAACACATATTACAAATTAAGATAATAAAATTACAAACAAAAAACAGGAAGAAATGAGAAAACATATTACAATTGTTCTTGAAAATTATAAACAAAACTAAAAACAAAGCAACAAACAAATTACAAAGGAAATAAACATGATTAAAAAAGAAACACGAGGTGGCTGAGGCACGTGTTCAATACGCTTCCCTTAAAACATATTTCAAGCCACTCAGGTGAACTTATCGTTTCCCAGGGTACAACAACCTAAGAAGGTTATATTGTTGGGGTTAGCCTTGCACCTAAAAGATTATCTAAAACAAGAGTGCAGTTAAGTGGCACTATTGAGCCTAGATCATGGGATCTCCAATCTTCTAGGATAACTTTTCCGTTATACAAACTTACTCCAAGGGCTTTAGTCCCATTCCCGTCGATGACTTATGTACTACCTCCCTGCTTAAGCCTAATGTAAGTGGATCCGCAATGTTATCCTTTGACTTCACATAACCAGTCGTGATAACTCCCGTTGAGAGCAGTTGTTGTATCGTATTATGCCTACGTTGTATGTGCCTTGATTTTTCATTATACATTGCACTTTGAGCTTTACCAATAGCTGATTGGCAATCACAATGTATGCAAATACCTGGCACAAGCTTAGGCCATCTTGGAATATATTCCAAGAATTGACATAACTACTCTGCCTCTTCTCCAACTTTATCTAACGTAATAAACTCATATTCCGTTGTGGATCTAGCTATAAGAGTTTTATTGGATGACTTCCAAGCTACAACTTCTCCTACAAGGGTAAAGACATAACTACTTGTAGATATGAATCTTTCATATCGGATATCCAGTTGGCATCACTAAATCCTTCCACAACAACTGGAATTTGGCCATAATGCAGTCCATAATACCCCGTGTATCTCATATATATTATCAATCTTGTAATAATCTTCCAATGCTCAAAACTAGGATTACTAGTATATCTACTTAGCCTAATCATAACATTTGCTAAGTATGGCCTAGTACATGACATGAGATACATGAGACTGCCAATGATCCTTGAGTATTCCAATTGAGAAACACTCTCGCCTCTATTCTTTGACAAATGTTGAGAGGTATCAATTGGAGTTTGAGCCACACTCGTATCCTCTGGATTGAACTTCTCAAGGATCTTATCCACATAATGATATTGACTTAAACACCAAACTAGTTTAGGTTCTTATGATCATCACTCCAAGAATCACATCAACTAGACCCATATTTTTCATGTCAAATATCGCTTTCAACATGTATTTAGTAGAGTTGATCATTTTATCATCACTCCCAATGATAAGCATATCATCTACATAAAGGCATAAAATCACATAGCCTTTAGAAGTGTCCTTCACTTAGACACACTTGTCACACTCATTTATTTTGAAACCATTGTTAAGCATAACATGGTCAAACTTTTGTTACCATTGTTTTGGGGCTTGCTTCAAACCATACAATGACTTGACGAGTTTACATGCCTTGCCCTCTTGACCAGGAGCAGAGAAACCCTCAGGTTTCTCCATGTAAATATCTTCCTCTAATTCCCCATTGAGAAATGCAGTTTTTACATCCATTTAATGCGTTTCCAAATTTCTCAAGGATGCAATTGCAACCACCAATCTAATAAAGGTTATTTTAGTCACAGGCGAGTATGTGTCAAAGTAGTCAAGACCTTCCTTTTATCTACACCCTTTGATCACAAGCCTAACCTTATACTTGCCAACAGAGCCATCGACTTTCATCTTTCTCTTGAATATCCATCGGTATCCAAGTGACTTGGAACCTGGTGGAAGATAAACTAGCTCCCAAGTATGATTTTACAGAATAGAATCAATTTCACTCTTGATGGCTTCTTTCCATTGAGGTCCATCTA
Source organism: Helianthus tuberosus (assembly GCA_030545235.1). Taxonomy (NCBI): domain Eukaryota; kingdom Viridiplantae; phylum Streptophyta; class Magnoliopsida; order Asterales; family Asteraceae; genus Helianthus; species Helianthus tuberosus. The sequence goes on from CM060430.1 coordinate 91,141,670, forward strand.
AAGAGGATAATGCTTCTCGATAGGTTTGAGGCTCACTCTCAACCATGTAGGTAAGAAAGTTTAGCCAAAAGGATTTCTCAATCTTTTGCCTTTTGCTTCTTCTTGGCACAACCTCTTCAGCCTCTGACTGTTCTTAAGTTTCCACTTGAATAATCTTATCAACTATTGTTGATGAACTCGCATGAGTTTATTCTAACATTGGAAACTCCTATGCAAAATAAGTTACATTTCCTGGCCTTATCTCTATGATAGAGTTCTTGTGCACATCGGGATTCTTGGATTCATATACAAGAAAATGATGTGATCTACCAATTTTGGCATATCCAATTAATATGCAGTCAATAGTTTTGGGACCTATTCTAAGTGCCTTTGGAGGTGTAACAAACACCTTGGCCAGGCACCCGAACACTTTCAAGTATTTATAAGATGATTTATGTGCCCACCACAACTCATGAGGTGTTACATCCTTATTCTTAATAGGTATTTATTTAACAAAAAACTGGCCGACAAAATTGTAACGCTTCACATTTTGTACTTTCCTTATTTAGAAAGTGTAATCGTATTTCTATTTATGGAAACTTGTATTCGTGTCATGATCGTATTCCATTTCTAGTTTTGTAATTCGAGACTTTGATCATAATGAAATTCATGTTTTATACATACTTGTTATACATGCAATCAATCATTTAAATACATAATTACTTGCAAACTGACACTTGATATATGTGCAAACACTCGGACATACAATCACAATACTCGAATTATACTTACGTACGTTGTACATACTTAAAAACATGTCAACATACAAAGTTCTAGCATAAAATGATAAGGAAATCAAAGTTCAGGGGCCTAAATGTGAAAAACAAGACTGAAACAGAGCAAAGGGGAGCCGCGTCGCGCGACCCCCTTCTTCCTTTCCTGTCGCATGACGCCACGGGTCACGATTCGCAGAAAATTGTTTCTCCTTCATGGATTGGCCAACTTTCTCCTCCCCAATCACCATTTAACCTCCTTTAACACAAAACCCTAACTCTTCTCTATATAAACAAGCCTCCATCCCTCCATTTTCACTTTCCCAACTCACTTACACTCTCAAAAAACACTCTCAATATGTTGTAATTGCAAGAATAAAGCAGAAATCTCTAAGTTCTAAAGTGAGTTCAAACTTACTTTTCTTCACCTTTTCTCCATCTTTCTTCCACTACAAAGCTTGGAACACATGTAGGAGTGTTTCCACAAGTTTACTATGGTAAACTAAGGTGAAACATCACCATTTTGAGGTCCAAACTTTTTTTTGAAAGATTATGTGGAAAACTTTTATGAAACTCATCTTTTCTTCATGAATCTTATGCCTAACATGTTCCTAAACCCATCCATGGCTGTGAGACTTGTTTAAGGTTGATTCTTATGAGTTTAGAGGTGCAAACACCCTCTAAACATTATGTTTTGATAGGGTTTAGACAACCCACAAGTGATGAAACCATCCAAGTTTACCATAGTTCTTATGGCAAGACTTGTGTTTTGGTAAAGGTGTGAACCTTGGAAGCCTTGGCTATCCTAAACTTGTTCCACCACCTCACTTGATGTTTTTATTCATTTTCACTAACTAGCTTCCTAGTCCTAAAGTAAATTAACCCCGCCTCGCCTCCATCATTTGCCATGTTGGGTATGACACACCCGAGTTGTTCTTATTTGGCTACTTAGTATGGTAGTAGATTAGTTGTAATTTACTTTCATTCATGACCAACCGGTTTTACCAACTAAGTTGGTAAACTTTGTGCTTTGGTGAATCATACAATGAGGTGTTCATGCCTCCATGCTTGACTTACATGAAATCTATGACATTAATGATGGACTTATAATAAGATATACTTTATAATATGTAAATATATACATAATCGATTTCTTGATGTTAACCGGATTATGGTTACACGTCACGAATATAGGTTATATTATCTATGTTTTAAACCTCTCGTTACGATTCTAATGGGCAAGATTCGACCCATGAAATCACATGAAAATAATAATGTCAAAAACGAGTGTTTAAGACTAGATAATTATTTTTTTGGAGTTAAATGCCATTTTAGTCCCTGTGGTTAGGGCCATTTTGCCAGTTTAGTCCAAAGGTTTCATTTTTAACATGCGGGTCCAAAAAGGATTCACAGTTGCCATTTTAGTCCACTTGGTTAACTTCATCCATTTTTTATGTTAACAAGAAGGCCAATTTGGTCATTTTGTATGTAATTCTGTTAACTAAAAGGGCAATTCAGCCATATAAAATGACCAAATTGGCCTTCTCGTTAACAGAAAAAATGGATGAAGTTAACCCAGTGGACTAAAATGGCAACCGTGAAACCTCTTTGGACACACAGGTTAAAAATGAAACCTTTGGACTAAACTGGCAAAATGGCCCAAACCACAGGGACTAAAATGGCGTTTAACTCTATTTTTTTGTATACATACTTTTATATACTTAGGAATTCAAATCCAAACTCTCCACAAACTGTGAATACTCACACACCTTCGTTTCCCCATGTAGGGTAACTTCGGTGTTCCAAACTCAAAACACTCGTCAAACTCTCGGTTGCTAGGAACGCTTTGCAAAACCGTGAGTATACATGACTCCCCTTTTACTTTTTACACTTTTGGGTGCAATACGTTTGTGATATTAAACAGATGAAATCACATACTTTATGCTTAAATCATAAACAAACAATCCAACATACATGCTTAATACGTTATGCTGAATTCGTATATGCTAGACTATTCTTATGCTTTATACTTGTCATTAACTTCGTACAAGCCTCCCTTAACATGTATAGCGCTATAGGATTAATGCACCGCCCGAATTCTTGAGGTCATGTTAAGTAAACAAAACTGTCTATTCATTGCTATGATTAGACTACGCTAGCGGGAATCTTTGGGTTAACATGTATAGTTGCATGCTAGTATTATGTCGCAACCCCTGACCCCTATCCCGGGAGCGGGCGGCCGCAAACCAGTATCAGTGGTATCGGTGTTTATTTATTTGGCAGCAGAAATTACATCAGGACCGTAGTTAGGAAATAGTTTATCAGAGTTAAAACACCATACTTTTATAATAATAATTACACGGGAAAAACCTAAGTTTCCATTACAAATATGTTTATAGGGATAAAGCCTAATTTATTGAAATAAAACTTCTTTCTTGTTTAGGTAACTTTTATAGCCACTTTTCCAAGCCTTCAGTGCTCTCCAGCTGGCTTCTATTTGGCTTTCACATTTTGTTACCTGAAACGCGTTTTAAAAAGTTTTATCAGCAAGAAATACTGGAGAGTGAATCCCAGTTTAATCAAAACAAGTTTTATCATTTTACAGTATTGAGGGCATCCGCAATTACATTTGTTTATATCTATCAAATTACCACCAACGGTACTGTCAATCCTGACTTGTGATCACGTTACTACTCACAATGTAGTAACAAGTAATGTATACAAAACCCCAACATACCGACAGTAATTGTAGAATCACAAATACTCAATCACTGTTAAATATAATTTAAAATAATTGAGGTTTTGTAAAACAGTTTACAGAAAAAGGGAATGACTCACATTGCTATTTTAGATAATACTACTGCTTTCTAGTGAATTCCTGGTTATAATCTATTAAATTAAACAATGCACACGTGTTAGTAAGATAACCCAATTTACATTAGTTATACCCCCGAGACAGAACTCCAACGACTGAGTCAGGCAGAGCCTTGACATGCGTTACGGAGCTCTAGATCAATCGGGCAGAGTAACTAATACGTAACCGGGGGTTATAATACTTACAATGAGGCAGAGCTTCGCTTTTTAGTGGGTATAATGCCCGGATATTATTTCTACTTATAAGAAATTTGAGAGAGAAAATTGATTTGAACGATTTGGAAATGAATCTCGAACACGCTATATATAGGCCTGATCAGAGAAGCCGTTGCGCCCCGCGAGGAAGACGGGCAAGGCCTTCGCTGCCTGCGAGGGCTTATAGGGTAGGCCATAGCTTTGCTGACTCAACGACTAGCCTCGACACGTATCACGACACGTGACGGCACCGGATGCGGCCTTGTGTCACTCCGTCGCGCCCCGTGATAGCAATGAGGGTCCGGGTCGCGGCACGCGACGCCCTTATATTTTTGTTTTTATTTAATTTTTATAAATATAAAGGTATTTTGGGTCCATTTTTCGTATACGGGGTGTATTTTAGGACGTATAGGGGTATTTTAATGGTTTTGGGAGAGTTGTTATATATTATATGATAGTTTTAAGTTAATAATTATGCCATTTGGATTTGTTTAAACTTTTATACTTATACTAGTAATCAAACTCGTATACTCGCCAATACTTTTGTGTTTAGCTATACTTTAATACGTGTTGTAGGAATTTGATGACGATGATGATGAACGGAATCTAGTAGGATGAACTAGAGACCCATTTTAATTTAGTACTTATGTTGTATTTTGTTTCGTTGATTATGTTGTTGTACTTGTTTCCAAACAATGTACTTGAATTTAGCAATTAAATGAAATTTTGATTTTATTAAATATTGTCACAAATAGTGTTATGAAGTCTCTTGCAATCTCGTTTTCGTCTCACTTCGATGTTTCTGCCATCGGTTGGGGTGTGACAAAAATGCCCCCCACCACCTGTCCTGGCTCATCCCAGAACTTATGAACATGCATTCATCATTTATTTTAGTGTTTGATTCTTTCATTCTGCAAAGCCATTTGATTGGCGGTGTATAAGGAAGGGTACACTCGTGTACAATGTTGTAGAAGGCGCTAGGCACTAGTCGGGCGGTGAGGTACAGCCTAGGGATTAATCGGAATGGGATTTTTATATGTATTTTTTCAAAATTGTATATATATACCCAATAATATAAAAATAATACTTCAAAATTCACATAAATACATCAAGTTTCAGATAGTATGGTTCGATTTTGACCGACTAATATAGTCCGATTAATCTGATTTTTGACCGCCTAGGACCGATTTTTTTTACCATGACCGATTAATTGACCGACTAGCTCAAAATTAGGCAGTAAGTGGCCGCCTAGCGCCTAGACGCCGATTAATCGGCCGCCTAGGCCGATTTCTGCAACCATGCTCGTGTATTATGCCACTTTTTGCACATACATACCCAAATGGTGAAACATATTCACCTCCTGTATCGTTTCTCACACGTTTAATTTTCTTATTAAGTTGATTCTCAACTTCAACTTTATACAAGATAAACTTGTCAATTGCTTCATCCTTACTCTTAAGTAAGTAAACATAACAATACACCGTATTATCATCGATAACAATAATAATGTACTTATTATCACCTCTAGTGGGTTGGTTTTAATTCACACACATCAGTGTGAAACAGATCAAGGGGTTCAGTTATTCTTTCGACTAATTTAAAAGATGATCTTATTTGTTTGGCTTCAACACATGTTTTACATTTTGATTTAGAGTCAATGGAAAAAGTTGGTATGTAATCTAATTTAATTAAACGACGCATCGAATTAAAATTTACATGACCAAGATAACCATGACAAACATTAGAAGGCTCAACCAAGTAAGCAGAAGTAGTAACATTCTTATTCATGTTTTTCTTAATAGCCATTACATTGAGTTTAAACATGCCATTTTCGGCATAGCCCTTTTCCAATAAACATACCACGCTTACTTAAAACAAATTTATCACTCTCAAAGAGCAAACGAAAGCCAAACTTGTTAAGTAACCAACTCGACACAAGACTCTTGTACAGGTAAGGAACATAAAGCACATTCATTAAAGTGAGCTCTTTTCCAGAAATCTACTTCAAAGTCACATCACCTTCTTCCTTGATATCAACTGTAGCAGAAGTCCACCCTTTTGGGTCATTCACCACCAAATTTACCTCTTCCATCATGCTATGAAGTCTGAAATCATGGCCACTAAAGGCATATCATCATCAAAAATCATAAAAGCCTTGTCACGTGTAGGCTCTTTGCATTGGTCAGTATAGTGACCACTTTCACCACTATTATAACATTTCCCTTTAAGAGGACCAACTTTCTTTTTCACACCACCCTTCTTCGGCCCAAGGTCCCCACCTTTATTTTTTCCTATGCCATTGAACTTGTGGCCTTTGTTACCTTTGTAACCCCTCGAATATTGACCATGTTCTACAAGGTTGGCTTTTGCATAAGCTTCAACTTGACTTCCTCTGTGCGATAACATGTTGTCTTTCTCAATACGTAGACAAACCACAAGGTCTTCAATAGTCATTTCCTTTTGCTTGTGCTTAAGCTAATTCTTGAAGTCTACCCAATAGGGAAGCAGTTTTTCAAAAACTGCCACCACTTGGAATGTTTCACTAAGATTCATTCCTTTAGATAGAATGTCACTAAGAATAATCTACGGTAGTTGAACTTGACTCATCATAGTTTTTGAATCAATCATTTTATAGTCCAAAAACCTAGCCATAAAAAAACTTCTTAGTACCCGCATCCCCAGTTTTGTACTTGCATTCCAATGATTCCCATAAATCATTGGCAGTCGATACCTTGAAATACACATTATACAAGGCATCTGAGAGGTCGTTCAACACATAGGTACAGAATAGGTACTCAAAATGTTTCCATGCATTAGCAACACTCACATATTGGACATCAGTTGTCCTTTTAGTGAGAACAGGAGGGGACTCAGTCAAGAACCTCGCAAGGTTCATAATGGTCAGAAAAAACAACATCTTTTATTGTTATCTCTTAAAGTTCAAACGATAAATCTTTTCTGGTTTCTCAGCATGATTGGAAACTACTTGGGCTGCTTGGGTACCAACTAATGGTCCCATGGTAATGGACATGGATCAAACAGTTGTTGATTTCAATGCTTGAACAATGGCCCTTTCTAAAACAAGGGACATAATTATAATCATTTTTCAGAAATGTTGATTTACATAAAACCAAAGTTAAGGATAATCCTTTTTTCAATCAGGAACATATTGGTTTATAGAAACCATTGCAAACTATAAAAGTTTACTAATAAATAGTATAAAAGAAACTGTTTGTAATTTAAAAATTGTAAAACCAAAACAGTGAATGGCATTTTAAATCTATTTTAAGCTTTTTGGAATCTCGTTCCCAAAATAAATGAAAAAAAAAAGTTTTTTTTTTAATTTTCTAATACAGGTTACAAATCAAGATAACAAAATTACAAACAGAAATAGGAAGAAACTAGAAAACATATTACAATTGTTCTTGAAAATTATAAACATAACTATAAACAAAACTACAAATAAATTACAAAGGAAATAAACATGAACTGAAAAAGAAACACACGGTAACCAAGGCACGTGTTGGCTTCCCTTAAAACAGATTTTGGGCCACCAGATGTAACACCCTGAAAATATAAATCTTTCATTTTAAATTTAATGTTGGTAATGAACAAGATAAAGTCAATAGGAATGAATAACCTAGTATGTTACAAGTCTAGTAGTAACAAAGAAATTTGGTTAAAGCATCTAAAATAAAAACTTGAGAATAGTAGAGAGGCCAAAAGTGATAAGATGGAAAATGGCTTTTATTAAAACAAATCTAATAACCAAAAACACACACTTGGTGTGTGTCTGGTCGAAGAAAAAGACAGGGGGCGACCAAAGCTCCCTCATGAACCCTAGTTCTTGCAATTCCACCAAATTGATAAGGTAAATCGGCTCCAAATCGAAATCCAAACTCAGATTAGTGATCACCTTCGTGAAAGGATCATAAGGTATCCCTAATTTTGTTATTAGTTTCATCTTGAGTTCCAGATGAACATGATAAATTTAAAATTAAGCTTGCATGACCAATGTTTGAATGAAATTAGGAATGAATTTATGTCTAGGAGTAAACCCTACTCATTAACTTGTTGAATTGATGCTCATAATTGTGAATTCGTGGTCACCCATCTAAGTGTAAAATGGGTATTGTGGAATGATAAGGAACGCTAGGAATTTGATTGTAAAACAAGTGTTATTGAATTACTTGAAGTGAATCTAGATGTTATTAGGCATACTAGATATCATGAACTTGAAAAAATTATTTAAATTTGGCTAAGTAGTTAGTCATGAGCTTGATAATGGATTCTATAAAACGTTGCCCATAAGGTGTTTGATATAATGCCTAAGAGAAAATAAAATGTTGAAAATCAGACAAAAACGCATGTTTGATTAATACGATGAATATTGCGTAATGAGTTATAAAAAGAGTTCTAAACGTTTATGGTTGAACTCTATAGGCAAGGAAACCGGGACATCAAGCGGACAAGCTGTTGGTGATACGCGTTTGAAAGGAGCGCTTTGAAGGTACGTGACCTTGGTTTCGTTACATTATGCTTGATTTTGAATGTAGTTACTTGAATTAGTGTTGTGAGAAAATGTAATATTTCGTAGAAGTGACGAAGTTCACCAAATAGTTAAAACGGGTAAAAAGATTGGTTAAGGTGTGTTTGGTTGTCATAGAAATGGTGGATTCCATTAGACAATCAAACGGGTCAAACAAAGGTTGAATTGGTTAAGGTGTGTTTGGTTGTCATAGAAGTGACGAAGTTCACCAAATAGTTAAAACGGGTAAAAAGGATTGGACTAGAGGAGAAGAACTCGCTCAGCCAATTGAATGTAACAGTACAGAGTACTGCTCCACTTATAGGCAAACCAAACCACTGAAGCATCTCAGCTGACGTCACCATGAAAGCGACGTCTAACAGCCTAACAACCTGTAACCACTGTTCCTATACAAACACTACTAATCTTAACCACTGATTTTACATAAGACAAGTAATACACTAAACTACTGCTATCTTCTTCCATCAGTGCTTTCCTCAAAGTTGATCAGTCCTTGAGTGGGCAGTGCTTTGTCATCAGTAGATTGAACCAGCAATGTTTACTTCTTCAGGGCTTTGTCAGCAGTTTAAAGGGTAGTAGCAGTTGTACTTGGACAGTGGATATAGAGCATCAGATGTTATAAGTACTTTCAAGGGGAAAGCTTGTTATAAACTACTGCTTATTATGAATCCACTGTTGTGAACCAGTTTTGGCTTTCATTATCTGTTCCTTTGGTAGGGTTCAATCCCAACAATCTCCCCCTGGAACAGATAATGCCAAAACCCTTCATTATTTTGGATCTTTATTGTCTCATCAGAAGTTCCTTAGCTTGTCTTTTAAATTCCACTTCAAAGTCCTTGGAACTTGAGTCATCCTCATCCCTACACAGTGTAAGTTCAAGGAGATCCTATAGATCTTCAACACCAAGGCCTAGTGCTTGTTTCCTTGATATGTACTTCACTTCACCATTGGATCTGAACAGGGTCAATACATGGGTCTTTTGATCAGACGTCCATTTTAGTATTTTTGAACCCAATGGGTTTCTTGGGAGAGGTTTATTTACAGATGAGTTGGGAGATTTTGGCCTTGTAAAGATTTGTGAAGCAATATCCTGAACTTTTGCTAGTTTAGAATTTTCAGACATTTGTTTGAAAGCCTTTTCTATGACTTCATTTACTGCAGCTATATCTTCTGCAACTTCTTTTTCAATCTGCTCTTGTCTCTTTTGTTGATCTAGCTCAATGTCTGAAATGTCTGCTGATGTATTTGGTGATGATGATTTGTTCAAAACCTTTTTGGCAAGATCCTGAAGTTTTGCTGATCTATCTTCATCTAAAGCCATTTTATTGATGGCTTCTTTAAAGTACTCAGCTTCTTTTTCTTTTTCTTCTTCATTGGTCAGCTGTTTCCTCTTTTCTTGGTTTATCACAATGATAGAGGTATCTGCTGATGTGAACAGTGGTTTAGGATCAATGACCTGTTTTGGCTCTTTGTGTTCAGGCCTTTTTGGTGAATTTGGATCTGTCACTTTTCTTCTTTTTAGCCTTTTATAAGCCTCATCTGTATATTGCTTTGTCCATTTTGCTATGGCTTTAGCAGTATCCACCTTTGCATCTACCAACTCCTGCTTCTTTCTTTTGTACTCAGATGTAAGATCAGCAATGAGCTTTTTGTATTTTCTCCAGTTTGGAGCTGTCCTCTTCTTGCTTGAATCATTTTTGATTCTTTCAATTCGGTTTGCCTCATGCTTTAATGCAACTATTGGCCATTCTTCGAATTGTTTTTCTTCAGCTGGATAAAAATATTCTTTCATGATATATGCAAGATATTCTTTTCTCATTTCTTTTCGTAGATCTGCTTTGGGTGGTAAATTTGACATTTCTTTGCTCAGATCTCTTGCATAATCTTCCATCTGTTTGACTTTAGTGAGCAAGAATTCCATTCTTTCAGAAATGGCTTTGTCACTTTGATCTTCACATTCAAGTTTGGCTCTTATCTTAGCCTGCCTTGTTTTGAGCTTGAGATATTCATCCATATTTTCTGGAATTACGAAGCCTATGAGAGAAGGAAATCTTCTTTTTGAAGGATCTTCCTCAGTGTAGAATTGTCGCATCTCATTTTTTACAGCTTCAGGTTCCAGTGGATATTTTGCAGCCATAGGATCATATTTGTCATCACCTGCCTGAGTTGTTTTTTCTTTTTCTGGAGTAAATTTTCTCCAGTGAAGGAGTGCTTTTGGGTGATTTGTTGATTGAAGTGAAGATGGCTTGAAGTGAAGTGAGGGTGCTTGGACTGACAGTAGTTGAAACAACTGGTGTTTCAATTACTGTTGTCGTTTCAACAGATGTTGTAACATCTGATGTCTTCTGCTTTTTCGCAGGAGGTATTGGTGGTGATGTGACATTTATGAGAGCAGTGGTGGATGACTGGCAAACAGCTGTTGAAACAACTGGTGTTTCAACCTCTGTTGTCATTACAACCACTGATGTGTCAGTAGATGTCTTCTGCTTTTGAGCATGTGGTGATTTGGTGAGTGGTGATGTAGTTTTAGGTTGTGATGGTAGGGCAGTGGTTGTAGTGGTGTGTGTTGAAGAGATGGCAGCTGTTTTGCTAGCAGTTTTTGAAACTACTGACATATAAACTGTTTGGATGGAGGTTTGAGATTTTGTGGTTTGAGGTTTGGAGCCTTTTGGAGGTGGTTTGGAGGTAAGCTTTGTGGGTCTGAATGGTGTGGATTTGGGTTGCCTCACTTGTCTAGTGGGCTTCTTCTTTTCATCCTTAGGATTTTCATCATCCTTTGACCCAGAAGTACCCTGTGCATTAAGCTCTATATAGGCTCTTTTCTCCTGTTCCCACCTGGCTTTATCCTTAGCCTCTCTATCTCTTTTAACACTTACTTTTGCTTCTGCAAATGCATTGGTGGTCTCATCAATTTTCTTGCTACCATCTGGCAAAGGAATGTTTTTGGTCATGTTTTCTTTTTCAGGTTCAATATAGAGACCATCTTCTATTCCTTTCTTCCTCCACTGCTTGATTTTCTCCCCCTTTTTGGCATTATCTGGAGGGGGGTTATCAATGAAGAGGATAGTGGGAGGAGCTTTGCCAGTGGTGTTTAGGATGCTGGCCTTTATAGCCTTGATGTCTGCTTGGGTATCTTTGAACCTTGACTCCATCATGTTTCTCAGCTCTTGAACATGTATAGCATGCTGTTGATCAGCCATTTGTCTTTGTTGTTGGAGCAGAGGTTGGAATATATTCCACCACTCATTTGCAGCAAGTGCAGGTTGTGCAGGTGCTTGAGCTGGAATAACAGTGGGTTGTGTATTTTGAGCTTTTAACAGCTGTTGTACCATACCCTTTATTTCAACAACAGAAGTTTCAAGGTTTTCGATTCTGCCCGACAATTCCTGATATTTTGAATCATCATCCAAATTAATTGAATCATCTGGTTCCCCACTTGGAGTGGTTATATCAATGTTTGATTTAGGAATAGAATTCCAAAAATCATCCATTGATTCCCCTTGTTCTCGGTACTGGGGACTTCTTTCTTCAGCACTTGATAACCCTTTGCTTGTACCAGTGGTCAAAACAGCTTCATTAGTGGTTATTAGAGGTGCTATAGAAGAAATTGCCTTCAAGGGAGTCTGACTGATGAAACAACTATCCAAATGTAGATCTGTTGATCCAACATTTGTAGTTGCTGCTCCACTTGAACTACTGTCAAGAATTACTTGTAACTCCTGCAGTGTAACCTCATCAGTCGTTGCTGGGATAACAGAGGTATAAGCATCAGACCCAGTCACTTGTTGGAGTATACACTCAGTGATAGGTCGTAGAGAGGAACTGGTTTGTGCCTGAGCTATAGCAATTGCATGCAACAAGGGTATTATGGATTATGGTAATGTGAGGGGTGAAGATATAGGTGATGAAAGAGACATGTCCTTGGGATCAGGACTGAGGAAGATGGATCCAATTGGGTCCAGAGCTTCATAATGTGGGGTCCCTGTGCTTACAACCTGATCCTTTTGTGAGGATGCAGGAGGAGTTTGAGGCAATGGTGGAGATCGTTTGTTCCATCTGTTGTGAGGAAGTAGCAGCAGTGGTTATTTGTGACATTTGTGTTGTCACTGGCAGTAGCTCTGGGATCTCATCTTCCAGAGTTGCCTTTGATTTGGGTTTGGAGGGCTTTTTGTAAGATTTCTTTTTGGTCTTTTTGGTAATGTCAGGTGTGGGTTTCAAACCAGTGGTTGTAATGCTATGATCACCTGGAGCAGTGGGCTCAACAACAGATGCCTGAGGAGCAGTGGTAGCTGCTAAATTCTGCTCAGGCACCTCTGCTTTTGTTTTTGTAGGTGCTAACATTCTAGAGAATGTTTCAGGTGTTAAACCATTTATTTGAAAATAAACACCTTGTTTTAGCAAATTTTCATTTTCTTTTCCAAATTTTTGTTCAAAATAGTAGCTTAGAAACCTTGGAAAAAGGAAAAATGCTTTGCTATCAACATTTTTCACCAAATCATCAAAAATCTCCTGGGAATAGTTAAAATTTTCATTGTTTAAAATAGCATAACCCATGCATTGAATCTTTAATGGTATTTCGTTAAAAGCAGTTGTTTTATTTGAAACACACATCAAAAGAGTGTGAAATAAAAACCTAGGTGCAGAAGGAAAGAAACCTTTTTGTAAGGTATCTCTTTTTGGTTGTTCTGCATACCCCCTTTTCAAGAAATCAGTTTTCAACTCGGTTTTAGAAAAAGAAGTTTTACCTTTCTGATCATCGAGTTTAAAGACTTCTGAGATTGATTGTGGAGTAATTTGAATCGCTTTACCCTGTATAGAGGAGTTGATGGCTATGACGATGTCTCCTTGTTTTTCAAGGGTAGCATTTTTCCAAAACTCTCTTTGGGTTTGTTGGTAAATGGGAGCATCTGCTGTTAGCAAAGTTTTGTACTTTGATGCAGATATGGTGTCGATGATGGAATAGAAGGTGTGTGTGGCAGTGGGTTTTGTGATTAAACCCACATAATTGTGAGGAGATTTGTATGGGATTTCAATGGGTTCAGTGGCCATTTGAGTGGCGTCTTTGGAAGTAGAGGATGAGGATGATTTTGATTTTGATTTCGTCATTTTGATGAAGAAGATCAAAGAATGATTTGTGATGAAGAGTGGGAAACTGCTTTGAGAAGAGAAATTTTGGAATTCAATTCGACAGTGTAAAACCCTGTTTGGGGTTTTGATCAGGGTTTTATTTAGGGAAAAAGTAAGTGCTGATGTAGCAGCGGTTACAAAGATCTGATGGCTAAGAACTGACCATGTACCAACCTCTAAAGAAAAGATGAATAATGGAGGACAATTGTTTTGGAGAATCACTGATGAAGCAAATATCAGTGGTTATAACGGTAACAATATGAGAGCAGTGGGTGATTTTTACTATCAGTGGATAAGACACTGGTTTTGAGCATCAGTGCTTGCCAGGAAAATGAAAGATCAGAGGTTGAGTTTCAACAGTGGACAGTATTTAGGAAACAGATGTTTGATCAAAACAGTGGTTAGGGGTAATGGTAATGATAAGGATTTGAAAGGCTAGTATGCCAGCAACTGTTAGTGCATCAGTGGATAAACTTTTGACAATTATTTTGAGCATCTGCTGTACTGATGAAAGGAATGATTTTATCTTGTGAAAACACAACATCATCTCTAACATCTGTTGATGTTGATTCTGAAATGTCTGCAAGAATGCTATCCTCAACAAAATACATTTTAGATACAGATTGTCAAGTTCAACATGTCAGCAGCTTTTATGAGAATTTTCATTCAAGGTTTTGCCACATGTCAATTTCATATTTTGAAGCTTTTATAAATTCCTAACAGTGGTTTAGTATCCCAGATGATAAAAACCCTTTTACTAAGGCTACTCATTTTGTGTCATAATATTTTAATTAGAACATGAGTACCCAAGTATTTTAGGATCTATTAACAATCAATCTTTTGCTTAGTGTTAAAGCACACTTGAGTTTGACATTACCTTGACACTTGTACCATTTCCTTTTGACCTATTTTCAAGGATAGTACCAAAAAAAATGATGGCACATAATCCTGACAGGAGTTTGAAAATTTTGCTATAAAAAACAAGCAAAATTACAAAATATATTATTAAAAAAATGAAGAATAATATATCCTGTTTTATTTGAGAAAAACCTTTTTAAGAAAAATAATTGAAGGTTTTTCTAAAAATAGCATCAAAAGGATCTGGTAAATATCATAATAATACCCATAGTCTCATCAATCTCAAGTTTTAGAAAAACTGGTCAGTGGTTTGAAATAAAACAGGATATTTACCACTTAATAACCACTGTTTGGAACTTTTTCCTTGTTGATTGATTGAGAAATGATTAGACATGTTCTCATGAGTTTTTGAAAGCCCTGTTAAAGACTTTGTTACCATGTGATGATTCTGAAAAACTTGTCTAGTCCTCTTGTAAGTTTATTCACTGAGGATACTATAGTTACCTGAACTTCCCTGACCCAATGAATGCACACAGTTGCTTGATGACAATTTTTACCCCAATTTCTGACTCTTAAGTGTTTTATATTTATACTCTTTTCTTTTGACTTCAAAAGTTTTGAGATAAACACACTTCTGAGTTTTTGTGATTTTCCTTCTTCCCTTTTTACCCTTCCCACTCATAAGTAATGAAATACTTACTGGGAGGTCTTTATTGAAGAAATACTTAATCCAGAATCATTTTGCAGTAATGTTTTTGAAAGATCTGGTCATATTTTGTACATGCATATGTCAAATCTCACATTACATATGAATTCGACTATTTCAACACCTGATTTTCTTAATGTGTTTTTAACAGAGTTGCTTTGGTCCTTTTTAACAGGATTCACAACCTGTTTTTCAACACATAAGATCTTTGTAACTAAAGTTTTAATAACCCTCTTTTTATGTTAACAAAAACACTAATGTTATTTAATCAAACTTAGGTTTTGTTGACATGAGGTACACACTTTAGCAACAAACATGATGGAAACAACACGAACTTCAAAACAACAATTGAAATCAATTTTCGTAAATAATTATACCACAGTTATCAGATATATTTTCAGATCTGAAAACTATAGGTGATTTATGCATGACGTCACTTGTTATATGAAATTTGTGTGTCCTATGACATCTTGGTTGTTTTACAGAGTTTTTGAATAGCCACTTTGAACGTGATTACTCGTTACTCTGTTTACTCTGTTTTGTTGGCACGAAGTGTTTGAAAAGGCGGTAGATCCACCCTCCAAAAAGGATAAGAGTCTGGGGAGTGGCAAGTTGGTTCAAGTGCATGTTGCGAAGTAGCAGGTATGGAACATCAAGGTTGATACGGTTGTGAATGCAATGGAGGACTAGCAGATCTCTCAACCCTACACACCACCACTGTCGTGTCTCTGGCAAAGAGAGTAGCTGAGGACCCTGTGGATGTAGCGGTAGAGAGGGTCCCTCAACATTGAGCTCTTAGTTTGGCTCGGGTTATAGTGGCCCTCCCCGATCTGAACCCAAGCAGCTTGATGTTGATCTTCTGGAAGCTCACGGAGACCACTGGTGTTTTCTACCTCTCCAGCATCCTCTTCCGAGTACAACCTGACAATTGCCCTAAATTGTGCGATTGAGATTGAGTACATAACCCCTGCACAACGGAATTCTACCCCCTCATTGTCAAACGGATCCGCTCTTGTCTTGAAGACAAACGTGCTGTAAAATTCCATGTTATATTCATGCACGGAATGCAACCGAGTGCAAAGAGCTGCTCATAGTGGACCGGTAACAATGCTGTTGAAGTGGTCTATTTGGTTTACTGCTTCTAGAGTGTCCATGCACACTTGTCGGGGATTTTCTTCCGGCCTAGTCGTTAGAACCTTGAATCGCGCTTGGGCAGCCAACTCACTTGCGCTGAATCTGGTAAATTTCTTGGCCATTTGAAAGAAAACACCAAACAGTTGGGACGAAACAGTAAAATTTTCGAAGGAAACTGAAAATAGTCAGCTGAACACGACCCCGTGTTCAGCGGACACGCCCCATGTTCGCCTGAAATTAGCTGGACACGCCCCCGTGCTCAGGCGTCTGTTTCCCAAAAATCCCATTTTTCGACCCGGTCCCGAAAATTTGAAAATTTTTGGTCCAATAGGGGCGGTTTTCCCCGAAAATGAAACCCCAAGTGTCGTTTTTCCCAAAACAATCCATTTACCCCTTCAATTTCATCTTTTTCGGTTCAAAAACAAGGATTTGAGGTTTTTGTGAGAAATTGGGCAAATCTACAAACAATAGAGGTTGATTTACTTCCTATAACATGTATCTATACTAATACTAATAGATCTAAGCAAAAATTTGAGGTTTGATTCGGTTCAAGTTGAAGAACCCTAGATTTTTCCCAAATTTTTGATGTTAAACTACATGCAAGTGATTAAACTAACTAATTATGATGATAGAATCATACCTTAACTTTGTTTGAAGTCGGGGGAACGTTGAAATCTGTAGAAAATTTCGCCGGAACCAGAGAGTTCTTGGAGAAACATGGCGTGTTGAAATGAGAAAATGAAAGGAAAAGTGGTTTTATCCCCGACAGTTGCGCGGACACGGCCCCGTGTCCGCTGGATACAGCCCCGTGGGCGGGCAATTTTAAATTTTTTTAGTGCTCGTGTGAGTGCCCTGTTTCTCGAAGCTTGGTTTTAGAAATCTTACCGATTTAGATGCTTTCCCGATGTTCGTAACTTATAAGGTATGATGTTGATTCTCAAACCTTCGTTTCATTCTTCGGCCGCTTGTAGCGGGATTTCTTCCTCTTCATCCTCAATAAATCCTTGATAGAGCTTTAGCCGCTGGCCATTGATTTTGAATGGGATTCCATTCCGAGATTTAATTTCAATTGCACCGTGTGGAAAAATGTGGGTGATGGAAAAAGGTCCCGACCACCTAGACTTTAATTTACCAGGAAATAATCGAAGTTGTGAATTAAACAATAGAACTTGATCCCCTACCCAAAATTCATTAGGTTTAATGTGTTTATCATGCAAGTTTATCATTCTTTCCTTATAAATTTCAGAGTTAGAGTATGCGTGATTTCTTAATTCGTCTAATTCATTTAATTGACAAGATCGATTTTTACCGGCAATTTCTAAGTCTAAGTTTACGTTTTTAATTGCCCAGTAGGCTTTGTGTGCTATTTCTACTGGCAGATGACAACTTTTTCCATAGACAAGCTTATATGGGGTTGTACCTATTGTTGTTTTATACGCTGTTCGAAAAGCCCATAAAGCACCGTCTAATTTATCGGCCCATTCTTTTTTATTTAACCCTACGGTCTTTTTTAAGTATCCTTTTTAAACCTCGATTAGTCACTTCGGCTTGTCCGTTTGTTTGAGGGTGATATGCTGTTGAGACCCAATGATAGACTCCATACCTTGTTAAAAAAATTTCAAGTTGATGGTTAGAAAAATGGGTACCTCTATCACTTATTAATGCTTTTGGAGTTCCAAAACGAGAGAATAAGCGTTTCAAAAATCTTACCACAACCCTTCCATCGTTAGTTGGAAGGGCTTCGGCCTCGGCCCATTTAGACAAGTAGTTTACCACCACAAGTATATATTTGTTTCCTTTTGACGGTGGGAAAGGTTCCATAAAGTCGAGTCCCCACACATCAAAAATTTCACAACAAGAATGCCATTTTGTGGCATTTCATTTTTGGAAGAAATATTACCTGATCTTTGGCAAGCGTCACATGTCATGATAAGACTTTGAGCGTCTTTGTAAATGGTTGGCCAATAAAATCCTGAATTAAATACCTTTCGTGCGGTACTAGCGGCACCATGATGTCCTCCGTATGGACCTTCATAACAATGGCGGAGAATTCTTCTTGCTTCACTACATGTACGCATCGACGAATGAGTTGGTCGGCACACATTTTGAAAAGATAAGGATCTTCCCAAAAATAATGCTTTACATCAGCAAATAATTTTTTTCTTTGATGATGTGGCCATCCTTTTGCGACTATACCTCTAGCTAAGTAGTTAGCATAGTCGGCGTGCCGTGGTTCTTCTCGATATTCCACCATTTCCAGGGACTCCGTTAGGAACTTTTCATTGATTTGCTTGTCCCTGGTTGCCTCCAAAGCTGGGTCTTCCAAGCGGGAAAGATGATCTGCCGCGGTGTTTTCTGCTCCTCTTTTATCTTTTATTTCAATGTCGAATTCTTGGAGAAGTCGAATCCGCCGAATCAAACATGGTTTAGCATCCTGTTTCTTAAAGAGATGTCGAATGGCAGCATGGCCAGTATAAACTATCGTTTTAGAAAGAACAAGATAAGAACAAAATTTATCAAAAGCAAATACCATGGCTAGTAATTCTTTTTCTGTTGTGTAATTTTCTTGTGCATCATTAAGTGTTTTACTAGCGTAATAAATTGGGTGAAAATGCTTATATTTTCATTGTCCCAAGACAGTTCTAACTGCAAAGTCACTTGCATCACACATTATTTCGAAAGGTAATTTCCAATTAGGTGTTATCATGATAGGTGCATTGACTAGCATTTCTTTTAGTGTTAGAAATACTTTGTTGCAATCCTTGTCAAAGATGAAAGGGGCATCTTTTTCAAGTAATTTTGTTAGAGGTCTTGAGATTTTTGAAAAGTCTTTGATAAATCGCCTATAAAATCCGGCATGTCCTAGGAAACTTCTGATAGCTCTAACGGAGGATGGGGGTGGTAATCGAGAAATAATGTCTATTTTTGCTCAATCAACCTTCATTCCTTCGCTTGAGATTTTATGACCGAGTACTATTCCCTCCATTACCATGAAATGACATTTTTCCTAGTTGAGGGCGAAGTTAGTTTCCTCACATCGGGATAGCATTCTGTAGGATCGTTGTAACTACCAAATGAGTCGATCAGAAAAGTTCTTGATCAATACGAAAGGCGGAATCAGACGTATCGATGTTGAATCAGCTTGATTTGCACTTAGAATCACTTTAACTATCTCTTGTATTGATTTGATAACGTTTACAGATCTGGAGATACTTCAGCAGAGCTTCGCTACCGGAATCACACACACACAAATGAACAACCCAAGACCCTCTATATATAGGCAGGTCCAGTTCGCACCAACATGTACTCCAGTTCGCATGAACTGGTCTTGTCCAGTTCGCATGAACTGGTCTTGTCCAGTTCGCATGAACTGGTCTTGTCCAGTTCGCACGAACTGGTCATGTCCAGTTCGCACGAACTGGTCAGTTCGTGTGAACTGGTTTTTTCTTGCTTGTTTCCTGTTTTTCTCGATCTACGTGTCTTGGCCTATCATTCTAGTTACAAGACTCGATACAAGACAAAGTCTACAGACATATGCACCAACAAACTCCCCCTTGGATGTTGACGAGTCTTCAGTAAGTCGAGTCTTCAGACTTGATCAGTCTTCACGCTCTTTCCAAAGTATCTGACATTGTAAGCATCCTTTAAACTCTATCTTCTTCTATCTCGAACTTTGTTCCAGAATCTGAATCTGGCACTTATGTCTTCAGACTCCCCCTTTTGACAAGCTGGGATCGCAGTCTGGAATTCTCTATCTGCACAAACTCTACCCAAAAATAAGTTTCATTTTATAACAATGTTAATATCTGCTTACTACTTGTATTCGAAACATTCAAATTTGGCATCAAATTAATGAACCATTTAATCATTTCAAAATATTTTCTCAATTCAAACAAACTCTCCCAAACCTGTTGTTCATCATGTTTAGCTCTCGGAATTTTGAAAATCAGCTTTCCAACATCAGTTGTCGAAAATAAGATGAAATAAAATCTTTTTGAATTTTCAAAACTTTATGCTAAAACACAATCTTTTTGGATTTTTGTTTTTAAAGAAAAACAGTAAAGATATATTTACAGAAAATACTTTTTGTGAGTTTGTGTAAGAGGATCATATCAGTTTTTGACAAATCACTAGCACCGTTGAGCTTTAGACACTTTAGGTTCTAAACGATTCACTTAGATTGTCAGTATATTGATCCACTTAAATTTTCACACAAAGTTCAACTGTTTCGAGATACGAGATTAGTGTTTTAATAGACTTAAACTTATTCGCGTGTCCCACCTCAGAATATACTCTCGTATCCAGACTCCTATATTCAGTCTTACAGGTGAATGCACACTAATGATATTTGTACGGGGTAAATGCGAGACCATGAGAGCTCAGGCTATTGCTTCCGCAAAATCAGAGAGATGATGGCTCATTTTTCGGTGTGTTCTCTTTAGAGAATCTTTTCTTCAACAACAAATGATTAGCATTTTTCAATGTTTCATCATTTTTTATGCTGAAGGTGGGCTTTATGATTAAAGCAATGCAAAGTATTATACGAGGACTAGGCTATTGCTCTCGCAAAATCAGAAGTCCTGGTATAATACCCCAGATATCATCACGTACAAAGACCTAGTATGTCAGAAATAGAAAGCCCTTCAAACAAGATTTCAGGGGTTACCTATATATCCGAGAGATGTTCCCCACGAAATAAGTAAGTAATGATATTTAGGTTTATATCTCGAAAACAATCTACTAAGCGTGTAAAAACCTACTGGCATATCATCAGTGAGACCGTTTATCACATTTTAACTTTCCATTTCTTTAGCGTACTGTGATTGTCTACTGATGTACTATCATTTCCTCTTTTTCACAACAAAACTCATTTTTGATTTTATCATGTTTTTGGCTTTTTCAAAATTTTCTAATGTTTTTGGATTTTCTGAAATTTCTTACTCCCCCTAAAATTCAAAACCATTTAAAGAAAAATTTGACAAACTGATGTGAATTGTGTCAATTCGCCATCCACTTGGCTTAAACAATCAGAACCCCCCCTGACAACAAACTATTTTCCCATTATGATTTCAAAACACTAAAGTTTGTTTTCATCAAATGGTTTTTCCAGAAAATTAGTTTTGTTGATTTCACTTGTAAGACAGGGCTTTAATTCCTCATTTTGTTGATTAACCACTTGTAAGTTATCATCAACAATACCACTTTAAAGATGAAATATCACTGTCGTGAATTTCTCAAGAAAGATGCCGATTCCTACTGCCCAATTACCAACCTGGGAGTTCCGGCAAGTCAGGATTTTTATTCATAGAGATTCTCCCAAGCCTGGCGGTCCTTGGGAGATTCCGAGTCATCATTACTCGGTTTCTTTCCTTTCTTCTTCTTTTCATAGTATTCCTTTACCCCTTTAACCTTCCCGTCAACCATTTTTCCAAAAATATTTAGAACTTTGGGGTTAAAGGCTTTTTCAACATCAAATTCTTTCTTTTCAGAAAAAAATTGATTTGAAATCTCAATTTTTCCAACTTTTGATTTTAAATTTTCAGCCCGCAATGGTGAAAAATTTTCATCATCCAGTGGTGGAACTGAATTTTCTCTTTTTAGCTCAACTTGTGGCTCCTCTGACTTTGACGAGTCAGATTCATCGCCAGAACTAATATCTGATTTCTTAACAACCCACTGTTGGTTGTTAAGATTCACTTTTCTTTTGTAAAATCTTTTTGAACACTCACCAACTTCAAATGTAGAATTTTTAAACACTTTAAATTTTTCAGTTGGTGGTTCAGTTTTCTCAACAACTTTTTCTTTGAGTTTTTCAGAGACTCCCTGTTTTGTGTTGGTTGCCTTTGGACAGTTCAAGGCGATATGACCAACTTCTTGACATTGATAACAGGTTCTTGTTTCCTTCTTTGGAGCAACATCTTTCTGCATTCCCTTTTGCTTCTTAGCAAGGAATTCTTTGTTCGATTGCTTCTAGAATGAGCTCTTTTCTTCTTCTTCTTCAGAACTTGCCCCTGAAACAAATACAGTTTTTTATTTATAAGTTTTTTCATTTTTATGATTTTCTGGTGGAATAAAACCTAAACCTTTCTTTTTGAAATTACTGTTATGGTTTGGTTTCTTTTGGTAACCAGAACCAGAACTGTAACCTTTTTTCTTGTTTAACCATTGTTGAACTCTTGAGGTGTACTTTTTAGGTTTTTCAGTAAGATTTGCATCTTTTATTTCAGAAATATTAATTTCTATTAATTTGAAAACCTTTTTAATCATTTCAGTTTTAACACCTCTTATTGGAAATTCCTCATTAGAAAATAATTTGTCAGAATCATTCAAAGTATATGCTACTTTAAATGTTTCGTCATTCAAATTATTCTTTGACATCAGAAAATCTTTATTGTAAACCCTTTTTTCCTTTTTCACTGTTGGACTTGAAGTGTCAGACTTTGACTTTGACTTTGACTCCTCGGTTTCATCTTTATCCAACACCTGATCGACCACTTTCTTTATTAACTCAGACTCATGATCAGTGTCGGACGATGTGAATGTGACGTCAATGTTATCTGGCAATCTATCTGAAGGTTCAGATTCCCACTTTAAATTGGTTGCCTTTTTTACTCTTTCTGAATTAGGATTTCATGGAGAATATCCATTTTCAAGCGGCGGTGGACACTTGGTATAATCAGTACTGTGTTTCTTACCAGTATCCTTTACTTCAGTTTCCTCATCTTCAAACGCTTTCATGCCTTCTGCTGTAGGATAAATCCTGTCAATCACATAAGAAGCACATGAGTAACTTTTCAATAACCTGTTTACCCTTTCAGTTTCTATCCTCTGGGTTTCCAATTTTTGTTCTAGTACAGCACATTCCTCAATGTAATTATTGATGATTTTCTGCTTTGTCATGAATGCTCCATTGAGTGTCTTCATAGCTAACGCTTGTTCACTACTTGACTTGTTGTATTGATTCATAGCTTTGTTTACAACATCATAAGATTCTTTCAGTCTGTTTATGTTATGAATCAATTTGTTGTTGTGCCTTTTCACAGTATCACAATTTTCACATTTCTCAGGTATCTTTTCTGCATCAGCTTCCTTTACAACTTTGAAAGCTGGAATTTCTTTAACCTGCTTCTTTATCACTCGAACATCTTCATCATCACCGTCATCTTTTGCAGCTTGCAATTTTTTTATCTCTTTCATTTTTCCTGCATAATACGAATTATCATCATCACTATCATCTTGTTTTTTAACCTTTGTTGCCTTATGATTCTTCTTTTTCGCAGATTGTTTTTCTTTTGTTTTACCTGCAAAAAACAAATCATCATCATCACTATCAATTAAAAATTTTCTTTGATAATTTTTAAGTTTTCGAATTTCTTCGGCATAATCATCACTATCATCAACGATTGGTGCTTTTCTTGAAGTCCTTTTTGTTGAAACTGGTTCTTCTTCTTTCTCTTTCGGACTTTTTTCTTCTTCAGCAGGTGAATCATCAAAAATTTGAGCAATAAATGCCTTAGGCTTTAAGATATTTTCATCTGGACATTATTTGTCCCAGTTAAAACCTTCTGGCAATCTTTCATTATCTTGATCTATCAAACCATAACAAGCTCTTCTCTTTGATGGTTCTTCGATCATTTCCTTCTTAGCATGTGAAGTTTGTGGCGATTGTTGTTGATGCGGAGCAACTTGATGATAAATCGCCTTTCGATGATAATCATTGTTGCTGAATGGATTTTGAGCTCCACTTGCTTCACGGTTTGTGCACTCTCGCTTGAAATGCCCTTTTTCCCTGCAACGAAAACAAGTAACTTTAGATTTATCAAAAGCTAAAGTAGAAACATTAGCATCACGAAAGTCATCTCTTCTAGTGATTTGTTTAAACTTCTCAGATCTTCTCAACACGCTCGCTAAACACCACTTAATATCCATAAGTTCCATCTCCTCAGCATCAATCTGATCATAATCCTCTTTTGTCAACATTGGATTTCCGATCCTTCCTGCAACTAAACTCTCATAAGACTCTAACACGGTCACCAACAAAGACATATGACCTTTGGCTACTTCTTCAGAGAAATTCTGACCGTTTTGAAGATGTAATGCAATGTTACAGTTTAGCACTTGACCTTTACCATCGTATGAGCTTTGCGATTTAGAACTGGTTGCTGAAAACTCTGGATCAAATGATGGATATGAAGAAAATTCATTATTGTTGTTCGATCCTCGAGATGATCTTCCAGAAGAACTTTTTGCATTAAATGCAGTTTCGATCTTTGGTGCAATGTTAGTCCTATCACTAGTACCTCCTTTGTAATATAGACCAATGTCTTGTTCACCATTAAAGTCCTTCATTCTCGCCATCTTCCGTTGTTCCATCTCTTGAACTTTGAGTTTTTCAATAAACTGGCTCAACGTTAGATTTCCAAATTCATCATCATTTTTCAACATCATAAGATACGTGCCCCAAACATCTTGTGGCAACGCATCGGCCAACTTTTCAATCCATTCTTCTTTATCTTTCTTGATGTCTAATCTCTTCATGTTAACCACCAAATTGCAATATCTTTCAATAATCTGCTTGGTGTTTTCAGTTTTTAATCAACGAAATAGATCAAATTCTTTCTTCAAAAGCGATTTTTTGTTCTTGATCATGTCTTTACTTCCAACAAACTTCGTTTTTAGTGCTTTCCATATTGAGTGTGCACTTCCGTTGTGTTGTAATAAAATCAAGATTTCTTCCTTAATCGCTTGTTGCAATATACTGATCATCATCTTTTCACTTTTGTATTTCTTTTTCTGATCATCACTTAGATCTTTAATAGCAACATTCTCTCCGTCATCATCAGTCGGTCTAATATATCGTTGTTCAACACATTCCCATGCATCTAAGTAATTTGCTTGAACTCAATTTTCAAAACGCTCCTCCCATTCACTATACTCCTCAATATTCATGAGCTTAGGCGGTTTTTGCATGGTTCCCATTTCATTTTCAAAGGTCGCGTTCTGAGCAATAGTTATTGGAGTTGCAAATGCGTTGTAGAATTTGTTTTCCATGTTTCGGTTTTAAAATTCACAATGTGTAAACTGTTCAAACGAGCTGAGTTGATTTTCTAGCGACCTGGTTCAAATCCAAACGACCTAGACTAAAATTCCACACGACCTGAGTATGTTTCAAACGAACTGGATCTAATTTGACCAGTTCATGCGAACTGATTAATCTTCAAACGAGCTGGGACACTAATACTTCAACTCGTGTGAACTGGGACTTTGACTAACTTTTCAAACGACCTAAAACCCACTACAAACGATCTGGTTCACAATGACACGACCTGGACCTTATTCAAACGATCTGACAAGGTTCAAACGAACTGGCTCACTTCGTGTGAGTTGGACACCTTTCAAACAATCTTGAACTCACTTCGTGCAAGCTGATGGTCTTTCAAGCTAACCGGGGTCAATTTCAAACGAATTGATGAACCATTCAAGCGAACAGAGATCACTTCTTACGAACTGATGAACCTGTTCAATCCATGCAAACTGAGCTCAAGAAACCTAAAAAGTTCAAACGACCTGATGAGTTTACTGACACTTTCAAGCGAACTGGTTGAATTTCATGCGAACTGGAAGTCCAATTCAAGCGAACTGAGTCAATTATGTTCAATTCATGCGAAATGAAACCCTAATTCAAACGAACTGACACATCTCCGAACGATCTGATGAGTTTTTATCAAAATTGATCACGTTTTAAGCTGAATTAAGGTCTGATTTTTTCAAGGATTGATTAAAACTGTATTTCGCTTGTTATATGTGAAAATCAATGCATTTTATCCGTGAAATCATGGTTAATTTTGAAAAAAACATGTAGAAAGTGAGTAGAAATGAGTAGAAAACAGATGTTGATAACGAAATCAAGCTTAAATGGCAAGAACTCTTCCTCCTGAGCTCTGATACCACTTGTAGGATTGTTGTAACTACCAAATGAGTCGATCAGATGTGTTCTTGATCAATACGAAAGGCGGAATCAGACGTATCGATGTTGAATCAGCTTGATTTGCACTTAGAATCACTTTAACTATCTCTTGTATTGATTTGATAACGTTTACAGATCTGGAGATAATTCGGCAGAGCTTCGCTACCGGAATCACACACACACAAATGAACAACCCAAGACCCTCTATATATAGGCAGGTCCAGTTCGCACCAACATGTACTCCAGTTCGCACGAACTGGTCTTGTCCAGTTCGCACGAACTGGTCAGTTCGTGTGAACTGGTTTTTTCTTGCCTGTTTCCCTTTTTTTCTCGATCTACGTGTCTTGGCCTATCATTCAAGTTACAAGACTCGATACAAGACGAAGTCTACAGACATATGCACCAACACATTCGTTCAAGGTTATCGAGGCATTGGTCGTATGAATCTCCAAAGATAGAAAAGTCGTCCATGAAGACTTCCATTGTTTTTTTCTATCATGTCATGGAAGATGGCCACCATGCAACGTTGAAAGGTTGCGGGGGCATTACATAGACCAAAAGGCATGCGTCGATAAGCAAAAGTTCCTTAGGGACACGTAAATGTTGTCTTTTCTTGGTCTTCGGGTGCTATCGGTATTGGAAAGTAACCTGAAAAACCATCTAAGAAACAATAAAATTTGTGACCGGATAATCTTTCTAACATTTGATCAATAAAAGGTAAAGGAAAGTGATCTTTCCTTGTTGCCTCATTTAATCGATGATAATCTATACATACCCTCCATCCTGTGACGGTTTTTGTTGGTATTAATTCGTTTTTCTCGTTAGTTATTACAGTCATACCTCCTTTCTTCGGAACTACTTGGACGGGACTTACCCAAGGACTATCGGAGATTGGGTAAATGAGTCCGGCGTCAAGTAATTTGATGACTTTGTTTTTAACCACTTCTTGGACATTTGGATTTACTCTACGTTGTGGTTGTATTACCGATTTGTAGTCATCATCATTCATTAAAATTTTGTGCGTGCACATGGAAGGACATATTCCTTTAATATCTACAAGCTTCCAAGCGATCGCGTTTTTGTGTTTTTTCAAAAGTATGATTAATTTTTCTTTTTCTAAACTAGTTAATTTTGACGAAATAATTACAGGTGATTTACCATCTTTGTTGAGAAAAGCATATTCCAAACCTTTTGGAAGTTCTTTGAGCTCAAGAGGTGGGTCTTTATGAGACTCCTTATTTGGTTGCTCGTTTAGGTCAAGAACCACAAAGGTTTGCTCTATGGCGACCTCTTCTTCAACAAAGTGGTCAATTTCCTCTCTTGTATCGGGTGGTTCAGCTTCATCTTCAATTAGCGGGTCATCATTGCCAAATGGATATTTCATTGAACGTTCAAGATCGACACTTTTTTTAATGCCCCTAATTGAATAGGTAGATTTTTATACTTCCGATTTTTCAAAGCTTCGCGGGTCTTAACAAAAGGTCGTCCTAACACTAGTGGAGCGTCATCGAGGATGACAAAGTCTGTTGGGATTACCAATTGATTGGACTGGACCAACACATCCTCAACTATCCCTATTGATTTTATTGTTTTCCGATTAGATAGAAAAATGGGTATTTGAAGTGGATAAAAATCACCAATACTTAATTTTTCGAAAATGTTATTTGGCATTATATTAACATAAAGATCTTTATCAATTGTAATATTACTAATAAAGGAATTTTGAAAAAAACATGGAACCGGTGTAATGTTAATTTCAAATGGGTCTTCTTTTATTAGTGTAGTTTGATCATTTGTTAACTTAATGCTTACCGTTTTCGTAAATTTTAGTGTTAGTGTTTAACTCTTTTAAAAACTTTGCATGAGTGGGTACTAAACAATGATTTTCGGAAGAAGGTGACAAGAGATTAATTTCTTTAAAATTAGACTCTTCTTGAACTTTAACATTGTCGGACTCACCTTTTTCATTGTTTAACTCATGTGTCGGTTTTTCACTTACTTGTTCTTCCATTTTTATCTTTTCAACTATCTCTTCTTTATTACGAGTTAATTCTTCCCTTGCGCGGGATTCCTCTTCCCTTGCGCGGGCTTCTTTTATATAGTGCTCGATAGTTTTAAGGTGTTCTATTATCTTTTCGGCTACAGGTGAAATAGTTGGTGGTTCGTCAAATTGAGTTGAATAAGTATCCTCAAAGCTTGAAGTCGGAAGTTCGATCCTTGGTTCCTCATAATACTCATATGAGGTAGATGGTTCACACCATTGTTCCTCATTGTAAGTATATGATGAATAAGGGTCGTAACTTTGTTCTTCATAATACTCATATGAGGTGGGTTGTTCACGCCATGATTCCTCATAGTAAGAATATGAAGGTTGAGGCTCATATCTTGGTTCCTCAAAGTATGAGTATGAAGGCTCATACCTTGGTTCATCAAAATATGAGTATGAGGGAGAAGGTTCATACCTTGGGTCTTCATAGGGTGTGTATGAAGTGGACGGCTCGTACCGGGGCTCCTCATAGTAGGTGTATGAAGTGGATGGTTCAAAGAGGTCACAATATTGTACCGCATGAGGGTTACCACAAATGAAGTGGACAGCTCGTACCTGGGCTCCTCATAGTAGGTGTATGAAGTGGATGGTTCAAAGAGGTCACAATATTGTACCGAATGAGGTTTACCACAAATGGTGCAACAGTCTTCCCTATAATCATCCTCCTCATAGTGGTAGTTGTAATCTCCTGAGTATTGATCCATAGGATTCACTCAGCAGACCACAACAGAGTCTTGGGACCAGAAAACAAAAATAAAAATGGAAACAGAGGCTGGACACGGCCCGTGTTCAGTGAGCACGGCCCGTGTTCAGGTTCTGTATCTGGGCGTTTTAATAAAAGTGACTGGTTTTGTGCAGTATGGGGGCGTGTTCAGTGAACACGACCCCGTGTTCAGACTCTGTATCTGCTAGTTTTGAAAAAAAATTGTGCAGCACGGCCCCGTATTCAATGAGCACGGCCCCGTGTTCAGTCTACTGTAAATGCAAAAACTAACTAAAATGCAGAAAATGTGCGCGCGATTTAAAAAGGTTTTGAACAACTGATTAGGCCGTCGATTTTAAGCTTTCTTAAAATCCTTGTGTCCCCGGAAACGGCACCAAAAACTTGATGTGTGCGGTGTGTTATATATTTTTATGTATATTTTAAGACCTTTTTAACACTTTAGTCAAGTTTTAAATTTATAAAACACGATATTTTATCTTAGTTATAGTAGTAGGCCCCTCTTTTGAAGGTGACGTTACCCTCAACCCAGTAGTTTGAGTCAGCAAGGATACAATCCTAAATGGTTGGATTATTGAAAGATAATTAATTAAATTATTAATGCGTAATGTGGCAGACCCCTCTTTTGAAGGTGACGTTACCCTCGGCTAAGTGGTTTGAGTCAGCAGGGATACAATCCCAAGTAGCCGGGTTAATGTATTAATAGTAGTTTACATATGAGGGGACCAAGCCATTCGTACCCCCGCCATCCAATACCAGTGGGTATTGAAGGAGGTCCTAGTAAGCTTGACCCAGGTCCTTGCAGGATCTATACACTGAACAAGGCAAGAACCTTACCAAACCATTCCCTTAACCCCCAACCAGGTAGCCAACATATCTCTATATAGACCGTAGAGATATGAATGGTGTAAATCTTTTATTTTATATAAACAGTAAAATAATGCCAGACACCACGGCAAATGATAAGGAAGTTTCACCTTCAACATAAGAAACTAGTTATTAAAGTCATTAATACAAAACCAAATAAGAAGTGCGAAAAGATTAAAAAACAAAAGTATTACACAAAATGCTTGTCTTCACCAAGTGATGTAAGAGACTTAGGCAAACATGGCATTTGATTGTTAAGAACTCTTACTATCAATCTTGGATCCCGAGACTACTACACACACTCTAAGATGGATGATGGTGGTGGATGTGGGTTGTGATGGTGGTGGAGTGTGGGTGAAGTGGAAGAGAGGTGGTTTGCCAAGTGATGCCTTTGAAGTGAACCAAGCACCCCTATTTATAGCCTGCACAGAAGCCCGGACACAGCCCCGTGTCCATTGAGCACGGTCCGTGTCTATCCACTTTCTCTTTCTTCATTAATTGCAATTTGTCTGCATTAGCTCCACACGCCCCCGTGTCCGCTGGGCACGGCCCGTGTGTAGAAGCGTATCTGTACTATCAAGATTTTCTTGGATTCTGCGAATCTTAGCATTGACCACGGCCGTGTTGAGCTGGGCACGCCCCCGTGTTGGGAAATAGAAGCTTCTATGCTTTTGTCCTTTCTGCAGACACCTGAACACGCCCCCGTGTCCGCTGGGCACGTGGCCGTGGTCAGCCTTCTGTTTACTTGTTTTTGCTTGGGAAGATGTTGTCGAGGGGTCGGGCATGCCACGTTTATTCCTTTTCTTGTAATTATGTTAGATTTGGCTGCATTTTTCCTTCTTTTGTTCATTTACGCTCATTTAATCCTGAAAATACAAAAGGAAGACAAAAGCACACTTTTTCCAACATTAGTACTA
This sequence comes from Helianthus tuberosus, assembly GCA_030545235.1. Classification (NCBI taxonomy): domain Eukaryota; kingdom Viridiplantae; phylum Streptophyta; class Magnoliopsida; order Asterales; family Asteraceae; genus Helianthus; species Helianthus tuberosus. Next base: position 91,172,384 of record CM060430.1, read on the forward strand.
AAAAAGGGTTAGTTTTATGCCTCATTTGATGTAATTTATATGTTGCATTTTATACACATCACACATTCATAAACAAAAACCCATAAACAAAACAACTAACTAGAAATTATCTTGCCTAACCAACTATAAAGTGGTTAGCCGACCATTTACAAGTCTAACATAATCAAAGTCATTGAAAACATGTTAAATGTTTAGAAATACGAAATCTAGAAGTCCCAACCTGATTGGTAGCGTGTCCACGACAAACCACATGTCAAATACACAAATCTCTAATTTTTTTGAATTCGTTCTTGATTAACAACACTGATACAACCTCTTTTTCGCCTTCACATTCACCCAATCTAAATATCTAGGGTTTACAACTGTCACCGTCTATTTATAGGGAGGATTTAGGTTTTTTCTGATCATGGAACGACACAAACACCACAAGTGCGTACGGGTCGTGCCATCTTTTACTGGGCTGACATTAGGGTTTTGATCATCATTATGTTGGCGGCTGAGTACGGGTTGTACCTCCTTAAGTGTGTATGGGTCATAACCTCTTCGTTTTCACTATCTTGATCGGATTTCTTCATTTTAGCTCGTTTTTACCTTCAAAATCCTTCATTTTCACCCGGGAACCTGCAAATCACTAAGCACAAACTATGAACCTATTCAAGGCGAATTTGCAATATAACAACTACAAATATTGGGAATTTAACATAGAAAACGTGTGTTATTTCAAACACATCGGTTATATGTTTGAGTGAATCAGATTATAGTTACGTACTTATGTTAGTTATAAAAACAATTACTCTATTATAAACACTAGCAGGTATACCCACGCTATGTGACGGGGTAACACTTTTTTTTACATTGCAGCTAGTTGTCTTTGAAAATCTAAACGTAGGGAAAAAGCTCTTAACTGCGGTATATATTTTAAAAGCATAAAAAGCTACGTCATTGTAAAAATGTAGGTAAAGAAAAATGAATAATAGAAAATTAAAATTATGTTATAAATACCGTTTTAAAAACTTAGGTTAAGAAAAATGAATAAAAGAAATTTTAAAAGTTAAAATTATGTTATACATAAACATAAATAAAATTTATGTTATTAAATATGGATTAACAAATAATATAAATAAATAAAATTTATGCCATTAAATACGAATTAAGAAATATAAAAAAATTAATGTTTTCTTAAATGCATGTAAATATAAACCAGATGAACAAAATTGTAAATGACGAGTTGTTTATGCATCAAGATGTGTACCAAATCCAATAACATTGTTCTTAAGTGTCTTAATTTGAATTGAAATTACATTGTTGTCCCAAAGAGTTATATTATAACATATGTTAATTTAGATGCCTCAACTGTTAAATTTAAGCAAGAAGAAGGAAAAGTAAAAAAAAATCGATTGAACACGTAATGCAGATCAATTGCTTATCTCTTTAACCATTGATCGCAAACAAAACGATTTGCAGAAGCACGATATAGAGCTCTGTAAACTGCAGTTAATTGATTAACATTTCACAAGCTTTAATTGATTATCAAATTTGATTTGCATCCTTAAATCGATCAATCAGTCACATTTGCAAACCTTCAGGTTAGATCTTTGTATTTAACACTTTGACACAGTTATGTTTCCTTCACTTAACAAAAATACATAAACAAAACAACTAACTAGGAATCATCTTTGCCTAGCCAACTATAAAGTGATTAGCCGACCATTAACAAGTCTAGCATAATCAAAGTCATTGAAAACATGTTAAAGGTTTAGAAATACAGAATCTAGAAGTCCCAACCCGATTGGTAGCATGTCCACGACAAGCCGCATGTTAGATATTCGAATCTCGATTTTTTTTTCTTTTTTTTTGCATTCGTTCTTGATTAACAACACTGAAACAACCTCTTTTTCGCCTTCACAGCCCAATCTAAATATCTAGGGTTTACAACCGTCACCGTCTATTTATAGGGAGGTTTTTCCGATCCGGGAATGTCACAAACACCACAAGTGAGTACGTGTCGTGCCATCTTTGACTGGGCAGACATTAGGATTTTGATTATCATTATATCGGCGGCTGGGTACGGGCTGTACCTCCTTAAGTGTGTACGGGTCATAACCTCTTTGTTTTCACTATCTTGCTCGGATTTCTTCATTTTAGCTTGTTTTTACCTTCGAAATCCTTCATTTTCACCCGGGAACCTGCAAATCACCAAGCACAAACAATGAACCTATTCAAGGCGAATTTGCATTAAAACAACTACAAATATTGGGAATTTAACATAGAAAGTGTGTGTTATTTCAAACACATCTGTTATAATCCGTTATATGTTTGAGTTGAATCAGAATATGATTACTAATTACGCTGGTTATAAAAACAATTACTCTACTTATAACCACTAGCAGGTATACCCGCGCTACGTGACGAGGCAACACTTTTTTTACATTGCTAGATGTCTTTAAAAATCTAAACGTAGAGAAAATGCTCTTAACAACGGTATATATTCAATAAGCATAAAAAGGTACGTCATTGTAAAAACGTTGGTTAAGAAAATTGAATAATAGAAAGTTAAAATTAAAATTATGTTATAAATACCATTTTAAAAACGTAGGTTTAGAAAAATGAATAAAAGAAATTTTAAAAATTAAAATTATGTTATACATAGAAATAAATAAAATTTATGTTATTAAATATGGATTAACAAATAAAATAAATAAATCAAATTTATGCCATTACATACGAATTAAGAAATATAAAAAAAGAGTTAAATGTGATTTTAGTTCCTGTGGTTTGGGCCATTTTGGCAGTTTAGTCCAAAGGTTTCATTTTTCACCTGTGGGTCCAAAAAGGTTTCACCGTTTCCATTTTAGTCCACTGAGTTAACTTTATCCATTATTTCTTTTAACAAGAAAGACAATTCGGTCATTTTATATGGCGGAATTGCACTTCTAGCTCACAGAATTAGATATAAAATGACCGAATTGCCCTTCTCGTTAACAGAAAAAATGGATGAAGTTAACCTAGTGGACTAAAACGGCAACGGTGAAACCTTTTTGGACCCACATGGAAAAAATGAAACCTTTGGACTAAACTTGCAAAATGGCCCAAACCACAGAGACTAAAACTGCATTTAACTCTATAAAAAAATTAATGTTTTCTTAAATGCATATAAATGTAAATCAGAGGGACAAAATTGTAAATGACGAGTTGTTTATGCATAAGATGTGTACTAAATGCAATAACATTGTTCTTAAGTGTCTTAATTTGAATTAGAATTACATTGTTGTCCCAAAGAGTTGTATTATAACATATGTTAATTTAGATGCTTCGACTGTTAAATTTAAGCAAGAAGGAGGAAATGTGAAAAACCAATCGATCGAACACGTAATGCAGATCAATCGCTTATCTCTTCAATCATTGATCGCAAACAAAACGATTTGCAGAAGCACGACATAGAGCTCTGTAAACTGCAATTAATTGATTAATTCATTTCGCAAGCTTTAATTGATTATCAAATCTGATTCGCAACCTTAAATTGATTAATCAGTCACATTTGCAAAGCTTCAGGGCCGATCTTTTATTTAACACTTTAACACCCTGTGATTTTTATGTTTCCTTCACTTCACATATTTAGCATCTTTAGGGTGAGAGGGGCACTCCCCTAAGTCCTTGCGTAGTGGGCGCGAACACATGGCGTTTTGGTGGCTATGGCGCCCCATGGCGCCCCGAACACCGCTACGGGGGGCGTTATGGGGGTTTTTTGGTTGGGCGGCGCGATATATATCGCGGCGTTATGTATGTTTGGTTACTTCTTTTGTCCAATCAAAAAATAGAATGAGTTTTTATAATTAATTAATAAAATTGAAAATTATTAAATAGGTAATGATGGGTAGGGGCTTTATGACTACGGGCTCTAGTGATATAACGCCCCATAAAGCCCCCGTGTGACGTGGCACGACACGTGTCGCATAACGCCCCACAAGGGGCTTTATGACTACGGATGGCCTAAGAGGGGAGTCCCCTCTCTTACACACCACGAATCAGATAGTGCCACGTCAACTCTCCTCTTAAACTCCCCTAACACCCCATTTTGATGGCGACACTCCCCTAATAGGGGACTTGGGTTTTTTATTCAAAATAAAAAAAAAACAATTTGATTGGTGGGAAACGGGACCTGACACCCTCCTTCTTCATTCTTCATCGCGGTGAACAACCACCGAAACCCCTCCCTGATTCGGGTCCCCGCGGTGATGGCGGCGGTGTTCCCGATCGGGGAATGGGGTCACCGAAGCACTCCCCGCTTGGTGCCCCGGACACCCTTAGCTTATTTGTATCTAATCCGAACTCTACAACATATCACATCAACTTTTTAGTTATGTTACTTATTTCCATACATTCTTTAATTGTGTTTATTCTTTTATGTCATACTTATTATTAAATTATTTATTATTTTAATAAATTTTCTAATATAAATATTATTATTGTAAGATATATAAACTAATTTGTTATATTTATCGTTCTTTTTTTTTATTATGGATATTAGGGGTGTGCATGGGTCGGTTTGGGTCGGTTTTGGGTCATAACCATAACCATAACCGCGATGTCGGTTATGGAAAAGTCATAACCATAACCGCTCGGTTATGGCGGTTTCGGTTATGGCGGTTTTTATGGTTATCGTGGTCGGTTATGGGTCGGTTAACCATGAACTTGGGTCTAGCTAAATTTAGCTCAAAACAATATTATCCATAAATATTAATACTTTTAATCACCGAATGTTTTAACCAAAAATGACATAATCCATTGGATAAGACTCACAGGACATCCTTACTTAAATGCTTAGAAACATAACAATTATAAATACATGCAATAGATAACATTCCAGCTATATGTGTATACAATTGATGTAAGACATAGTAAATGATGACATCATATGTTTTTCTTAACTTATTTAATTCTATTCTAGTTTAATAAAAAATGAAGCTAAACATAGAAGTTGAAACTAGTTTAAATCTTGAGAAAATCATTAATGATGAAGATTGTGCATCTCAATCACATATGATGTTACATTGATCACTTGAAATGTGGCCCAAGTACAGGTTTTAAATATTAAAATGATGGACAAAACTTTAGGTTTTCAAGGACTTTTGTGTGTTCTTTATTGCATTCCTTTTGACTTTTATTCTACTTCATGTCATGTAGTACATAGAAGTACACACTTGTTATTTTATTTATTTTTTATAAAGATATTCAACATTTCTACTCCTTTAAATAAAGTTACTAAATTTAGACTAAGGGGCTTTTAGCAACATATGAATGGTTAAGTGCTGAACCAGTAAGAGGTTTGAACCATTAAGTGTTGAACCAGCAAGACGTCTGAACCATTAAGAGCATGTATAATACTTAACCATTCAGAGGCAAATGTCTGAGCAATTCAGATTAGAAGTCTTAACCATTTAGATTCTGTATAATGCTTAACCATTCAGAGACAAATGTCTGAACTATTCAGACATATGCTCGTGAAACAAACAGTCTGAACAATTAAGTGCTGAACCAGTAAGAGGTCTGAACCATTAAGAGTCTCATTAAGAGGTAAACAAACAGCCCTAATACACTCTAGCTTTAAAAAAAGTATTCAAATTTCACTTATTTAAAAATCTCAAAAATAAAAAAAAGAATTATAATGAAAAACAAATCTGACTCCTTTGATTAATAATATGAAGGGTTAAAGATAAGTGGTAGGGGTGTTTAAGATCGAATTATCCGATTTTCGGATATTCAAATTTCAGATATTCGGATATTTCGGTTTCAGATCCTGATATTTTGGAACGCCCCTAATCAACAGTCACATATGAATAAACTATAAATCATATGTAAAATATGTGATTAGATAAATCTTGACCCTTTATTTATATGATCTAAAATTTCATATAATTTTCATCAAAAAGTTAGAAAAATGAGTAATGAATATACACCAATGTAGCATCTACAATTTTCATTTCCATCTATAATGTGTATAAAGAAGAAGAAAACTAAGGTTGTATACATGATTGAACATTTCAACCTCCAAAGAATGCCTAAAACTAAAATTAAATAAATTTAATCAAATAATTGTGTAACCCAAACCGACCCGATATCTAACGGAGTGGATTGTGTCCTAAAAGGCGGTTTATTTCTTCGTAACAAACTCGGGTTTTCAAAAGACAAAGGGCTCGTGCATAACGCGGTGTTGGTAAACCCAAGGCTGCTAGGGGCACTTTTTGGTGATAAATTGGCTTGTTCTAAAGCATGTGATTGTAGCTCGGTTGGGTAATCGCGCAAACAACCAATGCGCGGTCCAGCACCCGTACTCCATGTACAAGACTGCCTTCCTAGTTGAAAACAACTTGTTTCTTTATGTGAATTAATCCTTTGAACAACATCATCACTAATGCATGGTTCATCTTCATCATCGGACAATTCATGCATTGATGAAGTGCGGTTTTGTTGTGAATCGAATGAGTCTTCTGCGGCTTCATAACCGTCCAATATTGTCTCTAAGCAGGAATCTTTAGAACATGATGCGGATGTCTGAATCTTGGTGCTTTTGTTTGTAACAATGTCATCGATGTTTGGTATTTCAAGTGTGCGTAGGTTAAGACCGTTTGATGGATGATCATTCGTGTTTTCTGAAGGCTGTTTTTCGCACATATCTTCTTCTGATGAGTGTGTTCTTACGTGATTACTAATCGGTTCTTTATCTTCATCTGAATCCATCTGAAAATAACCATAATGACAAATGTAAGAATAAATCATAAACAAGATTGAATCTTGAAAACATTCTTGATTTGGGTATCGTTTTTACCTTAACGTAAGTCGTATCCACTTCGTTTTCGTGAAGAAACGAAATGAAATCTTGAAAGTTTTCTTGTGTAGGTTGATAATGGCCGCTATGAGGCCAGATTGCCTGATGAAACAACACATAACAAAGTTCATTTTAGTGACTCTTTAGTGAATAATCATTTATTTCAAACAAAACAAGGTATAAAAACAACATTTTTAAGTTTAAATATACCTTTAATGACCCTTTTTCAGCAACAATTCTACCAGCAGCCAATGTAGCTCCACCGGCCAGAAAACTTGAATGTTGAAATGACCCTTTTTTCTTTATCCCAACATACAAAATCTTGGATGTACTTAGCACAAATATCCACTTAGCCCCCTTCAGTTCTCCAGTAGTGTCGATATACTCCCCTGTTTGTTTGTATAATAACTTTCCATCCTTTATCACAACTTCATATGCTTGTCTCTCCATCTGCAAATAAAAATCATAAATATTAGCAACCATTTTTTTGCATTATCTTTTATATGTTATAAAGAAATAATGGATGTATAGACTTACCGGGCCGAGGTATTTAATGCATTGTTGTTGAAGTTTTGATCGCGGGCATTTTTCGACGAGATTTATTTCTTTCCCTTCTCCTATATCCAACCTGAATTTTCGAAAATAAATCAGATTCAATAACTATTTAACCATTATCTTTTTAATTAATGTAAAGATTTTTACATGTATTTACCAGTAAAAGAAGGGTTCTTTGCTTTGAGAAAGCAGCCATTTTCCATAATAGAACTGAAGATTATGCCCGTAACGATGTCTTGGATCAATCTGATATCATTTACAAAAAAAACGAGTCGAAATCAACAATCCATACGATATATATCTTTTATAGAAAGTAAAATAATTCGAAATATTGAATTCAGGTTCACTTACCGCTTCGAGCCAGTGTTGTAAAGCGAGCTTCTGTGCTTTGCTGTTTTTCGATAAACCTTTTCCAACCTGCAAAAACAAGAAACAATATTAACTTTTTGTATCTTTCGATTTCTTGCTACTCAAGTTTAGCAAAATTTTGTGAAATTACCTTTGCAGCCCTTGTTCTTGCTCTGGACCAACGCGAAAAGGCGGTTTCTTGTTTTTCAAGATTAAAAAAAGATATAGAACTTTGTTTTAGTTCTGCAAAATCAATAAGCTTCCACCTATAATAACCATATCATCTTCATTAAATAAAACTTCAATTTTCCAAAATAAATTGAACATATACTAAATTATATAAAAAAAAAAAGAAGAAGAAGCACATACAAGCTTTGTTCAATCTGGACAGCACAGTCAGCCAACTTTCGTCGTGTTCGAAAGCTTTTATACACTTTTTGCAACTTAATAGCCGCTTCATGTTCAGGGCTTCCAAGATCAAAAATGGATGATTGTGTGAACTCATTCATCACATTGTTGAATTCCGGAAATTCGGTGCACATTTCCTTCATTTTGGCATAATCTAGCACTGTTTCTTGACCCAAATGGGCTTCAATTGTCTCAGAATCTTCATTTTTTAAACAAAGTTCTGAAATAATGGAGCTTGAAGTGGTCTCTAAATCTGTATAAGCAGTGAAGGGGCAAGAATATGATAGCCCCATGCAAGTCCAAAAGGTGGTTTTGACTTAATTTTCCTGCAAATGTGACAATAAAGAGTTTGTTAATAAAAGAAAACCATAAATGCATAATGACTTGTCTATGAGCTGTGAGAACACTAAACTGACACATGAACTGTACAAGAATAATAAAAATGGAGATCAGATCAAAGCTTTAACAATCAAGAACTCAAAAAAAGAAAAACAAACATCACTGAGGCATTTCATCGAATACCTAGTGGGTATAAACAATGAACACAAAGAGTTGTGTATAGATTGCCATTGATTAACACAATAATACGAAATTTGGGAAATGGGTTACCTTAATGAGACAGATGGGTGTGTGAAAAGGGTTTGAATGTGTGGATTTAGGTGGTAAAGATGGAAGATTTTGATGGGATGCTCTGTTTTTTTGTATCTTTTTGTCGCCCTTTTTGAATCAAGATTTTTAGAGCAAGTAAAGTTGGTGTGTTTGTCGAATGTCTAGTCACAAAAGTTGGCATGTTTATATAGAAGCCACCACTTATTGGTGCGTGAGAGAGAAGAAGAAAGGGAGAGGCACGTGGACTAGACTTATTTGAGGTCTAAGATTATGAACATCCATGACAAGTGGCATATTGCCTAAAGATGATGACTTAATGTTTTAAAAACTAGACCCCTTATTGTATTGTATGTAGGGGCGCAGGATTTAAGGGGCTGGAGGGGGCGCTTGACCCCCCGAATTTTTCGGTCAGTAGTGTTATATATGTAAATTTCGTATAGGATTTTGTAGGTATATACATTTTCGACCCCTCGTTTTATAAATAAAAAATTAGGTATATACGTTTTCGACCCCTCGATTTTAATTTTTTATTTATATAGCCCAAATAAAATATTTAATTAGCCCAAATCATTATATTTGGTAGAATACTAGAATGTATATTATATAACCCAAATCAAATCTTTATATAGCCCAACTTAAAAGGTCACCCTATCAAAAAAAAAAAAAAAAAACCCAAATTCGTTTACTTTGGGACATCGACCAGAAGAACAGAAGCCAAAAGCCAGAACTGCAGAAGGGGGGGAAACGCAGTTTCCAGTCTTCCAGAACTGTTCGACTTCAGCTTCTTGTTCGAGAACAGAAGCCAAAACGCTACTCGTTGTTGTGGTCTTGTACTCTTGTTCGACTTCTTCAATCTTCATAAGGTTAAAGGTATGTGTTTTTTTATCTTTAGGTTTAATTTAGGGCTGCAATTTATGTGATTTAGGTTGAAATTAGGGGTGAAATTGGTCCGAATTTTTGCCCTAAACTTGTTGAATCTTTCTGTAACTATGTCTAATTTTATTTGTCGAATCTTATTGTGATTTGATTTAGATAGAAATTAGAGTTTGAAATTTATGATTTGTTAACTTGTTTTGTTATTAGATTATGCTACGGGGAAGAATAAAATGATAACTTTTTTTTTCAAAAGAAAGAATGAAGAACAAGTAGAGGGAATTGTTGATGGAAACAATGACATTAAACGTCAAAAAGTTTCAACAAGCGAAGTTAATGAAGCGAATAATGAACCGGGTACCCACCTTCCTCTCTCTTTTTTAATTTTTTGGTGTCTTTGTTCGTTTGTTTGTTAAACAATGTTTACGTTTTAATGTTTCAGAACGTTTTTTATTTGATATTAATGTTTGTTAAACAATGTTTACGTTTTAGGATCTTTTATGCAAATAACACTAAACTTCAAGGTCAAAAATCTTTTTTGTTCATATATATTTTTTTCTTTTTGAATGTATTTAGGACTAAAAAAATCATGCATTACATTGCATGGTCACGTACAACTGTCATAATATTAATTTTTAATATAATAGCTTTTTAAAAAGGTTAAACTATTTAATGAAGTTCGAGATTTTGTTTTAAACGGATTTACATTCGAATTTTATGAGTTATCGAATCTTTATTCATATTTACCTACCCCCAATGCATAGGTTTGCAAAATTATGTATATATAGGGTGTTTGAGATTGATTATTAGGTTTTGTGTTATAGTACCTGACGACGGGCCAGTGGGAAGGCCCACTTTACCCGCTTTGGACTATCTTCGGGAAGCCCAATTATATAAAAGCCCATCAGAAAGAGTCACCTTGCCCATTAAGTTTTCTCCTCTTCTGTTATGAGCGGGAAAACAGCTAGCAGAAGGACAGGCTTCATTTAATGATCGATAAGAATGGGATCTCGCCTGAAAACACTGTACTTCTCCGGCTGAAGCATTAATTAGGGAAGACATCTCGCCGCTGGGGGTCAGACACGTGTCTGCACTTCCCGAGAACCCCTAGAGGCCATTGGATCATATGTGGGAAATATCTAGTAAGATAAGGACCAGCTGTTATATAAGAGCAAACAAAAAGAAGGAACAGAGGCAGGTATCATCTCCGGCATTTTCCCTCATTTACTACACTCTCATTTACTCTCGTCTCATTAACTTCCGACCAACATTCCCTCACATTTACTACACATGCATATTAATAAGATTCACACCAAAGAGGAAACCTTCCGGTGATTATACTCATCGAAAGAAGCTCCTCTCATTTTCCGGCAAGCTTACTTACTCTCACGCCGGAGCTTGGTCACGGATCCCCCTCCCGGGGTCCTCCGTGGCGAGGCTAACGGTTTGTTCTTTTGTAGCAACGAAGATAAAGGCTCTCAACGTCAGCGAAGATCCATCAAACGTCATCCGTGGGTTGGGTATTCGACATTGGCGCCATCCGTGGGACCTTGGTCTGCCTAGTGTTCCCACATCAAAACTCGACGACTAGAGAGCAGTTTATCCCTTCAGGAACGACATGACAACACCACACAACTCGCGTGTCACTCAAACGGCACAAAATGATTTGGATAGGGTCACTATAGAAGACATTACCCATGAGGAAGGTAACGAGAACCAGGTGGAAAACCCAGAAAAAGCAGAGCATATCACTCCTGACTTTGTGGCCATGCATAGGGAGAAGTTAACAAAGTACCTTGAAGATTTAAAGAGACAGGAAAAGCTCGACAGCCTCAGGGCTAGACTTTCTTTTGACACACCCTCCAGCCAAGAAGGAACGAATCTTCAAAACAAGAGCAGCAACAGTGACCAGCTGGAAACGTTCATGACTGCCCTGAGGCAAATGTCCTCAGAAGAAAGGGAGGATCTTATTACAGGACAGAAGCCCAAGGAGAAAGGAAAGGAGAGAGACAACCTTGGTGACAGTGGCTTAGATCAGCCATATCTACCACGAGACTTAGCCGAGGTCTCAAAGTTCACACGAAGAATCGCAGAAGCACCTATGCCCCCCAAGACAAAGTTACCCCCAGGCTTTGACCGTTATGATGGGACAAGAGACCCCGAGGATCACCTGCATTCCTTCCGGGGAGCGGGACAGCTGGGACGATGGCCCATGCCAGTATGGTGCCACATGTTTGTACAAACCCTGACGGAGGGAGCTCGGCTTTGGTTCGACAGCCTTCCCCCGGGGAGCATAGATAGCTATGAAGAGCTAAGCGAGAAGTTCCTCAGGAACTTTGGCCAACAGAGAAAGGTGGTTAAAAACCCAAATGAGATCCTTCATATCAGACAAAGGGATAACGAGCGAATAGATCAATACATGGAAAGGTTTGTCAAGGAGAGCATGAACATCAAAGATGTCCCGGAGGTCATGAAGATTAGCAGTTTCATAAACGGGCTAAAACATGCCCAGCTGTGTGAGAAACTGGGGGAAGAGTTCCCCCACTCATTTGACAGCCTTATGGACAGGGTCAGGGCCTTTGTCAGAGGGAAGGATACGGTCAGCAAAGCCAAGGAAACAGACGTCGCACCCCGGAGGATCGCCCCAGTCACAAAGCCTCCTGAAAAAGGTACACCCTACTCTCGAAAACCTGCTTTTGATAGAATGATGCATGACAGAATGAGACCCTCGTACTCCCCATACAAACCCCGAGGGAGGGGTCCCCCTTTGTACTCTGATAATTTCACCCCCCTCATCAAGACACCAAGTGAGATACTGGCCACTGAAAGGGTAAAGAACTCCTTCCCAAGACCACCACCCATAAAGCCTGGGCCAAAAGCACAACCAAACGAATATTGTGAATTTCACAAAGGCTTCGGGCATAGAACCGATGACTGCATGTATTTAAAAAGAGAAATAGAGGCTGCAGTAAAGACGGGAAGACTGGCCCACTTGGTCAAGGAAATCAAGGAAGGGGGAGGGGACCGTAAGGGAAGAGATGTAAGGGAGCCTGGGAGGGCAGATGTTGACATGATTAGAAGGAGGAGTGAATTTGACACCACCCATAGTGTAAAGGCCAGGATCCTGGGCTCCCCGAACTGCATGAAAGCTCCCATCCTTATGCCATACCTGGAAGAAAGTGAAGTGCAACGACTTCCCCTGAACATCTCGGCCATAATAGCAGGGCATAAAGTGTCTCGAGTACATGTGGATGGAGGGTCAGGCGTCGAGGTAATATACGAGCATTGTTTCCTTAGATTTGACAGAGACGCAAGAGACAGATTGGAAGAAGACTCCATCCCCTTAGTAGGGTTCAACAACAGTATATCACATCCCTTGGGAAAGATCAGGCTCCCGTTCACGGTCGGGGTGGGGGATCGAGTCCGGACGATAAATCTGACCTTCACAGTAGTCAGGGCGCCCTCAAAATACAATGCCATCCTAGGAAGACCCGGAATTGGAGACTTGCAGGCACAAGCGTCCACCCCCCACGGGGCTTTAGTATTTCAAACACCAAAGGGCCTATCATGGGTTAAATCTGCTTATGAAGTAATCTCTTCCGTGTCCAAAGGTGAAACGCTAGAAAAGCCCCAGGGGAAGGGGGTGGAAGAATGAGTCCTCTGCGATAGGTTTCCAGAACAAACAATCAAGGTAGGGAGTCACTTAAGTGATAAATGCAAGAGTGCGCTGAAGGAGTTGCTCCTTCATAACATAGATGTGTTTGCATTTCAACATGGGGACATGACAGGAATCCCCAGGAGTCTAACCGAGCACCGGCTCAACACCTTCACATGGGCGAAACCAGTAAAACAGAAGAAACGGAGCATGGGGCCTAATAAAAGAAGGGCTGCTTGTGAAGAGACTCGGAAACTGCTCAGAGCTGGGATAGTCAGAGAAGTGAGATACCCGTCCTGGGTCGCCAACCCAGTCATGGTTCAGAAGAAGGACGGGGGGGTGGAGAATGTGCATCGATTTTCAAGATCTAAACAAAGCATGCCCAAAGGACTGTTATCCCCTTCCGGAGATAGACACCCAGGTGGACTCTTTGTCTCAATACCCCCTGAAATGTTTCCTGGACGCCTACAAGGGATACCACCAAATCCAGATGTCAATAGAAGACGAGGAAAAAACCGCCTTCATCACAGATGAAGGGACGTTCTGCTACACCAAGATGTCCTTCGGCCTCAAAAATGCTGGGGCCACATATCAGAGGTTCATGAACACCTTGTTTAGGGAGCAACGAGGAAGGAACTTGGAGGTGTACGTCGATGATATTGTTATCAAAAGCTTGACGGAGACGGCCATGATAAACGATGTAGCCGAGACTCTCCACACTATGCAGGATGTGAACATGAAGTTAAACCCTGGGAAGTGTTGTTTTGGAGTTGAGGAGGGGAATTTCCTGGGAGTAGTGGTCGCCAAGGGTGGGATTAAGGCAAATCCGGAGAAAACCCAGGCGGTGGCTGAGATGCGATCCCCCAGGTCCCTGAAGGACATCCAGCAACTAAACGGAAGACTAATAGCATTGAACCGTTTCTTATCAAAAGTAGCTGACAAGACCCTTCCCTTTATGAAAGTATTGAAAGACTGCCTCCAAACAAGCAAGTTTAAATGGACCACAGAGGCTGAGGCTGCCTTTCAAGAAATGAAAGCATACATCTGCAAGCTCCCAATGTTGGCCACCCCAGTACCCGGGGACCCATTGCTCCTGTATCTATCCGCCTCAAAAACGACCATAAGTGCGGTCATGATGGTAGAGCGGGAAGGGAGACAGATCCCCATATACTTCATCAGCAGAACACTTAAAGGACCTGAAGAACGATACATGCCTCTGGAGAAATTCGCATTAGCTCTTGTCTTCGCATCCCGAAGACTTAGGAGGTATTTCCAAGGGCACAAGATTACCTTAATGACTGATCAGCCCCTTCAGAAGGTACTCAGGAGGCCGGAGCTGTCAGGACGGCTAGCTAAATGGGCTGTGGAGTTAGGGGAACACTCTCTGGAGTTTAAGCCCAGGACGGCCATGAAGGGACATATACTGGCCGATTTCCTAGCAGAAGTCCCTGAGGACGAAGAGAAGGAGCTATTAAAATGGGAAGCTTTAGAGAAAGAAGAAAGAGAGAAGGAAGACGAGGCGGTGTGGAAGTTGCTCACCGATGGAGCATCCAGTGAAGAGGGAAGTGGGGCCGGAATCACACTGATAAGTCCCGAGGGGGTCGAACTGACGTATGCCATAAGGTTGGACTTCGAAAACACCAACAATACCGCAGAGTATGAGGCCCTCCTGGCGGGAATGAGGCTGGCACTAAAAATGAAAGCAGGACACGTGGAGGCTAGCACTGATTCACAGCTGGTAGTGAAACAATACCAAGGGGAATATGAAGCCAAAGATGGCACCATGGCCCGATACGTGGCAAAAGTAAAAGAGATGGCTAAGGCATTCAAAACTTTCAGACTGGAATACATCCCCCGGGGAAGAAATAGAAAATCTGATGCCCTCAGTAAGCTGGCCTCGGTGGCATTCAACCACCTCGCGAAAGAAGTCAAGGTGGAGGTCCTGACATCTCCTTCCCTTAACATAGAGGAGGTTGTTACAATTGAGGGTACTCAAGAGACGTGGATGACACCAATTATCAAGTTCCTCCGGGACGGGGTTCTGCCTGAAGGAGAATGGGCAGCCAGAAGGATAAGGATCAAAGCCCTACAATATGAACTGACCGAAGGAGAGCTATATCGAAGATCATACCTGGGCCCGTCCCTGAAGTGTGTTGACATGGAAGAAGCTGAATATGTGGTTAGGGAAATGCACGAAGGGATTTGTGGAATGCACTTGGGACCAAGGACGATAGTGAGAAAGGCAATGAATGCAGGATTTTACTGGCCGCGGATGTACGAAACAGCATCTGAGGAAATCAGGAAGTGTGATAACTGCCAAGTGCATGCACCAATGACCCACCGACACAAACACCCCATGGTACCAGTTTCGACATCCTGGCCATTCCAAAAATGGGCCATCGACATAATTGGGCCTTTCCCGGAGGGCCCGGGAGGGGTCAAATACGTGGTGGTGGCCATTGATTATTTCACCAAATGGATCGAGGCGAGGCCCCTGGCAAAAATCACTGGAGAACAGATGAGAAGGTTCGTGTTGGATAACATCATATGCAGGTATGGGGTCCCTAAGGAACTGGTGAGCGATAACGGGGTCCAGTTTGCCGGAAAGCCTTTCAAACCGTGGTGCGAACAGATGCGGATTCAACAAGTGTTTACCTCCATCACCCATGCCCAAAGCAACGGATTGGTGGAGAGAGCTAACCAAAGCGTCATCAAGGGAATGAAAGGAAGGCTTGGAAGAAAACAGAAGGGCTGGCTGGAAGAACTTCCATTCGTACTATGGGCATACAGAACCACTCCCAAAAGTTGCAATGAGGAAACCCCGTTTAGCCTTACCTACGGGACGGAAGCTGTCATCCCCGCCGAGATAGGATCCCCGACTGCCCGGATGAAACTTCGAGACGAAGAAAACGAACAGGACCTAAGAATGAACTTGAACCTGCTGGAGGAAAGAAGGGAGATAACGGCAGTCAGAGAGGCCAAATACAAAAAGCTACTGGAGAGTTACTACAACACCAGGATGAAGAAACTCAACCTCGTCCCGGGGGATCTAGTCCTTAGAGCCAATGAAGCCAGCTTGCAAGAAAACACCGGAAAGTTAGGCCCCAACTGGGAGGGGCCCTACCGAGTCACATGGGCGAATGGCAAGGGAACTTGCAAGTTGGAGACGCTTGAAGGCAAGGAGATCCCCAGGACCTGGAATCTCATGCAGCTTAGGAAATATTACATGTAAGGGGTTCACCCCCAAAAAAGAAAACGGCCAAGAGCCACTTTTGTAACAACTAACTGTTAGTCTGGGGCTCCCTCAAGGACAGACCTTTTGTAACAATCTTTAACGGGAAGTGTAAACCCCCTGAAAGTTAAATGAAAAACGGACGAAACACGTCCACTTTTGAAAAAACAATGGATATCATACCTAGGCAGACGTGCCCAGGAACACCATTAAATCTAAACTAGAACAGACAAGCACACGTGTACAAGGCATCCAAAACATGCCAAAAGCCCGGCCGTGGGGCTGATAAGGGTCTAGCTAACCCAAAGCGGACAGAACAAGTAAAAAACATAATGCCACATTATAAACTTGTCCATCGATTGGCCTCGAACAGACAATCATAGTTTAACAAACAAACAAAAAGTACAACACACTCTTGCATACAAAACCACGAGAGGGAATCCGCTTTATTAATACAAAGTACATATACAAAAAAAAGGCCTCAATGACTTTGGCAAGAGTAAACAACATGCAAATACAACGAGATGAAATAAAGACACGACCCCTCGCCAAACGGTCCATAAATCTCCAGGGAAGCACCAAGCTGACCTTCGGTAAAAACCCCTGCAAAACAAACAACCACAGCAAGAAATAGGCAACAAAGCGAAGAAGCAATATACAATCATAACCCATATGATTAGAAGCTAAGGCGGTCCCCGACATGAAGGACCCCTCCCAAACAGTCAAGCAAAATGTAAAAGTATCCTAGGGTAAGTAAAAGTTATTACAACCATATCGAAATGTGCTAAGTGTCTGAAATTCATTGGGGATCACCCCCAGAGAGAGATGGTGGAGACGAAGGGCCGGCAGAGGAGAACAGGGCTTTCAGTTCATCAATAGAGATCAGGGGATGCTCCAGGATTTTCCCAAGGATGGCCGGGGTTTTACACCCAAACTCCTCATTCAGCTTAGACAACCTCTTCTTTGCTTTAGAATTATAAAGAGGAGTCTCCTTCCTGTCCAAGCCTTGAGTGGAGTACTTATAGCCATCCTTCAATCCCGACTGGTACCCAACATCCCTGTAAGCCCTATATACCTCCTCTAGGCCGCTCTTGAAATCCTCTGACTGAGCAACAGCAGCAAGGAAGGCTCCAAAACCTTCAGTAATTAGCCAATGCTTTTCCCCCGCCAATCGTTGGTTGTCATCGGAAGTTATCCCATACTCTGCATACATGACATTGAATTGCTCATGGGAAACAGAACCAACTTCCTTCACATGCTTCAGCTCAGCAGCAAGCTCCTCCTTCTCTTCAACCAGCGCTGCCATCTCCCGCTCCCAAGCCTGTTCTTTCTTTTCAAGCATAGCTCCAGCTCCCTGGATAAAAAAGCAATAAGTACAAAAAAAAGGGAGGAGAGGAGAAGACTATGTACCTTCCCCTCCTGCAACTTCCTCTCAGCATCAACTACTTGGCTCCTAAGCCCAGCAACAACAGACTGGGAAGCCTTGAGCTCAGCCTTAAGCCCTTCATTTGCCCTCCTCAGATCATCGATCCTCTGCAACATCCCAGCACCCCTAAAAAATCTTTCACACAGGGACATGCTATACTGATCCTCGAAGAGGTCGTCCCTCAGAGCAGAGTTTACAAACTTGTGTGAGGGAGGAACAGCATGGCTCAGAAAGTCCCGGGCGGCTTCGGGAGTCCCTATCACTGAGGAGCTAGTCACCTTCCATTTCGGGACATAAGCAGAAGGAATGGCATCGGCAAACAGAGGGGCAAGAGGAGACCGATGAGCAGGACCTTCGAGGAGAGTGGGCCTGCTAGTCCCAGTAGCACGGGAGGGAGAGAGCTCGAAAGCTGAGGAAAAACGAGCTATCCCCACCTCAGAGGTCTTATCCCGGACACGGGAAGAAGAGGGACCAGTAGGAACCTCTATGGGATCCTGGGAGCTCCCCTGAGAAGTAAGAAAAAGAACATCAAAGGCAAGGCAAAAGACAGAAAAAATGAGAGCAAGATAAAGCTCACCAGCAGAGGGGCACTCACTAAGCTCGAAGACCTCAGATGCTTAGACAGGGAACCTTTGGCCCCAGCAGGAGGGAGATCAGAAGCAGCTTTCGATGAAGGAGGAAGTTTTTGACCACTGGCACTCCGAAGCCTTTGACGAATATTACGGGGAGCAGGGGCTGGCCGAGGACTGGTGGATCTTCTCTTACGAACCAGCTGAATTTCTACACCTTCGTCATCGCTTTGGCCGGAGGGGTGAACAGGAGGAAAGTCAGGAGAACTCTCCTCCTCATCAGAGGAATTCTCCTCGTCACCACCCACGGCAATAGAGCCCCCGGCCTGGGTGGATCCCCCAGTAACCTGCACCTCCGCATTCAACCTGGGGTCAATCTCGTTGTCAACCACATACTTAACATCTTTGGAATCACCCTGAAGTAGCCTCCACAAAGTTATCTCTACACAAAAAAAGAAAAGATGACTACACGATCCTCAAGACACTAACCATAAACGACAAGATCAAGAACAAAGAAATACCCTTTTTGCCGAAAAAAGCCCTAGGACGAACCGGATAGGAGGGGCTCAACCCTCCCATGGCAAGCGTTCCTTCAGAAAAGGTGAATGCCCTCGTTGGATTATCGCACATCCGTTTCCACTGAAGGGTTTCGGCTGCGGAAAGAGTAGGAACAACGTCTTCGATTGCGGCATCAAGATCCTTCGGCAGTGGGGAATCTGGCAGCATAGCGGCAGAAATAAAGATAAATCTACTTTTCCAGTCCTTTGGATAAGTGGAGGTAGGCATGAAACTGTAATAAGGTCTCGAGACATTGTTCGGTCATTTTGCAAAGGTAAACCAATCTCCGTCTGAAATTAGCCTGTAGAACATGCAGAACAAAGGAATAGAGGGCTCCCCTGAGATAGCTGCACAAGATAACTCAAAGTGGACTACTCGCATAAACCCTAGAGGGTGAATCTGAGAAAAATGGACACCAAAGTGACGAAGCAAAGAGACCTTGAAAGAAGAAAGAGGGTATCGTACCCCACAGGAAGAAAAAGCCAATGTATAAACGGGGATTCTGTCCGGTGTGCATTCTGCCGGCTCGTCAGGGCCCGGCAAGGAAGGGGAAAACCGCTCAGGGATGTTATACGCTTCAACAAAGGACTTCAAGTCCTTTGCCGTCAGTACAAATCTTATTGATGAACGTCCACAGCGACTCATGATCGGAGAAGAAGAGATGGTCAAAGAGAAGTGTCACGAAGAAGGAAAAAGGGATTCAAAATGTTTGAGTGAGAAATTGGAAAGGAGGAATGGGGTATTTAAAGAGACGCGACTGACATGCAGGTAACCATCACGTCAGTTGTCTCTTCAAAATTCAAAATAAGGGGCACGTGTCACTAGGGGGCTAGCTCCCACTATAATGAAACCGGCGGTATAATGATTAGTGGGGATGGTTCATTGCAACCGGTCCCAGGTGGACCCACTGGAAAAAACCATTCTTTGGACGGTTGTGGCTCAGCCCCGGATCATGAGCCTCGGGTCTCAGAACCAGGGACTAAAGATGACTTGACGACGGGCCAGTGGGAAGGCCCACTTTACCCGCTTTGGACTATCTTCGGGAAGCCCAATTATATAAAAGCCCATCAGAAAGAGTCACCTTGCCCATTAAGTTTTCTCCTCTTCTGTTATGAGCGGGAAAACAGCTAGCAGAAGGACAGGCTTCATTTAATGATCGATAAGAATGGGATCTCGCCTGAAAACACTGTACTTCTCCGGCTGAAGCATTAATTAGGGAAGACATCTCGCCGTTGGGGGTCAGACACGTGTCTGCACTTCCCGAGAACCCCTAGAGGCCGTTGGATCATATGTGGGAAATATCTAGTAAGATAAGGACCAGCTGTTATATAAGAGCAAACAAAAAGAAGGAACAGAGGCAGGTATCATCTCCGGCATTTTCCCTCATTTACTACACTCTCATTTACTCTCGTCTCATTAACTTCCGACCAACATTCCCTCACATTTACTACACATGCATATTAATAAGATTCACACCAAAGAGGAAACCTTCCGGTGATTATACTCATCGGAAGAAGCTCCTCTCATTTTCCGGCAAGCTTACTTACTCTCACGCCGGAGCTTGGTCACGGATCCCCCTCCCGGGGTCCTCCGTGGCGAGGCTAACGGTTTGTTCTTTTGTAGCAACGAAGATAAAGGCTCTCGACGTCAGCGAAGATCCATCAAACGTCATCCGTGGGTTGGGTATTCGACATACCTAACCTTCATTTCATCTCCAACCGTCATTTCAGCGTCACAATACCACCCATTCCGTCCCTTCCCTCCATCCCCAATCTATATGTTATGGTCGGTGGTCCTCACATCCCCTCCTATTTTTTATATTTAACCAATTAAAAGTGGTCAACAAATCAAGGTGGGATCGTGCCAGACGAGGTGGTGGCCACGCTAACCATGATCCAAGCTTAGGGTGCTTGGTGTTCCTCATCTTCCCCTTCCCTCATCGCATTCCCCTGACCCCTTGTCGAGCCCCACACCCATTAGCCTTAGAGTAGTCACATTAGAATCTTTATCTTCGTTTATATAATTTAACTAAAGTATACATTTTTCTCTAAACTTTGTTTGTATTTTTAAAACCCTCTCACAACCGAGTTTCTATCTTTATCTTACTCACAAATACTTTTTTTATTTTTTTTCTTAGTTTTATATACTCACAAAATTCTTTCTAGAGATGAATAGTAATCTCTATGTTTAGATATATACTATCAACTCTCTAAATGTTTTCTTCATTTTGGAGACTCTGATGTAAAATACATAAAACATATATAACTGTGCATTTTTCTCTATAATCGATAGAAAATGTGATTTTTGGAGATTCCAATGGGAATATAGTTTGCTTATAGTCAGTGGCGAAGTATAGAACGGGCGGGGAGGGGCGCCCGACCCCCCCCCCCCCCCGAAACTTTTCGCTCAGTAGTGTTATATATGTAATTTTCGTATAGAAATTTTTAGGTATATACGTTTTCGACCCCCGGTTCTATAGAAACTTTTTGGTATATACGTTTTCAACCCCCCGTCGCTCGGGTCAAGCTTCGTCACTGCTTATAGTGTTTAAGGTTAGCGAAGTAACAGTTTTCGGGTTAAATGATGGGAATATATTTTGTTTATAGTGTTTAAGGATAGCAAAGTAAGAGTTTTAGGGTTAAACAGATCTTGTTTTAAGGTTTACTTGCTAAATCCAAACATAACATAACAAAGATAACCGCTAAACCCACAAATTGTATGTTAGTATTGTCTGAAATTCACAAGACTGATTAATTCCGAAAGAAAAAGATATTTAGAGTATCTTCTTATTAAATAAAAAATAAAAAATTAGATTTTATTTCCTTAATTTGGTAAGACTGATTAATTCCGAAAGAAAAAAATATTTAGAGTATCTTCTTTTTAACTATAAAATAAAAAATTAGATTTTATTTTCTTAATTTGGTTACGTTACGTATCAAATCAAATAAGCAAAATTATAAAACATTGAAAGTAAGTATACAATCATTGTTTCTCTGCATTGCGCGTATTTACATACGATTATCTTATTTATAAAATAACATAATCAGAACCAATAAGCAATAAACACACCACCATAACTAATTAAATAATTAACATCTAATTATATGAAGTATGTTAAAAGATATCGGTATTAAAGTTCTTTTAATAAAAAAGTTATCTAGATCCCATTCTCTCATGCCATGCGATGTCCATGCAGCTTTTATTGATTTTTAATTTTAATGTTGTTATATATTTATTTATTTATTATTTATTATACTTGCTACTAGCTGTACATTTAAATGGGCGTACATTGTACCGTACAAGATTGGTCTTAATTATGGCCACGTTTTCCCATCCACCTTCTCAAAAATAAATTCAAGCTAAAATCATAGATACATATAATAATTGAAGAGTTCATATAATATTCAATCAAATACAAATAATTACACATTAATCGCAATCGAGTTTTTTTTTCTCTGCTAATTTATAAACAAACAGCTAGATTCTACAACAAATATATTGGTTTGTTCAAATTAAGTTTACAAGTTTTAGAATGTACATGAAAATATTGAATGATCCAAATGTTTAATTAAATGTTTTTAATGCATAAAGGGTTTGTACTCAAGTCCTAGGGGAGTTTTGAAAAAAAAAAATTTGATATTACATTTTTACCCAAAATTATTTGTATTTTTTATTTGTAACCCAAAAGTTTTCATCTTTTCCAATTTAATCTAACAAGTTTTTTTACTTTTAACTTTGGTTTCCTATTTTGTAAATTTTCCGTTTTACGTTTCGCTCGTAATTTTGAGTTAACACGACACAAGGTGCGTATATGGTTCAACGTTTTTACGTTTCGTTATACGTTTTGTTCTAAATTTTGATAGTTAACACGAAGTAACGTGTGTGTGTGTTTCAACGTTTTTACGTCGTCTATTTTTTTCATGTTTGACAGGTTCGTCACAAAGCGCGAGTCCTAAATTGACTTATTATTATTTTCTATGTTTTACGTTTCGGTTTAAATTTTTTCGCTACGCCGCAATTTCAGTGTTGGTGGTCATTGTCGGTGGTGTGACATTGGTGCTATTTCTCACGGTTTTACACCCCCGCCGCAACACATGCGGCTTGATACTAGTTGTAGCGCCCCGCGTTTCGAAACTCCTTATCTTTTGGCAAGTCTCGTCCTTATGATGCTTAATGATACCTATTTGAGTCTTAATTATGTTAAACTATGTGAAACTTTACTCGACATGACACTTTTGTGATGCTTTATACATGAATAGTATGAAACTTGACTCTTGTGATACTTTGAAACTCGACTCTTGAAACTTGACACTTGTTAAACTTTGATACTTATGGAACGAGAAACTTTGATACTTGGTTAAACGAGAAACTTTGATTCTTTATTGAACGAGAGACTTTGATACTTGATACTTAATGAACGGGATACTAGCTTAAACGCAGACTTGAAACACGGAAACTTTTGTGTTAATTATATAATTATACCATGTAATGGTTACTCACAAAAATACACAAACGCAACACTTGATCTAGCTCGCAAAACGAACCAAAGGTCGGAAAACTAGCAAACGGATACTAGCTGTCCGAATGGACATCCGATCGGATGACCATCCGCTCGGATGACCATCCAACCGGATGGCCATCCAACCGGATAGCCATCCGATCCCTTGCACTCTACACCGCCTTAGCTGTCAACATCACCTATAAATAAGGCCCTTAACATTTCATTTTCACCTTTGGCCCTATCATTCGACCACACGCACTCTCAGGCACTTTAATCAAGATCCAAGCCGATTCCGTAAGTATTTCTCCTAAATCCTTGTACAACTATCATCATTTAACACTTCTACACAATATTCTTCATCAAAATCACACGAACACTTCAACTTTTTCATGAAAACCAACTGATTTGGGTCACTTGAAGGTGGTTTCCACTCGAGTTGATTGTACAAACTGTGGTGGAGCATCATCTAATCAAGATCGGCCCCAGATCTTAAGGGTTTTCACGACTTTTATACAAAATCTAAATAAATCTCACACTTTTACACCAGATCTGACGGAATTTCACATGGTTTCCGGCTCAGATCTGATGAACATCACATTTTACAACTGATTTCGGACTCTTCTTCAACTTTTATACAAAACATGGGTGAAATCAGACTCAAACAGACTTTCGACTCGTTCCTTAGTCGAAAGCCAGCTTGAATACTGAATTCCACCGGAAGACGGGCAGATCGATGGGTCCAAACATGAAATTCCATCAGAAACAGCTTAACGGTTCGAAAGGGGTGATACCCATCCGATCGAGCGAGCTGTGTTTGGTGTGTTTCCGTTGTTTTGGCTCGTCGTCATACCGTCTCCGTTAGCAAATTTCACTAAAACTCACTCACTGACCATCTGTCCGGATGGCCATCCGATCGGATGACCATTCGTCCAGATGATCTGATTATGATGACACTTGTTGTTTGTTTTACAGGACACTATGATCAAAACATTGAAAACCTTAACGGTTCACAAATACCCAGTGTTCGAATGGCCATCCTTTCGAATGGTCATCCAGTCGGATGACCATCCGCTCAGGTATTCTGACAGACACTTTTGCTCGATTTTCCTACCATTCGACACTCTGTTCCCAACCGGGTCAGTTCTTAGAGGACTTATGCTCTGTTCCCGCACGCAGGCTGATCCAGCGCTCCATTCGATCCAATCTACCAGTGTTTGGTTTAAGCACCCACTGTGACCCTTTTTTGTTTTTTTAACACTTTTGGGATGCAACGTGTATTCTATTATCAAGACACTTGACACTTGAAACTTATTTGAAACATACTCTATCCGCATTAAACATGAAACTTGATACTTGTGATACTTGAGACTTTTATGCTATGTGAACGTTTAATCCCTGTGTGCAGTTCCGCCTTAACAATTATAGCGCTATAGCAGTAACGCCCGCCCCCTTGAGTCTTGGGGTATTGTTAGGATGAGACATATTAACTCCCGTTAGTCTTTGGGAAAGGCACTTTATTGCGTTGAAAACTTGGGCTATCACTTGGACTGCGTTAACTAGTATGGTGAAACTTATTATATGTTTTCATGTTGGATATGAGTTTTTAAACTATTATGCTACCTATTCAAACTTTTATGCTCGCCAATATTTTTTTTGATTTTATTTTAATACATGTTGCAGGTTGATAGTAGCTGGGATTCAAGAAACAAGCTAGGATGGTGCTTAGAAACTCATCTTAGATAATTAGTAAATTTTGAACAATGTTTGAATCGTTTGGGTCATTTTGATACAATGTTGATTGTGGTTGATTGGTGAAACAATTTAGCTTTTATTATGAAAATTGATTAATCATTATCGAAAAATATAATGTTGTGGATTCTCTTGAGCAATCTGATTCGCTTAGTACCACGCCCCGATGTTTCCGCCATCGGTTGGGGTGTGACACTAGTTCAACAAATTTAGGAACTGATTTAAAAAAATTATATTGTTAAAACGCTTATACATAATTAGAGTGAATTGCAAGGATTGTCCTTTATCTTTATACCCATTTGCAGGCGCTGTCCTTTATGTTTAAAATTGACGAGATTTGAACTTTATGTTTTCAAATCATACACGTTTTGTCCTTTAGCCCTAACTCAGTTAGATTTTTCTGTCAAATCTGGTCATGTGCAATGCACATGAGGGTAAAATTGTCTTTTCACGCTATTCTTTAAAAATACATATAAAAGAAAAAAAAATATTATATATCATAACAAGACCCTTTCTTCCCCAAATCTCTCCCATTTCAAGAACTGGAGAAACATTCATGTCGTTTAAAAAATTTTGGTCCAAAAGAACATCTCCTCCGCCATCAGCAACAACATTATAACGAGCATACAGAGCTCCTTTAAGATCATACTGTCTTGTAATTTTTCTGCAATAAGTAATGTTCTCCATCACCAATGTTTACAACGACTTAGTGAAGATATATAATCCAGTTCAGTCAAACCACATTGACCACGAAGATCTGAAAAATCTTTAGCAAATAAACAAGCCACTGAATATTTAGCTTTTTTATCATATCTTCCCATGGAAACCACTGGATGAATATACCTTGAATTAGCAACAGAATCCAAAATTTCCAACCCATCGAAGCTAGAAAACCTTGATTCGCTAGAAAACCTCGATTCGTCTGAAGAAGATCCAAGTGAAGAACTATCAGAATTCGACAGCGAGTGAGTTGATGACGTGGGTGATGCGATAGTGGAGGGATGAGTCGAAGGACTGGATGTCGGGATCTGAGCGGCATGCGTGCTCGTATGAGGTTAGATCTGATGGGGAGATTGAGGGTGTGTGTGATGAGGAGGTTTGGTGGTGGTGGGTGCTGGATGATGTGCTGCAGATGCAACCCATCGGTGGGTGAAAAACTGAAAATGGTGAAATTGAAGGGGAAGATTGGGGGATGAGAATGGTGGGATGTGTTGGAGATTTGGGGAAGAATAGGGTTTGGTTTATGATATATAATATTTTTAAAGAATAGGGTGAAAAGACAATTTTACCCTCATGTGCATTGCACATGACCAGATTTGACAGAAAAATCTAACTGGGTTAGGGCTAAAGGACAAAACGTGTATGATTTGAAAACATAAAGTACAAAACTCGTCAATTTTAAACATAAATGACAGCGCCTGCAAATGGGTATAAAGATAAAGGACAATCCTTGCAATTCACTCTACATAATTAATAGTTTAATAAGTTATAATAACTACATCGTATAAGTATTTAATATTATAAACTAATGATTGATGTAAATAATATTTAGAGTTACAAATCCTTGGGGGACGGTAGTTATGGGATTAGATGGAAAGGTTGGGTGTTGCTGAAGTGTAAAATTCTGGTTTGGAGGGTCGCTCGGAACCGTATCCCCACCATCGCTGAACTAATCAAACGGGGAGTAAGTATTCAACACACCGGTTGCAGCCTTTGTCAAGACGATATGGAGACAACTTTACACTTATTTACCGGGTGTATTTTTTCGCATGAAGTGTGGTTTCGTATTGAAGATTGGTGCAGGCTAAGCCACAATTTCGTGTTTGATATTCCGGATCTTCTTCAAATGTCGGAGTCTCAATCGCTTTCTAAGGAGTCGAAGTACATCTTAAGAGGCATTGTTTATACTACCATTTGGATGCTTTGGAATGAACGCAATGAACGTGTTTTCAACGACAAGAAGCGGCGGCCTATTCAAATCGTGGAGAACATCAAAGCGACGGCCTACTTTTGGATTCGTAATAGGTCTAGATGGAAAACTATTGATTGGAAAACTTGGTGTAATTTTCCTTTGGATTGATGTAATTTCGGTGTTATAGCTCGTTAAGTCCTTACTTTGAGGCCTTGCGAGGTTGTGTTTATGAAATTCTCCTTTCAAAAAAAAAAGATTGTAATCTTTAAAAAAATAATTTTATAAGTGCCAAAACTTAATCTTTAATCACTGCTAAATAAACGTATAAGCATAATTGTTTGTCCATAAATTAAAATTACAAATAGAATTTATGTCACAAGAAAATAAATAAACCTAATTATAGTTTGCTAACTTAATTTTTGAACAATATTTACTAAGTCTAATCATCTGGAACATTTTCCTCCAAAAAGAAGACGTAACAACAGGTCAAAGTAACTCCTAATAACTGACTTAGATTCTACTTTATTAGAAAAGATTTACATCAATGTTTCACTAGAAAATCTTATTTTATTTTTTTTAAAGATGAACTTCATTAAACACATGAACACATGGTCCCCAAGGCGAGGATCAAAACGAACAAAATTACATCAAGTCACAATTACACCATTTTTCCCAAGTACATTTTGTACTCCTATTCCTATAATTATACCATAAAAAACCATAAGCGAAGAAATAGACTGAAATGTAGAACATTTAAAAATAACTAAGTTGATCTAGGACACATGCGTTACGACGAACCTGTCAAATGAGAAAAAATAGACATAAAAACATTGAACAGCACATGGACGTTGCTCCCTGTTAACTCGCAAAATTATGAACGAAACGTAAGAACGTTGAATCACACGCGCACGTTGCGCTGTTTTAAGTCACAAAATTTAGTACGAAACATAAAACGAAAATTTAGGAAGGATGAAAAGTATAGGGGACCAAAGTAGAAAGTAAAAAAGTTGTGAGGTTAAAGTACAAAAGATAAAAAGTTTTTGGTTAAAAGTAAAAAAAAAATTATTTTTATGAGGTTAAAATTGTAAGAAACCGAAAGATGAGCATATAAAAAAAACAAAGTCAATCAATGACTCACGCGTTGCGACGAACCTATGAAATGAAAAACAATAGACGTAAAATCTTGAACTACACAGGGACGTTGTGCCATATTACCTCGCAAAATTATGAACGAAACGTAAAAACGTTGAAACACAAACACACGTTGCTTTGTGGTAACTCGCAAAATTTAGTACGAAACGTAAAGCGAAAATCTGCCAAAGATGAAAAGTATAGGGGACCAAAGTTAAATATAAAAAAGTTGAGGTTAAATTGTAAAAGAAGAAAAGTTTTGGCTCTAAAGTAAAAAAAAAAAATCCAATTTTGTGAAAAGAAAATTGAAAGAAATTCAAAGATTTGGATTAAAGGTAAAATTTCAACTTTTTTTTTTTGAAAAACACCCAAAGCACATGGTACAACATCCTATGCATACAAAACTTGGTAATTTATAGGATATAAATTCATCATCTAAATACATCAACATCAACATGTTACAATATATTTTAGGTTTATTAGACCAATAATATCCAAACTAACCCTCTAATATCATTCCTTATACGTATATGGATGTAGGGGTGTTCATCGAATCGAATAACGAATTTTCGAATTTTTATTTTTTTTACATGAATTCTTATTCGATTCGATTAGTATTTGAAACTCGAATCTGAACCGAATTTGAATAAATTCGATTTAATTCAAATTCACCTTAAACAATAAATTATTTTACTTTCATTTTTTAAAACTACTACAAAAAATTATAATTAACATAAAATTTAATAATCTGTAAATTAATTAACTATCAATATGTTAAAACACCAAAATGTAGAAGATGGGTTGGTTACCGGTAGCGATTTAAGTTAGGTGAAAATTTGAAAATAAGTAGTATGGGTTATTTGTCAGAAGATTTGGTAATGTTATGAATAATAAACTATCACTTATAGAGATAGTTCATACTTTGGCCAAGTTTAGAAGTTATATATGTGTGTGTATATATATATATATGTTTGTGTGTATATACATATATTAAATATATATATATATATATATAGAAAAAGTATATCGTACATTACGGCTTAACGTACTTCACGTACAACAACGTGCGTGTTTTGTTCTATAACATGCGTGATTAATGTTTTCAATATGCGTGATTATTGTGTTTCAACTTGCGTGATTTTGGATTATTGAGTTATAACGTGCGTGATTTTAAAATGAACGTGCGTAATTACCTGTCGTACGTGATGTACGTTAATCCGTAATGTACGTTAACCTTCCTCTATATATATATATAAATTGAATTCGAATTTCGAATCGAATTGAAAATCATAAATTTGTATTCGATTCTAATTCGATTACTGGACTTGAATAAAAATCAACTCGAATTCAAACTTTTTAATCGAATTCGAATCAAGTCGAATTTCGAATTTTTGATTCCGAATTGAATTCTGAACAACCCTATATGGATGGGCCATGGAAAGAGACCTCGTTTATATAATATAGGAAAAATTACAAGTTTTGTCCTTTATCTTTATACCACTTTTCAGGCGGTGTCTTTTTTAACGAATGTTGACAGACGGTGTCCTTTACTAGGGATTTTGTTGCAAGTTTAATCCTTTACACCCAACATTTGTTGTGTGTAAAGGACTAAACTTGCAACAAATTGTTGGGTGTAAAGGACTAAACTTGCAACAAAATACCTAGTAAAGGACACTGCCTGTCAACATTCGTTAAAAAGGACACCGCCTGAAAAATGGTATAAAGATAAAGGACAAAACTTGTAATTTTTCCAATATTATATACATGTTCTCATGATGTCTTGCCTTTTACATGTTAGATATTTTTAGTGGGTTAAAATATACTATTGGTGGACGGATGGAATGAAATGATTTATATTTGCGACGGAGAAAGTGTTATAAATTGCAGGAATGCATTCACCGTAGCAAAAAAAAAAAATGTGTTGCTAAAAAGTTTATCAACCATTGGAAAATTAGTATCCTTTCATAAATGATGGACCTAGCTCATTAGAGGCAATTTTCGAAGAAAGCCCTGTTTCAACATTTTCAACTAGTACAAGTTCAAACTTGTGGGGTGGATTGACAAAGATTTATCTTTAGATGGATTTCATGGGCTCTAAGGAAGCTTAACATATTCATGGTAAATGCATTGCTTAATTGTCTTTTTGTGTAACGTGGTTTCTAATAACAAATTTTATGTTTGTTTTCTAGAGTACAACAAGCAGAGATGACCTAGCCAGTGGCGGATCTTGCCCGTTGAACATGCCAGGGCCGAAACACACAGGCACTAAAAAAAGCCCGGACAAGCCCGGGCCAAACATAGTATATATAAAAAAATTTCGATCGAAATGCGAAAAATTAGCACTACCCCGGAAAAATTTGCCCGGGCCGTGGCCCTGCCACGGCTCTTCTAAGAACCGCCCCTGGACCTAGCACGCTTGAAACCAAATCTGAAAATTTCTTATGCTTGTTTGTATAGAGCAATTATACATAAGTTGGGATTTTTAGGTCACTTCGACCAAAATCTACACTCCGAAGGAAGTGTATTGGTGCTGAAGTAAAACACATGAAAAGTTTATAAAAAAAGTGTGTGTATATACATCATTCATTCACTTTTTTAATATTAAAAAATATGGAATAAATGTAATGTATATTAATTTCTCATTACTCTCTCCTAGAACTAAAAAAAAAAAAATAATACAAGAACAAATCAGTTTGATTTTTTTATATATATAGGGTTAGGTTTAAGAGTGAACAATAGTGTGTTTACGAACTGAGCGAACTAATCCTGACTATACACGTGTGTAAATCAATGGTCAGAATTTGTTGATGAAATAAACTAGTGTATTTTACGATTTTATGATGAAATCATAACCATACACGTGTGTAAATCAATAGTCAGGATTTGTTCACTCAGTTCGCAAATACACTAGTGTTTCACTCTAGAAGCTCATCCTATATATATAGAGAGAGAGAGAAGGGTGTATATGATATAGCCTACATGTATTATGTTAAATTACCGACTCAAGTGTACGTACATGGCACAAACCTAAAAATGTATGAACAAGTAAAACTGATAATATTTAAAGTACGTTACCTATGTTATATGTATATATAGGTAGCGTTAGGGTAAAATAAAAACTTATACGAGTTGTGAGAATTTAGAGAACTCGGTCTTACGAAAGGTTTTTTTACCAAAAAATCCAAAAAAAAAAATAACTTTTCCAAAAAAAAAATTAAAAAAAACAAAAAAAATTTGTTTTTTTTTTCATTTACGGCAGCCATAAGGGGAGTGAGGGCAGAACGTTAATCCACCGTGATAGCCAAAAACAACGCGTGATTGAGAATTGCACACCGCCGCCACCGCATGCCATAACGCGTTAAACATACAACGCGTGGATTGTATCACGCGTTGGAAATCAAAAAAGGAACGTTGCAATTGACCGTTTGGGGAAAGATTTGAACGTTGGGGTAATTTTTTTTTTTGAATGTTTTATATAAAATCCATCATCCTCAATCCATTTCATATAAAAAATTCTCCAACTCACTTCAAAAAATCAAACAATTCTCCAATTGATTTCAAAAATAATTTTACAACAAACATGGAAGGTTGAAGCAAGAGAGGTGCGGGTGCGTAAAAAGAGGTTCGGGTACGAATAATTTTTTTTTATTTTGCTATGTAATTTATTTTTTAATTTTAATGAAATTTATAATTTAGTGTTTTATTGTTAATTTCTAATTTAAAAATAAAAATTAAAAAAATTTGTGTGTGATGGAATTCTATCACTAGTGATCACCCCCACTCCCCTAAATGCTGTAAAAAGTGATGTCATGCTTATTTTATCAGTTTTTTACAGCTGCTGTAAGAGGCCAAAAACACCACTTCGATTTTTTGTACGACAGTCTTTATAAACATTTTAATATATGAGTGTGAAAAAAATGGGGGCAAAAGTCGTACGAAAAGGCCGAGTTCTCTAAGTTATTATAACTAGGGGGTTTCCCTTGATCTTGATCCTCTGGATCTAAAACTACAAAAAAGTTTAAAATATGAACTATCGATGAAAAAATAAACAGTTTGGATTTCTTATGTGTGAAGAAAAATGTTCTAAAATAAACAATCTTATTTTAACCTCGTTTCTTATTGATTCGTTCAAAGTATCGATGGTACAAATCTGATTCAAATGCTATTTTATATTTTGTTAGCAAGTAGTTTAGACAATTAATTGTAAATTACTAAATTTGTTAAACAACACTACATAAAATTTAAAATGTTGTAGACCGTAGACTCTATAGTTTTGTGTTTCTCAAAAAAAATAATTTATTTCAAGAAACTTTCATCCCGACAGCTATGAACCAGGGAGATATAGAGAGATGTGAGATGTCTAAAAATGGAACTAATAAAAAATAGCAACTAAAAAAGGATTTATAATGGCACTAAAACTCTTAAAATCTGTGGTTATAAAGAAAAAAAAAAATTGTAATTATAATCTTTTGAAGTAATAAAATTGTTTTGTGTTATTTAAAAGTGTAATTTTGGTGAATTTATAAACACCCTAATTTGAATGATTATGTTTTTAATCATAGATGCTGTTTAATTCACTCTAAAAAAACATATGTATAATTAAGATATAGACCACTTATTTAAAATAAGGGTAAAAAATGTGAACATGACTTTTGAAGGGGTAAGGTCCCAAAAATCTTGCGCAGGTGCTCGGGACCATACCACAACTTCACCACCAATAAACCTTTTTCAAGGAATCTTGCGCGGCAGTGCATTGGTTCCAAAGAAGAAAGATTAAAAGGAGAGCAGTCCCCAACACCCGCGCGCCAGGGTAGAGATGACATATCCTTGCGCAAGCTCTCATGCAACAGACAGGATAAAATCCTAACAACATCTCCGCGCGAATGTCACTCAGACTTGGACAAAAATAACCCTTCTGTCACAACAGAATTAGCATAAGGAAGAGCCACATATGATTACAGTTGTAATCCTTCTAGAAGGCCTTATCGTGCACAACAATTCGGTTATAACCGAAAGGCCACGTGACATCATCCCGAGCATCCCTCAAGGTCACGATGATGGCACTAACTTGGATAAGGATCCACACTTGCCCACTTTTCACGTGGCATCTCCCCAGCCATTGATCAGGCCCACGATCCGTGCGCTTATACATCACGTCAGTGATTAACGGTGGAGACAATAACCGCCTACGGAAAATGCTTTCTGTTATCTCTCCCGTCAACAAACTTTCCCGCCCAAAATTCGGTTATAAATAAGGCAATTCAGGTATCATTTCTCAAGTTACTCTCACTTCACTTTACTATTACTTCTTCTTCTTCATTGAAACCTGTACTTATTCTCACACCGGAGGGTGGTCACGGAGAGAACCCCCATTCTCCCCGTGGCGAGTCTAACGGCTGTTCGTTTTGCAGTTATCGTTCGAAGAAGGAGATCAATCACCCCCGAATCAAACGAGAAGACCTAACCATTTTTATGCAGATCCAAACCCCCTGGTCCAATTGATTCCGGTCATTTGAACCAGTGTTTCTTCATTGGCGCCCACCGATTTCTCAGTTTTTATTCACATCTTCTCGTTTTGATTTACTCTTCCACCTCTGTTTTTCAATGGAAGAGACTCCAACAAACCGTCAATCCGGCCCTCGGCCAACAAATTTCCCACACAATACCCAAGTCGAAGGGATTATGGAAGAGGCTTCTGATGATAACGAGGTCCAGTACAACGTTAATCATCCGAACAACCCTGTTACTCCAGGAGCACAACCCGAGATCCCGATAAGTTCAATTTTACATCCCGGTGAAACTCCCATATCGTGGTATGTCAGATCCCAAGGTGCAATAAACGTTGTATACGCACAACTTTGTGCACAAATTGCTCCTCTCACTCAAGCACAAAGACTTGCATCTCGTGCACGAGCACCAGCTGCACCACATGCATCATACCATGACGCACCATCGTGAGTACATGTAGAAGACACAGAAGTTTACTCCAGATCTCCTACAAGGTATGAGTCTACTCACTCTGAGACTCGACGAAGAGATTACCATGATAAATCATATTCTCATCGAAGGCAGTCGGTCCATTCTCGGTTGGGCCCGCGTTCGTACCAAAAGCGGGACACCCACACCGACGAATACGACAGAACATATCAGGAGGGTGATAATACAAGTGTGTTCAGCCGGCTACAGCGAGACCATGCAAATTATAGACCCCGTTTATAACCCGGATGCAGAACATGACTACAACTTAATCTATCGCCCGGCAGAAGCAGCTGAGAACTCGAAATTCGTCAGTGAAATCGCTTTAGCTCCCCTCGGAAAAGAAAAATTACCATCAAACGTCGGAAAATTCAACGGCATGTCACATCCGGATGATCACCTTCGTGTATTTACCAGCGCAGGTCTGGTAGGGGGTTGGACATTGCGTATGTGGTGCCACATGTTAGTCCAAACCTTTACAGGTGTGGCACGGTTGTGGTTCGATAATTTACCAGTAGGGAAGCTAACGTCGTGGGTAGATCTAAAAGAGAAGTTCCTGGTTCACTTTAGCCAACAACGAAGATCTATAAGAGACATCGCCGATGTGATGAATAATTGGAGGCGTGATGATGAGAGCCTGGAGGACTTCATAACGTGTTACAACAAGGAGGTGCTAGAGATTGGGGATGTCCATGAACACCTGATACAAGCACAATTCAAGTATGCAGTGCGCTGTGATGACATGATCAAGGTTCTGTCGGGGACAGAGGGCTTACCCAAAAGTTGGGAGAAACTAATGGTTGCAACAAAGGTTTACGCGCAAACCGAGTGCAACCTAAGCTCTAACAGACCACCGCCACCACACAATCATCCGCAAGACATGAGTGGTAGCAGTGGAAAGAAATTTGTAGGACCGTGTTTCAGGACCGAAACCGTGATTAGTGTGAGATTAGTTCAAGACGGGAGAGATTAGAGATGGATAAACAAAACTTCTTTGTATTAATCGGTAGTAAAACATTACAAATCAGCCCGATTACAAGATAACCGAACTAATACCAAAGAAGTATACATCCGGGGAGAGACCAAGTGGTGATCTCTCCCCCAAACCACAAAACACACTGAGAACTCTTACAAATGAGCTCACTCACTCTAACTCTCTAGTTTGCAAATGAACAAGGGGTTGGTATTTATACCCACACCCACTTGTCTAGCAAACACACACGGTCAAACACATAACCCTCTCGTTTGACCACTTCAAACGAGCGGGTCAATACACATTCGTTTGACCGTTTCACTAACTATTACATATTCAGCATAAAATAAACCTAATCTATTCGACAAGCATCGGATACAAAATCTGCATCAATAAATTCCCCCTTGTCTGTTGCTGTCGAATGCTGAAAATGAAACTGCAATCGATCTTCAGTCAAGTATTTATCTTCTCTGTGTTAACAAATTCCCCCTTGACCGATGATCCAGGTAAGTAGTATCTTGACGCTCCTTGTATAATAGTTCCCCCTCAAAGTACGCGTATCCGTGTTGGGTGTTGTGCAATTTCCTCACAAGGCTCAATTGACCGATCTTCCATTGATCTTCCAATACTCCAACCGGCATTTGATAAGGGTTCCATTCTTTAAAAACTGCATCAAGTCTTGATCTGTTATAAGACAAACTCTACCACCTGTGATTGCGTTTAGAAATTTACCGAAGAAATTCAACATACGAAAATTTTTATCCCCCTATTTCTTTGGTAAGATCTCTAAACCTTAACAGATTCTCTCCACTTCAAAGAAACTGTCGTCAATTTCACAGAACAAATTCTCTCCACTGAGTAGAATTTATCTTCAAATGCTCACCAATTCCCTCTACTTAGCGGAACTATCGTCAATCTTCACTGAATGTTCTCGGTTTTTTGAAAAATCACGAAAATGACTTTCTTCTTTGCATATTCTAGTTGAATAAGAATGTCCCCTAGCACCCCGTAGGATCCGACTTGTATCCCTCCAAAGACTTTGTGAACTCGTTAGGACCGGTATTGACATTCCAGGTTCATTCATTCGTTACCAAATGCGAGAATATGACAATAAACAAAATGCTTTCTTCTTTGCATATTCTAGTTGATAAAGAAATTTCCCCTAGTACCCCGTAGGATCCGACTTGTATCCCTCCAAAGACTTTGTGAACTCGTTAGGACTGGTATTGACATTTCAGGTTCATATGTTCGTTTTCAAATGCGAGAATATGACAATAAACAAAATGCTTTCGAACATTTATGAATAACCGATAACAATCATAAACATTGACGTGCGGAAGTGAACATACCGTTTTTGGTTTTTTTTTGGCCCATAGTAGTCAAGTCACCAAGTTTGACGTTTGCATCGGTAACCGTGACTACCCCACATTCAAAATAAATCATGTTTTCATCATCCCGCGTGCTTCCGAACCCGTACGAATTTTTGACGTTGACGTTTAGAAGCGCGGTTCAACTAAACTTCGCGAACACCCGACCCCACTCAAAGAGCAATTGTAGTGCCACGAAGACTGTTAGCCACGAAATGACCCACGAAGACTGGTCAAAGGTGGCCCACACTTTCAGTTTGTAAACCCCAAAAAAAAATATGTTGTAGCAAATCTGTTGTAGTCGGCGCAAACAGTATTGGCCCACTAACAATGTTTGTTGCCTACGAAGACTTGTTGGCCCATGAAAAATTAAATCCACATCTCAATCCGTGTGCATAACCCCATACATATGTAATACTGCATTCCAAAAATAAGATCATCATATACCCATTTGGTGGGGGCCAAGCCTATGCATCTGCACCATTCCCTATTTCTTTTTCAACAACAATTTTTTTTTAAATGACACCATTCTCTATTTGCTGGGACCAGACAACACATCACAAAGCCCAAAAACAAATCCAATAATTTCGTAGTCATCACAATCCAAAGAAATCATGTGGCCCATTAAAAGGAAATGACCAGTAACCATTCTTTAACAATCAGTGGGCACAAGAGAAATACCTAGCTGCATTCCAGTTTTTTCAGCCAACAAACATTAGTTGGTGGATAAGACATCATCAACCTCATCCAGCATTATCTTCTCTTATCTCTTTATGCGATGCACACACAACCAAAACCCCAAATCACATAAAACAGCCGACAATCTCTTCACATTCTCTTAGTCTCTGTGATACATAACCTCCAAACAATCAAAACCCCCAAAAAATGGTGGTTAATATCTGAATCGGAGAAGTTCACATCAGAATCGGAGAAGTTCACATCTGGTTGATCCAGATTCAGAGTTTTTCAACAATTTGTAGGTTCTTCGTCGATTGAAGATGACGATTGAAGGTGTGGAGGTTCGTTGATTTGAGTTTTTCGTGGGGGGTTTTTCGTCGATTGTGTATCGAGTAGTTTTTCGTCGGACACATTATGACGAAAAAGGTTCTTGGTCAGGAGAGGGTTTTTCGTGGGAGCAGATATGAAGAAACCCTAGCTTTCTTTCAACAGCCGCCATACACCTTCAAGAACACAGCCACTGTTTCTTTTGCAGATTTGACGAAAATCACCTCAAAAGTGATATTTGATGATGAAAACTTGATTATTTAGGTGTAAAAAGTTAACCCAACACTCTGTTGTGATTCGTTTTGATACGTGGTTGAAAACCGGTGTTCGTAATTGTGTAACTTAATGTTTTTACATAAGTTTTAATCTTGAATAGCCTACTTTTAATTAGATTTGTGTTTTGCAGGTTTAATGAAGTTTAAGGTGCATTTTGGGAGCTTTACGAGCTACCGGGAGGAAAAGCGGACAACCGGGACGCGTTACGGATCAAATGGGAGTGCAAAATGGAAAATTGGAGAAGTGGAGTTGGAGAGGCCGTCGCCGACGGGCTCTAGGCCGTCCGGGACGGGCTCTAGAAACACCCGTCAGCCAACCTTGCCCGTAACCAGTCAAATAACC
This sequence comes from Helianthus tuberosus, assembly GCA_030545235.1. Taxonomy (NCBI): domain Eukaryota; kingdom Viridiplantae; phylum Streptophyta; class Magnoliopsida; order Asterales; family Asteraceae; genus Helianthus; species Helianthus tuberosus. The sequence continues at coordinate 91,210,675 of CM060430.1, forward strand.
CGTCGCCAGTTTTTCAGCTTTTGAGAGGGCGTCGCCGACGGGGTCAGGGCCGTCGGCAACGGGCAACGGTTTTGTAAAGCGCGAATTTTGGGGATTTATGGGTTAAGATCGATTTTGATTGGCTCTTAGGCCATTAACTCGTGAGTTACAACATCTTGAGGTTTTGAATCATATTCTTGGAGCCTAATCTTCATTACCATTCATCTCCAATCCATCAATTATCTCCACTTCATCTACAACATCATCATCATCAACCGAAAAATCACAAAATCACCATCATTCATAACCATCACTCCACAAACCCTAATCATCCGCCATTTCACCATTGTTCAAGCTTCAATATGAACCAAGTCAAGTTCCAAACATCCGGTGATCAAGTTTCATCAACCATGAGCGGCTAATCACCTTGGTTTCACCCCGGTGTAGGTAGTTGTTTAATTTAGGGTTTTGAATTGTTTCTTGCTTCAACTTTGTGACAAATTGTGTTGATTTTTGAAACCATTGACAATAGCTTACATTTGTTTCGTATTCGTAAATTGTCGACGATTATAAAGTTATGACTTTGTGAAATGGTTATGTGTAGTTATGCGTTGTCATGGTTAGGTTTTACTTGTGTTGATTACAAAGTGCATTCTTGTCCGTTTTTCGAAACGTTGATAGTTATTGGCACCTAAGTCACGGTACACTAAATCCGCTAATCGTATACAATTGAGTTGAATCTAAAACTTGTAGAAATCCTAGGTTGGCAATTACCGAAACCGGGTGTGAACCCTTTTTATCATTATTGTTTAGTAATCAAGTTTTCTTGCAATTGTTAATCAGTAGTCTTTAATCAATTAAACCAATTCACATCTTTTTCAACTAAATAAAAATACAAAAACATTATAGCAAGCTTCATAATTTGTGACTTTCATTTTAATTCAATCGAATCCATTCGCAAACCACATACTCTTCGTGGTTCGACCCCTTACTACCACTAACACATAGTTAAGGGTAATTTGGGCCTATAAATATTATCTTTGACCGGAGCACGACACTCCGATCAAATTTTGGCTCCGTTGCCGGGGAGTGCGTGCGCTTTGTGTTTGGATATTGTTTGAATTTGCGTGATTAACTGTTTAATTTGCATAGGTTGTTTTCTTGTACTTTGTCTTTTTCCTTGTTACACGGGGTGTGTTACTTGTGCAGGTTACAGGTAGTGCATGCATACGCGGAACTCCGGGGGGACTTCACCGTTAGTCTACGAACCAGAAATCGAAAGACTTGCAAGAAGGAATTTACCAAGCCGGTTAAAGGCAACAATTATCACTAACCAAGTCACACAACACTCACAATCCACACCATCCATTGAACCCAATTCAATGGAACACCAAAATCCCAATCACCCAAACACCCAACATCAATTTCAATACCGAGGAACCTTTCGCCCGAACCAAAATGTCCAACAAAATATTCCACAAGATCAACCGGGTGGTGGTAACAACTCAAGACCACCCACACCACCTTTTCGAAACCAAGGTCCCAGTAATAACCAAAGAACACCCCAACAACAAAACCTTCACCGACACAATTCATTACCCACTAACCTTGATGATCGGAATGTTAATTTCGATCGTAGAGGCAACCGAGATTCCAGAAATCCCGCGAATGAAGATCAGTTCTTTAACATTGACGATTTGAGAAATGCCATCCCCAATGATGAGCCATATAGTGGTCCCGGTTACCAATCACCGGAGCACGTGAGTATTCACTCGGAATACTCGGATGATGGGGGTAATTATGACAAACAGGTAGATGATGACGGTTGGGGGTATGTGAACCAGGGCAATATCTACAATGCAAGGGGGTTCAATGATTATGAGTTTGACTATCAAAATGCCAACTTTGTGGGGAATGAAAACTATGGTTATGGGAATGCTCAAAACGACGGTTACGGAAACAACCGAAACCCACGAAACAACAACCAACGGAACCAGAATAATGGGTACTACAATAATAACAACAATGGTAATCCTAATCAGATTCCTCGTTTTGTGGGAGGAGGTAATCAAGGTAGAAATCAAGGTGGTGATAGAAGAGGTGATCGACGGGATAATCGAAGACCGGTTGATCAAGAAGTTAACGGTCCATACCGTCGTCAACAACCCCCACGGGGAGTAAATGACCGTTTTAGGCCGGTGGTCACCAACAATGACTCTCCAATAGTTTGTGAAAGAAGAATGTTCGATTGCAAGCCCCACTACATCAACATACTTCCCCATTTTAATGGGAGGTCTAATGATGAACCATACACTCATTTGGAGGAGTTTTCGTCCATATGTAGTACTATTGGGGGGCATGATTTTGCATTGGAATAGGTCAAGCTTCGGTTATTTCAATTTTCGCTAAAGGATAAGGCGAAACAATGGTTCCTCACACTTCCGGCGAATAGTATTCGTACATGGGGCTAAATGCAACAAGTTTTTCTTGATGAGTATTATTCGATGGCGAAGACCGATGATGCTAGAGATGAAATTAGATCTTTTCGCCTACTTTCGAGCGAACCATTGCACGAAGCATTCACCCGATACAAGGAACTAATTCGGAAGTGCCCACATCATCAAATTGAAAAGTGGGAGTTGGTCAAATGTTTTGTGCGAGGGTTGGATGATGAGATATGGAACCACCTTGAATCGACGAGTAATGGAACTTTGTTGAGTAATCATGAGGACGATGATTGGGAGTTCCTCGAGAGGACGAGCAAGAGGTCAAAGGCGAAAGAATTGGTCGACCGAGCCAAAAAGCACTCTACCTCAAGGTCTTGGCCCGATCGCGATGCGAGTTCTAAGGATCGGATTGAAACGTTGGAGCGGGAGTTGGACCGCGTGAAGAAAAAAGAAGTGGGTGCGGTGCAATACACCGTATGTGAAGAATGCGGCGACATCGGTTACCGGACCGAGAATTGTCAAGCAATTGTGGATGTGAATCAAGTGTATGGAAACCGGAGGTAATACGATATGAACTCCAACACTTACCACCCCGGATTGAGGAACCATCCTAACTTTAGGTATGGTAATGCATCCAACCAAATGAACCCGAATTTCCAATCGGGAAATCAAGGTGGGTATTCGCACCAAACTCGCCAAGGAGGTAACCAAGGGGGTTACCAACGGAATAACAATCAAGGCGGTGATGACTCGATAAATTCTAAGTTTGATGCACTTATGAATGCTATGAGTACCCTTACTAATTCACATCAAGAGATCAAAACCAAAATGAAGAAAGAGTTTGAAGTAAGAGATAAATCTCATAAGGCGCTGGAGAAGCAAGTGGGGCAACTTGCACAAGAGATGGCTCAGATTCGTGGAAGCGGAGGAGGACTTCCAAGTGACACTAAAGTGAACCCGAAGCATCAAGGTTCTAGCACAAGCAACATGAGGAATGCACGCGTTAGCGCGGTAAGTATTCTTTCAAATGTTGAAGTTTGTAGTGTTGAAAGCATTCCACCACCACAATTCGTTGATGGTGTAGTGGAAGATATAAGTGATGAGCCAGAAAATGAAAATAAATAAGAAACGATTTTACAAAGTACAATTGAAAATGTAACTAAAAATGCTTTTTGTGAAAATTGTTTAAATCAACTTAACCCGATTAATGCATCGAAAAGTGAAGAACGGTGCCCACCAAAGGACGAGGGGCGGGAAAATTTTAAACAAGCTAAAATTAATTTGCCGTTACTTGATGACATTAAAAAGGTTCCGGCTCATGTGGAATGCTTGAAAGAGTTGAGCATCGAAAAACGGCACAATAAATTAACCGAACCGATTGATTTGGTATCACATGTTAGTGCCGTTTTATCAAGTGCGCTTCCCCAAAAAGCTCAAGAACCAGGAGATCCTCTTATTCCAATTCAAATTGGAACATTCAAAATTGAGAGGGCGCTCCTCGATCTTGGAGCTTGTGTGAGCATTTTACCCGGGAGTTTGTATGACCAATACGATTTTGGTCCATTAAAAAAATTTGATACTCCCGTGGTATTGGCCGATCAAACTCCCACGCATCCAAGGGGGATGGTGGAAGATGTGATTGTTAAAGTGGATGATTGCTACTACCCAGTTGACTTTTTGGTAGTAGACTATGTTGGGTGTGTTGAGGACACCCAACCGATAGTTATACTGGGTAGACCGTTCCTGACAACTGCTAATGCCATAATAAATTGTGCAACGGGAACGGTAAGCATGAAATTTGGGGACCGGGAATTAAATTTAAATGTTTTTCCAAATTTCACTAACCCGCTCGGTGAGGATAAGTGTCCTAAAAAGGACATGAATACAAACAAAAAGGTGTGCTATGGTTGGTAGGTTTGGAGAAACAAAGAAGAAGACGGTCAAGAAAAAGAAGGCGAAGAAGTCACCTCTAGAAAAGAAGAAGGAAGAGGAGGTGAGGAAGTTTGGACCGTTTGGCAACAAATGGTATGAATCACCGGTGGGTGATTTCGAGGAGTTCGTAGGCGGCAAGCACGCCATTCGACCACCATGAGGTGGTAAGTCAATTGTTGCTGTATATTTTCTTTCACAATTAGTTTTAGTTTTTCTTTGTAGTTTTGTTGTTGTTGTTGTTGTTGTATGATGTTGTTATTTCGTTTTAGTAGTTAAATGAACGTTGTGGGTGTGTTCTCTATATAACCCTCACGAGACCTACTTGTCCTCCCAAGCTATTGGGGGGTTTAAAAGGGCTTGTTGCATACGCTAAATGTAACCGTGATTCCTACGAAAGTGAGTTAGGATTGTTATTGTTGTAAATTATTTTCCACAAAAATCAAGGTAAATTAATGCATGACTTGGTAACACTTTCATAAAAATGGTAGAACTAAGTAGCTAACAAATTTCAATGATTGTGAGAAGCATGCTTCTACACAAGGGTTAGAATTTGTAGGTACATCATGTTTGCGGGACGACCGTTTTTTGTGAAAAGAAGAAAAAGACAGGAGCATCTAGCGACAAAAATCAGGTGCATACGTTTCCTTTTTACCTTGATTCTTAGATTAGTAATAAGTGGATTGTAATTGTATGTTATTTTCCGAGGTGGAATTTTTGGGAAGTTAGCCGTGTCACATCCCTTGTGCGTTTTAAAACTCTAGTTCTTACACATTGAGGACAATGTTTACCTCAAGTGTGGGGATGGGGGAGTAGTAAAAGTTTTCGATTTTGACCCGTTCATTTAAACACTACACATTGAGGACAATGTTTACCTCAAGTGTGGGGATGGGGGAAATTTAAAAAAAAAATTCAAAAATATCTTGTTTCGAAAGCAATCTTAAAGCATAAGTAACTAAGTCAACAAGGGATGTCACAACCCATTTGGTCTTTTGTCATGGTCAAGTTCGAATTAATTGCATGACGGGTATTTAGCGGGTGGTTATTTGGGAATAATCCGCCTAAGAAACTAGCATCTTATGCATGTCACATACCATACCCTTTAGATATGTGAGGTTTTGAGCCACTTTTACATTATAGAACTACATACTTATGTTTCTTTGTTTGAGTGGACCATTAGTCATGTATTGTAGAACTTGCAACTTTTGATACGTTTGAGACCATAGACCGAATACAAGCACGAGAATGATTAAGGAATTAGGTAAACCTTTTTCTTTTACGCCATTTTTATATCCTTACCCAAGAATTATCCCCTAGTAGCCAATTTTGAACCTAATCCTTTCATTTGACCACCCTTAGCCCATAACCGTTAAACCTTTTCTTTTAAACCCGTGTGATGAAAATTCGATTATAGGAGTCAAGTTGTACAGTTGTGATTTGCTTGTTTGCATACATTAAAAAAAAGAAAAGAAAAGAAAAAAAAATCAAAAAATGCTACGAAAAAGAATAGAAATTGTTAAGAAAAGAACAAAAATATATGTTCTTAGTTAAGAAATAAAAGGCGAAAAAGTGTTGCCTTCTAGTTGATATTGGTAGTTAGGCGTGATTAGAATAATTGTTTTGTAATAAAAATTGAATTTTCATCACCTTAGCCACTTTAAAATGTCCTATTTCCTACCCTTAGCCTAGCCCCGTTACAACCCTTACAAAGACCTTATGACTTGTGCTTAGTATTCGTGTTCGGTGGTGGAGAATGATTGAGTTGCAAGCCTATGCGGGTACGTGTTCTAATCGGTTTTGAGCGATTATTCTTTGAAGTGCTAATACATTATGAAAATTGGCCAATTTATAAACCGAGTGGAGAGAACATTGTGAGGGATGTGCATGAATTGTTGGTTCACGGGCAGGTTAATCTTGGATAACCATTGTATATGTGAATGCTCACTTTACCGTTAAATATGTCGAAAATTGTAAAGATTTTGAACTTTAGTATGACAATTGACCTTAACCTTCGTCTCGGGAATGGGGAGTGTATTCGTTGTTCGACCCACGTGAAAGTGAAAAACAGATTTGCTTGAGGGCAAGCAAAAGACAAGTGTGGGGATGTGAAACGTGGTTGAAAACCGGTGTTCGTAATTGTGTAACTTAATGTTTTTACATAAGTTTTAATCTTGAATAGCCAACTTTTAATTAGATTTGTGTTTTGCATGTTTAATGAAGTTTAAGGTGCATTTTGGGAGCTTTACGAGCTACCGGGTGGAATAACGGACAACCGGGACTCGTTACGGATCAAACGGGAGTGCAAAATGGAAAATTGGAGAAGTGGAGTTGGAGAGGTCGTCGCCGACGGGCTCTAGGCCGTCCGGGACGGGCTCTAGAAACACCCGTCAGCCAACCTTGCCCGTAACCAGTCAAATAACCTGTCGCCAGTTTTTCAGCTTTTGAGAGGGCGTCGCCGACGGGGTCAGGGCCGTCGGCGACGGGCAACGGTTTTGTAAAACGCGAATTTTGGGGATTTGTGGGTTAAGATCGATTTTGATTGGCTCTTAGGCCATTAACTCGTGAGTTACAACATCTTGAGGTTTTGAATCATATTCTTGGAGCCTAATCTTCATTACCATTCATCTCCAATCCATCAATTATCTCCACTTCATCTACAACATCATCATCATCAACCAAAAAAATCACAAAATCACCATAATTCTTAATCATCACTCCACAAACCCTAATCATCCGCCATTCCACCATTGTTCAAGCTTCAAGATGAACCAAGTCAAGTTCCAAACATCCGGTGATCAAGTTTCATCAACCATGAGCGGCTAATCACCTTGGTTTCACCCCGGTGTAGGTAGTTGTTTAATTTAGGGTTTTGAATTGTTTCTTGCTTCAACTTTGTGACAAATTGTGTTGATTTTTGAAACCATTGACAATAGCTTACATTTGTTTCGTATTCGTAAATCAGTAGTCTTTAATTAATTAAACCGCTAATCGTATACAATTGAGTTGAATCTAAAACTTGTAGAAATCCTAGGTTGGCAATTACCGAAACCGGGTGTGAACCCTTTTTATAAAGTTATGACTTTGTGAAATGGTTATGTGTAGTTATGCGTTGTCATGGTTAGGTTTTACTTGTGTTGATTACAAAGTGCATTCTTGTCCGTTTTTCGAAACGTTGATAGTTATTGGCACCTAAGTCACGGTACACTAAATCCGCTAATCGTATACAATTGAGTTGAATCTAAAACTTGTAGAAATCCTAGGTTGGCAATTACCGAAACCGGGTGTGAACCCTTTTTATCATTATTGTTTAGAAATCAAGTTTTCTTGCAATCGTTAATCAGTAGTCTTTAATCAATTAAACCAATTCACATCTTTTTCAACTAAATAAAAATACAAAAACATTATAGCAAGCTTCATAATTTGTGACTTTCATTTTAATTCAATCGAATCCATTCGCAAACCACATACTATTCGTGGTTCGACCCCTTACTACCACTAACACATAGTTAAGGGTAATTTGGGCTTATAAATATTATCTTTGACCGGAGCACGACACTCCGATCACGTTTCAGCACAGATCTGAATATTTGGGTCCAGATCTGGGTTTTTCTCATTTTCACCCAACTTTACATCTTGAAAACAAATCACCAAAATCACAGATCTAGAGCACATGTGATTTACAAATGGTTAGATTTACTAAATCGGGTACCATGGCTCTGATACCAATTGTAGGACCGTGTTTCGGGACCGAAACCGTGATTAGTGTCAGATTAGTTCAAGACGGGAGAGATTAGAGATGGATAAACAAAACTTCTTTGTATTAATCGGTAGTAAAACATTACAAATCAGCCCGATTACAAGATAACCGAACTAATACCAAAGGAGTATACATCCGGGGAGAGACCAAGTGGTGATCTCTCCCCCAAACCACAAAACACACTGAGAACTCTCACAAATGAGCTCACTCACTCTAACTCTCTAGTTTGCAAATGAACAAGGGGTTGGTATTTATACCTACATCCACTTATCTAGCAAACACACACGGTCAAACACATAACCCTCTCGTTTGACCACTTCAAACGAGCGGGTCAATACACATTCGTTTGACCGTTTCACTAACTATTACATATTCAGAATAAAATAAATCTAATCTATTCGACAAGCATCGGACACAAAATCTGCATCAACAAAATTCAAGAAGAATTGGCGCAACTCAACCTCTGGAACATACTCGTCTGACGACGCTAGGGCAACCATAAACAAACTCGCAGCGCAGAGAGAAACAAAGCAAAAGAATAGAGAACGACAGTGGACTCCCTTAACGAAAACTCCGGCGGAGGTACTCAGCACAGAGGACTATCAATTTAAGACTCCTCCGCCAATGAAAAACAAGAGGGGTCAAGATCCAAATCAGTATTGTGACTATCACAAGGATAACGGCCACACTACAAACAATTGTATAAGCCTTCGCACCGAGATCGAGAAGGCACTCAAAAGTGGTGAGCTCACCCACTTACTTCAAAATGTGCGGAAGGATATCAAACAGATTACTCATGGAGATGAAGGCCCGAGTAAAAAAGCAAAAACTTAAGCCGCGCAAGAGCAACAAGCATACAATAGCTTCCTTTCATGTTGGATAAGTTATTCAACTTACCAATCCATGACAAAGAACTATTAGTATGGATAAGTTAAGTCTCAAATTAATTATCCTAAACAAACAACTTTGTAATCACGGCCTCTGAGCCTTATCCCTAATCAATGCAAAGTTTGTTCTATTATTTCTATGTTTATTACAAAGTGCATCCAATTCCTTTCGGTAAGCGCAAAAACATTATGGTAACCATAACACAAGTCTCATGAACTGTCTGTGATCACACGCATCGCGTAAGGCCCAGCCTTACGTTCACACATAAGCTTTATACCACATTTATTCGCCTTACCTAGTCAAAGAAATTGTACTCATGCAAAATATTGTAATTTAAACACATATTATGCTAGTTACTGGCGCACCATGTGCCTTAACAAAAAACCATGTACATACACGACAGTGTATAAATAAAGTTACTTGCGCCATAGCGCATTAACAAACAGGGATCCACATCCCAAACCTAAGTTAACTATCCATTGTTTATACAACCACATAAACAAAGAAAACCTAAGCTAGGTCTTCGGTTTCATCCTCCTCCTTGTCCGGGAAAACCTCTCTCAGCTATGTCATGAAGTCTTCAGACTGTAGTGCGACAGTGACAAGATCCATGACTGGAAGCTGTAAAGTATTAAAATGAGTCTTTGCAGCAGCAAGAGCAGCTTAGGTATCAGCACCGTGTGTAGCAGATCTACTGGTATCCCAGTCAACTTTTAAAGCACTGACAACATGCTGAGAACATTCCGAGTACCCTTGGGCATACCCATCGTTACGCGCAGCGACCAGCAGGTGCGCAACTGTTTAATCTAGTTCTTTGGTATTAAGAACAGAGTCGGCAATCTGCACAAATATAAAAAAATAAATAATAATAAGAAGACGCGCAATCATCTCCAGATGTTATAAAAAATAGATACACTTACGCTTATGATCCCATGCTCTTTCAACCATAACATATCACTCTTCAAAGGTTCAATCTGACTCTCCGCGGTCACCCGGGCAGTCTCAGAACTTTCCAACTTTTCTTCCATTTCACTAAGGTGGCGGGAAGTTTCAGCTCTTTCAACCCGTTCGAACTGCAAATCTTTTTTAACAGATTCAACCTCCGCCTTAAGTTGTTCCTGCTCAGATAATAAAGAGGTAAGTTCGTCTATCTCCTTTTCCTTAAGAGCAAGGGTAGCGCAAGTTCGTACCTCTCTTTGTTCACTTCTCTCCCGATGAGAACGTGCTTCATCACGCGCTGCTTCAGCATCCACTTTTTCTTGCTTCAGCTTCTCAATATCCGCATCTTGTTTTTTCAATCTCTCAACTTCAGCCTTGAGATTAGTAATGATATTGTGGAGACCCTTCTTCTCATTATTGTCTTTCTCACAAATCTCTCTCCAATTTTTGCGCTCCTTGTAAAGGAGAGCAGCTTCAGCCTCCGCTTTTCTTTTCCACCCGGCAACAGACCTGAAGAAACACTGACCTTTCCGGTAGTATCCAACTAGGGCTTCAACTCTCAGTGACCCGAACAGTTAGCTGCAAAACAGAAACACCGTTAGGACTCGCTACAGGAATGGGGTTATTCCTGTAACCACCCTCCGGCATGAGAATAAGTCTCGGTTTTGGGAGTATAAAAGAAGATATGGAGAAGAAAGTTGTATGAGAATAAGATCATCTATACCTTATACGTTTACCTCTATTTATAGTTTATCATTAGGGTTTCCCCTAACTTAGGATGGGCTCCGATAAGTTAGGGATTTGCATGATCTTCCCAAAAAGTTGGAGATTCAGTTGCGTGACCTATCCATGCAGGATGGAATGTTCTAGAACAAATGTCTATAACTATTTATTTATAATAAAATAATAGGTAATGACCGGGTCGGATTGTCCGATTCGGGTCATACCTCGTCATGTCCCCCCAGTCCGAAGTTATGAAATGAAATTCATGAGATCGGACTAGAAGAAAGAAAAGTCCACATACCCTATTTGTGGCAAAAATTATTAATTGAAGTGCCACTATTATGAGAAAATGGCGGCGATGGGATAGGATGTGACAGTTAAGTCATCATTGGGATGACAACTGTGTTTACCCTGCTCTGACGTGTATTTCCGTCCTTTCATATTTTCAAATTTTGAAAAGTCACCTTCCTGTATAAATAGTATCCCTGTTTGCGAGATTTGAACTACATTTTCTCAAAACACCTTCTTTCACTTCCCTTCTGTCGTACAAATGGCCTCTAAGACCGCTGAATCTTCCTCCTCTGCCTCAGCCAGTTCTGATGCCCTGTTCTGCAAAAGGGGAGTCGTGTCTTATAACAACCTTATGCAAGATTATGGGATCAGGGCTGAGTGGAATCCTGTGTTGCCATCAAGAATGGACACAGCATTTCTGTTGAAGGAAGGTAAAATCACGTTGTTTAGTGATTTCTTCAAATTTTGCAATTTTCGGCTGCCTATTACCAAGTTTTGCAAATTGGTTCTTGACCATTACCGTGTTCACATCTCCCAACTGCATCCATTAGGACTAGTGAAGCTTCGACAGTTCGAATTTGCTTGTGCGGCTTTAGGGCACATTCCGGAACTTATTGTTTTTAGGGCTTTCTTGGTGCTTGTGTGGAAATCCCCCTTTTTCACTTTTGACCGGAGAGATACCGATGCGTCTTGTTTGAGGGACATTCCTACCAGTTCTAGGGAAAAGGATTGGAAAAAGAAATTTTTCTATATCGATGCCTGTGTGATTCCCGGCGAGATGCACTGGAGAAATATGGGCCCAAAAGACAAGGTTAAGGACGATAGTCCTTCTGAAGATGCTTATATTTCAAACCCCCTGTATACAAGACTGTGTGGTCGCCCTTTCGAGTGCACAGTAATCCCAGAAGGGGCCCTGGTAATGGCGGGGATGAGTCTACTATGGCGCGATATCAAGCAGTATCCCTCATTTCGAAGGGATGACGAAGGTACTCCTATGTTTTGCTAGTTATGTATTCTGCCATTTTTGAAAATAACATATATGTATCTTTCAGGGGAATGGAGCTTGTTTGACTTTGTGGACCCTCCGCGGCATCTGGCGTTGAGGGCCGCGGACCGCGTGCTCAATGAACAAGAACCTGATGTGTTGAAAGTTCACCTTGAGCAGTTTTTATTACCCGCTCTGCCTGTGGATCCTGTTGCCTACATTTCCCCTTACCCTCGGCGGGGGTAGTAACGTTATCCATCCAGAGAAAAAACCGACCCGGATAAAGGTTACCGGGAGGAAATATATGGCAGCTGGGGCGGCCACATCTTCCACTGGTGGGGCGACACTCGCCAAAGGTGATATCACTACTACTGCTGAAATGACAAGCCCCACCCATGTGGCGAAGAAACGAAAGACGTTTGTTACTCCTACGCTAACTGCGTTTGAGGCTATGCAAGCCGCCTATGCCCTACCGTTTGGTGTGTGTTTTATGTCTTCGAGTGTCATTGTGAATTATGAGCTTCGTGTTACTAAAGCTTGTCTTTGATACAAGTACTACTGCCGAGGTCCAGACTGAAAATGTGACACCCACGCCCTTGTCATCTGTGGGAGCAGTACTTCCTATTGCTAGCAGCCTTTCAGAGCTTATACCTTCGGCGAATGTTACCGCCGCTGTTAGTTGTGCCATGCCGCCTACGCTTACCACTGCCGTGACTGTAACAGCTAGTACAGTTTCCACGCCACTGACCTCCAGTGTCGTTCCTTCTGCTCTGTTTGGTTCTCCATTGAGTATATTTTCCGCTACCGGGAAAGAGATGTATGCCGTATCTCTTGCTCACGAGGCGACGAGTGCTGGAGATCCCGCCGCTGGCGATACTGGGGGGTCCAGCAGTGGTATTGCTGACGATGGGGCCCGCTTGGGTGACGATCTTTATTTGCCTACCATTAATTGGGATCCCAACGCTCGGGATAAACGCTACCAGCCCCAGTGGAAAATTGCGGAGTCTTCTAGTTTGATTTTTCCCCAAGTAGTTCAGCACTGGGTTGAACGGGCTTACCCTCCAGCAGAGGCGGTGTATGTTGAGGGACTGAATAACGAGAATTTGATGAATTCTGCAATTGTTGATTCTGCATGTCAGCCCCGGAGGCTTTCAGAAATCCGGCGTAGGTGGATGCATGACAATAATAAGCTCCACCAGGCACGAGCCACTATTGAAGAGCTCAAGGATGAGAAATACCGCCTGGAGAGTCAGCTCCAGGCCGCTGGGTTGAGGGAGAGTCGGTTTTTGTCAGAGAAAAACAAGGCTGAGGACGACTTGAAGAGGGTAACTGCCCACCTTGCTGAGGAGCGGCTTATGTGGACTCGCGATATAGCGGAGAAGGACCGGGTTCTTGCTCACGCTAAAAGCGTACAGGAAGAGCTAGAGCGTAAAGCTGTTAGTGAGGCTCAGAAGATGAGATCTGAGATGACTGCTCTTGTGGAAAAATTCCAAATTGACACTGACTTTGTGTCTCAGGTGCAGGAGCGCTATCAAGCTTTGACCGTTGAGGTGGAAACTTCGAATGCTAAAGCCCAGGCGAAGCAAGCAGAGCTGGAGGAGCGGGGAGGGCAACTTAGGGAACTCCAACAGCATTGTGATTCCCTTCTTTCTGCAAGAAATACACTTACCCAATCCTCTGCTGCACGCCTGGAGGAGGTGGAAAGCGCCCTGGAACAAGCGAATGCTGAGGTGGATAGCTTAACTAGCCAACTGGCTGCTATACGGGGTGACAGGAATTGGTTGATAACGAACGGGTTGGTAGGGGCGTTTGAATACCTTCGCCAATCAGCGCCTTTTACCGCGCTGATAGACCGCCTCTCCCTGCTGCATACCAATCCGGTCATCATGATGGCGTTTACAAAGGATACTTCGACTGTCATCAGTCGGAAAAAATGGCTTCGGACTTCCATGTGGCAAGGGGCAAGTTTCAGGGTGACATGGCAGATGCCTTGGAGGCAGTGTACAACGAGCCATTGCCTGGGTATGCTGACCTGATGGACAAGGTGAATGAAGAGGGCATCGAGTGTTTGCGTTTGATGCTGGACCCCGCGGAAGAGACAGAGGAGGAATAAGTAATTTGTTTTGTTTATGTATCTTACTTCCTCATGCCATTTGTAATGACACTGTTTAACTTGGTTTTTGCGAAAATATCTGAATGGCTTGTCAGACATTTAATGCTAATGTAATGATGTATACCGCCGCCATTCTTCTGAAATGTGGCGACTTGACCTGTAATGATTATTTACCATTAATGTTGCTATCGTCATTACTGTTAAACTATTTGCCCTTCTATAAATTGTGGTTCTCTTTCCAAATTTGGTAACCCGAAAGGATGAGCCAGATAAGTTATAGGCAGAGACTTTCCGACATTTTCCGGCGTTTGGATGCCGCTGATGGTCTGGTTCAACTGCAAACTCCGGTAACGAAGTCGATGATTCGGAGAAGAAGACCACCTTCTAATGTTGTTCCATCCCGGGCGAACCGGTCGTGCAAGAGTGTTGTTTATGAAGATCCTTTGTCAGCTAATGCTAATATGGCATCACTATCAGCTGATAGTCTGATGAAAATTATCCCGGCTGCTAATGTTCAGCGTTGCCATTTGGTGTATGAGCGTCGCCGGGGTGGTTGTGCTGTGAAGGATTCTGTTGATGACCCGGGTATGGTAGCTCCACCGGTGATTGGAGGATCGACCGATGACTTGGCCACTGATCCTTATGTGATGAGTTGTGGTAAGGTGCTGCATACCCCTGCAGAGGTGATGGCGACCTGTTCCCACAAGTAGGTGTTAGAACATGTTCTTTTTTGGTTCCCCCATGTTGGTTTTTATCAACAGGGACAAGTACTTGGTTTGTGTGAGATAGTTCGTATGTATTTATTACCAAAATACCTATCTTTTTGTAGCGGTTAGCGTATCTATTACCAAGATACCCGCTTTCAGCGCTGTATATTTTTACCCTATGACTTATATGCATGAAAATATTTCGTGTTTAAGGGTACTTTTGTTTTTTGCCGTTATGTGCAGTTTGTTTGCGATGGTAAGTTTTATTGTATGTTTAAGTAATGATAGAAAACAAAAGGAAATAACTTTTATTAAACTCAAAACTTAGATGAACAGAAGCGACATCGCTGTGGATGGATTACACTTGTTTATTGAAAAAAGAAAAGTTTGCTCTCAAGGCATTACAGGTAACATTTTTTCAATTGAGCTATGTTCCAGCTGCGCGGTACAGCGGTGCCATCTAGTCTGGACAAGCGGTAGGCCCCTTTGCCCAGATCTTCTTGAATGACGTAGGGACCCTCCCAGTTGGGTCCCCGTTTGCCTGCGGGTTCCACTCTACTGGCTTCGTTGTCTCGCATGATGTAATCGCCTTCTTTGAAAGTGTGATGTGCCACACGTTTGTTGTAGTATTTTTCCAATGTTTTCTTGTACTTTGCCTCGTTAATGGCGGCAGCTTCACGCCTTTCTTCGAGTATATCCAGGCCTTCCCTTAACAGCCTATCATTATCATTGCCGGTAGTAAGGCGACGTAATGATGGCAATCCCGCCTCCGCGGGTATCATTGTTTCCGCACCATAGGTTAGGCTAAAAGGGGTTTCGTTATTGCTTGTCTTGGGCATTGTCCGGTGTGCCCATAGGACATTTGGCAGTTCTTCCACCCAAGAACTTCCTTCATAATCTAACCTTCTTTTCATGCCATCCAGCAAACTCCTATTCGCCCGCTCCACCTGGTCGTTTCCCTGGGGATGCACTACAGATGTGAAGATTTGCTGGATCTGGAGATCGGCGCACCATTCTTGCAGAACTTTGTCGGTGAATTGTGTTCCATTGTCGCTCACCAGGTATAGCGGTAATCCGAACCGACATACTATGTGTTCCCAAAGGAACTTTTTTGCATTTTTCGCCGTGATTTTAGCCAAAGGTTTGGCCTCAACCCACTTGGTAAAGTAGTCGATCGCCACAATTAAGTATTTTAGCCTTCCGGGAGCCAGCAGGAATGGTCCAACAATATCCACCGCCCATTTTTGAAAAGGCCAGGCCCCTGTAACCGGGATTAAGTTGTTTTTGCGCCTGAGTGTTTGAGGGGTGAATTTCTGACAGCTACGGCATTTTCTGAGTTCTTGCACCGCGTCTTTGTGCATCCCGGGCCAATAATATCCGGCATTATGGATTTTAGCTATGACTCCCTGGGGTCCGGCGTGGATGCCGCATATGCCTTCGTGAATTTCCTGGATCAGGTACTTAGCTTCCCCCGGGGAGACACACCGCAGGAGGGGTCCCAAGTACGGCTTTCGATATAGAACGCCACTGTTTACTTCATATTGCAATGCATTTGTTTGTATTTTCTGAGCGTCGCCCCTAGCGGGGGGTAACTCCCCCTTAGTAAGGAACTTTAATATCGGGATGTACCAACACGGTTCCTCCACTGTGACGGCGGAGACGTTCCGGGGTTCAATTGAGGGTGTTTGCAATGTTTCCACCTTTACTTCTTTTTCCGTGCCCGAAGTAGCAAGTTTGCTCAAAGCATCCGCTATTTGGTTTTTTCCCCTGTGCACGTGATTGAGTGTGACATTATCGAAGGAAGCCACGAGTTCCTTTGTTTTTGCTAAGTATCTTGCCATTGACTCGTCTTTGGCTTCATACGTCTCATTTACTTGATTATTAACCAGTAAGGAATCGACATATGCATCAACCCGTGTAGCTCCCATAGATTGGGCCATTCTTAAACCCGCGAGTAGCGCTTCATATTCTGCTTCTTTGTTGGAACATTCGAAATCGAAGCGTAAAGCGTACATCAGTCTTATCTCGTCTGGGCTTATCAACATTAAGCCCGCCCCAGATCCTTTTCCACTTGATGACCCGTCAGTATAAAGTTTCCAGGTCTGTCGGGCAGTGCTGGATTCAGGGATGTCCCGGATGGCGGGGTCCACTATAGTTTCTCCTTCAGGGATCTCAACTAAGAAGTCGGCGATTACCTGCCCTTTGACTGCTGTTCGTTTTCGATATTCAATGTCCAAAACGCCCAATTCAATCGCCCATTTGGCGAGTCTCCTGGAAATTTCTGGCTTGTGCAAAATTTGCTGTAGCGGGTAATTCGTCCAGACCTGTACGCAATGCGCTTGAAAATATCTTCTTAATCGCCCAGTGGCGTGAACTAGTGCAAGGACCAGTTTTTCAAGGGTTGGATACCGCGTTTCGGGTCCCGCCAATACTCGCTGATGTAATATATGGGTGTCTGCTTCCCATCTCTTTCCACCATTAGTACCGCGCTTACCGCGTTATGGGCTGCTGCCAAATACATTTTAAGCACTTCATTAGGGGATGGCGCTGTCAGCATGGGTAATTTCTCAATGAAACATTTCATGTCTTGCAGGGCTTCTTCCGCTTCACCGGTCCATTTGAAATTCTTTTTGTTAAGGTAGTCTTTTAACGTCTTAATAAATGGTAAAGATTTTTCAGCATGTCTTGCCAAGAATCTGTTGATCGCCACTAAATGCCCATTTAACGCTTGCGCTTCTTTCAAGGTTCTTGGAGAGGGCATCCGCGTTATAGCGGCTACCTTTTCCAGGTTAGCTTTAAAGCCGTCCCGGGTGACTATTACGCCTAAGAACTTTCCCCTCTCAACCCCAAAAGAGCATTTCTTGGGGTTGAGTTTGATGTTGTATTCTCTAAGCTTTTGGAAAGTTTCCTCAATGTCTTCCAGCATTTGTTTCTCTTCCCTGCTTTTGATCACAAGATCATCGACGTATACTTCCAAATTTCTGCCAATTTGTGTTTCGAAAGCTTTATCCATGAGTCGCTGGTAAGTGGCCCCGGCATTTCGTAGGCCGAAAGGCATCTTTGTGTAGAAAAAGATGCCAACATCGGTGTGAAACGCCGTTTTTTCTTCGTCTTCCTTGGACATCTTAATCTGGTGGCATCCTTTATACGCGTCTAAAAAGCACTTATACCTGTAGGGGACCAGGGAATCAACTTTGAAGTCCATCTCAGGCAGTGGGTACGTGTCCTTGGGGCATGCTTTATTTAGATCTTTAAAATCGATGCACATCCGCCATGTGCCATCTGGCTTCTTAACCATTACCGGGTTTGATACCCACGTATGGTACTGTGTTTCTCTGAGGATTCCGGCTTCCACCAACTTTCGTACCTCTCTAACAACTGCTGCCTTTCTATCCGAAGCCATACTGCGTTTACCCTGTGCGACTGGCTTAATGCCTGGGAGTGTTGCTAACTTGTGTTCTGCCTTATCGCGGGGTATTCCCGTCATGTCAGAATGTTCGAAGGCGAATATATCTACATTCCTTCTCAGCAGCTGTTTCAAATCGTTTTTAACCTCGGGAGAGAGGCTGTCTCCGATTGTAATTGTCTAGTCTGGATGGCGTGTGCTTAATACCCATCTTTCTGGACCAACGGCTCTGGTAGGGCCCTGGCGACATCTTTTGGCGTTTAATACCTCCCCTAGTTTGTCCCGAAACACTGTCGCGACACCCCGCGGGGTAGGGAACTTCAAAAAACCTCGCGCCGTAGAGACTATAGCGTCCAATTTACCCAGAGTAAACCTTCCGATGATCACATTGTGGTACGATTCGGCACGTACCACGAGGAATGTTAGGAGTATGGTTCTTTCCCGGGGCTCTTGTCCGAATGTGACCGGGAAGGTAATCTGACCAATGGGGTCCACCTTTTCCCCTGTGAAACCTTTAATGGGGGCGTGTACTGATTCCAGCAGCCTTTTGTCCTCTGGTCGCATTCTGTTGAAACAGTGTTCGTAAATAATGTCTTCTGAACTCCCGGTATCTACCAAGATTCTTCTCATGCGATAATCTCCTACTGCGGCGGATATGATCAAATCATCCGTAGAGAGGTGTAAATCTTCCATGCGAGGCTCAATGGTCATGGTTGCCAACATCCAGGGTTCGAGCGTGGAGAAACTCCGTTTTGCCCCTTTTCCTTTGTCCACGTATACCATATTCAGCTCTCGCGGCCTCTTACCCGTCGCCTTGTCATTTTCTTCCTTAACCGGGAGCGGGCCCTGCTTGATATCTCTCACTAGATGTGCCAGTTTACCTGCTTTCACGAAGTATTCAATCTGCTTCTCTAGTTGAAAGCAGTCGTTCGTATCGTGGCCGCTCCCTTTGTGGTACTCACAATATTTACTTGTGTCTTTGTTGGGGTTGTCTTTCAGCGGCTTTAGGGGATTAAACTTGAGGTTCTCTGAGGCTAGGATCTCTGTTGGTGTCTTGCTTAGGTTGGGGTTGTCGGATCGAGGTTTTGTGGACTCATTCCTTGGATAGGTGCCTCTGGGTCTATCGTACCGCGAGTCCGTCTTATCATTCCTCTGATATCGGTCTCCTCTACCCCTACCTTTAGAACCTCTCTGTTCCCTGTCTTCTTGTTTTTTCAGAGCCTCTTTCTTCCTATTGGCCGCGTGACTGGCGGCTACTGCCTTTTCCTGTATGACATAAACTTTAGCTATCCGCAGTATTTCATCGATGGTGGGAGGTACACCATCCCTTCCATGTAGCGTTCTCAACAACTCATCGTCGTTTACTCCTTGTAGGAAAGCTCCAAACGCTAGATCGTTTGTTACACCCGGGATTGCCAGGCTTTCTTTGTTGTATCTAACAATAAAGTTTTCCACCGTTTCGTTGTCTCGACGGCGGATATGGAGGAGCTCGTTCCTATCCTTCGTGTGCCTACGCTGCTGGCTGAACTGCAAGATGAATTTGGACTCTAGATCTTCGAAACTGTCAATCTCCCCAATGGGCAGACTGTCCCACCAGACACGAGCCGCGCCTACCAGCGTTTGCACAAACATTTTACACCATAGGGGCATAGGCCAACAGGCTACCTCCCATGCACTTTTGAATAGGTTAAGATGGTCATCAGGGTCACCTAGACCATTGTATTTGCCTACAGTTTGAGGCATCTTGGGTTTTTCCTTGATAGGAGCTTCCGCTATTCTTCTGGTGAACTTGGATTTGAAGGTTGCATCCACTGGCTTGTAAGGTCTGGTGAGTTCGTCTTCTTCTACGTTGATGGGTTGTACTGGAGGAACGATTCCGCTCTGGCTTATACCCTGAGTGACTGAGGGTTGAGCCGAAGTGTTGGATCTGAGTTTCTTTTTGATTGTATTTTCGTTTGAAATTAAGATGGAAATGAAAGAGTTGTGCAGCGGAAATAAGATGAAAACAAACTTTGCATACAATCAAACGAGAGTAATACTTTTAATCAAACATCTTTACACAATGAATCGAAAGATTGAATTTGTTTCAACAACGATTACAATGATTGATGTATGAATGCAAACTCCCCCTCAGCCAGAGCTCAGTAGTTTGTTCGTGCAAAGAAGACGATGTGGTGAAAGAGCTAATAGAACAGTACAAAGTACTGAACTATTTATAGGCACTTGCAAACCACTGAGCATCTTAGCTGACGTCACCATGAAAGTGACATCTAACCTCCTAACAAACTCTAACTACTGATCTATACAACCTCTGATCTACTAACTACTGCTATTACATTTCTTTACATAAAAGACACTTAAACAGCTGCTGCATCCTTCCACTGCTGTGAACCCAGCAGTGCCTGTCCGGATCAGCAGTACTTGACTCAAGGCAGTAGATTGAGTCAGCAGAGCTTTGGTCTTCCATCAGTCTTTGACATTGGTCAGTAGATGCAAAGCAGCAGTTGTAGGTCAGCACTTAGTAAGATCAGCAGATAGAAGGTCAGCAGATATAAAACCACTTTCAAGGGGAGAGATTTGCCTGAACTAACTGTAAACGTCTGCTTATTCTGGATCCACTGCTCTGATCCAGTTTTGGCTTTAATTATCTGTTCCTCTGATAGGGTTCAATCCCAACAATCTCCCCCTGGAACAAATAATGCCAAAACTCTTCATTATTTGTGGAATTCTTTATTGCCTCATCAACAACTCCCTTATCTGACCTTTAAATTGTAATTCAAAGTCTAGGGCATCTGTATCTTCATCATCCCTGCTAAGTGGAAGATCAAGGAGATCCTGCAAATCTTCAAGACTCAGGCCAAGAGCTTGTTCCCTTGATATTTTCTCCACTTCTCCACCAGACCTGAGCAAAGTCAATACGCAGGTCTGTTTGTCAGTTTCCCACTTTTGTATTTTTTAGCCTGGTGGGTTTCTTGGGAGATGTTTATTTGCAGAAGTATTTGGAGAGGCAGGCCTGTTCATAGCTGGCTGAGCAGCACTTGCAGATTGTTCCAATTCAAGGTCTTCTTTTATCATTACTTCTGTGCCTGCTTTTACAATGGCATCTCCAGCTAATAGATCTTGAATTGTTTCCATGCTAAACTGGTTTTTGCTCCTTCTTTTGTAGATGGCAGCACCAGCTGGAGCAGTGGTTCTTTTGATTTGCAGCTTTGGTGGTCTTTTTGAGACCTCTGCTTTGGAATAGTCAGGCTTTTGTGGAACTCTTGGATCTTTCTTTCTAAGTTCCTCTAAGCTTTTATAGGTTGCCCTGACTCTATCTTCTCCCCACTTTGTCACAGAGTTCTTTGACCCATAATCAGCTGCAATTAGCTCCTCTTTCATTCTCCTCAACTCTAACATCTTCTCGGCTTCAAATTGTTTGAATTTTTCAGGAGGAGTCTGCTTGACCTTATTTTTTATCGTGTCTTGGATCCTGGCTGCTTCTTTTTCAAGCTCAGGAATGGTCCAATTCTTGTACATGTGTTTCTCCCCCTTGTATTTCTTGTAGGTCATGATGTTTTCAATGTAGTCTTTCCTTAAGGACTCATCTGCCCTTTCTGAAATTTTCTGACATACATTTTTAGCAAAACGCTCCATAGCATTGACCTGTGAGAGTAAAAACTGATAGTTTTGTTGAAATTCTCTATCAGATTTCCCTTTTCTATTTTTGATTGCAATATCCTCTGCTTGTTTGGCCTTAAGTTTCAAGTATTCTTCAATATTGTTAGGCCTGGGATAATTTGCAATTGATGGTAAACTCCTTTTGGCTGGGTCATCTTCATAATAAAAGGATTTGATTTCTTCTCTGACTGCAATGAGTTCCAGAGGAAATGAGACACCAGCAGGAGGTAGTGATTTTACAATTTGAGCTGAAGAGAGAGGTATGGGTTTTGGAATAGTGACAAGTGATAGGGATTTTGAAGATGTTGGTGATGGAGATGTGTCATCATCTTTTAAAATTAGCCTTCTCCTTTTGGTTTAGGAGAGACGGATGATGTTTTGAATGGAACAGTGGTGGTAGATGTAGTGGCAGTGGATTGTGATTGACTAACAGCTGTTGAAACAACTGGTGTTTCAACCACTGTTGTCATTACAACAGATGTTATAACATCTGCTGTCTTCTGCTGTATGTCAGCAGGTGTTGTTTTTGGTGGTGATGATGGTAAAGCAGTGGATGTTGTGTGTGTTGAAGTGGTGTGTGTTGAAGTGGGAACAGATGTTGAAACCACTGAAGTACCAGCAGGAGTTACAACAGCTGTTTGAGTGGAGGTTTTATGCTGATGGCTTTTGGATGGTGGCTTTGGAGGCTTTGGAAATCTGGATGGGATGGACTTAGGTTTTCCTTTTGTCTTCAGATTTTTAGAATCTTTAGAACCAGAACAACCCTGCTCATACAGCTCCATGAAAGCTCTTTTCTCCTTATTCCACCTTGAAACATCCTTTGCCATTCTATCTCTTTTTACACTTGCTACTCCTTCATCAAGTGCTTCTTGAGTAGCATCAACCTTCTTACTACCATCTGGCACAGGAATTTTTCTGGTCATAGCATCCTTTTCAGGTTCAATGTATAGACCATCATCTATTCCTTTCTTCTTCCACTCCTGAATTTTCTCCCCCCTTTTGGCATTATCGTCTGGGAGTTGATCAATGAAAAGTACTGTTGGAGGAGCAGTGCCAGTGGTTTGCAGGATCTGAGTTTTGAGAGCCTTCAGATCAGCCTGAGTGTTCTTGAACCTTGACTCCATTGCATTTCTCAGCTGTTGAACATGTTTTTCATGTTGCTGATCTGCTAGTTTTGCTTGTTGATGGAGAAAAGGTTGAAATAAATCCCAGAGCTCATTTGTAGCAGGTGCCCTTTGTGGAGCAGGTGCTTGAGGTGGAATAGCAGTTGATTGTACCTTTTGTACTTGTAACACCTGTTGTAGCATATCTTTGAGTTCTGCAACAGAGTTATCAAGTTTTCCAATGCGATCCATCAATTTCTGGTACTTTAAATCATCACCCAATTTAATGGGATCATCTGATTTCCCACTAGCAGTGGTTTTATCAGTGGTAGATGTAGGGAGTATACTCCAAACATTAACTACTGATGCCCCTTTGTCTTGGTACTGGGGTCTTCTTCCTTCAACACTTGACAACCTTTTGATGTTGCCAGTAGGATAAATAAATCCACTGGTGGTTGACAGAGGTGCTATCAAAGGAATTGCCTCCAAGGAAGTCTTATTAATGTAACCACTGTCTAAATGTAACCCAGTGGGTGTAACAATTGTAGTGGCTGCTTCACTTGGATTACCACCAAGAGTTACTTGTAACTCAAGGGGTGTAACCTCCTCAGGTTGTGTTGGTGGGTTAGCAAAGATTGATACAGCAGACCCAGTCAGTGGTTGAGGCATATTCTCATTAATAGGTGATTGAGAAGGACTGGTTAATGCCTGGTTCAAATCAATTGCATCCAACAGTGGTTTTATTGGTGAGGGAATTGTGGATGTGATGATTGGTGTAGAAATAGGATGTGTCTCGGGCATTGGACTGTGGATGATAGAAACGAGTGTTTCCAGAGCATCATGATGTGGAGACCCTATTTGTACAACCTGTTCTTTTTGTGAAGAAGCAGGAGGAGTTGTGGTTATGGGTTGAGATATTTTTACCAACTGCTGTGAGGAAGTAGCAGCAGTGGTTTCTTGTGACATTTGTGTTGTCACTGGCAGGAGCTCTGGTATCTCATCCTCCAGAGATGCCTTTTTGATGGGTTTTGTGGGTTTTTGAGTTTTTCTTTTTGGCTTTTTGGAGATAGTAGGTGTGGGTTTCAAAGCAGTTGTGTTGCTGCTTTGATCACCTTGAGCAGTGGGCTCAGCAGCAGATACCTGAAGAGCAGTTGTAACTGCTAAAATCTGCTCAGGCACCTCTGCTTGTGTTTTGCAAGGTGCTAACATCCTTGAAAAAGTTTCAGTAGTTAAACTGTTTATTTGAGTAGGATCACCTTGGTTTATTGCAGCTAAATCATCCTTACTGAATTTCTTTGTAAAATAGTAACTCAAAAACCTTGGAAACAGTAAGAAAGATTTTGTTTCAACATTATTAACCAAATCTTTAAAAATTTCCCGAGAATAGTTAAAATTTTCTCCTTGAAGAATTGCATATCCCAGATTTTGAATCTTTAAAGGGATTTCATTGAAAGAAGTTGTTTTGTTTGAAACACATAGGAGGAGGGTATGAAATAAAAATCTGGTTGCAGACGGAAAATAACCTTTTTCTAGGGTAATTTTCTTCATCATTGTGGCTTCATACCCTCTCTCAATGAAGTCAGTTTGTAACTCGTTTTTAGTGAAAGAAATTTTACCTTCCTGATCATCGAGTTGAAAGACCTCTGAAATGGATTGTGGCGTGATTTGGACAGCTTTACCCTTTATAGAAGAGTTTATGGTGGTTGCAGTGTCTCCTTGTTTTTCAAGGGTTGCATTCTTCCAAAACTCCCGTTGGGTCGCCAAATAGATTGGGGCATCGGCGGTGAACAAAGTTTTGTACTTTGATTTTGCCATGATGTCAATGATGGAATCGAAAACTTTGGTGGTTCCTGGTTTTGTGAGAAGACCCAGGAGATTGTGAGATGGTTTATGTGGAATTTCAGTGGAGATTGCCTTTTGAGAGACTGTTTTCGATGATGATTTGGATGAGGGTTTTGAAGACTTCTTTGATTTTGTCATTTTGAGGATGATTGATCGAAGAAATTTGTGAAGAAATGAGAAGAAAAACTGCTTTGAGAAGAGAATTTTTAAGGATTCAATTCGACAGTAAAACCCTGTTTTGGTGGTGAGTGGGGGATTTTATAGGGAAGAAAGTGAATGCTGAGGTGGCAGCCGTTACAAAAGGTCTGACCAATATGTACTGCCCACGTGACAACCCCTGTTGAAAGTGAAGGACAGTACTTGTGTGATAGGGACAGATGAAGGCAGTGGTATGAAAGCAGTGGATGATTTTCACTATCAGTGGATAGCATATCAGTGGATAAGACACTGCTTTTGAACAACAGAGTTTATCAAAGGAATGAGAGAGCAGGGGTTGACTTTCAGCAGTGGACAGACTTTTGAATTAGAGCAGACTTTTGAACAATCAGTGGTTAATGGCAGGCTTTTAAGGATTTAATGAAAATTTTCATTTTTAGCTATTTTTAAGGATGGAGTTTTGATTTTCTGAAAACATTTTGTTGCTTTTATTCATAGAAAAACAAGATGTTGCTTGTTATTCCATGTTCAGCATCCCAATTCAAGAGACCAAACTTTCAAAAGTGGCTGTATCAAGTGCTTTTGTGAGCACATCAGCCAGCTGGTCTTTAGTTGGGACATGAAGCAGAGAAATCAAACCTTTTTCATAGCAATCCCTCACAAAGTGATGTCTGATGTCGATGTGTTTGGTGGTTGAATGGGAAACTGGATTTTTAATGATATTTTCTTCTGCCTGACTGTCCAACATGAGTGGTGTCTTCAAGGCAGTGATACCAAAATCCAGTAACTGATTTTGAAGCCACAGGAGTTGGGCTGTACAGCTTGCAGCAGCAATGTATTCAGCTTCAGCAGTGGATGTTGAAACAGCTGCTTGCTTTTTGCTTTGCCATGAGACTAAGCAATCACCTAGAAACTGGCACCCTCCTGATGTGGACTTCCTTGTGGTGTGACATCCAGCAAAGTCACTGTCTGAGAAACCTGAAAGCTTGATGTTCCCATTAGCTGGATACCAGATACCAAGTGTGGGAGCACCTTTTATGTATCTGAATATCCTTTTTACAGCAATGAGATTTGATTTTCTGGGAGCTGATTGACTTCTTGCACAGACACATGTTGCAAACATGATATCTGGTCTAGATGCAGTTAGGTACAATAAAGACCCAATCATGCTTCTATAAAGTGTTTGGTCAATCAGCTCATCTTTTTCATCAGACATGACCAGCTTATTTTTTGCCATGGGTGTGCTGCATGGTTTACAATCATTCATATCAAATTTGGTTAAAAGTTCTTTAGCATATTTGCTTTGATGAATGAAAGTTCCATTTTTCAATTGCTGTACTTGGAGACCAAGAAAGCACTGCAGCTCACCCATAGCACTCATTTCAAACTCAGCTGTCATGAGTTCTCTAAACTCTTCACACATTGAGTTACATGTGCTTCCAAAAATAATGTCATCCACATAAATCTGGACAATCATTAAATCCTTCCCTCTCCATTTTAAAAACAGTGTTTTATCAATGGTACCTCTTTTGAAACCATTTGAGAGTAGGAAGTTGGAAAGAGTTTCATACCAGGCCCTTGGTGCTTGTTTCAAGCCATACAAGGCTTTGTTTAGCCTGTAGACATGATCTGGATAAAATGGATCCTCAAAACCTGGAGGTTGACAAACATATACCTCTTCTTGAATTGTACCATAGAGGAAAGCACTTTTGATATCCATTTGAAACACCTTCATATTGTGGTTGACAGCAAAGGCCAGGAACAGTCTAATGGCTTCCAATCTTGCAACAGGGGCAAATGTTTCATCATAATCAATCCCCTCTTCCTGTCTGTAACCTTGAACCACAAGCCTGGCTTTATTCTTGACAACAATACCCCTTTCATAAGTTTTGTTCTTGAAGACCCACTTTGTGCCAATGGGACTAACCTCTTCTGGCAGTGGTACAAGCTCCCATACTTGTTGTCTTTTAAACTGTTGGAGCTCCTCTTGCATGGCTTCTACCCAGCTGTTGTCTTTTAGTGCCTCTTGGTACTTGACTGGCTGATGGAGTGATAGAAAACCAGCAAAAAGATAAATGTTTTGGGTTTGACTTCTTGTGAGTACCCCTTCATTTATGTTGCCAATGATTTGATCAGGTGGATGAGATCTCAAGAAGATTAAATCTCCTTGGTATGGTATGATGGCATTGGTTGGTGAAGGCTGCAAATGTGTATCATCTGAGCTAACCACTGCTGGGGACTTTGATGATCCACCAGTGGCTTCAAAAGGTGGTGGAATATGAGGTAATGAAGTAGACACCTGCTGACTTTTATCCACTGTTTGAGGACTTTTGTCAGCAGTGTTTGAGGATGTGGAAGCAGTGGTTGATGGGCTACTTCGGTCAACAATTGTTGAGGTAGCAGTGGTTGAGCTTTGACAACTGTTTTGAACAGCTGGTGCTTTTCCCTTTGTGGCAGACCTTTGAGGGATGATGATTTCATACCCATAGTCTGGTGTTGTATCCTCTGATGGATCTGCAGTGTTAGTCTTGACAGCAGTATTTTCAAAAGTGAATTTTTCAAGATCAAACAGATCTGCAGGGTTTGCTGGGATTTTCATTAATGAAAGTTCATTGAACTTTACATTCAAAGTCTCCTCCACTGCCTTGGTCCGTGTATTGAACACTTTGTAGGCCTTGGCAGTGGTTGAGTATCCCAGATGATAACCACAATCAATTTTGGCTGCAAATTTTGAAATGGAATCTTTTAAGTTCAAAATAAAGCATGGGCAGCCAAACACTTTGAAATATGAGATCAGTGGTTTAATTTTATACAGAATTTCATAGGCAGTCTTTTTGTGCCTAGGGTTTATTAAAACTCTGTTCTGAACATAGCAAGCGGTGTTTACTGCCTCTGCCCAGAAAGTTAATGGCAAACCTGAATCTGCAAGCATGGTTCTGGCAGCCTCAATCAGAGTTCTGTTCTTCCTTTCCACTACCCCATTCTGCTCTGGTGTTCTTGGGATGCTGTACTGCCTTACAATCCCTTTCTTCACACAGAAGGCATCCAACTCCCTATTTTTGAATTCTGTGCCATTGTCACTCCTGAAGCTTTTTACTGGAAGGTCAAATTGCTTTTCAACCTGTATTACAAAGTCTTGCAAAATGCCTGCAGTTTCATCTTTTGAGTGCAAAAAGAAAGTCCATGTGAACCTAGAAAAGTCATCAACAATAACCAAACAATATTTTTTCTTTTTGAGGCTCATGACTTGAACTGGGCCAAACAAATCCATGTGTAGCATTTGCAAACACTGGGTTGTTTTGGACTCTTCAATGGACTTGTAAGAACTTTTATGCTGTTTTCCTTTTAAACAGGAAATGCAATGTTCAGGACATGAAAACAATTTTTGTGGTAGGCCTCTCACCAAACCATTTTTTGAAATTTCTGTGATTGTCTTAAGATTTGTGTGTCCCAGCCTTCTGTGCCAAAGTTCTGTCTCTTTGTTAGAGGCAGCTGAGAACAGACAGGCATCAGCTCTGGGACACTCTTTTGACATGTCAACAACATAAACGTTGCCACTTCTTTGAGCAACAAGTTTAGTTTGACCAGTTTTGATTATTGCTTCAATCTTTTTGACCATTTCTGGTCCAACAATCCTACAACAATCTTTTGTGAAGAATGACCCAAAACCCTTGTCACTCATTTGGGACACACTCAAAAGGTTGAATTTTAGATTGTCTATTAGATTGACATTTTCAAAT
Source organism: Helianthus tuberosus (assembly GCA_030545235.1). Lineage (NCBI taxonomy): Eukaryota > Viridiplantae > Streptophyta > Magnoliopsida > Asterales > Asteraceae > Helianthus > Helianthus tuberosus. The sequence continues at coordinate 91,239,340 of CM060430.1, forward strand.
TTTACTTTTCCAGACTCCACTGTACCCGACCCCAGAACTTTTCCTTTACTATTATTCCCAAAGGATATATCACCCCCTCCATGGATTTTAAAGTCTTTGAGGAGGGCTTTACATCCTGTCATGTGCCTGGAGCCTCCACTATCTACATACCAAAGACTATCAAGGCATGCAGAAGCTCCCTGCACATGAAGTAAAAGGATTAGTTCATTAAGGTCTCCAAAGCCAACAAGGCTTTGGATGGGGTCTCAACAGTGTCTGGGATGGATGCAGAATGATGGACAGTGGTTAGGTCAGGAGTTTGAACTGTTTTAGGACAGTGTTTCTCTAACCACTGTTGTGGGTCCTGACCAATCATCTGCTGGTAACCAAAAGGATGCTTGTTCACTTTGGGTTTAGAGGGCCTTTTGTGGGCCTCATAAACGTGAGGAATCCTTTGGTAAGACTATTTTTCTCTGCCTTTTCTGAACTGATTGGCAGGGGGTCATCAGTAACCTGAACATCTCTTTTGACAGATGTTTGGTTCAGCTGTTTTGTAACAGCTGTTTGAACTGGCACAAACAGTGGTTGTTTCTTGGTAAATTTGACAGATGTTGATGATGATGATGATGATGATGATGGACTCAAGGATGTTTTAGCAATGTACTCATTCTTTTTCACATCAAAGTTTTTGAGATACACACATGCTTGAGTTTTGTGGTTTGTTTTACCACAGACAATGCAACCTTCAGCTGAAACAATGACACTTGTTCTGTTTAAATCATAAGTTTTTAAGTGGAAACAATCTTTTGTTAGATGATTCCTTTTCTCACAGAATTCACAAAACAAGTTATCAATTTTTTCTTTCTTCTTTCTCTTTTCAGACTCCTTTGCAGCAGAGGTTTTAACCACTGCTGGGATGTCCTTGAGAGGTATGACTTTAGCTTTTGGAGCCTTGACACCATCAATTGATGTAAAGTCCATTGGCTTGAAATTTTCAAGAATGTCACACTCATCAGACCATTTTGGTTTAAACTGGTATTCTTCAAGCTCCTTGAAAGTGGAGGATTCCATTGGTCTGTCAAGTGTGATTTTGTTACCAAGTTTGTCAGTGATTTTCACTTTTTGGCCATTCTTGTTTGTGCGGATGAACTCAGTGGTTTGAACAGAGTTTTCAAAAGCAATGTTTTCATTATCATGTTTTCTATAGCCAACCCCAAATTTCACATTGCTTTTTCTCTGTTTTTCAAGCATAACCTCATATCCTTTGCAGGATTCCACCCATCTTTCACAATTAATCTGGGCGGACTCCAACTCCTTTTTGCAAACTTGGTATTTTTCTACCATAATTTGAAGTTGGGTTTTGGTTATACTTTGCTCTTCTTTTAGACAGCTGTTCTCTTTTTCTTTTTCAGTCAATTTGTTTTTAAGTTCTTTTAAAGACCTTTCAAATTTGACCTCATCAGATAAGATTTTATCCCGAAGGTTTTCATTCACCTCTTTAATGTTAGCAAAAGCAATTATGCAGTTGTCAGAACACAGTTTTTCAAGAACTTGAGGAGATACCTTGGCAGCTGCCATCATTGCACAATCACATTGATGATCTTCTTCATCATCAGCTTTCACCTTCTTTTCACCAACCTTTTCTTCTTTCTCTTCTTCTTTGTCCTCTATGGACCATGGATCTGTCATTGGTTCAATCAAGGTACCTGAACTTTCTCCCAACAGTAGTTCACCAGCCACAGCACTAACCACTGCTTCAGTCACCTCTTCCACTGTTTCAAAGCACTGTTGTTCCTCCTCAGTTTCAACCCCCTCCTGTATTGACTCTAATGCCATCAAACAAAACTCATCATGAGTAGAATCATTAGAAGCATAGAGTGCAAAATTTTCATCATTAAGGTCTTCAGGCATACTGCTCCAGTCAACAAACCCTTGAGTGAAAAAACTTTGTTGATCTGGTTGTGCTGCTGCTGGAGCAGTGGTTTGAGGTGCAACAGGTTGCACTTGTACCTGTGGAGCAGGGGTTTGAACATATTGGATTTGTGGAACAGTAGTTTGGACATAATGTACTGGCACAGGGGCAGCAGCATAGTGAGCAGTGTTCACTTGAGCTGCTGGGGCATATTGGGCATAGTGCACAGTGTTTTGGTTTTGAGGTCTAGGATTTGAGCTAGGATGAGTAATTATGGGACCAGTAGTTTGACTCCTACATTCCCTAGCGAAATGTCCCAACCTATTACACTTATAGCACTTGATTTTCGATTTATCCAACCCAACCCTTAGATTCCCATGCAAACGTGGGAATTTTCGCCCTGTTCTTTTGTAGAACTTGCTAGTTCTAACACTTAGCAAAGCCAGTTGGTGCAGGATGTCCATTTCCTCTAAATCAGTGGGATCAAAATGTTGCAAATCATTTAGTTCAAAACTTAAATTGTCTGACATCTGGTTTTCATTTGCAGTGAATGCATAACTAGCAGAGTGAGGATCAGGGTTGTTAAAATTTGCACCAGCAGTTATGTCAATGAAGTGATCAAAACCCTGATCCTTACCACTGCTCCCAGATTCTTCTTGACCCAGAAGAGCAGTATTACCGAAAGTGTAATCATCGGTAACTTTTCCTGACTCTTGTAACCTCCTTTTCTGGTTCAACTCCCTTTCGTAGGTCAGGAGTCGACCATGGAGTTGGGTCAAGGTCAGATCCTTGAATTCAGGTGAGTTTCGGGTGACAAAAGCTATGGTGTCCCATTTTTCTGGCAGTGACCTGAGGAACCTGCTATTTTGAGTTGAGTTTGTAAAAGTGGTGTTAACAAGCCTCAGTTCACTGATGAGACAACTGAAACGCTCAAATTGTTGCGTTAGTGATTCACCTTTAACGTAGCAAAATGTTTCATACTGTTGGTTCAGGATTTCCCTATTGTTTTCTATGACTTCTTCAGTTCCCCCAAACTGTTCCTTAAGTGCGTCCCATAACTCTTTGGCACTGTTACAATGTAACAGTCCAGCATATATTTCATTGGGCAGCGCTGATGCTACGATGCTAAACGCTTTAGCATCTAGTTCGAACTTTTGAAAATCGGTTTCGGTATAATTTTCAACTGGTTAAATCAAATTTGACTGTCCAAGCTCTGATACCAATTGTTGGATCTGAGTTTCTTTTTGATTGTATTTTCGTTTGAAATTAAGATGGAAATGAAAGAGTTGTGCAGCGGAAATAAGATGAAAACAAACTTTGCATACAATCAAACGAGAGTAATACTTTTAATCAAACATCTTTACACAATGAATCGAAAGATTGAATTTGTTTCAACAACGATTACAATGATTGATGTATGAATGCAAACTCCCCCTCAGCCAGAGCTCAGTAGTTTGTTCGTGCAAAGAAGACGATGTGGTGAAAGAGCTAATAGAACAGTACAAAGTACTGAACTATTTATAGGCACTTGCAAACCACTGAGCATCTTAGCTGACGTCACCATGAAAGTGACATCTAACCTCCTAACAAACTCTAACTACTGATCTATACAACCTCTGATCTACTAACTACTGCTATTACATTTCTTTACATAAAAGACACTTAAACAGCTGCTGCATCCTTCCACTGCTGTGAACCCAGCAGTGCCTGTCCGGATCAGCAGTACTTGACTCAAGGCAGTAGATTGAGTCAGCAGAGCTTTGGTCTTCCATCAGTCTTTGACATTGGTCAGTAGATGCAAAGCAGCAGTTGTAGGTCAGCACTTAGTAAGATCAGCAGATAGACGGTCAGCAGATATAAAACCACTTTCAAGGGGAGAGATTTGCCTGAACTAACTGTAAACGTCTGCTTATTCTGGATCCACTGCTCTGATCCAGTTTTGGCTTTAATTATCTGTTCCTCTGATAGGGTTCAATCCCAAGACGAAGTGACGTTTAGCAAGGAACTGGGGCCTCCCCCCGGAGAGAATCTAGGTCTGGATGCGTTTCCTCTGTCATAAACTGTAACACCCCGTGTTTTCAAAAGTCAAAGTCAAGGTCAAAGTCAACGACCGATTTCGCGCAACTTGACTCATAGAAACTTCTTGTTTTTAATTATATTATGTGGAGTAAGTGTTGTTAATTGCAATAATCGATGTGTGTTAATCGTTATTCAATCGATCTACGACTGTGAACTATAGGAAGTAACAATGCGATAAAGTTAACTAATCAATAGTCAAGCTATGCTAACCGAATCGACATCAAATTGCAACTCGAGCTACGTATTTGTACTTGCTATCATACGTGTGTGTGCCTTACGTGTTACCTGTGCATGTTTATTTATGTTGTGTTGTGTAATCAAGCGAACTCAATTGAAACTCGAATGCTATCGAACTCGAACTCGAATCACAATCGAACTATGATAGATGGTGGAAAATAGATTACGCGAGATACGAAGTAGTTGGGACTGAAAGTAATTTGATTAGGAAACCCTATCGTATCGAACAGCTCGCAATCGAAATCGAAATATCAGAAATCGTCGCGCAAAACACTCGAAAGGGGCGACCGATCGATCAGGCTTCCCAGCCGATCGAACAGCCAGCCGAACGGACTGTTGTCCGATCGGACAGGCTGTCCGATCGAGCTGCCAACCGATCGGCCAGCCCTTTCCTCTTTTGTCATCCTATAAATACCCCTGTCATTGTCATCCTTTACCACTTTTGGAAACCTCTGTTCGACCAGCACGCTCAACTCACCTTTTCTCAGATTTCTCTCTATTCCGGTAAGTTTTCGTCCTAAATCTTGTACTTTCTTGATCTATACACACTCCTACACCTTTCTATCTTTCAAATCTTAACTTTTAACCGTGAAATCATCATGAATCAAGTGTTCTAGGATGACGTCATCATGGGTTCTTAAAGAACTTCATGTTTTGGCCTCAATCCACCAAGAATGACTTGGATCTAGCCGATTTCCACATAAACAAACAAGGATCTTTAATAGATCTAAACATAACCACGGTGAAAAGGATTGGAAGATGGATTTTCCAACTTTCTCCCAACTCTTTTTCACTCTATAACTTCAAACCGGTAGAAACGGAACCTGAACCGGTTTACAAATCACTTCGGTGGTTGTACGGTTCAAGATCTGGATTCTATCCACCAGGTTAACCGACTTCGGGTTAAATGTTAAACTTTGTTCCGAACAGTCCACCGACCGGATTTGGGTGATTCCTGTCCAACCCGGGAAACCACGTGAGGACGAGGCAACTATGGTTTTACTCGTTGTCAAAATACCACGATAAAATGACAAACGAACAGAACGACCAAGTGTTAGACGAAAGGGGCTGATCAGGTCAGGAAGCTGACCGATCGGACTGCTGTCCGAACGGACAGCCAGCCGATCGGATGGTCAGCCGATCGACCAGCCAGCCAATCGGCTAGCACTTGGCCCCACACAACCAATTTGTTTTGAAGAATGGTATTGAACGAATCGTCGTTCGATCGAACTACTGTTCGATCGGATTACTCTTCGGATCATGAGATACTATGCTTCAATACTTAACCAATTTTCAACATGTTCAATGCAGTAGGAGTGCAACCCGATCGAACAGTCGTCCGATCAGGTGACACCCTGTTGTCCGATCGAACAGCAATTGTGCTATTCGATCGACCAACTGTCCGATCCACTCCACCACACTTTACATATCATTTAAAGTCTTTGACTTGATGACCTGTTGTCCGATCGAACACCTGTCCGACCCAAATACTGAACCTTGAAATTCATTTGAATGCCTAGCCGATCGAGTTGCCGGCCGATCGAACAGCCGTCCGATCGACCGACCTGAAAGGCAAAGATACTTCAATGTTTTCAAATGCTACAACGAAAATTTCAAAAGTCAAGCCACCATACACAAGCACATCTCACCCATAGGAAGAAACAATCCACTCGAATAGCCATCCGCACGGACAAACTGTCCGCACGGATGACTAACCGGATGGATTACTATTCCCTCGGATTGCTGTTCGCACGGATGACCATCCGGACGACCAGCTATCCTACCCACTCTCACCCTGTATTGTTTTACGCGCCACTTATCGCTATGTTATTGAATCTATTCAGGCTAACCATACTCGCTAAAAGCGTTCCCTTCAATCCATTAATCGCTGTGAGTATACTCGATCCCTTTTTGCTTTAAGCACTTTTGGGTGTTACATACGTTACGAATATTCAAACTACAATTATCACACTACTCAAACTATTTGAACGCTAGCCGTTAATGCATGTTATACGTGGCTCATGAATGCTTGTTTGTTATGTTTACACATGGAATGCTGTCTACCTGCCTTAGCAACGATAGTACTATAGTTTGGACTCAGCACCCGTTCACACGGGGGTTGTTAAGGATCTTTTACTTGCATGGATTACGGTGGTAATCATGTATTGCGAACTGCCTCGGGCAGTCAACCCGCAGTCATTGGTATCGATGGATCTATGTCGATAACTAACGTGCTTCATTTCACTATGTGTACGTGCTGGTTACGCGTAAACGAATTCGAACTCTATATGCTATTATCAAACTTGTATGCTCACCTTTACATTTTATGTATTGACTTTATTTTAACGTATGTGACAGGTGTTTAGGTTGCTTGTATGCCTAGCTCACTGTGAAATTGAGGCTAGGAAAGGTCTAGGATGCTCTCTGTGTTGTGATGAAATTGAAGCTAGGAAAGGAGGTCCTAGAAACCAACAAATAAATTATTTATGTTTAAATCTGAGTTGTCGGAACAGAATATTTGCCTAGATTTTATCTTTAATAATTTGATTACTGTTTGAGACATGGTACGGGACATGTTAATTTAAATTGAATGGTAATGATAGTTGTTATGGAAACTTCTGGACAATCTGTTTCGCTCAGTGCCATGCCCCGATGATTCCGCCATCGGTTGGGGTGTGACAGATTGGTATCAGAGCCATAACTATAGGGAATTAGGCAAGGCACGACCTAGTCCGGGTCGATGTCTTAGGAACCTAGTCTATAGTTAAGAACCAACAGACCGACTTGTGCATATCCGTTAGGGATTTTGTATGAGCCTGCTATTTCTCACTATTCTCGCTTATACTACACTCACACCACACTCGAATTTTCAACTATGAGTGGGCAATGAGGTCGAGAATAGGTGTGAAAACCGCAAACTCTCGACTAAAGTTGCTTACTCAGCTCGCATTTTAACAACAAGCAAGGAGAATTATGCCAAGTCAGGAGTGAAATCCGTATTTTGATGAATAATCTCCTCAATTTTATTAAAAGCAAGGACGAAGTTGTTAAGCTAGGGGTGGAACCCTAACCTTGACGACTTGCTCCGCTTTTATACAAAACTCTCACCAAAGTCTCGACGGACTCCAACGACCTGAAGTCACAATATGACCAACGGGATGTGTGCCAAACGCCCAAGACTCGAGGCAAAGGCATAGTCCTGGAGGTTAAATGTGCACAACGGATCCTTGTGAATAGTCGAACCACTTTGGGTAGTCGATTTGTATGCATTTCAAAGATAGTTGCCGAATTTATACGTGTTTTATACCCTTTTACGTGCTTATTTTGACTCCGAACGATTGCGTAACGACACGTTCGACGTGCGAAATCCGTGAACGTGCGTGACCAAACACACTAGATGTACAATTTACCGTGATTCTTGTTAGGTCCCGGTTTTGACTCCCGAAACGATTGCGTAACCGAACGTGTGACGTGCGAAATCCGTACACGAACGAGACCGAACACACGAGACGTAATTATAACTGTGATTCTTGGATAGATCTGAAAACGTACAAGAAACGTGAACCACCTTTTACCTATCTCTCTAGTTTCTCTCCCTAGCTTACATTAGACTATTTTCGAACAATCGCAGTCCTGGAATGATAGGTTTCTGTTTTCTGATTGCCTCTATTGGTTAAATGTGTATGTGTCTCTATGCTTCTATGCTTACGTGCTTAGGTACTAAATGATTATGTGTTCTACGTGCTATGTGATTATGTGATTTCGTGATAAGTACTTACGTAAGTATACGTGTTCCTGAGCTTTAGTAAGTAATAGACGTGTGAGGTGAGATTCGAATACAATGTGATGAGTCCTGTGACGATGTCTGTTGCAGACCATGTCGTCTGGATCCTGTCATCCACTCTCTCGTCAAGAAAAGCGAGACAAACGCCTTGCTTCTATCATCGCTAAAAGTGTGGCAAAGGCCGTGAGCGATGTTTACGAAAATGCCAGCAAATCATCCGAGGAATCAAGGACCGAAGCTCCTAAGGCTACCGCAAGACCTTTCAGTTTGAAGCAATTCAAGTCGTGTGGGCCAAAAGAATTCACTGGCGAAGGAGGTCCCACTGCACTATTCCACTGGTTTGATTCCATTGAGGTTACTCTACGACAAAGTGGTTGCCCTGATGACCTCCGAACTCTAAATGCTACCGGCGTTTTCCAGTCCCGTGCTCTAGACTTGTGGACGGCCGAGAGGAACAAGCGAGGGAACGATGCAGCCTATGGTCTGTCATGGGATGAGCTTAAGGAAGTTATGCTAGAGGAATTATGCCCTCCTCACGAACGTCAAAAGCTAGAAGATGAATTTTGGCACATACAACAAAAGGATGGAGACAATGCTGGTCTTACTGCTCGTTTCAAGCAGCTCAGCATTATCTATCCTGACCAAGTTAAGACTCCCGACATGACAATCAAGAAGTACATCCGGGCCCTGCCCGACTGCGTTGCCGATTTCATGCAAGCGGCTAAGACTACGACGATCGAGGAAACTTATCTGCTGACTGCTGAAATCAACGACAAGCGGGTTATGGCTGGTGTATGGGATAAGACTTCGAAGCATCTGCATCAAGCTACTGCTACCGCACCCACTGCTGAACCCACCTCATCAAGCAACAAGAGAAAGAACAGCTCCACCAACAAGAACTGTGCGATTACTGCTGCACCGATTCAAGCTGTACCTGCCCAACAGCGTCAACTAGCGGCGCCTGTGGCCAATGCACCGCCTGCAAAGCGTGCATACACAGGACCACACCCGCTCTGCCCTACTTGTACCTACCATCACCCAACTACCATTCCTTGTCGTTTTTGTGCCCATTGCAACGTATACGGCCACTTTACTACCAACTGCTGTATTCGTCAAGCTCCTGCCAATCAAGCTCTACTCACTGCCCCACAGGGTCAACAAGTTCCTCTGGCACCCGTAGTCAAAGCCAGAGCCTGCTTCGCAAGTGGCGACCCGAACCATTTCGCCAACATGTGCCCGAACAGGGCTGTGAAGCAAGAGCCTCAGCAACAGCAGCCACAGCAGCAACAACAGGCCGCACGCGCCAGAACTTTCAACCTCAACGTGCGTCAAGCCCAGGCCGACAACAACGTGGTCAATGGTACGTTCCTTGTGAATGGTATTTATGCTTCATGTTTGTTTGATACCGGAGCCAATAATTGCTTTGTGTCGTTTGAATTTGAGAAACTCCTTAGTCGCAAACGTTCCCAACTTTCCTCGAAATTCGATGTTGAAGTCGCCACCGGAAGAACTGTCGCCGTTAATTCTGTTTTCTGTGATTGTACTCTTGAGCTCAACAATCACATTTTCCCAATCGACCTCATTCCGATGCAACTCGGAAGTTTCGACGTCATAGTAGGCATGGACTTTCTTCGAGAAAACCATGCTGAAGTTGTGTGCTTCGACAAGATGATTCGTTTTTCGCTCGCAAATGGTGACTTATTATGTGTTTACGGTGATACTACTTCGAAGGGTCTCAAGCTTATGTCGTGCGTGCAAGCCAGCAAGTATCTCCGCAAGGAATACAGAGCTTTCTTGGCTAACATTGTGGTAGCGGAGAAGGAAAAGAAAGAGAAGAAGGAAGTGAAAGACGTTCCTGTGGTCCGTGAGTTTCCTCATGTTTTTCCAGAGGACCTTCCCGGATTACCTCCAAGTCGTGATATCGATTTTCGTATTGACCTCATTCCTGGAGCCAACCCTATTGCCAAAGCTCCTTATCGACTCGCGCCGTCCGAAATGCGCGAACTCTCGACCCAACTCCAGGAACTACTTGAAAAAGGCTTCATTCGCCCGAGCACCTCTCCTTGGGGTGCGCCAGTCCTTTTCGTCAAAAAGAAGGATGGGTCATTCAGGATGTGCATTGACTATCGGGAATTGAATAAGTTAACTATCAAGAACTGCTATCCTCTACCCCGTATCGATGATTTGTTTGATCAGCTACAAGGCGCCACGTGTTTCTCAAAGATCGACCTACGTTCGGGATATCATCAGCTGCGTATTCAAGAGGAAGATATACCCAAAACCGCGTTTCGTACTCGTTACGGCCATAACGAATTCGTTGTCATGCCTTTTGGTCTAACAAACGCACCAGCGGTTTTCATGGATCTAATGAATCGCGTGTGTAAACCATATCTCGACCGTTTCGTCATTGTATTCATTGACGATGTCTTGATCTATTCCAAATCGAAAACCGAACACGCGCAACATCTACGTTTGGTTCTCGAGTTACTCCAGGGGAACCAACTCTATGCCAAGTTCTCCAAGTGCGAATTTTGGTTAGAGGAAGTCCAGTTTCTGGGTCACATTGTTAATACTCAGGGTATTCACGTCGATCCTGCAAAGATTGAAGCTGTCAAGAGCTGGGTTACACCTAAGAATCCGTCTGAAGTCCGTTCTTTTCTCGGACTAGCGGGCTATTATCGACGATTTATCGAGGGATTCTCAAAGATCGCTGTACCGCTCACCTCTCTCACCCATAAAGACAAGCCTTTTGTTTGGGGAACTAAACAAGAGTCTGCCTTTCGAACCCTCAAACACATGCTTTGCAATGCTCCTGTTCTCACATTGCCCGATGGAAACAATGATTTCATTGTCTATTGTGATGCTTCCAACCTTGGTCTTGGTTGTGTTCTTATGCAACGAGACAAGGTCATAGCTTACGCATCTCGTCAGCTCAAAATCCACGAGAAGAACTATACAACCCATGATCTCGAGCTAGGCGCTGTTGTTTTTGCATTAAAGATTTGGCGACATTACCTGTATGGTACCAAGTGTACGATCTTCACCGATCATAGGAGCCTACAACTCATCTTTAATCAGAAGGAACTTAACATGCGTCAACGCCGATGGGTAGAACTTCTCAACGATTACGAATGTGAGATCCGTTTTCACCCAGGCAAGGCAAATGTTGTTGCCGACGCACTTAGCAGACGGAGCTATCTGCTTAGTACTCGTAATGTTCAAGCCCAACATGATCTCGAAACCCTCATCCGTGACGCGCAACATGTATGTTTCAACGAACGCACTTTGAAGAAAGAAAGAATCTACCACGATGGAGCCCAACTTGTGAGCAAATCGAACGGGATATTTCATTTCTTAGACCGAATTTGGATTCCCAAGCGAACCAACTTGCGACAGATTCTAAGCCCACAAATCCCGGTATTCTATTCACCCCGGTGCTGACAAAATGTACCAGGATCTCCGTTATAAGTACTGGTGGCCGGGTATGAAAAGGGATATCGCTCTCTATGTCGGAAAATGCCTAACTTGTGCCAGGATCAAGGCCGAACATCAGAGACCCTCTGGCTTACTCGAACAACCACAAATTCCTATGTGGAAGTGGGAGAGTATAGCTATGGATTTCGTAACCAAGCTACCACACACGTCATCAGGTCACGACAGCATTTGGGTTGTTGTTGATCGTTTGACTAAATCAACCCACTTTCTGCCCATACGGGAAGACTACAAGGTAGAACGATTAGCCCGAATCCACACCGACGAGATCATTTGTAATCATGGGACGCCTCGTGACATCATCTCTGATCGTGATGCTCGGTTCACTTCGCGACTGTGGGAAACGTTTCAAACGGCTCTCGGTACAACGCTTAATCTAAGTACTGCTTTCCACCCACAAACCGACGCTCAGACTGAAAGAACGATTCGTACTCTTGAAGACATGCTCCGATCGTGTGTTTTAGACTTCGGTGGTAATTGGGATAAATACCTACCATTGGTCGAATTCTCGTATAATAACAGCTATCATTCTATCATCCAGATGGCACCTTTCGAGGCATTATACGGAAGAAGATGTCGGTCGCCTATTGTGTGGCACGAGATCGGTCATTCGCAACTAACCGGTCCTGAGTTACTGCAAGAAAAGACAGACAAAATTTTCCAAATACGAGACAACCTAGTGAAAGCTCGGGATCGACAGAAAAGTTACGCCGATAAAAAGCGCAAGCCCCGTGAATTTGGCATTGGTGATTACGTACTCCTAAAGGTATCACCTTGGAAGGGTGTAGTCCGATTTGGCAAGAAAGGGAAACTCGCGCCTCGATATGTTGGACCTTTTAAGATTCTGGAAAGGATCGGAAAAGTCGCCTACAGACTCGAACTCCCGGAGGAACTTAGTAACGTCCACCCGACTTTCCACGTGTCAAACCTCCGAAAGTGCGTAGCCGACCATGACTTACATGTCTCTCTAGACGATCTGCAAGTGAACGAAACATTACACTTCGTGGAAAAGCCTGTCGAAATCATGGATCGCCAAACCAAGCAGCTCAGGCGCTCACGCATTCCTATTGTGAAGGTCCGATGGGAAGGCAAACGAGGCGCAGAGTTCACTTGGGAACTCGAAAGCGACATGAAGGCAAAGTACCCGTAGTTATTCGAAGAGAAAGTCTAGATAGAAAAAGTTCTCCACGTGAATAATGGCGGTTGTAGCAGCTTCCAGCTTAATTTCGGGACGAAATTCCCTAAACAAGGGGAGGCTGTAACACCCCGTGTTTTCACAAGTCAAAGTCAAGGTCAAAGTCAACGACCGATTTCGCGCAACTTGACTCATAGAAACTTCTTGTTTTTAATTATATTATGTGGAGTAAGTGTTGTTAATTGCAATAATCGATGTGTGTTAATCGTTATTCAATCGATCTATGACTGTGAACTATAGGAAGTAACAATGCGATAAAGTTAACTAATCAATAGTCAAGCTATGCTAACCGAATCGACATCAAATCGCAACTCGAGCTACGTATTTGTACTTGCTATCATACGTGTGTGTGTGCCTTACGTGTTACCTGTGCATGTTTATTTATGTTGTGTTGTGTAATCAAGCGAACTCAATCGAAACTCGAATGCTATCGAACTCGAATCACAATCGAACTATGATAGATGGTGGAAAATATATTACGCGAGATACGAAGTAGTTGGGACTGAAAGTAATTTGATTAGGAAACCCTATCGTATCGAACAGCTCGCAATCGAAATCAAAATATCAGAAATCGTCGCGCAAAACACTCGAAAGGGGCGACCGATCAATCAGGCTTCCCAGCTGATCGAACAGCCAGCCGAACGGACTGCTGTCCGATCGGACAGGCTGTCCGATCGAGCCGCCAGCCGATCGGCCAGCCCTTTCCTCTTTTGTCATCCTATAAATACCCCTGTCATTGTCATCCTTTACCACTTTTGGAAACCTCTGTTCGACCAGCACGCTCAACTCACCTTTTCTCAGATTTCTCTCGATTCCGGTAAGTTTTCGTCCTAAATCTTGTACTTTCTTGATCTATACACACTCCTACACCTTTCTATCTTTCAAATCTTAACTTTTAACCGCGAAATCATCATGAATCAAGTGTTCTAGGATGATGTCATCATGGGTTCTTGAAGAACTTCATGTTTTGGCCTCAATCCACCAAGAATGACTTGGATCTAGCCGATTTCCACATAAACAAACAAGGATCTTTAATAGATCTAAACATAACCACGGTAAAAAGGATTGGAAGATGGATTTTCCAACTTTCTCCCAACTCTTTTTCACTCTATAACTTCAAACCGGTAGAAACGGAACCTGAACCGGTTTACAAATCACTTCGGTGGTTGTACGGTTCAAGATCTGGATTCTATCCACAAGGTTAACCGACTTCGGGTTAAATGTTAAACTTCGTTCCGAACAGTCCACCACACTTTACATATCATTTAAAGTCTTTGACTTGATGACCTGCTGTCCGATCGAACACCTGTCCGACCCAAAGACTGAACCTTGAAATTCATTTGAATGCCTAGCCGATCGAGTTGCCGGCCGATCGAACAGCCGTCCGATCGACCGACCTGAAAGGCAAAGATACTTCAATGTTTTCAAATGCTACAACGAAAACTTCAAAAGTCAAGCCACCATACACAAGCACATCTCACCCATAGGAAGAAACAATCCACTCGAATAGCCATCCGCACGGACAAACTGTCCGCACGGATGACTAACCGGATGGATTACTATTCACTCGGATTGCTGTTCGCACAGATGACCATCCGGACGACCAGCTATCCTACCCACTCTCACCCTGTATTGTTTTACGCGCCACTTATCGCTACGTTATCGAATCTATTCAGGCTAACCGTACTCGCTAAAAGCGCTCCCTTCAATCCATTAATCGCTGTGAGTATACTCGATCCCTTTTTGCTTTAAGCACTTTTGGGTGTTACATACGTTACGAATATTCAAACTACAATTATCACACTACTCAAACTATTTGAACGCTAACCGTTAATGCATGTTATACGTGGCTCAAGAATGCTTGTTTGTTATGTTTACACATGGAATGCTGTCTACCTGCCTTAGCAACGATAGTACTATAGTTTGGACTCAGCACCCGTTCACACGGGGTTTGTTAAGGATCTTTTACTTGCATGGATTACGGTGGTAATCATGTATTGCGAACTGCCTCGGGCAGTCAACCCGCAGTCATTGGTATCGATGGATCTATGTTGATAACTAATGTGCTTTATTTCACTATGTGTACGTGCTGGTTACGCGTAAACGAATTCGAACTCTATATGCTATTATCAAACTTGTATGCTCACCTTTACATTTTATGTATTGACTTTATTTTAACGTATGTGACAGGTGTTTAGGTTGCTTGTATGCCTAGCTCACTGTGAAATTGAGGCTAGGAAAGGTCTAGGATGCTCTCTGTGCTGTGATGAAATTGAAGCTAGGAAAGGAGGTCCTAGAAACCAACAAATAAATTATTTATGTTTAAATCTGAGTTGTCGAAACAGAATATTTGCCTAGATTTTATCTGTAATAATTTGATTACTGTTTGAGACATGGTATGGGACATGTTAATTTAAATTGAATGGTAATGATAGTTGTTATGGAAACTTCTGGACAATCTGTTTCGCTCAGTGCCATGCCCCGATGATTCCGCCATCTGTTGGGGTGTGACATAAATAGGTTCCGCCGCTGGCGGGGTTTGAGTGTAAACCGGTTGTGACGTTGGATAGGTCCACCAAGGCGGCATGTAAGCCGCGTATGGCGATTGAGTATGGCCTTGTGTGGCTCCCTGGGGTGTGCACATTGAATTACCGTACAGGGGTAAATACCCATACGGGGGTGCGTAATAGTACCCGGGGAAATAAGCCTGATTTCCCGGCGTAACCGGAGCGTTCATAATTCCTGCAGGCATGATCACTGGTTGGTGAGGTGGCGTTGACAATACCGCTGTTAGTGCTACAGAATACAAGGGCGGCATCGCATAAGTGACTGAGGGTTGGTAATACTGAGGCATGCTTTCCTGTGGTATACCAGTGCTTGGGTTTGCCGATGTAATAGCTGGCATAGAGTTAAGGCGCGAGATCTGCGCACTAGTGGTTGCCACCGAGGTGAACATGTTACCACCTGTTATACTTGGTTCCACCGACTGTAACCGTAGGGATGTGTATGGAAACCAATTGTCGCAACCCCCGATCCCATATCTGTCCCGGGAACGGGCGGACGCGAGCTCAGATTTTCGGTGGTATCAGCTGTTTAATCTTGCAGCGGAAATTACATCAGGACCGTAGTTAGGAAATGTTTATCAGAGTAAAACCACCATATTTGATATTAATAATAATATGGGCAAAACCCAAGTTTCTTATTACAATACATTTATAGGGACAAACCCTATTTTATGGAATTTAAAACATCGTTTATTAGGTAACTTTTATAGCCACATTTTCCCAAGCCTTCAGTTCTCTCTACCTGGCTTTTTACTAATTGGCTGTCACATTGTGTTACCTAAAACGCGTTTTAAAAACATTTGTCAGTCGAAAATACTGGTGAGTGAATCCCAGTTTAATCAAGAAACATTTTATTAATTAAAACAGTATTGAGAGCGATCACATTGTTTATTTCTACACAATTACTCATTCAGTATTTGCCACTCGACCGGATCTATGGCTATGGTCAAGTTACACATTGGCTAACTCGTTGTCCAATTGTAACGTACTGTCGTACCGACTTACTACTACTACTCGCAGTAGTATAAATTTTGTATACAAAACCCCATAATACCGGCAGTAATTGAAGAACTACAAAGACTCAATCACCGCTTAATCACATTGTAAAACAATTAAGGTTTTGTAAAACATTTCAAAAAGGTTAACAAAAAGTGGATAAACTCACATTGCTAACTTAGACTTCGCGTAAGGGTTTCCTGGATGTAATCTATAATTTATACAAATGTACATTGGTTAGTATCATAACCCTTTGAAAATATTAATGATACCCTCCCCGAGACGGTATTCCAACAACTACGTCGGGCAGAACCACGACAGTTGTTACGGAACCCTAAATCAACCGGGCAGCGTAACTATTATGAAACTGGGGTTATAATACTTACAGCGGAGCAGAACCTCGCTAATTAGGGGGATATAATACCCGCGTATTATAAGCCTACTACAGAAATTGTGATTTAGAATGAATGGAATGAGCGACGGAAAACGAAAACCTGTTGCCTTCTTATATAGTGCTGAAATCTGGTCCCCACGCGGCCCGCGTAAAGAACAGACAAGGGTTACGCGGCCCGCGTCAACCCTGGTCAACTGACTAGCTTGTCCCGGTCATGATCTAGACCCGCCACGATGTCGACACGTGTCAGCTCAGGATGTCTCCGCGTTTAATGATCTCTCGCGGCCCGCGTCAATGTAAGCTTAAGCTTACGCGGCCCGCTTGAACTAAAGAAATCAGCGGAGTCTGGTTCCAGCCTTGATACCGCCCGCGTAAATGGTTGGGGTGGGTCTACGCGGCCCGCCTCAACTTAATAATTATTATTTTTAATTTATTTTATATGTTATAACATGTTTCGGGCTCGGTTTTCACATACGGGGTGTATTATAAGACATATTGGGACTTTTTACAATATACTAAGGTGTTAGAATATTATGAAAATGTTGGTTTTATCAAGGGTTGTTACATTCTCCCCACCTTGTTTTAGAGCTCGTCCTCGTGATCTACTGGAATAAGTGCAGATATTTCTTTTGCATTTCAGATTCGAGTTCCCATGTGTACTCAGGTCCTCTTTTGGAATCCCATTTCACTTTGACTAGAACTAGTCTCTTGTGCTTGAGATTCTTGACTTTCCTGTCTTCAATTTGTAGAGGTCTTTCTACAAACTTGAGTTGTTCATTTACCTCTATATCCTTAAGAGGTACTATCAGTGATTCGTCAGCTAAACACTTTTTGAGATTAGATACATGAAACACATTATGTATTCCGCCATTTCCTCTTGCAATTGTAGCTGATAAGCTACAGGTCCTATTCTTCTAATAATCTCAAAAGGTCCAATATACATGGGGCTTAGCTTTCCTCGTTTGATGAATCTTACTATTCCTTTTCAAGGAGAGACTTTCAACAATACTTTATCTCCTACTTTAAACTCCATTGGCTTGCGTCGGTTATCAGCATAGCTTTTCTGTCGATCACGTGTGGCTTTCAGTCGTTCCTTGACTTGAATGATTTTATCAGTTGTTTCTTGCACTATCTCAGGTCCAGATAGTTGCTTTTCCCCAATTTCTGCCCAACAGACTGGGGTTCGGCACTTACGTCCATAAAATGCTTCGAATGGTGCAACATTGATACTTGTGTGATAACTATTATTATAAGAACATTCTATTAAAGGTAAATGATCATCCCAATTACATCCGAAATCAATTATACAAGCTCTAAGCATGTCCTCCGAAATCAATTATCCTGACTTAGTTAGCCTATCTACAATCACCCAGATTGTATCATTTCCTTTCTTAGTTTTGGGTAATTTAGTAACAAAATCCATTGTTATCAATTCCCATTTCCACACTGGCGTTTCTAATTGCTGTAACAAACCTGAGGGTTTCTGGTGTTCAGCTTAACTTGTGAACAAGTTAAACATTTAGAAACATAAGCTGCTGTGTCCTTTTTCATTCCTATCCACCAGAAATTTTTGCTTAAATCCTGGTACATTTTATCACTTCCTGGATGCATTGTATATTTAGATTTATAGGCTTCTTCTAGGATACGATGACGTAGGTTTCCTAATTTAGGTATCCACATTCTCTTTTCATGGAATTTCCAAATTCCATCTGTTCCTTGTTTTAATTCTTTTAGCATACCTTTTAATTTTTCAGTATCATCCTTGATTACTGATTCTTGTGCTTCTCTTATTTGATCATTTAAATCTACCTGCAGATTTAATTTAAGAGAACGTACTCTCTTTGGCTTTTCATGATACTTTCAACTTAAAGTATCTGCTACTACATTTGCTCTTCCTTCATGATACTGGATATCACAATCATAATCACTAAGTAATTCCATCCAGCGTCTTTGTCTCATATTCAACTCCTTTTGTTTGAAAATATACCTTAAACTCTTATGATCAGTGAATATGGTAAACTTACTACCATAAAGGTAATATCTCCAAATCTTAAGAGCAAAAATTATAGCTCCTAATTCTAAATCATGGGTTGAATAATTCTCTTCATGATTCTTAAGTTTTCTAGATTCGTAAGTTATAACCTTCTGACGTTGCATCAATACACATCCATAACCTAATTTAGAAGCGTCACAATAGACTACAAAGTCTTTAGTTCCTTCTGGTAACGCTAGTATGGGTGTATGGGTTAATCTTTGCTTAAGAATTCTAAAAGCTTCTTCTTGTTTTAATCCCCATTCAAGCTTCTTCTTTAATAAATCTTCTATAATAACCGGCCAATCCTAAGAAACTTCTAACCTCAGTTGGTGACTCAGGGGTTTTCCATATGGTAATTGCCTCGATCTTTGTTGGATCTACATGAATTCCTTCATGATTGACTAGGTGTCCAAGAAATTGTATCTGTTCTAACCAAAATTCGCATTTGGAGAACTTAGCATAAAGTTTTTCCTTTCTTAATAAACTTAAAAGTGCGTGCAAATGTCTAGCATGATCCTCTTTACTCTTAGAGTAAATTAGAATATCATCTATAAATACAATTATGAATTTATCCAAATATGGCTTACGTATTCGGTTCATCATGTCCATAAATGCAGCTAGGGCATTGGTTAAACCAAATGGCATGACAGTAAATTCATAAGGACCATACCTCATTCTGAATGCAGTTTTAGGAATGTCCTCTTCCTGTACCTTTAATTGATGATATCCTGACCTTAAATCGATTTTAGAGAAAAATCGAGCTCCTTGTAGTTGATCAAACAGATCATCGATTCTCGGTAATGGGTACCGATTCTTAATCGTGACTTTGTTTAATTCACGGTAATCAATACACATACGCATTGATCCGTCCTTCTTTAACAAATAGTATCGGCGCTCCCCATGGCGACGAACTTGGTTGTATAAATCCTTTTTCTAACAATTCATCTAATTGTTTCTTCAATTCCTGCATTTCTGCAGGTGCCAAACGATAAGGGGCTTTGGCAATTGGTGATGTTCCTGGTATTAAATGAATTCTGAATTCAACTTCTTTATTTGGTGGCAATCCTGGTAATTCTTCTGGAAATACTTCTGAAAACTGAGATACTACTGGAATATCTTTTAAATCATTTCCTTTAGTGTTAGTGATTATAGAAATCATATACACTATAGAACCTTTTCTTATATAGCTTGCAGTTTTCATAACAGAGATGAATTTTGTGGATCTAGATGGCTTATCTCCTTTTATTGTGATCGTTTTACCTTTTAGTGAATTTACTTGAATTGACTTTTGATCACATAAAATACTAGCTTTATTGGCTATTAACCAATCCATTCCTAAAACAACATCGAATCCTGCCGATTCATGGGATACAGATTTGCAATAAACTTTTAGTTTAAAATTTCTATTCTTGCTCCCTGCAAGATTTCAGAAATCCTAATGGTTTCTCCATTAGTTGTTTCTACTAAGCATTCTTGTGTTAGTTTAGTTAATGACTGATTTAGAAATTTGCAAAATGATGTATTAATAAAACTTTGGTTTGCACCAGAGTCAAATAATACTTTAGCAAAAATATCATTAACTAAAAATGTACCAGCTATGACATCTGGAATCATCTTAGCTTCATCTGCAGTTAAAACAAATGCTCCAGCATTTTTAGTATTCTTGTTGTCTGGAGCTGGAGCTAATTTTGGACAATTAAGCTTGATATGGCCTTGTTCTCCGCAGTTGTAACATATCCGGATGTTAGCCTTCTTCCTGTAATTTTCTTCCTTGTGTCCCGATATTTTGCAAAAGTTACAGTATATGGAGCATCTTCCTGAATGTTTCCTTTTGGAATTCCTACAGTAGGGTGTAGAAGTAGAACCTATATTTTTCCCACGATTAAAATTTCCAGAACGAAATTCTTGTGTGAGCTTCTGGGTTAGGTTCCTCCTTTGATCCTCTTCTCGGGTACGGACTAATTCATCAGTCAAGGTATTTGCTAGTTCTACAACTTCTTCTATGGTTTGAGGTCTAGCTGCCTTGACTACGTGTCTAATCTCTCCTATTAATCCCCAGATGTAACGGGAGATTAACACTGGTTCTGGTGAAGCAAGAGTTGGCACTATTCTAGCATATTCGAAGAATATTTTAGTGTATCCCTTACTATCCACACCAGTCATCCTAAGGTTTAAGAATTTGTTTGCTATCTGTTCTTTTTCATTGGGTGGGCAGAATTTCCTTTCTACCTTGTTCTTAAATTCTTCCCATTCCATATTATAGGTTCTATCACTTCCTCTTGATTGAAGGATAGTGTTCCACCATTCTAGTGCTGCATTCTTAAACAGATTAGAAGCAAATAATATCTTATCTTCTTCAGCACACTTGCTTATCCTTAAGACTGCCTCAGTCTTCTCTATCCAGCGTAGGGTTGCAATGGCCCCTTCATTGCCCGAGAATTCCATTGGTTTACAAGACCAGAATTCTTTATAAGAACAACCGTAAGGCACAGTTCTTCTTCTTTTGGGAATAGGCAATTGAAGTACAGGTCCATTGTTAACACTGTTTTCTGGTTCAATGGGTCGCTTACTGCTATGCTTACTTTTATTATTCGCTTCTTGAATAGTTTGAATAATAAATGGCATGGCATCTATGATTCCTTGTGCCACTATATGCTGAACAACACTATTATCCATTTGGTTTCCATTGTTATTGATACTTGGATTCTCATTAACCACGTTAATGTTACTCTGGTCATCGTTATTCAGATTTCCTTGATTTCCTTCATCGGCCATCTGAATTTTAAACATTTATCCCATATTAATATCACAAGATAATAGATAATATCGTAAGTCACATGACACACAATCTAGCCAAAAACGTCGATCATTGCGACTTGTACTCTATTTTCATATACTATGCGTCTCTTACATACTAGTACTGAAATAAAATTACAATACTAACAGAAACAGAATTACACTAATAGTACTATGCATCCGTACACACATATTTTATTTTATTTTAATTTTATTATATTATATTATTATTATTATTATTACGTTTCTTCCATCACATCACGGATATGGATTTATCCAAAAATCCATATTGCGCTCATCGTATTTCCATACGAGACGCTCTCCCACTTGTCTCATTCTCTCACTGCTTTCTAAAATTTCCTCACCGAAAGTCCTAAGCTCTTGGATGTTTTCTGCACTCATTGGGGGTGCAGGTTCTCGTACTGGGTTTGGAATCTGGGGTGCGGGTTCCTGATATGGGGGTGAAAGTTCCTGAAATTGGTAAGGATCTTCCAAAATCTCCCTAATATAATCATTTTGGTAATAGGGATCTAAAGGGTCCATACCTGGGTAGGCTTCTATGTTCTGTATAGGTGGGAATCCCTGGATAGGGTAACGTTGCACAAAGTCCCTATTGTCGTCCCACCAGGGGTCGTAATTTGGGTCTAGGGGGTTTGGTGCAGGTACCCTAGGGATTTCTTCCGGGTTAAAGTCATGCATCTCCACTTGGTTGTCAGGATTTTCTATCTCCATGGGTTGTTCTGGGTTTTGTGGTTGTGGGGCTACTAGTTGTGCCAGACTCGGGTCAGCAGCAGTTGTAGCTAGGATATGGAAATTAGCTAGGCTTCTATTAAGCATATCCTGTGTATGGGCATCTGTCTCTCGCTTAGCAGCCGCTAAAACTCTTTGATGTTGCAACTTTCTCATTCTTTTCCTACGAGCAAAAGCTTCCTTACTGAACCATCCTCGTTTCTTAGGAAATGGCTCCTCCGACTGAGCTCTAAAGGCAAATATTCCTTCTTCCTGATCAGCAGAATACCCAGAAAGGGCAGGCTGTGAAGAGGTACCTTCACTCCTAGGTGATTCAGACAACTGACGATTCATGTCTGATGGTCCTTGATCACTCATACTGTAAACTAACAAATAGTCAAATAACACATAATAAATAAATACAGTTATGCACATATTTCCGTAATTTATTTCCTAACATAAAATTTAAAATTTTAAGTGTCAGCAGAACACTTCTTTGGCTCAGACCAGTGGCTAGGCTCTGATACCACCTTCTGTCGCAACCCCCGACCCCTTATCTGTCCCGGGAACGGGCGGACGCGAGCTCAGATTTTCGGTGGTATCAGCTGTTTAATCTTGCAGCGGAAATTACATCAGGAACGTAGTTAGGAAATGTTTATCAGAGTAAAACCACCATATTTGATATTAATAATAATATGGGCAAAACCCAAGTTTCTTATTACAATACATTTATAGGGACAAACCCTATTTTATGGAATTTAAAACATCGTTTATTAGGTAACTTTTATAGCCACATTTTCCCAAGCCTTCAGTTCTCTCTACCTGGCTTTTTACTAATTGGCTGTCACATTGTGTTACCTAAAACGCGTTTTAAAAACATTTGTCAGTCGAAAATACTGGTGAGTGAATCCCAGTTTAATCAAGAAACATTTTATTAATTAAAACAGTATTGAGAGCGATCACATTGTTTATTTCTACACAATTACTCATTCAGTATTTGCCACTCGACCGGATCTATGGCTATGGTCAAGTTACACATTGGCTAACTCGTTGTCCAATTGTAACGTACTGTCGTACCGACTTACTACTACTACTCGCAGTAGTATAAATTTTGTATACAAAACCCCATAATACCGGCAGTAATTGAAGAACTACAAAGACTCAATCACCGCTTAATCACATTGTAAAACAATTAAGGTTTTGTAAAACATTTCAAAAAGGTTAACAAAAAGAGGATAAACTCACATTGCTAACTTAGACTTCGCGTAAGGGTTTCCTGGATGTAATCTATAATTTATACAAATGTACATTGGTTAGTATCATAACCCTTTGAAAATATTAATGATACCCTCCCCGAGACGGTATTCCAACAACTACGTCGGGCAGAACCACGACAGTTGTTACGGAACCCTAAATCAATCGGGCAGCGTAACTATTATGAAACTGGGGTTATAATACTTACAACGGAGCAGAACCTCGCTAATTAGGGGGATATAATACCCGCGTATTATAAGCCTACTACAGAAATTGTGATTTAGAATGAAAGGAATGAGCGACGGAAAACGAAAACCTGTTGCCTTCCTATATAGTGCTGAAATCTGGTCCCCACGCGGCCCGCGTAAAAAACAGACAAGGCTTACGCGGCCCGCGTCAACCCTGGTCAACTGACTAGCTTGTCCCGGTCATGATCTAGACCCGCCACGATGTCGACACGTGTCAGCTCAGGATGTCTCCGCGTTTAATGATCTCTCGCGGCCCGCGTCAATGTAAGCTTAAGCTTACGCGGCCCGCTTGAACTAAAAAAATCAGCTGAGTCTGGTTCCAGCCTTGATACCGCCCGCGTAAATGGTTGGGGTGGGTCTACGAGGCCCGCCTCAACTTAATAATTATTATTTTTAATTTATTTTATATTTTATAACATGTTTCGGGCTCGGTTTTCACATATGGGGTGTATTATAAGAGATATTTGGACTTTTTACAATGTACTAAGGTGTCAGAATATTATGAAAATGTTGGTTTTATCGAGGGTTGTCACACCAATCTGCCGCTGTGGTCCCGGAGGAGACGGTGGTAACGCCTGTGAAACCTGGTGGTGGTCCTTCCGCCTCAAACTCCAGGTCAAGCGACCTGGTGACAGCCGGCGAGGCTGGCGTGATGGTGACAGCCGGCGAGGCCGTCGCGGTGGTGACAAGGTCTGCTCCCGACACCGGATTGTTGTCTATCATTGTTTGGTTTGGGGTAACTGCTATGTTCTGATCACTTGCCATGGGGTTCAATCTAACTGTTACTGAAAAGGTCCCACGGATGGCGCCAATGAAGAAACACTGACCTTTCCGGTAGTATCCAACTAGGGCTTCAACTCTCAGTGACCCGAACAGTTAGCTGCAAAACAGAAACACCTTTAGGACTCGCTACAGGAATGGGGTTATTCCTGTAACCACCCTCCGGCGTGAGAATAAGTCTCGGTTTTGGGAGTATAAGAGAAGATATGGAGAAGAAAGTTGTATGAGAATAAGATCATCTATACCTTATACGTTTACCTCTATTTATAGTTTATCATTAGGGTTTCCCCTAACTTAGGATGGGCTCCGATAAGTTAGGGATTTGCATGATCTTCCCAAAAAGTTGGAGATTCGGTTGCGTGACCTATCCATGCAGGATGGAATGTTCTAGAACAAATGTCTATAACTATTTATTTATAATAAAATAATAGGTAATGACCGGGTCGGATTGTCCGATTCGGGTCATACCTCGTCAAGACCATTCTTCCGTTTTCAGGTCACTCTCAAATTTGGCTCGGTCAGCTTCCAATGTAGCCTTTAACTGGGCTACCCGGGTCTCATCTTCAGAAAGCTTTTTCTTGGACGCCTCAAAGGCAACCCATTCTTTGCACATACTACGCCACTCACGCATTATACGATGCGTAGTGGACGTATACCTAGCAGCTTCCTCAAGGTAAGCATGATAAGCCTGTTCTTGAGCACGATCTTCTTGAAATTTAATCTCTGCAGGAGGGGAGGTGCCCTGCAACCAGTCACGACAAACCCTCCAGTTTGAGAAAGTTTCACCTTTCTTCAAATTCCAGACTGGAGTATGAATTTCAGATGCCTTCTTCTCCGAATAAGTTCTGTAGTAATGATCCCCCAAAGTTTCATCTGGATGGAGAGGATCATTTTCTTCATCATAAGAAGAGGCACCCTGGTCTCCAGCTGGATTCTCTTCAACATTTACCGGCACAGAAGTAATACTAATCACCAGGTCTTCAGAAACGAACTTCCCTTTCTCCGGATCACGCGCCACAACTTACGGAGACTTAGGGTGAGCAGACTTAACTTCCACAGTCTCCGAATCCACAACTTTCTCCGTTTCCACCACAACCTCAACAGGTTTTTCAACCTCAGGGTTTCCTACCTCAGTAGTCTTCTCTGCCTCATCCTCACCAGCGGCTTGAGTACTTTCTAACTGCCCACTGATCGGAGCGCGAGGGGGTGAAGGCGGAAGGTCCTCATTAACCGCGGATGATGGCTCCGCATGCACAGGAGAAATTGGTTTTTCTACAAAAACAACATACATATTACAAACATATAATGCGCATAAAAAGCAAACAAAAAATATGCTCACCCAGAGGAGGTTTCACAATAAAAGCATCAAGATTGCCCCATCTGGTAATCTTTCTTTTCTGAACTCTCTTGGCAGGCTACGCCTCAGCATCCACTTCAACCTGTTTTCTTTTCCCCGCCTTCGTACTCAACAAAGGTTCGGGACTTGACTCCAAGTCAATCGGATCATCAGCATTAGAGGCAGGAATATCAGCAGCATCCCACGGCTCCGCCTTCGGTTTCCTCACAACTACAGGCGCAAAATCTTCCAATGAGTCAGACACCACTACATAGTCACACCAGGAGTCAGAGGAATGGCGCGTACCTTTCTTCTCTCCTTTGACATTTTTCACCTTGGATGACTAGGCCTTCGCCGTATCAGTTTTCTTTAGCACAATATTAGCGGCAGGCACACGCTTTTTCTTTTCAGGTCCTATGCCCAGGTTGGTTAATTCACCTACTGGAAAAAGCAAAAAACTGCAATATTACTACGCACACAGACAACAGAAAATAATACGGCAATATCAAACCGGAAGATATATACTTACCAGCACCACTTGGAGGTTGCGCGGAAAGATCTTCATCTCGCGGCAAAGCAAAATTCTTGACTATACGCAGGTACCAGAGTTCTTCATCAGCCTTTTTCGGAATAGTATACGCAGGTACCTTCTCTCTTATACGCAATAACATATAAAGAGACAACTACAAAAGGGAAACCAAGAACAATCAAAAAAAAAAAAAAAAACAAGGAAGAAAAGAGGGAAAAGATCCAGAATCTTACTGCTATCACCCTCCATATACACTGGTTTGTCTTCTTGTTCCATCCGCCAGAACAGACTCATACCGGCAGCAACCAAGGCTTTTTCTGGAAGCTCAATCGACGGAACGTCCTTTAAATCCTGGTACCAAGTTTCTGAAAAGGGGGTCTGTATAGTCTCTGTTGCATCATCTTCTTTACCCCTGAAGACCATCTTCATCGGAATCACACCGGCCTTAATATAAAAGAATTTAGGCTTGCAGTCATTAAAATATTTTGGGTGTTGCAACAAAATCTTCTTTGCTGAAGCATGTTGAACAAAGGAATAAAAGCCCTGTGAACAATGCATCTGGTGGAACACTCGGAAGCGGTTAACCGTCGGTTCGATATGCATTGAGCGACAAACAAATTCGAAATGACGAACCCGAACCATTCCGATAGGGTGCATCTGAGAGATATGAAACTTGTAATATGAAAGGATTTCAAGAAAAAGTTTTGTTACAGGCAATCGAAAATTGCCTATAGAAAAGTAATCCCAAAAAAAGGGTAATATATCCGGCCGGAGCGTCAGCCGCCGTATGACCTTCGTCAGGATATCGAGCATCCCAACTAGGGGGAACTTAAAAATCTGGACCATGCCATCAAATGTCTCTCGCGGCCACTTCAACGGTGGAAGACCGGCAGACATCTCTTCAGAAGAGTCTTCGTGACGTTTTCCGGTAGACATAAAGTGAAAATTGCAGATTCCTTAAAGAAAGTAATGGGGAAGACGAAGAAGAATAGGTTTCAAACAACAATATTGACAAAAGAAGGCAATCAAAGGACTTATATACCCAACACCATCAATGACCTAGAAAACCGCAATAACACCTTTTTCGGAAAAAACACGGTTATCTAAGCATCAAGGGCGAGTGGGAATAACCATAACGCGAGTCCAGGCGCGCGTGTAAGCCACGATCGACGACGTGCAACTGACAAGTGACAACCTGTCACCCAAACTGTCACACGTCAACAGTCGTCACTGTACCTTTCACCTGCCAAGAGTCAAGATTTTCAAATTTGAAATCATGAGCAGAAGAGTATCTTCCTCAAAAAGACTCTCCATATTTCGCGCTAAAAACTCCACAGCAAAAACACCCATCTCTAATAGTACAGTGTTCCACTTATTTGGATAAGAGCAACATTAGACTGGGGGGACTTGAGGGGGTAAGGTCTCAAAAACCTTGCGCAGGTGCTCGGGACTAGACCACAACTTCACCATCAATAAACCTTTTTCAAGGAACCTTGCGCGGCAGTGCATTGGTTCCAAATAAGAAAGCTTAAAAAGAGAGCAGTCCCCAACACCCGCGCGCCAGGATAGAGATGACATATCCTTGCGCAAGCTCTCATGCAACAGACATGATAAAATCCTAACAACATCTCCACGCGAATGTCTCTCAGACTTGGACAAAAATAACCCTTCTGTCACAACAGAATTAGCATAAGGAAGAGCCACATAGGATTATAGTTGTAATCCTTCTAGAAGGCCTTATCGTGCACAACCATTCGGTTATAACCGAATGGCCATGTGGCATCATCCCGAGCATCCCTCAAGGTCACGATGATGGCACTAACTTGGATAAGGATCCACACTTGCCCACTTTCCACGTGGCATCTCCCCAGCCGTTGATCAGGCCCACGATCCGTGTGCTTATACATCACGTCAGTGATTAACGATGGAGACAATAACCGCCAAGGGAAAATGCTTTCCGTTATCTCTCCCGTCAACAAACTTTCCCACCCAAAATTCGGTTATAAATAAGGCAATTCAGGTATCATTTCTCAAGTTACTCTCACTTCACTTTACTATTACTTCTTCTTCTTCATTGAAACCTGTACTTATTCTCACGCCGGAGGGTGGTCACGGAGAGAACCCCCATTCTCCCCGTGGCGAGTCTAACGGCTGTTCGTTTTGCAGTTATCGTTCGAAGAAGGAGATCAATCACCCCCGAATCAAACGAGAAGACCTAACCATTTTTATGCAGATCCAAACCCCCTGGTCCAATTGATTCTGGTCATTTGAACCAGTGTTTCTTCAACATTAGAAACATTGAAACAGACACCATAAAAATATTAGGTTTTGTGTTGTTATATCTAACTCATTTAATAAGCAAGACATGTTTATTTGCATGTTTAATTAAATGAACCACATTTAGATTGTTATATCTACCTATTTAGTCAACTAACAACTTTTATCAGTGTCTCGTATGCTATCAAATATAGGAGAAAATAAATGATTTAATAACCTACAATTTCTTTTTAGATAACTCATCTTAAGGGATCCTAACAAACTAGTTTAGATAACTCATCTCATCTTAAGGTATCCTAACAAACTAGTTTTATACATGTATACATATAAACTAGTTTAGATTTTTTTTTTGAAAATCAACTTTCATTAACCAAAAACCGGCTGACTATCTCCAAAGCGGAGATAAAGCCGAACCAAACCAAAAATTACATAAAGTCAAATTTACACCATTTCTCCCAATCAACCAAACCCGTTTTAAATCTATGCTTATACCATAAGAAACCAATTGCTTTAATCTCTGCTGCCACTTGAACTGCCGTCTTCTTTTTGTTCGAGAATTGCCTTTCGTTTTGTGCCTTCCAAATACTCCAAGCCGTTATAATAAGTTAATAACAATTCCTTGAAAAACCTTCTTCATTACCGCCGATCCATTTATATATGTATGCATCTCAACCAAATCCTTTACCGAGAAAGCATATACCAAAGGAACACCACACCACTTTGAAATATATTTCCAAACTCCAGAAGCGAAACCACATGCTATTAATAGATGATCAATCAACTCTTCCCCGTCCTCGCATAACACACAAATGTTGTCCACCAAATGAATGTTTCTCCTTCTTAGCGCTTTCTTAGTCGGAAGTCTATCATGTTCCGCTCGCCATAATAATATGTTGCATTTGCTCGGTGTCCACTTACACCACTTATAAACATAACGCTCCTCATTAGTCCCCTTAACATTTAACCATTGTTTTACCGCAGCAATAGAGAAATTACTACCCTCTCCGCATTCCAATTCCAGCCGTCTGCAGCTGAACCTAAGCGGACCCCAATCAGCAGCTGCAAACAACACTTAAGTTCCTGCAATTCCATCTCTGTACTCGGTACTGCTAACTAATCCCACCCCACCGTATTCTTCTCCCCCATACTGGAACACCTCGCTGCCACACTACAACATTTGTGCTTCTCATTCCTAAACAGATTCAGGAGTTTACACTTCAGCGGTTCATCCGAAATCTACGCATCCAACCAAAAACGCACATCCATCCCATTTCCAATCCTTCCTTTTATCTTAGTCTCAATACCCAAGCCTTGTATCTTCAATTTACATCCAAAATTCACAATGTTGTTCCATGTTCCTGCAAACCTTTTATTCACCGTTAACCAGCCCCATCCTCTACTTGACCCACGTATAGCATCAATAATCGACTTCCATAAAGCTTTTCGTTCCGATTTATATCGCCACATCCATTTTAGATAACTCATCTTAAGGGATCCTAACAAACTAGTTCTATACATGTATATGTATATATGTGTGTGTATGGGAGGTTCTAAGCAAAAAAAAAAATTGGCGAAAACAGAAAGACTACTACTATATATAGATAATTCATTTCTTCAGTTTAAAAAAAAAAATACATGAAAACGGTTGAAATATAATGTTTATTCAATCTTTCCAAAAATTTTAAAAATAAAATACAAGAAAACGGTTGAAATATAATGTTTATTCAGTATTTCCAAAATTATAAAAATATATCTAAACAAAATTTATTTATATATAGAACCTACATATCTATAAATTATGTATATGTATATGTATATTTCCTACCTATAATCTAAAAAACATATGAACAAATTAGATTAATGGGTTTTTATCTATACAACTAGACATTTTTGATGTTCTAATAATTTAGTCTTTTATAATAAACTTCTCAAATGAATATGTATCTTTCATGCAACAATAAGTTAGCTAAACTATGGAATATTATAGAGATTTACAAAATATGTATATAATATTATATTAATTTATTGAACATTTTATACACCAACGTATAATATGGACTCAATTTAAACTATCAAATGGTACCCTAGTTGTATCACCTATCAAGGTGTATTGTAAAAATGTTCCTTAATATATGACTAAGGGTTCTATCCCATGATAGATATTAGTGTATATTTATGAGTGAGATTAGAAGGTATATAAGTTAAGCCGTCAAAAAATAATAATAGCTATTCATTTTTAACTTAACTTGTACATCCGAACATGTACATGTAGTTGTTAAAAGTAAAACTCTTAATCTTCATAGTAATGACGTACTTATGAGTTCACATAACAATGATTAAATATTCAAAAAAAAAATTGTATTTTAAAAAATATGTTATTTGTTAAGACTAACACGCTTAATCAATAAGATATTCAAAATATTTTATAGTTTGTTTATAGTAATAATAAATCCTACTTGTATTTTTTCAATGTTACATCCAACCAAATTACTTTTATAAAATTGTTATAAAAAAATTATATGAAAAGAACCAACGGGTTTATTTCCATAATTTATTTGGAGGGGATGGAGAGTAGTAAAGTAGGTGCCAACTGTAAGTGAGGACGAGGCCACCGACGACAGCTCAACATCTGTCCGTACTGTTGACTTTTAAGGATTATGTCGTCCATTATTGTTGACTAATTTACTTCCGATCACTTTGGAAGTCACTCCTTTTACTTTAGACACCTAACCAAACACAAACTAACTGAAATTCATGAACATGTTGGATTGAAGGATCAAAAAAAAACAAAAAAAAAAGGAAGCTCTCAAGGGTATCGTGAGAATCGGTTGCTGGAGCATATGAAGGGCTAGAAATAGCGTCAAGTTTAATAATTCTCCGGCTAAAATGGTTGATATCATTAACGGGGTGAAATATGTGGGTTTTTTTGTGGTATTCGACTAGATCTAAAAATAAGTCGGTTAGTTGGGAAGATTGGTGTAATTATGTAAATTTGTAGTTTGTTTTCCAGTTGCCTCGGTTTGAGGCGATCCGTGTTTTAATGAAGTTTACCTTAAAAAAAAATAAATTAATGATCAAAGAAATGTACACACATTCACTAATAGAGCAACTAAGTCCATGTGTAGTCGTACGGGGTATCGCGCCATTTGTACACATAGCGCCCTATGGCATTGCGCAACACCGCCTCGAGGGGCGCCATATGGCGGAATCCGGCGAGGCTCGTGAAAATTATAACGGGGTTAGCTGAAGGTTTCTCTCTCTCTCACACACACACACATATATATATATATATATATATATATATAGGACCTCGAGTTGTAAGAACCGTGAGAACTACACCGTACGGGGTGAGGTGGACCAATTTTTTTTCATAAACGTAGATGCGTGTATTATAAACACATTTGTAAAAGAAATTCAAAAAAAATGTCGTGTGTGTAGTTTTGAGCACCACAAGTTTGTGTTTACGGGTACCGTAAATTTAACCGGAAAATTTACGGTACCCGTAAACACAAACTTGTGGTGCTCAAAATTACACACACGACATTTTTTTTTGAATTTTTTTTACAAATGTGTTTATAATACACGCATCTACGTTTATGAAAAAAATTGTGGTCCACCTCGCCCTGGATCAAAAAGTTCTCACGGTTCTTACAACTCGAGGTGGTTCTCATTTTAGCGGTCCCATATATATAGGGGTAGGTTAACGTACAAATGCCGTTATCGTACATTACGTACGCTACAATCTCAGCCGTCAGATCATTTTCCGGCATTGAAATCGCATGTTGTTTTTTTGTAACAATTCCGCATGTTTTTTTAACATGCGATTTCATCAAAATTACCACATGCGAAATTGTTACAAAAAAACAACATGCTATTTCATCAAAATTATCACATGCGAAATTGCTACAAAAAACAACATGCGATTTCATCAAAAATTTATCACATGCTAAATTGTAACAAAAAAAACAACATGCGATTTTCAATGCGGGAAGATGATCTAACGACTGAGATTGTAGCGTATGTAATGTACGATAAGGGAATTTGTACAGTACCCTTTACCTATATATATATATATATATATATATATATAGGATTAGGTTCAAACGTGAACAAATTTCCTAACGTGAACTGGTCTGAACCATTGATTTCATATCCATTTGACAAGGGTAAGATTGTAACTTCATATAAATATTGAATTTTAATTATTATCTTATTAATTTCAAAATCTTATCATATCATCAGTTACAAACAATT
The DNA here is from genome assembly GCA_030545235.1 of Helianthus tuberosus. Taxonomy (NCBI): domain Eukaryota; kingdom Viridiplantae; phylum Streptophyta; class Magnoliopsida; order Asterales; family Asteraceae; genus Helianthus; species Helianthus tuberosus. Next base: position 91,272,210 of record CM060430.1, read on the forward strand.
CGACAACCATGACAACTATAGAATCATAATTTTTTTTTATTTATTAAAGATAATCTTAACATATTTTATATTTATCAAAATTATATTTCATAATCTTTTCAACAAACATCCATATCCTCATGATTTTTGATCCACAATTCACGTTGATAAATATCATCTACAATTCACGTCGATCAATATTATCTCGCCGGACATCAACTTTTCAAAAACCTGAAAATCTCACCGGACATTGATTTCAGGTGAGTAAGTCGTCTGTATCTTTGCCCCTAATCGCCGGACATCAACAGTCATCTTTATTGTTTCCGTCGCCGTCAGCCGCCGGAAATCGAAACTTAAGCCGGAATAAATTTCCGGCGAATATTAATTGTATTAAGTAAATAGTTATTCATTTTGTTAGTATGTTCCAATTACATCTTGAATATTGACTGAGAACTTGATTGTTTGTGTATGCAATTTATTGATGTCGTTTGAGTACATTGAAACATATTTGAATTTTTTTCCGGCAGGTGCTACTGTATTTCATTCATGGCCGACCCAGAAATCGACAATCACAATTCTGACCAAAACATTGGCGATAATGTATTCGTTACAACAATGGATCATCCAGGTAGTGTAATCGTATGACCATCGATTTCCATATATTTTAACGAACATGTAATATTGTCATTGTTTTTTGTCTTAGTAGCAAGATTCGAATTATAGTTTTAGTCTTTTGTTGGTTGAACTAGAGTTTTCAGTCATCTTTTTCCTTGTGTATAACTCTTAGCTCCGTAGTACACATGTGTACTGGTATGTTTTATCACTTCCATCACGATAGTACACATGTGTATAATACACGGTATTTAGATGTCAATAGTGTATTACACGATAGTAGACACGTGTATAATAAACGGTATAGTACACATGTGACCCGTAGCATTGTTGTCTTTGTTTTTTTGAATGATTTTTTTTACTGTAATTGTGCAGAGTCGGTGGCTAGCAATGTTTACGAAACGCCAAATGGGACTAGGTACTGGACACCAATTGTCCCCCTGGATTCAAACCGTTTTTCAAAGCTAGATTTACTACGATTGAACAAGCAATTGCAATGTATGAGGAGTACGCACAGCTTGCAAGATTTGGAACCCGTTTGGGTACTTCGAAAAAAGAAAAAATAGGCGACGAGTTAATTACGACTCGGCGATACGTTTTATGCTCCAGGGCGCCAGTGAACAAACATAAACATAAAGAAACTAACCCTGATGATATTGACTCAACTTCACCATCACGTCGTTCCAATGTCAAAGTTACTGATTGTAAGGCATGTGTGAAGTTTCGTCGTATAAAAAAGTCAGCTGAGTATGAAATCTATGATTTTGTTGAACAACACAACCATGGGTTTACCTCTCCCGAGAATCTTGACTTATCACTAAAGTGAAGAAAGCTCGATTTTCTACACAAGAGTTTATAGCAAAGTGTCGCAATGCTAATCTTGGCCCCACCAAATCCCACAAGGTACACGTTGCAATAAAAGGTGGCCACCATAATGTTCACGGTACCGTTGTGGACTACAAAAATTGTGGCCGTGACATTCGAGATTTTATTGGTGATAGAGACGCGCAAATGATAATTGACAAATTCAAAGCTCGCATCGAAAATAAAGCTAATTACACTTTTGATACCCATATTGATGATATGGAACTTCAGTTAATTTTTTGGTGCGATGGCGTTTCTAAATTAAACTACGAAGCGTTCGGTGATATTTTGGCGTTCGATGCAACGTATCATACAAATATGTGAGTTTTTAAAAATTTCACTTATAATTTTGTTACACTTTTTTATTATCAGTTACATTTGAAAACTTTTTTCCGAACAGGTACGATATGATTTTTGTGCCTTTTACTGGAGTTGACCATCATAAAAAGTGCACAATATTTGGGGCTGGGTTGGTACATAATGAGACTATTGAATCATACACATGCCTTCTCCAAAAATTTCTTCAAGCACACAATGGAAAACAGCCACTCTTGGTATTAACTGATCAGGATTGTGCTATGAAACAAGTTGTCGCCAACGTATTTGACAAGTCCATCCACAGACTATCTATGTGGCACATTATTCAAAAGTTGCCAGCAAAGATATTTGTTACAAACATGTCTACATCATAATGCAATTACTTTGTACCATAGTTGTAAATATGGCATTTTAACTAAATGTACACATGTGTATTATTCGCTATAATTTCTTATGCACACATGTGTACACCGGAGTACTACACATAGTGATAAGGTTTTTTTCTTTTCTTTATTTTGTAGATCAAGGGTAACGACAAAAGGAACGCAGAAATCAAGAAAAAATTCCACAAACTTGTATGGAATGTTTACATCAAACCAAAAACATTTGAAAATAGATGGCATTAACTTATTGCTGAGTACGGTTTGGAAGAGCATTCCTGGTTGACTGAAATGTATTCGATTCGTGAACAGTGGATCCCAGGATATTTTCGCGAAATACCTATGTGTACGTTAATGAAGACCACCTCTAGGTGCGAAAGCGCTAACCATTTGTTCAAATCAAACTCTAGTTCACACAATACGTTGGTACAGTTTATGTTGTGCTATGATACGTCCGTCGATGGGTTACGAAATGACCAACGTGAACTCTCTCATAAAACAGACACCACTAATCCAGAATTCAAAACTAAATGGCTGATCGAACGTCATGCGAACGTTATTTATACTAGAAAAATATTTTTGGACGTCCAAAGGAAATTCTCAAGGGTAAGGAGAATAGCTACATTGCTGAACGATCACTCTCAGATGGAGTAATGAGATTCACCAATTTATACATATTTTAGTCCCTCATTTTATGCGTTTTCGGCCGTAAAACCGTCATTCGGATACTTAATCATGTATACTTTTGTTTACAGGCCTAAAACAGCATGCCGGACAAGATGATAGTGAAAACGAGGACTTTCCGGATGAAACGATAAAGTTGCGAACATTCTGTGGGAATTCTGACCTGGGCCTGTGGAACGGTCGTGCGGCGTTTGGAACGACCGTGCGGATCCGACAATGCAATCCAGCCCGGCAATGAACGAGGGTGCAACCCGGAGTGCAAGCCTTATCGGAGTGGAACGATCGTGCGACCAGTGGAACTCCCGTGCAAACCCGATGATCAGCCCAAACCCAGAACTGCACCACCAGTGCAACAGTCCGTGCAACAAGAACCCAGAAACGCACGATCGTGCGGTTTAAAGAACGGTCGTGCGTGATCGACGACTGGTCAAGATCTGATGACGTCATGCGGTATGGTGCACAATACCCCCAATAATGCAAAAAGTGAACGGTCGTGCCATAAAGTGCACGACCGTGCGAGATCGAAATAATAATAAAAAACATGCAGAAACTTTCTGCTGCAACTCTGGAATTTTGGAGAGCAATTCAGGCGATTTTCAGGCTCCGGAGGCGTTAGCTTTCACCCGGATTCAAGCCACATTGTCCCGTTTAGCTCGATTACTATCCGGATTCTTAATCTAGTGCTTGTTTATGGTTTGGTTTTCTAATCTTTCCATAATTTTGTTAATCTTTCAAGCATTTAGATTAATGTTTATGTATTATTGTAGCCTTTGGGCAAAAACACAACAATCCCTTGCTTGATTATAACCATTAGTATGTTAATCTTTGTTTGTAATGACACTTGGAAGTATTTTCTATGTTAATCTTTGATGATTAGTTTGCAACCTTGTTATTGATATTGATTTCTTGATTATAAGTAATTTTGTTGGATGATTGGTATTTGGTTAGTTAAGATAGTTGAAAAATGAAGCTTAATTAATCTTGTATTAGTAAACTTTAAACTTGTTTAACTAGTTTAGCTTGGTTAAAATGTGTGCACCATGATACTAGAAATGGTTAGTGGTTTAATAAAATGTAATTATTGTTAATCAAGAAAGCTTGCCGTCACGTACGGACCTTAACGGGTTAAATGGTGTTGTTATAAATTCTTGCCATGATTTGTTAGCTTAGTTAGTAGTTTAGGCCAAAATTGCTATCTTGGTGAATTTATGTGTAAGATTTGTAAAATGAACTTGGTTGTGATTTAATCTGGTTTATGCTTGTTTCGGTGGTTGCATTGTGTTTATCGGTGTCGCTTTCCTTGTTTAAGTGAGGTTAGAAAACTCCTAACGGATGACTAACTTATTTTTAAGAGATTTTCATAGACATTTATCAATTGCACGTTAAAGAACAATTTTAGGTGGTTAAAGTGTGTTTATCGTTTTAACTTTCCGAATGATTGTCATGTTAGGATTCCCGAAAGGGATACTAATTGTCTCAAAATTGGAGAATTGATCAAATGCTTCTAGTGCCAAAACCGACTTAGTTGACATGCTTTGGTTGTGTATTAAACAAGGCTATTTATCTATTTTCATATTTGAAATCTATTATGTTTTTATAAGTAGTTGTTTATGCTTACTTTAGTTTATTAAAAATCAAACAACTTATGTTTTTACCAGTAGTTTAGTGACAAAGGTCTAGTATTATTCCTCCGCCCATTTCCTTGGATCGATACTTGGTTCTTACCGATACTTTACTACATATATGACGGGGTACACTTGCCTCTTTCGTGTGTGTTTTAATGTTAAAGTAATAATCACTTTTATAAATTTAAAACCGAATCGTGTGTAATTTCATTATAAAAATATGTGTGGTCGCGCACACGTCAAGTTTTTGGCGTCGTTGCCGGGGATTTGGCGAGCTTCAGGAACGACCCGAGTCATTGTTTTATCGGTGTATATACTTTTTAATATTTGTGAATATTTTCTTGATTATTTATTCGTTTATTTATTTGTTAATATTTATTTGTTAATATTTATTTGTTTGATTGATTGTTTATTTATTCATTTATTTATTTTATTCATATTGAACCGATTGTTTATTCTTTTTATTCATTCATTCATTTTTTAATTATTATAATATTATATTCTTTGTCCGCATTGTGCTTATCCTTTTATTATAGGTTGATGTCCTCAACTCCCGCGCCCACTGTTGCTGAGCCGGCTGACGAACCAGCGCATAATCTTAGGAGAAGTAGGAGGCTGCGAGAAAGGTCACGTGTCATTGCACAACGAATTGCAGATGCGATTGACGAACCAGTGATACTTTCTGAAAGCGAAAACTCAGAGGACGAAGCAAGAGGCACCATGGCGGATGACGACAGACCTTTGAATGAAACAAACCAACCCGGGGGAGAAGGCTTGCTACCGAGCATCGCCCGACCGACGGTAGCAGCACCGAGTTTCGAGATAAAATCCAGCATCATCAATATGATACAAAACTCGGTGCAGTTTGATGGGAAAGATCACGAGGATCCGGGTCGGCACATCGCAAAGTTTCTCGAGGTGTGCTCGACTTTCAAGATAGGAGATGTTTCTGAGGACGCGATCCGTTTGCGGCTCTTTCCGTTTTCATTGCGAGACAAAGCCTGATCTTGGCTTTTGTCACTTCCGACAGGATCTATCACCACTTGGGCCGGGATGGCAGAACTATTTGTGCAGAAATATTTTACTCTGGAAAAGACGACTAAATTGAGGAACCGTATCATATCGTTCAAGCAAGACGACGGAGAATCTCTACACGCAACTTGGGAGAGGTTTAGAGATCTTTTAATTGACGTCCCACATCACGGGTTTTCCAAAAGGCAACTAGTACTGACCTTCTATCAGGGAGTCAATTATGACTCGCATGAGCATTTAGACGTGTATGCAGGAGGCGATCTTGGAATGAAGACACCAACTGAAGCTTACGCGATCATAGAGAAAGCTGCATTGAAGTCAAGTTCTCGCCACGGTGGAGCGCGGAATAAGACATCATCCACTTCCGGAGTTCATACTGTGGATACATATACGGCTCTTACTGTGCAAATTGGAGCCTTGGCAACAAGAATTGATCAGTCTCAGAATGTCTCGCGAATTCAATCACCATCATGTGATCAATGCGGGGTTGCACACGTGCCAGGTACGTGTGAGCAGGGTGTTATGTTTACAGGGCACGAGGAGGTGAACTACATGGGCAATCAAATCAGGCCCCAAAATAACCCATATAGCAACACGTACAATCCAGGGTGGAAGAATCACCCAAACTTTGGGTGGAAATCTGGTTCTAGGAACCAAAACGCACATGGATATGCTCAACATGCTCCCGCGCCACAACAATCTCAAGGTCAATCCTTCCAGCTACAGTATCATAATCAAGGCTCAGGAAGCAGTTCCCAGCCACACGCCTCTCGAAGCAACGCAAAGCTAGAGGAAATGATGGCACAACTGCTGAACAACTCCAACAGTGCTAATCAAATTGCTGAGAAACAATATCAGCAGCATGAGGAGCGGTTCTTGGTCAACGAAGGAGAAATGCGGAGTCAAAAGGCTTCCATTCAGACCATCGAGAATCAAGTGGGCCAATTGGTAAAAATGATGTCGGAGAGACCCCCAGGTGGTCTTCCGGGCAATACAGAGCAGAATCCGAAGGGGCGTGGTAATAACCCACACATGTAACAAGTGTGGGGACATGAGTCTTGCTATCGACTCGCCGAAAAAAATTTAGCATGAGTCTTGCTATCGACTCGCCGACAAAAATTTAGCATGAGTCTTGCTATCGACTCGCCGACAAAATTTTAACATGAGTCTACGCTACTTACTCGTGGATTAAAAATGTAGCAAGAGTGACTTAAGCGCTTTAGGGGTATAATCATCCCTTTTTGTGTTTTTGTCGTTTTATCATAATTTAGGTGTGTTTTGTAGTTTTCGTTAGTTTGTACAATTTTTTTTTACGTACCGAGCGAAGGTTCTATGTTGCGATATGGTTAAAACAGTTTGCGTGTGAAAAAAATGGCGAAAAACGGCCAAAACAGTTGCTGGAAATGGCTTCTGCAGAAAAAACTGATCTGCAGCTGTTGCACGACCGTGCCATGCGTCACACGACTGTGCATTTGCGGGCTGGCCTGCACTGGGAGTCGCACCCTCGGTGCATCTCCGAGAACATCGTGCAGGGTTTGAACAATGTCGGTCATGCACGACCGTGCGAGAGGCAGGGGCAGTTTTGTCATTTGTACATTATAAAAACCCCCATCTGCTGCCATTTCCCTCATTCGCGAACCCTAACTGCAGACAGCCGTTCCAGAGCGATTTCGCCTCAAATCGCACGGTTTCTTCACACGGTACGTTCTTTCTTGTCTTTTTTTTTTGTTTCTTCCGCTTTCTAGGTTAGAATCATTCGATTTCTTCAAGGTTTTTAGGGTTCCCTTTATAAATACAAGCGAAACCCTAGCCCTTTCTAGAATCTCAAGTCTCGTGAACATCCGGTTGATTTTCTGACCCCTGTTTGTACAAAAACTAGTTGATTTTTGAAAAATCTGGCTATTCAGAGCCGGGGTGAAAATCTGCAGAAAAACAAGGTCGCACGGACGTTCTTTGGATGGAACGGTCGTGCACTGCCGGCTGTTCACGATGATCTGTTTTTTGGCTCGGTAATGCACGGTTGTGCAGTTGGTCGCACGTCGTGCAGATTCGACATATGCTGGCTACCTGTGCTCGTTCTCGGTGACGCACGACCGTGTGTCTCGCCGCACGTCCGTGCGACAGGCCCAAATCAGCAAGACAGAGTCTTCATAACTGTCTGCTCGGCTGTTTTTTATTGAAATTTTTCCTGCTCCTATTTTCCTAACGATATTCCTCATACAGATGGATCATCCCTTCTTGCAATTTGACCCCGAGGATGAGAGAGAGAGTTTGTGCATCCCAAAATGCAACGCTTTATGGAATAGGCGAGGGCAGTTCGGCATCCCCCGGAGGCTGGATTGGGATGTTATGAGAGATCTAAATCAGCGTGAAAGGCTTGAAAACATGCTCACTATCCCACTTTCGCGTCTAGTCGATATCAACCGCCCCATCTATCGTGAGCTAACGATAGAGTTCTTTGCCACATATTCCTACAAAAAACCACAAGCTTATAAAAGGCCAAACTTTCGCTACAAGGAGCGGATAACTTTTAGGTTGGGTGGACGCTGGCACAGTTGGTCGGTGGGTAGATTGGGTAGGAGGCTTGGGATTTACACAAATGAAGACATGGATTCTGAATTCTTCACGGAGCAGTTTACCTTTCCAACTGATGAAGCACGGGCCGCGTTTTGGGCTAAAAATGCAGTTGGTGACCCTTACGACCCGAGAGTGTCTAAAGCTTCATGATTGAGAGACCCTTTGCATCGAGTGATGCATCATATATTCAGCCACACCGTTTGCGGGTGCATGGACGGTTTAGGGAACTGTCCAACACCAGATCTGATATTTCTTTATGCGCTGGTTGAGGGAGTACACATCAACCTAGCTGCAAGGATGGCAGAATATTTTGTGAAGAGCTCAGGGAGGACACCCAACAGTCAGATTCACGGCGGTCAGTATGTGACCGAAATTGCTTACAATTTGGGCTTGATGATTGATGAGGTACTTGAGAGTCTCACTCTGGTGACTGAGGGTTTATATGTTGATGTTCGGTAATTGAAGGCGATGGGGTTGATTGTTGAAACGGATCGCGGGGATAGATTGAAGGGTTTAAACAACGAGGTCTGGGACCCGTTGCCTCCGGCTGAGGAGGAAGATGAGGACGAGGAGATGCATGAACAGCACGAGCAGCATGAGCCACACACACCACCACATTCCCCACATCATCACGGATTCCACCAGTACCAGGATTGGCCAGAAGGCATCCCGTCTTACCCTGAGTTTTACCAGCAGTTCCAACAAATGCAGGTTAACCAGGAGCAGCAATTCCAACAGATCAGGGCGAACCAGGACTTCTTGCGCCGGGAGGTGCATGATGGATTTTCATACCTTTTTGGGGAACTTCATAACGCCTACCCGAACTACTTCGGGCATCCCCCACAGTTCCTATACGGGAACCCACCTGGTTATGGAGATGCAGGTCCCTCCAACACGAGAGATGATGCTGGTGACGATGACTAGGAGACGGTTGAGTTGATCGTTGGTTGTTTTTATTATTTCAGTACTTTGTTTTCGGGTGTTCATTTTGGTTGTTATTTCAACACCCCCGGTTATGTACTCTTTATTTTCAGACACTTTAGTTTTATGTCTTGTCATGTTTGGATTCTAGTAGTTTATTTATGTAAATTATGGTTTATTTGTGTTTATTTTGTTTCTGTTCTGTTTTGCTGTACCTTGTAACATACTTGCAGATTTTGGCTATCAAATCTTGGACCGGAGCACATCACGGATATAGCTTTGGAAGTCTCGTTACATCAAACATCATCTTCAGGGGAGTATTATTATCCTGTATCTCTATATTTCGGGTTTCGCATTGGGGACAATGCGAAGTTCAAGTGTGGGGAGGGGTTTAACTTGTTAACTTTGTTTGTCCTAAAAAAACAAAATCATTCAAAAATATCTGTATTTTGTATATATTTTAGTAAATAAACCGGTTGGTTGTGTTTTAGAAAACTTCGGACTTGATAAAAACTCGACAAGCAAAATAAATTTTGAAAAAGAAAACCGGAAAGCGTGACAAACAAAGAAAGACTTGCATGATAGTTTTCACACTTTTACCCATTCCTTCCGTTACGTGAGCATATTTGAGCCTTGAAATTGTTATATATTTGTTCAGTTCGGATTTAGGAGTGAGCCGGATGTCATGTGTAATTTAGAACTTGTCACTATCATGCTTGTTAAGACCATGAACTTGCGGAATTGTGTAGAAGTGATAGAGGCACTTAGATTACCCCTTTGTTATTAGCCTTGTTCTTTGTGTTGTGTTTCCCGTAAACCTTACGTTACCCTTAGGATTAACCATGTCAAGCCTTCCCGTTTACCTTTGTTTACCCAACATAATCGCCCAATTAGCCAAATTTAGCCTTTTTATGTTTTAAACCTTTTAGTGTTGAAACTCGGTCAAAATAATCGTTTAACTAGCGCTTGTTTTAGTTTATTATTCATTGTATAAATCCATTAGTTTTTATGCTATTAAAAAAACAGAAAATAAAACACCCTAAAATAGGGTGAAGTAGACAAAATTCGAGCAATTTTGAATGATAAAATGATGAAATCTTGTTTATGAGCTCGTCGTCGCATAAGTCGCCTTTTTAAGGCGTTTGTATGTATAGTTTTGTTGTTTTGCGCTTGTTAAACGTAACTACCGAGTTTTAACCATTTCGCCACTTTAAATATCCATTTCCATACCCTTCGCCCAAGCCTAACGTTACACCCCGTAAAGACCTCTTGATTTTAACTTTTTCGCATGTTAGTTGGTGGAGACGAGATCTTATGACAAGGTTATGATATTACACATTTCATTGACGAGGCATTGAGTGTTTGCACATACACATTTTATGTATGATTCATAAATAAAACCGAGTGTGTGTGAACATTGTGAGTTGTGTGAAGATTAGCATGTTAAGTCAATTGAAAGTGAAGTCACGACTTTTTGGTTATCGCCATATATTTGCATATCCTTGTTTGGTTTGATTCATTTGATGTTGTCTTTCGAAAAACCGGCTAACCGTTTGTAGTTGTTTCAATAAATAGTTTGTAAATTATCGTTCTTGTTTGATTCTATCTTTTATTGCATTTTAGTTTAGCTTGCTTGAGGACAAGCAAGGTTCAAGTGTGGGGAGATTTGATATTCACCAATTTATACATATTTTAGTCCCCCATTTTATCCCCATTTTATGCATTTTCGGCCGTAAAACCATCATTCGTATACTTAATCATGTATACTTTTGTTTACAGGCCTAAAACAGCATGCCAGACAAGATGATAGTGAAAACGAGGACTTTCCGGACGAAACGACAAAGCTGCGAACATTCTGTGGGAATTTTGACCTGGGCCTGTGGAACGGTTGTGCGGCGTTTGGAACGACCGTGCGGATCCGACAATGCAATCCAGCCCGGCAATGAACGAGGGTGCAACCCAGAGTGCAAGCCTTATCGGAGTGGAACGATCGTGCGACCAGTGGAACTCCCGTGCAAACCCGATGATCAGCCCAAACCCGGAACTGCACCACCAGTGCAACAGTCTGTGCAACAAGAACCCAGAAACGCACGATCATGCGGTTTAAAGAACGGTCGTGCGTGATCGACGATTGGTCAAGATCTGATGACGTCATGCGGTATGGTGCACAGTACCCCCAATAATGCAAAAAGTGAACGGTCGTGCCATAAAGTGCACGACCGTGCGAGATCGAAATAATATAAAAAACATGCAGAAACTTTCTACTGCAACTCTGGAATTTTGGAGAGCAATTCAGGTGATTTTCATGCTCCGGAGGCATTAGCTTTCACCCGGATTTAAGCCACATTGTCCCGTTTAGCTCGATTACTATCCGGATTCTTAATCTAGTGCTTGTTTATGGTTTGGTTTTCTAATCTTTCCAAAATTTTGTTAAACTTTCAAGCATTTAGATTAATGTTTATGTATTATTGTAGCCTTTGGGCAAAAACACAACAATCCCTTGCTTGATTATAACCATTAGTATGTTAATCTTTGTTTGTAATGACACTTGGAAGTATTTTCTATGTTAATCTTTGATGATTAGTTTGCAACCTTGTTATTGATATTGATTTCTTGATTATAAGTAATTTTGTTGGATGATTGGTATTTGGTTAGTTAAGATAGTTGAAAAATGAAGCTTAATTAATCTTGTATTAGTAAACTTTAAACTTGTTTAACTAGTTTAGCTTGGTTAAAATGTGTGCACCATGATACTAGAAATGGTTAGTGGTTTAATAAAATGTAATTATTGTTAATCAAGAAAGCTTGCCGTCACGTAAGGACCTTAACGGGTTAAATGGTGTCGTTATAAATTCTTGCCATGATTTGTTAGCTTAGTTAGTAGTTTAGGCCAAAATTGCTATCTTGGTGAATTTATGTGTAAGATTTGTAAAATGAACTCGGTTGTGATTTAATCTGGTTTATGCTTGTCTCGGTGGTTGCATTGTGTTTATCGGTGTCGCTTTCCTTGTTTAAGTGAGGTTAGAAAACTCCTAACAGATGACTAACTTATTTTTAAGAGATTTTCATAGACATTTATCAATTGCACGTTAAAGAACAATTTTAGGTGGTTAAAGTGTGTTTATCGTTTTAACTTTCCGAATGATTGTCATGTTAGGATTCCCGAAAGGGATACTAATTGTCTCAAAATTGGAGAATTGATCAAATGCTTCTAGTGCCAAAACCGACTTAGTTGACATGCTTTGGTTGTGTATTAAGCAAGGCTATTTGTCTATTTTCATATTTGAAATCTATTATGTTTTTATAAGTAGTTGTTTATGCTTACTTTAGTTTATTAAAAATCAAACAACTTATGTTTTTACCGGTAGTTTAGTGACAAAGGTCTAGTATTATTCCTCCGCCCATTTCCTTGGATCGATACTTGGTTCTTACCGATACTTTACTACATATATGACGGGGTACACTTGCCTCTTTCGTGTGTGTTTTGATGTTAAAGTAATAATCACTTTTATAAATTTAAAACCGAATCGTGTGTAATTTCATTATAAAAATATGTGTAGTCGCGCACACGTCAAGTAAACTGTTTCATGATTGCTCACCAAGATCAGACATCAGAAGTTTTAAATGAGTTCAAGGTTAGCAGCTAACCCTTACAATATACTTTTTCTTTAATACATACTGTCCAGCAATTCACCCTTAAATTGCAGGTCACGTTTAACAAACAAGATCTATCAGTTACCTGCAAGTGTATGGGATTCCCCCGAAATGGATATCTATGTCGTCATGTGTTCTGCGTACTTGGACATCATAATGTACATAAGATTCCAACATAATAAATTCACCCAAGATGGAGGAGAGATGCTATTCCTAGCAGCGTGTATAGCCTTGAGAACAGGTTATCTATTGATCAAAGTAGGAGCGGAATATTATGGCGTAACATATTAGATAATTTGGAAATGTGTAGAGATAGAGTGAGAGGCAAGATTGATAAATTAGAGGAACTCGATGCTCAAGTACAGGCATTAAAAGATAAGATCTTTGCAGACGTTCCATATGATCCGGAAATTAATAAAAAGGATGTTGTCTACCAGGAAATTCTTTCGCATGCCGTACCAGAGGAGGTCTCGTGTACTGCACCGAAGAAAATCCGTAACAAAGGCTGTGGGAAGCATAAATGACCGGTTGGCCCAAAGGAAATAGCAATAAAGAAATTCAAAAAACATAGAAGAAAATGTAATTTTTGTGGGAAACGGGTAAGGAAGCATGATAAAAGGAATTGTCCACTTAAAAAAGGTAAACCAACGAAGGATGATTCATCTACCGAAGAAGACGATGAGGAAGAAGAGGATGACCATTATGAGTATGACGAAGGAAACGAAACCGGTACTGATGGCGAAGGAAACGAAACCGGTACTGATGGCGAGGATAACGATAGTGACAGCTAGAAATTTTCTTGAATTTACAAACATTTTGAAAACAATTTGGTGAACCTTTTCTTTTTATTGTTTTGTGATTTTTATTTTACCGTTTGATCATTGTTTTTGTGATTGTTTGATGCATAATTGTTATTGAGTTTGTTTGATGCATAATACAACCTGTAATCACTTACAGTTATATTTTTTTTCTTTAACGGTATGGCATGTATTATATTAATGGAAAAAAGGTCCACAAATGACATAAGCAACATTCTGTTTATTGGAAAAAAAAAAACATGAAACCTATGTGTACTTATCTGCTACCGTTGTACACAGGGTGTATTGGTTTACAGTGTATGTGTACTATTACAAGTAATAATGTGCTATTTTATATATTGTGAAAACTGTATTTAATTAAAGTTTAATTACACAACACACACATTACGTACATTAACAACCTGTCAAGTAGTTTGACAAACCAAAAAACCATACTAATACTCAATAAACTTTTATTCCACTGTTTCAAAAAGTAACAAAATACCAAACCATCAAATGCTTCTAGTATGGCAATCACCACATTTGGTGTTAATAACTACATTCCAAAAATTCAAACCAAAAAACGTTAACTATTGTCAAACAATATAGACGTACTAAAAACAACCTATTCCGTTCGCCTTTTCATGTTCGGCTGCTTCATCCAATACGCGCCTACGGTGCTTGTTGGCCTCTGAAGTAACTAGCTTTATTGCGTACTTTTTCCTCAAACGTGTCAACGTCGACTTCTTCTCCTTATGGGATAGTGGGAAGCCACTATCCCACTTATCGGCAGTTACCCCAAACCACGTCTCTATATGCCTCATGACAAACACTCCGCAATCCACGGTGTTGTTGACTGTCTTCCATTCAAACTCCAACCTTACCACGTCCGCAATCTCAATTTCTTCACTCTTAGGATGATTCACCATCTTCAAACACTTACAGAAAATGTCTTTCAGAAACCAAAACATCATGTAATAACCAGTTACAATGTGTTCACTAACAACTGAACTAATTTATGTATTTAAATGATACATACCACTTTGTAAGGCGTGGTCTTTCGGAAGAAGTTGTCGTCGTTGATCAGGTGAATGGGGCTTTCGCTTGCGTCCATGTTGTCAATTACCGTTATCGCGTTTCTTTCCATATCAAAGCACACCAAGTAAAAATGGTCATGCTCAAGGATCGGAAAGCATATGACGCAATACTCGGACAAACTCATTAACGATTCTTTTTGGTCAACAACCAAGAACAAGGCACTTTTGAATTTATCAACACGCCCAGCTTCTCCGTGCTTCCCATTCCATAAGATATCCTTGTCCTGAACGCACAAATAACAACCAATTTACATTTGAATAATCGGCCACGCAAACTTTACCATAATCTTCACAATTATAATACAAAGTTTCACTTACAAAACAATTTGTATGGCCGAACAATCGCGGCTTTGTTCCTTTTACTTTATCAGCATGCCCGAACATATTTGATCCGCTGATTCGATCCTTTTCCTCATAGTTTAGCATTGACGCAAAGCAATTTATTACTCCATCATTGATCCACCTACTTGGTTGTAAATCTATCATTTGAAAATGGTACAACCCAACGCCGCTTTAAGTTTCGAATACCAATTTTCTGTAAAAGAAGACAGTATGATTAATAATGTGTTCAGTTATTCGTATGTCCCGCAAAGAACAAGCATACGAGTACACCTGTGTAACAAAGCACATACACATGAGTACACAGGTTTAATCATGCAATACAACTACCGAGTACACATCACATTTGAACCTAACCCCAAAGCTTACATTTGTGTAAATTATATACAATGTTGAGTTTTTTGAAAGTCACAGAAATGCACCAGGTCACAGAAGTTGACAGCCATTCACGGTGTACACATGTGTAATTCTTGTGTGTGTTTTTTAGTACACATGTGTATAATGTACAAACTATATCGTACACATGTGTAAACCATAGTTCCAGAAATGTTCTTTAACATAAATTGATTGTTAGTATATTTCGTGGAGTATACCAACTTATACACATGTGTACATTGAATAATCAGGCAGTTTTCGAAAACGAAAACGAAATTGATCCTTACGCATTCGTCCTCGCAACCTCGTTCAGTTCTGTTTCAACCGCAATTCTTTTCCCTGTCTTTTGCTTTGGTTGGGCGACCCTAACATACAACAAAAATTATAAAAAATAACATAATATATGAAAAAATTAACAATAATTCTAGATTAAAAGCATACATACTCGGTGTCGCTCGCGCAACTTGACAAATATCTCCATAAAACCTTTTCGTTTTTGTCCAACCAGGAGTCGATATTCACGGATCTGTTCATGAACGGAGACTGCCCATATTTCGAAATCTTTTTCTTCCGCTTTCCTTTCCCTTCAGCGTCCTCGACTTCCGCCTCCTTTTCTATAATTGAAATTTTATCACTCACAACGTTTTGCGGGCACGGGTCGTCCTGTGTGATACCAAGACTGAACGATGGAATGTCATTCAGCTTATGCGTATCATACGCACCTGCCATAACGTCCTCCATAACATCCACTGATTTCATCACAATCTGAGTGAACGTTTATGCTATATGAGGCATCCCAAGACCATCTACCTCTTCATTCATGTCTACATCATTGCTTGATACATTCACACCTAAACAATTAGATTAAACTAAGTTTCTAACATTAACTTAAAACAACGTACACGTATTAATTAACAAACCTAATAATATTAATTACCATTTTTTACACCGGTCGGACTAACAAAGTCGTCCGATTCGCCTTTCTCACCAACTGCAGATCTGTTGAATATGCTTTTGTATCGCGCAAGAATAGTAATGACGGCATCACTTTTCGGATAACCAGTAATAAACTGGTTTATCGCAACCTCCATCTTACCTTTAACATCTTCTGCATCGTCACACATTGCAAGAATGCTTGCAACATATCCCTTCACAATTAAAAAAATCTTAAAACTTTACGATAACAAGTGTACACTAATGTACTTTCTGGAGTAAAAAACATTCACCCACGTCTAACTCATACCTCAACTGAACATGTATCGAAGGATACTGGACCCTTTTCAACTTCATCCTTCGATAAATCAACCGCTTCTTCTTCGACATGTACATCACCATCTACATGGAACTCTTGGAGTTCTCTAAGTTCACCCAAACTAAACCCACCGTTCTTTATCTCCTGGTCTTTACGCATACTCATCCTATCTTTTGTCCAAAAATGTAGAGGAGACTCTTTGTGTGTATCTTCAAAACCGGGACAAGTTGTGGCCTCAAGATACAACAACTATATACAAAGCATAGAAAAAAAAACAAAGTTAGTTAAGTACATATGTGTATATTACAATAAAAGTACACAGGTGTACATTATCAAAATATAAAACATACCACCAAATAAGTGAGCGGTCCCCTAAAATACTCGTTCGGATCGCAACTGACCTAGTCATCCTTACAAGACTTCACAACATCCATCATAAGTTGACACCAGTCATGATCTTTGAATTCCTTATCCGGAGAAAACCAATCCAGGATGTTATACATCACGCTCCCGTTTTTTGTACTAACAATCATAGTAGATAACATCAACATAACAAAGTCTATATTGAACATAGACCTATCCTCATAAGGATCTACTCTGATCTTATCTACTATGTTCTTAAAACTAATCGGAAGTTTGGCAAACCTACGAGTCCATTTTTCTTTCAAAGGATGACCAGGTTCATCCTTCTTTTTTTTAGCCACCCTTGTCTCACCAAGTGGTAAACCTAATATTTTCCTCACTGATTCTTTGTCTACGCTTATATACCTATCCCCAATTTGTATTTTCATACTCTCAGTGTCTAACATATCTACCACATAATGACCAAGGTTTGTAGTTACTTCGCTGACATTGAATCCCAAAAATTGTCCAAAACCCATTTCCTGGACGATTTCACGTTGCCATTTATTCATAACACGAACCGCTTCATAAAACTTATTAGGCGATGTCCTAGTTCGTATACTTGGTAGATCGTCCTCTGCCTTCACTTTTTTCAGCTTTTTTGGCGATTTTTTGTTTTTCCTCTTTTTCAAGTTGAACATCACACCAACTACGTTATCCTTATCATCATCTTCTGCAACTATTTTCAAAAAAAAAATATAAAAAAAAAATATACAATCAGCCTAGCACAATACCATACAAAATACAACAATTTATTTAAAAACATTTACCTTTGTTTTCTTCATCCTTTTCATCTTTATCATCCAACGACGACCCCAACGACATTCCAATATCACATTCCTTTCGCGAAGCTAAATAAGAAGATAATAAAAAATGTTATACAACGTACAGTACACATGTGTACATTCACACTCAAAATCATACCTAAACTTTCTTTTCCTAAAACGACGCCAATCGGTTTACTTTTTACACTTGTCCGTTGCGTACCCTGACTTTCTTTTATAACAACTGTAGACAATCATAACAAACTCATTTAAATGCAATCACACTAGCACTATAGATGCTGTTACTTTAAATTGAAATACAATTAATTTACCTTCTGGTACATCAGCAAACGGAACACAAACGGGTTTCATTTTTGGTTTTTTCCCCTTTTTCATCGACAACCGTTTCGCTCTCTGCCACCCATTTAAACTTCTCAATCTCTGCTGACTCTCGCCGGTTGAATCTGCATTAACCGCTACAGCGATTTTACATTACAATTTCTTCAGATTTTATCATGCTAGTTTGTAATTAAAGTTTTATATTTTTGTTACTTGCCTTTTCCGTTAATCACCCCCGGTTCGCACGGTTGTTCCCTCTTTTTCCCCAGCTTCCTTTCACCTATACCATCGTCAGTTTTTCCATGATAAACAACTACGGACACCATTACAAAAAACATACTTACAAAACCTTAATTTAAAACCATAAAAATATAAAACACATTTTTTCACAATATTACCATCATCTTTCTTAAACTGTACGTCCACATCCTTTGAAGCAGCCATCGGTTTCTTACAGTCCCTGGTTTCTTTTAACATCTTCGGAACTTTTTTCAAAAATAATTATTTTAATCACTTATACAAAACATACAAAACCCAGCTTAAAATCAATTTAGATAACACATTTATATTAAATTATAGACTATAAACTTTAAAACATTTTCACCTATAATGTCCGTTTCTTCATCCTCCGAACATTCAATGGGGCAATCTATTGTGTTACTAAATCTACTCGCCAAAATACGAGCTATCCTCTCGCTTTTTCCACCTACAAAATTAAGTTACATACGTTCCTAGTAAATTTATTACCACCTATATTCAATCAATTTATTCGTGAGATCTTTCAAAAAAATTAAAACTTACGTCTTCTCATTGTTACGTTTCGAACCTACAAATGTAAACACAAATGAAATTACTCATACGCAAAACTTCATTCGTTGCAGTAACATTACGATATTGTACATAAATGTAATATCATAATTCAAAGCATAAATAACACATACTAAGGAAGCAACGCACATAATAGGCATAACATATCACTTCTCAATTCATCTTATATTATACCTACAAATGTGTACACATTCTCCTGACATTCACATTCATATAAATACATAATTTTTGGCAACCAGTACACATGTGAACTATGAAAACCTACTACTACATAACTCAACAAACAGACAAGCCTAAAATCACTTAAAAACATGGCACAAACCCCTATTTATGATTAACCAAACTTTTTACTCAACATAATAAACAAACAAAACAGAAATCATCATATTACCACTATGTACACCGGTGTACATCACGAATTAAACAACATACACATGTGTACTGATCGTTTATACATATACATGAACAAACCTGACCCTGAACAAACCAACATACCTACAATCTTTTAAAAAACAGAACAACATCAAAACATTCAAGACCTATTTCGAATGAACAGATTCAAACATTCAAGCCCTAATTCCAATTAACAGATTCAACGAAATCTTACTCAGAATCAATTAACTCCTACTAACAATAATACCATTGTACATAAGATTTGTAACTAAACAACTTTCATAACAAAACATTCAAGCCCTAATTCCGATGGGTGTTCTTAGTTCATTAATAAAAGGAACGGAACATGCAACTACTTTCTGAAGCAATTAAAGATTAGGATTTTCAATGTGTACCTTTGATTGTTGAAGAAGAAGTTCTTTTTTCCGGCGATTGACAAACTTCCGACGCCGATGACCCTTTTCTCTCTTGTCGCCGTTGAGTATAAAGAGAGAGAGGATGTTTGATTATAATGGGGGGTATGATAATATTTCAGTAACAAAATAATAGAAAATCTCGGGATTTGATATTTTATTACGGAAATAATCTTGCACTCTATATTAAATGACTAATTAATCTAATTACAATTTTACCCATTTGCTTTTAATAAAACAATAAAACCTAACCTATTAATTACAATTATGCCACTAATTTAAATTATCAAGATCATATTAATCAACGGTCCAGATATGTTCACGCAATTCACTCCTGGGAGGTTGTTCACGCTGGAACCTCACCCTATATATATATATATATATATATGGGTAAGATCAAATAAAAAGTTAATTTTCCCTAAGTAGGATGAGAAGTAATCTTAACCATTCATTTTTCAAATTAATGGTTAAGATGAAAGGGTAGGAGAAAGGAGGAGTGTAAGGGTATCTTAGGAAAATACGATTTATATACTCTCTCTCCACATGCAAGGCACATGCATATTTCACCCCCATTTTTTAAACGTTCATAACTTTTTTATACGACATTATTTCTTTATAAAAAATTCACCGTAAAATCGAGCGTCTTTTTATCTTTAATTTGAGTACCATATTGCTATATAAAATATGAAGACTAAAAAAAGCCACTTAAAGGTGTTGTATTTCTATGTTGTATAACATTTTTTTGTGCTGAATTTTTGTACTATATTTTTATGCTAATTTTTTTGTGCTGAATTTTTTTGTCTTAAATTTTTTTTCCTCAATTTTTTTTGTGCTGGATTTTTTTGTACTACATTTTTTGTTGAATTTTTTCGTGCTATATTTTTTTGAAGTAGATTTTTTGTGCTATATTTTTTTGTACTACAATTTTTGTGCTATATTTTTTGTACTAGATTTTTGTGCTAGATTTTTTTGTACTAGTTTTTTTGTTGGATTTAAAAAAAACAAAAGGGGTGCCACATGTTATCATCACAATCCTTCTTAGGCTACTTAGGAAAAATCCACTTTTTAGTGGATCCTTCCCCTATATATATATATATATATATATATATATATATATATATATATATACACACACACAGGAGAATAAAAAAGAACAAACTTGAACCAATAAGAATGTTTCATTTTACTTCATTTAATTTTTGTATTTAATATGAGTGTAAGGGTATATTGGTAAAATTAGATAGATCATTAATTGTTAGTCTTCCTTTTTAATAGCTAACTAAATAAAATTTGTAACTTAATTTCAAAAAAAAAAATATCTTTTCAAAGAAGAAAAAAATCAATTTAAAGTGTAGGATAAATTATGAGGTGTGTAGGATGAATTACGAGTTGTGTAGGATAAATTTCAGTATGTGTAGGATAAATTTCAAAAACGTGTAGGATAAATTTTGATGTATCTAGTAAAAAATTTTAGTGTGGATGATGATAGTCTTTATGACTATTTAATTAGTCAAACATAATAATAAATGAGATGAGAGAAAAAACTATTTAATATTTTACAATTGTACCATTTGCTCTTTTTCTTCTCAATTTAATTTTCTTCTCAAATGAACATCCCCTATATATATATATATATATATAGTGTGAGATTCATCGAGTAACACTAAAAAGTGGGGAACTGGAAACACTTTTAAAAATTTAACTTAACATGTTAAAAATCATTTTTAAATTTTTTTTTTGGCACTTTTACTTTTAAATACTTGTAGAAGCATTTTTAATAAAAAACCAAAAATTAAAAATATAAAAAAACAGTTAAAAAAGGCTAATTTTTTTTATAAAAATGTTTTTTATTGGAATAGTTTTTACCCATTTTTATAAGGAAAAGTGCTGAAAAACTTAAAAAATTGACTTTTAGCATGTTAGGTTAATTTTATATGATATATTTTTAACTGTTTTTTTACACATTTTATTTTATATTTTAGTTATTTATTGTATTTATTAAAAATTCATCTACATGTATTTATAAGGAAAAGCGCCGAATTTTTTTTTAATTGATTTTTAAAATGTTAAGTTGAATTTTTTAAAGTGTTACCCGATTCTCACTTTTTTAGTGTTCCCCAATGAACCCATATATATATATATATATATATATATATATATATATATATATATATATATATATATATATATATATATATATATATAGGGTGGGGTTCTAGTGTATTTGCGAACTGAGTGAACAAATCCTGGCCATTGATCTACACACGTGTATGGCCAGGATCTCATCATCAAATCGTAAAATACACCAGTGTATTTCAACATCAAATCCTGGCCATTGATCTACACACGTGTATGGTCAGGATTAGTTCACTCAGTTCGCAAGCTACACTAGTGTTCACTCTTGAACATAATCCTATATATAGGGGGATGTTCATTTGAGAAGAATCTTCTTAAAAGAATAAAAAATGAATTAATCTAGACCCTATATTTTTTTATCAATGGTTGTAAATCAAGATATTATTTGTGTCCACTTTTAATTAATGTTTTAACTACAAATGGTAGTATAGACATTTTGATGTAGAATATTAATAAATATTTTAAAGAGTAACTCAAGTCTTATTAATGCAACCATAAATTCTTCCTTCACCATCATTAATGTATTGGCTCCTGCACAAATTTTATTATAATTGACAAATTATTTAAAAATTTTGTCTCCTACACATATTTTATTATGAGTCGCAAAATTATTTAAAAGTGTTTGAGTCCTACACATTCTGTATCCTACACCAAAATAATGTTTTAATGGTGTAGGAAACGTTGAAAATGTAAGATCATGTGCATGAATGTTTTTATTGTGTAAGGTGCACAACTATTTTATAAGATAGGCTCATTAATTTGAATAGCAAAAATAAATAATTGACTCATTAAATGATTTATTTAAATTACTTTTGTATCATTTATTCTTTTTATTCTTAATTTTTAAGTATTCTCATTAGAACTCTCCACTATATATATATATATATATAGAGAGAGAGAGAGAGGGGAAGGTTAACGTACATCACGTACGACAGGTAATTACGCACGTTCATTTTAAAATCACGCACGTTATAACTCCAAAAATCCAAAATCACGCATGTTGAAACACAATAATCACGCATATTGAAAACATTAATCACGCATGTTATATAACAAATCACGCACGTTGTTGTACGTGAAGTACGTTAAGCCGTAATGTATGATATACTTTTTATATATATATATATATATATATATATATATATAGAGAGAGAGAGAGAGAGAGAGAGGGGAGGAGTTAGGTAGAAAGTGGGGTTTTCCTAGAAAGTCTAGGAAGCAATAAGAATGTGGCACGTGGCATGGATGGATTTTAACTAAAAGGACACTTGTGTAATTTGACATTTTATTTTATTTTTGGAATTTTATCTCTCATTAACTAACAATGCCTATAATTATGGAAACTGTTTCTCCAATATTTTTTGTATTTCGCAACCTTCTCCTTCTTTGTCTTCGTCATCGTCAAACACTTCTCCATCTCCACCATCTCTGAGTTCATCATCACCATTCAAATACTGTTCGTATCATCTCCGTTTTCTTGACGATGTGTTTTAACAGCAAGCAAATTAATACAGTTGTGTTTTAGCAGCAAGCAGATTCATACAGTTGTGTTTTAGCAGCAAGCAGATTCAAACAGTTGTGTTTTAACAGCAAGCAGATTCATACAGTTGTGTTTTAGCATTCAGATTCATATAGTTGTGTTTTAACAGCAAGCAGATTCATACAGTTGTGTTTTAGCATTCAGATTCATGCAGTTGTGTTTTAACAGCAAGCAGATTCATACAGTTGTGTTTTAGCATTCAGATTCATACAGTTGTGTTTTAACAGCAAGCAGATTCATACAGTTGTGTTTTAACAACAAACAGATTCATACAGTTGTGTTTTAACAGCAAGCAGATTCATACAGTTGTGTTTTAACAACAATCAGATTCATACAATTGTGTTTTAGCATTCAGATTCATACAGTTGTGTTTTAACTGCAAGCAGATTCATACAGTTGTGTTTTAGCATTCAGATTCATACAGTTGTGTTTTAACAGCAAGTAGATTCATACGCTGTGTTTTTACCATCCATGCTGGTAATGCTGGAGGATTTCTTGACACTGTGTTTTAACAGCAAGCAGATTAGCAAGCAGATTAATACGATGTGTTTTCTTGATGTGTTTCTTCATGATGGATGGAAGGAAGAGAGGGAGAGAGAGAGAAAGGGAGAGAGAGAAAAAAAACGCATGAAATGTGGGGTGGTTATGGAATGACAATTATTTCCATATTTAAAACAAGCTAAATGACATATCTACCCCTGATTAATTAAGTAATCCTATTTTTAAGAAACACATATTACCAAAATGTCACCAAGATGATCTCAACCATTAAACACACCCATTGGATGGCCCAGATCGCTTCCTATACTTTCTAGGAAAAACACACTTTCCGTAGGATCCCCACTATATATATATATATATATATATATATATACATACATACATACATACATACATACATACATACATACAGGGTAGGGTTCTAGAGTGAACAATGGTTAACTTGTGAACAGATCTTGACCCTTCATTTGTTAGATGATGAGAATTAATGGTAATGGCAAACTTGTCAATATTTTATAAAATATAATAAAGAAATCAGGTTGATAAAGGCATTAACGTAAATGTGTACTAAATCTAATTTTGGGAACCATGGGAAAATGAAGAGGTTTTGTTTAGTATTTCAAAGATTTTGTTTAATATTTCGCTTAAAAAATTATATGTAATGTTTATGTAAATGAATAATGGTTGTATGTAATCTTTATGTTGTACACTTGTGTACATCTGTCACAATAGTTATAAATAAACTCTGTGTAGAGATTCGTATAGTAGGGCTGTATATGTATGCACATATGTATAGCAGGGCTGTATGTGTATACACTTGTGTATATCAGTCACAATAGTTATAAATACACTGTGTGTACACATATGTATAGCAGGGCTGTATGTGAATACACATATGTATAATGGTATTGTAAATGAATAACCTCGTAATTAGAAAAAAAAAAGGATGATTAACAATAACTTCGAATATACTAGATGAAGATATAATATAATCTTTGAAATAATCAATGGAGATCTTCTAATTCATCATCGTGAGTTAGCAAAAAAGGGGGGGGGGGGTGGGGATTACAACAAAAATTACGAATATACTGGATTGATAGAGGATCATAAAAAATCTTCTAAAAATTCCGAAAATAAAGGAGAGAGTAAGTGCAAATCATTAAATAATCATAAAAAATCTTCTAAAACATTCCAAAAATAAAGGAGTGAGTAAATGCAAATTATTAAAGAAAATTAATTAAAAAAAAAGATTAATTGTAGAATTACAATCCTAACCTTTACATCATCTAATCAAATGAATGGTTGAGATTGGTTCACTAAATTCACAAACAAGAATGTTGTTCACTCATGAACCTCATCTTATATTATATATATATATATATATATATATAGGGGACCGCTAAAATGAAAACCACCTCCAGTTGTAAGAACCATGAGAACTACACCGTACGGGGCGAGTTGGACCAATTTTTTTTTTTTCATAAATGTAGATGCGTGTATTATAAACACATTTGTAAAAAAAAAAATTCAAAAAAAAATATCGTGTGTATAGTTTTGAGCACCACAAGTTTGTGTTTACGGGTACCGTAAATTTTGTTTAAAATTTACGATACCCGTAAACACAAACTTGTGGTGCTCAAAACTACACACACGACATTTTTTTTTGAAATTTTTTTATAAATGTGTTTATAATACAAGCATCTAAGTTTATGAAAAAAAAAATTGGTTCAACTCGCCCCGAATCAAAAAGTTCTCATGGTTCTTACAACTGGAGGTGGTTTTCATTTTAGCGGTCCCCTATATATATGGTAAGGTCCATTTGAGAACTATGAGAACCAATGTGAACACACCAAAAAAACCTAACCCCCCCCCCCCCCCAAGCTAAAAACTAAACCCCTCCCCTTAAAAAAAACCTAACCCCCCCCCCCACCCACACACACACTCCCACCCAAGCTAAAATGCTAAAAACTAAACTCCCAAAAACCTAAAAAATCTAAAAAACATAATTTTTTTATTATTTTTTATGTAAAAATTGCTACTTTTAGTAGCCAATTTTTTTTTAATATTTTTTTGTAACGAAAATTAGCGATTTTGAGGTAAAAAATATAAAAAAATTGTGTGTTTTTTAGCTATTTTTAGGTATTTTTGGTTGTGTTCACATTGGTTCTCGCGGTTCTCGCAATAAAAGGTGGTTTCTAACGGATCCTTCTCCTCTATATATATATATATATATATATGATAAGGATCATGTAAGAAGTAGTAGGCTAAATGAGAAACTTGAGAAGTATTCTGGACCACACATTTTCCCTAAGCAAAAAAATGCAAAAAAAAGGTGAAAAAATGCAAAAGAAATTTTTTTTTTTTTTTTGAAAAATCGTAGCTTTTTCTTTAAGAATTAAATTTTTTTTTTTAAATTTTTTTTTTTTTGGATTTATACACATGTGTATATTGTTAATCTTTTAACTATACATATATGTATATTGTCCATTATACATATATGTATATACATGTTTAAAATTGAAAAATAAGTGTTATTTAGGGTTTAGCATTAGGGTTTAGCTTTATGGTTTAGGGTTTAGCTTTAGGGTTTAACATTAGGGTTTAGCAATAGTATTTAGGGTTTAGCATTAGGGTTTAGCTTTTGGGTTTAGCTTTAACTTTTGGGTTTAGCTTTATCTTTAGGGATTGTATTAGGGTTTAGCATTAAGGGTTTAGCTTTAGTGTTTAATTTTAGCTTTTGGGTTTAGCATTAGGGTTTAGAATTAGGGTTTAGCTTTAGGGTTTAGCATTAGGGTTTAGCTTTAGGGTTTAGTTTTAGGGTTTAGCTTTAGGGTTTAGAGTTTAGGGTTTAGCATTAAGGTTTAGCTTTAGTGTTTATGGTTTAAGATTAACAATATACACATTTTTTCAATTTTAAACATGTATATACATATATGTATAATTGACAATATACATATATGTATAGTTAAAAGATTAACAATATACACATGTGTATAAATCCAAAAAAAAATTTAAAAAAAAAAATTTAATCCTTAAAGAAAAAGCTGCGATTTTTCAAAAAAAAAAAAATTGCATTTTTTTCACATTTTTTTTGCATTTTTTGCTTAAGGAAAATGTGTGGTCCAGATTGTTTCTCAAGTTTCTCAAATATGGTGGACTTCTCTTAGGATCCCTACCCTGTATGTATATATGTACGTATATATAATTAAAGGGTTAACCACTACACCCTCAAGTTATATAACTCCCCTTTCTTACGCATTTGCCACGTATTGTATACCCCACATCGCAAGGGGTTACGCATTGGCTAATAGAAGCTCCAATTTAATTAAAAAGGATAAAAAAAAACATAATCACTAATGGCTTTGATGTGACGAGTGATTACCCGACAAGAGTTAGAGAGTTTTACTCTTTTCAACTTCTAATTTGGTTGTTTGTGAAGTCTTACTCGTTCCTTGATTTCTCTTATTTGTAGATTGATCTAAGTTGTAGTTTTCCAAATTTAGATATAACAAATTTCAACTGTTACTTGTGAATTATCAGACTATAAGGCGATGTGTAGTCATAAAGCTCTTTTGGGGGAGTTATGCGACAAGTGGCGAAATGCGTAAGAGAGTGGCTTTATGGGGCTTTAGACTATGGGGTATGGGGCGGAGGTTGGGGCGTGGGTTGGGTACAAACGCCCAAGTCACCACCCCAGGTGGGGTTGGGTTTCGGCGTGGCCCCTTGGGCGGGGGTTTCAGCCCGGGCGTTGGGCGGGCTTAGCGGTCTTCCGTGCCCGGCTCTCATTGGCTGGGTTGGCTAGGCTATAGGTGGCTATGATTTAAATTTAAAAAACAACCGGCTCTAATTATGTTTTTTTAGATTTGTAATCCTTTTTTTTTGTAGGATTTTGTAATTTTTAGGAAATTTTAATAATAATTTTAGGCTTTTTTTTTTAATTTTGTGTATATTTTTATAATAATTAAAAAAAAATTATAACACGTGGCCAACCCACGCGGGCTAGCCACACCCCGCCATACCGACCCAACATGCAACTGACAAGCGGTGCCCCTCGAAGTCCACGTGTCAACCCATACCCCAAACCCCCGCCCCACCATACCCCACGGTCTTATATCACAAGAGGATGTAGTGGTAAGAGGGTTATATAACCCCTTCAATTATACATACATATGTATGTATATATATGTGTGTGAGTGGGGGGAAAGATTGTGCAGATGTTCACGCCGTGAAGATGATAACGGGTGCAAGGATTTCAACCCCCATAGCGCCCCCCCGCAATGGTGTTCAGGGGCGCAATGAGGCTTTATATTGAGAGATGGCGCCATGTAGTGCTCCACAACAGACGGACTAAGCTAAACAAAAAGTCGAGATTATCTATAATACTATATAAAGGAAATGTGATGTACACACATTTAATTTTTACATGGCGTCCATCATTTTATGCAATATGTACAAGTAAAGAATGCTTATTTTATAAGGGTGAAATTGTAAAAAAATTAACAAATTTTAAGACACACAGAGGGTATAATAGTAATTTAGCCCACACTTCATACTCACGCACACAAAAACCTTTCCTCCACTGCACCTGAAGAAACCTAATAGTCATCCCAGACAGTGAAACGGAACCATCAAGGCGAATAGTAGATTGAACGATGGAAAGGTGGAACGTAAAATCGAAGATGATGATTGAATTTTCTCCTGATCCTCCAATATTTAAGATGTAACCCAGCCTTCGATTATGTACTTCTTTGCTACTTCAGTGCCATGTTATCAGGTTTGGATTACCCACTCTTCTTGTCCTTTCGGTTCCACTCAATACATTGTAACTTTCTCAATTATGAACCAGGTCGACACACGCTCCTTATTTCACACAGCTGCATCCGGAATCCCCCTATCTCAGGTGCGAATTCTGTCATCTTTTAATACTCAGTGAATTCCTGATTTGATTTTCGTATTTCATCGGTTTAATACTCTCTCTGTGAATTCCTGATTTGATTTACTATGAAAAACTTACTGGTTTGATTAGTGGCGTATGATTTTATTGATTTTAGGTAATAGAGGAAAAAATGATACTGGTGTGGCTTTCAAAGAGGTTAAAAAATTCCTTGTTTTGTAAATGATACTGGTGTGGCTTTGAAAGAGATTTAAAATTCCTTGTTTTGTTATATTTGTTAATTAGTGGTTTAATACTCTGTCAATTCCTGTTTACTACCCAATCATAGGTAGTCTGTAATGATACTGGTGTGGCTTTGAAAGAGGTTTAAAAATTCCTTGTTTTGTTATATTTGTTAATTAGTGGTTTAATACTCTGTCAATTCCTGTTTACTACCCAATCATAGGCAGACTGTTTGGTCTCCTTGGTTCAGTTCATGCATCATTGTTGCAAGCTGATCAACATACATCATATTAGGGTCGGTTTTCACGTCTAATCATATCATTCATCGATACTTAAAACACCCTTTAAACTGAACAACACACAAGAAATTGATATATTCAATAAGTTGTTTATTCTGCAGTTTATATTATGAGAGTTTTAAATTAAATTGGGTCAGCCGGTTTTTATGCATTTTTGGGTCGAACTGGTAACTACGGTTTTCCTAAAAAGTAAGCGAAAGACATTCTAACTTTCTCAATTATGAACAGGTCCGCACAGGCTTCTCACTTCACACCGCGACGTCCGGAATCCCTGTTTATCAGGTGCCAATTTTCTCCTATTTTCGTACTCTGCAAATTCATGACTTACCCAATCATAGGCAGTCTGTTTGGTCTCCTTGGTTCACTTCAGAGTTGCACCATTTTTGTTGTTGCATCTGACATCATTTCTCGAGTTCCATATATCATGCATCATTATCATATTTAAAGTCACTTCAAGTTTTAAAACAATTATAAAAATTTACTAATACGCCCGCTTTCACTTTTTTTTTAACTCATTTCGAAAATATGGATAAATCTTTTTGGACAATAAACTTGGTAAGGACAACGAATTTTTAGGCAAAATAATTGGTGGGTATATCAGTTCCAAGCCCGATCGAAGAAAAAGGAACCGAACCAGAACCACCGGAACCGACTCCACCTCTACCCGGACCCAAACCTGCCAAAACCCAAAAAAAAAACCCAGCCAAACATGTCAAACCCCAGTAAAGAACCCGAACGTACCTGGATTCGGTTTTCACCTGGAACAGGGTCCTACCTGAAACCGGTTCTTGTGTTTAAAGTCCAAGTTATGGTACTTGAGGGTGGTGGGTTTCCAATGGTTCGAGTGTGATCGAAAGCGTTTCCTTAAATGAGGCAAAATTATTTTATGAGGTTGGATGTTTGAGACTTGTGAAATAAAAGAGAAAAAAAAAACGATATTGTTTAATTATGTATAGGGGATGGTTCAAATGAAAACCGCTTTTATCACGAAAACTAACTAAAAAAACCTAAAAAACACATAAATTTTTTTTTTCAATGTTTTTATTAAAATCGCTAGTTTTTTTTATATAAAATATTTTTTTATTCAAAAAAAAAATTATTTTTTATAGTGCACATGTGTAATAATTCACATGTGTAGTACACATACACATGTGCACTACAATTTGCTTTTTTTTTTGAAATTTTTTTTTATATCATTTAAATAGCGAAAATTGGTATGCAAAAAAAAATTGGTATGTTTTTTAGGCTTTTTTAGTTAGTTTTCGAGTTTTCGCGATAACTAGTGGTTTTCATTTGAACATTCCCCTAATTATGTAACGATACAAAACTAAAATGTTTATTTGTTTGAGTCAAAATAACATAAACAAAAAATTGATCATTTACAAATTGATATCAAGGTGAACACACCCTAAAGAAAAAAAGGACCTGTTACATACTCTTTTGAGCACTCTCCAAATGTTTATAATGATCACACAACACACCCTAATTTCTAAACAAGTCATTACATTATATAAAATATTATCTTGAACCTTTGATAAACTTATCACTTTAAGTTTTGGAACTCTTTAAGAGAATTGTAAAATGGATATAAATCTTATTTGATTCGAGATCCACTTTATCTTATTTGCATTGTCTTCAAAATTTCTTAATTGGTTATGAGATGTTTGTTATATCTCATAAACGAATACATATAACCTATGTTTCCCCTTGTGTTCAACTTTGAAGGGATCACCAATACGAGGTCTCAGTAAGGCTATGGGGTGTGCGGGTCATAGATTGGAATATTAACCATTCTAGTACCATTCTAGTACCATACTCTTTATGTTATCATTTTAGTCTTTCAAAAATAAATCTGTTGCGATGGATCCAAAAATAATTTTAAGTTTTTACTAAGATATTAAGAACCGATAAAATCACATGTGGTTGAGTGGGATTGGACTTAGGGATGGCAAAAATACTCGAGCCTGATGGGTATACCCAATCCCGAATCATTTGGGACGGGTATACCCGATAATCGACAGGTATTGGGCCGGGTATGGGTATGCAAAAAAAATATATATATTTCGCAGGTATGGGCCGGGTATGGATACCCATAAATTGAAACTTGACCCGCATCAAGGCTCAGCTTCTATAGTTCTTTATAACCTTTAATGAGGGTGCGGAAAGAAATTTGGACATCGGAGGTGAAGTTAATAGTTGACGCTAAATTCTAGTGAGCCTTAGCGCTTATGTTTTTCTTTAGTCTGTCATCTATAGGACTTGAACTCATGACCTCCAAACATAGGTGTTTCTGAAAGTTTTATCTAAGCTAATAAACTTTGTTATTGTGTAACTTTAAATTGCAAGTTGTGCTCAAAGAAGCACACTTCTTAAATTTGGCTAGTCTATCATGTGCTCAACTATACTTGGGCAAAGAATAATTGTTGTTAGTTTAATTGGCTAACGTGGGCATATTGACTTTTCCACAATAGAGCATGCATAAAAATGTACATTTTACGAATAAATATATTTTACTCTTCAAATTCTTAGCAATTTTATATAAGTGTCTCTTGCTAGTTGTTTGACTTGTTTTCTTTTTTGTGTTGAATATTTCTATAGCGTACGAATATCATGCTAATTCTAGTTGGGTAGACCAGATATTATAAGCAGGAGTTAAAACTATTTACAAGTTGTGACTTTGAAGACTATGATATTATAAGCAGGAGTTAAAACTATTACAAGTTGTGAGTTAACACTACTTTGAAAAATAAAACACTACTTTGAAAACCACTATATTAATGTTGGGAAATTTTGTAAACATGGATAATTAGAGAGGCGTGTAATCACTCTCAGATCAATTATTTCGGTAATTTTTCCGAATAATTCAATCGGGTACAACTCTGATTGAGAAATCGAACAATAATATGTTTGTGAAAATCGTATGAACCAGAGTAACCGTGACCAAAAAATGACATGATTTTCAGGGTTAGGGATGAGTAACTGCGCAATCATCTTTTAATTTTGAATAAATAGCCTCAAAATGCCTTTTTTTAATTTCGAAAATAATGTCCAAATTACGTATAATTAAATTTCTAAGCCATTTTATACAAAGCAATTTCAGCCAGGGGCTCTGCCCCCTTGAACCCCGCCAGGGACTACTGGCCCTTGAACCCTGCTCTCACACCCGCGCCAAAGGGGCCTTGCCCTCTTGGAACCCTATTCGGGACTGCGCCTGAACACTCGGAGTTATAACCACTCAAACAAACGTGCACTCGCACACCTCCTAACTTGTTCGATGTATATTATAATTCCCTTTGGTCACCAAGTTAGTCCCGATTACATCAAAATATCTAACAATTTATACTTTTTTAATATCTAACAACTGAAATAACCAGAAAATTATAACAATTTAAAAGGTAAAAATAACTAAAAGCATAATCTAAACATTTAAAAAATAGAAAGAAAAGAAGCACAAGCACCTTTTCCCTTTTAAAAAAAAAATCTCTTAAAGACTTAAAACTGTTGATGATATAAAATGGGCTTAGCTGGTTGTTGGACCGGTTGTTTCCTTGTGAGACTCCGGTTCAATTCCCGGCAAAGGCATATGGGTGTGACATGTGCGCTATGATGGTGAAAAACCCACCGAGGAGGGTTTGATCCTGAGCGTCACTCCGGTTTTCATCCGACTGTTACTCTAGCGAGTAAAATCGTGTGGAGGCAGTACGGTTTCCGGGGGAAAGCCTTCGACCCAAGACTGGTTAACCCAGCGCTGGCCCCGCTATCTGGGCCCACGTTCTTGGAGAGGGTCCGCGATGTGCGGATGTGACAATGGTCACCATTAAGAAGTTCACATTTCAAATATATATATATATATATATATATATATATATATATATATATATATATATATATATATATATATATATAATGGGCTTAAGCCCCTGCTTCTTTGACCCAACAAGCGAGACTGAACTGAACCCACTGTATTTGTGAATTGTAATAACAAATCTATCTATACTATATAATAAAATAAACCTATTTACAATATTACAAATAGCATGAGGGGCAATAGTTCTGTGATCTAAGTGGTGGCTTTGGGCGGCCAGCCACCAATATTTTGTTTTTTGTTTTTTTTTTTTTTGCTTTTTCGGATTTCATTATTTATATTGGCGTTTAAAATTACGATTTTGTCCTTAGTTCAAAATAAAATTAGGTTTTTTCTCCAGCTAAAAATTATGATTTTACTCTTAGTTTAAAACTATGATTTTGCCCCAGTTCAAAATAAAATTTTGATTTTACCCCCAGCTCAAGATTACGAATTTGTCCTCAGTTTAAAATAATGTTGCCCTCATTTAAAAAATTACAATTTTCCTCCGGTTAAAATTTGTAGTCTTGTCATCGTTTTAGTTTTTTTCCCTAGCTCAAAATTACGATTTTGCTCTCAGTTCAAGAATATGATTTTGCCCCCTTTTCAAAAATTATGATTTCGCACTGAGTTCAAAATTACGCTTTTACCCTCAGTGCAAAATAAAATTATGCTTTTGTCACTAGCTAGAAATTATGATTTTGCCATTAGTTCAAAACTATGATTTTGCCCCGATTCAAAACAAAATTTTGGTTTTCCCAGCTTAAAATTACAAATTTGCCCTCATTTTAAAATTATGAGTTTGCCTCATTTAAAAGAATTACGATTTTGCCCCAGTTAAAATTTGTAGTCTTGCCATCATTTTTTTTTTACAAAACTATAGTAGTTTTTATTTTACTTGGTTGACTCAATCTAACTTTTATGTCAATCAGGTGTCTAACACTAGCTCATTGTTTCTGACAAATTACTATTTTGCCCCCATCTCAAAATTATAGGCTTGCCATCGTTTTTTTTTTTTTTTTTCAACTATGGTAGTGTTTTAGTTTAATTGGTTGACTCGATGTATTTTGTGTTGAGATCGTTTTATAAGTAGTATGTACAAGTAACTAAAATACATACGTACATGTCATGAAACTAATAAATATTTGGTTTAGCGCCCTGCAGCGCGGGCGGGGCATCCAACTAGTATAAAACATATTTTAGTTATTTATTTTTTGTTTTCCTATCTTTCCTACTTAATTATCTTTTACTTAGTTATAGATACCTATCTTTTATAATTAAAGATACATATATAGATATAGTAATAAATGATAAGACTAGAACAAAAATTTATATTTGTCTTGTAATTAAAGATATTCACTATATTTTTTAATATTTATAATTATTTAAAAGATCATTAAGTAGGGAAATATTAATACATTCGATTTTTCATTATTTTCTACCGACTTTTTTAATTTATCTCGTCCTCACTTTTTTACATGACATATAAACCATGGTAGTATAGCACACAAGTTTCTAACATATTAATAAATAAATAAAAAAGTAAAATGTTATAACTTATGTGTTACACAAGTTTCTAATCTAACAATAAATAAAAAATAAAGTAAAATATTATAAAAAGTATATAGTACATCAAAGTTCATTTTTTTCAAAAACATTTATTGAGGACTTTGTGTTAACCGATTACATTATATATATTCAAGCCGTCTAATACACGTGTTTATTTAATCCGTACAATGCACGGGTTTTTTAATATATAACTTTTTTTTATTACTTAGCATATAAAATTATATTTATTCACTCGTATAATACAGTAGATTCTAACCTAATACATAATAAAATCAAACTTGAATTAATAGAATATAATTTTAATATAACATTTGATGTGATTGTATAAAATAAATTACCGTCTCGTTGTCAGTGGTCATCCTATCTATGGATCTACGGACCTACATTTTATACCAAACCTAGTTGATAAAAGGAGGGCTGCTAAGTTTTTATTTTCGTCACTAAACTTTCTTATCCAAGATTCATTGCATCATTAAATTATATTTTATTAAACATAAAGTGATGTGGTTAGTCTAAAAAAAGAGATAATACCAATACTAATGCTTTCATAACCGGATCTATCACTAAATTAAACATAAAATGATGTGGTTAGACTAAGGGGTTGTTTGGTAGCCTCTGAATGGTCATTAAAAGGCCACCTCTTAATGGAACAATAGGAATTTTACCAATTAAAAGGTAGAAAAATGTGACATGTGATGATTTACCATTCAGAGGTTACCTCTTAACCATTCAGACTTGAGGTTACCTCTTATTCATTCAGAGGTTTTGAACCATTAAGAGGTAGCATCTGAATGATCATTAAGAGGCTACCAAACAGCCCCTAAGGGGACTGGGGGTGGTACAAATTCCATCACTCACAATATCCAATCAAGTTTCACCATGTTATCAACAATTATTTCATCACTCACAATCTTTTTTAGTGGCGGTGGTCATCACTAACAACACCCAACAATAAACTCTCACACCCCCTCACATCAATTATCACGAAATGGACATCAACGCGTGGAAAACTCCACGAGTTGTAAAGTTCACCAGTGATGGGAGGTGGTGGCGGCGGTGTGCTAAAGTTTTCCACGAGTGATGGGAGTTTCATCACGCGCCACTCCCAGTCCCCTAAAAAAGAGAAATAATACCAATACTAATAACCGGATCTACCATTAAACTATCAACATTCAATCTTATTAATTAAATGGTCGACCGGTTGAAAAAAAAAACCATGTAATTAGGGTTGGTTTAACCTTTACAGAGACCTAAAGCAAATACTAAAATGGAGGCTCTTTTGCAAAACTAAAAAAAATAAAAAAACCTAAAATGAGAAATAAAACAATAACTAAAATATATACAATGACGAAAATGAACATAACTGAAAATTTAAAAAGTTTGTGCATTAAAAAGTTCATTATCTTTAGAGGTTAAAATAGTCATTTTTTCCTGAAAGCTTGTAGTTACTTCTAAACGCTACTAGGGGTATGTTTTAGGAGCTTCTAGCTTTAAGCTTTTAAGAAAAAACCCGTACTCAATAAAAAGACTTGTTTGGTTTGAGAAGCTTTTTAAGGTTAGGAGCTTGAAACTTTTTGTTGAACGCTCCTACTAGTAGTGTTTAGAAGGAGCTACAAGCTTTTAGGGAAAAATGACTATTTTGAACTCTAAAAATAAGGAACTTTTTAATGCACAAACTTTTTAAATTTTTAGTTATGTCCATTTTGGTCATTTTATACATTTTATTAAAAGCTCCAGTTACTCTGTCAAACACTAAATATATCTAAAAAGCTACAACTACTAGCTACTGACGTGATGTCGTGGTCACAATCAAATTTAATCCAATTACTACTAAGTAGATAGTGGCAAGTGGGTATCGAACACAGGGAGTTTGTGGAATATGTGTTATTTCAATGTTTATCTAAGTTAACTAAAATTAAACTAATTGCAATAAAAATAAAGTTCAAGAGTTGGATTGATTGAATTGATTTTAAAACTAAGATTACTAATGTAATTGCAAAAATAGAAATTTGGTTTGTAAGCACTTTAGAGACAAATGACTATCTTAAGTTTCAGGTTTGCTTCGACATTCATGCTAACATTCAACTAGAAAGAATCACATAGACATGATTCATGTATGATTACTTGTTGTGATGAAAGGGAACTAAGTACTCGGATTCCTAGAACGCGAGGTTGTTACCCGATGACCAATTAATCAATACCCAATCCTAATTCTACCTATGATATCTCGATTGCCAACGGCACCAAGAACGTATAGTTTCAAACAAGATCAGCATACTAATTAACAATTTACAAACAAGAAATCACACACCATGACAAACAAATCATAAAGACGAGTTCATTATTCTAGAAATATGAAATCAAAGCACAAAGTCTTACACAAACCTTCAACCCAAGATAGTCATC
Organism: Helianthus tuberosus; assembly: GCA_030545235.1. NCBI lineage: Eukaryota > Viridiplantae > Streptophyta > Magnoliopsida > Asterales > Asteraceae > Helianthus > Helianthus tuberosus. The sequence continues at coordinate 91,309,263 of CM060430.1, forward strand.
AAAAGTTTAGCCACTCATGGCTTGAACAAACATCATAACAAAGTCTTGATCTTCAAAATAAGTTAGAAACATAAGAACAATGATTCCTAATGTCTTCAAGCTCCCAAGAACAACCAAAATTCGTCTCCAAAGTGTATGTAACCGAATGGGATTGATTGGACATGAAAAGACACCATAAATACCCATTTATAGGTGGAAGTTACACATTTACGTAGGTTAGCGCCATAAGCTACGGTGGCCACCGTAGCTTACGGTGGCTTGGAATGGATTACGGTGGCTTTAAACTGTCATACGGTGACAAAAAGTGCCAGTCAGCGCCGTACGCTACGGCCCTTGTCGTAGCCTACGGCAGGCTGACATGAAAACTTGTTTTCAGCATAACTTTTTCCTTTCAACTCCGTTTTCTTCACCGTTTTCGCCTACGTTCTCATAATTTCATCCTCTATCATGCTATCCTCTTAATTCTTCAATTCCAAAAATTGATTTTTTCATTTATTCTCCGTGTTCCTTCCATTTTAAGCTCCCGTTTGTACCTGAAACACAAACAACCGTAGTTATCTAATTCTAGACAACTACCCGATTAAATGTAGGATTTTATTATCATTTATACCACTTAAGGGTTGTCCTACGGACTACCCGTCACATCCCCACACTTAACCGTTGCTTGCCTCAAGCAACCCGTTCAACAAAACACAATTTATTCAAGCGATCAAGCACAAACCAAGCAAACAAATGTCCTCATTTACTAATTCTTTCTTAAAACCGCGCATAACACACCCCTCACAAATAACTCTCCTCTCAGTGACAAATAATACTAGCAAAAATGAGCTAGAACACACTTAAGGTAAATGGGTAGTTGAACAATAATATGCTTGTACTCAAATCGGTCATTCGCCTAAAGAATTTGCTAAACATGCATGCGAATCAAAGGGACTTAAAGTTTGTAACACGGCTAGGCATACGGGTAGGAAATGGAAATATATGTAGTAGTTAATGATTCGACCCGGTCTTTTATTTCTATCTAAACATAACATCTATATACAATACATCAATCTCTTTTTTTTCATTGCTTTTTCTCTTTTTTCTTCTTTTTTTCATATCTTTTTTTTTTGATTTAACAAACATAACAAACAAGCATACTAGAACAAGATGATTATACTAATAGACCGGGTCAAATACGGGTTAATTTTTTAAGAGAAAGTAGGCACGGGTTAACAAAAGATCGGCTCAAAGCTCAAATGGGCTACTAAAGTCCAAACCCCGGCCCGTCTCACTACCATGCTCATATATATAATTTATGAGGTCCAACCCCCCAAATCCCACACTCGCACTCGCACTCATCATCACGAGGCTACCTAAATTCCCTTATCATTTTCACATTCATGCAAAGCTAAGGCCTCAAACCGCATCTAAGCACAAGTTCTAATGTACCCCCACCCATTGCCACTCTCATCAAAGAAAAATATTTCTAATAAATTCAAAGAGATGGCTCAACTCTCACCAAGAAAGAACAAGGGAATATGGGATGCCGGTGTATCATGCGGTTTTGTATTCAAATGTTCAATTCGGACCATTGTCACTTGATTTTTAAAAATTTACAATTTTCAGAAATTTTTCAAAATTTTCCCTCATCCCCACACTTGGGATACATTGTCCCCAATGTATGGTTTTGAAGGGAAGATCGCTTAAACACCAAAAACATCAACTCAGTTTTTTTTTTTATAAACAAAAGCAAACTAATAAACTAACAATATTTCAAAGCTAAAGAACATGACAAGTCTAAGGAAAAAGTACATTGACCTGGTGAAGTTTAACACAACAGATATTGTAAATGATCCAATTTCCTATCACCACCTTCACAAAAATATCCGCACATCTTCCCCACACTTGAGTGTTGTCATGGCCCTGAAACATAGAAAACTAAAGAAATAACAAGATCAGTGAAAAACCTCGGGTTGCCTCACGAGCAGCGCTAAATTTTCAGGTCTTCAGCCAGACCGTGCCACCCCCATTTAAGGTGGCTCATAGAAGCGGTTCCTGCCATCTTCATTGCTTTCTCGTGCCATTGAGCAAAATGCATCCGTCTCGTTTCGACTCGGTGGGTAATAAAATACACTCTTGCTTGAACCCATATGCTTTTCTTCATGATCCGGTGGGTGATTTCTTCTCATTCTTTGAAACACCTTTTCACTAAACCCGTTATCCTTCGCCTCAACAAAATCGTAACTAATCATCTTAGTCTGAACATCAAATGACAACTTACGGTTCTTTTCGGTCATAGTAATGATCCCGTCTCTACAGTTGATTTGAGCACTCGCCGTATAAAGAAACGGTCGACCTAAAATTACCCTTTGTTGTGATGCCAATTTGGTAGGGGCATAATCTAGGACCAGAAAATCCACCGGGTATTCGAATTCTCCCAACCGAATCATAACATTCTTAACTATTCCCCGTGGACGCCTCCAACTTTCATCCGCCAAACTCACCATGGTGTCTGCATCTTGAAGCGGACCAAAATCATACATATCATATAAGTCATCTGGTAACACACTCATGCTCGCCCCATAATCCAATAATGCATGAGGAATTTTTAGTTTCCCCACTCGGATAGGCACGAATGGCGCTCCATGCTCCTTGTCCGTTTCAACCTCAGCATCCCTTCCTATACCTGCACTCACTTGACAAGAAGAAGTAAGAAATGTTTCATTATTAGGAATGGTGCTTACCACATTGATATTAACGCTTTTTATGTTCTTGGGATTTGTCACCGTGTCACTTTGTAGTTGGCCTTTTGCTTTCTTCAATATTGCCACATCACTAAAAAGTTGACTCATTTGGGTAGTCAACGACTGAATTGCTTTATCACGGATTTCGTCTTTTTGAATGCGAGCATCATCAAGCTGATTCCTTCGTTGCGTCTCAATTTGCATCGCCTTCAACATCTCCATTACTTCATTTCCACCCGAAAAGATTTGACCCGTTTGATATTGCCTTTGAAATCCTTGGTTTCCTTGGAAGTTCGGGTTGGCTTGATTTAACGAATTCCCATATCTAAAGTTCGGGTGATTTCGTAAACCGGGGTTGTAAGTATTGGAATTTATGTTGTAATTTCTACCACCCCCGCCTTGCCCTTGCAATGCATTCACCTCTTCATATTGCCCTTCCACTCCTTGGCAATTTTCAGCCGCATGCCCTATCTCATTACAAAGCACACAAACATTATAAATTTGATTAGAAGTTTGAACATTACCATCGTCTACCGCGTGCACTTGAGTTCGGGTAATGGCCGGTCGTGCTCTCCTTGATGCTTGAGCTTTTCTTTTTGATGTGACCGCCATTTGTTCCAAGAATTCCCAGTCGTTATGCTCATAATTCGTGCCAAAAGTGCCATTTGTGATAGACATTAAGTCACGAGCATCTTCTGAACATAACCCCTCATGAAAGGCATTCATCAACTCCCATAGCTCTATCCCATGATGAGGGCAATTCTTTATCATCATGTTGAACCTCTCAAATGATTCATGAAACATTTCACCCGTTTGTTGTTGAAAACTTCTCAAACTTTTTCTAGCATCATTCGTCTTTTGAGCGGTGAAAAATTCATCCAAGAAAATTTGCATTTCCGCCCATGTATAGATAGATGCCGAAGGTAATGTATAGAACCACTTTTTAGCCTTGTCTTCTAGGGAAAATTGGAATAACACCAATTTGACATCATCGGCCGAAAATCCTTGACCCCAATAGTGTTGCAAATCGAATCATAAGCCTCCAAATGAAAATAAGGCTCCTCCGTTTCTAGACCCTTATATTTTGGCAAACTTTGTAACGAGTTGGTTCGAACTTCGAACGTCCTTCCTTGTTCATTTTGAGGGATAACTACTGATGAAGGATTATGAGTGATCACCGGTCTAAAATGTGCTTCTATACCTCTTGCATGTTCTCGAAGATGTCTTCTTGGTACACCCACCCGAACTCTTGGGCGTACGGAATCCATTGGTCTTTGAGCTTGTGGTCGTGGAGGCCCAAATTGTTGTGGAGGTGGTTGAAACCTTGGCCCCACATGAGGTTGTTGAACACGTCTTTGCACTGGTGGACCTTGTGGTGGCAATTGTTGAGGTATGATTTGTTGTTGAGGAATCCTACCAACACTTGACATTCTTTGGTTTTGACTTTGACCTTGCACATAAGTATACTCCCCTTGATCTCCATCACCCCCATACATGTAACCTTCCTCATCATATCCCCCAAAATCTTCTTCATACCCATCATTGAACCCATTTTGTCTTAATCCCGAAATATGTTGAAACTGTGACTGAAATGGAGCGGAATGGATGATAGATGGACCGGTTTGGAATAAATTGGATGGTGGCATTTGGTATGCTGATGAAGGTTGACCGGATGTTGGGAAAAATGTTGAAAAAGCTGGAACAGCGGATGATGTAGGGTTGTAACTGAAAGAGTATTCGGATTGAGTGTTTTCGTGTAAGGTAGTGTTGGTTGGTTTGATTTCTGGTGTGGATGTGGGAATGGTAGTATTTGGTGATGGTTGTGTTGAAGATGGTATAAAAGGTGGTGTAAGTTCACCCGTAGTGGGTGGTGGTGGTGGATCCATGTATCTGATTGGTGTAACTGGTGTAATAGGTGTTGTTGGTGAACCACTGAGTTTATTTTCACGTAGCAAGATTCTCTTTCTTCTCAAAGCTTGTTCAATTTTCGGATCAAATGCCAATGGTGATAGCTTGTGAGAGCTCCTAGTAGGGGTGAGCAAAAGGAGAAACCCGACCCGACCCGACCATTACCCGACCCGACCCGAGAACCGATTAAATATAAAATACAGAACCGATTCACTACCCTAAATATAGGGTCGGTTCCGGTCCATAGGTCCAAGTCGGGTTTCACCATGAAAAGAACCGAGAACCGACCCGACCCGACCCTATTTTATATGAAAAATTGGAACCGATCTAAATACCTAAGTACTTGGGTTCGGTTCGGTTCTCGGTTTTTTCGGTTCGGTTCTCGGTTATTTTCGGTCCGGACCTAAACTTGCTCACCCCTAGCTCCTAGTACGCATGCACCTGTAAATACCTGCACACTAACACACCCAGCGTAAACCAGAAAAATAGCAAACTTGAAAAGATCAAAAATAACACACGTTGCGCACTACTCCCCGGCAACGGCGCCAAAATTTGACGTGATGTCGTGGTCACAATCAAATTTAATCCAATTACTACTAAATAGATAGTGGCAAGTGGGTATCGAACACAGGGAGTTTGTGGAATATGTGTTATTTCAATGTTTATCTAAGTTAACTAAAATTAAACTAATTGCAATAAAAATAAAGTTCAAGAGTTGGATTTATTGAATTGATTTTAAAACTAAGAACAATGATTCCTAATGTCTTCAAGCTCCCAAGAACAACCAAAATTCGTCTCCAAAGTGTATGTAACCAAATGGGATTGATTGGACATGAAAAGACACCATAAATACGCATTAAAAGGTGGAAGCTACACATTTACGTAGGTCAGCGCCGTAAGCTACGGTGGCCACCATAGCTTACAGTGGCTTGGAGTGGATTACGGTGGCTTTAAACTGTCATATGGTGACAAAAAGTGCCAGTCAGCGCCGTAAGCTACGGCCATTGCCGTAGCCTACGACAGGCTTCAACATGAAAACTTGTTTTCAGCATAACTTTTTCGTTTCAACTCCGTTTTTTTCACCGTTTTCGCCTACGTTCTCGTAATTTCGTCCTCTATCATGCTATCCTCTTAATTCTTCAATTCTAAAAATTGATTTTTTTCATTTATTCTGCGTGTTCCTTCCATTTTAAGCTCCCGTTTGTACCTGAAACACAAACATCTGTAGTTATCTAATTCTAGACAACTACCCGATTAAATGTAGGATTTTATTATCATTTATACCACTTAAGGGTTGTCCTACGGACTACCCGTCAGCTACCAGCTTCCACCCACCAGCCACCAGCTACTTTTGCCAAACATACCCTAGTAGGAGCGTTCAACCAAAAGCTTCAAGTTCCTAACCTAAAAGCTTCAAGCCCCTTCAACCAAATAAGGCTTTTTATTGAGTAGAATTCTTTCCTTAAAACCTTAAATCTGGAAGCTCCTAAAAGCTTCATACTTATTTACATGATAAATACAATAAACAAACTTACATACCATAAAGATTAGGGGTGTTCAAAAAACTTGTGGCTCGCAGCTCGCTCGAAACTCGCTCGAAAAAGTTCAAAAAAAGCTCGGCTCGAAATTGGCTCGGTTGTAAACGAGCCAGCTCGGCTCGGCTCGGTTTGTAAACGAGCCGAGCTCGAGCTTGGCCTGGCTCGGGTCGTGAGCCGGCTCGATAAGGTTTACATCTTTCATTTTTTTGTCCCACATCGCTCAGAAGACAAAAATCAAGGGAGTATCTCCCCTATAAAAGAAGGTGAAGACAATGCATAAAGTGAGCTAACTATTTATACTTGCATATTTAGCCATTTGGTTAAATTAAATTGCAATCATGGCCCTAAGTCTATGAAGTGATTCATTTTTAGAGCTTTTTATGTAGTAAATTTTGCGGTTCTTTGTTAGTTCGAGCTAGATCGAGCCGAGCCAGCTCGAATTTTAATCGACTCGAGCTCGAGCCTCAAATCTCACGATTTGAAATCCGAGCTCGAGCCGAGCCAGCTCGAATTGAGTTCGAGCCGAGCTCGGGCTAGCTCGAGCTCGGCCCGACTCGGCTCGTTTACAGCCCTAATAAAGATATCCGACTAGAGGTTTGCCTTTTGAGAAGTTTGTATCAAGCATTGACCACAAATTGCAAGAACCAAATTTCAAATCCCCAAAACCGAATTCAATTATAAATTAGAAATTGCATCATCAGACCTTGGTTAAAAAAAATATTACATATCTATTATATTATATCATATATATAACTAGGTTTAAAGAAGTTCGCCGCGTTGCGTCAAATTTCTTTTGTTATTTAGTCCGTGTTTACATGTGTTTTGAAATCACTGCGAGCGTGTTGCGAACAAAGCTGCTGACAAGAATAAAAAGAAAATGTAGAAAAAAAACTAAAAGATAACCGAAAGAAAATCAACAAAAAAAGTTGTATGGTAACGATGTTGTTAGTATGAAACCCGTGGTCAGAGATGAACAAATTGTTCTGGGTACCGGTACCAAATTTGCCGAACCGAAAGATTTTAAGTACTAATTAAGTACCGACTTTTGGCGTTCCTTGTACCAGTTCACTACCGTTTTTTACCTTCATATATCGGTACCGTAACCGGTATATTCGGTATCAGTACCGATTCTGTATCGGTTGGCACCGAGCTCGTCTCTACCCCTGAAACTAAAAAAAAATTAAAAGTTGAAGAAAATCAACAAATAAAGTTGTACGATACCGTTGTTCGTACGGTAACCGTGATCAGGGATGAGCAAATGGTACCGGGTAGCCGCACTAAATTTCCCGAACCAAAAGATTTCCAATATCAATTCAGCACAAACTTTTGGCGTTTTCTGTATAAGTGTCGGTTTTTACCTTCATGGACTGATACCGAACAGGACCGTACCTGTATTTTCGATACCAGTACTGGTTCGATACCGGTTGACACCAAGCTGATCCTAACCCCTGATATTAAAAAAAGGATTAAAGTTAAAAAATAAAGAAAAATAACTATTATTATAATGTTAAAATAATAAAAAGCTCTATATTATACGTATTAAAACAAATTGCTCATGAATAGTGTTTTTGAATTTTAAAACAATTGTTTTAATTTTTTAATAATATTTTATTTATCTTTTGATTATTTTCCTAATAACTTACGTTTTATGTTTATTTTTTCAACATTGCGATATAAATTTATTGAAAACGGATAATATGTTACTATCGTGCTAAACCGAACTGAAACCGATTGTTTTTCTTTTTCAACATTGCAGGATAAATTTTATTGAAAATGAATATTGTCCCGCCATCGTACCAAAAAAGAACCGAAACCGACCGAATAATATATGTATCAGTACCAAAATTTATTTATATTGTTTTTGTTTTCGATAAACCAATACTTATTTATATTATTTTTGTTTTCAATAAACTAACATCGTATCACTATTATACCATGCCGAACAACATTGGTACCTGTACATATACTCATTTGTATGGTTTTTGTTTGGTAATGAATTTTGTGATGCTACCGTAGTTAACCAAACCTAAACTGACCGAACAACATCGGTCTTAGTACAACTACTTATTTTTATTGTTTTTCCTTTTGATGAACTGATGTTTCCTACCGAACAACATTGGTACATGTACCTGTATTCATTTTTATGGTTTTTGGTTTCGATAATTTTCATTTATACAGCTCTGTCTGCGATGATAAACGAATATCATTATCAATACCGTGACGATCTGACACCGCTGTTGGTAATGATGCTTTTTTTTCGGTCCATGTAAAACATGTGTTGATTTCTATATCGAGTGCATGTATCATACCAGTGCTATAACAAACCTACCTGATACCGATCGAATGCGCGTGATAACGTACCGCTGCAACGCACGGGAAAACAATCTAGTTATTATAATATTAAAATCACTATTCATTTCAATTCCTTTATTAATATATAGTAATAATAATAAACTGGATTATAACCCCGTGTATTACACGGGTTGAATATATGTAATGTTATATACTGAGTAATAAAAAAATATTATATTTAAAAAAACATGCATATTATACGGGTTAAATAAAATATATGTCATTTGTTAACACACGTAATCGTCAAGACATATGTTTCAAAATGAACTTTAACTTGACATTTATAATCTTGTTAAGTTAATTATAAATGTGACAGCCCGTAATTTTGAGAGTCTTTCTTCGTACTGTTTCCTTTTCATGTGTTGTGCTTTGATGTAACTGGCGGGTACGCTATCTGAATAATGAATATGTTTGATTATAAATGAATGGTTGTGAGTTTATGTGTTTTGTGAATTGTGTGTGTATGTATAAATCTCGTTGCATAAAACCCTTGGGCCGCACACCTTTGCTCAATCCGCTCTCGGCCCAAATGAAACTCAAATATGGGCCCGACCCTCTTCTACATCGCATACACACACATAACTTATGTGTGATTCTCATAATTTACAAAACACAAAAGATTATACCAAACCCTAAAACCCTTCCACTACTTTGCACATCCGGCGGCAACCCTATTCCCCTCTTGAAGATCTTCGCAACTTCCATCTTATTCCTTTCGGTTAGTACGTGATTACTCTTGCTCGATTTAACTCCTTGTTACACTAAGTGTATGATGCTATGTGTATTGTTTGATTTTGTTATCAACAAGTATTCCATATATAAGATGCACATGGTAGTAGGATTCTTGATGAACACATAGTAATAACCAACTGTTAAGTCTAACCTAGAAGCATGATTGATGTTGATGATCGATGATCTAGGTTACAAGCATGATTAGAATTCGATTAGTTTATCATGATAATAATCGGTGTTCTAGGTGATTAGATTAACAATGTTTAATGTGGATGAGCTGGATCATGTCATGTATGATTGAATAATAATAATCTTTGATAATGAAGAATCGATGTAAATGATGATGATTATGTTGATAAGATGAAACTGTTATGGGTTAGGGTTTATGTGAATTATGGGAAGAGTTTGATAAAAGTTGCACAAAGGAAATAATGTAACTGACACCATGATTTGCGGGCATGATTAACCACATTCAAGATCGCACAATAAAGAGTGGACCGCACACCTCTATGCTGGTCGCACACAAAGGTTGGGCCGCACATATGACCCACTTGGACCGAATAATGTAGTTGGGCCACATAGTGTTGTGGGCTGCGTTTTGCTTAGGTCGCACACCCTCACTCGGGTCGCACACTCGAGTTGGGAACGCACACTTAAACCCGAATCGCACACTTTTAATGATGGGCCGGAGACAACGGGCCACACAATATTGGACTCGCACACTTTCGTTAAGATCGCACAGACCATGGGATCTTGGACACCTTTGGGCTTTCACACCATTGGGCCACACGCACACCTTTAAATGAGATACATGTTTATGAGTCGCACACCTTGAACTTGGAATATCTGCTATGAAGTCGCTCAGTAGAATGTGTGACTAAAATGTTGTTGCTTATGCATATTGTACATGAAAAGTGATACATGAGTGATACATGTGTAAACAGATGTGATTGCTAGAATGCGTGAATGACTATGTTAAATTATGTGAGTGTGAAACTGATTATCATTAGTAATCTTGTTAGGATTTGATTGACTAACTGTGAATAACGTAACACATCTTACCGAGCAAATCTAAAGTGAGTTCACTGCTCTTTTTCAAGCATGCGTCCCGGGGAGGGACATCTGGTGAATATTCCGGGGAGGAATATTGAGTTAACGGGTTTAACTGGAATGTCAAACTGGGATGTTGGATAATACACTCACTTTCTATCACCTAAGTCCCATCTACTACCGAATTAGTTGCCGGGGAGGCAATGGGGTTATTAGTTGATAGCGCTATTAGGTCTGGCACCCTCACACCATACCGGGGAGGACGGGCGTGAACTAATTACCTTAACCACTCGACCAATGTTTGATAGAGCATTGGGGAAGGGCAAACAAACCGACGCCATCTTGCGGTATCGAGTTATTATCAACATGTTTTAAACTAATATTTGGTAACTAAACGTTTTTGAGAAACTTTGAACTCGCCAGCGTTATGCTGATACACTTGTCTGCATGCTTGCAGGTCGTTAGATTCTTGGACATGGAACTTGCTATCTGGGAGCGCTGGAGTGGTCATGGGTCGAGCCTCTTGGAAACATGTGACATGTTTATTAGTTTCGTACGTTGGTTTTGAAATATTTGAATAATGATTACTTTATGCTTCCGCTGAACGTATTGGTTTTAAGTTATGTTTTGGATATACAATAATGCAATGAATGGAAATTTTTATTTAATATCTTGTGATAGTTCAATGTGATTGGTGGCTATATCCTGGTACGTCACATGTCCCGCGGGGTTTCCGCATGTGGTATTTTGGGGGTGTGACAGTTTGGTATCAGAGCCACTGGTTATAGTGAACTAGGTTTTAAAACGTTTTTGTAAAACCAGACTATAACCGAACAAATCTGAAATCGACCATGACGCTCAGCTCCAGATTGCAAGGTTCGTCTTTCGTTTACTTATTGTATTGCATAACTAGTGTACATTTACGTATAACATTACATGTGATTGCACACTTAGCACGACATTATGAATTCATGTGTTACTTGCCTATGTTATGTGATTGATAGTGTAACGTTCCTGTTATGGGTGGTTTTCTGCTCATATATCCTGACTAATATTCTGACTATGTTTCTTTTGTTGTGACCAGGATACCAGATCAGGATATTGGTAACCTCCTGATACGATATCCTGGTGGTAACTAATTAACTCACGTGCAGATTATTGGAACAAGTCTATGTGGACTTCTTCTCCTTGAGACTCGGGCAAATCTGTTGAATTATAGACGTTGAAGCTGGAAGACGTGGACTACAACGTTCACATGGGGAATATTTGATATATCCCGGATTTATAGGCTAGTTAGTTTGTTTTGTTTTACTATAAATAGGAGTGGTCGGATCAGATGAGAACACACAATCTCACGAGCTCTCTCTCTCTCTCTCTCTCTCTCTCTCTCTCTCTAGCTACAAACACTCACGACACACTTACACTTGTATTCAAATTGCATTGTAACACTTAGTCGATCCGCATCATATCCTGCACTGTATCCTGGTTATTCAAGTAATAAGAAGAACAAGGCAGCTGCGATTGTCAGCTCCCGAGGTTTTATGCCAGAGATCTAGATTGATCAAGGGACTTCCTCGTATATCTCGTGTCAACCTTTACCTTTTTGCTCATTGTTTGATCATAGATACAGCTCAATATCCTGAGCCGTATCCTGAAAACTATTTTTGTTAACAACTTAATCAGCATATTTTCGACACACATTCTTAGCACACTACCTCACTTAACTAATTTGATCACTTAATTGCTTTGGTAATTTTTGACCAAAACAATTTGGCGCCCATCATGGGGCAAGTGGTGCTATTTCTACTAAAAGCTTTTGCAAAATCATTACTTTGTTTTCTATTTTCAAAACTTTTTGCTACACTATTTTCAATGGCTTCGAGATCAAACATGAGCTCTTCTACCGTGTCTGCTACAACCTCTGCAACAATTGGTTCGGTGCTTCCACCACCTCCTCCGAGAATGCAAACCTCTTCATAAGGAACTGAAATTTATGTGGCTCGGGATGTTATCCCCGCTCGCAATATTCAGGGATTTGGTCCTGTTTTGGCCTCTAATGAAGAAATTCTAACTTTATTTGGTAGTGTACAGGAACATATGAGGCAACAGTAGGAGACCAATCAAATGCTGATGAGAGAGATACAACTCTTGAAATCCAGTTCAAGCAGGCCCGCTGAGGATACTGTCACTCCCTTGCAGCCTAGAGCTTTGAACTTCAGTTTTGCAGTATATACTGAGGATAACAGGGGAAATATTGTGCCTAGCCATTCTCAGAATCATACTCCTGAGATACCCTCTTCGGTTAGGGTGTCAACTGTGAGAAGTTTAGGATATGCTTCAGGATATGGCCAGAATCCTCAGACTGGTAACATATCTAATAATAATAATACTCTTGCTACTAATGGTATTGGATCTTTGCAGGATGCAGGAATGACATCTGCACTTTCCAGGGAGCTTCAAAAGTTAAAGGACATGATATCCAGTGTACCTGGAATAGTCCAGCCAATCCCAGAAGTATCCCAGGATAGCCACAAGATATCTCGGTTTGCATATCCTATTTGTGATGCTAAAATCCCGAAAAGATTTCAAACCCCTAACATGAAGCTCTATGATAGAACTACGGATCCTGAAGAGCATATTGCCCAGTATAGGGAAAGGATGGAAATCAACCCTATCCCTCCAGATCTCAAGGAAACATGCCTCTGCAAGGGTTTTGGTTCTACCTTAACAGGATCAGCCTTAAAATGGCTTTTAAACGTTTCTCCTCACTCAATTACGTCTTTTGCTCATTTAGTGAATTTATTTAATAGTCAATTTTCTTGCAGTCGAAGTTTTGAAAAACTAACCAGTGATCTCTATAGGATAACTCAAGGACCACAGGAATCCTTGAGAGATTATGTGAACAAGTTTAGCCGGGAATCCTTAGATATCCCGCATCTTGATGTTGCAACAGCTGTGCAGGCTTTCAAGATGGGATTACAGAAAGATTCTCAATTTTACCAGGATCTTGTAATGAATCCCTGCAGGAACCTGGATGAAGCTCGGAACAGGGCTTTAAGATATATTCGACTGGAGGATGACAAAAAGATGCAAGAGAGGATGAATTCATCCACAACCTTTGAGTCAACCAACAGGAAATCATAATCCTCGTACAAACCATATCGCTCCAAGCCATATGGCAGAAATGACAGCAAGAAAGTGAATGCTGTTGAAGACGAGGATCCTGGGGAATATCCTGAATTATCTGAGTATTGTTTTTCTATTAACATACCTGAGCTGATGTATGCTATGCAGGGTTTAGGAGACAAAGCAAGGTGACCCCAGAAGAATCAACAAAAAGCTGATTGGAAGGATAAGTCCAAATGGTGTGCCTTCCATGAGGATTTCGGACATGTTACCAAGGATTGTATTGCTCTGAGGAAAGAAATAAGCTATCTCCTGAGTAAGGGATATCTGAAGGATCTCCTGGGAAGAAAGAAGAATAAGGGTCAGGATACTGAGAAGGATCCTGAACGAGCAGCATCACCTCCTGCGGATGCAAAGATAATTAACTTCATTTCAGGAGGATCTGATATCTGTGGGACCTCTTATTCGGCAGCAAAAAGACATGCAAAGGAGGCTAAGGCAGATAAGGGAGATAAGCCAACCAGGATGTCAACCCTCATGACTGATAAAGTGATCATGTTTGATAATGATGATAGGGATACTGTCCAGGATCCTCATCATGATGCTTTGGTAATAACTTTATATGTTGCTAATCATTTTGTGCGCAGGATACTGGTAGATAATGGCAGCTCCGTCAACATAATTCAGCTAGAAACACTGAAGAGAATGAATGTATCCCCGATGGATATTACTTCGAAATCCACTGTGCTTGTTGGGTTCAGTGGAGAAGAATACCGTGGGAGAGATAAAGTTACCAGTATATGTTGATGGGGTCAACTCAATGCAGCGCTTTTGTGTGATGGACTCCTTATCCTGCTATAATATTATATTGGGTAGGCCGTGGATCCATGATAGGAAAGCTGTGCCGTCAACCTATCATCAATGCATCAAGATCCCTACTCCTTGGGGGGTTGTCAAGGTGGATAGTGATCAGTAGGAAGCAAAGGAGTGTTACTCATCCTCGATGAAATCCTCAACCAAGCCTAGTGCAGCATAGCAATTAAAGATGCGGGCCCATGATATCATGGAGGCTTCAGAACAGGATGTAAAGAAAATTATCCTGGATCAGGATAATCCAGATATCTCGGTGCTCGTAGGAACCAATATCCCCCAGGATATTGAAGATCAATTGACTAACTTTTTGAAATGCAGGATGTCAACATTCGCATGGAAACATGAGGATATGACAGGGATTTCCAAGGATATTATAACCCACAAGCTTGGAATCGATAGGTCTTTCAAGCCTGTCCAACAGAAACGAAGGAAGTTTGCTCCAGAGCGGAACACTATCATTCAGGAGGAGGTTGAAAGATTGTTAAAGAGTAAGATGATTAGGGAAGTGAAATTTCCCAGATGGCTAGCAAATGTAGTGGTGGTGCAAAAGAAAAATGGGAAATGGAGAGTCTGTGTAGATTACACAGACTTAAACAAAGCTTGTCCCAAAGACCCATTTCCTCTACCTCATATTTGATTAAATGGTGGATGCTACTGCCGGCCATGAGATGTTAACCTTCATGGATGCATCCTCAGGATTCCAGCAGATCCAAATGGAACCTTCAGACCAGGAGGATACTGCTTTCATGACACCGACATGTATTTATTGTTGTACTGCTATGCCCTTTGGTTTAAAAAATGCAGGTGCAACATACCAAAGATTGGTGAACATGATGTTTAAAGACAAACTGGGGGACACCATGGAGGTGTACATCGATGACATGGTAGTAAAATCTAAAAAGTCTGAGGATCACCTCCAGGATATTAAGGGAGCATTTGATATCCTGGACCAGTACAACATGAAGCTAAATCCTACTAAATGCCATTTTGGATTGGGGGCAGGAAAGTTTCTGGAATATATGGTGACTAAAAGAGGGATAGAAGCGAGCCCAGAACAGATCAAAGCCATCTTGGATATCAAGTCACCTTCCAACATGAAAGATGTACAAAGACTGACGGGACGAGTAGCAGCATTAAACAAATTTATATCAAGATCCTCGAAAAAATGCAAGGAATTTTACGATATCCTGAAGAAGAATAAGAAATTCGAATGGGGAGAGAAGCATGAAGCAGCCTTGCAGGTTTTGAAGCAGTATCTTTCAACTGCACCTCTATTGATGAAGCCTGAGGATGGTGAACCATTATCCCTGTATCTCGCAGTATCAGGGAATGCTGTAAGTGTTGTTCTTGTAAAGGATCATGAAGGTCAGCAGTATCATGTCTATTATGTTAGTAAGAGTCTATTAGATGCTGAAACTAGATATTCTCATTTAGAAAAATTAATATTAGCCCTAGTTATGGCATCAACAAAGCTTAGACGTTACTTTGAAACACATAGGATTCATGTTAAAACCAATTATCCTGTTAAAAATGTGCTTAGGAAACCTAAGATGTCAGGTAGAATGGCTAAATGGTCAGTAAAGTTAAGTGCCTATGATCTAGTATATGAACCTAGAAATGCCATAAAGTCTCAGGCTCTAGCTGACTTTGTGGCTGATTTCAGTAGTGATCTTCAAAATGAAGTAGACCTAGAAGTTCAACAATTAGGAGAAACATCAGAATCCTGGACATTATATACTGATGGTGCATCTAATGTTAGAGGTGTAGGATTGGGTATACTACTAAAATCGCCACAGGGGGACATATTACCCCAGGCTATTAGATGTGAATTTCCTGCCACTAATAATGAAGCAGAATATGAAGCTTTGATCGCAGGATTAGAGTTGGCTAGAAACATGAATATTAAGAGTTTGCAAGTATATGTTGATTCTTTGTTAATTACTAATCATTTTAATGGATCCTATGCAGTCAAAGGTGAGAAGTTAATCGAGTATCTCGAAATTCTCAAAAAATTAGCAGGATATTTCGATATTTTTACACTTGAACAGGTACCAAGAGAAGATAATGCTGAAGCAGATGCCCTGGCAAATTTAGGATCATCAGTCAGAATACCAGAAGGAACTCAAATACCAATACTTCACATCCTATATCCTGCAGTGGATCTTTTGAAATCTCAGGATAAGGAGGTAACAAGTATTCAAGATCCTGGTCATGATCCTGATGAGGATCCTAAGTCCTGGACGGCTCCAATCATAAGATATCTCAAGGAAGGACACATCCCTAAGGATGAGAATCCTAAGGCCTTTACAATGAAGGTATCACGATTCACTATTATAAATAATGTTTTGTACAAGAAATCTCTTGCAGGACCATACCTGAGATGCTTGGAGGATCCTGAAGCTAAAGAAGTGCTTCAGGATATACACGAAGGGGATTGTGGTAACCACATTGGGGGCAGGTCATTATTCTCAAAAGTATTAAAAACAGGATACTATTGGCTGACGATGAAGGGAGGTGCTGTAGAATATGCTCGAAGATGTGATGCATGTCAAAGGCACAGTAACATATTACATCAACCAGCTGAACCACTATATCCTATAGCTTCCCCTTGGCCGTTCATGAAGTGGGGGATGGATATAGTGGGAAAATTGCCAAAAGCTCCAGGAGGAAAAGTCTTTATGCTGGCAATGACTGATTACTTTTCTAAATGGGTTGAAGCTGAAGCATTCGTTCAAGTTAGAGACCAAGAAGTAGTATCCTTCATATAAAGGAATATCCTGACCAGGTTTGGGGTACCAGCCGAGATAATTTGCGACAATGGTTCTCAGTTTATAAGTAAGAGGACTACTGACTTTTGTAAGAATTGGGGAATAAAAATGATCACATCTACTCCAGTACATCCTCAAGCAAATGGACAAGCAGAATCCTCGAATAAGATAATTGTCAACAACTTGAAAAAGAGACTAGGAGCTAAGAAAGGAAGATGGGCAGAAGAATTACCCTTTGTTTTGTGGGTTGATAGAACAACAATAAAGAGTGCGACTGGACAAACTCCATTCTCTTTGGTATTTGGAGCAGAAGCAGTGATCCCAACGGAAATGGTGATACCTACAGCAAGATCTAACCTCTGGGATCCTGAGCAGAATCCTGAAGCCCTATGCCAAGAATTGGATACTATTGATGAGACAAGAGATGCAGCAAAGCTAAGGATGGCAGCATATCAACAGAGGATATCCAGAGCATATAACAAGAACATAAGGACTAGATGGTTTCAGGTTTGATATTGGGTATTAAGAAAGGCTTTTCAGAATACTACTAATCCTGCTGATGGAAAGTTAGCTCCTAAGTGGGAAGGACCTTATGAGATTGAATCAGAATAAGGGAAAGGAGCATACCGACTCAAGAATATAGAGGGGGATATGCTACCAAGATCCTGGAATGCTATACACCTAAAGCTCTATTTCAAGTGAGTTTAGAATTTAATTTCTAACTCAGGATGGTATGAATTCTATCTCTTTTAATATATTTGATATTATTTATTATTTTGAACCCAATACTGACTTAAGCATCGGAGGGGTGTTAGCCAGGCTAACACCCACCTTAGTTTACAGTTGTTTTGCAGTATATGCTTCAGGATATAGCTCCAAGATACACACTTAGGATACTTCAGAAGATTAGAGGATTGGCCCCCTCTTTCACGTTTAAGGGATCCTGATCACTTCACAGGTTTAAAGGTATTCACCTTTCTCATGAATTGGGTTTAAACACCCCGCCTGGAGCACAAGTTATCCAGGGATAGTTCAAGGTGGCGGGACCAGTTCATGTAAAAGTGGCTGACAATTTCGTTACTGTTGGCTATATCCTGGATCCTCAAGGTATATGAGGATTGATGACCCTCTCTCACGAAAGGGTATTTTCATACTCTCTAAGGTTTAAAGGTTTTCACCTTTCTAAGACTTGGAGTTTATACACTCCCGCCTGTAGCGCATGAAAATTTGGGATTTTCCCCAGAATGCTTATGGGTTTATCCCCAGAACACTAAGGATTTATCTACAGTATATTTTAGGGTTTATCCCCTATAATACAAAAATTATACAAACGATTGCAATTGGTTTCTAAGTATTCGAAGGCATAATTCACAGGGGACATTCCTACCAAGCCAATTGTGCAAAGCTTAAAGGATCAAGCTTGGACCCGATACACTAAGTGTCCCAGACTGGAGACATCTTTGTTTGAAAAATTGCAAAAGGATCGAAGAATGAGAGTGGAGTTGCACTCTATTTCTGGTATGATCTTTCCTTTAAAAAACCTTGTCTAAATCGTTTAAGTTTTTGAAATTATGTTTGACAAAAGCTTGAATATCCTGATTAGGATATGTTCTCAGGATATATTTTCAGAATATATTTTTAGAATATGTTTCAGGATATTTGGTTGGAATATTTGAGACATGCTACTTGGATTAAAAACTAAAACTGTATTCTAATCAAACAAGTGTTATCGAAACAAACTTTGTAAAATAAAAATGAACTGTCCTTTTTCTTTGAAAACTTTATCTGAATTGTTTGACTTATAAAACCCTATTTGACGAAAGTCTTTATAGGATATTTGCGAGTATGCTGATCAAGATATTTTCATAAGAAATAATTGCACTAAGTTTGGAACATTTAAATTCAAAGTAAGCAATGCATAACAAAAATTGAGAAACAATAATGGATAAGTCAAAAGAAGGTTATCTTATTAACGTAGCAAAAGTTGTGCTTCTGGTTTCATCTCAAACTGAGATCCATCCACCAAAGGCACAACTGGTTTCTAACCATATTTACGTAACGGTTGAAGGTTTCATCTCAAACCGAGACCCATCCACCTCCAACCGTTATATTGTTCAAAATAAACGATACTGATTGATGACCAAGGGCTTCATCTTGAAACTCAGGACCCATCCACCTTTGGCCATCATATTGTTTTAAGTGCAGGAAATGTAAATTATTTGGAAGACAGGAAATAGAAATTGTTCCAACAGATACAACCATCAAATAAAAAAAAGGGCTCTGGCCTCAGCATCAACATCCATCATCGCCCATTTCTCTGCATTCAAGGGGCAGCACCCTCTTCCATGACTTCATCAGCAACATCCTTTCCAGTATCCTTCTCAGCCTCACCACTAGCGCCAGTTAGCTTTTCAGTCGCCTTGGAAGACCCCTCAGCTGCAGATTTAGCAGGATGCTCTACAGGATTACCGCCAAGACCCCTTAGCTTCGTCTCCCACATCGACATTCCAAGAAGGGAATTCAAAGCCCAGGGCCCTGGCTTCGTAAGCCATTCTTAGCCTAGCCTGGAGAAGGGAGATGACGACGGAGCTTTTCAGGCCTTCCCGGTAAGAGGTCATATCCTGTTCATGTTGAGCCTGGGCGGCGTCGAGATGGACTTGGGCTTCGTGAGTAACTTTCTTGATAGGAGCCTGGTGTTCCTGGGTCATAGCTTTGAACTTGTCCTCGTAATGTTGAGATTTAGCAGCAGCGATCATACCTTGATTGGAAATGGTGACCTCGGCTTTCTTCAATTTGGACTCGAGCATCTTGTTGAGCCCGCAGGATTCTTCGTACAAGTGAACCAGACGTTCGAGGCCCTACAATGAAAAACGCAGGTATAATAACCAAGATACTGATTTGACATATATGCAGGATATGAAATGAGGATCTATACCTGGTTGAGAAAGGAAGTCATGAACCCGTTTGCTTCCATGAATCCGTGATTCTCGTAGGGAAACGTTTCGGGAGTGATAGGCGAATCAATCTCTTTTCTCTTACGAGAACTAGAGGTCCGGGGCTTGGTAGCTGGCGAAGGCTTGGGGATAATGACGGCTTTAGAACTGGTAGGCTTGGATGGAGCAATAGGTTTGGGACTTGGCTCTTTCTTGATTTGGACAGGATCGGAGTAACTGTCTAACTCCTCAAGGTCGAAAACTTCTGGAATTTTGACTGGTGCTGCATAAAAGGAGAAATTCTAAATCTTTTCTACTCTTTCATTATATTACGCTAATCAATTATTTGCAGAATAACTCTTACCAGACATGTTAGACGATGAATATTGGCTGGAACTCGGGAGGTGTGTGGAAAAGCTTCTATCACCTTCCGGTAACTGGTAAATTGCCTTGATTCTCTTTTCAGATTCTTCAGTAGGAGGGGCTACTTCTTTGAAGTTCACTGCATAAAGGCCAAATAAAAAAAGTATCAGAGCAAGGTATAGGCCCAAAAGGTATTTAGGGATATTCTTAAAACCCTAAATCCTACCGGTGGTTAACCACTCCACCGGAAGGCTAGCGCCCTCGTAGATGGAATCTCGCTTAACGAAGAAGAATTTCCGTTGCCATCCATCTTCATTTTTGGTGGCTTTGAGAATAAGGGGTTTACTGGAAGTGGAAAAGAGTAAAAACCGGCTAGAACCGTGTGATCGAAGGAGGTAGGCGATCGGAATATCCTCGATGCAGAGGTCAGGAAAGTGAAGGTTTTTGATTTGGTTGAGAATAATCAATACCCTCCAAACCATGGGCATTGTTTGGGCAAAGCAAAGACCGGTGGTTCGAAAGAATTGCATCATGAATTCGGGAAAGGGATACCGAAGGCCTAGAGAAAAAGGATGTGCCGGAAAACAAACCCAATTGGCTGACGAAACATCCGACCGAACTGACCGGTCGAATGGTTTGATAATCGCACTGTCTGGAAAGGCGCCTGAGACTCTCAACGCTGCGATGTCTGCGTTATCGAAGGCACAGATTTCCTTCTCGGGGTTCTTGAGTAGGTTTTGTTGGATGAAGGTCTCCGTCGATTTGCCAGTATGAGAACGGGTTCTAGTAGCCATTGGGGGTAGAATGAAGAGATTAGCAGGGAAAGAAGAAAGAATGAATAATTACCTGGAGATTCCGTTGATGATATTTGGTTTTCAAACAGAAAGAGAGAAGATATAGGGGCGTAATAGATAGCCATTGAGTGTAAACCGCGTTGGAAGTTGCCCAATGTTATCTCGATCATCGCCTCAACTTAATAACCTCGATTTAAGAGATAAGCTTTAAAATATATCCGTTGGAATTGGTATACCAACAGATATATTTTGGGGACAATTGTTATGGGTGGTTTTCTGCTCATATATCCTGACTAATATTCTGACTATGTTTCTTTTGATGTGACCAGGATACCAGATCAGGATATTGGTAACCTCCTGATACGATATCCTGGTGGTAACTAATTAACTAACGTGCAGATTATTGGAACAAGTCTATAACGTTCAAGTGGACTTCTTCTCCTTGAGACTCGGGCAAATCTGTTGAATTATAGACGTTGAAGCCGGAAGACGTGGACTACAACGTTCACATGGGGAATATTCGATATATCCCCGATTTATAGGCTAGTTAGTTAGTTTTGTTTTATTATAAATAGGAGTGATCGGATCAGATAAGAACACACAATCTCATGAGCTCTCTCTCTCTCTCTATCTACAAACACTCACGGCACACTTACACTTCTATTCAAATTGCATTGTAACACTTAGTCGATCCGCATCATATCCTGCACTATATCCTGGTTATTCAAGTAATAAGAAGAACAAGGCAGCTGCGATTGTTAGCTCCTGAGGTTTTATGCCGGAGATCTAGATTGATTAAGGGCTTTCCTCGTATATCTCGTGTTAACCTTTACCTTTTTGCTCATTGTTTGATCATAGATACAACTCAATATCCTGAGTCGTATCCTGAAAACTGTTTTTGTTAACAACTTAATCAGCATATTTTCGACACACATTCTTAGCACACTACCTCACTTAACTAAATTGATCACTTAATTGCTTCGGTAATTTTTGACCAAAACAGTTCCCTCTAGATCTTTGTGATCTATGTTTTGTGATGCTTTTCCTCTTGTTACTTGAATCTGGGGAACCTTCTAACGCGAGGTAAGAGGAGCTGAGATAAACATGCAAATCGCATTATTATTATGGGTGCACACATAATAATAATATCGGGTGCATGTGAGTCTCAGTAAGGCTTAACGAGCGTGAAAGGGGTTCTGTCCCATTATCTGATGTAATGGTAGGACTCAGTAATCTGTAGAAGTCATAACGATGTTTGACTCCTACTCAGCTCCGGCCCTAATCTTTTTCACTTTTCTTATATAGAACCATGAGTGGACGTGGAGGACGTAATGGTGGACGTGATGGTGGTCGCGGCGGTGGAAGAGGCAACATTGTTATGTCCCAGGCTGAACTAACCGATCTGATCAATACCCGTGTAGCTGAAGCTTTAGCAGCTCAGCAGGCTGGTATGACATGTACCAGACACTCTTTATCCCTATGTTGTGTACTAAACTCTTACTCGTGTGTTATATTTCTTTCGTCCTTAGGTCAACATGCGAACCAGAACCAGAACAATCCACCTGCTTGCACGTTTAAGACATTTATGGATTGTAAGCCACAAACTTTTAGTGGAACCGAAGGAGCGGTGGGGCTACTTCGTTGGTTTGAGAAAGCCGAGTCAGTTTTCGCTATGTGCAACTGTCCCGTGGGGGACCGGGTGAAGTATGCTACAGGTACACTGGAGGATGGTGCCTTAACTTAGTGGTACAGATGTTGGGCATCGAGATGGCAAATGCAACTACTTTGGATGATTTTAAAGAATTGATGCGGGAGGAGTACTGCCCTCGTGACGAGATTCAGAAACTAGAGAACGAGTACTACAATTTGAAGATGGTGGGGTCTGAGATCGAGGCTTATACGAAACGGTCTCATGAACTGGCGAACATGTGACCTAACTTATCACGACCACCACATCGAAGAATTGATATGTACATCAACGGCTTAGCGCCGCAAGTCAAGGGTTCGGTTACTGCTGCAAATCTTGACAACTTGCCTCGAATCATTCGTTTAGCACACAAGATTACAGACCAAGAGGTCAAGCGTAGTTCACTACCTCCGCGTGTTACTACTTCTGGTACTGCTACTACTACTCCTGCAAATGATAACAAACGCAAGTGAAATGATACGGACAAGGTGTCTAACTCGAACCAGTCGCAGAAAAAGCCAGACAACAGCAACAGTCGTAGCTTCAGCCAGTCATCCACCGTTAATCAGGGTCAGAGTAGCAATCCGAACCAAGGCTCTTACGTGGGAAGGCAGCCAAAGTGTATCAAGTGTAACTATCATCATCGTGGATCGTGTATCCGAGCCTGCCATAGGTGTGATAAGGTGGTCCATATGGAAAAAGACTGCAGAGCTCCGTTTCCAAAGAAACAGCAACAGCAGAATCAGCAGCAACAACAGCAGCCGCAACAGCAGCAATGGCAACAGCCCCATCAGAACCAAGGCAATAGAAAATGATGTTTCCAGTGCGGGGATGAGGGTCACATTAAACGGGATTGTCCTCAGTTGAATCAGAATGCCAATAACAATAACCGTCAGAACAACTACAACGCGGGAAACAACAATAAAAATGCTGGGAACAACAATAACGGCAACAATGGTGGCAATGGTGCTCGTGGGAGAGTATTTAGAATTGGCGCTGGTGATGCTAGGAACGATGGCAATGACGTGACTGGTACGTTTCCTGTGAACAACCTCTTTGCTTCTGTGTTATTTGATTCCGGTGCCGATTGGAGTTATGTGTCCTTGGGGTGCAGTCGACGATTAGGGTTAACTCCAACACCTCTAGAAACCAAACATATAGTAGAATTGGCTGATGGCAAGTCAATTGAAGCCTCACACGTTCTTCTGAGGTGCAAACTCGATCTTGTGGGTCAAGTGTTTGACATTGACCTTCTTCCTGTTACTCTTGGTAGTTTCGACGTAGTGGTTGGTATGGACTGGTTGTCCAAGCACCGTGCTGACATACTTTGTAAGGAGAAAATCGTACGTATACCTATCCCTGGTGGAGAATCACTGTCTGTCCAAGGTCATCGAAGTGGTACACTGGTTAGCATCATTCCGGCTATGAAAGCCCATAAGTGTTTACGGAAGAGCTACCCTGCTATTTTAGCACTTATCACCGACACCCAACCTGAGGAAAGGAGAATCGAAGATTTACCAGTTGTCCGCGAGTTTCCTAATGTATTTCCCGAAGAACTTCAAGGTTTACCTGTCGCGACCCTCGTCCCCTAACAACCCGGGAACGGGCGGCCGCGGCCAGTTTCGGTGGTATCCAGATTTTTATCATTTTGGCAGCGGAATTCACATCAGGACCGTAGTTAGGAAATATTTTATCAAAGTAAAATACCACGCTTTTATAATATTAAATACATTGGAAATTCCCAAGTTTCAAGTACACACATTTTCATAGGGATAAACCCTATTTTATTTAATTAAAACATCTCTTTATTTTAGGTAACTTTATAGCCACTTTTCCAAGCCTTCAGTGCTGTCCAGCTGGCTTCTATTTTGCTTTCACAGTTTGTTACCTGAAACGCGTTTAAAAACATTTTGTTAGTGGGAAATACCGGTGAGTGAATCCCAGTTTAATCAAAACAAGTTTTATCAGTCTACAGCATTGAGGGCGGTCACGCAATTACATTTGTTTCCATCTACTTTAATTACCACCCACGGTACTGTCAACCCGACTTGTGGTCATGT
Source organism: Helianthus tuberosus (assembly GCA_030545235.1). Lineage (NCBI taxonomy): Eukaryota > Viridiplantae > Streptophyta > Magnoliopsida > Asterales > Asteraceae > Helianthus > Helianthus tuberosus. Next base: position 91,334,173 of record CM060430.1, read on the forward strand.
TACTACTCACAATGTAGTAACAAATTTTGTATACAAAACCCCAACATACCGACGATAATTGTAGAATACAAATACTCAATCACTGTTTAATATAATGTTAATCATATGAGGTTTTGTAAAAACAATTTGCAAAAAGAAGGATTACTCACATTGCTGTCTTAGGGTTTTCCTTAGGGTTTCCTGGTGATTATCTATAATTTACATAAATGCACACGCGTTAGTATAATAACCCAATATTTACATTAGTAATACCCTCCCCGAGACGGCATTCCAACGACTACGTCGGGCAGAACCTCGACAGCCGTTACGGAACCTTGGATCAATCGGGCATCGTATCTAATACGTAATCGGGGTTATAATACTTACAATGAGGCAGAACTTCGTCATTTAGAGGGGTATTTTGCCCGAGTATAGAGTATACTACGTAGAATTTTGAGAGAGAGATCGAGAGATGAACGAATTGAAACTGAGGCTGGAGGCCTCAGTTTATAGTGCCTCTTCGACTTCCCTCGCACCCCGCGTAGACATCCTCCAGGACCTTCGCGGCCCGCGAGGGTGGCTAGGGTAGGCCCTAGCTGGTCTGACTCGCCCCTTAGCCTCGACATGGCTGGGACACGTGGCGGCCTCGGGGCTTGCCTGGTGTCTAGGTTGTCGCGGCCCGCGACAGAGGTAGTCAAGGGCTACGCGCCCCGCGACGACCCCTTTAATTTTGTTTTTAAATTATTTTAATAAAAATAAAGGTATTCGGGGCCCGTTTTCGCATACGGGGTGTATTTAGGACATATTGGGACATTCTAAATATTTTTAGGGTGTCGGATTATTTTAGGGTTGTTATATCCTCCCCACCTTGTTTTAGAGCTCGTCCTCGAGATCTACTGGAATATGTGTGGATATTTCTTTTGCATTTCTGATTCAAGCTCCCAAGTGTACTCTGGTCCTCTTTTGGAGTCCCATTTCACTTTGACCAGAACTAATCTCTTGTGCTTGAGATTTTTTACTTTCATGTCTTCAATCTGTAGAGATTTTCTACAAATTTTAACTGTTCATTTACCTCTATATCTTTAACAGGTACTACCAGTGATTCATCCGCTAAGCATTTCTTGAGATTAGATACATGAAGTACATTATGTATTCCTGCCATTTCCTCTGGCAGTTGTAGTTGATAAGCTACAGGTCCTATTCTTCTAATAATCTCAAAAGGTCCAACATACCTGGGGCTTAGCTTTCCTCTTTTGATAAATCTTACCACTCCTTTCCAAGGAGAGACTTTCAATAACACTTTGTCTCCTACTTGAAATTCTAAGGGCTTTCGTCTGTTATCTGCATAGCTCTTTTGTCGATCACATGCTGCTTTCAGTCATTCCTTGACTTGAATGATTTTGTCTGTTGTTTCTTGTATTATCTCAGGTCCGGACAGTTGCTTTTCTCCAATTTCTGCCCAACAGACTGGCGTTCGGTACTTTCGTCCATAAAGTGCTTCAAATGGTGCAGCATTGATACTTGTGTGATAACTGTTATTATAAGAAAATTCTATCAATGGTAAGTGATCATCCCAATTACGTCCGAAATAATTACACAGGCTCTGAGCATGTCCTCCATTGTCTGATGTTAGTGCACTATGTCTATTGACTTTGTCTTGTATGGATTCATGTAATAGGATAGGATAACCAGTGCTCGGGTTGCTAGAAACTGATTTTAGTGAGTTTAATGGTAATTCCGCTTGAAACAGCCAAGAACCATTTCAAACGGAATTAACATTGTTAATTCCGCTTGAAAGTGTCCTTGACCATTTCAAACGGAATTAGCTCAACTGTATATAGAGGAGTATACCATTTCATTTGAAACGGAATTAGGTCTTGTGATTCGGTAACGAAGTGCTGCCGAATTGTCTCCAGGTGCTGTAAGACTAGTATATCAATACAAGATACATTTAAATTGAATTGAGCGTCCGTGTCATTGATTCCGCCTTTGATTCGGATAAACAACTCTTCTGAACGACTCATTCAGGTCATACAACGATCCTACAAGTGGTATCAGAGCACAGGAAGAAGAGTTTAGCTTGATTTCATCAAATTTCTGACTTCTACACCTTATTTTTCAAAATTCACAAGATTTTACAGACAAAATGGATTGAATTTCACACATTACATGCGAAACAGTGTTTTAACAAAGCCTTGAGAGAATCAGACCTAAATTCGGCTTAAAAGTGACAAAAATGGACCAAAATTGTAATTCCGTTTGAAGGAACATCTTAATTCTGCTTGAAAAGTTGAAGCCATTTCAAACGAGATTACTAATTCCGTTTGAGTTACATCTAATTCCGCTTCAAAAGGGTTATTTCGTTTGAAAAGGTTCATACGGAATCAGCTATTCCGTTTCAAATAGTAATTCCGTTTGAAGATTCCGTTTGAAACAAGTGATTTCATTTGAAATTCTGATTTCGTTTGAAGTGTCATCCAAGAGATTTCGTTTGAAGGGTCATCCAAGTGATTTCGTTTGAAGTGTCATCCAAAGTGATTCCGCTTGAAATCACTATTCCGTTTGAAATTGGAAATTCCGCGTCAAGATCATTTCACGTCAACCGAGTGTCAGTTTATTTCAGGTTATTTGATATTGTTGAAACTGATTGTTTGTTTGATTGTTTTGTCTCCAGGTACATTGATTCAAGAATTTTCATCATGGCTGAAGAATTCTACAACACTTTCTACAAAGCGTTTACATCAGATACGTTGGAAGCTTCAGATGTTACACCCAAAGCGATAACAAAATCGATTAAAGACAACATTAAACATGATAACTTTTATGGAACCTATTCGAAACCACCTAAGCTTGATAATATTGAGGATTATGTTTGGTGGAAAGAAAGGTTTATCAACTGGACTAAAGCGTATGCACATGAAAGTTGGTTTTGCTTGGAGTTTGGCTATGATAAACCTATTGATGACAAAGGAGAAGAAATTCCGCTCAAAAGTTTTACAGAAGAAGACAAACGAAGATTTTCATATGAGAAGAAAATGATCGCCTTGATTCAACAATCGATTCGAGATGATATTTTTTCGTTGTTAAATCATGATGGGTCTTCAAAATCTGTGTGGGAAGCTTTGCGGGTGAAAGCTGAGGGGGGTAAACAAATCAAGAAAAACAAAATTGCGTTATTAAAAAAGGAATTTGATTTGTTCGATAGTTTGAAAGGAGAGACTGTTAGACAAATGATTGAACGCTTTTATCATCTAAAAATTGAACTTGAAAGATTTGAAATTATGGAAACAAGAGAAGAAATAATTGATAAAGTAATTGAAGCGTTACCACGGGCTGATCAGTGGCAAACGTTTGTATTCATATTGAAAAATGATGCTTTATATGACACAATTTCTCTTGATGCTTTGTTAGAAAAAATTGAGAGTCATGACCTTGAGTTACAAAAGCAAAGCAAGATGAGCAGTTCGTCGCATCATCAGAATGTTGGTCTGTATTACAAAGGCAATTTACCTTCGGTGAAAGCTGATAGTTCACTAAAGACAGCATTCAGTGGTGAGAAGATGAAAGAACCACAAGCAACCTCATCAAGTTACAATTCTGGATATCATTCATCTTCAAAAGCAAGTCCTGAAGATTCTGAAGAAATTCTTTGCAACGTTGCTCTTAAACTGAAAAATTCTCCTGCTATGAGCATCAATGCAGCTAAACAGCAAATGAGCTTTCTTGCATTAGTTCTGGAGTCATATGAAGGTCTAGTTGCAGGCAAAATAGGAAACTCCGAATTGACCAAAGAAGACTACAACCAGATTGATCCAGAAGAAATGGAGCTAATAGACATTCGTTGGTGTTTAGCAAGTTGCATTCGAAGAGCACAGAGATATATGGAGATTACCGGGAAACAATCTCTTGGTGGTCCGTCAACGAAGCTTGGATTTGACAAATCCAAAGTGACTTGCTTCAGATGTAAGCAAAAAGGTCATTTCAAGAGAGAATGCAACAATTCTATAGTTAGTCGTAATGAACAACCTTTCAATGATGATTATTACCGAAAGGCAATCTACCACAGAAGCAAAGAAGAGCCGAAAATGATCGAAGATAAACCCAGAGAAAAGTCAAGAGCTTGTGCAGTTTTCCATGATGATGAAGGATATGACTGGAGTGAAATTCTTCTAGAAGAAGATCGTATTGATTATCGATTCAAAATTAGAACAAAGGAAGATGCAGAAACTCTTCACAAAAAACATGATCATTATGCTTTTGTTGCTGAGATAAAAGAGAAAACTCGAGAAGAGATCTTGAGAGAGAAAACTGAGAGAGAAATTTTCATTGCTGGATGCAAAATGGAAAAGATGCAGGAAGAATATGAAAATGCTGTGAGAAACAAAAGATGGGATAAGAAACAAGAATGTTTTGTTAAGAAAGAAGGTGAACCTTTTGTTCCCAGAAGTGACATAGTTCACGATGATGTTCTTCTAGTAATTCCTCGATCCGGCGAATATTATTCAAATGTTGCAAAAGACAAAACATATGCAAAAAGGCTGGTTAAAATTATCAGAGATGCTATGACATCAAGTCTGAGGAAGAGGAATGAAGAAAGAATGAAGAAGAATATTGAGAATCTGGTTGATGATTTGAAGAAGGTAGCTGAGGAAGTCCAAGTCGAAGCAGTTAAAGAAGAAGATGTGAAGATTGCTGAGGATGTGAAGATAGAAAAAGTTGAGAAGAATGAAGAGGTTGAGAAAGTTGTTACTGAAGAACAGCAGGTTGTAGAAGATGAGAAGAAAATTGAAAGTTTGATTGAAGTGAAGGATGAGAATTTGAAGGTTGCTGATATTGCTGGTGATGTTGGTGTTGATATTGAAGTTGTTGATGAAAAGCAGCAGAAAGAAGCCGATCAGACAGAAACTGCAGCAAACACCGAAGTGCCAATCACTGAGGTACATTCTGATTCTGATACTCAAATCAAAATAATTGAACAGTGCAAGAAATGCATGGAAACGTGCAGTGCTTGTACTGAAAAAGATGAAAAATTCAGAACAAGAGATCTTGAATTCACAAAAATAGAAGAAGTTTTCAAAAATAAATACAAAGAAATGTTAGAAAACGAAAAAGTTTTGAAAGATAATGATGAAAAACTTTTTGAAAAATGTAAAAAGTTAGAAAAGCAAAATGAAGTTTTGAAAGCAAATGTTTTGAAAAATGACAGAAGAATGTTCACAAAAAGAAAAAGTTTGTCAGGAAATGAAAAAAGAGTATGATTCAATAAAATTGGCTTATCACATTACAAAAGAATCATATGAAAAAGTAAAAAGTGAAATGAAACTTGTTCAATCAAGATTGAAATATTGTTCTGAAACAACTGATACGTATAAGCGAAATTATGAAATAAAGCAACAAGTTGTTAATTCTTACATTTAGGATGTTGCTAAACTTAAGCGTCAGATTGCTGATTTAGAACAGGATAATAACAAGTTAAAAAGTTATCACGCATCGTCATATGTGCTTGAAAGAATTTTCAACATAAAACCGGATGGAAAGGATTCTGAGCAAAACAAGAAAGGCATTGGCTCAGAGTTTCATCAAGTTCCACCACCGGAAAAGTTTGCGTTTTATGATGTTGAAAAGGTCGAAAAAGCTTTCAACATGGTAGATCAATTGCCAGATAACATTGACATAACCTATTCCAAATCTGATGATTCTAGTGATTCAGAGGTGGTAGGTAAGGTCGTTGAAAGTGTGTTGAAAGAAGAGTCAGTTGATACAGGTAAATCTGAATCACAGGATGAAAATGAAGGTAATTTTCATGATGGATATCTGAAAAACTCAAAATCTGAGAAAAATATGGATGATGATTCAAAAGGATTGGTTTATACCATGATTGGATCGGACAAATTATTCTTAGATGTTGTATTCCCGATTCAGAATGTGATTTCAGAAAAGGTTGATAAAGTTTTCAAGATGGTTGAAATTGAAAAGTCTGAGATTTCAAAGTTTGCTGGTAAAGGTCACAAAACTTTTTATAACAAACCTGGTTACAAGAAGAAAAACATGAAGGCTAGGTTGGGTTATAAAAAGAAACAAAATCGAAATAAAAATGAACCACCAAATTTTCAGACAAAGATGAATTTTGTTCATGGAACAAGTTCCGAAGAAGAGAAAGAACTCAAATTTAGGCGTCAGTCTAATGAAGAGTTCTATGCTCAAAAGAAAAAGCAACAACCACAGGTCAAAGATGTGTCCAAGAGAACATGTTTCAAATGTGATTAAATAGGACATCTTGCACGCAAGTGTCCAAATCCGAAACCTGTGGATGTTGACAAAAAGAAGTCTGAAATTGTTGAGAAACAAAAATCCGAGGATGTGAAACACAGGTCAACCAGATTTGATTCAAAACAAACTTGGAGATACAACACAAACAAGTTTGTTTCGAACCAAACTTGGAAATCAAAACCTTATAGGTTTGACTCAAGACAGATCTGGAATTCTCACACACCCAGATTAAGAACAACACAAAGTTGGAAAACAACTGTCGATGCAACAAAATCAAACAAGTTTTGGAAACCAAAAGTTGTTGTTCAAAATCAAAAAGTTCAAAAAGAGTCACATTTTTACAAAAGAGGTACTCCGAAAGGTCAAACATGGAGTGTTAAGAAACAAGTGATTTCGGTAAAAGATGAGAAAGTTGAAGTAAAAATGAAAAAGTCTTTGATGACAAAGATTTTACAAAACTGCATGATACATATTGTGTTGAAATGCCTAAGGTTCAACAAACCTGGGCTAAATTGTTCAAGTAATCAAGTAGTCTGAATGTGCAGGTACTCAAGAAAATTAAAGATTGTGAAATAAGTTGGAGCAGCATGGCACAACGGGAAGAGGAGGCTGCTGAACCCTGGTTTGGTTGAAACATGGAGTTTGTTTGTTTTCTGTATATAAATAATATTTCAAAAACTCTAAAAATTGAAAAATTAAAAAAAAAAAAACAAAAATATGTTTTTATTTTGTCAAACTTTTGAAAAACCAAAAATATGTTGATTGAATACGCCGAAACCCTCATGGCTGAACAAACATGATTACTTTCACATGATTGAAAAACAGTTTTCAAACTGTAAAATATCAATGTGTTGTAAATCATGGGGGTATGTTATATTTTCTGCAAATCAGTACATGAGAAGCAGAAAATGGATGGCGAGATAAAGCTATCAGTATTGGTTGTCAATTTTTTTTTAAATGGTTTTGCATTTTAGGGGGAGTATTGTTGTTACAAAATACAAAAACATTTGAAAATTTGAAAAAGTAAAAAACATGATAAAATTCGAAAATTGAGTTTTTGTGTATAAAGAGGAAATGATAGTACATCAGTAGACAGTTACAGTATGCTAAAGAAATGTAATGATTTTATAGCGTTAAACAGTCTCACTGATGATATGCCGTTAGGTTTTTATACATTTAGTAAACTTTTTCGGGATATAAACATAAATTTAAACTTGCTTATTTCGTGGGGAACACTACTTGGATATATAGGTAACCCCTGAAATCTCGTTTGAATGACCCCTCTTTCTGAGATACTAGGTCTTTATGCTTAGTGATATCTGGGGTATTATCCCGGGACTTCTGATTTTGCGGAAGCAATGGCCTAGTCCCCATATAATACTTTCTGCTTGCTTGAAACATAGCGCTGCCCTCAGCATAAAAAATGATGAAACATTGAAAAATGCTAATCATGTGCTGTTGAAGAAAAGATCCTCTAAAGGGGACACACCAAAAGTCGAAGTCGTCATCTCTCTGCTGAACGGAAGTTCTGACCTGAGCTCTCACGGCCCTCGCAATTTAACCCCTTACAGATATCATCTAGGTATACTCACCTGTAAGACTGAATATTGGGATCTGGATACGGGAGTATATTCAAGAGGTGGGACACATGAATGAGTTTAAGTTCTTAATACACCTAATTCGTATCCTGAATCAGTTGAAGTTTGTGTGAAAATTTAAGTGGATCAGTATATCGACAATCTAAGTGAATTGTTTAATTCTTAACATGTAACTAAGCTCAACGGTACTTGTGACTTGTCATAAACTGATATGATCCTCTGATACAAACTCAAACAAAAATATTGTCTGTAAATATGTTTGTACATATTTCTTTATTTCTTTATGTTTCAGAAAATACAAAAAGATTTTTTATTATGCTTTATTTTCGACAACCGATGTCTGAAATGCTGAGTGTCAAAATCTAAGTAAGCTGATTGTGATTCTGAAAATAAAACAAGTTCATTAATTTGAGACTTGAATTTTTAACAAAAATTAAAAATAGTTTGTGATATCTCCAAGGTCATTAGTTTGGACTTGGATGATTAACTGTGAGGGATTTGGATGCTTATATTGTTAAAGAATTAGTTTCCGATTCGGTTCGCTGAAACTGCCAAATAATGAAATTTGTTGAAAAGTGTTAGTTTAGAAAGTTTAAAAAAGTCAGGTTTTCAATCCTGAAAGTTCAAAATGTTGTTACTTATAAATGTATGAGTGTTGCAGATATTGTACCAGACCACGATCCCGACAGCTGAGTTTAAGGGGGAGTCTGAAGACGAGCTCAAAGCAAGGGGGAGCTTGTAACCGGAAAGTAAGGTGTCGATCCCTAAAGCACGGAAGCTTGACGAAAGGGGGGAGCCTGAAGAAGCTGTTAATGTTAGAGCCAGAGACAGATTATGGTACAACATTCAAAGATGGAAGCTGATTGAAGAAGATAAAGATTGTTGGATGCTTACAGAGTTAGACAATTTGGAAAGAGCATGAAGACTGGTCAAGACTGAAGATGTGTCATGATAAAGACTCGACACTGAAGACTTCGTCAACATCCAAGGGGGAGTCTGTTAGTGCACTATGTCTATTGACTTCGTCTTGTATCGAGTCATGTAATAGGATAGGATAACCAGTGCTCGGGTTGCTAGAAACTGATTTTAGTGAGTTTAATGGTAATTCCGCTCGAAACAGCCAAGAACCATTTCAAACGGAATTAACATTATTAATTCCGCTTGAAAGTGTCCTTGACCATTTCAAACGGAATTAGCTCAACTATATATAGAGGAACATACCGTTTCATTTGAAACGGAATTAGGTCTTGTGATTCGGTAACGAAGTGCTGCCGAATTGTCTCCACGTGCTGTAAGACTATTATATCAATACAAGAGACATTTAAATTGAATTGAGCGTTCGTGTCATTGATTCCGCCTTTGATTCGGATAAACAACTCTTCTGAATGACTCATTCGGTCATACAACGATCCTACATCTGAATTGTCCTTTCACTTTGTCTGTCCGTTTGAGGATGATAAGCGGTGTTTAGATTCAACTTGGTTCCCATTGCTTTTTGGAAACTTGTCTAAAAATGAGAGGTAAAATGGCTATCTCTGTCAGAAACAATTGATAAAGGAATTCCATGTAATGAAACTATTTCATTTACATACAACTTAGCTAATTGTTCCATACTGAAAGTTTCCTTCATTGGTAGAAAATGAGCTGACTTGATTAGTCTGTCTACAATCACCCAGATTGTATCATTACCTTTTCTTGTTTTGGGTAGTTTGGTAACAAAATCCATTGTTATTAATTCCCATTTCCATACAGGCATTTCCAATTGCTGTAACAAACTTGAGGGTTTCTGGTATTCAGCTTTGACCTGTGAACAAGTTAGACACTTGGCAACATAAGCTGCTATATCCTTTCTCATTCCTATCCACCAGAAATTCTTTCTTAAGTCTTGATACATCTTATCACTTCTAGGATGCATCGTATACTTAGACTTATGAGCTTCTTCTAATATACGGTGGCGTAGGTTTCCTAATTTAGGTATCCACATTCTTTTCTTATGGAATCTCCAAATTCCATCTGTTCCTTGTTCTAGTTCCTTAATCACTCCTTTCAATTTTTCAGTATCTTCCTTGATTACTGATTCTTGTGCCTTTCTAATTTGTTCATTTAAATCTACTTGCAGATTTAGCTTAAGTGAACGTACTCTTTTTGGTTTTTCGTGATACTTTCGACTTAAAGCATCAGCTACTACGTTTGCCTTTCCTACATGGTACTGAATATTGCAATCATAATCACTAAGTATTTCCATCCAGCGTCTTTGTCTCATATTCAATTCCTTTTGCCCGAAAACATACCTTAAACTCTTATGATCAGTGAAAATGGTAAACTTACTACCGTATAGGTAATGTCTCCAAATCTTAAGGGCAAAAATTATAGCTCCTAATTCTAAATCATTGGTTGAATAATTTTCTTCATGATTCTTAAGTTGTCTAGATGCATAGGCTATAACCTTTTGACGTTGCATTAACACACATCCATAGCCTAACTTAGAAGCGTCATAATAGACTATAAAGTCTTCAGTTCCTTCTGGTAACGCTAATATGGGTGCATTGGTTAGTCTTTGCTTAAGAATTTTAAAGGCTTCTTCTTGTTTTGGTCCCCATTCAAACTTAACAGATTTACAGGTTAGCTTAGTTAAGGGAATGGCTATTCTAGAAAAATCTCGAATAAATCTTCTTTAATAACCGGCCAATCCTAAGAAACTTCTAACCTCGGTTGGTGACTCGGGGGTTTTCCATTTGGTAATCGCCTCGATCTTTGTGGGATCCACATGAATTCCTTCATGATTAACTAAGTGTCCAAGAAACTGTACATGTTCTAACTAAAACTCACACTTCGAAAACTTAGCATAAAGCTTTTCTATTCTTAATAAACTTAGAAGTGTGTGCAATTGCTTTGCATGCTCATCTTTACTCTTAGAGTAAATGAGAATATCATCTATAAAAATAATTATGAACTTATCCAAATATGGCTTACATATCCGGTTCATCATGTCCATGAATGCAGCTGGGGCATTGGTTAAACCAAATAGCATGACAGTAAATTCATAATGGCCATACCTTGTTCTGAAAGCGGTCTTAGGAATGTCCTCTTTTTGTACCTTTAATTGATGATATCCTGAGCGTAAATCGATCTTAGAGAAAAATCGAGCTCCTTGCAATTGGTCGAACAGATCATCGATTCTCGGTAATGGGTACCGATTTTTGATCATGACGTTGTTCAATTCGCGGTAATCAATGCACATACGCATTAATCCATCCTTCTTTTTAACGAATAAGATCGGTGCTCCCCATGGCGATGAGCTTCGTTGTATGAATCCTCTTTCCAACAATTCGTCTAACTATTTCTTCAGTTCCTGCATTTCTGCGGGTGCCAAACGGTAAGGTGCTTTGGCAATTGGTGTTGTTCCTGGTAGCAGGTGGATTCTGAATTCAACTTCCCTGTCTGGAGGTAGTCCTGGCAATTCTTCTGGAAACACATCTGGAAATTGAGATACTACAGGGATATATTTTAATTTTTTTCTTTAGTGTTAGTGATTATAGAAACCAAATACACTAATGATCCTTTTCTTATATAACTTGTTGTTTTCATCACATAGATGAATTTCGTGAATTTAGATGGTTTATCTCCTTTAATTGTGATCTTTTCACCTCTAGGTGAATTTACTTGGATTGACTTTTGATCACATAGAATACTGGCTTTATTGGCTATTAACCAATCCATTCCTAACACAACATTAAATCCTGCCAGATTCATTGGGTAAAGGTTTGCAATAAATTTTTGATTTAAAAATTATATTCTTGCTCCCTGCAAGATTTCAGAAATCTTAATGGTTTATCAATTTGCTGTCTCTACTAGACATTCTTGTGGGAGTTTAGTTAATGGTCGATTGAGAAGTTTGCAGAATGAAGTATTAATAAAACTTTGGTTTGCACCAGAGTCAAATAATACCTTAGCAAAAACGTCATTAACTAAAAACGTACCGGCAATCACGTCCGGGATCATCTTTGCTTCTTCTGCGGTCAAAACAAATGCTCTAGCATTTTTAGTATTCTTGGTGTTCGGGGCTGGAGCTAGTTTTGGACAGTTCGGCTTGATGTGACCTTTTTCTCCACAGTTGAAGCACATTCCATTATTAGGTTTCTTCTTGCAATCTTCTTCCTTGTGTCCTGGTATCTTGCAGAAATTGCAGTAAGTGGAGCATTTTCCTGAATGGTTTTTCTTGCAAGCCTTGCAGTACGGTGCAGAGGTAGAACCTACATTTTTCCCACGGTTGGAATTTCCATAACGAAATTCTTGGGTAAGCCTTTGAGCTAGGTTTCTCCTCTGATCTTCTTCTCGTGTACGCACTAATTCATCAGTCAAGGTGTTTGCTAGTTCTACAGCTTCTTCTATGGTTTGAGGTCTAGCTGGCTTGACTACATGCCTAATTTCACTGATTAATCCCCAGATATAACGGGAGATTAATACTGGTTCAAGCAATGCAAGGTTCGGAACTATTCTAGCGTATTCAAAGAATAAAGTAGTGTACCCCTTACTATCCACTCCAGTCATCTTAAGGTTTATGAACTTATTTGCTATCTGTTCCTTTTCATTGGGAGGGCAGAATTTCATTTCTACCATATTCTTAAATTCTTCCCATTCCATATTGTAAACCCTATCACTTCCCCTAGACTGGAGGATAGTGTTCCACCATTCTAAGGCTGAGTTTTTAAACAGATTGGAAGCAAACATTATCTTATCCTCTTCTGCGCACTTGCTTATTTTTAAGACTGCCTTAGTCTTTTCTATCCATCGTAGAGCTGCAACAACCCCTTCATTGCCCGAGAATTCCATTGGTTTACAAGACCAGAATTCTTTATAAGAACAACCATAAGACATGGTTCTTCTTCTTTTGGGAATGGGCACTTGAAGTATGGGTTCATTGTTTACGCTGTGTTCAGGTTCAGTTGGTCGCTTACTGCCATTGTTACTTTTATTATCTGCTTCCCTAACTATTTTGATAATATATGGCATTGCGTCTATAATCCCTTGTGCCACTATGTGTTGAATGGCACTGTTATCCACTTGGTTTCCATTATTATCATTGTTCGGGTTATCGTTGTTATTCTGGTTTTTCTGGTTCACTTCGTTGTCCATCTGAATTTTAAACATTTGCCACATATTAATATCACAAGTTAATATTTAATCAATCACACAACACACATGTTGATCAAAATTGTCAAACATTGCGACTTACTCTTTCTTATATAGTATGCATCTAATACAAACTGATACTGGAATTTAAAATTATCATACTATTATGCATCCATAACTATTATCTAGATTTTTTTTTCAAACATACACACGTATTATATATTATTATTATTACTACTACCATCACTGATATGGGTTCATCCAGAACTCCATATTACGCTCGTCATACTTCCAGACGAGTCGTTCTCCGACCTGCCTCATCCTCTCGCTACTTTCTAGAATCTCCTCACCAAAGGTTCGGAGTTCTTGCACATTCTCTACACTCATTGGGGGTGCAGGTTCAGGTGCTGGTACTGGATCTGGGTACTGTGGCATGGGTTCTTCCTATGGATATGGATTCTCTAGGATTTCCCTAATGTATTCATCATTATCATAATAGGGATCTAGAGGGTCCAGACCTGGGTAAGCAGCTAGGTTTGGCATGGGTTCTTCTGATATTGGGTAGCGTTGCTGATAATCCCTATGATCGTCAAACCACGGGTCGTAGTCTGGGTCTAAGGGATTGGGTGCTGGAACTCTAGGTATCTCAGTTAGGTCAAAGGCTGGTGCTGGGATTTGGTTTTCTGGGTTGATTTCAATCTCCATTGGTTGTGTGGGAAACAAGGGTAATGGTTGGGGTGCTATGAGTTGCTCCAGGTTTGGGTCGGCAGCTGTGGTAGCTAGAATATGGAAGTTTGCTAAACTCCTATTAAGCATATCTTGGGTGTGAGCATCTGTTTCTCTCTTAGCGGTTGCTAAAAATCGTTGTTGTTGTAACTTTTTCATTCTCTTCCTACGTTCATGTGCACCCCTACTGAACCATCCTCTCTTTTTAGGAGGGAATGGCTCTTCAGACTGAGCCTTAAACACGAATATCCCATCTTCATTGTCAGCTGAATACCCTGAGAGGGCAGGCTGTGAAGAGGTGCCTTTGCTCCTAGGTGAGCTGGACAACTGACGATAGGCGTCGGAGGGTCCTTGATCGCTCATACTGTAAACTAACAAATAGCCAAATAACACACAACAATAAAATACAGATATGCACGTATTTCCGTAGAAAATTTCCTAACATATAATATTTTGGTGTCAGCAGAACACTTCTGTGGCTGAATCAGTGGCTTAGCTCTGATACCACCTTCTGTCGCAACCCTCGTCCCCTAACAACCCGGGAAGGGGCAGCCGCAGCGAGTTTCGGTGGTATCCAGATTTTTATCTTTTTGGCAGCGGAATTTACATCAGGACCGTAGTTAGGAAATATTTTATTAGAGTAAAATACCACGCTTTTATAATATTAAATACATGGGAAATTCCCAAGTTTCAAGTACACACATTTTCATAGGGATAAACCATATTTTATTTAAATAAAACATCTCTTTATTTTAGGTAACTTTATAGCCACTTTTCCAAGCCTTCAGTGCTGTCCAGCTGGCTTCTATTTGGCTTTCACAGTTTGTTACCTGAAACGCGTTTAAAAACATTTTATCAGTGGGAAATACTGGTGAGTGAATCCCAGTTTAATCAAAACAAGTTTTATCAGTCTACATCATTGAGGGTGGTACCGCAATTACATTTGTTTCCATCTACTTTAATTACCACCCACGGTACTGTCAGCCCGACTTGTGGTCATGTTACTACTCACAATGTAGTAACAAATTTTGTATACAAAACCCTAACATACCGACGATAATTGTAGAATACAAATACTCAATCACTGTTTAATATAATGTTAATCATATGAGGTTTTGTAAAAACAGTTTGCAAAAAGAAGGATTACTCACAAAAAGATTTACACAAAAAGAAGGATTACTCACATTGTTGTCTTAGGGTTTTCCTTAGGGATTTCCTGGTGATTATCTATAATTTACACAAATGCACACGCGTTAGTATAATAACCCAATATTTACATTAGTAATACCCTCCCCGAGACGGCATTCCAACGACTACGTCGGGCAGAACCTCGACAGCCATTACGGAACCCTGGATCAATCGGGCAGCGTATCTAATACGTAACCGGGGTTATAATACTTACAACGAGGCAGAACTTCGTTATTTAGAGGGGTATTTTGCCCGAGTATAGAGTACACTACGTAGAATTTTGAGAGAGAGATCGAGAGATGAACGAATTGAAACTGAGGCTGGAGGCCTCAATTTATAGTGCCTCTTCGACTTCCCTCGCGCCCCGCGTAGACATCCTCCTGGGCCTTCGCGGCCCGCGAGGGTGGCTAGGGTAGGCCCTAGCTGGTCCGACTCACCCCTTAGCCTCGACACGACTGGGACACGTGGCGGCCTCGGGGCTTTCCTGGTGTCTAGGTCGTCGCGGCCCGCGACAGAGGTAGTCAAGGGCAACGCGCCCCGTGACGACCCCTTTAGTTTCGTTTTTGAATTATTTTAATAAAAATAAAGGTATTCGGGGCCCGTTTTCGCATACGGGGTGTATTTAGGACATATTGGGACATTCTAAATATTTTTAGGGTGTCGTATTATTTTAGGGTTGTTATATCACCTCCACACCGTCAGGTGGAATTTCAGATCAATCTCACACCAGGAGCAGCCCCGATTGCCCGTGCTCCTTATCGTCTTGCACCAGGAGAGTTGCAAGAACTGTCTAACCAACTCCAATAACTATTGGATAGAGGCTTTATCCGACCCAGTTCTTCGCCTTGGGGAGCCCCAGTCCTGTTCGTAAAGAAGAAAGACGGGTCCTTTCGTATGTGTATCGACTATCAGGAACTCAATAAGGTGACCATCAAGAACCGTTACCCCTTACCTCGCATCGACGATCTGTTTGACCAGTTGCAAGGGTTAAGCTTCTATTCAAAAATCGACTTGAGATCAGGCTATCATCAAGCGAGAGTCCGAGAAGAGGATGTGCCTAAAACAGCTTTTCAAACGCGGTATGACCACTACGAGTTTCTGGTCATGCCATTCGGGTTAACTAACACACCAGCGGTGTTCATGGATCTCATGAACCGTGTGTGCAAACCGTATCTCGACGATTTCGTCATCGTGTTTATAGATGATATCTTGATTTATTATAAGAGCAAGGAGGACCACGAGCGGCACTTGCGTTTTATCTTGGAACTCCTGAGGAAGGAGCAACTGTACGCGAAGTTTTCTAAGTGTGACTTCTGGATTCGAGAAGTACACTTCCTTGGCCACATTGTTAACGAATTGGGAGTACACGTAGATCCCGCTAAGATTGATGCTATCAGAAATTGGGCGGCACCAAAGAATCCTTCAGAGGTGCGACAATTTCTGGGTCTCGCTGGATACTACCGCAGATTTATTAAGGATTTCTCGAAGATCGCTCAGCCCCTCACCGCGTTAACGTAGAAAAGCGTTGTATACTCATGGGGAACAAAGCAAGAAGACGCATTCCAACTTTTGAAACAAAAACTTTGCAGTGCACCAATCTTGTCCTTACCTGAGGGTACAGAAGATTTCGTGGTATAGTGTGATGCTTCTATTCAGGGTCTCGGTTGCGTGCTGATGCAACGCGAGAAAGTGATAGCCTATGCTTCCCGACAGTTGAAGATTCATGAGAAGAATTATAGGAAACATGACTTGGAGTTGGGGGGCGTAGTTTTCGCACTAAAGATCTGGAGGCACTCCTTGTACGGTACCAAATGCACTATTTATATCGACCACAGGAGCCTTCAGCATATCTTCGACCAAAAAGAATTGAACATGCGACAGCATCGCTGGGTGGAACTCTTAAATGACTACGATTGTGACATCAAGTATCATCCAGGCAAAGCTAATGTTGTAGCTGATGCTCTGAGTCGAAAGGAAACGAAACCCAAACGCGTCCGCGCATTGCAGCTCACCATCCATTCTTATCTACCTAACCAGATCCGTTCTGCCCAAGCTGAAGCATTAAAGGGCGAGAACCTTAAAGCCGAAGCCATGAGAGGCTTGGAGAAACAACTTGTAGAAAAATCTGACGGTATTCGCTACTTCATGGAGTGAATATGGGTCCCTTCGCATGGAAACCTTAGAGAACTTGTGATGGATGAAGCACACAAGTCTCGTTACTCTGTTCACCTGGGCTCTGATAAAATGTATCAGGACCTAAAAGTCTTATATTGGTGGCCGAAGATGAAAGCCCACATAGCGGTGTGTGTGAGCAAGTGCTTGACTTGTGCGAAAGTCAAGGTGGAATTTCAGAAACCGTCTGCATTGCTTCAGCAGCCAGAAATACCCATGTGGAAATAGGAACATATTGCTAAGGACTTCATTACCGGGCTGCCAAGAACTCAAAATGGAAATGACACCATCTGGGTAATCGTTGACTGTCTCACGAAATCTGCGCACCTCTTTGCGATCAAGGAAACTGACAAGTTCTCACAGCTTGCTGGAGTATATTTGAAAGAGGTGGTTTCTAGGCACGGGGTGCCAACCTCTTTAATCTCTAATCGTGATCCGCGTTTCATATCCGATTTGTGGCAAGCGATGCACAAATCATTTGGCTCAAGTATTGACATGAGCACTGCTTATCACCCTCAGACGGATGGCCAAAGCGAGCGAACCATCCAGACACTTGAAGACATACTGTGAGCATGTGTGATCGACTTTGGTAAAAGTTGGGAAAAACACTTGCCCTTGGTAGAGTTCTTCTACAACAACAATTACCATTCCAGTATCCAAGCAGCTCCGTTCGAGGCTTTGTACGGACGGAAATGCCGATCTCCTATTTGTTGGGCTGAGGTGGGTGACAGCCAGATCACATGTCCAGAACTTGTGCTAGAAACCTCTGAGAAGATTGTTCAGATTAGAAACCGTATGGCGGCAGCGCGTGACCGTCAGAAGAGCTACGCTGATAAGCGTAGGAAACCCTTGGAATTTGCAGTGGGCGATCGTGTCATGTTGAAAGTCTCACCCTGGAAGGGTGTGGTGCGCTTTGGGAAGCGTAACAAACTTAACCCACGTTATGTTGGGCCATTTAAAATTTTGGAGCGAATCGGTAAAGTGGCCTACAAACTCGAGTTACCTGCCGAATTGGGTAACGTTCATGATGTCTTTCATGTCTCAAACTTAAATAAGTGTTTGTCCGATGAAACACTTGTGGTGCCGTTGCAAGAACTGAGAATTGACGACAAGTTGCAGTTTGTCGAGGAACCTATTGAAATCATGGATCGGGAAGTTAAGGTTCGTAAGAACAGTCAGATTCCAATTGTGAGAGTTCGTTGGAACTCAAGATGTGGACCAGAGTTCACGTAGGAACGCGAGGATCAAATGAAGCTTAAGTATCCTCAGCTGTTCAGTACTGATGAATCAAATCCTGATGCGACTGGTGAATTTCGGGACGAAATTCCCTTTCAATTTGGGGATGATGTGGCACCCGAGGGAAAACCACAATCATCTTGAACGACAATTCCATTTCTCTATTACCGCTTATCAAATTTCGGGACGAAATTTCTTTCAAGTTGGGAATGATGTGACAACCCGTAATTTCGAGAGTCTTTCTACGTACTGTTTCCTTTTCATGTGTTGTGCTTTGATGTAACTGGCGGGTACGCTATCTGAATAATGAATATGTTTGATTATAAATGAATGGTTGTGAGTTTATGTGTTATGTGAATTGTGTGTGTATGTATAAATCTCGTTGCATAAAACCCTTGGGCCGCACACCTTTACTCAATCCGCTCTCGGCCCAAATGAAACTCAAATATGGGCCTGGCCCTCTTCTACATTGCATACACACACATAACTTGTATGTGATTCTCATAATTTACAAAACACAAAAGATTATACCAAAACCTAAAACTCCTCCACTGCTTTGCACATCCGGCGACAACCCTATTCCCCTCTTGAACATCTTCGCAACTTCCATCTTATTCCTTTCGGTTAGTACATGATTACTCTTGCTCGATTTAACTCCTTGTTACATTAAGTGTATGATGCTATGATGTATTATTTGATTTTGTTATCAACAAGTGTTTCACATATAAGATGCGCATGGTAGCAGGATTCTTGATGAACACATAGTAATAACCAACTGTTAAGTCTAACCTAGAAGCATGATTGATGTTGATGATCGATGATCTAGGTTACAAGCATGATTAGAATTCGATTAGTTTATCATGATAATAATCGGTGTTCTAGGTTATTAGATTAACAATGTTTAATGTGGATGAGCTGGATCGTGTCATGTATGATTGAATAATAATAATCTTTGATCATGAAGAATCGATGTAAATGATGATGATTATGTTGATAAGATGAAACTGTTATGGGTTAGGGTTTATGTGAATTATGGGAAGAATTTGATAAAAATTGCACAAAGGAAATAATGTAACTAACACCATGATTTGCGGGCATGATTAACCACATTCACGATCGCACAATAAAGAGTGGACCGCACACCTCTATGTTGGTCGCACACAAAGGTTGGGTCGCACATATGACCCACTTGGACCGAATAATGTAGTTGGGTGTGATATCCTACATCGGTTGTGTAGGGGAACTAAGGCTTCCTTATACGGGGCTGGATACCTTCACCATCATGACGCGTTTTAAAACCGTGAGGGGCAGGCGCTGAGGGCGTGCTAGCTGCCAAAGCGGACAATATCATGGTGCGGTTACGCTCTGCTGTTACAGATGGTATCAGAGCCAGGGTTGGACCGATGGTGCCAGGTCCCGCGAGGACGCTGGACCCCTTAAGGGGGTGGATTGTGATATCCCACATCGGTTGTGAAGGGGAACTAAGGCTTCCTTATAAGGGGTTGGATACCTTCACCATCATGACGCGTTTTAAAACCGTGAGGGGCAGGCGCTGAGGGCGTGCTGGCTGCCAAAGCGGACAATATCATGGTGCGGTTACGCTGGGCTGTTACAGATTACTGTAACGCCCCGTATTTTCGTAATTCCAAGTTCCTAGAAAATACGAGATCGTTCCTTTATTTTTTAGAATCGCAGTCGAAAACGGATTAAAAACGACAAGGAAACATTTTACGCAAAAACAACAAATGACACAACTTTATGCAATTTTTACCGTTATCGACGAACGAACGCGCCAAACGCGACTAACGATTCTATTTTTCATAATTTGATCCTATAAATTTAATTCACGACGCTCCAAGAAGTTCGGGTTCGTAAATGGATTTCGTAGGAACTGACAGGCCATTTATAAAAACGCAAAGTGGGCTTGTGGGCCTTGGGCCCAAACCCAAGCCCATTAGTGAAAACCTAACTATAAGTAACTACACTAACCCTAATAACCTCATTTTTCACCAGCCGCTCTCTTATGCTTTTCCTCTCAAAATCCCTGATTCAATGAACTATAAGTAACTACATGTTAGACGATGAATATTGGCTGGAACTCGGGAGGTGTGTGGAAAAGCTTCTATCACCTTCCGGTAACTGGTAAATTGCCTTGATTCTCTTTTCAGATTCTTCAGTAGGAGGGGCTACTTCTTTGAAGTTCACTGCATAAAGGCCAAATAAAAAAAGTATCAGAGCAAGGTATAGGCCCAAAAGGTATTTAGGGATATTCTTAAAACCCTAAATCCTACCGGTGGTTAACCACTCCACCGGAAGGCTAGCGCCCTCGTAGATGGAATCTCGCTTAACGAAGAAGAATTTCCGTTGCCATCCATCTTCATTTTTGGTGGCTTTGAGAATAAGGGGTTTACTGGAAGTGGAAAAGAGTAAAAACCGGCTAGAACCGTGTGATCGAAGGAGGTAGGCGATCGGAATATCCTCGATGCAGAGGTCAGGAAAGTGAAGGTTTTTGATTTGGTTGAGAATAATCAATACCCTCCAAACCATGGGCATTGTTTGGGCAAAGCAAAGACCGGTGGTTCGAAAGAATTGCATCATGAATTCGGGAAAGGGATACCGAAGGCCTAGAGAAAAAGGATGTGCCGGAAAACAAACCCAATTGGCTGACGAAACATCCGACCGAACTGACCGGTCGAATGGTCTGATAATCGCACTGTCTGGAAAGGCGCCTGAGGCTCTCAACGCTGCGATGTCTGCGTTATCGAAGGCACAGATTTCCTTCTCGGGGTTCTTGAGTAGGTTTTGTTGGATGAAGGTCTCCGTCGATTTGCCAGTATGAGAACGGGTTCTAGTAGCCATTGGGGGTAGAATGAAGAGATTAGCAGGGAAAGAAGAAAGAATGAATAATTACCTGGAGATTCCGTTGATGATATTTGGTTTTCAAACAGAAAGAGAGAAGATATAGGGGCGTAATAGATAGCCATTGAGTGTAAACCGCGTTGGAAGTTGCCCAATGTTATCTCGGTCATCGCCTCAACTTAATAACCTCGATTTAAGAGATAAGCTTTAAAATATATCCGTTGGAATTGGTATACCAACAGATATATTTTGGGGACAATTGTTATGGGTGGTTTTCTGCTCATATATCCTGACTAATATTCTGACTATGTTTCTTTTGATGTGACCAGGATACCGGATCAGGATATTGGTAACCTCCTGATACGATATCCTGGTGGTAACTAATTAACTAACGTGCAGATTATTGGAACAAGTCTATAACGTTCAAGTGGACTTCTTCTCCTTGAGACTCGGGCAAATCTGTTGAATTATAGACGTTGAAGCCGGAAGACGTGGACTACAACGTTCACATGGGGAATATTCGATATATCCCCGATTTATAGGCTAGTTAGTTAGTTTTGTTTTATTATAAATAGGAGTGATCGGATCAGATAAGAACACACAATCTCATGAGCTCTCTCTCTCTCTCTATCTACAAACACTCACGGCACACTTACACTTCTATTCAAATTGCATTGTAACACTTAGTCGATCCGCATCATATCCTGCACTATATCCTGGTTATTCAAGTAATAAGAAGAACAAGGCAGCTGCGATTGTTAGCTCCTGAGGTTTTATGCCGGAGATCTAGATTGATTAAGGGCTTTCCTCGTATATCTCGTGTTAACCTTTACCTTTTTGCTCATTGTTTGATCATAGATACAACTCAATATCCTGAGTCGTATCCTGAAAACTGTTTTTGTTAACAACTTAATCAGCATATTTTCGACACACATTCTTAGCACACTACCTCACTTAACTAAATTGATCACTTAATTGCTTCGGTAATTTTTGACCAAAACAGTTCCCTCTAGATCTTTGTGATCTATGTTTTGTGATGCTTTTCCTCTTGTTACTTGAATCTGGGGAACCTTCTAACGCGAGGTAAGAGGAGCTGAGATAAACATGCAAATCGCATTATTATTATGGGTGCACACATAATAATAATATCGGGTGCATGTGAGTCTCAGTAAGGCTTAACGAGCGTGAAAGGGGTTCTGTCCCATTATCTGATGTAATGGTAGGACTCAGTAATCTGTAGAAGTCATAACGATGTTTGACTCCTACTCAGCTCCGGCCCTAATCTTTTTCACTTTTCTTATATAGAACCATGAGTGGACGTGGAGGACGTAATGGTGGACGTGATGGTGGTCGCGGCGGTGGAAGAGGCAACATTGTTATGTCCCAGGCTGAACTAACCGATCTGATCAATACCCGTGTAGCTGAAGCTTTAGCAGCTCAGCAGGCTGGTATGACATGTACCAGACACTCTTTATCCCTATGTTGTGTACTAAACTCTTACTCGTGTGTTATATTTCTTTCGTCCTTAGGTCAACATGCGAACCAGAACCAGAACAATCCACCTGCTTGCACGTTTAAGACATTTATGGATTGTAAGCCACAAACTTTTAGTGGAACCGAAGGAGCGGTGGGGCTACTTCGTTGGTTTGAGAAAGCCGAGTCAGTTTTCGCTATGTGCAACTGTCCCGTGGGGGACCGGGTGAAGTATGCTACAGGTACACTGGAGGATGGTGCCTTAACTTAGTGGTACAGATGTTGGGCATCGAGATGGCAAATGCAACTACTTTGGATGATTTTAAAGAATTGATGCGGGAGGAGTACTGCCCTCGTGACGAGATTCAGAAACTAGAGAACGAGTACTACAATTTGAAGATGGTGGGGTCTGAGATCGAGGCTTATACGAAACGGTCTCATGAACTGGCGAACATGTGACCTAACTTATCACGACCACCACATCGAAGAATTGATATGTACATCAACGGCTTAGCGCCGCAAGTCAAGGGTTCGGTTACTGCTGCAAATCTTGACAACTTGCCTCGAATCATTCGTTTAGCACACAAGATTACAGACCAAGAGGTCAAGCGTAGTTCACTACCTCCGCGTGTTACTACTTCTGGTACTGCTACTACTACTCCTGCAAATGATAACAAACGCAAGTGAAATGATACGGACAAGGTGTCTAACTCGAACCAGTCGCAGAAAAAGCCAGACAACAGCAACAGTCGTAGCTTCAGCCAGTCATCCACCGTTAATCAGGGTCAGAGTAGCAATCCGAACCAAGGCTCTTACGTGGGAAGGCAGCCAAAGTGTATCAAGTGTAACTATCATCATCGTGGATCGTGTATCCGAGCCTGCCATAGGTGTGATAAGGTGGTCCATATGGAAAAAGACTGCAGAGCTCCGTTTCCAAAGAAACAGCAACAGCAGAATTAGCAGCAACAACAGCAGCCGCAACAGCAGCAATGGCAACAGCCCCATCAGAACCAAGGCAATAGAAAATGATGTTTCCAGTGCGGGGATGAGGGTCACATTAAACGGGATTGTCCTCAGTTGAATCAGAATGCCAATAACAATAACCGTCAGAACAACTACAACGCGGGAAACAACAATAAAAATGCTGGGAACAACAATAACGGCAACAATGGTGGCAATGGTGCTCGTGGGAGAGTATTTAGAATTGGCGCTGGTGATGCTAGGAACGATGGCAATGACGTGACTGGTACGTTTCCTGTGAACAACCTCTTTGCTTCTGTGTTATTTGATTCCGGTGCCGATTGGAGTTATGTGTCCTTGGGGTGCAGTCGACGATTAGGGTTAACTCCAACACCTCTAGAAACCAAACATATAGTAGAATTGGCTGATGGCAAGTCAATTGAAGCCTCACACGTTCTTCTGAGGTGCAAACTCGATCTTGTGGGTCAAGTGTTTGACATTGACCTTCTTCCTGTTACTCTTGGTAGTTTCGACGTAGTGGTTGGTATGGACTGGTTGTCCAAGCACCGTGCTGACATACTTTGTAAGGAGAAAATCGTACGTATACCTATCCCTGGTGGAGAATCACTGTCTGTCCAAGGTCATCGAAGTGGTACACTGGTTAGCATCATTTCGGCTATGAAAGCCCATAAGTGTTTACGGAAGAGCTACCCTTCTATTTTAGCACTTATCACCGACACCCAACCTGAGGAAAGGAGAATCGAAGATTTACCAGTTGTCCGCGAGTTTCCTAATGTATTTCCCGAAGAACTTCAAGGTTTACCTGTCGCGACCCTCGTCCCCTAACAACCCGGGAACGGGCGGCCGCGGCCAGTTTCGGTGGTATCCAGATTTTTATCATTTTGGCAGCGGAATTCACATCAGGACCGTAGTTAGGAAATATTTTATCAAAGTAAAATACCACGATTTTATAATATTAAATACATTGGAAATTCCCAAGTTTCAAGTACACACATTTTCATAGGGATAAACCCTATTTTATTTAAATAAAACATCTCTTTATTTTAGGTAACTTTATAGCCACTTTTCCAAGCCTTCAGTGCTGTCCAGCTGGCTTCTATTTTGCTTTCACAGTTTGTTACCTGAAACGCGTTTAAAAACATTTTGTTAGTGGGAAATACCGGTGAGTGAATCCCAGTTTAATCAAAACAAGTTTTATCAGTCTACAGCATTGAGGGCGGTCACGCAATTACATTTGTTTCCATCTACTTTAATTACCACCCACGGTACTGTCAGCCCGACTTGTGGTCATGTTACTACTCACAATGTATTAACAAATTTTGTATACAAAACCCCAACATACCGACGATAATTGTAGAATACAAATACTCAATCACTGTTTAATATAATGTTAATCATATGAGGTTTTGTAAAAACAATTTGCAAAAAGAAGGATTACTCACATTGCTGTCTTAGGGTTTTACTTAGGGTTTCCTGGTGATTATCTATAATTTACATAAATGCACACGCGTTAGTATAATAACCCAATATTTACATTAGTAATACCCTCCCCGAGACGGCATTCCAACGACTACGTCGGGCAGAACCTCGACAGCCGTTACGGAACCTTGGATCAATCGGGCATCGTATCTAATACGTAATCGGGGTTATAATACTTACAATGAGGCAGAACTTCGTCATTTAGAGGGGTATTTTGCCCGAGTATATAGTATACTACGTAGAATTTTGAGAGAGAGATCGAGAGATGAACGAATTGAAACTGAGGCTGGAGGCCTCAGTTTATAGTGCCTCTTCGACTTCCCTCGCACCCCGCGTAGACATCCTCCAGGACCTTCGCGGCCCGCGAGGGTGGCTAGGGTAGGCCCTAGCTGGTCCGACTCGCCCCTTAGCCTCGACATGGCTGGGACACGTGGCGGCCTCGGGGCTTGCCTGGTGTCTAGGTTGTCGCGGCCCGCGACAGAGGTAGTCAAGGGCTACGCGCCCCGCGACGACCCCTTTAATTTTGTTTTTAAATTATTTTAATAAAAATAAAGGTATTCGGGGCCCGTTTTCGCATACGGGGTGTATTTAGGACATATTGGGACATTCTAAATATTTTTAGGGTGTCGGATTATTTTAGGGTTGTTATATCCTCCCCACCTTGTTTTAGAGCTCGTCCTCGAGATCTACTGGAATATGTGTGGATATTTCTTTTGCATTTCTGATTCAAGCTCCCAAGTGTACTCTGGTCCTCTTTTGGAGTCCCATTTCACTTTGACCAGAACTAATCTCTTGTGCTTGAGATTTTTTACTTTCCTGTCTTCAATCTGTAGAGATTTTCTACAAATTTTAACTGTTCATTTACCTCTATATCTTTAACAGGTACTACCAGTGATTCATCCGCTAAGCATTTCTTGAGATTAGATACATGAAGTACATCATGTATTCCTGCCATTTCCTCTGGCAGTTGTAGTTGATAAGCTACAGGTCCTATTCTTCTAATAATCTCAAAAGGTCCAACATACCTGGGGCTTAGCTTTCCTCTTTTGATAAATCTTACCACTCCTTTCCAAGGAGAGACTTTCAATAACACTTTGTTTCCTACTTGAAATTCTAAGGGCTTTCGTCTGTTATCTGCATAGCTCTTTTGTCGATCACATGCTGCTTTCAGTCATTCCTTGACTTGAATGATTTTGTCTGTTGTTTCTTGTATTATCTCAGGTCCGGACAGTTGCTTTTCTCCAATTTCTGCCCAACAGACTGGCGTTCGGTACTTTCGTCCATAAAGTGCTTCAAATGGTGCAGCATTGATACTTGTGTGATAACTGTTATTATAAGAAAATTCTATCAATGGTAAGTGATCATCCCAATTACGTCCGAAATAATTACACAGGCTCTGAGCATGTCCTCCATTGTCTGATGTTAGTGCACTATGTCTATTGACTTTGTCTTGTATCGATTCATGTAATAGGATAGGATAACCAGTGCTCGGGTTGCTAGAAACTGATTTTAGTGAGTTTAATGGTAATTCCGCTTGAAACAGCCAAGAACCATTTCAAACGGAATTAACATTGTTAATTCCGCTTGAAAGTGTCCTTGACCATTTCAAACGGAATTAGCTCAACTGTATATAGAGGAGTATACCATTTCATTTGAAACGGAATTAGGTCTTGTGATTCGGTAACGAAGTGCTGCCGAATTGTCTCCAGGTGCTGTAAGACTAGTATATCAATACAAGATACATTTAAATTGAATTGAGCGTCCGTGTCATTGATTCCGCCTTTGATTCGGATAAACAACTCTTCTGAACGACTCATTCAGGTCATACAACGATCCTACAAGTGGTATCAGAGCACAGGAAGAAGAGTTTAGCTTGATTTCATCAAATTTCTGACTTCTACACCTTATTTTTCAAAATTCACAAGATTTTACAGACAAAATGGATTGAATTTCACACATTACATGCGAAACAGTGTTTTAACAAAGCCTTGAGAGAATCAGACCTAAATTCGGCTTAAAAGTGACAAAAATGGACCAAAATTGTAATTCCGTTTGAAGGAACATCTTAATTCTGCTTGAAAAGTTGAAGCCATTTCAAACGAGATTACTAATTCCGTTTGAGTTACATCTAATTCCGCTTCAAAAGGGTTATTTCGTTTGAAAAGGTTCATACGGAATCAGCTATTCCGTTTCAAATAGTAATTCCGTTTGAAGATTCCGTTTGAAACAAGTGATTTCATTTGAAATTCTGATTTCGTTTGAAGTGTCATCCAAGAGATTTCGTTTGAAGGGTCATCCAAGTGATTTCGTTTGAAGTGTCATCCAAAGTGATTCCGCTTGAAATCACTATTCCGTTTGAAATTGGAAATTCCGCGTCAAGATCATTTCACGTCAACCGAGTGTCAGTTTATTTCAGGTTATTTGATATTGTTGAAACTGATTGTTTGTTTGATTGTTTTGTCTCCAGGTACATTGATTCAAGAATTTTCATCATGGCTGAAGAATTCTACAACACTTTCTACAAAGCGTTTACATCAGATACGTTGGAAGCTTCAGATGTTACACCCAAAGCGATAACAAAATCGATTAAAGACAACATTAAACATGATAACTTTTATGGAACCTATTCGAAACCACCTAAGCTTGATAATATTGAGGATTATGTTTGGTGGAAAGAAAGGTTTATCAACTGGACTAAAGCGTATGCACATGAAAGTTGGTTTTGCTTGGAGTTTGGCTATGATAAACCTATTGATGACAAAGGAGAAGAAATTCCGCTCAAAAGTTTTACAGAAGAAGACAAACGAAGATTTTCATATGAGAAGAAAATGATCGCCTTGATTCAACAATCGATTCGAGATGATATTTTTTCGTTGTTAAATCATGATGGGTCTTCAAAATCTGTGTGGGAAGCTTTGCGGGTGAAAGCTGAGGGGGGTAAACAAATCAAGAAAAACAAAATTGCGTTATTAAAAAAGGAATTTGATTTGTTCGATAGTTTGAAAGGAGAGACTGTTAGACAAATGATTGAACGCTTTTATCATCTAAAAATTGAACTTGAAAGATTTGAAATTATGGAAACAAGAGAAGAAATAATTGATAAAGTAATTGAAGCGTTACCACGGGCTGATCAGTGGCAAACGTTTGTATTCATATTGAAAAATGATGCTTTATATGACACAATTTCTCTTGATGCTTTGTTAGAAAAAATTGAGAGTCATGACCTTGAGTTACAAAAGCAAAGCAAGATGAGCAGTTCGTCGCATCATCAGAATGTTGGTCTGTATTACAAAGGCAATTTACCTTCGGTGAAAGCTGATAGTTCACTAAAGACAGCATTCAGTGGTGAGAAGATGAAAGAACCACAAGCAACCTCATCAAGTTACAATTCTGGATATCATTCATCTTCAAAAGCAAGTCCTGAAGATTCTGAAGAAATTCTTTGCAACATTGCTCTTAAACTGAAAAATTCTCCTGCTATGAGCATCAATGCAGCTAAACAGCAAATGAGCTTTCTTGCATTAGTTCTGGAGTCATATGAAGGTCTAGTTGCAGGCAAAATAGGAAACTCCGAATTGACCAAAGAAGACTACAACCAGATTGATCCAGAAGAAATGGAGCTAATAGACATTCGTTGGTGTTTAGCAAGTTGCATTCGAAGAGCACAGAGATATATGGAGATTACCGGGAAACAATCTCTTGGTGGTCGTCAACGAAGCTTGGATTTGACAAATCCAAAGTGACTTGCTTCAGATGTAAGCAAAAAGGTCATTTCAAGAGAGAATGCAACAATTCTACAGTTAGTCGTAATGAACAACCTTTCAATGATGATTATTACCGAAAGGCAATCTACCACAGAAGCAAAGAAGAGCCGAAAATGATCGAAGATAAACCCAGAGAAAAGTCAAGAGCTTGTGCAGTTTTTCATGATGATGAAGGATATGACTGGAGTGAAATTCTTCCAGAAGAAGATCGTATTGATTATCGATTCAAAATTAGAACAAAGGAAGATGCAGAAACTCTTCACAAAAAACATGATCATTATGCTTTTGTTGCTGAGATAAAAGAGAAAACTCGAGAAGAGATCTTGAGAGAGAAAACTGAGAGAGAAATTTTCATTGCTGGATGCAAAATGGAAAAGATGCAGGAAGAATATGAAAATGCTGTGAGAAACAAAAGATGGGATAAGAAACAAGAATGTTTTGTTAAGAAAGAAGGTGAACCTTTTGTTCCCAGAAGTGACATAGTTCACGATGATGTTCTTCTAGTAATTCCTCGATCCGGCGAATATTATTCAAATGTTGCAAAAGACAAAACATATGCAAAAAGGCTGGTTAAATTATCAGAGATGCTATGACATCAAGTCTGAGGAAGAGGAATGAAGAAAGAATGAAGAAGAATATTGAGAATCTGGTTGATGATTTGAAGAAGGTAGCTGAGGAAGTCCAAGTCGAAGCAGTTAAAGAAGAAGATGTGAAGATTGCTGACGATGTGAAGATAGAAAAAGTTGAGAAGAATGAAGAGGTTGAGAAAGTTGTTACTGAAGAACAGCAGGTTGTAGAAGATGAGAAGAAAATTGAAAGTTTGATTGAAGTGAAGGATGAGAATTTGAAGGTTGCTGATATTGCTGGTGATGTTGGTGTTGATATTGAAGTTGTTGATGAAAAGCAGCAGAAAGAAGCCGATCAGACAGAAACTGCAGCAAACACCGAAGTGCCAATCACTGAGGTACATTCTGATTCTGATACTCAAATCAAAATAATTGAACAGTGCAAGAAATGCATGGAAACGTGCAGTGCTTGTACTGAAAAAGATGAAAAATTCAGAACAAGAGATCTTGAATTCACAAAAATAGAAGAAGTTTTCAAAAATAAATACAAAGAAATGTTAGAAAACGAAAAAGTTTTGAAAGATAATGATGAAAAACTTTTAGAAAAATGTAAAAAGTTAGAAAAGCAAAATGAAGTTTTGAAAGCAAATGTTTTGAAAAATGACAGAAGAATGTTCACAAAAAGAAAAAGTTTGTCAGGAAATGAAAAAAGAGTATGATTCAATAAAATTGGCTTATCACATTACAAAAGAATCATATGAAAAAGTAAAAAGTGAAATGAAACTTGTTCAATCAAGATTGAAATATTGTTCTGAAACAACTGATACGTATAAGCGAAATTATGAAATAAAGCAACAAGTTGTTAATTCTTACATTTAGGATGTTGCTAAACTTAAGCGTCAGATTGCTGATTTAGAACAGGATAATAACAAGTTAAAAAGTTATCACGCATCGTCATATGTGCTTGAAAGAATTTTCAACATAAAACCGGATGGAAAGGATTCTGAGCAAAACAAGAAAGGCATTGGCTCAGAGTTTCATCAAGTTCCACCACCGGAAAAGTTTGCGTTTTATGATGTTGAAAAGGTCGAAAAAGCTTTCAACATGGTAGATCAATTGCCAGATAACATTGACATAACCTATTCCAAATCTGATGATTCTAGTGATTCAGAGGTGGTAGGTAAGGTCGTTGAAAGTGTGTTGAAAGAAGAGTCAGTTGATACAGGTAAATCTGAATCACAGGATGAAAATGAAGGCAATTTTCATGATGGATATCTGAAAAACTCAAAATCTGAGAAAAATATGGATGATGATTCAAAAGGATTGGTTTATACCATGATTGGATCGGACAAATTATTCTTAGATGTTGTATTCCCGATTCAGAATGTGATTTCAGAAAAGGTTGATAAAGTTTTCAAGATGGTTGAAATTGAAAAGTCTGAGATTTCAAAGTTTGCTGGTAAAGGTCACAAAACTTTTTATAACAAACCTGGTTACAAGAAGAAAAACATGAAGGCTAGGTTGGGTTATAAAAAGAAACAAAATCGAAATAAAAATGAACCACCAAATTTTCAGACAAAGATGAATTTTGTTCATGGAACAAGTTCCGAAGAAGAGAAAGAACTCAAATTTAGGCGTCAGTCTAATGAAGAGTTCTATGCTCAAAAGAAAAGGCAACAACCACAGGTCAAAGATGTGTCCAAGAGAACATGTTTCAAATGTGATCAAATAGGACATCTTGCACGCAAGTGTCCAAATCCGAAACCTGTGGATGTTGACAAAAAGAAGTCTGAAATTGTTGAGAAACAAAAATCCGAGGATGTGAAACACAGGTCAACCAGATTTGATTCAAAACAAACTTGGAGATACAACACAAACAAGTTTGTTTCGAACCAAACTTGGAAATCAAAACCTTATAGGTTTGACTCAAGACAGATCTGGAATTCTCACACACCCAGATTAAGAACAACACAAAGTTGGAAAACAACTGTCGATGCAACAAAATCAAACAAGTTTTGGAAACCAAAAGTTGTTGTTCAAAATCAAAAAGTTCAAAAAGAGTCACATTTTTACAAAAGAGGTACTCCGAAAGGTCAAACATGGAGTGTTAAGAAACAAGTGATTTCGGTAAAAGATGAGAAAGTTGAAGTAAAAATGAAAAAGTCTTTGATGACAAAGATTTTACAAAACTGCATGATACATATTGTGTTGAAATGCCTAAGGTTCAACAAACCTGGGCTAAATTGTTCAAGTAATCAAGTAGTCTGAATGTGCAGGTACTCAAGAAAATTAAAGATTGTGAAATAAGTTGGAGCAGCATGGCACAACGGGAAGAGGAGGCTGCTAAACCCTGGTTTGGTTGAAACATGGAGTTTGTTTGTTTTCTGTATATAAATAATATTTCAAAAACTCTAAAAATTGAAAAATTAAAAAAAAAACAAAAATATGTTTTTATTTTGTCAAACTTTTGAAAAACCAAAAATATGTTGATTGAATACGCCGAAACCCTCATGGCTGAACAAACATGATTACTTTCACATGATTGAAAAACAGTTTTCAAACTGTAAAATATCAATGTGTTGTAAATCATGGGGGTATGTTATATTTTCTGCAAATCAGTACATGAGAAGCAGAAAATGGATGGCGAGATAAAGCTATCAGTATTGGTTGTCAATTTTTTTTTAAATGGTTTTGCATTTTAGGGGGAGTATTGTTGTTACAAAATACAAAAACATTTGAAAATTTGAAAAAGTAAAAAACATGATAAAATTCGAAAATTGAGTTTTTGTGTATAAAGAGGAAATGATAGTACATCAGTAGACAGTTACAGTATGCTAAAGAAATGTAATGATTTTATAGCGTTAAACAGTCTCACTGATGATATGCCGTTAGGTTTTTATACATTTAGTAAACTTTTTCGGGATATAAACATAAATTTAAACTTGCTTATTTCGTGGGGAACACTACTTGGATATATAGGTAACCCCTGAAATCTCGTTTGAATGACCCCTCTTTCTGAGATACTAGGTCTTTATGCTTAGTGATATCTGGGGTATTATCCCGGGACTTCTGATTTTGCGGAAGCAATGGCCTAGTCCCCATATAATACTTTCTGCTTGCTTGAAACATAGCGTTGCCCTCAGCATAAAAAATGATGAAACATTGAAAAATGCTAATCATGTGCTGTTGAAGAAAAGATCCTCTAAAGGGGACACACCAAAAGTCGAAGTCGTCATCTCTCTGCTGAACGGAAGTTCTGACCTGAGCTCTCACGGCCCTCGCAATTTAACCCCTTACAGATATCATCTAGGTATACTCACCTGTAAGACTGAATATTGGGATCTGGATACGGGAGTATATTCAAGAGGTGGGACACATGAATGAGTTTAAGTTCTTAATACACCTAATTCGTATCCTGAATCAGTTGAAGTTTGTGTGAAAATTTAAGTGGATCAGTATATCGACAATCTAAGTGAATTGTTTAATTCTTAACATGTAACTAAGCTCAACGGTACTTGTGACTTGTCATAAACTGATATGATCCTCTGATACAAACTCAAACAAAAATATTGTCTGTAAATATGTTTGTACATATTTCTTTATGTTTCAGAAAATACAAAAAGATTTTTTATTATGCTTTATTTTCGACAACCGATGTCTGAAATGCTGAGTGTCAAAATCTAAGTAAGCTGATTGTGATTCTGAAAATAAAACAAGTTCATTAATTTGAGACTTGAATTTTTAACAAAAATTAAAAATAGTTTGTGATATCTCCAAGGTCATTAGTTTGGACTTGGATGATTAACTGTGAGGGATTTGGATGCTTATATTGTTAAAGAATTAGTTTCCGATTCGGTTCGCTGAAACTGCCAAATAATGAAATTTGTTGAAAAGTGTTAGTTTAGAAAGTTTAAAAAAGTCAGGTTTTCAATCCTGAAAGTTCAAAATGTTGTTACTTATAAATGTATGAGTGTTGCAGATATTGTACCAGACCACGATCCCGACAGCTGAGTTTAAGGGGGAGTCTGAAGACGAGCTCAAAGCAAGGGGGGCTTGTAACCGGAAAGTAAGGTGTCGATCCCTAAAGCACGGAAGCTTGACGAAAGGGGGGAGCCTGAAGAAGCTGTTAATGTTAGAGCCAGAGACAGATTATGGTACAACATTCAAAGATGGAAGCTGATTGAAGAAGATAAAGATTGTTGGATGCTTACAGAGTTAGACAATTTGGAAAGAGCATGAAGACTGAAGATAAAAATACCACGCTTTTATAATATTAAATACATGGGAAATTCCCAAGTTTCAAGTACACACATTTTCATAGGGATAAACCATATTTTATTTAAATAAAACATCTCTTTATTTTAGGTAACTTTATAGCCACTTTTCCAAGCCTTCAGTGCTGTCCAGCTGGCTTCTATTTGGCTTTCACAGTTTGTTACCTGAAACGCGTTTAAAAACATTTTATCAGTGGGAAATACTGGTGAGTGAATCCCAGTTTAATCAAAACAAGTTTTATCAGTCTACATCATTGAGGGCGGTACCGCAATTACATTTGTTTCCATCTACTTTAATTACCACCCACGGTACTGTCAGCCCGACTTGTGGTCATGTTACTACTCACAATGTAGTAACAAATTTTGTATACAAAACCCTAACATACCGACGATAATTGTAGAATACAAATACTCAATCATTGTTTAATATAATGTTAATCATATGAGGTTTTGTAAAAACAGTTTGCAAAAATAAGGATTACTCACAAAAAGATTTACACAAAAAGAAGGATTACTCACATTGTTGTCTTAGGGTTTTACTTAGGGATTTCCTGGTGATTATCTATAATTTACACAAATGCACACGCGTTAGTATAATAACCCAATATTTACATTAGTAATACCCTCCCCGAGACGGCATTCCAACGACTACGTCGGGCAGAACCTCGACAGCCATTACGGAACCCTGGATCAATCGGGCAGCGTATCTAATACGTAACCGGGGTTATAATACTTACAACGAGGCAGAACTTCGTTATTTAGAGGGGTATTTTGCCCGAGTATAGAGTACACTACGTAGAATTTTGAGAGAGAGATCGAGAGATGAACGAATTGAAACTGAGGCTGGAGGCCTCAATTTATAGTGCCTCTTCGACTTCCCTCGCGCCCCGCGTAGACATCCTCCTGGGCCTTCGCGGCCCGCGAGGGTGGCTAGGGTAGGCCCTAGCTGGTCCGACTCACCCCTTAGCCTCGACACGACTGGGACACGTGGCGGCCTCGGGGCTTGCCTGGTGTCTAGGTCGTCGCGGCCCGCGACAGAGGTAGTCAAGGGCAACGCGCCCCGCGACGACCCCTTTAGTTTCGTTTTTGAATTATTTTAATAAAAATAAAGGTATTCGGGGCCCGTTTTCGCATACGGGGTGTATTTAGGACATATTGGGACATTCTAAATATTTTTAGGGTGTCGTATTATTTTAGGGTTGTTATATCACCTCCACACCGTCAGGTGGAATTTCAGATCAATCTCACACCAGGAGCAGCCCCGATTGCCCGTGCTCCTTATCGTCTTGCACCAGGAGAGTTGCAAGAACTGTCTAACCAACTCCAATAACTATTGGATAGAGGCTTTATCCGACCCAGTTCTTCGCCTTGGGGAGCCCCAGTCCTGTTCATAAAGAAGAAAGACGGGTCCTTTCGTATGTGTATCGACTATCAGGAACTCAATAAGGTGACCATCAAGAACCGTTACCCCTTACCTCGCATCGACGATCTGTTTGACCAGTTGCAAGGGTTAAGCTTCTATTCAAAAATCGACTTGAGATCAGGCTATCATCAAGCGAGAGTCCGAGAAGAGGATGTGCCTAAAACAGCTTTTCAAACGCGGTATGACCACTACGAGTTTCTGGTCATGCCATTCGGGTTAACTAACACACCAGCAGTGTTCATGGATCTCATGAACCGTGTGTGCAAACCGTATCTCGACGATTTCGTCATCGTGTTTATAGATGATATCTTGATTTATTCTAAGAGCAAGGAGGACCACGAGCGGCACTTGCGTTTTATCTTGGAACTCCTGAGGAAGGAGCAACTGTACGCGAAGTTTTCTAAGTGTGACTTCTGGATTCGAGAAGTACACTTCCTTGGCCACATTGTTAACGAATTGGGAGTACACGTAGATCCCGCTAAGATTGATGCTATCAGAAATTGGGCGGCACCAAAGAATCCTTCAGAGGTGCGACAATTTCTGGGTCTCGCTGGATACTACCGCAGATTTATTAAGGATTTCTCGAAGATCGCTCAGCCCCTCACCGCGTTAACGTAGAAAAGCGTTGTATACTCATGGGGAACAAAGCAAGAAGACGCATTCCAACTTTTGAAACAAAAACTTTGCAGTGCACCAATCTTGTCCTTACCTGAGGGTACAGAAGATTTCGTGGTATAGTGTGATGCTTCTATTCAGGGTCTCGGTTGCGTGCTGATGCAACGCGAGAAAGTGATAGCCTATGCTTCCCGACAGTTGAAGATTCATGAGAAGAATTATAGGAAACATGACTTGGAGTTGGGGGGCGTAGTTTTCGCACTAAAGATCTGGAGGCACTCCTTGTACGGTACCAAATGCACTATTTATATCGACCACAGGAGCCTTCAGCATATCTTCGACCAAAAAGAATTGAACATGCGACAGCATCGCTGGGTGGAACTCTTAAATGACTACGATTGTGACATCAAGTATCATCCAGGAAAAGCTAATGTTGTAGCTGATGCTCTGAGTCGAAAGGAAACGAAACCCAAACGCGTCCGCGCATTGCAGCTCACCATCCATTCTTATCTACCTGACCAGATCCGTTCTGCCCAAGCTGAAGCATTAAAGGGCGAGAACCTTAAAGCCGAAGCTATGAGAGGCTTGGAGAAACAACTTGTAGAAAAATCTGACGGTATTCGCTACTTCATGGAGTGAATATGGGTCCCTTCGCATGGAAACCTTAGAGAACTTGTGATGGATGAAGCACACAAGTCTCGTTACTCTGTTCACCTGGGCTCTGATAAAATGTATCAGGACCTAAAAGTCTTATATTGGTGGCCGAAGATGAAAGCCCACATAGCGGTGTGTGTGAGCAAGTGCTTGACTTGTGCGAAAGTCAAGGTGGAATTTCAGAAACCGTCTGCATTGCTTCAGCAGCCAGAAATACCCATGTGGAAATAGGAACATATTGCTAAGGACTTCATTACCGGGCTGCCAAGAACTCAAAATGGAAATGACACCATCTGGGTAATCGTTGACTGTCTCACGAAATCTGCGCACCTCTTTGCGATCAAGGAAACTGACAAGTTCTCACAGCTTGCTGGAGTATATTTGAAAGAGGTGGTTTCTAGGCACGGGGTGCCAACCTCTTTAATCTCTAATCGTGATCCGCGTTTCATATCCGATTTGTGGCAAGCGATGCACAAATCATTTGGCTCAAGTATTGACATGAGCACTGCTTATCACCCTCAGACGGATGGCCAAAGCGAGCGAACCATCCAGACACTTGAAGACATACTGTGAGCATGTGTGATCGACTTTGGTAAAAGTTGGGAAAAACACTTGCCCTTGGTAGAGTTCTCCTACAACAACAATTACCATTCCAGTATCCAAGCAGCTCCGTTCGAGGCTTTGTACGGACGGAAATGCCGATCTCCTATTTGTTGGGCTGAGGTGGGTGACAGCCAGATCACATGTCCAGAACTTGTGCTAGAAACCTCTGAGAAGATTGTTCAGATTAGAAACCGCATGGCGGCAGCGCGTGACCGTCAGAAGAGCTACGCTGATAAGCGTAGGAAACCCTTGGAATTTGCAGTGGGCGATCGTGTCATGTTGAAAGTCTCACCCTGGAAGGGTGTGGTGCGCTTTGGGAAGCGTAACAAACTTAACCCACGTTATGTTGGGCCATTTAAAATTTTGGAGCGAATCGGTAAAGTGGCCTACAAACTCGAGTTACCTGCCGAATTGGGTAACGTTCATGATGTCTTTCATGTCTCAAACTTAAATAAGTGTTTGTCCGATGAAACACTTGTGGTGCCGTTGCAAGAACTGAGAATTGACGACAAGTTGCAGTTTGTCGAGGAACCTATTGAAATCATGGATCGGGAAGTTAAGGTTCGTAAGAACAGTCAGATTCCAATTGTGAGAGTTCGTTGGAACTCAAGATGTGGACCAGAGTTCACGTAGGAACGCGAGGATCAAATGAAGCTTAAGTATCCTCAGCTGTTCAGTACTGATGAATCAAATCCTGATGCGACTGGTGAATTTCGGGACGAAATTCCCTTTCAATTTGGGGATGATGTGGCACCCGAGGGAAAACCACAATCATCTTGAACGACAATTCCATTTCTCTATTACCGCTTATCAAATTTCGGGACGAAATTTCTTTCAAGTTGGGAATGATGTGACAACCCGTAATTTCGAGAGTCTTTCTACGTACTGTTTCCTTTTCATGTGTTGTGCTTTGATGTAACTGGCGGGTACGCTATCTGAATAATGAATATGTTTGATTATAAATGAATGGTTGTGAGTTTATGTGTTATGTGAATTGTGTGTGTATGTATAAATCTCGTTGCATAAAACCCTTGGGCCGCACACCTTTACTCAATCCGCTCTCGGCCCAAATGAAACTCAAATATGGGCCTGGCCCTCTTCTACATTGCATACACACACATAACTTGTATGTGATTCTCATAATTTACAAAACACAAAAGATTATACCAAAACCTAAAACTCCTCCACTGCTTTGCACATCCGGCGACAACCCTATTCCCCTCTTGAACATCTTCGCAACTTCCATCTTATTCCTTTCGGTTAGTACATGATTACTCTTGCTCGATTTAACTCCTTGTTACATTAAGTGTATGATGCTATGATGTATTATTTGATTTTGTTATCAACAAGTGTTTCACATATAAGATGCGCATGGTAGCAGGATTCTTGATGAACACATAGTAATAACCAACTGTTAAGTCTAACCTAGAAGCATGATTGATGTTGATGATCGATGATCTAGGTTACAAGCATGATTAGAATTCGATTAGTTTATCATGATAATAATCGGTGTTCTAGGTTATTAGATTAACAATGTTTAATGTGGATGAGCTGGATCGTGTCATGTATGATTGAATAATAATAATCTTTGATCATGAAGAATCGATGTAAATGATGATGATTATGTTGATAAGATGAAACTGTTATGGGTTAGGGTTTATGTGAATTATGGGAAGAATTTGATAAAAATTGCACAAAGGAAATAATGTAACTAACACCATGATTTGCGGGCATGATTAACCACATTCACGATCGCACAATAAAGAGTGGACCGCACACCTCTATGTTGGTCGCACACAAAGGTTGGGTCGCACATATGACCCACTTGGACCGAATAATGTAGTTGGGTGTGATATCCTACATCGGTTGTGTAGGGGAACTAAGGCTTCCTTATACGGGGCTGGATACCTTCACCATCATGACGCGTTTTAAAACCGTGAGGGGCAGGCGCTGAGGGCGTGCTAGCTGCCAAAGCGGACAATATCATGGTGCGGTTACGCTCTGCTGTTACAGATGGTATCAGAGCCAGGGTTGGACCGATGGTGCCAGGTCCCGCGAGGACGCTGGACCCCTTAAGGGGGTGGATTGTGATATCCCACATCGGTTGTGAAGGGGAACTAAGGCTTCCTTATAAGGGGTTGGATACCTTCACCATCATGACGCGTTTTAAAACCGTGAGGGGCAGGCGCTGAGGGCGTGCTGGCTGCCAAAGCGGACAATATCATGGTGCGGTTACGCTGGGCTGTTACAGATTACTGTAACGCCCCGTATTTTCGTAATT
Source organism: Helianthus tuberosus (assembly GCA_030545235.1). Lineage (NCBI taxonomy): Eukaryota > Viridiplantae > Streptophyta > Magnoliopsida > Asterales > Asteraceae > Helianthus > Helianthus tuberosus. The sequence goes on from CM060430.1 coordinate 91,373,447, forward strand.
CCAAGTTCCTAGAAAATACGAGATCGTTCCTTTATTTTTTAGAATCGCAGTCGAAAACGGATTAAAAACGACAAGGAAACATTTTACGCAAAAACAACAAATGACACAACTTTATGCAATTTTTACCGTTATCGACGAACGAACGCGCCAAACGCGACTAACGATTCTATTTTTCATAATTTGATCCTATAAATTTAATTCACGACGCTCCAAGAAGTTCGGGTTCGTAAATGGATTTCGTAGGAACTGACAGGCCATTTATAAAAACGCAAAGTGGGCTTGTGGGCCTTGGGCCCAAACCCAAGCCCATTAGTGAAAACCTAACTATAAGTAACTACACTAACCCTAATAACCTCATTTTTCACCAGCCGCTCTCTTATGCTTTTCCTCTCAAAATCCCTGATTCAATGAACTATAAGTAACTACATGTTAGACGATGAATATTGGCTGGAACTCGGGAGGTGTGTGGAAAAGCTTCTATCACCTTCCGGTAACTGGTAAATTGCCTTGATTCTCTTTTCAGATTCTTCAGTAGGAGGGGCTACTTCTTTGAAGTTCACTGCATAAAGGCCAAATAAAAAAAGTATCAGAGCAAGGTATAGGCCCAAAAGGTATTTAGGGATATTCTTAAAACCCTAAATCCTACCGGTGGTTAACCACTCCACCGGAAGGCTAGCGCCCTCGTAGATGGAATCTCGCTTAACGAAGAAGAATTTCTGTTGCCATCCATCTTCATTTTTGGTGGCTTTGAGAATAAGGGGTTTACTGGAAGTGGAAAAGAGTAAAAACCGGCTAGAACCGTGTGATCGAAGGAGGTAGGCGATCGGAATATCCTCGATGCAGAGGTCAGGAAAGTGAAGGTTTTTGATTTGGTTGAGAATAATCAATACCCTCCAAACCATGGGCATTGTTTGGGCAAAGCAAAGACCGGTGGTTCGAAAGAATTGCATCATGAATTCGGGAAAGGGATACCGAAGGCCTAGAGAAAAAGGATGTGCCGGAAAACAAACCCAATTGGCTGATGAAACATCCGACCGAACTGACCGGTCGAATGGTCTGATAATCGCACTGTCTGGAAAGGCGCCTGAGGCTCTCAACGCTGCGATGTCTGCGTTATCGAAGGCACAGATTTCCTTCTCGGGGTTCTTGAGTAGGTTTTGTTGGATGAAGGTCTCCGTCGATTTGCCAGTATGAGAACGGGTTCTAGTAGCCATTGGGGGTAGAATGAAGAGATTAGCAGGGAAAGAAGAAAGAATGAATAATTACCTGGAGATTCCGTTGATGATATTTGGTTTTCAAACAGAAAGAGAGAAGATATAGGGGCGTAATAGATAGCCATTGAGTGTAAACCGCGTTGGAAGTTGCCCAATGTTATCTCGATCATCGCCTCAACTTAATAACCTCGATTTAAGAGATAAGCTTTAAAATATATCCGTTGGAATTGGTATACCAACAGATATATTTTGGGGACAATTGTTATGGGTGGTTTTCTGCTCATATATCCTGACTAGTATTCTGACTATGTTTCTTTTGATGTGACCAGGATACCGGATCAGGATATTGGTAACCTCCTGATACGATATCCTGGTGGTAACTAATTAACTAACGTGCAGATTATTGGAACAAGTCTATAACGTTCAAGTGGACTTCTTCTCCTTGAGACTCGGGCAAATCTGTTGAATTATAGACGTTGAAGCCGGAAGACGTGGACTACAACGTTCACATGGGGAATATTCGATATATCCCCGATTTATAGGCTAGTTAGTTAGTTTTGTTTTATTATAAATAGGAGTGATCGGATCAGATAAGAACACACAATCTCATGAGCTCTCTCTCTCTCTCTATCTACAAACACTCACGGCACACTTACACTTCTATTCAAATTGCATTGTAACACTTAGTCGATCCGCATCATATCCTGCACTATATCCTGGTTATTCAAGTAATAAGAAGAACAAGGCAGCTGCGATTGTTAGCTCCTGAGGTTTTATGCCGGAGATCTAGATTGATTAAGGGCTTTCCTCGTATATCTCGTGTTAACCTTTACCTTTTTGCTCATTGTTTGATCATAGATACAACTCAATATCCTGAGTCGTATCCTGAAAACTGTTTTTGTTAACAACTTAATCAGCATATTTTCGACACACATTCTTAGCACACTACCTCACTTAACTAAATTGATCACTTAATTGCTTCGGTAATTTTTGACCAAAACAGTTCCCTCTAGATCTTTGTGATCTATGTTTTGTGATGCTTTTCCTCTTGTTACTTGAATCTGGGGAACCTTCTAACGCGAGGTAAGAGGAGCTGAGATAAACATGCAAATCGCATTATTATTATGGGTGCACACATAATAATAATATCGGGTGCATGTGAGTCTCAGTAAGGCTTAACGAGCGTGAAAGGGGTTCTGTCCCATTATCTGATGTAATGGTAGGACTCAGTAATCTGTAGAAGTCATAACGATGTTTGACTCCTACTCAGCTCCGGCCCTAATCTTTTTCACTTTTCTTATATAGAACCATGAGTGGACGTGGAGGACGTAATGGTGGACGTGATGGTGGTCGCGGCGGTGGAAGAGGCAACATTGTTATGTCCCAGGCTGAACTAACCGATCTGATCAATACCCGTGTAGCTGAAGCTTTAGCAGCTCAGCAGGCTGGTATGACATGTACCAGACACTCTTTATCCCTATGTTGTGTACTAAACTCTTACTCGTGTGTTATATTTCTTTCGGGTGAAATTGCAAACATGTATATTTGGTTTGGGTTTCATGGAAGAATTGGGTCAACAGTGATTTCGGGTTCTGGGTTTAAATGCGGCTCGGGTCAGATTTAGAGCGAGTCAGCCGCGGGTCGGGTGATGGTTATGTTCTCGGGTCAGATCTACACGGTTCGGAGTTCTAGGAGCCGGTCAACTCGCTCAACCGACTCAACTCACTCAACTCAGTGAGTCAACTCAGTCGGTCAACTCAGTTGATCCGGTCAGTTGAGGTCAAACTCAGTCAACGCGAGCTCGGTAAACTTTTAACGACGTCAACTTTATTAAGTTATTTATATTGTTTGTTTGTGTATCTAGTTTAAAACCGAGTTTGATACGATATACTTATTGATTAATTATATGTTGACACATCGATGGAAATATTATATACATTTTGATATTGCATTGATTATTGTTGCGTTTTGACAAATATAAGCGACAACTTGTGTTGTCGGGATCCTCCACAAACAGAGGAAACTCTGCCCGATTTTCATAAATATATATATATATATATATAGGGGGCCGCTAGAATGAGAACCACCACGAGTTATGAGAACCACGAGAACCGCGATCCGCGGGTGGCCGTTGACCACGAAATTTTTTTACACCTAGATCCGTATATTTTAGGACCGGGTGTAAATTTTCGGTTCAAACGGCGCGCCCGAGGGGGTTGTTTTTCACGCCCAAAGTTTGGGTTTTTTTAATTTTTTTAATTTTTTTTTACCAAACTTTGGGCGTAAAAAACTACCCCCTCGGGCGCGCCGTTTGAACCAAAAATTTACACTCGGTCCTAAAATATACGGATCTAGGTGTAAAAAAAATTTCGTGGCCAACGGCCACCCGCGGGTCGCGGTTCTCGTGGTTCTCATAACTCGTGGTGGTTCTCATTCTAGCGGCTCCCTATATATATATATATATATATATATATATATATTTTATAGCCGAAACACCAATAAAAAATGTATTGAAACTCTAATGAAGTTTATAAAGTAAATATAAACAAATATATTATTTTATGTTGACACTTTTATAACTTCCAACGCTCTAATTCTTTACTTATGCGAGAACGAGACTCGTGTTCTTCAAGAACTGAAAGGTTACCTCGGTGTCCCATCCTTCAACTCTCCACGAGAGATGGAATGCGTTGCAAAACAGTGAGCATACTCGACCCTTTTTACGTTTTAACGCATTTTTGGGGTGCAACATGTATACAAAATCCACTTTACAACATCGATTATAATCAAACACACAATTCATCGAACAGGTTCGTTGTTATGCTTAGGTTGTTAATACATGTTAGTTTCAACTTGTATTCCCATGATATTGTTATGCTTAGGCTGTTTATAGATGCTAGTTTAAAAATCATAATTTCATACTATTTGATATGTTTAAGTTGTTTATGTATGCTCGTTCGACGTGAATAATAAATGCTATGTGAATTTGAGACAAACTTTTATACTTATAATTATATTCAAACTTGTATGCTCGCCAGTGCTTTTGTACTGATCCATGCTTTTAATACATGTTGCAGGATTGTGACAGATGAATCCAGTAGGATTGCCTAGAAACGCATTTAAACTTTATTGCTCGTTGTATTGTAATTTGCTTTCAATCCTGTTGTATTCTGTTTCCAATACTTGTAATAATTAATTATCAATGAAATGAATTTAATTATTTGAATACTTATTGTGCATTATTTGTTTTAATCTTGTGGTATTCTAGTTCAAACCATGTAAAATGTAATTATTAAATACTTGACACAAAATAGCGTTATGAAGTCTCTTCCAATCTACACACTTCGTCTCATCCCGATGTTTCCGCCATCGGTTGGGGTGTGACATTGGGCCACATAGTGTTGTTGGCTGCGTATTGCTTAGGTCGCACACCCTCACTCGGGTCGCACACTCGAGTTGGGAACGCACACTTAAACCCGGATCGCACACTTTTGATGATTGGCCAGAGACAATGGGCCACACAATATTGGACTCGCACACTTTCGTTAAGATCGCACAGACCATGGGATCTTGGACACCTTTGGGCTTTCACACCATTGGGCCACACGCACACCTTTAAATGAGATACATGTTTATGAGTCACACACCTTGAACTTGGAATATCTACTATGAAGTCGCTCAGTAGAATGTGCGACTAAAATGTTGTTGCTTATGCGGATTGTACATGAAACGTGATACATGTGTAAACAAATGTGATTGCTAGAATGCGTGAATGACTATGTTAAATTATGTGAGTGTGAAACTGATTATCATTAGTAATCTTGTTAGGATTTGATTGGCTAACTGTGAATAGCGTAACACATCTTACCGAGCAAATCTAAGGTGAGTTCACTGCTCTTTTTCAAGCATGCGTCCCGGGGAGGGACATCTGGTGAATATTCCGGGGAAGAATATTGGATTAACGGGTTTAACTGGATTGTTAAACTGGGATGTTGGATAATACACTCACTTTCTATCACTTAAGTCCCATCTACTACCGAATTAGTTGCCGGGGAGGCAACGGGGTTATTAGTTGATAGCGCTATTAGGTATGGCACCCTCACACCGTACCGGGGAGGACGGGCGTGAACTAATTACCTTAACCACTCGACCAATGTTTGATAGAGCATTGGGGAAGGGCAAACAAACTGACGCCATCTTGCGGTATCGAGTTACTATCAACATGTTTTAAACTAATATTTGGTAACTAAACGTTTTTGACAAACTTTGAACTCGCCAGCGTTATGCTGATACACTTGTCTGCATGCTTGCAGGTCGTTAGATTCTTGGACATGGAACTTGCTATCTGGGAGCGCTGGAGTGGTCATGGGTCGAGCCTCTTGGAAACATGTGACATGTTTATTAGTTTCGTACATTGGTTTTGAAATATTTGAATAATGATTACTTTATGCTTCCGCTGAACATATTGGTTTTAAGTTATGTTTTGGATATACAATAATATAATGAATGGAAACTTTTATTTAATACTTGTGATAGTTCAATATGATTTGTGGCTGGATCCTGGTACGTCACACGTCCTGCGGGGTTTTCGCATTTGGTATTTTGGGGTGTGACAATAAAACATATTTTTTTCTCAACCGTATATTAACATTTTTTATTTATTTATAAATTTTAATGTTAATTCAACTAAAGTGTAGATACTCCTTTAAATATCATTTTAATACAGTTAAGTTAATTGAAATTATAATTATAAATATATAGAAATATGAATATATATAAAAATTATGGACTAAAATTTGATACTTTTAGTACTATCTATTTTTTTTAAAACTTGATTCTTTTGAGTACTATCTATTTTTTTATTTGACATATTTTTACCATTCAAGCCATCCAACCACATTAAATATTTGAAAATTTTTAGAAATCACCCATAAAAAACAATTATTATTATTCTTTCTTTTTATAATATTTTAACAAAGATAATTTTAAATTTAGTAATATTTGGAGACTTAAATATAAGTGTTTAGGTAAAAGATAAGTTTATTTATAAAATTCATAATTAATTTCATATTAGTTTCAGTTGTTAATAAATATAGTAACTATCAATAATTAAATAATAATTATCTATTAACGAGTAAGGAAGAGATGCGAGAAAAAAATGTAACATATGAAATTAAAAAAAAATAAGTTAAAAGGAAAAAAAAATAATCGAATCGGGATATACAAAAGGAAAACTTTTCTTATTTTTACTCAAAAGAATAAAACAATCCTAATTATTAAAACTTAAAAATAATTATTTATAAAAATTAACTAATAATTATCTATAATTAAATAATTATAATTAAAATAAATAATAAGTACCTATAGAGATTGGCGGGAAAACAATTCTTATGATGCATAGAAATGCGACACGTGTCCACCATAGGTTTACTTTATTATAGAGTACAAATAAATAAGGTTTGTGACACATGGCACCTTGTGGTGCAATCTCACTAGGCTTTGGGCAGGAAAATGAATGGGTAAATGTTATTTTTATATGGATATTCCGTGTTATTCCAAACCCATAATTTTGACTCGGCGTTATAAAACTTCTAAAACCTAAATCCCTCGTTCGTCTTCCCAACCTGTCTGCGGCTTCTTTTCATTCCTAGGATCCGAAACCTTAAATCAATCAATGTCACCACCACAATCATTCAATTTTGAATAACCTCCAGTGATTTAACCTTCAAGCTTCATGTTTTGGAAGTGTCGAGGTATGTTCTCTGTCGTTCCATTTTAGATGATTTTTGTTAATTTTGTATTTAATCAAAGTTATTTTGATTTATCATTCAAATGTGCTCAGAGATTGTACAAAGTTGATTTGATTAGAATAGAAACCCTAATTGCGAAATCTGTTCTGGTTGGGTTAATTCACTTGTTCGTTTTTTTGTGATTAAAATAATTTCTAGATTCATGATTGTTTCGCTTCAATCTGAATACAGTTTGTTGATGTTTTGCTTAATTTTTTTTTTATCATTTTGTTATATTTATTCAGTTTTCTAATAGGTTTTCATGTTTGTTAATATTATAGGGTTCTGAAAAGTTATTTTTTGAGGTGGATATCAATCAATGATCCACATACGTTCTTGATACGCAACCTACATCCCCAAACACAATCCCACACCCTAGCAAAAAGTTCAATTTGAACTTTGACTTGACCGAAATGGTCAGAATCGAAAATCAAAGCAAAAAGTCAATTTTCTTGACTTTCGGCTAATAACTAGCCAATAAAATGAAAAGAACTGGAGGGAACACTTACTAGTGTTAGGAGGGAAACTTAGAACCTAGAATAGGAGGCTTCAAGTCCAGAACCAAGCCCTTAATATAGAAGAGAAGATAATTGTGAATGTGTGAATGGAAAGTGAAATATGGAGCTCTATTTATACTTGATCAAGAAGCATAGAATCATGCCTAGGTGTTTTCAAAAGCCCCCATGTTTTGATTAGTGGCATAGCATGTGTCCAAAGGAGGAGGAAAGTGGCACAAACCGGAGCTAGGTGGTACAAGAGCGGTTGACAACTAAGTTCTGCTGTCAGTGATTGCGAACCACAAGAAGTAACGTCTTGCAGTCCATAAGGACCTTTGGCGTTGAAACATTTTGAACACCTTGCGGACCGCAAGGTGTCCGTGTATGACAACTGTCAAAATTTCATGTATCCGTACATTGATTAAACAGTAATTTATAACTTAATGACTGAGCTGATTTAAATTAATGACATGAATGCTTTCTGATTATTGTTATGATACATACATGTGCATCACATATTGCCTGATGTCATATCATTAATGCATGCAACACTTTATGATTCAAATGATGCACGAAACAAAGTTAGCACAGTTATCAGAAAAAGCAGAAATACTGACGGGAGTTCAGTACTTAGAAAGACATGATATTGAGACACAGAATGAACCAGAAACCAAGAGTTATACTAGTATAGTGTGTAGGAAAGTAAGGATCATAAAACTGCCTTCCTAGTGATAGTTTAAGTGTCGGTAAGTGCCTAAAACTCACATAAACTGCAGAATTCAGCAAAAATCAGCATTTAAACAACTTAATATTATGCATAATTGTGGTTAAATGGTCCAGAATACCTTCCTAGGTGTCGTGAATCAAAACTGTCACAAAAGGTAACATAAAGCACACTAAACTGCATAGTTTAGCACCTTAACGAACCGGTAACCAACCAAACAACCGGACACTACTCGAAACACCAAATTTTCACTAGAAGCATTGTTTTATCATTTCCAAGCTAGTTATGGTCCCCGAACATCATAAAACCTCATATAATGACATAAAAACTAAATACACAAACTAAACCCTTAGATTTCAACCAACTAACTTAACTACCATTGAAACATAACCACCCCCCCCCCCTTTTGTATATGGTTTCAAGGGTGGCCCCCACCCTTGATTTTATTTGTTTGTTTAATAGATCATGCTCCATACTTTAGAGAACACAATACACAATGGTTTAAATGTTGTTGGAAGTTTATATAATTAACCATAAGTTCATCATAACCTTCATTTCTTCACAACACTTCACACTTACATCTCTCACTCTCCTCTCCTCCACTCTCGGCCGAGAACAAGACCCACCACCACCACCATCTTCACCTCATCTTCGTCCATTCTCTAGTGATCACAAGGTGTAAGGAGCTTGTTTAAGGAGCTTGGTGACTTTGAAGCTTGAAGGACCTCTCCCACAAGCTTTTAACCACCAAGAATATCATCATCTTCATCTTGAACCTCATCCCTAGCCTTGTGCTAGTAGTAAGGCCCTTCTAATCTCACTTTACATCTTGTTATGTTGGTTAAAAGTGTATGTAAAAGACTAATCATGAAGAACATCAAAGATCAAGAACATAATCTTTAACATAAAGCTCTAAATCATCATAAACTATGTTGTTTAAGTGTTTATATGCTTCTTGATTGTTTGTGTTTATGATGTTAAACATCATATGAAACTTGCTAGATTGTGATTAAACACATGATCTAGCAAGTGAGAGGATGATTTTGTAATGAATCAAGATGATCATCTTAATATGTAAACATGAACTTGAAAGATTAAGTGTTTTTCTTGAATGATGAAGTATGAAACATGTTATTAGTCATAAACATGGATGATTTTAAAGATAGTTTTCTCAAGAAACCAAGTTAAATTACAAGATTTATTTAACCATGCTTTTTAAAGAAATTAATCACATTTTTAGCGATTAATCAAGTGTAGAAACATGTTATTAACAAGAAAAATTCAAGAAGAAATATTTTTCGAAAATCAAATTACAAGTTGTAAAAGTCTAAAATCTTCAAGAATGTGATTTATAACTAAATAACCACACTTTAAAGGGCAACTAAGCTTACTTAACATCATACTAAGTTACTACAAATTTTTACAAAATTTCAAGTTCATGAAGTAGTGTAAATGGTATGATTTTGGCACTTGGTAAGTATTGTTTGATTTATTGATGAATTGTTGATGATTTGTGATGATTTTTAAAAGAAAATGATATGCTTCGAAAGGATGGAAACCTCAATTTTTAAGGGGAAACTATGGCAAAATTTTTCTAGAATTTAAACACTTAGAAAAATATTTTTAAACAAGTATTTACAAGTGTATTTTAACCATGATTTTTCATATAAAATTTGCCATAATTTTTGTTACAAAAATTACAAATATTGGAGGTTGGTTTTTGATAATAAAAGTGACTAAATATGTATTCAGGAAAATATATATTTAGATGTCACAAGTTGTGTGATTACTTGTATATTATGTGTATTAGTTATATTATTTTAGGACTTGAAATAATATAACTTACCAAAATACCAAGAATTACAACACAAAATATTACCAAAATTCCAAGAAATAAATATGTAATTTATACTAAAAAATTGGACAAACCGAACAAGGAATATAAACCACATAAATATTCCGGGATTAAATTTATAAGTATATTTTGGTAAACGGTATTTTAGAAACCAAGAAAACGAAAATATGATTTTTATAATTATTGCAAAAATATATCATATTTTTGACAAGAAGCAAATATATTAATTTTGATTAAAGAAAAATATATATGATTTCTTGAGTACTAGAAAATATATTATTTTTGGAAGGGATATATATTTTCTTAAACAAATTTAGAATATATTATTTTTGGGGTGAAAATGGATTTATAAATATATTCTAAGTTAATCTTGAAAATATATTATTTTTGAGATTTATAAGAAAATATAATTATTTTTGCCAAGGAAGAATTATAAATAATTTTCTATAAATGATTTCTTAAAATATATATTTTAAGAATACTTATTGGTGAATTTTTATTTAATTAAAAATAATACTCCGAAAAGTATAAATACAAAAATTAAGTATAAGAATACTTAATACAAGAAAATACGTATTCTCATACGTATAAATACACACCGTAATATGTCACACCCCCAAAATCCACCTGCGGAGTATCACCGCTTGGAGGCGTGACTGACCAGGATCAAGCCACCAATCATATCGAACAAATGTAAATAGTAATGTATTTCAACCAAACCAATATGCAAGGTGTTCAAAACATAAGTATAATTCAATGTTTAGCGGAAGCATAAAAGTAAACCCAATCATAAGTATAAGTATGAAATGGCATAACGTCTAATCAAGCATTCATGAACCATGTCCACAACAACCGCGCCTCCCGTGCAAGCTCCATAAGTACCTAAGGTCCTGCAAGGCATGTAACAGAGGATCAACAACTAGTTGAGCGAGTTCACAGAAAGTAAATGCGTAATAGTAAGTTCGTATGTAACATGTGGCTCTACTGGGCCGATAGTACGTTCTATTGGTGGGGGCTTCCCATGTTGTATATCCACTAGACTATTCGTAACCATAAGTATCCTTCCCAATCCGAGGATAGTAGTAAGTATAATTTTACGTAGGTTTTACGTAAGTGCCCTTCCCAACCGAGGACAGTACGTAGCGAGTACGTAGGTTTAGCGCTGGCGTCCTTCCCAATCCGAGGACGGTAGTACGTAGGTTTTACGTAGGTTTAGTGCTGGTGTCCTTCCCAATCCGAGGACGATACGTAGGTTTTACGTAGGTTTAGTGCTGGTGTCCTTCCCAATTCGAGGACGGTACGTAGGCTTTACGTAGAGTTTGGCACAGGCATCCTTCCCAATCCGAGGACCGTGGTAAGTAGTCTAGTGGTGATGTAAGTACAAGTAATCATTCAATCCCATTCCCAACCCACCGGGGAATCCCATGCCTTGGTAAGAGTGTGAACTCACCTTGGTTTGCTCGGTATGCTAAAGTATGTGCTCACAGTTAATCAATCACGTCCTAAAGTACGCACGTGTACATAATCAGTTCGTATTCACGAAGTTCACGTATAAGTATAATCACAATGGCAATGCATTAATATTCAACGAGTAGCACATTGCACGTATTCAATAATCATACAAGTCATGCATAGCATCTAACAGCAGTTAGTCAACTCAATTAAATTTTAACAGAAACAGTTACTGTGCAAATTACCCAACTCGGCGAAACACCCTTTGTTTCGCCGTGAGCCCCTTCGACGAATCACTCTTGCTTCGTCATGAATGAATTTCGGCGAAACACATTTGTTTCGTCAAGTTTGGTTTCGACGAAACATATCTGTTTCGTCAAGTATTGCGTTTCGTCTAAATGTCTGTTACGTCGTTTATCAGTTACCCAGAAACCCTAATGATAATCTAACAATAATAACAGTTGCAACAATCATGACTTTCAGATCTATTCATCATGAAAACAAAGGTCATCACGCCACCTCTTATCTAACATACACACTCAATTATAACATACACATGACTTCTGACATTGCATGGAAAACATTAACTTGGTGGCTGCACTTTCAATAAACTTCACATGCAAAGTCAGCCATAACCACCTAAAGCAACTTTCAATTCAAGACCTTTCATGTGATGATATGACAACACACATTAAACGCAATGGAATGATTGGGCCGATTATTGGCATGTTCTACATCACTCGCTTACTTGTTTAATCGACAATCACGTGCACCCCATCTATATTTACAAGCAACAGTTATTCATAATCACAATTTGATAATCAACACATATATCTATTCGTAAATAAAAACTAACCGAATCCAATAAGACACTACATAAATCGAACAACAATAATTATTCTATCAGTCACATCATCAGCATTATATAATCATAATCATTCGGTCCTTCATGGCAGTATAACAACATCACGTAACATGCAGACATGTACTGTTTTGCTAAAACATCAGATGGTAATTAAGTAATCAATGCAAAACTAACCAAGATAGAAGGTAATGATTCGATTGCAAGAAAACTCCGTGGGTTTGTGGTTGCCGTCGAGTTCAAGGACTCCTAGGGTTTCTTGGCCAGTACTCGTATTCAACATAGGTTAACACAAGGTTATATTTAATCGTTATTGGGCCAAGCCCACTCTATTTTCGTTGAGTCCATACTGGACGAAAATACTCATAGTGTTTTTGAGAGTGAGAGATTTCATGGGTGGGGGTTTTCGGCTAGAGAGGTGCTTGGTTCCATTTTATTTATCATACAACACATGTATAAATATAAGACATATAACAACATTCATACTTGTAAGGCACACCATATAAATCGTAATAATCACAATGCGATTTAACAAATTACGAACGTGTATCGCTGTGAAACAAACAAGTCGTTTAATCAAACTTCCTAACTATTACCGTGCAATAAATGTTAAGATGTAAATCGTGGAAACTCGAGTTGTCACATTATCCCCAACTTGAAAGAAATTTCGTCCCGAAATTTAGCATGCGGTTACTGAGGAAGCTAGGTAAGTTGTATCGTTTACTGGTTTTCCTGGGGTGTCACATCATCCCCCCGTTGATTTGGAATTTCGTCCCGAAATTCTGCAGTAGTAGCTTCAGCCTCAGTAGTAGTTGCATTGGTTCCGAATAACTGGGGATACTTGAGTTTCATTTGATCTTCACGCTCCCAGGTGAACTCTGGGCCGCGACGGGAGTTCCAACGAACTCGTACAAGAGGGATTCTCGTGTTCTTGAGGACCTTAACATCCCGGTCCGTGATTTCAACTGGTTCCTCGACGAACTGCAACCGCTCGTCGATAGTGAGTTCCTTCAAAGGAATTATAAAGGTCTCATCTGACAGACACTTCTTCAGATTCGACACGTGAAAGACGTTGTGAACTGCACTGAGTTCAGCTGGTAAGTTCAGTATGTAGGCCACTTTGCCTATTTTCTCTATGACTTCGAATGGTCCAACGTATCGTGGATTGAGCTTGCCTCGTTTTCCAAAACGAACAACACCCTTCCAGGGTGAAACTTTGAGTAGCACTCGATCCCCAACCTGGAACTCGAGTAGTTTCCTGTCGTTATCTGCGTATGCTTTCTGACGGTCACGAGCTGCCGCCATGCGTTGTCGTATATGAGCAATCTTTTCAGTAGTATCAACTACCATTTCTGGACCTGTGATCTGACTGTCACCCACCTCTGCCCAACAAAGAGGTGATCGGCATTTACGCCCGTACAATGCCTCAAATGGAGCAGCTTTAATGTTGGTGTGGTAGCTGTTATTGTACGAAAATTCCACAAGTGGCAGATGTTTTTCCCAGCCATTGCCAAAGTCAATTACGCACGCCCGAAGCATGTCTTCTAGAGTTTGAATAGTGCGCTCAGACTGTCCATCTGTCTGAGGATGATAAGCTGTGCTCATGTCTAAACGAGAGCCAAAAGATTTGTGCATTGCTTGCCACAGTTCTGAAGTAAAACGTGCATCACGATCAGAGATAATAGAGGTGGGCACCCCGTGCGTTGAAACCACTTCCCTCAAGTAAACGTCTACTAAAGTAGAGAACTTGTCTGTTTCTTTGATAGCCAAGAAGTGAGCAGACTTTGTGAGTCGATCCACGATCACCCAAATAGTATCATTTCCGCGCTGAGATCTAGGTAGGCCAGTAACAAAATCCATGGAAATTTGCTCCCATTTCCATTGTGGTATCTCAGGTTGTTGGAGTGGTCCTGACGGTTTCTGATATTCTGCCTTGACTCTCGCACAAGTCAAGCATTTGCTAACATATGTGGCTATGTGGGCCTTCATGCTAGGCCACCAGTATGTAGTTTTGATATCGTGGTACATTTTATCCGCACCAGGATGTACCGAGTAGCGAGACTTATGAGCTTCATCCATTACTAGCTCACGTAAGTTGCCATAAAGTGGAACCCAAATGCGCCCTGTGACGTAGTAAGCACCATCTTCCTTTTGTTCTAAACGTTGTCTTGAGCCACGTAGGGCTTCAGCCCTGACATTTTCTGGTTTCAATGCTTCTACCTGAGCATCTCGTATCTGAGAAGGAAGACTAGACTGTATAGTGAGTTGCAACGCTCGTACACGCCTAGGTGTAGTATCCTTTCGACTGAGGGCGTCGGCCACCACATTGGCTTTGCCCGGATGGTACTTTATAGCACATTCGTAATCGTTCAGTAGTTCGACCCATCTACGTTGTCGCATGTTCAATTCTTTCTGCTTAAATATGTGCTCGAGACTCCTGTGATCGGTGTAGATGGTGCATTTAGTGCGATACAGGTAATGTCGCCATATTTTGAGCGCAAAGACAACAGCTCCCAGCTCTAAATCATGTGTAGTGTAATTCCGTTCGTGAATCTTAAGTTGGCGCGAAGCATAAGCAATGACTTTATCCCTTTGCATCAATACACATCCAAGACCTTGGATAGATGCGTCGCAGTAGACTACGAAATCTTCCGTGCCTTCAGGCAATGAGAGGATAGGTGCGCTACAGAGTCTATCCTTTAAGTGTTGGAACGCTGTTTCCTGTGCATTACCCCAACGGTAAACAACACCTTTCTGTGTCAGTAGTGTAAGCGGCTGAGCAATCTTTGAGAAGTCTTTGATGAACCTTCTGTAATAACCCGCCAAACCCAAGAATTGGCGTATTTCTGTTGGTGTGCGAGGTGCAGGCCAGTTCTTGATCGAATCCACCTTGGATGGATCGACATGAATCCCATCCTTGTTTACCACGTGGCCTAAGAAGTGGACTTCACGAAGCCAGAAGTCGCATTTTGAAAACTTAGCGTACAACTGTTCCGTTCGAAGAAGTTCCAAAATAAGTCGTAAATGATGCTCGTGTTCCTCCTGACTCTTCGAGTAGATCAGGATGTCATCGATGAAAACAATAACAAACTTGTCAAGATAAGGTTTGCACACCCTGTTCATAAGGTCCATGAAAACCGCAGGCGCGTTTGTTAGCCCAAATGGCATGACCAGAAACTCGTAATGGCTGTAGCGCGTTCTGAACGCTGTTTTGGAGACGTCCTCATCCCGGACTCTCAGTTGATGGTAACCTGACCTCAGATCAATTTTCGAGTAATAGCTCGACCCTTGCAATTGGTCGAATAAGTCGTCGATGCGCGGAAGAGGATAGCGATTCTTCACTGTCACCTTGTTTAGTTCGCGGTAGTCTATACACATGCGGAAGGTGCCGTCCTTCTTCTTTACGAATAGCACTGGAGCTCCCCAGGGCGATGAGCTAGGACGTATGAAACCCTTTTCCAATAGTTCTTGCAATTGCTTAGACAATTCTTCCAGTTCAGTTGGAGCTAAGCGATAAGGCGCTCGGGCTATGGGTGCTGCTCCTGGAGCTAGCTCGATCTGAAATTCGACTTGACGATGAGGCGGTAGCCCAGGTAACTCTTCAGGAAACACTTGAGGAAAATCGTGTACAACAGGAATATCCTCAATCTTCTTCTCTTTCTTTGATGTATCAGTAACGAGTGCTAATACAGCTGTGTGGCCCTTTCGTAAACACTTCTGAGCCTTCAAGAAGGAGATGATGCCACTCACGACACCACTCTTGTCGCCATGAACTTTGAGAGGTTCTTTGCCAGAACGGGGAATGCGAATGATCTCCTCTTTGCATAGGATCTCTGCTTGCTGTTGGGATAACCAATCCATCCCAATGTCGTTGTCAAAACTACCCAGAACTATAGGAATGAAATCGATAAGGAAAGTCCATCACCACGTTAGGATCATTCCTTGCGTCGCCCTGACCAATCACGAACACTCGACCCCTGGCACCATTGCCGTCGTTATTACTCCCGTTGTTGTTCCCATTGCCCTGATTATTGTTGTCGTTGTTGGTTCTGATTCGCAGGTCGCGAGCTCCTGCAATCCTTAGCTTCGTGACCCATCTTGAGACACCACTGGCAACGACCCCTGTTGCACTGACCACTGTGGTGCCTGTTGCATCTATTGCACTTTGGGTGATTTCCTCGATATCCACCCTGCCCTTGACTACCAGAAGATTGCTGACCAGAGCTCTGATAGTCATCAATCTTTCGCTGCTGTGCCTGGGACTGAACTGAAGTTGAACCCTTGCTGAAGGTTCCATCCCACTTTCTCTTGTTGTCACTGGGAATAGTAGTAGTAGTAGTAGTAGCACCAATGCGTTTAGGCAGCTTGTTCTGTTCCACTGCCTGGTCTGTGAGACGATGAGCAAGACGAGTAACATCTTGAATGGTAGCAAGGTTAGCAGAGGTCACATGACTTTGAATCTCTGGTACTAAGCCTTTGAGGTACAGCTCAATGCGCTTGATGGGATGATCCACCATAGTTGGACACAACACTGCCAGTTCGTTGGATTGTTTCGTGTACGCTTCTATCTCTGACCCCGTCATCTTCAGGTTAAAGAACTCCACTTCCAGCTTGTGGATGTCACACGACTACGGTATTCACGTTTGATCAGTCCCTTAAAATCATTCCGTGGGGTGGCATTAGCAGCCGCCAGCCCCAGCATCTGAACTTGCGCGTTCCACCAAGTTAGTGCAATGCCTTCTAAAGTGTCAGTGGCGTACTTCACCCTGCGAGCCTCAGGGCATTCACACATCTTAAAAACGGACTCGAGCTTTACAAACCAATGGAGGAGTCCAACTGCTCCTTCCGTGCCACTAAAAGTAGTAGGATGACAGTCCATGAAAATTTTGAAACGTGCACACAGGTGGCTGAGCGTGTTGACCTGTCGTGTGTGTAATAGTGAACAAAATTTGAGCACAAGTGTTGGGTTACGAGAGTAGGATCTAAAGATCCTAGAGTAAGTTATGATGGCAGGCTACACCTCCTGCCTGGGCAGCTGCGAGTGCTGCAGTAACTTGTTCAGTGATCGAAGCCGCCAACTGGGCTTGAGTTAGGTTAACGCGTCCACTCATGATCTTGACATCAAGGAGAACATGAGTAAGAGAGGTTCGCGAATAGTGCGATGACAGAAGAGAGTGAGCACACAAGTATTCTCAAGCAATAGGGGTTATGTGTATCTAAGCATACCATGAGCAAAGTTCTATGTAATTCTAGCAAGTAGGCAATAAAACATATACCATATTACCTAGAATGTTGAGTCTTGCACGTGGAGCGAGGCGTCGTTGTGGATCGTTGAGCACTGTTCTGGTTATAGTCTGGTTTTAATAAAAACGTTTTCCCCTTATTAAAACCGAGTTCTCTATAACCAATGGCTCTGATACCAATCTGTCACACCCCCAAAATCCACCTGCGGAGTATCACCGCTTGGAGGCGTGACTGACCAGGATCAAGCCACCAATCATATCGAACAAATGTAAATAGTAATGTATTTCAACCAAACCAATATGCAAGGTGTTCAAAACATAAGTATAATTCAATGTTTAGCGGAAGCATAAAAGTAAACCCAATCATAAGTATAAGTATGAAATGGCATAACGTCTAATCAAGCATTCATGAACCATGTCCACAACGACCGCGCCTCCCGTGCAAGCTCCATAAGTACCTAAGGTCCTGCAAGGCATGTAACAGAGGATCAACAACTAGTTGAGCGAGTTCACAGAAAGTAAATGCGTAATAGTAAGTTCGTATGTAACATGTGGCTCTACTGGGCCGATAGTACGTTCTATTGGTGGGGGCTTCCCATGTTGTATATCCACTAGACTATTCGTAACCATAAGTATCCTTCCCAATCCGAGGATAGTAGTAAGTATAATTTTACGTAGGTTTTACGTAAGTGCCCTTCCCAACCGAGGACAGTACGTAGCGAGTACGTAGGTTTAGCGCTGGCGTCCTTCCCAATCCGAGGACGGTAGTACGTAGGTTTTACGTAGGTTTAGTGCTGGTGTCCTTCCCAATCCGAGGACGGTACGTAGGTTTTACGTAGGTTTAGTGCTGGTGTCCTTCCCAATCCGAGGACGGTACATAGGCTTTACGTAGAGTTTGGCACAGGCATCCTTCCCAATCCGAGGACCGTGGTAAGTAGTCTAGTGGTGATGTAAGTACAAGTAATCATTCAATCCCATTCCCAACCCACCGGGGAATCCCATGCCTTGGTAAGAGTGTGAACTCACCTTGGTTTGCTCGGTATGCTAAAGTATGTGCTCACAGTTAATCAATCACGTCCTAAAGTACGCACGTGTACATAATCAGTTCGTATTCACGAAGTTCACATATAAGTATAATCACAATGGCAATGCATTAATATTCAACGAGTAGCACATTGCACGTATTCAATAATCATACAAGTCATGCATAGCATCTAACAGCAGTTAGTTAACTCAATTAAATTTTAACAGAAACAGTTACTGTGCAAATTACCCAACTCGGCGAAACACCCTTTGTTTCGCCGTGAGCCCCTTCGACGAATCACTCTTGCTTCGTCATGAATGAATTTCGGCGAAACACATTTGTTTCGTCAAGTTTGGTTTCGACGAAACATATCTGTTTCGTCAAGTATTGCGTTTCGTCTAAATGTCTGTTACGTCGTTTATCAGTTACCCAGAAACCCTAATGATAATCTAACAATAATAACAGTTGCAACAATCATGACTTTCAGATCTATTCATCATGCAAACAAAGGTCATCACGCCACCTCTTATCTAACATACACACTCAATTATAACATACACATGACTTCTGACATTGCATGGAAAACATTAACTTGGTGGCTGCACTTTCAATAAACTTCACATGCAAAGTCAGCCATAACCACCTAAAGCAACTTTCAATTCAAGACCTTTCATGTGATGATATGACAACACACATTAAACGCAATGGAATGATTGGGCCGATTATTGGCATGTTCTACATCACTCGCTTACTTGTTTAATCGACAATCACGTGCACCCCATCTATATTTACGAGCAACAGTTATTCATAATCACAATTTGATAATCAACACATATATCTATTCGTAAATAAAAACTAACCGAATCCAATAAGACACTACATAAATCGAACAACAATAATTATTCTATCAGTCACATCATCAGCATTATATAATCATAATCATTCGGTCCTTCATGGCAGTATAACAACATCACGTAACATGCAGACATGTACTGTTTTGCTAAAACATCAGATGGTAATTAAGTAATCAATGCAAAACTAACCAAGATAGAAGGTAATGATTCGATTGCAAGAAAACTCCGTGGGTTTGTGGTTGCCGTCGAGTTCAAGGACTCCTAGGGTTTCTTGGCCAGTACTCGTATTCAACATAGGTTAACACAAGGTTATATTTAATCGTTATTGGGCCAAGCCCACTCTATTTTCGTTGAGTCCATACTGGACGAAAATACTCATAGTGTTTTTGAGAGTGAGAGATTTCATGGGTGGGGGTTTTCGGCTAGAGAGGTGCTTGGTTCCATTTTATTTATCATACAACACATGTATAAATATAAGACATATAACAACATTCATACTTGTAAGGCACACCATATAAATCGTAATAATCACAATGCGATTTAACAAATTACGAACGTGTATCGCTGTGAAACAAACAAGTCGTTTAATCAAACTTCCTAACTATTACCGTGCAATAAATGTTAAGATGTAAATCGTGGAAACTCGAGTTGTCACATAATATGCCACCAATACTTGGCAAAATACACAAGTCTAAGAATACAAGTGTAAGTATACTCACCCTTGGGGAAAGATATACGTGTATAATACATAATGTGTCAAGTTAAAATATATTATTTTAACAAAAATTCCAAAAATCAATAAATATAATTTAAGTTAAAATATTTATTATTTTAACAAATAATTATATACTTGGGAATAATAATTATGACACAAAGAAATGTAACTCAAAGATACTAAATAAGGCTAAAATCAAGGCACGACCCATTCGTCTAATTAACCGTAGCACGTGTGTAGGTAGTCGTGCAACCAAGGAAAGACTTTGAGTTACCAGTGTACGAGACGCAAGACAGTGAGTTCATGTCCCCCCTTTCTTTTAAATGTTTTCAGTTTTATAACTTCGGGGGTGAAATACATGTTACAAATGATTACGATTACAATGGTATGGTTAGCTAAGAAATGAAATGTTAGATCATGTGAATGGGTAGGCGTTAACTTGAGACCATTAATCCTTGTAAAGGACCGAGAGGCATAAGTGATAGATCTATTTGGGTGTTGCGAGCCCCACCCATGGGTCCGCGAATTGACCGCATGTGGTGACTATGTCGTTCCAGCCGGGAGGCCCGGTACGAAATACGCAAAGGATTGAGCCTTCCTACACCGTTACACACACATTAATGACCTTGCAAATCATTAATTGATCTTTTCATATTCGCTTTCATACCGGTTTACAAATACATACTTACAAATGTTTACAAGGTTATTCGTGGCACACATACAAAACACATGAACTCGCTCAACTTTTGTTGATGTTTTCAAACTACATGTATTTCAGGAAATTGATTAAGGATCTGGCGGGCGTTTGAGAATTTCAAGTTGTGTCTTCAAATAAATGATGTCATCCAGTACTAAAGGGTTTGAATCGTGTGTTTTATCCTTGGTGGGATACATGGTTCAAAGCCTCATTTTATTTGAGTCTCTTGTGTCAAGTCCTTATGGAACTTTAAACAATTTTGATGGTTTGTATTATGAACTTGAAGTCTTGGTTTTCGGTTAAACAATGTTGTTTGTGTTATTTTGAAACTTAAATGGATGAACATCGTGGTTTCTATCATATAGTGGTTTGTTATGGTTGAATGCAATGATATTAAGCAAGTCACACATAATCACGCTTCCGCAAAAGTCAGGGTGTGAAACCGTGAGGGACCTCTAGAAATGGAATTTTGGTATTTTTACAATATTAGTCCCTCAACTTGATTCCAAACCTCGTTTTATATATTTTTCCCTCTCCTCCAACATATCTGTAATATTTGGAGAGTTTCCGTACACGTGCTGCTTTATGATTCGATAAAAATATCCGGGATGTTACATCTACACATGTCAATTAAATAAAAAAATAACATAAATCAATAAAACATTTGTAAAAACATATTTTTATGTCTTTTACGACATAAATCTATTAATTTAAATTAATTTTTCCTGCACGAAAAGTTCGCGGGTGTTAACCTAGTATATGTATATATTTTTTAAAATTTGGGGCTCTACTGGATTGGGGCCCAAAGCCCTAGTTTCAAAATGCTCCATTTGAGTCAATATATATATGTGTGTGATAGATTTATACAGAACACTATATATTTTGCGATAACATGCACAACAAATGAGCCATTCATTTTTTCAATATTCTAAAGATTTAAAAATAAATCATTAGTCATTACTCAATACGTTAATAAATCCAGCTTTCTTATTTATTTTCTCACAATATTCTAGTGATCTCACCCTCTATGTAACTAAAACAAAACATAAAACTATATCATCTTTTTATATGTATTCACAGTGACACGGAAATATAAAGACCCGAAATAAAGAAAATTCCAAACCCGAACCAGTAAAATGAACAGTAAATAAAATTCGGTCGCAAATGATAAACTAGAAAAAAGAAGAAGGCAAAAAAGCGAAGATTCTAATTACTTAAAGGACTATTCATGAAACATTCGTATACGCCGCCTCATAACGAAAACTTTGCCCTAGCAAAATAAAAACCAGCAGCCGGCAGTTGATAATAATATTCATATCGTCTCCTTCTGCATCTCTCGTTCATCTTCCTCATCGTCTGCATATTTTACAGGTATATTCATGCTAATCTTGTGTTTTCACATCAATTTCAGTCTTAATTCGAAGTATTCTGTTAGATCTAAGCTTATTTACGCTTAAAATCAATGATTTTAACTGCCTTACTGTTATTTCCATTTGTTTTCGACTTTTAATTGGATAATTAGTCGAGATTTTATATTTTACTGATGGTTGTAGCATTGTATTAGGAGAATTAGAGGATGGTGTGTACGGTTTTATGTTTCTGTCTAGTTGTTTAGCAGAATTAGGGTTTTGTGTTGAACTTTATAGCTTTATTCTTTATGTGTAGGTTTTGTTTCAGTTAATTATATAGTAAGTGGTGTTGTGTAGCAATTGTACCTGTTATATATATATATTTTTGCATGAAGCTAATAAGCTGTTGGAAGTTAGTTGTTGAATTGCATTGTATAGTGAAGTTTCATCTTTGTGAGCTTTTGTTGTTGTATTTACTGATTTAGGCTTAGTTTAGTGACTGTAGTTAGGAATAAGAAGATTGAAAACTGGATTTATAGCTAATGTTTTGTAGTTATTCAGCTATTTTGTTACTAAAGCTGTAGGTAAGTATTTGGATTGGATGTTAATGGGTAACTTGCATTGTTCTTACTTATTAATGTGTGGATTTTGTCACCCAACTTTTGACCAAAATGTATTAGGTTATACTTATAGCTTAGAGAATTGAATTGTAATATGTGCACCTATATAAGCACATCACATGTGTAATCCTAATCACAACAGTATAATAAAAATACATATTTATGTTATAAGTCTCAAGATTTTAGGTGCTGGAATTGAAAAGGAAGTGTAAAGTGTGGATTTTTTTGCCTACATGGTTGCTCATCTGTTAATTAGTTGATGGAAAGTCCTGTCTATTTCTGTTCTGTTATGTATAATTTTGTTAAGACTTATCTTGCTTGTGTGAGACATTCATGTGCGTGTGCATTGATGCATGTTTTCTTTATTGTTAAACAGGGTTAAGTAAATGGGTGGAAGGAGCTACTCGCCTTCTCCACCTCCCAGGGGTGGTCATGGGAGAAGGGGAAGAAGCCCTAGTCCCAGGGGTCGCTATGGCGGCGGCGGTGGTTATGGTGGCGGTGGAGGCAGCCGTGGCCGTGAAAGTGATCTTCCAACTAGTCTTCTTGTTCGCAATCTTCGTCATGATTGCCGGTTTGTTCTTACTCTTTATTAACATTTATAACAAGATGATCTGTTTTTTTAACTAATCGTTTATGCTTGCAGCCCTGAAGACCTCCGGAGGCCATTTGGACAATTTGGTCCCCTAAAGGACATCTATTTGCCAAGAGATTATTATAGCGGGTGAGCTGGCATAGTCTTAACATTCATGATCTTTGTGTCATACTGTTATTGCTAGTTTAGTTCACTTGAGTTTGATATTATTACTATATATCGCGCCTTTTTAAAACAATAAAAAAATTCTACAAAGTCCATCAATTTGTTTAAGATCTAGTTCCCTTCGTATCTTAAATTCAGAAATAGTTTTTATTTTTACATGTGATGGTGGCTTGATTTTATTTTTTTAATAAATTTGATCATAGCATCTCATATCTTCAATTGGGTTTTTGAGTTGTTGAGATGCAACAATGAAGTGAGGTAAAACATTTTGAAGACATCAATCGAGTATTAAGGGCTCTGTGAAATATTCCAGTTGTAAAGAGTTCAAGTAGAGTAAGAGTTTTGTTCAAGATGGGTGTTATATGGTAGTGAAGATATCAAGATTTCTCAAGTCTTGAAGAATTTCAAGTCGTATTTATATTCACATTTTGCAAGGTCAGCAGCCATGTGCCTGCTTTATCTGCTTGTCATGATGACCTTTTCAAAGTTACCGAAATTTTGGTATTTGTATTTTTTTACTGACAAGGGGCTGTTTGAAAAATTATTTTTTCTATTTTTTTTAATTTTATGGTTCCAACTTTTTGTTAAATAAAAGGATAATGAGAGCTCTTGTTAATAAATCACAAATCTGTCGAAATTTGTTGCTGACAGAATCTCGAGTTTTACAAACAGCCCCAAACGAATATTGTGTTTAATTCTGATGGTCAAAGGTACAGATTTGAATGCGAGTTTTTATTTTTTTTACAGGGAGCCAAGAGGGTTTGGTTTTGTTCAATTTCTAGATCCCGCTGATGCTGCAGAAGCAAAATACCAGATGGATGGTCAGGTTCTTCTCGGCCGACAGATGACAGTTGTCTTTGCAGAGGAAAACCGCAAGAAGCCAACTGACATGCGAAGCAGGGAAAGAAGGTAGCTTTTTTTAAAATATTTTAAATTAAAAGTTTAATTCAATAATAATGTTTCCATGAATATTTAGTTTTGGTGATTTATTATTGCAGAGGCGGTGGTAGGTTCAATGACCGCAGGCGCTCACCACCACGTCGCTACTCCCGCTCACCGCCACGTCGCTACTCTCGATCACGATCTCACAGCCGTGACTACTCTCCTCCCCCAAAGAGAAAGCAGCACACGAGGTATGCTTCATCACGTTAAATATATGTTTTTTGAACTTTTTGGCATGCTGTCATGAATCTTATGATTTGCTCTGATTATTGTGGGTAGGTCTGTATCACCTCAAGAGAAAAGGCATAGCCGAGAAAGGTCACTCTCACAGTCTCCGGTTAGAGAGCGGTCTCCACCTTATGATGGTTCTCCAAGAAGCCGCAGTAGGTCTCCACCTTACAACGGGTCAAGGAGCCAAAACCGTAGTCCTGATAGGGAGCGGCTGCCACCAAGGGACCGCAGTCCTGCAAGGGAGCGGCGGGCACCAAGGGATCTAAGCCGTAGTCGTAGTGCTAGCCCTGATGCACGTGACTACCCCAGGGGTGAGCCAGAGAGGGACATGTCTCCTAGTCCCTGAGCATGATGTGTTTGAATGTGTTTTAAGTTTTGTGGTTATGGTTTGTCGCTTATTTGGAGAAACTCATGTTGCTAGACAATGGTAATTGTACTCTTATGGTGATGTACTCTGAATGTTTTGATTTATGGGATTTTATAAATTAAGCACTTATCCCTTTCTTAATAGATGAATGTTTTGATTTATGATATTTGATAGCAGCATTATGTGTAACATAAAAATCTGCCACATTAAGCCACTTAAATTTATACAATATTTTTTACTTTTAAAAGTGAGTATTACATTTGCATTTCTAAGATGTCGATTTTGACCAAACATCGATACTATACCGTTATTGAAATTTGTCTTTAAGCAACGAAATCATACTGGTCATGTAATGTACCGAACCATTATTGACCGGAATGTTATTTTTAACATTGCGTTTGTTTCCATTTAATCTTCTGTTTAAAATCAGTCCGCCCGCCCTGCTGTGAAGCGCGGATTGCGGATAGCATGTGCCGGTACTATAACAAACCAAACTGATACTGATGTAATTCCCATCGCACCCTCATGGCAACATGCGGGTTGAAACCTGCTAATATATGTCTTCTGACTCACTGTTGCGATCCATTGAAGCACCCAATGTGTTCAAATGTGGCAGCCATTCTGAACCAAAACAAACCATTGTGTTCGTGAACCGGACAAATTTGACCTGTCCTGCAAGAACCGTCAAGTTATCCACCAGAACCATCATAGTACTGAACCATGTTTGACTGTTACTATTAAAAATATTAAGGCAGTTCTCAATTGGTTTGTGGCAATGCAAGCGTGCAAAGCGACATACATAAAACCTTTAGATCATAAAACCTTCAGCTAAAACCGCTGACTTCATTATCATATATTATACACTATCCAATAGGGCTACAAATGAACCAAACGAACACGAACAAGACCTTGTTCGTGTTCGTTTGTTAAGAAGTTTTTGTGTTCACGAACGGTTCATGAACACTTATCGAACGAGATTTTATGTCCGAGTTCGTTTGTTAAGGAAATGAACTTGTTCGTGTTCATTTGTGTTTGTTTGTTAATTTTAGGCAATGAACAAAAACGAACGTTAATGAACACAAATGACCACATACTAATGTTCATAAACACAAATGGAAACAAACGAACACAAACAACCATTCATGAACAAAATATATAATACATTGACACTTATTAAATATTATTTGTCGGAAATTTTGAAGTATATAAATAAAATATAAAAACTAAAAACTCTAATGAACTATCGAACACAAACGAGCACGTTACCGAACGTTCACGAACATAAATGAACGAACACAGTCTCTGTTCATGTTCGTTCATTTAACTAAATGAACGAAATTTCTTGTTCGTGTTTGTTTGTTTAACAAACGAACGGACACAAACGAACTTCCCGCCGAACAGTTCAGTAACTGTTTGTTGAACGTTTGGTTCGTTTGCAGCCCTCATACAAAGAAACCTTTAAATAAAACACCTGAATTTGGACTATCAATTTCAGGTTCAAGAATAGATAAGCTAACTGATGCACTTATAATAATATAGTAAAAGAGTGTTTGGGTTGAATAAATATTCCAAAACTACACACCAAATCTAATTTCTATGTAAATAAAGCCATACACAAGTTTTCGTGTACAAATTCTAAACCGGAAATATACAAGAACCTTAAACACTCGATCGGTCAGCTCATCACTTGAAAACAAGCCCACAACAGATGGATTACAATGGAGAACAAAAAAAGACCCGAACCTGAAGCGACTTCAGCATCCTTCTTTTGTATAAACGGGCTCTTGCCATATTTTTGTGTTCTTTTTTGGGTCATCGGTGAGGCTGAGATCTGTATCGGTCTCCTTGTATGTTTTTATATATGTTTTTGCTCCAGCCAGAATAAGCCTTTCTATCATGAACAACTGGTAGTTATTTTCTACTACCGGGTCCAAGATCCTACTATAATTTGACGAATAAGCTAGTTTGTACCTGTAATCATATATTAAAATAACATATGATGAACTATAATCGCATAGATAAAATTCAAATGTTTTTTTATAATGATAAGTTTTAACAAGTTACCTCACAGAAAGAGGGGAAAAGAAATTCGGTGTCCTTTCATTAGACGCGATAAATATCGTCCGTCCAGGTGGGACCCAGTCCGCTATTCTACAAAGAATAAACTGAGGACGCGTGTCTCGGTCAAGATGAGGATGAAGGGTCCTATCAACACCAAATCGGTCTTTTCTTGTTTTTAAAATATCACCCCGACGAACATGAATAGCATCATAATCACCGAGAAGTGACATCATCTGGACCAATTTATCAAAAATAAACCAAATATATAAGAATACTTTGGTAACAAAATGAGTCCGGTTAGTAAAATATGTACAAATATATTAACATACCTTCTCTGCTGCATCTCTAAGCTTTTTGGCAGCCATTGAAGGAAGATACGAGTGCGGTAACAGCACAGCACTACGGTTATTCCGATCCTTACATTCCATGAACCTGAATGATTATGGTGATTAATACCTACACACAACACAAAATAATAAATCCAAAAGACACCTAAACTAAAGACAAACTTTTCTTATTTGGACCATGACAATTTAAACTGGAATGTGTTTGTATATAAAATTCTAGAGTAAAATGCCACTTTCGTCCTAGAGGTTTGGTCAGTTTTGCGGCTTTCGTCCAAAGGTTTGTTTTTCCGCATCCGTATCCAAAATGTTTCAAATCTTGCCATTTTCATCCGACTCGTTAACTCCATCCATTTTCTCTGTTAAGTCAGAGGTATTTCCGTCTTTTTTGCTAACTTAAAGGGCAATTCGGTCTTTTTCACTTTATGTAAAAAGACTGAATACCCTGAAAAAGACGGAATTGCCTTTAAGTTAGCAAAAAAGACGGAAATACCTCTGACTTAACAGAGAAAAATGGATGGAGTTAACGAGCCGGATGAAAATGCCAAGGGGAAAAACAAACCTTTGGACGAAAGTCGCAAAATTGACCAACCTCTGGGACAAAAATGACATTTTACTCTAGAATTTAATATCGATGCTTATTTATCCAAACGCTAGAGTTTATATGGAGTTTTTTAATCGTTACCATGACAAATGATTTGCGGTTCGATTAATAAGCAGAATCTTGGAATATTGACTGTTTTCTTTAAGATCGGCCCGGCTAACTCCTTCCACATGAGCGACTCCTCTTGATCCCAACTTCATACTTGTCGACATTACTTGGAACCATTTTTTTGAATTATCCAAAATTACGGGCACCTTGTTGGATATAAGATCCAGATCGTACAAGGAGTCCATTGCACAAGAGCTTGCAGCCCACCTAACATCACAACCTTTTACATTATTCATCATCGCAAGTACCGAATAATAAGAAAGCAAAAAGAAGTTACCTTTCCTCTGAAGTAACATTGTCTGAATGATGCAGAATTCCTTTGTTATTATGTATTGGATTTATACACATCCTAGAAGGCATCACAAATGTTCTGAAATAAAAGATTCAAAATCACATTAACTACTGAAAAATTAATAAAAACTATACATAAAAAAACAAAAACAAAAATCTGGGTCTTGTTCTATCAATCCCAATCTAAACAACCCAAATCAATTTTGACAAAATCAAGTGAAATAATGTGCACTTAAATTGAACAAAATAACTTAAAGATGAAACCTTTTTAAGACAATTGCTTCTTCAAGAGCACAACGGAGGCTGGACTCCTGATGACCGAGACCTTCGCACGACTCACAGTGTTTCCCGGGACAGTCAATTCGGTTTCCCCAATACAGAAACTTGTCTGAATCACTGTGATAAACGCGGTTATTGAACTGTAAAATGGGGGTTTGAAGTGGGTTTGATCCGGTGGTTGAGATTAGGGATGAGAAGAGGTAGTAGAGGAGTGCGATTGCAGAGATGGTGATTGTGAGGAGCCAGATTGGGGATCTGGATTTGGGTTTGGTTCTTGAGAGTTTGGGGATCGCCATTGGGGTTCTTGAGAGTTTGAGGGGTGTATTCACGGTGGTATAATTCGATCGATCGATCGATGTTGATGAAAAATAAATAAATAAATAAATAAATAGAGTAAACTGCAATTTTACCCCCTGGGTTTAAGCCAATTTGGCACTTTGACCTCCTCTAACGAAATAATTGCAATTTTACTCCCAACGTTGATGTAATGTCACAATTTTACCCCCTGCTGTCTAATTCTGTTTAAAGTCAACATAAGTTATTAACGGTCAAAGGGTATAATCGTCTTTTCCACACTAGTTTTATATCTTACTCAACATAACACTCTAATATATCACACTCGCTGCAATCTTACCCCCCCACCTATTAAGCTCTCCTTCGTTTCTTCTCCGGCTACATAACGATGAACAGTACGGAGATGGTGAAGGTTTTACAGTCGTCGGTGGTTGTCGGAGAAGGTGTACGGTGGTGATGAATGTGATTCAGGTTGTAGGTGTAAGGAAGACGACCGGAGATGGTGATAGGTGATGATGATTATGGTTAGGGGTGTTCACGATCCGATCCGATCCGATCGAGGGTCTGCTCATGCTCGGATTGAATTACAACCGATCCGATCCGAGCGGATCAAATTTGTAAAACCGATCGCAAAAGTGATGCTCATGCTCGGATTGAATTTGAATCGAACCGATCCGATCGGCTCGGTTTCGCCCGGTTTTTATCAAATCCTAAAAAAAAGCGAGCGGATCGTTTTTCGCTCGATTGAATAATAAGGCTTCGTTCAACAAAAACAAATTCTAACTTAAAGTGCGAATACAAAAGCAACATAAAATAAAGTGCGAATACATAAGAAACATAAAATAAAGTGCGAACACAAAAGCAACACAAAATAAAGTGCGAATACAACCAACCAGGCCCAACTAGCAAGAAGCTAGAAAGGACCTGGGACAAACAACAGCTAATCACCCATGTTTACATCAAAATTTTGCCAACTGTCGAATGTCATCGATCTCCATCTTGCTCTATGCTACTATAACAAATATACCAAACAGAAACATAACATACTGTTGATGCACTTTGTGTGGACGCGACTCGGCTCGGTTCGACTCGGCCTTGAAGACTTGAAGACACGAAGATCGAGACAAAGCTACAGCCAAGGGGGAGTTTGTTGGTGCACTTGTGTCTGTACTTTGTCTGTATTTCGTCATGATACAAAACGATGTCTTTAATGTAAGGTTGATGTAAGTTTGACCAAGTCAACCATCCTCCTGGTTTGACTTGACCAAACAGTTAGAGAAATGTTGTAAGGTGGCTGTGTCGAAGGATGTGTCATCGAAGGATTGTTTTATATCCTTCGATGATGAGCTCGAAAGATAGACCACGAAGGATAGACCTCGAAGGATATCATCCTTCGTGGTGAATGTGATCTTTCGATGGGCTTTCTGGTCGACAGATGATCTGTCGATCAATTGGTCTGATCCTTCGACCAGACCTGCTGTGTCGGGTATATATACCCATGTGTTGTGTTCAGTTCGATAGATTAGGCAAGAGAAACAGAGAGAGCATTCTGTTGAGAGCACACACACGAGAGAACTTTGAGAGTTTGCAGAATACATCTGTGAACATTGGACTTGTAACCGAACCTTTCATACGCATTAATACAAGTGGTGTTAATCGTTGAATGTTGTGTGTTGTGTTTGTGCTTATTCTCATATAAAGTCTCGGTTGCATGCTAGCTTGGATTCCGCACTCGCTAGTGTGTTTGATATAACAAGGATAAGGTTTTTATCTCATCCTCGAGAGGGACCTACAAGTGGTATCAGAGCCTTGGCTCTTCTCCTTGTTAAAACCGAGTGGTTTCGGGTGTTTTCCGAGTGTTTAAAGTTCATATTTTTCTGGAAATCTTTCTGTTTTTGCTTGATGTTTTGTTAAAAACCTTGTTATTTTTCATGTTTACGTGTTAGTTGTTGGTTTTTGTTAAACATCTTAGCAAAATCGTTTGTTTGGAGAGTTTCGGTTCACCGAAATTCTTGTTTTTCTGGTTGGTGTTCTTGAAGTCTTCATAGTGTTCTTCATAAAAATACACATTTGATCTTAAAATTTGAATATTGGAACTTGTTTGTGCTTTGGAAGTTGTAAACTGATTAAAATATTGGGATCATTACCCGGTTGGTGAAAGACCTGCATATTCAGACCTGCAAGATATGGTCTGAACATACTTTCTGCCGAAAGTTCTCACCAACCCGTCAACTTTTTCACCAACCCGTCACTCTTTGTCAACTGTGTCAGACAAGATCGAAAGATATCCTTCGAAGTCGAAAGTTCATCTTTCGATCAAGGGAGGTTCGATAGATAATCATCCTTCGAACCAAGGAATCTTTTCGAAACATACATCTTTCGGTCTTCTGCTCATTTTCGAAAGACTAGGATCCTTCGATTGGGAAGTCTTTCGAAGTCATCTTTCGTGTTCATCTTTCGGTCTACAGTTCATTTTCGAAAGATAAGGATCCTTCGATTGGAGAATCTTTCGAAAACATTGTTCGAAACTCAACAGTGATCTTTCGAACACTGTTGATCCTTCGAACAGGTGTTGATCTTTCGATCCTTGTTTGTTTAAGTCTAACAGTTTGTGCTTTTCAGGTCTTTCGACTCTTGATCCTTCGACTAGTTGTTATCCTCCGAGATTTTAACATAGTTTGTGAAAATTAAATTTTTAAAAGGAGAACTTATTTTTCAAATTTTAAATCAATTTTCACTTAATATATTAATTATCATAAAATGGGAACAAACGGTCAGTGGGATCCAACCGCGTGGACTCAAATAACTTCGACCCCACAATCATCAGCTATGCAATCTACACAATCTACGTCAGATTTCGACAAAACTGCATGGATGCGAGCTATTGCCCCACCTCAAGCTGCAATGATAACTGCAAATCAATGGGCTTTGGTCACAAATCAAAGCAACAGCATTCAATCTATGATGCAGAATGACAGTGAAACTGGTACAAGCACAAAACCGCCAAAGTTAAATCACATCAATGATTGGGGATGGTGGAAAGAAAGGCTGAGAACTTATGTTCAGGGACAAGGTCAAGATCTATGGATGTGCTTCTTCACAGCTTTTGAAAATGAGTTGGAAATTGCAGGATCTAATCCACAAACTTACAGCACTTTGTCTGAAGAAGATAAAAGGAAGTTTGAGTTAGAAAAGAAAGCATTTATGATTCTCACACAAGCTCTTCATAAAGACATTTACCATCAGTTTGTTTACTGCACGACTACTAAAAGCTTGTGGGATATGCTCACATTACGGTGTGAAGGAAATGCTCAATCTAGAAAGATCAAGCAAGAATTACTGAAGAAAGAGTTTGAAGGATTCACGTGTTTGGAGAATGAGACTTTAGGAGAGTTATCTACAAGATTCCATCACTTGTTGAGCGAGATGTTTGCTTTTAAAGTCACTGCCACTCCACAAGAATTGGTGAAGAGATTCGCTGATAGCTTGCCAGCAAAGTGGAGCAGTTATCTTGAAATTCTTAAGGAAAATGGTGTTTTAGAAACAATCACCGTTTATGAATTAATTCAAAGATTGGAGAATAAGGATGTTGAAGAAAAGCTGAAGGCAAAAAGAACACAAACTCCTCAAAATCCAGAAATGTACTTTGGGATTGCAGGAGGTATCAGTGGAGAAAGACCAGCTTCTCAACACGCGAAGCTCCAAACAGCTTTCGTTTCTAACACCGGACCTTCAACAACAGATCAGTTTGATCCCTCAGCCTACACGATGTTTTCAAGACCGAATGTGCAACCGACAGCTCAGCAGCAACAACCGCAACAGCAAGGGTTTTATGGAAACTCTTCAAACTTTCAAGCCACTTCCAATCCTAACACAGTCAGATTAGACACTTCCAACTTCTCCAAAGTCAGTGTCGAAGTAGCCAAGGAGCATATGGAGATGTTGAATACCTTGGTTAGTGCTTATAGTGGATTGATCGCAGGTCAGATTGGGAATGTAAATCTAACCAATGAAGATTATCAGCAAGTGGATAAAGAAGAGTTTGAAATGATGGATATCAAATGGGCTCTTGCTAGTGCAATTCGAAGAGCAAAGGAGTTTATGGAAAGGATGGGGAGAACCAACTTGGATAGCAAGAAAGACACCAAGTATGGGTTCGACAAGCAAGCTGTAACGTGCTTTAACTGTGGTGAACGGGGTCATTTCAAAAGGGAATGCACAAGACCAGCTCAGCATGGAAACCAGAATCCCTTCAGAAACCAAGGCAACCAGCAGAACCAGAACAGGAACAATGAGCGTATGTTGATACCTGTCAACAACCGAACTCAAGCAGGATCATCAAATGCCAACCGGGGGCTGGTGGTTCAAATAGATGAGGGTTGTGATTGGTCGCTTCAGCTTGGAGAAGGAGGAAATGGTGGAACAGCATGTTTTGCTGAAGTCATAAAGGATTTAAAGCACGCCAGTGGTGGAGAATCTTCCACCAATGGTGCTGCATCTTCTGGAGATGAAGACAGTTCTGGTTATAGTGGAAGCTTAGATGAAGAATCCTCCACTTCAGGAAATGATCATGTGGATGAGACATCAAGTGCGTCAGTCGATGCAGATATTGATGAGCTTTTGGAAGAAGCTGCAGCAGGAACTGAAAGAAGATCTAATTTGATGGATCAAGCTGCTTACTCTTCGTCTTCTCTCCATTCAGCCTTTATGGCTAATGTCGACAGTTCATCAGGTCAGGTATGTGTCGATGAACCCACTGTAGTTAGCTGTGAAAATTGTGATAGTTTAAATGTTAAATATGCTGAACAGGAAAGTCAGATGGAAATCCTATCCAAACACAATCAAGAATTGATTGTAGATCTTTCTAAAGCAGCTGAAGCTAACGTGTTTTTAACCAGAAATGAAAAGGAATTTAAAACAACAATTGCGTCATTAAGACATGATGTTTCAGAATTACAAAAAGCTGTTTTGCGAAAACAACATGCTAACAATGATCTTATAGACACAATTGAAAAGCAGATGGTAGAATTGGCAACCGCTCGATGTGAATGTGAAACAATCAAGCAGAAATTGGAAAGTTATTCCAATTCCCGCTATGTATTGGATCACATTATTGATGTTCAAAGGAAAAAGGGGGATAAGAAGTGTATGGGATTCAAATCATGTCCTCCCCCAATGAATCACAATTACTCCAAATTGCCTGATAACGAGGATATGCCCCGTTTTGAACCTACTGTGCCACTCGGTCTAGATGACTTTGCAGCAGGCCTCGGGTTCACAACTGGTACATCATCCTCAGGTCAATCTGAAACTGAATCTGAATCTGAGAATGTGACAGATTCATCATGTGTTAAGGAACAGAGTCCTCCCACTGTTGAGGATGCTGATTCTTCGGATGATGAATCTGAAGTTATTGTGAAACAACAGTCTAACTCGGTTACAACAGATATTCCAATCGAGAATCACATCCTGTGTGATCCACCAGTGAAACCGAGTAAGACTGATATGTCAAAACCAATGGAGTCCCTTGTATCTAGCAGTGAAGAGAATAACTTGTTGTCATGTGTTGAAGGGAGTAACTTGTTGTACACGCTCAAAGGAGATAGCAAAATCTACTCTAACAAAGATTTTCCAATTAAAAATGTAAATCAAGATTTAATTGAGCAAATTTTTGAAGGATGTACTGATAAGTTTTTGGGGAACAAAGGTGGCAAAGTTACTGTCACTCAATGTGATCCAATTCCGTGTGAACAAATTAGAAAACAGTACGGAAACCAAAAACTACAAGCTGAGCGAAAACAACAAGTCAACTCCGGAAAGGGTAAGGTACAGGGAAAGAAGGCTCAGAACAAGAATGTTCAAGCACCTAAGGTTCAACAACAATGGGTGCAAAACAAAAGAGCTCCTGTTAAGAAAAGAGAACCGAAAGTGAACTTTGTTGGATCCACGGGTTCAGACAAACTTGAAACATTTCAGGATAAATCTAACCTTGATTTTATAAAACAAGTTAGAATTTTAAAACGAAATGATCAGAATAATTACACCCAACACACCAACGGATGTGATTTAGGTCCAAGCACGTCTAGATCACAAAGTTCATTGTCTGGTTCTCAGTCTGGTCATCCACATGTTTCTCCGAGGTTTGTAGAGCGGAGAATGTGCTTTGAGTGTGGCACAATTGGGCATGTTGTAAGATACTGCCCATACCTGCAAAAGTTGAAGGCAAAAACAAGTGCTCCCCAAGAAACCAATTACCAAAAACGATCATTTTCCCCGAAACAAGACCCACGTGTCTTGAAAGAAAGGGAAAAGAAGTTAAAACAAAAGAATCAAAAGGTAATTGAAAAGGCCTTAAAATCAGAGGTCAAAGAAGAAAAACCTGTTCAAGCAAAACCTAAAACTGTAAAACCAGTAAATGCTAAAACAATTAATGCAAATACTGGTAAAGAACAAACAGCTTGGAAACAAAAACAGGTAATTCAGTCAGGGGGAGCACCACAGGTTCTTTTTCCTAATCATCAAGTGATTGAAATCACTTTTCTTGATGATCAAGGACGACCCAAGTCCACAAAGGCTTGGGTCCCTCTCTCCAACTAATTTTTGAGTGAGTGTGTAGGATATTCCAGGAGGAACTTTCGATAGTCGTAAGATTGTTGATAGTGGAGCATCCTTGCACAAAATAGGCAACAGAAGAAATTGCTGCCTTTGATGGAGAGAAAAGAAAAGGATAAGAAGTTAAACATTCCGATGAAGGAATGATGGTGAAAGAATGTGGTTGAATGAAATTGAAAGCTTCGACAACATGAAAATCTTTTCAAAATGTGAATGTTCAAGGCTTTGATCGGGTCCCCGGGATAGATTCAAATCAAAATGTACGCACCTGCAGCACGTCTGAAGTTCAACAATCTACAAGATGAATGTGCAGTGTACATTTCTTCGTGGTGTGATTGAAGAAAATGTGTTTGTTGAACAAACCAACCAGGTGTGCGGACGCCTTGGCATGGGTTGAACAACCGCACACTACTTCTGAAAGAGAAAGACAAAGACCTTCGCTGGTGCAATGTGGACGACCAGCCGGACCCCAAGGTTTCTGGTCTTGTTGCTGTCAAGAGATTTCTAAGTAGCTACAAGGAATCGACTTTGAAATCCACACCGGGTGGATATCCAGTTTGGGAGAGCACTCAAATTCCTGGCAATGCACGATGCAGTTGCAGGATACGGTTTTAAACTTCTAATCTCTCCTATACTTGTCGATATTTAAGCTGCTTTGTGAATTATTATCTCGTTCAGCACTCTTTGGCCAGACAATGCTGTCATGGTCCGCACCGCT
This sequence comes from Helianthus tuberosus, assembly GCA_030545235.1. Taxonomy (NCBI): domain Eukaryota; kingdom Viridiplantae; phylum Streptophyta; class Magnoliopsida; order Asterales; family Asteraceae; genus Helianthus; species Helianthus tuberosus. The sequence goes on from CM060430.1 coordinate 91,409,950, forward strand.
TACCGACATGCCAACTGATTATGTTTCCAAAATTTGCGAAATCATTTCTGATTAAAACTTAATTTTTGGTAAACGGCATTGAGGTAAAACATGAGTTAACCAACATCGGAAAATCATTTTTGTAAATACCTTTGTGTTTTAAATTTATTTTAGTTTGTTGATTTTAGGGGGAGTAATCCAAAATCTGAAAATCCAAAAACAAAAAAAAAAATTTCAAAAACACAAAAACAATAGAAAAGCAAAAATGAGTTTCCTGGCGAGAAAAAGAGAAAATGATAGTACATCAGTGGTCTGTCCAAACCTCTTTAAACCTTAAATGAAAAACGATAAGCAGCTCTATATAAGATGTATCGGTAGGCTCACAATCATTTTAAAGTGTGCAGGGTGATATAAACTTAAATCCGACTGAAGACTGGGTGGGAACCATTCATTGGCATATGGTCTTAGTACCGAAATTTCGTTTGAGAGATTGCCGAGGTTCTGAGATATTCGGTCTTTATGCTGCTTATCATCTGGGTATCATGGTTGTATCTTTTACCGAAAAATAACGGGGACGCAAGTCTAGATCTTCCATGATACTATACATACGTGTACATACTGCATACGACCTCAATAAGTGATCAACAATCACATGTCCAAACAAATAAGTGATAATATATCACAAATTCTTTCCGGGTGTCAAGTTCGTCTCTCTGCTGTACGAAAGTACTGACCTGTTCACGGACTTGCTCCTGTGCCCTTCATGCATCGAAAATCAAGTTCCTCATAAATAAGTGACTCTATCACAAAGGGCTTGTTTTCAATCAAAATAAGTGAGAATCTCACATCATATACGGTCAAACAGATGATAATCGGTATACTCACCGGTAAGATGAATCCTCGTGCATACCTTGATACGGGAATGTGTCGTGATGTGGATGAACACCGGTCGGTAAGTATAAATTATACCTTAACGTATCCCCTCGCCATGATTACAAATGATAAGCTGAGCTTAAGTGGACAACAATACCGATAATCGTTATAGGATGCTTATCTTAATGTTAACTAATTGAACAACAAGAGTGTTTTGGACATGACCGTACACTGATATGATTCTCTTACCCTCGAAACTCGCAAAAAGAATGTCTGTAAATATTTATTTAATGTTTCCTGTTTATGCATCTTTGTATATATTTATTTATTGCTTTCCATCTTTACATTGAAAAATGAAAATTTCAAAAGGATTTTAGGTGTGTTTTAACTTAAACTTTATAAAATCCAAAAAGATTTTGCTTCTAGTTTATTTTTGATTGACTGATGTTGGAACTCGAGTCTATCCTACTCAAATTCCTGATCGTAAGCTGGAAAACAATTGTACCTTCATAAACTGTCGAAGTTAACGAGTTTTGAAAGTTAAAGGATTAAAATAAATACTTTTCTAAACTTTCAAACTATTGTCGGTTGGTGTTTGATTGAGATTTGATCTCATATGTGTCGTTTGTTTAAATGTTAACTATATTCCAAGCGGTTGTTCTCATTATGCGTTTAGCTTTCTTGCATGTGCAGATGCTAAAGGCGAGGAGAACATGTTCGATGAAAAGCTTTGGAATGAAGACACGAAGTGGAGGCACTCAAAGGATAAAATGATCGAGTTGCCGCTGTCCCTTCATCAACACCACAAGGATCTGAAGAATTGACAAGTCAAAAGATTCACGAGCATGACTCAATGGAGAGTTCAATCTAAGGGGGAGTTTATTGACACACTACCTAAGTTAAATGGGGAGTTTGTTGATACACTTTCTACTTACGACGCGTGAAGACTTTGAAGATCCTCCGACATGAAAGACATAGAAGACGAACCATCACGAGTAGCGTCCAAGGGGGAGTTTGTTGATGCACTTTGTGTGGACGCGACTCGGCTCGGTTCGACTCGGCCTTGAAGACTTGAAGACACGAAGATCGAGACAAAGCTACAGCCAAGGGGGAGTTTGTTAGTGCACTTGTGTCTGTACTTTGTCTGTATTTCGTCATGATACAAAACGATGTCTTTAATGTAAGGTTGATGTAAGTTTGACCAAGTCAACCATCCTCCTGGTTTGACTTGACCAAACAGTTAGAGAAATGTTGTAAGGTGGCTGTGTCGAAGGATGTGTCATCGAAGGATTGTTTTATATCCTTCGATGATGAGCTCGAAAGATAGACCACGAAGGATAGACCTCGAAGGATATCATCCTTCGTGGTGAATGTGATCTTTCGATGGGCTTTCTGGTCGACAGATGATCTGTCGATCAATTGGTCTGATCCTTCGACCAGACCTACTGTGTCGGGTATATATACCCATGTGTTGTGTTCAGTTCGATAGATTAGGCAAGAGAAACAGAGAGAGCATTCTGTTGAGAGCACACACACGAGAGAACTTTGAGAGTTTGCAGAATACATCTGTGAACATTGGACTTGTAACCGAACCTTTCATACGCATTAATACAAGTGGTGTTAATCGTTGAATGTTGTGTGTTGTGTTTGTGCTTATTCTCATATAAAGTCTCGGTTGCATGCTAGCTTGGATTCCGCACTCGCTAGTGTGTTTGATATAACAAGGATAAGGTTTTTATCTCATCCTCGAGAGGGACCTACACATACCAAACAGCAGATTAAAAAAAACAGCAGATTAAAAAAAACAGCAGATTGAAGAACTGTTGAAGACCGTCCGAAGATTGAAGACTAGAGACAGCGGCGATATATGTGTCGGAGATTAGAGGGTCGGAGACGGAGACTGTGAGTCTGTGACTGTGGAGACCGGAGAGTGAGACCGAGATTAGAGCGGCAATTTGAATACGACTGATTAGGGAAGAATAGATTTAGGGTTAGATACTTAGATTTATATATTAAATATTAAGTTGGGTTGAATGTTATTTGGGCTTTTAGTTTTTTTTGGGCTATTATATTTTTTTGGGTTTTTATCTATAAAATCTATAATATAAATATATATTAATTATTAATAAAAATAATTCGAGCGAAACCGAGCGATCGACGAGCGAGCGGAGCTATGCTCATGCTCGGATTGAATTTGAATCGAACCGATCCGATCGGCTCATTTACAAACTGAGCGGGAATCGAACGAGCATTTTTCGAGCATTTTTCGAGCGATCGTCGAGCAGTTTGGACAGCCCTAATTATGGTGAACGACGACGACTTGAAGTGTGATTTGTGTAAAACCAGAAAGACAAGAAACCCACTGGTTAATTCATGTAACCAATCATAAAAATGAATTATTGACAAAAATCTTGAAATAATATAACGAGATATCACATACCAGAAGTGTTGCAGAAAGACAGACAAACAAAGGAACAGAGTAATTAAAACTGAAGGTCCATTAAAGCAAGAAGAAATACGTTCTCTCTCTCTCCAGAAACAAAAACCCAGTTCAATAAAAACAGAATTGAATTGGTTGAATCAGATTAGACACAAAGGGGTGGACTTTTCTTCACAATGTGCACAACCTTCTTCCCCTGTATGCTGAATTAAAAATATTAAGAAAAGGATCAATATCACTTTCCGTTAGTCAAAGGAATATTTGTTTCATGATTAACAAAGGCACCAAAGAATGAAAAGGTTACAGTAGCAACTAGAAATTGGTTTATGCTCTTACTGTCACGAAAAAAAGTGCAATTATTTCCTTTTTTGGGTTTATTCTCATAATGAATGACAACCACAAAAATTAGAATGAAAATGTCAAGTGGTCAAAAAAATAAAAAGTCTCTGGATTTAGGAAACAATAACAACAACAATCATATCCAGTAAATCCCACAAATAGCAGAACTATTGGTAGGGTCTAGGGGAGGTGGGATGTAGGCAAACCTTTCCTTTATTCAAGAATAGAGAGGCTGCTTCCTGAGAGACCCCCGGCTCCAAAACAACCAACAGACATATAGACGAAAAACGGGCAAGTAAATCGCGTAGCAGTAGGCAGATAAATCATCAGTAGCAACATATATGCATATATACAAGAAAATCATCATATGTTGGTCTACCTAAAGTGTAAAAGAAATCTAACCCCCCTCTCCCAAGGAAAAGGTAGGACACATCTATACCCTCACCTACAAGTCCTTAACATTAATCCTATGTCTCCACGCACTCCTATCATGAACCATGTCCTCAGAGATGTGCAATTCTACCAAATCTTGCCTAAGTCTTTCATCCCAAGTCAACTTGGGTCTGCCTCTACTCATCCTTCCTTCCACTATCATGGTTTCCACTGCTCTAACTGGTTCTGTCAACTGCCTCCTCCTCTCATGCCCAAACCATCTCAACCTCCCCTCTTTTAACTTGTCTGATATACTAGCTACTCCTAACCAATCCCTAAAAACCTCACTTCTTATTCGGTCTAACATCGTGTGGCCACACATCCACCTAAGCATCCTCATCTCCGCTACCTCCATCTTGCGCGCTTGTGTTTTCTTGATGGCCCAACAATCTGTCCCGTATAACATAGCCGGTCTAACTGCTACCCTATAGAATTTTCCCTTTAATTTTGTTAGGAACCTCCTGTCACACAAAATCCCAGTGGCTGCTCTCCACCTACACCAGCCAACCTGGATGCGGTGAGATACGTCACTATCTATCTCCCCGTCCCTTTGCATAAACGATCCTAAGTACTTGAACTTAGTCGTTTGTGGGACCACTTGACCCTCAATGGTAACCTGAGTGTCCTCGTTGTCACCTGCACCGCTGAAATTACAATAAAGGTATTCAGTCTTAGACCGACTAATCCTTAAACCATTGCCTTCTAAGGCTGCTCTCCATTCCTCTAGCCTGGCATTTAGGGTTTGTCTAGTTTCAGCAACTAACACTATATCATCCGCAAAAAGCATGCACCACGGAACCGTCTCTTGAATAGACTTGGACAGCTCATCCAAAACAACCGCAAAAAGAAACAGACTCAACGCGGACCCCTGGTGGAGTCCTACTTCCACGGGGAAAGACTCTGTATCTCCTACAGGCGCCCGAACCCTAGTCACAGTCCTATCATACATATCCCTAATTAAGTCTATATATTTCCCAGGAACTCCCCTACCCTCCAAGCTTTCCCAAATCAGTCTACGTGACACACTGTCATATGCCTTTTCAAGGTCAATGAATACCATATGTAGATCTCGCTTTTTCTCCCTATACTTTTCCATTAATCTCCATAGAATATGAATTGCTTTCATAGTTGAGCGCCCTGGCATGAAACCAAACTGGTTTACCGTAACCTGAGTTTCTTTTCTAATCCTAGTCTCAATTACCCGCTCCCATAGTTTCATAGTGTGGCTTAATAGTTTAATCCCTCTCTAGTTCCCACAACACTGGGCATCTCCTTTATTCTTATACAAGGGCACCACGTCACTACTCCTCCACTGCTCCGGGATTTTTCCAGATTTGAAAATAAGATTAAACAAAGTAGCTAGCCATCGAACTCCATCCTCTCCCAAACACTTCCACACTTCTATCGGTATGTTGTCAGGACCAACTGCCTTAGCTCTTCCCATCTTCTTGAGTGTTGTCCTTATTTCTCCCATTGTAATACTCCGACAATAGCAGTTATTTCATTGTCGTCCTTGAGTGTTGTTGTTGTCGCTTTTTTGTTGGACTTCCCTCCCCCCATTAAAAAGATTAGAAAAGTAGGTTTGCCATCTCAACTTAATGTCTGGTTCTTTTACTAGGACATGCCCATCCTCTCCTTTTATAAATTTTGTCACACCCCCAAAATACCACCCATGGGAAACCCTACTAGGCGTGTGACAAACCAATAACGAGCCACTAATCACATTGAACCAATCACAAGTTGTTAAATAAAATCATCAATTATTAATGAAAGGTGGCATCAATATGTTTAAATGAAAACCAACATGTTTAGCGGAAGCATATAAAAGAAATCATAGTTTAACTGTTTCAAATCAAATGTATAAAATCAATAAGTCAATCTCATGAATCCCTCCAGTCGACCCATGACCACTCCAGCTACTCCAGACAGCAAGTTCCAAATCCAAGACATCTAACGACCTGCGAGCATGAAACAAGTGTATCAGACAACGCTGGTGAGTTCATAGTTTTACGAAAACGTTGGTTACCAGTGTTTAGTTAATCCATTGAATTTAATGTTGATAATACCCCGAATACAAGACGGCTCCTGACTTACATTGCCCTTTCTCCAATGCTCCTATCAAAGCATTGGTCATGACTAGGTCATTAGTTCACACCCGTCCTTTCCGGTACGGGGTGAGGGTGACAAACCTAAGTAGCGCTACCAACTAATACCTTGTTACCTCTCAGGTAACCAAACAACAAGGAAGGACTTTAAAGGTGATATGAAGAGTATATTATCCAACATTCCAGTTTTATAATAAGACGTATTCCTCTCAGGAATACCCAAATGATTTACCCAAAACCTATCCCTCCCAGGGATACCCAAAGACTGTCCCAACCACCGGGACGCATGCTCAAGAGATGAACTCACCTTTGGTTTGCTCGGTAAGATTAGTTACTTCTTTACGTTTATAGTTGGTCAACCAAATCCTAATATAGTTACCAATGGTAATCAGATTATATACGTACAAAGGAGGAATAGTGTAACACCCCGTGTTTCCAAGAAGTCAAAGTCAAAGTCAGGGTCAAAGTCAACAAACGATTTCGCGCGACTTGACTTGTAGTAGATTTATTTTGTATGTTTATTTTAGTTGTATTATGTGGAGTAAGTGTCAATAATTACAATAATCGACGTATGTTACTCACAATCTACTCGACTTACGACTGTGAACTATAGGAAGTAACAATGCGATAAAGCTAACTAAACAATAATCAAACTATGCCAATCGAATCGACATCAAATCGCAACTCGAACCACGCATTTTAGTTATTGTTATACGTGTGTGTGTGCCTTATGTGTTACTTGTGCATGTTCATTTATGTTATGTGTGGTAATCAATCGAATCGAATCGAATCGCAAACGCTAAACGCAAATGAAATAGGATGATTGTATGTTAGATATAGTAGTTGGGATTAAAAGTAATTTGAATAGGAAACTCTATTGCGAGCGATGCGCAATCGCAATCAAAACCGAATCAGCAAAAATCGTCGCGTCGAACACACGAACCAAGTGCCATCCGGCCGGATAGCCATCCGACCGGGCTACCACTTGGTCATGGTGTCAAGATGCCATCCGACCGAGATGACATCCGACCGGATAGTCATCTGGGCGGGGTGCCATCCGACCGACCCACACTTTCCCCTTTTGGAATCCTATAAATACCCATGTTACTCTCAAACTTTCTACTTTTGGAAACCTCTGTCCGACCAGCACGCTCAGCTCACCTTTTCTTCGATTTCTCTCAATCCCGGTAAGATCTCGTCCTAAATCTTGTACTTTCTTGATCTACACGCACTCCTACACCTTTCTATCTTTTGAATCTTAACTTTTAACCGTGAAATCGCTAGATTTGAGGTGTTCTAAGGATGATGTCATCATGTGTTCTTGAAGAACTTCATGTTTTGGCTTCAATCCACCGAGAACAACTCGGATCTAACCGATTTCCACACAAATGAACAAAGATCTATGCTAGATCTAAACATAAACATAGTGAAAAAGGATTGAAAGATGGTTTCTAACTTTCTTTTAAATCTTTTACACTCAATGCACTCAAAACCGGTAGAATCGGACCTTGTTCTAGTCTCCCGCTCATTCTTAGTGTTGTGCTAGTTCGAGATCTGGATCCTACTCACGAGACCACCGATTTCGGGTTAAACAAAAACAACCGTCTTGAACCGGTTAACTGGCCGAACTAGGGTGATTCCTGGTCGAACAGGTCACTTGGGTCAAGATGGGATTCTGTTGGTTAACACAATGTCAAAACGTCTCGATAAAACTGCAAACAAACAAAACGACCAAGTGTAAGACGGTCGGAGCAACCAGGACGAAGTGCTATCCGACCGGACCACTGTCCGAGTGGATAAGCTACCCGAACGGATTGCTGTCCGAACGGATCACACCTTGGGACCCACACTTAATCAACTCTATCTAAAGTTTAAGTATTGAACGAATTGCCATCCGATCGGCTACCATCCGACCGGATTACTCTTCGGATCATGAGATACTAGGACTTTAAAGACTTAAACAATTTTCAACATGTTCATTAACAGGGTTGCCACCCGGTCGGATGGACATCCGACCGAGTGACTCTTCTGCTGTGAATTGTTCCCACTAAGTAACCTCATCACTAGAGTCGCCGTCCGACCGGACTACCGTCCGACCGGACTACCGTCCGACCGGATGACCATCCGAATGGATTGTCGTCCGCACGATTGACTGTCCGATCGACCGACTTGAAGGATAGAGATACTTCAATGTTTTCAAAATGCTACAACGAAAACTTCAAAAGACAAACCATCATACACGAATACATTCTTCTCATATGAAGAAACAAACCACTCGAATAGTCATCCGACTGGACTACCGTCCGATCGGATGACCATCCGAACGGATTGCCATCCGCACAAACAAGCCGTCCGATCGGATTACCATCCGACCGAACTGCTATCCGACCCATTCACACTTTGTATCGTTTTACGCGTCACTTATCGTTATGCTATCAAACTATTCAGGCTAACCTTACTCGCTAAGCACTCCCTTCAATCCATCAACCGCTGTGAGTATACTCGATCCCTTTTTGCTTTATGCGCCTTTGGGTGTTATATACGTTACAACTACTCAAATCACATCGAACACACTACTCAATACTATTTGAACGCTAACCGTTAATGCATGTTATACGTGGCTTATGAATGCTTGTTTGTTATGTTTACACATGGAATGCTGTCTACCTGCCTTAGCAACGATAGTACTATAGTTTGGACTCAACACCTGTTCACAGGGGTTGTTAAGGACAATTACTTGCATGGATTACGGTGGTAATCATGTATTGCGAACTGCCTCAGGCAGTCAACCCGCAGTCATTGGTATCGATGGATCTATGTCGATAACTAACGTGCTTCATTTCTCTATGTGTGCGTGCTGGTTATGCGTAAACGAATTCGAACTCTATATGCTATTATCAAACTTGTATGCTCACCTTTACATTATATGTATTGACTTTATTTTAACGTATGTGACAGGTGCATAGGATGCACATCTGGTAGGAAATCGAAGCTAGAATAAAGCTCTAAAGTCCAACAAATAGTTGTCTGTAGTAATTGAATCAAGGGTCTCTAGAAGCAGATATACAATTGCTCTATTTAAATCTGAGTTGTCGGAACAGAATTATTTGCCTAGATTTTATCTGTAATAATTTATTTACTGTTTGAGACATGGTATGGGACATGTTATTTTAAATTGAATAGTAATGATAATTGTTATGGAAACTTCTGGACAATCTGTTTCGCTCAGTGCCATGCCCCGATGATTCCGCCATCGGTTGGGGTGTGACAAATAGGGTTTTGTTTGAATTGTGAAACCTTATACAAGATATATGTCGATGTGCGGTTTGGGCCTGAGATAACACAAGGAACCAAATACAATTTATCATGTGTGCACACAATGGCCGACCCAAGTTACTTATCTCTAATCTCCACTTGGGCTTTACTAAGCCCATGCGCAAGTGTGACCTAACTGGACATATACGTGTGCTCAGGTTGGGCTCAAGAAACTCGCGGCCCGCAAGTGTCGAGTAATTCCGCGGCCCATATAAGTTAGTTTCCTGAATTTACTAAATTACACAATTAATCGCATCACGATTTCTTGTAACCATATACACATAACACTTAATAGTACATGAGATAGGTAAATAAACACAGAAACACACGCTAAGGGTTTGTGGAATTTCCAGTGAAGTTAACCTTAATTATCCGGGTTGTCACATCATCCCCAACTTGAAAGAAATTTTGTCGCGAAATTTGACAAGTAAGCACAGCGAAGTGAAGTGGTAAATCAAGATTGTTGCGGATTTTCCTCAGGTACCACATCATCCCCAACTTGAAAAGTAATTTTGTCCCGAAATTCACCAGTAGTACCAGAATTAGATTGGTCGTTAGGAAAAAGTTGAGGATACTTGAGCTTCATCTAATTTTCGCGCTCCCACGTGAACTCCGGTCCACGTCTTGAGTTCCAACAAACTCTCACAATCGGGATACGACTATGTTAACGAACCTTGACTTCCTGGTCCATGTGTTCAATAAATTCCTCCCGTAAAGGTATCGTACGTGTTTCATCAGACAACCATTGCCTTAGATCCGAAACATAAATGACATCGTGTACATTACCCGATTCGTCAGGTAACTCGAGTTCGTAGGTTATGCTACCGATTTTTCCCTGACTGTTGAATGGTCCATCGTGACGTCAGTTAAGCTTGCCATGCTTCCCAAGCATTCCACACCCTCCCAGGGTGAGACTTTCAACATGACACGATCGCCTACAACGATCTTCCAGCATTTCCCAAGTTTATCAGTTTTCCTGATGATCACACGTTGTCGCCACACGATTTCCAATCTAAACAATTTTCCAAGAGTTTCGAGTGCAAGTCCTGGACCCGTGATTAGGTTGTCATCCACCTCAGTCCAGCAAGGTGGTTGGCATTATCGTCCATGCAATGCCTCAAACGGAGCTGTATGCATAGTAGAACGGTGATGGCTGCATTAGAACTCACCCAAAGATAAAGTGTCCTTCCAAATGTTTACTAAAGTCAATCACGCACATGCTCGCAGCATGTCTTCGTGTGTCAGGATGGTTCGGTACTCGGTCCGGTTGTCCTACAGTGATAAGCAACGCTCATGTCTAGACGTGAGTCGAGGGCGTTGTGTTTTGTCTGCCATAAATCAGGTGTTGATCAAGATCAAAGATATCGGGAGTTGGTTCCTTGTGCCCAAAAACCGCCTCTCTTCAGAGGAATATTCACAAACTGTGGGGGCTCATCAGTCTCCTTGATTGCGAGAAAGTGTACTGGTAACGTGAGACAATCAACGATCACCCAGGTGATATTGTTTCCGTTTCGAGTTCTAGGTAGCCCAGTGACAAAATCCATGGCAGTCTGTTCTCGTTTCCATATGGGTGTTTCTGGTTGCTAATACTTCACCTTAACTTTCCCCCAAGTCAAACATCATTCCCATACCTAGCTAGGTGGGCCTTCATGCCCGATCACCAGTACAAGGTTTATAAATCCTAAAGTCTCTCATCAAACCCAGACGACTAGAATATAGAGGCCGGTGTGCTTTGCTCAACACAAATTTCCTACAGTTACTGTATAATGAGATCCACATTCGTTCCATGAGGTAGCGAATATCGTCCGACCTGCCAAGGTGGCTTCTCCATACTCCGCATGGGTTCAACTTGAAAATTCTCTTCCTTCAGTTCCCCAGTTTGAACAGAGCATGTCAGATCAGGTAAGTTAGAGTCGGTAGTGGGCTGCAAAGCTCGTGCACGTTCAAGTTCCACAGTCGTAATCATCCAAGAGTTCTATCCAGCGATGCCATTAACCGATTTAGCTCTTTCGAAACCATAGTACACGGGAGGCCCTTGTGATCGGTCTAAGTAGCGCATTCGGTATCGTCCAAGTAATGCCTCCAAGTAAATCCAAAGACCACGGTTTCCACCGCCGGTTGTGTGTCGTGCAGTTCCTCTTTGTAACTCCATTACGTAAGTCATCACTCTCTCGTGTTGCGTCGGTGTATAACTGGGACTCTGATTTGGACCATCATGGTACACCACTAAATCACCCACACCCTCGGGTAAAGACGATGCTCAGTGCATTGCAGAGTTGGGATTCGAAAGCTGAAAAGACGTCCTCCTGTTTTGTCTTTCACGAACACAGCACCCTGCTATGCTAAAGAGATTAAAGCTGCGCGACCTTCGAAAATCCTGTGATTAAGCTGCGATAGTATCTAGTGAGACCAAGAAATTCCTGTACCCTCGAAGGGATCTTTTATGTTGATCAGTTTCTAACAAAATGGATCTTAGCGAGATCCACGTGTATTCCCACTTCGTTGTTTATATGACTAAAAAAATGTGTACTTCCCGAATCCTGAAGTCACACTTAGGTAGACTTCGCACGTAGATGCTCCTCCCCTAGAAGCTCTACGATGAAATACAAGTGCCGTTCATGGTGCTCCTTTCTCCTGGAAGTGATTCAAAACGTCATAGATAAACACGGTTGGCGAATCTGGCAAGATGGGGTTGGCACATACTACTCATGTGATCCCTAAGGCTGCTGGTGTGTTGGGAAACTTTAAACAACGAGAACAAAAAATCATAGTGGTCGTACTGTGCCTGTAACGCCGTGTTAGAAGTCATCCTCCCCTGGGTCTTCCTTCAAGTGGCAGTCTGATCTTAAGTCGGTTTCCGAATAGAAGCTTGATCATTGCAGCGGGTCAAGCAGGTTGTCGATGCGAGATAGAGGGTGATGGTCTATGATTGCCACCTTGGGGTAGTCTGTACACGTACGAAAGGACTTGTCCTTCATTTCCACAATAGAGCTCGGGCTCCCCAGAACAAGGAGCTAGATCGCTAAAACTCCCACCCGGTAGTTCCTGAAGTTGACTAGATAGTTCTTGCAACCCTCCTGGTGCAAGACGGTATGAAGTACGAGTGATCAAGGCTGCTTCTGGCGTGAGATTAAACTGAGATTCGGCCTAACAGTTGTGGAAGTAAGCCCGAAAGTTCCTCGGGTAACAAACCGAGAGGGATCACAAACAATTGGTGGATCCTCGATCCTCTTTTCCCTTAGCCCTATCATCAGTAACGGTTGCTAACACAGCGGAGTAATCCCTCCGTAGACACTTCTGGCCTTCACAGCTGAAATGGCGCTAACTTTTGCACTGCTCTGATGCTTTAGAACAAATAACGATTCTCCACACAAAGTTTTCTCCTCACTGGGTATATCTGCGTGATTCCTGGATAACCAATTCACACTAACTACTGCGTTGTAACTATCAAGGATAGTAGAAGGAAGGTCGACGTCGAACACTCGTCCCACAAGGTCGTGTTTACACCCTAACGAACATATGAGATTTCATTTGACTTGCCATCAGCCGATTCCACATCAAGTTTGGTTTCAAGAAGTATCAGGAGAATAGAGACGAAGCGAACAACTACCCATACAAGCTACCATGTTGCTGATATGCCTGGCGTTGTTTATGCCCGTCCTAAATGTCCTTCCACGAGAATCATTTCCAGTGTTGTTGTTACGGTTGCGAGGGTTCCCATTACTATCATTATTCCCTTGGTTGTTGACATCTTGACTTAGCAACAGTCAATCCCTGTCAATGTCACCTTCGTTTCCATGCTGTAGACTACGATTACGAGTACCTTGATGTTGCTGCGACTGTTGCCTCCAATGCCGTTCCTTGAAACGGAGCCCTACAATCTTCCACCATCAAAGTCCATCTTTTCACATTCTGTGCCACGCGCTACTCACTGTGCTGGTAGCCACATATTTCACACTATAATCTGTTGTCATTGCTTATGTCCCGATTGATTCGTAAGAGCTGACTCCCATGAGTCGCTGACTAGAGTTAAGAATTCAATTAAAGTCAATTTGCTGGTGTTTGTTGCCGGTAATCAGGGTTGTCCAAATACTGAGGTCGGTAAAATACTACGCTTACCCTTTTGTCCATCGATCTAGCAAGTCGATTGAGTAATATGCCGTATGTTGCTAGAGTGTTGCAGAAGTGATCACACTTCGGAGTCTAAGACGTCAATACATAGAGTTCCAGCAAAAGAAGAAAAGTGAGAAAGGTATAGACTAATCATTGTCGTTGCAACATCCAACTCAGGGATGTCCGTACAAGCACCTGACATTCTACACAGTTCGCTAGGCGTTCAGATGGGTGTTCAGGTAATACTCGATAGCATCGAGATTCGAAAGGATTCAGAGAGGAGTGAAAAGGTCACGTTCAAGTAAGAGACAATCACTGCTATGACTCTTATAGACTGTTGTGTTTCACATCGATCAAATAACGGAACATAACCCCTTTTTCACTCGTTAAGTCTCACTGGGACTCACATGCCCCCCACATTATTATTATGTGTGCACCCACAATAATATTGTGATTTGCAAGCTCATCTTAGCTCCTCTTAACTCATGTCAAATGGTTCCTCAAACGCGAGTAGCAAGCAAAGAACTTCACAAAACACGAGTCATGAATGTTTAGGGAAATACCACCCTATCAGTCACATAACACATGCAAGTAATACATGAATTCATACTGTTGTGCTAAACGTGCAATCACATGCAATATCATATGTAAGTGTTCACTGGTTATGCAGTACAATGAGTATACGAGAGACGAACCTTGCAGTCTGGAGCTGAGTGTTATGGTCGTATTCAGAACTTGTTTGGTTATAGTCTGGTTTTATAAAAATGTTTTAAAACCAAGTTCACTATAACCAGTGGCTCTGATACCAAACTGTCACACCCCCAAAATACCACCCATGGGAAACCCTACTAGGCGTGTGACAAACCAATAACGAGCCACTAATCACATTGAACCAATCACAAGTTGTTAAATAAAATTATCAATTATTAATGAAAGGTGCCATCAATAAGTTTAAATGAAAACCAACATGTTCAGTGGAATCATATAAAAGAAATCATACTTTAACTGTTTCAAATCAAATGTATAAAATCAATAAGTCAATCACATGAATCCCTCCAGTCGACCCATGACCACTCCAGCTACTCCAGATAGCAAGCTCCAAATCCAAGACATCTAACGACCTGCGAGCATGCAACAAATGATTTACCCAAAACCTATCCCTCCCAGGGATACCTAAAGACTGTCCCAACCACCGGGACGCATGCTCAAGAGATAAACTCACCTTTGGTTTGCTCGGTAAGATTAGTTACTTCTTTACGTTTACAGTTGGTCAACCAAATCCAAACATAGTTACCAATGGTAATCAGATTATATGCATATAATTCATGTATTCCACATTCACATCACACAAACAGCGGACACATAACCACACATCATTATACAAGTTGTAACAAGAGTTCACATATCACATTGATCCTTGACTGTACGTACAATCATTCAGGTCTCGTGCAAAGTTCACATCACATGCTCGTGTTTCACAATAATTCATATCAATAGCTCAATTCTCGTTCAAGTAATGTGCAAGTTCACAGAGATGAAACAGTTCACTACAAGTGTGGCCTACTAGAGAGCGGCCCAATATTAAGTGCAGACATGATCTGTTTGCTAGAGTGGCCCGATTAACATGTAATGCCCACTCACCACCCCTAATACTACTACCTCCTCAAAACTATCCCTTATCTTTAATTGAAATTGAAACACTTGAAACAACTTTATTGGGCTAAACGATCACATGCAAATCTTGAATGAAACAATTGTATTAGCAATGACACTTTTAATTTCTATTGGACCAATACTCATGTGATTAGATATTGACAATTAAAGTCAGCTGACAATTTGTAATGATCACACTCAATTTCTAATTTCAATCTCACTGAGCCGATACCTTTTAAAACTTCACATGCAGATCAATAGTCAAGGAATTTTAAGTGGACCTCTCTTATATAATGGCCGACAACCGATTAATATCAACTTGTTTTCAATTGGACCGTAATATAACATTAATCACTCGATTCAAACCGCATAACAGTCGAAGTCTGTTACCTACGATGAAACACATATGTTTCTTGAGGATCCATGTGTGGCAAAGAACCACTGGTTTCGTTGTGGGTTTGCACCTGCAACCCTAATTTCTTACAGTTCCGATTTACAACAATCAATTAATTAGAATCGAGTCACATAACATCATTGATAACGAGATCATAACACTACCGGTTCTTGTCGATTTAAAGTATTCAGCAAATGCCATCATGCACATCAGATCATTATCTCTTCAATTAATCACACAAGCATCATGCATACAAGGTTCTGTTAATCACACAAGATGTATTCATGTATTGCAACTTCAACTAATCACACTAATGAAAGCATGCAACAACCAGAAATTCATACTTTGTTCACATATAATCAAAGCAATCAACCAAGTTAAACAAGCATTAGATAACACTAACCGAGAGAGTATGAAGATTATGGTGCTGGTGATTGCGATGGGGGGGGGGGGGTGTTCTACCACTGCCATACGTACAAAGGAGGAATAGGGTTTTGTTTGAATTGTGAAACCTTATACAAGATATACGTAGATAATGGGGAGGGAAGGTGGGCTCGGTTTGGGCCTGAGATAACACAAGGAACCAAATACAATTTATCATGTGAGCACACAATGGCCGGCCCAAGTTACTTATCTCTAATCTCCACTTGGGCTTTACTAAGCCCATGCGCAAGTGTGACCTAACTGGACATATACGTGTGCTCAGGTTGGGCTCAAGAAACTCGCGGCCCGCAAGTGTCGAGTAATTCCACGACCCATATAAGTTAGTTTCCTGAATTTACTAAATTACACAATTAATCGCATCACGATTTCTTGTAACCATATACACATAACACTTAATAGTACACGAGATAGGTAAATAAACACAGAAACACATGCTAAGGGTTTGTGGAATTTCCAGTGAAGTTAACCTTAATTATCCGGGTTGTCACAAATTTAACTACCCCTAAATCTTGCTTTCTACGCTCCCTAGCTTTGGCAATCCTGAACATGGCATGTTCCCCTTCCTTCGTCTCCGGGTTGGCCTAAACCCCAGGGGGTAAAATTGCAGTTTACTCAAATAAATATGTTGAGCTGGACTGGTCTATTTGATTTGATGGTTTAATGATTTGATTCGAGAAAACTGTAACCTTGTGGTTTGCTCTGCTTTCACCTTTAGTTCCTACATTTTTTAAATTACAGCAATAGTCTTTAACTTTGGCAAATTCGTTCTCGGATGGTCCCTGACATGGATGAGGTTAGTTTTCCCAGTTAGGTAGGTGTAAAATGACAAGAATGCCCTTATTATTTATTTAAATATAAAATCCTAACCCACACCCCACCCACTACCCCCTTTCTTCTTCATCCCTCAATCACATCAGTTGCAACAAACAATCCGCCAATTTCCCTCAGGTTTACACTCTATTCGTCAGCTTTTGTGACCTAATTTTGTTAATCGATTGATTTGTTTATGTTAATTAGGCCATTTGTGCTTCAATTGAGTTATTTAAGTCCGATTGTTGTTGATTTAGGTAATTGATGCTTCAATGGACAATGTTCAGGTGGTGGTGTGGATGATTTTGGTCCGGCGGTGATGGTGGGGGTAGGTTTATCGGCAGAGTAGGGAAAGAGGAACTGGGGTTAGCGTTTTGGTCCGTTCATGTTCATCTCCATCTTCCGTCCATTACATTCAATATCCACATTAACCTCCATCTTTTCTTCACCAATTCAACGCAACTTACATGAAATCTTCAACCAATTTGAGGGAAATAAGTATCAGAAACAAGTTGAGGCGTGAAACAGGGATTTAAAACAATTGAAAAGGGGTGTGTGTGTTAGTGATGCATTGTTTTAAGTGTCACACATTCAATCTTTCTAACACTTTAGTGTTTGGGAAGTGTTATTTTCAGTGTGTGTGCCCCAGGTGATCAAGAAGGTGACATTTGTAATATGTTTGGAGTGGAATCACATAAATACATGAAAATACTGGTTTAGTGGCCGTTAAGGTTGGTGTGGTGGTTTACAACAGTTGGCAGGTGGGTGGTGGTAGTGGTGAAAGGTGGATGGTGGTGAAAGGTGAAAGGTGAAGATGGTGGTGAAAGTGGTGAAGATAAAGTGGATGGGTTGCGTTGGGTAGTGGGTCCCACATAAATATTTAAAAATATTTAAATACCAAGTATTTTTATTTTAACTTTTTAGTATAAATTTAACAGTAAGGGTATTTTTGTCATTTCACACCCACCTAACTGGCCAAATTAGGGTTAATTAACAAAATCTTTTCATAACTGTTTTTAGAGATTTTAGGAAACAATATATTTGGTATCTTTCTGTTATTCTAATTCTGGCCTCAACCAATGTTTAATCCATAAAATTCATATCAACATTTTTGTTAATTCATATGTATAAAACACCATACGAATTCCAGAAAACACCACAACTTGAATCCAATACATTCATATTGTTTTAACATCTAGAATGATTTTGATTATTTTGGAAGTATAAAACACTATTCCGATTCCAAAAACACCATAACTTGAATCGTAATACTGTCATGGTGTCGCAACCCCCGTCCCCTATCAACCCGGGAACAGGCGGCCGCGACCAGTTTCGGTGGTATCGGAATTCATCATTTTGGCAGCGGAAATTACATCAGGATCGTAGTTAGGAAATATTTTATCAGAGTAAAATACCACGCTTTTATAATATTAAACCCATGGGAAATTCCTAAGTTTCAAGTACACACATTTTCATAGGGATAAACCCTATTTTATTTAAATAAAAACATCTCTTTATTTAGGTAACTTTTATTGCCACTTTTCCAAGCCTTCAGTGTTGTCCAGCTGGCTTCTATTTGGCTTTCACATTTTGTTACCTGAAACGCGTTTAAAAACATTTTGTCAGTGGGAAATACTGGTGAGTAAATCCCAGTTTAATCAAAACATGTTTTATCAGTCTACAGCATTGAGGGCGGTCGCGCAATTACATTTTTTTCCATCTACTTTAATTACCACCCACGGTACTGTCAACCCGACTTGTGGTCATGTTACTACTCATAATGTAGTAACAAATTTTGTATACAAAACCCCAACATACCGACGATAATTATAGAATACAAATACTCAATCACTGTTTAATATAATGTTAATCATATGAGGTTTTGTAAAAACAATTTGCAAAAAGGAGATTACTCACATTGCTGTCTTAGGGTCCTTTAAGATTTCCTGGTGATTATCTATTAATTACACAAATGCACACACGTTAGTATAATAACCCAATATTTACATTAGTAATACCCTCCCCGAGACGGCATTCCAACGACTACGTCGGGCAGAACCACGACAGCCGTTACGGAACCCTGGATCAATGGGGCAGCGTATCTAATACGTAATCGGGGGTTATGATACTTACAACGAGGCAGAACTTCGTTATTTAGGGGGTATAATGCCCGAAAATTATGTTTACTATGCAGAAATTCGAGAGAGAAGAAAGTTTTGAACGATTTCGACTGAACAGCCGATTGCATCTATTTATAGTGTCTGTCTGACACTTTGTCGCGCCCCGCGTAAGAGAAGGAGGGTGGTCTTCGCGCCCCGCGAGGCCAGCTAGGGTAGGCCCTAGCTGTGCTGATTCGGCCACTAGGCTTGACACGAGGCTGCCACGTGGCGGCCTGGGGGCTCGCCTGACTATGAGCTGTCGCGGCCCGCGTAGATCACCGCCAATTCATGCCCGGCCACCAGTACCTATATCGTAGGTCAAGGTACATTTTGTCGGCACCAGGATGAATAGAGTATCGGGATTTGTGGGCTTCGTCCATGATGATCTGTCGCAGGTTAGTTCGCTTGGGAATCCAGATTTTGTCTAAGAAGTGGAATATCCCGTTTGATTTGCTCACAAGTTGGGCTCCATCGTGGTAGATTCTTTCTTTCTTCAAGGTGCGCTCGTTGAAACATGCATGCTGGGCGTCGCGAATGAGAACTTCGAGATTGTGCTGGGCTTGAACATTTCGGGTGCTAAGCAAATAACTTCGTCTGCTAAGCGCGTCGTCAACAACTTCGTCTGCTAAGCGCGTCGGCAACAACACACCCGAGACCAAGGTTGGAAGCATCACAGTAGACAATGAAATTATCGTTTCCGTCGGGTAGTGTCAGAACAGGAGCATTGCAAAGCATGTACTTGAGGGCTCGGAAGGCAGACTCCTGTTTGGTTCCCCAGAAAAAGGGCTGATCCTTATGAGTGAGAGAGGTAAGTGGTACAGCAATCTTCGAGAATCCTTCGATGAACCATCGATAATAGCCCGCTAGCCCGAGAAAGGAGCGGACTTCAGTCGGGTTCTTAGGCGTAACCCAGCTCTTAACAGCTTCAATCTTCGCAGGATCGACGTGAATACCCTGACTATTCACGATGTGACCCAGAAACTAGACCTCCTCCAACCAAAACTCGCATTTGGAGAACTTGGCGTAGAGTTGGTTCCCCTGGAGTAACTCGAGAACCAAACGTAGATGTTGCGCGTGTTCGGTTCTCGTTTTGGAATAGATCAAGACATCGTCGATGAACACGATGACGAAACGGTCGAGATACGGTTTACACACTCGATTCATCAGATCCATGAAAACTGCTGGTGCATTGGTTAGGCCAAAAGGCATGACAACGAATTCGTAATGGCCGTAACGAGTGCGAAACGCGGTTTTGGGTATATCCTCCTCTTGTATACGCAGCTGATGGTATCCGGAACGTAGATCGATCTTCGAGAAACACGTAGCGCCTTGTAGCTGATCAAACAAATCGTCGATTCGAGGCAGAGGATAGCGGTTCTTGATAGTCAACTTATTCAATTCCCGGTAGTCGATGCACATCCGGAACGTCCCATCCTTATTTTTGACGAAAAGGACTGGTGCGCCCCACGGAGAGGTGCTCGGGCGAATAAAGCCTTTTTCAAGCAATTCCTGGAGTTGGGTTGAGAGTTCGCGCATTTCGGACGGCGCGAGTCGATAAGGAGCTCTGGCGATAGGATTAGCTCCAGGAATAAGGTCAATGCGGAAATCGATATCACGCTTTGGAGGTAGCCCGGGAAGATCCTCTGGAAAGACTCGAGGAAATTCTCGAACCACTGGAACGTCCTTCACTTTCTTCTTCTCTTTCTTTTCCTTCTCCGCTGCTACGACATGAGCCAAGAAAGCCCTGTATTCCTTACGGAGATACTTGCTGGCTTGTAGGCATGATATAAGCTTGAGACCCTTTGAAGTAGTATCACCATAAACGCACAATGAATCTCCGTTGGCGAGCCAAAAACGAATCATTTTATCGAAGCACACGACTTCGGCATGGTTTTCGCGAAGAAAGTCCATGCCTATTATGACATCGAAGCTTCCTAGTTGCATTGGAATGAGATCGATTGAGAATATGTGATTGTTGAGTTCGAGAGGGCAATCACGAATAACAGAGTTTACAGCGACGGTTCTTCCGGTAGCGACTTCAACTTCGAATGCAGAGGAGAGTCGGGAACGTTTACGACTAAGGAGTTTCTCAAATTCGAGTGACACAAAGCAATTATCGGATCCAGTATCAAACAAACATGAAGCATAAATACCATTCACAAGGAACGTACCATTGACCACATTGTTGTCGGCCTGGGCTTGGCGTACGTTGAGGTTGAAAGTTCTAGCTCGCGCGACCTGTTGCTGCTGCTGTTGATGCTGTTGTGGCTGCTGTTGTGGCTGTTGTTGTGGCTGTTGGGGTTCTTGTTTCACCACCCTGTTTGGGCACATGTTGGCGAAATGGTTCGGGTCGCCGCATGTGAAGCGGACTCTGGCTTTGACTGCGGGTGCCGGAGGAGCTTGTTGACCCTGTGGGGCAGCGAGTAGAGCTTGATTGACAGGAGCTTGACGAATACGGCAGTTGGCAGTAAAGTGGCCGTAGACGTTGCAATGAGCACAGAAGCGGCATTGAATAGCAGTTGGATGGTGGTAGGTGCAAGTAGGGCAGAGTGGGTGTGGTCCCGTATATGCACGCTTTGCAGGCGGTGCATTGGCCACATGCGCCGCTACTTGACGCTGTTGAGCAGGTACGGCTTGGATCGGTGCAGCAGTAATCGCACAATTTTTGTTGGTGGAGTTGTTCTTTCTCTTGTTGCTTGATGACGTGGGTTCAGCAGTTGGCGTAGCAGTAGTGGCTTGATGCAGATGCTTGGAGGTCTTATCCCACATCCCAGCCTTGACCCTTTTGTCATTGATCTCAGCGGCCAGCAGATAGGTTTCTTCGATCGTAGTAGTCTTAGCCGCTTGTACGAAATCAGCAACGCAGTCGGGTAGGGCTCGGATGTACTTTTTGATGGTCATCTCAGGGGTCTTGACCTGGTCAGGACAGATAATGCTGAGCTGTTTGAAGCGAGCAGTGAGACCAGCATTGTCTCCCTCCTTCTGATGTATGTGCCAAAATTCATCTTCAAGCTTTTGACGCTCGTGAGGAGGGCAGAATTCCTCCAGCATGACTTCTTTGAGCTCATCCCATGACAAACCGTAAGCTGCATCATTCCCTCTCTTGTTCCTCTCGGCCGTCCACCAGTCCAAGGCACGAGACTAAAAGATGCCGGTAGCGTTCAGAGTTCGAAGGTCATCAGGGCAACCACTTTGTCGCAGAGTAACCTCGATAGAGTCAAACCAGTGGAATAGAGCAGTAGGACCTCCTTCGCCTGTGAATTCTTTCGGCCCACATGACTTGAATTGTTTGAAACTGAAAGGTCTCGCGGCAGCTTTGGGACCCTCAGTCCTCGATTCCTCGGATGACTTGCTGGCATTCTCGCAGACATCGCTCACAGCCTTCGCTACCGCTTTCGCGACGATGGAAGCAAGGCGTCTGTCCCTCTTTTCCTGGCGAGAGAGTTGATGACGGGATCCAGACGACATTGTCTGCAATAGACATCGCCATGGAACTCAACATATGTATTCGAATTCTCACCTCACACGTCTAGGATTACTAAAGCTCAGTAACACGTACTATGTAAACGCATATAGCCACAATTTCATAGAATTGCACAAAACCACATAGACATATAGTGCACATAATCACAGTATTCCTAATCACATAAGCACAATCAGTAAGAATCACATAAACTTAGTCACTAAAAGCACTTACGAGCGTACAAGGTATTCTAACTGCTCTACTGTCGATTCACTAGCGATGAGTTGTGGGTTTTGTGTCTTAGCGAAAGCAATAGTGTTGGGTCGAAACCAATATTATCTCAAAACGTTAACAAATAACAGGAAAAGCATAAAATTTCATAAAGATCGATAAATCGATAGTAGATTGTCTGCGGCTAATAGACTTCGACTAACCAAAGTAGTTCGACTATTTGCAAGGATCCTGCACAACGACCTCCAGGACTACGCCTCCGCCTCGACTCTCGGGTGCTGGCGTAATTCCCTTTGGTTGGGTTGTGTTTTTAGACCGTTGGAGTCCATCGAACCTTGGTGGAGTTTGTATAAAAGCGGGACGGGTCGTCAAGGTTAGGGATTCACCCCTATCTTGCAACTTCCGTCCTCGTTTTTTTGATAAGAAAAATTGAGGAGATTATTCATCAAAATATGGATTTCACTCCTGATTTGGTATAATTCTCCTCGTTTGTAGCTAAAACGTAAGCTGATCAGGCAACTTTAGTCGAGAGTTTGCGGTTTTCACACCTATTCTCGGCCTTATTGTCCGTTCACAACTTGAAAATTTCGAGTGTAATGATAGGGAAGAGTGAGTGATAGTGGCGAAATTACGCAACTTGAAAATTTCTGTTGGTTCTTAACTATAGTCTAGGTTTCTAAGACTTCGACCCGGACTAGGTCGAGTCTTGCCTAATTCCCTATAGTTATGGCTCTGATACCAATCTGTCACACCCCAACCGATGGCGGAATCATCGGGGCGCGGCACTGAGCGAAACAGATTGTCCAGAAGTTTCCATAACAACTATCATTACCATTCAATTTAAGTTAACATGTCCCATACCATGTCTCAAATAGTAAAACAAGTTATTACAGACAAAACTAAACAAATATTCTGTTCCGACAACTCATATTTAAACATAACAATTTATTTGTTGGTTTCTAGGACTCCGGTTCCTAGCTTCGATTTCATCACAGCACAAAGAGCAAACATGCAACCTAAGAACCTGTCACATACGTTAAAATAAAGTCAATACATAAAATGTAAAGGTGAGCATACAAGTTTGATACTAGCATATAGAGTTTGAATTCGTTTACGCAAAACCAGCACGTACACATAGTGAAATGAAGCACGTTAGTTATCGACATAGATCCATCGATACCAATGACTGCGGGTTGACTGCCCGAGGCAGTTCGCAATACATGATTACCACCGTAATCCATGCAAGAAAAAGATCCTTAACAACCCCCGTGTGAACGGGTGCTGAGTCCAAACTATAGTACTATCGTTGCTAAGGCAGGTAGACAGCATTCCATGTGTAAACATAACAAACAAGCATTCATAAGCCACGTATAACATGCATAATTGGTTTGGCGTCAAAATAGCTTGAGTAGTGTGATAGTTGTAGTTTGAATAGTTATAACGTATGTAACACCCAAAAGTGCTAAAAGCAAAAAGGGTTCGAGTATACTCACAGTGATATGGATTGAAGGGAGCGCTTTACAGCGAGTACGATTAGCCTGAATAGATGCGATAACGTAACGATAAGTGACGCGTAAAACAGTACAAGTGAGAGTGGGTAGGATGACGGATCGTGCGGATCAGTTATCCGTGAATAGAAGTCATCCGTGCGCATGACCTATCCGTACGGATGGTGATGCGTGCGGATGGTGATGCGTGCGGACGGTGTTCCATCCGGATAGGTCATCCGTGCGTGTGACTGTCCGTGCGGGTGGCAACCCGTGCGGACTAGTTATACGTGCGGACGACTTACCCGTACGGTTAGATTGCTTGTGTGGATAAATGTCCAAGTGGATTGTTTCTTCCTAAGATGTGTTTGTGTATGATGGCTTGTGCTTTGGAGTTTTCGTTGTAGCATTTTGAAAACACCAAAGTGTTTCTACCTTTCAAGCCGGCCGCGCGGACGGCGGTCCGTGCGTATGGTAGTCCGTGCGGGCAGCCAGTGCGCGCGGGCAGAGACAATCCGTCCGGATAGCCTGTCCGTGCGTACGGCTTGGCCATGCGGATGAAGTTTGTTTGATTTTCATTTTAAGGCCTTAGTATCTCATGATCCGAAGAGTAATCCATTCAGAGGTCGTCCGTTCGGATTGCTCGTTCATCAATACTCAAACCTTTGTTTGGAAAGTGGGTCCCAAGGGTAGTCCGTACGGATGACAACCCGTGCGTATGACCCGTACGTGCGTATGGGCTGTACGTGCGTATGGCTCGTCCGTGCGGACAGCTAGTCCGTGCGGACAACTGGTCTGGTTGTCCCGTTCGTCTACACTTGGTTTCTGTTGTCGTTTATCGAGGCGTTCTGATCACGTGGCAACCACTTGGAGTTGTGTTCCTACCCGCGTGACTAGGCTGGTCAGGAACCACCCTAACTCGGCCTCTCGGCGACTCAGAACGGTCATCCCGGTTAACCCCGAAATCAGTTGTCTATGGGTAGGAATCCAGATCTGGAACTAGGGCATCACTATTTACGAGTAGAACACTAGGACTGATCGGATTCGTACCGGTTTTAAGAGTAAAAGAAGGAGAGAACTTAGGTTTATTTCTTTCAACTCTTTTATCCTTAGAAAGGTTTAGATCTAGGTGAAATTATTGTAAAAACTTGTAGGAATCGTTTAGATCTGGGATATTCTTGGTGGAATGAAGCCAAGCATGAAGTTCTTATGAACTTCATGATGACGTCACCCGTGAATACCCCAAATCCGGATGATTTCATGGTTAAAATCGAAGGTTCGAAAGATAGAAGTGTGTAGAATCGTGTAGTGATTAAAGATGTACAAGGATTAGTGCAAGATCTTACCTGGATTGAGAGAAATCTGAGAAAAGGTGAAGAATGCGTGTGTTTCGGACGTCACTTGCCAAAAGTGGAGAGTGACCCGTGTATTTATAGGATGCCAAAAAGGGAAAGGGGTGAGCCGTGCGCATGGCACGCACCCGGGTAAGTTATCCGCGCGGACTGGCCATCCGTGCGGACTGGCAATCCGTGCGGATTGCCCATCCGTGTGGGTTGGCCATCCGTGCGGATGCCACCTCCTTGGGTGAGCTCGATGCGATGTTGGTTCGGCTCTGATTGCGAGCGGTTCGATAGGGTTTCCTAATCTAAATTACTTTCAGTCCCATCTACTTCTTATAGGGTTCGACTCGGAATTCGGGGTCGGGTTCGCCTTATATTCGAGTTAGATTTCGAGTTCGATCGAGTTCGCTTGATTTTCTCAACATAAAATAACATAACAATAAACATGCGCAGGCAACACGTAAGGCACACACACACGTATAATGACAAGTAAAGTACACAGCTCGAGTTACGATTTGATGTCGATTTGATTGGCATAGCTTGATTAACTTTATCGCATTGTTACTTCCTATCGTTCACAGTCGTAGGTCGATTGAGATACGGTTAGCATGATTTGATTATTACAATGTACGACACTTACTCCACATAATCTAAATATCATACAAACAATTCTACTAGTCACGTCGCACGAAATCGGTCGTTGACCTTGACCTTGACTTTGACTTTCACTCGTGAAAACACGGGGTGTTACAGCCTCCCCTTGTTTAGGAAATTTCGTCCCGAAATTAAGCTGGAAGCTGTAACTAGTTCGTGAATCACGTGTGAGAGTCCTTCGTTTGGGTTATTGAAAATCGTCAAATTAACCAGGATTGTATGGTTAGAATCGTTGGAGAGAAATCTTTGTCATTTGCAAAAACTTCGATTATTGAAGGTTCTGGTTCGAATTCGTTTTGATTGCGATCCGACTCATACGACGTGCGGAAATCCGTGAACGATCGTGACCAACACCCAAGAACGTACAATTGACGTGATTCTATTGATTGATATGAAATCGTACAAACACCTGAATCACGATGTCACTTTCTCTCTCTAGACTTTCTCTCTCTAACCTTAACACTTTTATTTATAGGCAAGGATTATAAGGGATTTTTCCTCATTTACATGTATGCCACCTTGCCTTTCTTAGCTGGACGTTACTCCTTCGTTAAACAGTTGTGGATACTTTGCCTTCATGTCACTTTCGAGTTCCCAAGTGAACTCCGCGCCTTGTTTGCCTTCCCACCGGACCTTCACAATAGGAATGCGTGAGCGCCTGAGTTCTTTGGTTTGGCGATCCATGATTTCGACAGGCTTTTCCACGAAGTGTAATGTTTCATTCACTCGTAAATCATCCAGAGGAACATGTAAATCGGGTTCGTAGATGCTCTTTCGGAGGTTTGACACGTGGAAGATCGGATGGACGTTGCTAAGCTCTTCCGGTAATTCGAGTCTGTAGGCGACTTTTCCGATCCTTTCCAGAATCTTAAAAGGTCCCACATATCGAGGCGCAAGTTTCCCCTTTTTGCCGAATCGGACTACACCCTTCCAAGGTGATACCTTTAGGAGCACGTAGTCAACAACGCCATACTCACGGTGTTTGCGCTTTTTATCGGCGAGAAGCTTCTGTCTATCTCGAGCCTTCGCTAGATTGTCCCGAATTTGGAAAATTTTGTCTGTCGTTTCTTGTAGCAGCTCCGGACCGGTTAGTTGCGAGTGACCGATCTCGTGCCACACAATAGGCGATCGACATCTTCTTCCGTATAAGGCCTCGAAAGGTGCCATCTGGATGCTAGCCTGGTAGCTGTTGTTGTACGAGAATTCGACTAACGGAAGGTGTCTATCCCAATTACCACCGAAGTCTAGAACACACGAACGGAGCATGTCTTCAAGCGTACGAATCGTTCTTTCAGTCTGACCGTCGGTTTGGGGGTGGAACGCAGTACTTAGATTAAGCGTTGTACCGAGTGCCGTTTGAAACGTTCCCCACAATCGCGAAGTGAATCGAGCATCACGATCAGAGATGATGTCACGAGGCGTCCCATGTCGACAAATGATCTCGTCGGTGTAGATTCGGGCTAATCGTTCCACCTTGTAGTCTTCTCGTATCGGCAGAAAGTGGGCTGATTTGGTCAAACGGTCAATAACAACCCAAATGCTGTCGTGACCTGATGACGTGGTTGGAAGCTTGGTTACGAAATCCATAGCTATGCTCTCCCACTTCCACATGGGAATTGGAGGTTGTTCGATCAAGCCAGAGGGTCGTTGATGTTCAGCCTTGACTCTAGCACAGGTTAGGCATCTCCCAACGTAGAGTGCGATATCCCGTTTCATGCCCGGCCACCAGTACCTATATCGTAGGTCAAGGTACATTTTGTCGGCACCAGGATGAATAGAGTATCGGGATTTGTGGGCTTCGTCCATGATGATCTGTCGCGGGTTAGTTCGCTTGGGAATCCAGATTTTGTCTAAGAAGTGGAATATCCCGTTTGATTTGCTCACAAGTTGGGCTCCATCGTGGTAGATTCTTTCTTTCTTCAAGGTGCGCTCGTTGAAACATGCATGCTGGGCGTCGCGAATGAGAGCTTCAAGATTGTGCTGGGCTTGAACATTTCGGGTGCTAAGCAAATAACTTCGTCTGCTAAGCGCGTCGGCAACAACATTCGCCTTGCCTGGGTGATAACGAATCTCGCAGTCGTAGTCGTTGAGAAGTTCTACCCATCGGCGTTGACGCATATTCAGTTCCCTCTGATTAAAGATGTGCTGTAGGCTCTTATGATCGGTGAAGATCGTACACTTGGTACCATACAGGTAGTGTCTCCAGATCTTTAATGCAAAAACAACTGCGCCTAGTTCGAGATCGTGGGTTGTATAGTTCTTCTCATGGATTTTGAGCTGACGAGATGCGTAAGCTATAACCTTGTCTCGTTGCATCAAGACACACCCGAGACCAAGGTTGGAAGCATCACAGTAGACAATGAAATTATCGTTTCCGTCGGGTAGTGTCAGAACAGGAGCATTGCAAAGCATGTACTTGAGGGCTCGGAAGGCAGACTCCTGTTTGGTTCCCCAGAAAAAGGGCTGATCCTTATGAGTGAGAGAGGTAAGTGGTACAGCAATCTTCGAGAATCCTTCGATGAACCGTCGATAATAGCCCGCTAGCCCGAGAAAGGAGCGGACTTCAGTCGGGTTCTTAGGCGTAACCCAGCTCTTAACAGCTTCAATCTTCGCAGGATCGACGTGAATACCCTGACTATTCACGATGTGACCCAGAAACTGGACCTCCTCCAACCAAAACTCGCATTTGGAGAACTTGGCGTAGAGTTGGTTCCCCTGGAGTAACTCGAGAACCAAACGTAGATGTTGCGCGTGTTCGGTTCTCGTTTTGGAATAGATCAAGACATCGTCGATGAACACGATGACGAAACGGTCGAGATACGGTTTACACACTCGATTCATCAGATCCATGAAAACTGCTGGTGCATTGGTTAGGCCAAAAGGCATGACAACGAATTCGTAATGGCCGTAACGAGTGCGAAACGCGGTTTTGGGTATATCCTCCTCTTGTATACGCAGCTGATGGTATCTGGAACGTAGATCGATCTTCGAGAAACACGTAGCGCCTTGTAGCTGATCAAACAAATCGTCGATTCGAGGCAGAGGATAGCGGTTCTTGATAGTCAACTTATTCAATTCCCGGTAGTCGATGCACATCCGGAACGTCCCATCCTTATTTTTGACGAAAAGGACTGGTGCGCCCCACGGAGAGGTGCTCGGGCGAATAAAGCCTTTTTCAAGCAATTCCTGGAGTTGGGTTGAGAGTTCGCGCATTTCGGACGGCGCGAGTCGATAAGGAGCTCTGGCGATAGGATTAGCTCCAGGAATAAGGTCAATGCGGAAATCGATATCACGCTTTGGAGGTAGCCCGGGAAGATCCTCTGGAAAGACTCGAGGAAATTCTCGAACCACTGGAACGTCCTTCACTTTCTTCTTCTCTTTCTTTTCCTTCTCCGCTGCTACGACATGAGCCAAGAAAGCCCTGTATTCCTTACGGAGATACTTGCTGGCTTGTAGGCATGATATAAGCTTGAGACCCTTTGAAGTAGTATCACCATAAACGCACAATGAATCTCCGTTGGCGAGCAAAAAACGAATCATTTTATCGAAGCACACGACTTCGGCATGGTTTTCGCGAAGAAAGTCCATGCCTATTATGACATCGAAGCTTCCTAGTTGCATTGGAATGAGATCGATTGAGAATATGTGATTGTTGAGTTCGAGAGGGCAATCACGAATAACAGAGTTTACAGCGACGGTTCTTCCGGTAGCGACTTCAACTTCGAATGCAGAGGAGAGTCGGGAACGTTTACGACTAAGGAGTTTCTCAAATTCGAGTGACACAAAGCAATTATCGGATCCAGTATCAAACAAACATGAAGCATAAATACCATTCACAAGGAACGTACCATTGACCACATTGTTGTCGGCCTGGGCTTGGCGTACGTTGAGGTTGAAAGTTCTAGCTCGCGCGACCTGTTGCTGCTGCTGTTGATGCTGTTGTGGCTGCTGTTGTGGCTGTTGTTGTGGCTGTTGGGGTTCTTGTTTCACCACCCTGTTTGGGCACATGTTGGCGAAATGGTTCGGGTCGCCGCATGTGAAGCAGACTCTGGCTTTGACTGCGGGTGCCGGAGGAGCTTGTTGACCCTGTGGGGCAGCGAGTAGAGCTTGATTGACAGGAGCTTGACGAATACGGCAGTTGGCAGTAAAGTGGCCGTAGACGTTGCAATGAGCACAGAAGCGGCATTGAATAGCAGTTGGATGGTGGTAGGTGCAAGTAGGGCAGAGTGGGTGTGGTCCCGTATATGCACGCTTTGCAGGCGGTGCATTGGCCACATGCGCCGCTACTTGACGCTGTTGAGCAGGTACGGCTTGGATCGGTGCAGCAGTAATCGCACAATTTTTGTTGGTGGAGTTGTTCTTTCTCTTGTTCTTTCTCTTGTTGCTTGATGACGTGGGTTCAGCAGTTGGCGTAGCAGTAGTGGCTTGATGCAGATGCTTGGAGGTCTTATCCCACATCCCAGCCTTGACCCTTTTGTCATTGATCTCAGCGGCCAGCAGATAGGTTTCTTCGATCGTAGTAGTCTTAGCCGCTTGTACGAAATCAGCAACGCAGTCGGGTAGGGCTCGGATGTACTTTTTGATGGTCATCTCAGGGGTCTTGACCTGGTCAGGACAGATAATGCTGAGCTGTTTGAAGCGAGCAGTGAGACCAGCATTGTCTCCCTCCTTCTGATGTATGTGCCAAAATTCATCTTCAAGCTTTTGACGCTCGTGAGGAGGGCAGAATTCCTCCAGCATGACTTCTTTGAGCTCATCCCACGACAAACCGTAAGCTGCATCATTCCCTCTCTTGTTCCTCTCGGCCGTCCACCAGTCCAAGGCACGAGACTAAAAGATGCCGGTAGCGTTCAGAGTTCGAAGGTCATCAGGGCAACCACTTTGTCGCAGAGTAACCTCGATAGAGTCAAACCAGTGGAATAGAGCAGTAGGACCTCCTTCGCCTGTGAATTCTTTCGGCCCACATGACTTGAATTGTTTGAAACTGAAAGGTCTCGCGGCAGCTTTGGGACCCTCAGTCCTCGATTCCTCGGATGACTTGCTGGCATTCTCGCAGACATCGCTCACAGCCTTCGCTACCGCTTTCGCGACGATGGAAGCAAGGCGTCTGTCCCTCTTTTCTTGGCGAGAGAGTTGATGACGGGATCCAGACGACATTGTCTGCAATAGACATCGCCATGGAACTCAACATATGTATTCGAATTCTCACCTCACACGTCTAGGATTACTAAAGCTCAGTAACACGTACTATGTAAACGCATATAGCCACAATTTCACAGAATTGCACAAAACCACATAGACATATAGTGCACATAATCACAGTATTCCTAATCACATAAGCACAATCAGTAAGAATCACATAAACTTAGTCACTAAAAGCACTTACGAGCGTACAAGGTATTCTAACTGCTCTACTGTCGATTCACTAGCGATAAGTTGTGGGTTTTGTGTCTTAGCGAAAGCAATAGTGTTGGGTCGAAACCAATATTATCTCAAAACGTTAACAAATAACAGGAAAAGCATAAAATTTCATAAAGATCGATAAATCGATAGTAGATTGTCTGCGGCTAATAGACTTCGACTAACCAAAGTAGTTCGACTATTTGCAAGGATCCTGCACAACGACCTCCAGGACTACGCCTCCGCCTCGACTCTCGGGTGCTGGCGTAATTCCCTTTGGTTGGGTTGTGTTTTTAGACCGTTGGAGTCCATCGAACCTTGGTGGAGTTTGTATAAAAGCGGGACGGGTCGTCAAGGTTAGGGATTCACCCCTATCTTGCAACTTCCGTCCTCGTTTTTTTGATAAGAAAAATTGAGGAGATTATTCATCAAAATATGGATTTCACTCCTGATTTGGTATAATTCTCCTCGTTTGTAGCTAAAACGTAAGCTGATCAGGCAACTTTAGTCGAGAGTTTGCGGTTTTCACACCTATTCTCGGCCTTATTGTCCGTTCACAACTTGAAAATTTCGAGTGTAATGATAGGGAAGAGTGAGTGATAGTGGCGAAATTACGCAACTTGAAAATTTCTGTTGGTTCTTAACTATAGTCTAGGTTTCTAAGACTTCGACCCGGACTAGGTCGAGTCTTGCCTAATTCCCTATAGTTATGGCTCTGATACCAATCTGTCACACCCCAACCGATGGCGGAATCATCGGGGCGCGGCACTGAGCGAAACAGATTGTCCAGAAGTTTCCATAACAACTATCATTACCATTCAATTTAAGTTAACATGTCCCATACCATGTCTCAAATAGTAAAACAAGTTATTACAGACAAAACTAAACAAATATTCTGTTCCGACAACTCATATTTAAACATAACAATTTATTTGTTGGTTTCTAGGACTCCGGTTCCTAGCTTCGATTTCATCACAGCACAAAGAGCAAACATGCAACCTAAGAACCTGTCACATACGTTAAAATAAAGTCAATACATAAAATGTAAAGGTGAGCATACAAGTTTGATACTAGCATATAGAGTTTGAATTCGTTTACGCAAAACCAGCACGTACACATAGTGAAATGAAGCACGTTAGTTATCGACATAGATCCATCGATACCAATGACTGCGGGTTGACTGCCCGAGGCAGTTCGCAATACATGATTACCACCGTAATCCATGCAAGAAAAAGATCCTTAACAACCCCCGTGTGAACGGGTGCTGAGTCCAAACTATAGTACTATCGTTGCTAAGGCAGGTAGACAGCATTCCATGTGTAAACATAACAAACAAGCATTCATAAGCCACGTATAACATGCATAATTGGTTTGGCGTCAAAATAGCTTGAGTAGTGTGATAGTTGTAGTTTGAATAGTTATAACGTATGTAACACCCAAAAGTGCTAAAAGCAAAAAGGGTTCGAGTATACTCACAGTGATATGGATTGAAGGGAGCGCTTTACAGCGAGTACGATTAGCCTGAATAGATGCGATAACGTAACGATAAGTGACGCGTAAAACAGTACAAGTGAGAGTGGGTAGGATGACGGATCGTGCGGATCAGTTATCCGTGAATAGAAGTCATCCGTGCGCATGACCTATCCGTACGGATGGTGATGCGTGCGGATGGTGATGCGTGCGGACGGTGTTCCATCCGGATAGGTCATCCGTGCGTGTGACTGTCCGTGCGGGTGGCAACCCGTGCGGACTAGTTATACGTGCGGACGACTTACCCGTACGGTTAGATTGCTTGTGTGGATAAATGTCCAAGTGGATTGTTTCTTCCTAAGATGTGTTTGTGTATGATGGCTTGTGCTTTGGAGTTTTCGTTGTAGCATTTTGAAAACACCAAAGTGTTTCTACCTTTCAAGCCGGCCGCGCGGACGGCGGTCCGTGCGTATGGTAGTCCGTGCGGGCAGCCAGTGCGCGCGGGCAGAGACAATCCGTCCGGATAGCCTGTCCGTGCGTACGGCTTGGCCATGCGGATGAAGTTTGTTTGATTTTCATTTTAAGGCCTTAGTATCTCATGATCCGAAGAGTAATCCATTCAGAGGTCGTCCGTTCGGATTGCTCGTTCATCAATACTCAAACCTTTGTTTGGAAAGTGGGTCCCAAGGGTAGTCCGTACGGATGACAACCCGTGCGTATGACCCGTACGTGCGTATGGGCTGTACGTGCGTATGGCTCGTCCGTGCGGACAGCTAGTCCGTGCGGACAACTGGTCTGGTTGTCCCGTTCGTCTACACTTGGTTTCTGTTGTCGTTTATCGAGGCGTTCTGATCACGTGGCAACCACTTGGAGTTGTGTTCCTACCCGCGTGACT
Organism: Helianthus tuberosus; assembly: GCA_030545235.1. Lineage (NCBI taxonomy): Eukaryota > Viridiplantae > Streptophyta > Magnoliopsida > Asterales > Asteraceae > Helianthus > Helianthus tuberosus. The sequence continues at coordinate 91,443,946 of CM060430.1, forward strand.
AGGCTGGTCAGGAACCACCCTAACTCGGCCTCTCGGCGACTCAGAACGGTCATCCCGGTTAACCCCGAAATCAGTTGTCTATGGGTAGGAATCCAGATCTGGAACTAGGGCATCACTATTTACGAGTAGAACACTAGGACTGATCGGATTCGTACCGGTTTTAAGAGTAAAAGAAGGAGAGAACTTAGGTTTATTTCTTTCAACTCTTTTATCCTTAGAAAGGTTTAGATCTAGGTGAAATTATTGTAAAAACTTGTAGGAATCGTTTAGATCTGGGATATTCTTGGTGGAATGAAGCCAAGCATGAAGTTCTTATGAACTTCATGATGACGTCACCCGTGAATACCCCAAATCCGGATGATTTCATGGTTAAAATCGAAGGTTCGAAAGATAGAAGTGTGTAGAATCGTGTAGTGATTAAAGATGTACAAGGATTAGTGCAAGATCTTACCTGGATTGAGAGAAATCTGAGAAAAGGTGAAGAATGCGTGTGTTTCGGACGTCACTTGCCAAAAGTGGAGAGTGACCCGTGTATTTATAGGATGCCAAAAAGGGAAAGGGGTGAGCCGTGCGCATGGCACGCACCCGGGTAAGTTATCCGCGCGGACTGGCCATCCGTGCGGACTGGCAATCCGTGCGGATTGCCCATCCGTGCGGGTTGGCCATCCGTGCGGATGCCACCTCCTTGGGTGAGCTCGATGCGATGTTGGTTCGGCTCTGATTGCGAGCGGTTCGATAGGGTTTCCTAATCTAAATTACTTTCAGTCCCATCTACTTCTTATAGGGTTCGACTCGGAATTCGGGGTCGGGTTCGCCTTATATTCGAGTTAGATTTCGAGTTCGATCGAGTTCGCTTGATTTTCTCAACATAAAATAACATAACAATAAACATGCGCAGGCAACACGTAAGGCACACACACACGTATAATGACAAGTAAAGTACACAGCTCGAGTTACGATTTGATGTCGATTTGATTGGCATAGCTTGATTAACTTTATCGCATTGTTACTTCCTATCGTTCACATTCGTAGGTCGATTGAGATACGGTTAGCATGATTTGATTATTACAATGTACGACACTTACTCCACATAATCTAAATATCATACAAACAATTCTACTAGTCACGTCGCGCGAAATCGGTCGTTGACCTTGACCTTGACTTTGACTTTCACTCGTGAAAACACGGGGTGTTACAGTTTTAAACCTGCATTTACACCTGCATTCATGGTGTTTTACACCCGCATTCCTGTATATGTTCTTCGTACAGTGTTTTAGACCAACATTACAGTAGGCTTCATGTCATGCTATACAAATTTTTTTATCTATATAAATATAAACAATATGGTACTCATATTAAAGATAAAAAAAGCTCGTTATTATGGTGTAATATAAAAAAAAAACGTTACGTATAAAAAGTTATTGACGTTCAAAAAAGATTGATGGAACTTGCATGTGCATTAAAATTGATGACAATTTCTTTATTTAAACAATACAATATAAAAAGACACTATTACCCCTAATTTAGCCAAATTAGTCAAAAAAAAAAAAAAAAAACATAATTT